>JAMXBC010000002.1:10142500-12642500 GCA_024138005.1 Lumnitzera racemosa
AAAATAGATATCTTGTACGGAGAATTCTATTATATGATTGCTCGGATACGTAGCTTTCTGTGGATGGGTGACTTTTTGGCAGAAAAGACAATCTGTATGTTCAGGTTGGTGATTACTGAGCTAAGGTGTCGAGCAGAGGTGGTAAGTCAACTATGCTAAGCTAAGGAGACAATTCTCCCAAGGTGAATTTACCTTCGACACATGTGGTACAACTCAGATTCTAGTCAATTGAACGAGTGGTTAGATTATGAGAGGGCTTAACTCAGCAAGGCATCAGGTTGGTAGATTGCAGCAGCTTGGACTCTTTAGTGGTGGGTTGTAAGGAAAGAGATTGCCTGGCTATGCTTTCTAACCTTTTAGCTAAGGCTTAAGTTAAGGGTCTAGTGGTCTAATTCTTATCATCCTCGTTAAGTTAATTGGGTCGGTCCTCATCTAAGTTCTCCTTAGGTTAGTAAAGGTTAAGGTCGGTAACATTAAATATGTCTGATACTCTAAAGTCTTCTAGAAGCTCTAGTTGGTATGCATTGTTATTAATCTTCTACAGTATCTCGAATGGTCTTTCCTTTTTGGCAAACAACTTTTTGTTCATTTTATTAAGGAATCTTTCCTTATTTAAGTGTAACTATACTTGGTCACCAGGCTGAAACTACTTGGTCTTCCTTCCTTTACCTTTCTCCTTTAGTTTTCTAGCGACTTGGTCAATTTGCTGGGTGACTCATTAGTAGATTTGCTGGATGGATTGGGATTTGGTTCTTACTTCTAGATCTTCTTGGTTAATGGATGACATAAGGGTGTGATTGAAGGGTAACTCGAGATTTAAACCATAGATGACCTCAAAGGAGGCATGCTTAGCAGTGGCATGTACTGTCATGTTTAAGAAAATTCGACCACAAGTAGGCAAACGTCTCAATCATTTAAGTTCTTCTCCACTATAGCTCAGAGTAATAATCTTAAGGTACGGTTGACCACTTCTATTTGGCCATTAGTTTGGGGATAGCAAGAAGTGCTGAATAGTACTTTGGTTGCTATCCAACGCTAGAAGGTCCTCCAAAAATAGCTTAAAAATTTTGGGTCTGTATTCAACACCATACTCTTTGGTATTCTGTACAAGCCAACTACTTCGTGTAAAAACAAATAAGTAATAGCCAAAGTATCATTAGTTTTAGTATAGGGCATGAAATGTGCCATTTGCTAAACCTATCAACAATAAACAATACAGAATCTTTGTCTTGGGCAATTCGAGATAGTCCAAAGATGAAATCCATACTCAAGTAGGCCTATGGCTTGGTCGGGACAAGTAGAGGCATTAGTTTCCCTTGCTCTACTTGGGTCTTTGCTTTTTTTACAGATTACGCATCCCTTTATCATACTATGAATGTCATATCTCATTCTAGGGCAAAAGAACTTATCGTTCAACAACTCATACATTCTTTACTCTTCAAAATGTCTTAAGAGTCCTCCACTATAGGCTTCTCTCACTAATAGATCACTAATCAAACATGTCAACACTCACAACTTATCACTTGAAACAGATATCTATCCTCCATATGGTACTCATCCACCACTCCTCCTTTTTCATAGTGCTTATATATAGGGCCAAAATGAGGATCATTCTAATAATGTTCTTTAATGCTTGCAAACCCTAACAACTTGGTCTATAACTTAGTAAGTAGAAGATGTCTCTTTGATAGAGTATCAGCAACTACATTATTCTTGCCTTACTTGTACTTAATAACAAAATTAAATCCTCTAAGAACTCAATCTATCAAGCTTGGCGTTTGGAAAGTTTTGATTGGCTTTGAAAATATCTTAACGATTCATCATTTGTATATATGACAAATTCTTTTGACAGAAGATAATGTTACTACACACAAAGAGCTCGAATTAGGGCCAAAAGTTCTTTATCATAAATAAAGTAGTTTAATAATGCTCCTTTGAGCTTCTCATTATGATAAGTGACAGGTTGGCCTTCCTGCATCAATATAACTCCGATGTTGACTCCTAATGCATCAAATTTAAGCTCGAATACTCCATCAAAGTCTTGTAGAGCTAATATTGGGGCAAAGGTCAACCTTACTTTTACCTTACCAAAACTCTTCTCCCCTTTCTCTCCTTACTTAAACTTCACATTCTTTTTGGTAAGCTCAATTAGAGGCGCCACTGTAGTACTGGATCCTTTGATAAAGCATTGGTAAAATAATGCTAATCTATGAAAACTTCTTAACTTGACACATGAAGTTGGGATCAATTACTCAACAATGGCTTATACATTCTCTTCATTCACTCTCAATCCTTTTCCACCAAGCACATAACCTAGGAAGATCACTTCTTCTTGATAAAAATAATATTTCTTCAAGTTTTCGAACAGCCTCTCTACTTGGAGGATATCAAAAACAATTTTGAGATGTTTAGTGTACATTTCTAAGTCAGTACTATAGATAAGGATGTTGTCGAAATAGACGATAACAAATTTCTCGATCAAATCTCTCAAAACATGATTCATTAGTCTCATGAAAGTGTTTGGGGCATTTGATGGTCCAAAAGGCATGACCATCTATTCTTATAGGCCGTATTGAGCCTTAAAAGTAATCTTCCATTCATCCCATTACCTCATTCGAATTTGGTAGCATCCAAAATTCAGATTAATTTTGTTGAATACCCTTGCACCACTCAATTCATCCAACATTTCATCTAGCCTCGGGATAGGGTATCTATACTTAATTATAATCTTATTGATAGCTCTATTATCTATACACATACGCTAAGTTCCATCTTTCTTCAGCACAAGCGATGCGGGTACAATACAGGGGCTAAGACTCTCCCTCACATATCCCTTTTTCCAATAGTTTGTTGACTTGTTTTTTAAGCTTTACAACTTACTCTGGATTCATTCTACAAGCTAGTTTGTTCGACAGAGCAGTGTCAGATATCAAGTCAATGCAATACTCTATGCCTTTGAAAGAGGGTAACCTCTTAGGAAAATATTATAGAAATAGGTCTTCTACAAACACATCTTCCTCAATCAAGTTGACTTTAACATCAACCTCATCTTCTACTTCTTTCTCCTCCTTTGGTTCCTCATCTGTACTATGTACTTCAATCTTTGGGACATCTCCCTTGATAATTATGGTCCTTCGATTCAAAAATTGAGTAGCCATGTGCCTAAATGCTTAACATTTAAAGCACTTGATTTGGCTCATCTTCCTCCCAGATCTTTGTCCCTTTTTGTAAGATCTCGATAGCACTTCATCATCAACTGGTCAACCCTTTTGTTCAGCCCTGACTTCTACCCTTCGAGTTGGCTTGAAACTTGACTAAGATTGGTATCTTTCCTGAATAGGTTGACTTGGTTAACCATGTTAGCTCATTGAAGGTTAAATTGGCTTGTTCTTCCTCTACCTCTCTACTCGCTAGGTTATTCTTATAGCCTTATCTAATGTAGTGAACTACTGAAAGTTCATAATATCTCGTAGGTCATTTCTTAATCCAGTAAGAAACGTGGATATTTTTTGTACCGATAGCTCTTCTGCTTTACAACGAATTATTAGTATTTGAAACTCTTGAATACATTTATCAACATTTTGGCTTCCTTATTGTAAGCCCTAAAGTTAAGCCAAGTGACCATAAGATTGAACTTAAAACAGAAAGTTTATGGCGAATGGTTAAAGGATCCGATTAAACCCAAATTATAAACTATGAATAGAAATATTAGTAAAAATAACTCCGTAAACTTAAATTTAAGAAAATAAGTAATAAAATAGGAGACTATAAAATTTTCAAATTTTAAATATAATAATTGTTAATTATCGAAAAGGCAAACAGTGTAATCTAATAACTAATAAATTACTAGAGATAGATTATATGTATACTAAAAATCATAGTACGACCTAAATAATAATTAGGAATGTTCACATGTACCCTAAGTATATTTACGTGTAGATAAAAATACACGAAATTTCTTAAAGTTGCTAAAAACTTATTAATTAATTAAAAAAATTTATTAATTAATTAAGGAAAAATCAGAGAAATTTGAAATGATGTAGATTTAGTCGTGGTAAGTTAAGAGTTGAAGAAGAAAAATTAGCCAATTAAAATCAAGCAACACAAAAGCTAAAAATCAAGGAAATTGGGCAATGTTTTGTCTAATTTAATGCATATTAATTACCGCAAAGTTTTATAAATAGGGAAAAAATTTATAGAGCTCCTTTAGACAGTTAGAAATCAAATAAAAATAAGGAGCATCGAAATTCAAGAGTAAAAAAAGAAAAAAAAAAAAGAAACCTGTGTAGTTAGGGCTAGTGAGTCAAACCCACGAGCCACCGCCACCACCCCACTCCAGACCCATCGCCTGAACCGGCCGATACACCTGGACCGGTGTTGGAAGGCCAAAAGCCATTGGACCTAGTAAGTCTCTCATCTGCTTCGATTTTGTATAATTTTGTAAAATTATTTATTTTGCCTAGAAAATTATGAAATTTATTATTCTGAGGTTTTATTGTATGTAGATTTAGGAAAAAACAGTGATTAAGTATAATCACATATGAAAATATAGGGTTTTTAAGAAATTAAGCAAAATTGAACATGATTAGAATTAGAAATAAATAGGCTTAAGAGTATAGTTTGGAGCTCAAATTTTTTCTGTAGAATGCTTAAGTAATATAGAATAGTGTTATGAAACTATTTTTTAAATTTAATTTTTAAAATTTTTAGGTAAATTTTTAGCCCTAAAATAATAGAAAAATTGGGTAATTTTGGGTTAAGTAGGTGATTAAGACATTAATTACTAATTTAGATAGTAATTAAAGGGTTAAGGATGTTAATCTCTTATGTGCAAACCTAATCCTAACCTTTGGAGTGTTAAGTATAATTAATGAAAGAATTATGTGGTAATTGTGGAAAATTAAGAATATGTAGAGTTGGAAAATTAATAAATATAAAAAATTAGGTTTAATTAGATAATATAATAATAAAAATATGAATATAATAAATCTGAAACAAAATTGAATTTTAGGTAATTGTATAAAAAATGCAAGATTTTCTCATATTGGGAATAAATTTAGTACCTCAATTAGGATTAGCGTGTACCAAACAGTTTAGAATACTAAATTAAAACCCAATAGGATATTAGAATACTCAAGCTTAATGTGATTAATTTCACATTAGGATTTGAGCATATTTAAAATTCCAGAATCAAAACTAGAATATAATTTAGGAACCGAACCTTGAAATATGGTAGAATGAATCATTAGTTAATAATAGGTATACATGGAAAAAAAAAAGCTAAATTATAACTTAGAATATGAATAATTAAAGTATAGGAACTAAAAAGACCTATTTGTGTTATAGGATACCTAGAGATGAATCGGCTTGCAATTGAGCGATCGGGCGACTGAAAAATTCCAAGTAAGTTGGGTTATTACTTACTGTATTAGAGTGTTATTTTATGGTACTTGAAGACTTAGGATTATATATGGTTGTGATTGTAAGTAATTTACGCATGTGTTTGATGTATCTTAATGCGTGTTGAAATTTGTAATGTGATTGATCGAATTGGTGTGAAATTGTTTGAACATCCTAAATGAAATTTAATCTTATTCAATCATAATAACAAAAAATGTTATGCATTGCAGTCCGTTAGGGGATCATTAGGATTCTCCAACCAAATACCGATCCCTTCGAAAGGGATAGCTCAGGATTACATAATGGTCTCTTCTTTATCCTTAGTCAAACTAAGTGACAGAAAAGGAGGTCGCGACGAGGGTGAAGTTAATGGTTCGAAGGTAGTTGCGGGAGGAGCGATGTCTTTATTGCACAAGCCTAGATTTAGTTGTGAGCTACTGCATAACATGGAAACTCCTCAACCTAGATTAGAGCGGGTGAAATTTCTCTGATTTCGCAACAAACTGGACTACGTTGTGTGATGACACTTGATTGTTGCATTGCATAAAAATAATTGCTTGATAATCTTGTTTGTGTTTGTATACTCTCATGAGTCCCCAATTCAACTTACTGAGCTGTAGTTGCTCATACCCTTATAGATCCTTTTGCAAGTCCTGAATTCTGATTACTGCAAGTATTATGCCGTCATACAATTATCCAGAGGTTAGTTCTTCTGAAGCCAGGGGTGTGAGGATCAATTTGCTTAGCAATGGATATATAGTTAATATATCCTTTGTAGTTTAAAACTGAAAGACCGATAGTTGTTATGTAAAATTAGTCTACTGTTATGTTTAAGTAGAGCTTCCTAGGAAGTTCTGTGGACTTTATATATAATTATGTATGTTTATTAAAAATTTGTGATAATTACTATATTTGTAGTTAAACACCTAAATGGGACTATTTACTTCAAAGCGAGGAGTCATCGATGCCTTATGTAAATTATTTCTATGGTAGGTATTGTGAGGCCAGTTATTATCATAAAATAGTTTACACGGCGGGACTATTGCGACTCTGTGACTTTGGAGCGTAACATTTATCTCAGCTCTTAAAGCTGAGCAAAAGTGTCTTGTAGATATGTATCTGATATAAACTTTTTTTTTAGAATCCTCTTCATCTCAAGCTAAGTGTTAACTTCCTTAAATCCTTCTTGTCTCTTCTTGATTTAGACGTTCTTCTACCACATCGTAGTATATCCCGAGAATTATATAGCAGCAATCCTTACCTTCTTATAGTCCTCATATTAGTAATAATAAAAAACTCACTCTACCTTTTCTTCCCAGTTTAGGTAGTCGTTAGTGCTTCCAGAACCATCAAAGCTTGGAATCTGTAACTTCACATGATCGGAAACTCGAGGTGCTCAGGCTTACTCCTCTTTTTCTTCGTACTCTTCTTCTCCTTCATCATCCATATCTACTAAGACAATCCTCCTTCTTACTTATTCTCTTACTTCTATACCTTAAACTTGTCGAGTTGAGATTTGTCCTCTAGTAGATCAAGTAACTTGTGGAGTGTTTTGCATTGCTTTAGCAGGTTGATAAGGTACTATAAGAACAACTCTAGTCAAATTGGCTATAAGGTTAGCCACTTCATCAAGTCATTCATCTGTACTTCTAAGGTTACAATAGGGTTGTCGTTCATGGAGGACAACTCCACTATTGTTATCCCCACTACTAGGGTCGACACTAAGGTTTGTCATTCTCTTTGATAAAAGTTAATAACAAAACTCAGAATCTAAGAAACAACAAACACTACTCCAAACCAAATAATCACACACATAAACACATTCTCATGCAAAAGTTCAACTATCTTGCAAACACAATAGCCACTTCGCAAGAAAAATAAACTAAACTGAAATTTGCTTTATTTTCGTACGTTCGAAATAGGGGAAAATAGAGTATATAGCCACAACAAACTATTGTGCCTTCTACTTACTTAAACACTTACAGCTAAGCTCTACATAGCACATTACTGTAATCTCTACTACTTAAGAAGGTTTAGATGCAACTTACTAAATGAAACCTCCACTCTAATACTAAGATGATACGCCATGCCAAGAGTTGACAAGGGCGATGGTATCTGGGTGGGTCCAAGCTTATAGAAAGCTTGAAAATAAAGTGGTAAATGTAAGAACAATGAAAGTAAAACAAGCAAACCTTTGAATAGTTCCAAGGATATGACGTACTAGGGAACTTTTAAAGACTCATGGTTCAACTCGATATGACACACAAGCTAATTTAATAAAGGTACTCACCACCTATCCTTGCTTAAGAGTTAAGATAAGAGTGAAGTAAGTAAATAAGCTGTGAGCAATGTTCAAGAAAGGAAGTATATTCAATATTTTGAAGTATGATGATGAGATAATGCAACTACATTACAATGAGGCATTTATACGTGAAATATTAGGGCATCTTACCTAAAATAGAAAAAACTAAAAGAGTAATATCTAAATAAAGTAATGTACAAGGAATAATAAAAAGTATAATTGAAAATACAACAAAAATAGATATCTTATATAGAGGATTCTGTCATATGATTACTTACACGTGCAACTCTCTTTAAATGGGTGACTTTCTGGTAGAAAAGACAATCTATACATTTAGGTTGGTGATCGTCAAGCCAACATGCTAATTAAAGGTAGTAAGTTAACTGTGCCAAGTTGAGCAAATAATTCTTCTAAAGTGAATTTACCTCGAACGCCTTTAGTACAGCTCAAATTCTAGTTAGCTAGGTAAGTGGTTGGATCTACTGAGCTGTTGTTTGATTGTAGCTTTAGTCGATAGTTGGAGACAATCAGCAAGAATCAGAGGGTTTAACTTGGCCAGAGCATCAGGTCAACAGATTGCAGTAGCTTAAACTTCTCAGTGGTGGGTTGTAAGGAAAGAATTCACTTAATTATGCTTTCCGGCCTTCGAGCTCGGGCTTAGGTTCGAGTTAAGGGTTTAGTGATCTGATTCCTATCAGCTTATCTTCTATAAAGATAACATCCCCGTTGATTATGACATTAGGGTTAATGGGATCCTATAAGCAATACTCCTTGACACTATTAGTGTACAAAAAGAATAAACATTTTTTAAATTTTAGATCCAAGTTTATAGTTTCTTAGGCATTATAGATCACTTGCACTAGCCTTCCAAATATACTAAGGTTTATATAATCAACTAGTTTGCTAAACTGTATCTCCATCAATATCTTCAACTCAATTGTTGTTGATGGGACTATAATTATGACATAACAAGCATTGTTGATTGTTGCTGCTCAGAATGCTTTGTCTAAGCTTATAACTCTTGACATTGCTCTTGCTCTTTCTAACGAACTCTTGTTCATCTGTTCTGCCACTCCATTTTGTCGAGGAGTGTGTGTTATAGTGAATTGTCTTTTGATACCTTCTTACTTGCAAAATTTATCAAGTTCATTACCATTATATTCTCCTCCATCATTTGCCCTCAAACACTTAATCTTGTTTGCAAATTTAAGTTCAACTCGTGCTTGGAAAATTTTGAAGATCGAAAACACATATACTTTCCTCTTGATAGGGTACATCCAACATCTACTAAAATAATCATCAATGAAGAATACGAAATATTTCACTCCTCTTAAGGATGGGATCGGTATTTGCCAAACATCGGAGTGAATCGATTTTAAAATAATTTTATTTCTAGAATTGAATGTGTTAAATTTTAAGCAATGCTTCTTACTAGTAACACAATACTCACAAAAAGGTAGTGAAACTTTTGTGAGATAGAGAAATAAGTTCTTCTCAACAAAATTTTTCATTTTTTGTTCAAATATGTCACCAAGTGTTTGATGCCACATCATTGTAAATATTTCACTTGAACTACTTAAAGCAATTGATGCTATTGCCGTTTATAGAGTCTCTTTCTTTAGCATGTACAATTTTACAGCTATCTTTTCTCCCTTCATAAGTACAAGAACTCTTGTAAGTTGTAGCTAACTTTATAATCTTGTTCTCAATTTCAACTTTGCATCTAAGATTATCTAGCTATCTTAAGGACAATAAATTTTTCTTTAGGCCCCCCACATGTCACACTTTTTGAATATTATGAATTGTATTGTCGTACATCTTTAATTTTATACCCTTAATATTGACATCCTCTAAAACATGGTCATTACAGCTGTATACAGTTCCTCCTAAGATAGGTTCATAGTGATAGAACCATTCTCTTTAAGAGGTCATATAAAAAGTAGCGCCTAAGTCAAAGAGCTAAATGTCAGCAAATCTTTTCCCGCTTTCAATTGTCTTTATCACTTCACAATGTAGATCATTTTCATCATCTAAAGTGCTTGTCACATTTCCTTGAAGATTGGAATTTTCTTGTTTAAATTCAAAAAATCCTTTTTTTAGTGGCCTTTCTTGCCATAATTGTAGCATTTTAAATTCTTTTTATTTCTTGATTTTAATCTACCATAATTTTGGCTCTAACTTAAGCTACATTTAGTTGATCTCCCTCATATCACTGTTAAATCTTCTACTTGTTTGCTTGTCTTCTTTATTTTTACACCGACTCTCTTCTTCAATAATAGTAGCTACAATGTCATCAAAGACTAGATTATTTGTAAGGATGTTACTTGTTAAGTTGATGATGAGCTGATTATATGAATCAAGTGGATTTTGAAGTAAAATTTCAACAAGCTTATTCGACTTTATTTTGTAACTCAATAATGTGAGTTGAGAAAAGAGTATTCAAAGTGTTTATGTGCTCGGTCACTGAAATAGATCCTAACATTCAAATATAGTTTCCTCTTAAGGAAAGTTTTATTGTGAAATGATTTGGCCTCATATAATTTGGTGAGATAATCCTAAATCTCCTTTGTTGTCTTCTTTTCCTCTATTCCTAATAGTATATCGCCTGCTAGTCTCAAATGAAATTTTGCAAAGCACTCTTGTTTATTTCATTCTACTTTGCTTTATCTGTGAAATTTCTCAACTTGTTGCTAATGGCTACTAGACAATTATCTTTACGCAAAATTGCCTTGATCTTCAACTTCTATAATGAGAAATTATTTCTACTAAATATTTCAATCTCAAAATTTTCTATCATTGCTTCTTATTGCTTTGAGCTACAAAAATATCCCCTACTATTTCACATATAATAATATCATGCATATGAATAGTACTTGGTATCTATTGATGATGAATAATATTTAACTTATTATATATATTTGTGTAGAGGATCCACCTTTAATGGTAGCCACAATATATATATTAAGTAAATATATATATATATACCCAGACCTGACTCTAATACCACTTGTTATAAATATTGCCTTTAAATGAGACCCATTAGAGTAAAGTTGTAGCTAATAAATTTGAGAATGAGAACAAGATGAACATAATAATTTTACTTGAAACCCCCCTAAATATTTTTAGAGTAAAAACCTCGAGTAATATAGAAGGATTTTATTATAAAATATTGGGAATTACATTACATTAACTCTTTTTTTATTTTATCGTTACATGTAATCTATTCATATGCCAATTTATAATTTTTCTTTATGCATTTGTTATGGAGAAAAATTAGTTCATTTTTTTTTCAATTACTAATTCTCTCTTCTTCTTTTTTAATTTTTTTTTATGCTCTCTCTTTGCTCCTTTTCTTCACTCTCCCTCTTCCCCCCCCTCTCCCCCACTTCTCTTTCTCTTTCTTTGACTTCTTCATATCCAACTTATCTCGACAAGTGAGACAATTCGATATTATTTAAACTAGCTAGAAAGCAAACATTACAATATTTGATCTTATAATAAAGATTCTCACCCTTACTTATATAAACTAAAGATGAAGAGAAAGAGAGAGAGAGAGAGAATTTTATCTACTAACAAAAGAAAGGGTGTCCTTTAAAATTCTAATCCAAGTTATCCAGTAGTATAAGGGATTAGAACTCATTTATACTATTGTATATGTGGACATAGTTAGAGGGATAATACTAGGTGTTTTTGTGGTGAATGCATTCATATTTTTTTATAACAAGTGCAGAGTATTATATCTCACTTGAATTTCATTCGTAGGAGGAGAAGATATTGCATTATAAGAGTAGGTAATTTTCTTCTAACTTAATCTCTTGAAACATCATGCGTATTGCATGGATCCTACGATAAATTTTGTAATGAAAATTTTTTAAATTCTATTATGTTTTATACACTAGAAAATCTAACAAGAAGAACAAGTAGTTTTATATCTCATACTAGATGAAGTGCAAAACCAACTTAGAGAACTTGGTAAACTACAAGGCAACATGAACTTTGGACAAGCTTCCGAGGCCACTGTTAGCTTCTAAATTGAAAAATTGGGCTCAAATGAACCCCTTAACAATGTAGGAACAAAAACAAGCCAACTTGAGAGTAGTTCATAGATGGGAAGTAGAAACTACATGCTCTCATTCTCAATAGGTCTGGGTAATAATATAGTTGAAGAGGTATGGAAATTAGAGATGCAAAAAGGAAATATGAAGAGGAAAAGTGGGAATGATGATGGCCATATTTATGCGACCTCCTTAAATGAATAGCCAAGATTAATCCAATCTAATGGTCTAAATCACATTTGCATTTCCAATGCTACTTATTAAGATACAATGATCTAGGACCTTTAAGAACTTTTGAAAGCTTCCACCTTCTAGAAGCTATAGTATACTTAGGCCTTAGGCTTGTTCTTGGATGGGCTTGGAGGAACCTTCTGAGTTTGCATCTTTATTGGAGATATAATGATGTCCTCATCGTTGTCTCTTAATATTTGTTGATCAATGCCTCCAATTGCCAGTTGGTTCCTAACTGTTAACACTTTCAAGTAATCCTTTCCACTTGATCAGATACTCAATACGATTATCTCTATCACAATTTGGTCCATATGCCCCTCCTCTACCTTTTTGTCATACCAACTTAATACTTTAGTTGGGGCTTTTATTTTCTTCATTCGTTTTTGGTCTTCATCATCTTTATAGTAAGGTTTTAACATGCTGACATGAAATACTGGTTTTATTGTAAGTCTTAGAGGGAGCTCTAGCTTACATGCCACCTTCCTTACTCTTTTCAAAATCTTGTAAGGTCTTTCACATCTCTTCATCTATCCTTTGAAAAGTGCCTCTCTAGTTCAATGTATTAAGTACACTCAAACCATGACAAGAACTCCTACCTAGTACTTAATGTCCATCCTCCAATTGGTAAATTTCTTTATTCTTTTAGCTGCTTTATATAGGTAGGTATGAGCCATATTTGCTTCCTCTTGCCAATTCCTTACAAAGTCATGTGATGTTGGGCTATTGCCTTTATAATCAACAGCAACAATATTTAGGGTAATAAGTTGAAACCCCAATACCACCTCAAAGGGACTCTTTCCTTTAGCCTCATTATAGCGTAGGTTAAAAGAGAATTAGGTAATATCCAACAATCTTGCCCAATCGTTTTGATTAGCACTCACATAATGCCTCAGATAAAATTCCATTAAGTAATTTATCCTCTCAATTCGTCCATTGGTTTATGGATGTAAATTGATTGAGAAGTTTAAGTCTAAGCCCAACAACTTGAATAGCTTAGTCCAAAACCTTACCATAAACCATTTATCTTAATCACTAATAAGTGACGAAGGTATTCCCCATTATTTCACTATATGGTTCATAAATAGTTAGGTAGCTTCCTTAACTGAACATTCCTTTATTGCCAATATGATTGTTGCTTACTATGAGAATCGATTTATTACCACCATTATAGTCTTATACTCATAAGACTTTAGGAGATTCATGATAAAATTTACATAAACACTCTCCTAAGATTTGTTGAGAATGGAAAGTGGCTGTAGGAGACTCATTGGTGCCTAATTCTCCACTTGTCTTGTTGACATACAAGGCATGTCTTCAATGTGTTTCTACATCATTTCTAATATTAAGCCAATAATACCTATCTTCAAGCAAAGCTAAAGTTTGTTGAATCCCTAGGTATCCCACTTGTGATCAATCGTGGCATTCCTTTAAGATTTCCTTTCTAATTCCTACATGCAAGAGTACGTATAGTCGAGGCCCCTTCATGTATAGTAACCCATTCTCTATCTACAATCTTCGAATCCTTCCCTTCATGGCACTCTCTACTAGGGTCTTCGTCTAAAAGTCATGATTCTATCCCTATTTAATCTTCTCCAGCATGTCTCTTATCGACTGGCTAGCCATGTCTACTAATTTTGATTTCTGGCTATGCACATTTGCTGTTACGTTAACGCTTTCCAACTTATGTTACAATACATAATCGAACTAAGCCAACAGAACTTGTGATTTTGACCTATTTAAGTGATAGCTTCTTCCAAGTCTAGGAATAACTGGCAGCTGTATTATCTATCTTTACTGTAAATTGGCTACATACAAATAATGTCTCCATACTCTAAGGCAGTAAACTACATATGTCATCTCCTTCATGGATTTTATACTTCCTCTTGATCTCTTTCAAATTACGGCTTTCATAACCTAAACAATACCTATCCTGCATGAGAACCCTATCGATAGTGAAGTCACTTGCGTCGATATGTACCTCATAAGGCTTAATGAAGTCTAGTAAAGTTAGGACCGATTCCTTCATAATAGCTTCTTTTAACCCGTTAAAGGCCTCTTGACATTTTCTATTCCACCACCAATCTATTTCTTTCTTAAGTAAGTCTGTTAAAGTTGCCATAATTTTTTAGTATCCCTAAATGAACCGTCAATAATTGTTGGCAAGCTTTAGGAAGATCTCAATTCAATCATAAGAAATTTCACCATTGTTTTCTTCTCTTAGTAATTTTCTAATTTGTTCACCTATTAATTTTGGCAAACCAGCTAAAAATTTTTCTTTCCAAAAGGGTTGATTGCAATCATTTCTGAGAAAGACTCTTTAAAAGAAAATATCTTTATACTGTCTAAATTTTCCCAGGGATTTGCACTTCATATTAGATAATAGATCTAAAGTTTTATCCCTAATATGCAAGGAGTTTTTCCTATGAAATATTGACTTATTGAAAATATCAAAGTGTTCACCATATTTTGAATTGGTTCATTATTTTCATCTAATATTCTCCTATTGTCTTCATCAATTTTACATAAGGTGAGGATATTAATTCTTTGTTGTTCAGTGAGATAGTTATCCCACCATCCTTTTAATTGTCCAGTGAAACTGGAGATTAAAAGGAGTGCTAACAGTTTTATTAATATTTGAAAACATTATTATTTAATTAAGAACATTGAGAATTTTTTGTTTTGAGTATCTATCTATATTCCATTCATATGTAGATCCTATTGAGTATTTATTTTGGTAGTTATCATTTTTTTCTTCAATTAGTATATCGGGAGGCATTGCTCTCTGATAATACAATTTTTGCGGTTCTTTCCAATTGATTTTATTGACTTCATCATTTGATTCTTTATTATCTTTTAAAGAAATGTTGGATATTATTTCATTTATTGATTCAGTATTTATTTCATCTAAAACATTAATTTTTTCTGAAGGTGTATTATCAATAATAATACCCTTTCTAATTAGATTTGGCGTATCCATATTTAAAATATTTATTGGTTTTGAAAAGGAAGCTTCTTCTTTTATTGTTTTATTTTTTAATATTCTTTTCCTATCTTCTAAGACTTTTAAAAATTCATTACTGGGATTCTTGGGCATTTCAAAAGGTATGAATAAAGGTGTATTTTTATTAGTTTAATTTTTTAAGGACTTTTCACCCGTTTTATTAATTTCAATATCAATTGTTTCTTCTATTTTGTTTAATTGTTCTCCTTTTGTGTGCAAATGCTGATTAGTATAATTATTTTGATTTATTATTTTTTTTATTCCTAAACCTTCTTCATCTGTAGCATTTTTAAAAGGAGTAAGGGTTATTTCCGTATTTTTGTGAACCATTTTTATATTACTTAATGGTGGATGATTTAATTCTGTTATTTATCCATCACTTAGTTTCCACTTAAAACATCCATTAATTACATTAATTTCTTTGGGTTTTAGATAATATTCTTCAAGCCATTCAAAGAAATATATCCGAGCTCTAATTTCTTTCATGAAATTATAATATTCGTCTTTTATTTCCATTTTGATTTTACTAAATGTTTTAAAGTACCATTTTCTAATTTTTTTCATTTTTGGGTGAATTGAATTCGCTATTTAAAAGTATTCTATTTGGTTCAAAAGGTTTTTTTATGACATTTAATTCTGGATCACCTATTTCTGATAATGAAGGTTCTCCATGTTTAGGTTCGTTTGGTTGATAAACCGGTTGGGTCATACCAGACCCATTGTGAACTATTCCTGAAAGAGATAGATTATCATGAATATTTGATTGAATATTTGATTGCCTATCTTGCTGATTATTAGATTGGGTTAGGTATGGAGTATAAATTATTGGTGGAGGATTTGGAAGGTCTACTGATCTCCTAGAAGAAGATGACATAGATCTTATTTCCAAGGGTCTATTTGGTTGATCAAAAGACCTTCTATTAAATTGGATGGTGACCTTACCATCTGGATGTTGGATAACATTTGACGGTTCAGTATTATATGTTAGTCGTTTAGGAAGTAGATTTTCTACTTCCCAATATTTAGGTAAATTGACTTGGGACAATTAAATTATTTTTAGGACAGACACATTGGCCTTGATTAAGTCTGTTTGAATAAGAAGAGTTTGCCTTCTTTTATCCATTTTATATGCCTTAGAACCAAAAGCAGTTTTCATTAATTTGAAATATATCGTATATATCACAATCATTGGTATTGATCCTTCTATCATTCTGTAATTATGTGTTTTAATTTGGAGGATTAATAAACTCATTATTGTCTTATCTCTAAGAGCAAGAGTAATATTGGGATGGCATTCAAATTATATTAGCCCACTACTAAGACTGTTTTCAATAGTGGCATGTATTGATCTCTCATTTATTAGTTTTTTAGCATCTCTGAGAACCATAAAGACAAAGGTATCTAAACCTAGCTCAGTAAGAGGTTTTGCTCTTACTTGGACTAAACCTAGATGCATATAATTCCAATCTTTTCAATATTTTTTATTTAATCTGTATTTAAGAATTTTATTGTTGTTAATCCATTAGAAACCGGAATGTCCTTTTCTTTTGTGGCTATAACATAATCATTTTTCCCAAAAATTTTCCATTTGCCTATTTGGTATATTTGATCATAAGAAGTTTTTAGTATTTTCCATTTATCTATTGCTTTATCAAAATATTTTATACATATTTCATTCCTATTATTTAATATAGGTTTTTCTAGCTGCTCAATGGGAGCAAATTCATATTTTCAAAAGAGACTAACTTATCTTAATCTTATAAATCTAGATCACAAAACTACATTCAATCTAATATTGTGATTTCCAATTTATGACCCTTTTGTAACCCTTAATTAGAATCGGATTTACGCTAGGTCTCAGTAGGCTTATCACAATATTAAGATTTTCTACTAAGGATTCGTCTTAAGTGATTTAGAAAATATAAGATTTAAATTGTTACAAAGACAATCATCTCAATCAAAATTTTCTCATAAAACTGGATTGTTTTGTAAACATCATATGATATATAATAAAAGTCTTTTGTAAATATTTTCCTTGCAAATTCAAAGGGATCCTTTTCTGACATGTTTTCTTTTATAGAGAAAACATATCTAGAAGTAGGTTTTATAAAAAATTTTGATCTTTGATTTGCAGGTATAAATCCAAAAGATACAGGAGTTGATATTTCAGTGAGCTGGAGTTCTGATTTTTCCTCTGACTTTCTGATGGTTGAGGGTTTTCAGGCAACATTGGGACTTTATTTTCTGATTATAAGACTATTGAGATTACTTTGAGCTAACCAGGAGTTGGTTCCATATCAACTAATTTTGAAAGGACTTCATTGGTTTGGATATTGGAAATTGATTGATTATTTGAAGACATTGGTTTCGAGGTCCTAGAAGAGGGTTCCTCTTTGATTGTTAATGGAGTGTTAGATGATTTACATACATCTAACCAAGATTTGATATTGGTTAATCCTTTATTAGAAGTTGATGAAATTTTTTCTTTTCCTTTATCCTTCTCTTTTTTGAGAGGCATCTCTTTGCAAAAAATTATGAGTAAGGAAATTAAGAAGAGAATTTGAAGATCCATTAATATGCTCTATTTCAAAATCAAATACAGAAAGAATTGATTGCCACCTGGCAAAAATTTGTTTTGATGTAATATTTTAGACATCTTTTAATAAAACATTCTAGTTGCTTTACAATCGATTCGTAAAAGAAATTTCTAATTTAACAAATCTCCTTGAAATTTAGAAATTATTAAAACAATCACCAGAATTTCTTTTTTAATTGTAGAATAATTTTATTGATAATCATTCCAATTTTTTGACACAAATTGAAAAATGTATTCTTTATTATTTTGTTTCTGTTTTAGAATTTCTTCAAATCCTAAATCAGAAATATCGGTTTCTACTACTTTTAGTAGAGAAGGATCTGCTATATGCAAATAAGGAATTTCTTTAATTCTTTATTTGATTAATTTTATTACATTTGTATGTTCATTTGTCCATTATGGTAGATTTTTCTTTAATCTTTCATATAATGGTTTGCATATTATATTAAAATTTAGGAAAAAATTGACAACATAATTTAGGCTTCCTAGAAATCTTTGGAGTTGATTTTTGTTTTTGATTTCATTAGGAAAATTTTCAGTAAATTCTATAGATCTCTGTATAAGAGTTATTGTTCCATTGTGAATATTAAAAGCTAAAAATCTAATTTTAGTTTGGAAAAGATTAATCTTAGAAGGTGAAATAATTAAACCATTATTTTTTACTATATTAATGAAGATTTTTATGTGCTTAAAATGTTGGTCTATATTAGATGAGAATATTAAAACATCATCTATATATATTATTATAAAATTAATATAATAATTAAAAATTTCATTCATTATTCTTTGAAATTTAGAAGGAACATTTTTTAATCCAAATGGCATTACATTCCACTCAAATTGACTAAAAAGAACTATGAAGGCATACCAAAAGAGTAATTATAAAAGCATTATTAGCTTTAATAATATTGATAATTTTTTTTTGGCCAATTACTATATAACAATTTGGAGAAAAAGAATAATCAATCCTAATCTATCTTATTAGGAGATCGATATTCATACCATTAGGTTATAATGGCTTTGATAATAAAAAATAGGCTTAAGTGTCAATTGTATTGAGCAGTTAATAATTAAATTAATTTAATTTTTTATTGCATATTTAATTAATTTTCCAAATAGCTTTAACATTTTCATTTAAAAATTACTTATGTAAATTAATTTAATTTCTTGAGAAATATGAAATTTTATTTTAAAATTTAACTATAATATGGAAATTCTAAATAAATTAAGTGATAACAAAAATTTACTTTGAAAATTAATTAATTATTATTAATTTCTTCATTAAAAAATTAATTTGAGTCTCTTGTTTCATTTCTTAAGAAATTAACATGTAAAATAAATTTAAAGTTTTTACTATAATTTTTAATTACTTAAAAAATATTAAAATAATTGAAATTTAAGGCACATTTGCCAAAATACAACTAATTACATTAATTAAATAATTTATCAATAAATTAAAACTAATTAAACATTACTTTTAAATTACACAAAAAAAGCACACATGCTACTTGCATGCTTATGTGTTCGTACCTTGGTAGTCCATGAACTTTGTATACTTATGCCTCAAGTGCCTATACTAGTGTACGCGTGCTCGTAGTTTTTGATTTCTTCACATGCTTGTGCATGGTAGTCTAAGCCTAACCTATACGTACTCATGTTTGCATGCCTAAGCCACTTACCAAAAGTAATGTCCAAATAACTAAGATTAAAAGGGTTATTGGTAATCCTTATCCCATAATACCTATTGATAATATGATGTGATTTGGTAAATAAATTAAGCATAAAAATATGCAAAATAGTTATGTGTATATATATTTATATATGTGCATGTGTGTATACATGCTATTCACTATGCACTTTAAGCATATATGAGGTACATATATACTTATTTAGCTACCGAGACGATAAGTATCGTTCTCTATTTTACATAAGTATTTTGGTACGAAATTGAAACTGTGAGGGGATAATAAAATAAAGATAGATATATGTACACTCATATCTATGCTTGGCTAAAGCATGGTATAGTAAAACCATGTAGTTTCCTTATCTGAAACAAATATCATTTGAATTTATATATCAGTGAAGGAACAATTACGATGGAGGGGATTAATGTTTAGAGGAATACTGAAATTGGGGATCAATATTTCAGAAAGTTTAAATAATAGATTAATATCTTATAAAGTGATTCTAGTAATGGATTTGATTATCGTAAGATTATAATGTAATAGTTATTTCATAAAATTATTTAAACTACTTGCAAAACATCGATCCATTATTTAAATTTTTCGAAATGTTAATCTTTTAATTGAAACACTTTGTGAAATATTAATTCTTTAATATTATGTCTTAGAGAGAGGGGGGGGGGGAAGGGTGGCAATGGAGACGATCTCCATTGGGTTAATGGAATTAGGGTAACCTAAGGCTTTTTGGTCATGGCATTTTAAGAAGGTAGATGAAAATGGGTTAATAGTGTGGGCTAGGGCTAGTTGCATTGGCTTAATGGCCCTCTGACTTGTTAGATTGGTTTGGTTTTGCCAAGACTTACCCGGTTGGTTGGTTGGCTTGTATTATCTAATAACCTCTAGTATATTGCTATTTGTAATTTAATTATCTCTTGAATACTTTTAATTAAACTTGTAAAATTTTAAAAATTATTTAAGGTTTAATATTTTACACTTGAGTTGATCAAATGGCTTAGGTGAAAAAGTGCTTTATTATGAATATTTCTCAACCATTCCTTAGTGATAAACGACTTTAGGTGAAAAGGGTTTAAAATTTTACCTTATCTTTGAAAATCTCTCTTGCGATAATGATTTCATTGTTCAAGTGAACTATAGAGAAAGGTTAGTTGCTAGTCCATGTCGAATTTTGTTGGTTCTAGAGTTAAGGAATTGTAGAACTAGCAAAAATCGTAGAAATACGGGGTCTAGATAATTAGACTTGGATACGGTTTTGAATTGGCCCAAAATGGGACTTGGACTCACTAATTCCCAGTTCATAAAATAGGGAATTGGACTTGGACTCGCAAGACTGGGTTACGGCCGGGTTCAAGGAATTAGGAACCAATTTAAAAAAAAAATGTTTTAAAAAATAAAAAAATAAACTAAATTTTATTTTTTAAATTAAAATTATTTGAGTACAAAACAAATATAATCTTTAGCCCATTTTACAAAATAGTTATTTTAGGATATGTATTTATTTATATACAGTTATATTTAACTCAATTATTATATTAATAAAGTGAGATAAAAAATATAAAGGCTACAAAAAAGTTTAAAAAACAAAAGTTAATCCCACATTGTTAAGAATGGAATTAGTTTTTTGGTAAAGGTCTATATATTCACATAGGTTTTTAAGATTACATTTATTACTTTTTTTATGAATAGCAATATATTAAATGTTGTTAATGGGAAACGATTATTTCTTATTTGCATGAAATTAGTTAAAATTTTTAGTTTTCATTATTATTTATTTTTAAATTTTATTTTATTTCACAATTTTTTTATTCTTTTCTTTTTTTTTTTAATATATTTTTACCTTTTTTTTTAAAGTTTATGGTTAAAAAATCATTGAGTACATGGGTCTTAGAGATTAACCTGGTTTAGACCTATTAATGTAACGGGTCAACCCTACGGGACCAACTTGTACAACTTAGTTTGTACAAGGTCTTAGACTCAACGAGTCAGCTCTACAAGTCTAACCTATATAACCGAGTCTTAGACTTGATGGGGTGGTTTCGGACTGGGTTACAGTTTGGACTCAACCTATGCCTAGATCTATAGATAAGTATGGCGCCACTTACTACAATGCCAGCAAATATGATATGGCCAGATCAATGAGTCCTAAAATTATAAACAAAATATTTTAGTGCTCCCTCATTAAATGGAAAAAAGATTTAATGGTATTAGTATATAACTTGTATCGATAAGTAGTATATAAATATTAATAATATTTAAACACTTGAAAATGAAATAACTTATATTTTGAAAAAGTATCAATTATATTTTCACTTGTTAAAATTTTATAGTTAAGTCCAACTTGGCATAAATATACATGCTTAGGCTCTAAATTAAGAAATATGATCTATTTGATTGATCGAGTTATATATATATATATATATATATATATATATATATATATATATATAGATTAAAGCAACTAATTGTTTTCACTCATAGATTTTGATTTTTTTTTCTATGGAAAAGACATGTTGGTAGTGTTTTCAAGAAAAACTTATCCAATATCCATGAAGATTTTTTTTTCCTAATCCAATTAATATGTCTATTAAGATTGGTTTTTGATTTTGAGGCCTTAAAATATTTAAAGAGAGACAAAGATATTAGAAAGTAAATTTTATAAATAAAACCACTCGTTTTTCTCAAGAATTATTTAACGAATTGAATAAGAAATATGATATTTCGCTTTTATTTTCCCATAAGGTCAATAAAGTGGTTAAGAAGCCTTAACTAAAAATGATAATGAAAAATTAAAACTTCTAACCAAATTTGCTAAACTCAATAAACATTCTAGCGACACTAGTTTTTCATGCAACTAAACCTAAATATCTCTTAACTACTCAAGATAAACATAACTGAAATTCCATAATTTGAGTTTATAAAAAGCAATAATTATAGAGCTATATCAACCAAAAACATATTAAAAATCACATCATGTAACTAAAAGACATAATATAAGTATGAAAATAAAAAAAAATATGAAAATTCAAGTTATGTGGCCCAAACAATGTAAGTATATTAAGACAAAAAGCGTGAAAACTTCTATATAATTTTTTTATGTAAATCAAAATTGAATAAATTCATAAAAAAATTTAAGGTAAATTGCAAATATATAACCTTAAATATGTATTTATCTCCCTAATTATCAAAATTAAGCGTTTAGGGTCTAAATCTTTTGAAAACATGTATTTAAAGCACTTTTGTTCTGCCATCGAATACAACGGTCTAAAGTTCTTAAATTTGAAATGCATCAAAACAAAGGAAAAGTTATTGCTTAGTTGTCCACTAACACCTTTTTAAGAAATTTGGAAATTTAAATATAGAGTGATGTTTAAAATTTATCAAAAAATTAAATATCAAATATCAGGTGAACCACGTGCAAGAAAAGCCCAAACCCAAAGAACAAGCAAAGCCCAGCCCAGCCCAACCCATAACTTAAATCAGAGCATCCGCTCCGGATTCCAACGGATCCCAAAATGCAAATCCACTTCGTACCCTCTGCCGACTCGCCCGAGTTCACTCACTTAACTCGGTCCCTAACTCACTCTTCAATCATCGCACTGGATGCCGAATGGAAACCTATGCGCGACCGGCAGTCGACTTTCCCTACAGTCTCTCTCCTCCAAGTCGCTTGCCGACTCAGTCGCCGCCCACTTACTGGCGACGACTCAACCGAGTTGGACGAGTGGGACGAGTCACCGGTTTTCTTGCTCGACTTGCTCTTGATTCCTTTGAATTCCATCTGGAAGCTGTTGCGAGATGTGTTTACGTGTCGCAATGTGTTGAAATTAGGGTTTAGGTTCAAGCAGGACTTGATTTACTTGTCTTCCACATTTTGTGCTCAGGGCTGTGAACCTGGTTTTGATAGTGTAATTCATTCTGTGAACCTGGTTTTGATAGTGTAATTCATTCTAACGAACTCTTGTTCTGCTGTAGGGATTGCTCTCCTTGTGTTATCTTGTTGTGTTCGGGTCTTATTTCGTGGTAGAATCATATAAAGTTGACCTAGTCATTATGAAAAAGAGCTTGTTCTTCAATGACATTAATCGGAGTCATATTTGCTTCAATTGGCTGTATCTGTGTCAAGTGTTCTCTTTGTAATGGCACATTGCCTACTTGCTGCTTCTTGTTGTTTGTTTTTGGGAAAATGGGGCCCTTAGACAGGGCTATATTATGTATTTTCATTTTTTAGGTGTTGTTATTCTTATTCTTAATAAATGATTGCATTTTTTTTTTTAATAAATTATGTTTGCCATTTTTGGTCAAAACAATGATGTTTGCTTCATGCTATCTTTTGGTGATTTTTTCCATTTTCTAGGTCTAGTACCATGATGTGCAAGCATTTGTTTTTATGCGGGCAAGTATTGAGCTTGTGATGGATGTGAAATTGGACCGTGTTGTGGGTTTTGGGGTTTTCAGCAAGCTTTTTACAAAAGAAATAACTAGTTCTCTTTGGCCTGAAGCATGTGTTTGTGGTGGAAGTAAAAACGTGGTAGTGGATAATAGTAAGTGTACAAACCTGTGAAAGTGTCATATTGGAAGCATATGGACTGGGATACAACCTGCCAGTTTGACTATATTCCATACTTTCGATGTCAATTATCAATGACCTTGATAAATTTTTGGTGCAGTGATCCCTTTGGATTATGAAGTTCTTAGCTACTTAGTATAGTGGAAATTACTTATGATTAACCATCCAATGACCTTAACAGGAGGCTGGGCACTGGATTTGTTGGTGTTTGTAGTTGAATTGTGCACTTCCTTATAAACCTCAATGATGTCCTTTTTCAGTATTTTATTCATTAATGTTTCTTTGTTTGTTTATTGATAAATTGATTGTAGGTGGAACCTTACATTGATATTATAACTGTTTACCATTTCTTACGACAAAATCAACTTGGAAGGAGGGTATCAAAGGATACAAAGAGCTTGGCATTTATCTGTGAGGAAGTTTTGGGAGTCCATCTTTCAAAGGTTTGTTTCTCAAATAAAACATTGTACATTATTAGGAGGAGAAAGTTTTCTTTTTTCAAAATAAGGAACCTGGTCTATGGATTGCATCCCATTTGTTTTGTTTTATCTTATTCTCTTACATTGCTTGTGGATGACATGGTAGCACAAATATGTTCTACAGGAGTGAATAGTAGTGCTGTTTAATTTTTTTTGGTTTTAAGTTCTATCACATAACTGTAGCATATATATGTAACAGAAAGTTGTGATTGTTTATACATGATTGTGGATTTTGCTGAATATCAATGAGGTACACTTGTTATTTGTTGTCATGATGCATAACAATTAACGGTGTGAGTTCTTATAGAATTGATTTGGTGGTATATTATGTTCTAGGAACTTCAATGTAGTGATTGGTCGCACCGTCCTCTTACAGAAGAGCAAAAAAGATATGCAGCAATGGATGCGCACTGCTTGATTGAAATATACAGTGTCTTTCAGGCCAAGGTTGTTGCTGAAGGTTGCATTGCCTTCTTTCTTTTACCCCCCATCCCCCCAAAAAAGACAAAACTCCCCAATTTGGTGAAAAGAGCGAAGTACATCCTGATTGGAATGTAAATCTTTTTTACTGCTCGGTGCATGTACCTTTCTATAATCATTTATTAGTGTATGCCTTTTACTGAGCCAATAGATGTCTAGAGTCTGCTTTACTATAGCATTTTTCACAGCAGATGAGGTTGAATACCCTAGTTTTCTCTTTATTATATTACCTCTCCCTATAACTGGAAAAAGTCAATGACTAGTTTGCTCCTGTACTGGAGTGCTATAATATCTGTAGTAAAAGCCGTATTAAGGAAATTGGACTTGTTAATAGACACATGCTGGTCAAGTGCATCCAAGTATCTCAAGGTTATATGAATGTGTTTGGAAGTCATGCTGACCCTAGATATAGCATCAGGTTGGATGCTGTTCAAAACACTGATAATTTTGAGGATCTATTTCTTGTAGTTGCTGTTGAATATCACAATTTGATAAAAATTCATGGTTCCCCACTGCATGCGCACAAACCAAACCACCCCCACCCTACACCCAAAAAAAAAATAATAAAACCGACCAAGTGTTGGTGATACTCACGTGATATGCAGACTTTTAATTTTAAGAACATAGTCCAAGTTTAATCCATTTCCAACCGAAAAGCTGGAGACCATCACTGTGCACCCTATGCTGAGATGCATGGTTTCTCTAATGCAAAGGATTTGTTGCATGTCTTATATTATCTTGACTGTCCATGTAAAAATGATGGTGAGCCTTTGATAGCCATGGCTGCTTAATTGATTTACTTTGTAGCACAGACATGGAGCTTGATGCAAAAACCTAGGAGGGTCATTGACCTTTGTCTTTATAGCCTCATGCATATTTTGATAGCCAAGAACTTACATTTTGTCCTGTGAAGTCTCATGGACCATATATTTCAGGGAGGCATCTGAACAGCAGAAAAGCTGCACATTTGCTCCACACAAATCTTGGTTTGAAAGAAGTTCTGAAGGAATCTGATTCGTGCAGTACCATTCTAAGGAATAATTTTGGTGAAGCGTTGCACATTGTGCAAGCTGTTGCTGTTTCTAACTGTATTAATGGTGTAGAAGCGCTCAATGGAGCAATTTCTGAGTCATTGCATAGAAACACAAGGCCTATGGATCCATACCTTGCAAAGGTGGTGAGAAAATATGGTGAAAACATTTTGTTAAAAGAATCTGATAGAGTGCCTAAAGCCTCACAAAAGAAGGGAAAAAGACAATCTTCAGTCAGTCTAATTGTAAAAGAGACCAATGAAGCATACGATGAATGGCAAGCCATCCCACCATGGGATTTGTCTCTAGGTGGGGATGGATGTCCCAAGTTTTTATGTGATGTGATGGTAAGTTCTTTTACTATTTTATTTCGATCACTGCTTTTTACAGCAAATGGATTATTCTTATATTATAACTGATATTGATTAAACGTCTGATCAGGTTGAAGGCTTGGCAAAACATTTACGTTGTGTTGGGATAGATGCTGCTATTCCATATTCAAAAAAACCTGAATCGAGGTGCCTTATGTACTTTCTTTTTCTTTTCTTTTCTTTCTTTTTTGCATGCTTTTTTACCTACACAGACTGGAGTATTTTTGGTCTTTTCCTTTTTTTTTTTTTTTCCTTTCCTTCTTCTCTCTCTCCAAATGGAGGGGTTTGGCTGTAATTAAGTCAGTTCCAGTGCGTTGATTATCCTACAAAATCCTTGCACCAAATAAGTTTTTTTTACAATACATACAAACTACGAATGCAATTGGGGTGGGTTTTGTAAAACTCTAATAAGTTCTTATAGGGTTTGGCATTTTCCAAAATCCTATAAAAACTCTATGGTAGTTGGGTTTTCATAAGATTTAAAAAACCTTATAGGGGTGGGTTTTCATAGAGTTTATATGTGATTAAGGAAAGAATAGAAGAGAAGAAGTTAAATAAGATTAAAATTATATTTATTAACTTATATAATAATAAAAATTGAGAATTAAATGTGTTATATACTATAAAACTTATATCAGATATGCAGTTGCATAAGTTAAGAGTAAATATTTTTATTAATATATGTTTTTTTTAACTGGATCGGGTTTCCTATCAGGATTTTGGTATTAGGTTTTTTTTTTGTAATCCAAAAACCCAATCCTACCCTATGGGGTTTTTATCAAGTTTGACGGGTTGGGTACTCTTTAACGACCCGCTTGGTTGCATTCCTAATACAGGCACTTTCAAGAAGTGTCCTTGGTAGGATTTGAATTCAAGACCTTATGAAAGTTGTTATCAAAGTTTTTGGATTTTATCTACTTGGCCAACCCTTTGGGGTCAGTGGAAAAGTATTTCATTTATTTGATTTTGGTTTGATGTAGGGAGCTGATTGCTCAGGCACTAAGAGAGAAAAGGGTGCTCCTAACACGGGATGCTAAGCTGTTGAGACATGAATATTTGTTGAGGAATCAAATTTATAGAGTGAAAAATCTACTGAAAAATGAGCAGCTGCTTGAGGTATTCCAGTGGTAATTTAAAGTAGGCTGTAGAAGAAATTTAATTCTCCATTTGCTTGTTAAAACATGCCCTCTCCATTTGCTAAATTTAAAGATGTGGTTCTCTTTTTCATTATTAATTGTGGTCCATATTTTTCATTAAGATTTTAGTGTTTATAACATTGCTAGTCAGATGTAAGCTCTCTGGATGTGTACCCTAACATAACGAGGAATATATCTGTTTACTTGTCAAATGGAGCATGGTGGTGACTGCACTGTTTCACTCTGAATGGAGCTCTAGTCTGCAGTCAAAAAAGATCATTCATTAGGTTGTAAAGTATAAATGACAATCGGGTCTGGCTTTTCCATTAGGGTTTTGGGGAGGGTTTTCAGATGAGGGTATGTGTAAGAGAGATCTTCTTCAAAGTTACCCTTTGGCACTTGGACTGCCTCCTCTACTGCACACTTTAATTCTCCAACAAGTTGCATCCTTTAATTAAATCATTCTTTTTAGATGGTTTTGCTCACATTTATCTATGGCCCAAATGATTCTGAAACTTGTTTTAAATTAGGAAAGCAGAGAAAGCAAATAAATGATAACCAAGCCTGAGTTTTGAATTTTTCTGCATCAAACATGTTGAGTGGAACTAATAACATCCACGAATCTGTCTTTTATTTTTGTCCCAATGGGTATAAATTTCAGAACTTCAATTTTCCATGGTCTAAATTTCAAAAGTTCAATTTTGCATGGTGTGAAGACCATAAAAAAGTCGTTATTTGTTTTTTTTAGGTAATAGAAACTTTTAACTTGCAAATTTCTGAGGATCAATTGATGTCACGATGCACCAAATGCAATGGGAGGTTCGTACAAAAGCCCTTAACAACTGAAGAGGCAGTTGAAGCTGCAAAAGGTTTCCAAAGAATTCCAAGCTGCTTATTCAACAAAAATCTAGAATTTTGGCAATGCATGGACTGCAATCAACTGTACTGGGAGGTATGTGGTTAAATGTATCTTCTATCTTATTATTTGTGTCCAATTAAGCAAACATATAGTTTATGGTAGATATTGATTAATAGAAGCATGAATGCAACTTGCAATTTTAGGTTTGAGAGAGGTATATTCAGATAGCAGGGTTGGTGAGTATTGCATGACCATTAAATAATTCATGTGTTCAAAAGTTGTATACTTTCTCTTTATTTGGTGGATTATCTCACATTAGGATCATGGTTGCAGGCTTGTTGAGAAGCCTTGCCACGTACAATTTTTTTGGTTCCTTATGTGTAGAAATTGCGAGTGGAAACTTTATATATTACCATGTTAAATCTCCCAAAGATAAGAGAACATGCTTGGTCACAAATTGAATTGTTGTGTGGTGGATACCAAGAACTGAATTATTGTATGTGAGCATCCTTTATAGACCAAACCATTAATTATATTGACATGAGACAGGATAAAAAGGAGAGGAAGATAGACCTTATGTGGGAGAACCATCCCAAAAAATTTTCTTCAGGTACCAATGAGCACATGCTAGACTGTGTAAGGGAACAATTGCTGCTGCCATTATTG
Organism: Lumnitzera racemosa; assembly: GCA_024138005.1. Classification (NCBI taxonomy): domain Eukaryota; kingdom Viridiplantae; phylum Streptophyta; class Magnoliopsida; order Myrtales; family Combretaceae; genus Lumnitzera; species Lumnitzera racemosa. Next base: position 10,171,375 of record JAMXBC010000002.1, read on the forward strand.
TTCGATTTTGTATCAGCTTGTGCTATCTAGGTTATCTTAAAAAGTTCCCATTTGATTCCAAGACTTGATGCAGATTATTGTAGTAGTTTTTGGGCTTCAACCACTAGACCTCTATCTGGTGGAGGAGCAAAGAAACAACAATACAGGCAAGAATTACCTGATAACTTAAAACGGACCCCTGCATCTGATGTGTTAACATGTATTAGAAGGTTTTTATGCCTACATGAGTTGAAGAGGATATTCTTGAGTTGGTTCTACATCATGTAGGGTTCTACATCATGTAGGGCATACTAATACTTAACTATTAGACATTTTGAAATGAGAAAGCAATTTACTTAGTAAGTAATTTGACGTAATTGTTAAGTAAATTTAAAGAAAGAAAAGAAGTGATGTGGAACCGGTGGTAGAATTTGAATAGGAGATAAATGGGACTCAGAGAAATTACTTTGTTGAAGAAGCGAATGAAGAGCAAAACCGAGACTGCAAGATAATACTTACCTTAGGTATTCACAGTTATGCAAAAGTTGTTTATTGAGCAGTGGATTTTCATTCTGTTGCCTTGACAACAAGGGAAATCTTTTTGGCAATGGGATTATTAGATAGTTGTAAATATCAGATATCAGTTATATGGTCTTGTATTAGTAGTGGAATAATATGGAGCCATGTGGCAATTGTAGTTACATGGTTTGGAATAGGCATTTGGTTATTTACGTAGTCATTTCCATTTGTGATTTTTAGGTACTGTAAGCTGTGTGATATGGGAGCATTTTCTCTGGTTTTGCCCAGTTTTCTTAAATTATTGTTTGTGATCATGTGTTCTTCAATAAAGTCAGTGATGGTTGGAGATATTGGGGTGTCTTTGGTCACTAGAGTAGTAGTTTTAGATATCTATTTAGAAATGGCTAGTTCTTTGGGGGAATAATCTGTTAGTAGGTATTTTGGTGGTTACTTGGAATTTAGCAATATAAATAAGCGTTTGAAGGAGACAGTGGATTCATCTCAGTATTTACCATGAATTCTAGGGAGTTAGGAGCAAAACTGCTGTGTGTAGGAACTTATATAGCCCTGGTTTAGGTCTAGAAGTGTCAATTAGGGTTTGTAAATCTCCTTTTTGATTCAATTCAATGAAATTTACTTTTAGTTCTATGTCCAGCCTGCCATTTAACTCAAGCATGACTTGCATGGAAGCATGCATGGATAATTGACAGGAATATGGGAAGAAACTTGTTGGATGAGTTGCAAAAGCCATACTTGAAGATGACTGAACGCTATGGAACTTACTTATGGGTGTTGTTCTTGAAACGATCTGATTTGATTTGTTCATTACATGCATACCCCTTTATAAATCCAAAGAATGAGGTTATTAGTGAAGTTCAAACAAGGATCAAACTGCTCTCAGAGGGGTGGAATGTGTATATACATATAAAAAGAGATGATAGCAGTCTTTGCGGAGCTTTGGATTTCAATTGTGGCATGGGATTTTAATCCCCTCTTCTCAATAAGTTTACTTCTAGCATATACATACATACATACATATATAAAAGGAAATTGCTTGCTCTCTCCTGGATGCTGGATCCGACAATGGCTGTTCTTTTAGAACTTTTGCTGCTGTGTGCTCCTGGAATCATTTCGCATATCTGGGACATGTTTGAGTCGTATGCCATCCACTTACGCCACTAAATCATGTTTTTATGTGCTTGGTAATTACTAACTTTGTTTTACCGCACACAAATGTTTCAGGGAACCCAGTATCATAATGCAGTACAGAAATTCATCAATGTGTGTAAATTGAGCGATTGATTATGATTCAGCCAGCTTGCTTACCCAGTCTTGAAACGGAATGAACCTGCCATGTTTTAATATGAAGGGGGCTAGCTTTGTTGTTATCTGTAATTTGTGTATGGAGATTCTTTTTGTTGGATGAATCGACTGCAGCAGAAATTCTCGCTGCAAGGCTCATTTATTACCCCGGCAAAATTTAGGTAATTTACAGTGAAATGTTGCTGGGAAGAATGTGTAGTTAGTAGTTACCGCGATATAGCGAAGATCAGTGAACTTTATGTGTATTGCATCTATGTATGTCGTGATATCCAATCTTTTATATAAATCCGAGCATTCCGTGCATTTACGCTATCCCCCATTGAGCCAGCACCATCAATCTTTGCCATTATCACTATGAACTCCTTTCCACCATACGACCGTGATGGGTGGCCACTATGTCTATGCCACCTCTTGTATCAGCATCATTATTGCTAATTTTACAGCCATCACCGTATCGCTATAAATTCCCTTTCGCCAGCGTTGCTCCCAATGGTTTGCCTGGCACCACTATTGCGCTCGAACCATTACCAAAAACATCGTCTCAATTATCGTTCTCACCACGGCTCTACTGTAATCAACATCGCATTGCCACAAATAGCCACTAACCTACTATCATGTCATCATACCACCACTTACAATCTCCACCATTAATGTTGCTACCGCCATCATTGCTGTACATCACCAGCCTCATCATGTGGCTATTGCAATGCTAACGGCATTGCACCACTATCTTTGTTACTATCAATGCCACTTTTCCTGCTGCTTGTTGTACTGTCACCATCATCCCTATATTCTTGTTTACTAACATCACCACCATTTAGCCACCGTAACTACTAATACCATTGCTATTACTTCATATTGTTGCTCCACTCTTGCACCATCACCACCACTGTCTGTAATAAGAGTGGGTGTGGTTTAATTCGGTACAGTCTGTCTTGATGAATTAAACTTAAATTTAATTGTTCGATTGGTTTTTTTTTTTTTTTTTTTTTTTTTTTTTTTTTTTAACTTGAACATAACCATGTAGCTTAGTTTGTAAATTTTTTGAATATAAAATAAAACGGTTTGATTTGTGGTTTGAAGTCTTTTTTTTTTTTTTTTTTTTTTCGAATGCAGTGAAGTGTCTTTGGATATGTTTTTTTTAAATGCAATAATGGTAATTTTTCAACAAACAAGACTATATTACTACTTTTATTATGTTTTTGACTTAATTAGAGCTTTTGTTTATTTCATTGGCTATTTCATGTGAAAGCTATTTCAAAAAATAGTTTTTCAGTCCTAATTTTTTCCGTTCCTAAAAAGTAGATGGACCTTAAAGTCTAATATCATGGGACCACCTTTTTATGTAATTCCATGAAGCAATGTAAGTTGGAAGACAAGCATAAAGTTTAAATAAGAAGAATAAGACATCCTTTAGAGGACTAGCTGTCTAGTTTCCATATTTAATGATGCAAGGATTCTCGATTGGTTCTTCATCATGATGTTCCAAACCGACAAAGTCCATCATCTTGTGAAACCCCTTTTGATGAAGAAAATGATGGTGTGTACGCGGAGAGGACCTTGCATTGACGAGCTTTTAACGGATAAAGCCTACAAAGTTACTAAACGAAGGCTGTTGTCCATTGTCTTATTTCCTCTTGCCTTTGTTCTTTTTTGGGAGAATCATTAGATTACCTTCTTTTCGAAAGGGTTGTGATATTTACATTTGCACATTACCCATTTTTGCCAGTTTGGTTATCGCGACTTTCTAATTGACAACTAGTTTGTTTTATGCTTGTCAGTGATGGTCTAATATATGCTTAAGACTGCTCTTACTTACTATGATCAATCTAGTCATATAGGACTTGACATGCATAGAAGGTTTGGGTGAGAAGGGCATGTTAAAGGCATGAAGGGATAAAGGCCTTTAGAGCTTAGACAACATAATTGCATGGTTAAAAGCTATCGAAGATAGATTGCATTCAGTTCCTTGCTCTGTAAAGATGGTTGAACAACCTAAAAATGGAGGGAATAGCTTATTAGGAAATGAACTGCTTATTCTTAAAAAAAGATAAGGCATTTATACATCGAGTAACAACAAAAATTGGAAAAAAATAATTGAAAATGTTGTAGATGAGTACATCCATAAACTATTAATAGTCACATTGAAGAAGAAGACTTGATTCTTCATACTATTTGTCACTTTAGAGATGAATACAAGGAATTTTTCATTGCTATCCGTGCACATGATAGCTTTCTCTCATTTGATGATTTCATGAAAAGTTATTGATTTTAATTGTAGCTCAAATGTAAATTTGCATCTCAATACTCATTGCAACATAGTAAACTCACAAATAAGTGAAAGAAAACCAAAAGGACAACTACAACAAGCATTTAGCTCATCTCCATTAAAGTTACTCTTAGGCATCTTAGCAACAAGCAATTTTTTCTCATTCTAACCCTTCTTGTAACTCAAAGTCATCATGAATCCTCAAGCCTACTATAATGTGATAGAGTAGGTCACTTCACACGTGAATGTTGCTCCTTAGCTCGTTTTCTTAAAGTCTATGATGTTGTTTCATCCATTCACCATATGACAATGTCTTTGTACCACTAACCTACATGGATATTAGACTTTGGTGCATCTCATCATGTGATAGATGACTTTTACCTTGTCATCATATAAATCACAGTCAATTAGTTTTTTTACCTTCTCCTTCCAATTTGGGCACTCATCTGTACCCTTATTTCTTAAGAAGGTTGGAATCGAGCTATTAAAGCTCTCTAGGCCTTTAGGAGCTCAGTTACCTCAATCGTCAGCTTCATCATATTCCTCTTCATCATCCTCTTCATCTACATCATTTGGATAATGTGTCTATGAGCTTGTTTATGAACTCCTCCAACTTGATTATTTTAAATTGGGCATTGATGCCTTATACGGAAATTTTTGTAATAAAATAAATAATTATAACTAGAGTATTGAGTAGCATATTAGATAGGCTTAGGAAATTTTAGACCCCTAACAATAGATAAATATTTAATTAGATAATATCAGTAAGGAAACAAGCATGCTAAAAAGCCCAATAAATAAAGTAAAAGGCCTGCATTTTAGTATAGACATATCAAATAATCGCTGTTATGGGGACATTACAACATACCTAATTTTTACTTAATAGTATATTAATGAGAATTTATGAGTAACAATTTTTAGTCAAAATATAAAGTATCTAAATATAATAACCCAAGCCTATAATAAATATTGATTCTATATTCGATTATGAACTCATCTATAGTAGGTGTACCTAGACTTGGAAAAACAACCCTCAAAATTAGCCGCTCATAATTGAAGAAGCCAAATTAGAGAAAAACTCTATCCCCTTCCTACATTACTCTACGTTGGCCAATCACCCACTTGTATTATACTCTTGACCTAAACTCTAGACGTACATGGAAGATCTACCTATGACCATATACGATTAAACCAAGGAAGATAGAAAGAAGCGAGAAAACAAAAATTTAGACAACTTGGCTAAGTGTCTCACTAACTTTGAGAAGTAATATTGCATACACTTGATCCATGTAGAGCTCACAGCTTGTATTAAACATTATTTATAAGGTTATCAAACTCATAATTCTAGTTAAAATCATTACAAGGTCTATAAAAATTAAAATGTAAAAACATAAGGTTTGATAACTTAAGTAAAATAGCTTAAAAAAAACTACAGATTTACTTATATTAGCTATAAAATACTTGAAATACATGATGGAAAAAAATGAAGAAATTTAGTAAAAAAATGAAGAAATTTAGTTCTTTTTTCATTAAAAATTCTTAATTTATAATACAATATTCATGAGAAAAGGATAAGTAAAGTTGAAAATGAGGTTTTTTTCCCCATTATTTTGTTTGTAAAAAGCGATGATTGAAGAGAGCAAATGTTTTAACACATTTTGAGTTATTAATAGTATAAATTTAAATATATAGTTTTCCTTATAAACTTTTCTATTAAAGCTAAATTATGAATGAACAATGCATTAGGAGGCAGAAAAAAAGGAAAAAATTGGAATAAAATAAGAGAGATAATTTAGTGCCATAATAATAATAATTAGTGGGCCGGTGTAAGCTTAGTTATATGTATATTTTTTATTTTTCGCCCATTTAACTTGAATATATACAATCGGTAAACTCGTTTAAAAATGTAAGTTTTTTTTTTTTTTTATCTAATTTGACATGTAGAATCAGTTAAGAATATAAGATTCTATAAGAAAATGGTTTTATATTGGAATCAACTTGAAAGAACCTCCAAAAATTATAAATTTATAAAATTGTGATTTTGACAATTATAATTGCTTAAGGGTTTTTCTTTATTTCCCATATACACTTTGGAACTAAAAAGCTACAGTTAACCAGTTGCAGTTCTTTAGTTTTCTTACTAGCAAAGGACAAGGCTTTTCTTTTCATTCCCGATCCCTCACTATTACCAACCGATATTACTCTATCATCTTCAGCAACTTCTTGTGACTATTGTATGCAAATAGCCAAACCACATCAATAATTACTTAATTCTACTTTCAAGTCACTCATACATCAGCTTTGGGGATCCTAAATAGGATATTTTCCTCGAGGATTATTATTATTAACTATGGATGGATTTTGGGCGAGTTGCCTTCTACGAGTACCATGTTGTTTATGCTTGTAGTTTAGAGCACTAGTTGTATAACATAACATAAAAATTAACAAGTGCTTAAGGGTAATATGAGTTATGCATGTGATTGTGTTTTTGATTGACTCGGTTGCCTTAATTCTAATATATCAATATTAAATTGGCTGCTTAATTTGTGTGCTATATTTTTATATGTTGATTATCTATGATTTCCTTAATTAATATGGACTTTATAATCAGGTGTTCGGGGTTTAGTACACAAAATTTAAGACGATTGAGTAAGTTGTTCAATCGATTTTAAATTTTATGAGTTAGAAATATTAGTAAAAGTGATTCTGTGAGTTTAAATTTAGAAAAATAAATAATAAAATAGCATAATATATGTAGACAACCATTTTTACCCCCTTCAAACCTACCTACCTAGTGAAAAAAGGTCTTAATTTAAAAAAAAAACAGAAAAATTAGAAAATAAAAAAAATAGAAAATTTAGAAAAATATGAAATATAGGAAAAATATAAAAAAATAAAAAATTTAGAGAAAAAAATTTAAAAAATAGAAAGATAGAATTTTTTAAGTAAAATAGATTCAGGGAAATATATATATATGTATATATTTAAAAAAAATGGGTTAAAGTTGTGTTGAGTCATTTAGATAGATTATTAGGGTGTTTTTTTTTTATAGGGTTTTTAGGTTGCTTTATAGCTCAAAAAGGATTTAGTTGCATAACTTAATAGGATACGGGCTAACAACCCATTTGCTTTAGAGCTTGTTCTTGGTACTTACAAATCATGACAAATCGTGTGGGTTTGACTCCTTATAGGTGCAATTTGTGTCTTTTTGTTTTTTTGTTCACTAGAGTGCTACGTGACGCCTTGCAATTGGTTTACGAGTCAACAAGTTGACTTCATCTTCCCTATCTCCAGCTAAAATTCTAACTTTGTTAGCCTACTTTCATGCCTTCTTGGACTCTTTTTGATTGGCATTTTTACCAAGTAAATAGTGAAATTGCAAACTAGACTTAGGGTACTTTAGATTAAACCCAAGAACTCATCCTTATTTAGACATTAAGTTGGTCAAAAATCGAGTTAAAGTTTTGGAAAAATTGAAAGTGCTTGTTTTTTCTCTGAATTTCTTTTGCATGATTCAAGCTTTTGTAATAAGGTTTGAAGTTTCTAATTGATATTTTGAGTAAATATGAACATTCAGGGACTGTATTTGACCGAGTGTTTCATCTTACATCAAGCAATTCAAATTGAATGATGTCAAATACCCATTTATGATAGAGCTCAAATTTATTTTGTTTTTTACTTTCCCAAACCTCATTGAGGATCAAATGGTATAAATGGAGCATCCTAGACTCGTTTCGAGGACAAAGAATCATTTGAAACATTTTCTTAGAGCTTGAATTATAAGTTCCTCGCTCTAGAAAACCTAACTTGTGCAACCCTTTCTCTCTTTAGATCCTTGCCTCAACTCAAAGCTTTTCGAGCAAGCTCACCATCATCACGACTCTAAGCTCCTAGCTCTCTAACCTAACCATTCATAGCCTCTATCGTAGCCTTTATGGCTTACCACTAAGTTACTGTAGTTTAAACCTTAGCTACCGCTCCATCACTATTCACCACTACACCCCCACACAAAATTAACCTCACCGTGGCACTTGTTACACCTAGGAACACCCAATGGATACCACCTTGTCCCTTGATAAATACCCCAAGTAGCCACATAACCATTTTCTCTCTCTACCCTCAATTGCACCACCTTACACCATCTCCAAATGGCTACCATTAGTCGTGGCACTCTCCTTATACCTCCTAAGTCAACTAGAAAACACACAAAAATCCTTATCCTTGTTCGTTTTGGCATTTATATCAAGCGTTGAAGCACCCCCCATTGTCTGCTATCTTCTCCTCTCTCTCTTTTTCTGTTTCTCGACTACGCATGTGTATGGCATGTGATTGGTTCGGTTGACCTGACCTATACTTGCACTGTTGTTGTCTTCTTGGTCTTACCCTTTTGTTGTTTTGTTGTTTCTTTCTTTTGTTTTGTGGTTTTTTTTTTTTTGGCAAGTTGTAAATTTATTTATCTAATTGTAAAAGGAAAAAAAAAGAGAAAAGAACCAAAAAAAGGAAATATAAAAGAAGAAAATGAAAACAAAAAAAAAAAGAAGGGGAAAAAAAGCTTTAGTATTTTATTTTATTTTTTAAATCATGTTTGGTCAAACTAAAAAGAAAAATGAAAAAAAAATTAAATTAAAAATAAAAATACAATATTTTATCACTTAGAAAAATTGATTTTTCAAAATAAATAAAAACAAATTAATCCTTTTTGAAATTAGAATGTCTTTAGAAGTTTCTAAGAAAATAATAAAAATTAGGACCCTTCTTCTTAGGTGTTTTTCTTAATCAAATAGTTAAAGAATTTAAAGTTGACTATTTTCAAAAGTTAAAAGAAATCTATAAATTAAGTTTTAAGAAATCTATAAATTGAATTTTCAAGAATGAAGTATGAAAGTCTGATTCTTAATAGCAGGTATATAGGCATTCATAGGAAATTATGGAGCGACTTAAAATATAGAAAATTTATTTTTCCACTTTTCATTAATGATTCTTCAATTTATCCTTTTTGTATATTCAACTGAATCGACTTAGTTGCACGTAAATATATTTTATTTTTATAAGGGTCTTATTGAAAGATATGATTAATTTTGGAAAATTAAACGTGGTATCAATTTAGGGTTTAATAAGATAGCCTTTGAATTTGAATATCTTGTTTTCAAAAACCATTTTTTAAAAATTGGTTTTCACATAATCTAATGTCTAGGTAAAAATTAATCCACTTAATTGGTTTTAACCTAACTCCAAGTATTTTTTAAAACACATTTAGAAACCTAGATTTCCCTTAGTTCTTAGTCAATAGTTAATATTAAACGGATATGGTTTAATATTAATTGGATTAAAGAAAAATATTTAAATTAGGGAAAATTCAGCTTGACAATATTAAGTTATATGTATATTATCCGTTATTTATCGAAAATAAGTAAAACAAGTTTTTATAATTAACAAATTAACAGAGATAAATTATATACACTAAAAATCATAAAATAATATATATAATATTTATGAGTATTTATTTGTACCATATATATATTTAGTGTAGGTAAAAATAATTGAAATTATTTAAAATACCTAAAATATGTTAAAACAATACTAATTAATGAAGGAGAATTGAAGAAAAATGTTAAAAGTGTAGAATTTTCTAGATTTAGGGAATGGAAAATTGGAAATGGAAGATGGAAGATGGAAATTTAACTAATAAAATTAACCCAAAAAGAAAGTGAAAAAGATAGAGGACAAGGGACACCTGGTAACCTAAAATCCAAAGAAAAACCCTAAACCTTCTATAAATTTAGAAAACACCTACCAAAACTCCGTTTAGGCGATTGGGAAGCTAAAAAAATTAGAGAGATTAAGAAGTGAGTAAAGAATATTTCTACAAAAAATTAACAAAAGTAGTGTACAATTAAGGTATTAGAGGAGATCATATACTCGATGACTACCTAAAGAGGGAAGACTACCACTACTAGATAGTTGGCCCATCGCTTAGAGTTATTGACATAGGTGGAGCTGCCATTGGTGGCTAAAAGCCATTTGATTAGGTGAGTCTAATTTCTCTTTCGATTTTGTTTAATTTATTAAAAATATCAAATTAATTTGTAAAATTATGAAATTTGGAATTTTGAAGTATTTTTATATATAGATTTAACAAAGAAAAAAAATATCAATTTGATAAAATTAAGTCCCTAGATATATTGCCCTTAAAAAATCACTAAGCCCGATCTAACTTTCGCTTTCGCTTTCGATAACCTTAATGATATAGTTATGACCTTAAAATTTTTGTGTATATTGTTTAAGGAATATATTACAATGTTATGAAGAGATTTTATTAAATATGATTTTCTAAAATTTTACTTAATTTTTAGGCCTTAAAATCATAAGAAAAAGATAATCTAAATCAGTATTTATACTAAATTAGCCCTAAATCATAAGAAAAAGATAGTATTTTAAGTTTATTTTATGATTTAGGGCTAATTTAATATAAATATTGATTTAGAGTGAATTTAGATATCTAAAGATGTTAGATGCTGATGTAGGATGGTATTTGTGGTGTTTGAGATGTTAGGTATATATATTATGTATATTATTTGATAAACATGTATAAAGGAATAATTAGTGAAATTAGAAATTAAATGAGTAGAAAATATTAGGTAAAAATTAATGATATTATAATATTAGGAATATATTATAAATCTGATTTGAAAGTTAAACTTGGGAAAGTATATGAAAAATATAGGTTATTCTTATACCAGGAGCAAATTTGGTAGTTAAATTAGAAATATAGTGTACCGTGTGGACTAAAATACTGATTATGAGCTAAATAGGAGACTTAAGATACCCAAATATTGTTAGATGAATTTCACATATTGATTCAAAAGAAAATTCCTAAGGTTTACGAATAAATACTATAGCTAAAAGGTGAATTAAAACCTAATTCAGGAATTGATTCAGAAACTAAATTAGAAATTAGTTTAGAATTGGTTCAATAATAAGTGATATAAATCTTAGATAATTGGGTAAAATTATAATTTAAAGCTTATATGTAATCGTAGGTACCTTATTTTTAGAGGTGTACAAACGAGTTAAACAGGTCAATCCAGGTTAAACAGGTTGGGCTCATTTGGCTCACTTTTAAAAGAGCCAAAAAACTTTAGTCTTAACCCATTTAAAAAGGCGTTAAATGGGTTAATTCGTGAGTCAAAGGTATAAATGTATTAAAGGGATTGACTCAAATAGGTTCACTTTTACCTGTGGGTTAAATTGGTCGGACTCATTTGGCCTATTTTTAAACTGGCTAAAATACTTTAGCCCAAACCTATTTTAAAAGCAGGTTAAATGGGTTAGCTTACTAACCAAGGCCCACTTGTACACATTTACTTATTTTTGCCCTCCTTTAATTTTAGGATTTTTTCGAATAAGGAAAATCTATTCTAATTTAGAAAAAAAAAAACCAAAAATAGAAAATTTAGAAAAGAAAAAAAAAAAGAAATTAGAAAAATTATAAAAAGTAGAGGATTTTGAAAATTTTAGAAAATAAAATAAAAAGATAAATAAATAAATGATTAGGCAGTTTAAAGTTTTTTTTAGGGTCTAAAATAAGGGAGAGATGTTGAGCTTGAGCCTAGTTGGGCCTAAGTTTAAATTTAAATCTAGCTGAAACTAACCTTATTTATATGTGCAATTTGATTGCATACGTGAATAAGGTACAGGCCAACGACTTGAAGATTTTACACTCCGACTTAATATTTTATATGGCTTGAAGGTCTTGGGTTTGAATCTCATCATAAGCACAAAGTATCTTTTATTTTTTCGATAAAACATACCTACTTCGTGTCAAGGCTTGACAATTCCACACTTCGACTTAATATTTTATATGGCTTGAAGGTCTTGGGTTTGAATCTCATCATAAACGCAAAGTAACTTTTATTTTTTCCATAAAGCACACCTACTTCGTGTCAAAATATTATTGGGGCACATGTCTGGTCATGACAAGTAGCACTTCATGGTTGGACCATGTCAGCCATGCTACAGACATGTGTCAGCCATGCCATGGACATGTGTCAGCCACGTGGCATCACATGTGTCATATATATATAGTACACAGATATGTGTTAGTTACGTAACATGACACGTGGTAGTTATGTAGCATAGCATGTCATTAGCTAAGTAGCATTTTAGGATACATGGCACATTCCCATTGGATAATGCAGTTGACATGGTATCATGTTAGCACGTTTTTCCTTCTCTTTCTCCTCATTTCCCACTCTTTCCTTTGATTTCTTGCATAAGAACAAGCTAAATAGCTCATTCTAAGACTATTTTCGATTCATTTATCCTTGTGATTTCACCAAATTAATAGTGAAATCACAAGCTAGACATAGGATTCTTTGAATTGAACCCTTGTTTTCGTCTAGAAGCAATTGTTCATCAGGTCAAGTTGTAGTCCAAAGTTTTGAAAAACTTCATTTTCTATCCGAATTCATTTCCCATGATTCAAGCGCATTAATGAAATCCGAATACTCTTATGGACATTTCCAGAAATCCCGAGAATCTATTTACACCATTTGACCATAAATTGCCTAAAGATTACATATTTTCTATCAAAATTTAAGATAAGTCAAACCAATTGGTTTAATGGCTTGGATTGATTACATTTCACCACCTTCCATGCTTAAATTGAGCTCTAACATTATAAATGGCAGCTCAAATAAGCAGTATAGGACACTCCTGAACCCTCTCCCACTTGCAAACTCTCTCTCTCTAATTGAAACGAATCAAGTAAAGCCAACTACAAGGCTAACACCATGAATCTCCAAGCTTTCCAATGTGACCCCCTACATTTGATGTCATGACCTCTAGGATCGTCACCACTAAACCCTAAACCACAACGGTTGCCCCCTTTCGAACCACCACTATCGTTGCTCTTCGCACGAAAATAACTACATGGCTAAACTTACCGTATCTCAAAACTTAAAGCCCAACCACTCTATTGCACCCAGCGACCCCTCTCTCCCCCCCCACCCAATTGTGTGTGACCCCACTCTACCGCTACCTTCTACTTCAATGACCACTCAGACCCCTTTAATTGGCCAAGGCACTTGGCCTACCACCACCTCCCTACCCCCAATTTAATACAAAACTTGCAAAAAACTCCTTGCCTGCTCATTTCGGTGCTTAAAAGTGCAAGAACCATCCCTTTGTTGCTATTGCTAGTGTGATTTGTTCTTTAAGATTCAAGCCTATATTCGATTCACCAAAATCCAACTCAAACTCGTTACTCCAAGCTTGACCTGCACGTATAAGTCCCTCTCTGGTCCGGCTTGTTTTAATTTTGGTCTTGTATTTATTTATTTATTTATCTATTTTTGTACCTCATTGATAAAAAGGGAAAGAAGAACAAAAAAAAGAAAGAAAAGAGGATGGGCTATTTTTTTTTATTAAAAAATAAACAATAAAATAAAAAAGTCATTTTATCACTTAGAAAACCAATCTTCTAAATAAAATGAAGCGATCTATTTTCCAAATTAGGTCTTTTAGAACTTTTCAAAATAAAAGTAAAATAAGTTAGGACTCTTTAGAACTTTCCTCAAATAAACCTGAATCGAACTAAAAAGTAAACATGACTTTTTCTTTATTAAAATCAACAAACTTGCTTAAAATTTTACAAGAAAGAAAGAACTACGTATGTTTGATCTTAGATAATAGGTACGTAGGCACCTTCAGGATGATTTAAAAAATTAAAAAGTTAGTTTTTCCACTTTTAGCTCAAATTACTAAATTTAGTAAAAATAAATAAAAACCTAATTCATTTAATGCCAATTTTTAAAAGGTGACTTCAAGAAATTAAATCTAAATTAGGAAAGTTTATGGTACTCATATGGGTTTAAAGAACTTATCCCTTAGACTCGAATCTCTGGTTTATCAAAACTTTTTTTTTTTTCCAAAAAATGGGTTTTTCCACGTAAACTAGTGTTTAAATTAAAACCAAATCCATTTATTTGGTTTTGACCTAAATCATTTCCCGACTTTGATCGAGTAATGACTTTAAAAGTTTATAAAATTCTTTAAAAAAAAAGTTTTCTTTAACTATTAGTTGATGATCAATATTAAATGGGTTATGATTTAATATTGATCGAGTTAATGAAATTATAAAACTAGAAAAAATCAGGCTTGATAGTAATAAGGGTATAAATACTAAAAGAGTATTTATATTATAGGAGCAAGTGGCTATAAGTTGACCCTACAACAAGTTTGAGTGAGCAAATTGAATATTTCAAGTAAATTGGGATCAATATATTACTGTATTTTATAGTATAATATTATGGTACTCGGAGGCTTAGGATTGTATATAGTTGTTCTTGTAGGTAATCGTATATGTGCATTCTTGTGCGTCTCTAAATATTTGATGATATATTAATGATTTGTTGTAGTGGTTTGCCCTTATTTGTGTTGAGTGAAATTGATTGATTACCTTAAACCAAACCTAATTGTATTTAATCTAAACACCTTAATTAAACATGTCTTGTAACCTTTTAGGGGACAACTGGGATTCTCTAATCAAACATTGATACCTTTGAATGGGATAGCGTTGTAGCATAATGGTCTCTTTTTCATTCTTAGTCGAACTAAGTATCAAGATAGGAGATCACAATAATGATAAGGATAGTGGTTCGAATGATAGTTATGGGAGGAGCGATGCCTCTATTGCACAAATATGGGTTTGGTCATAAGCTTTGCATAAATGTTAAAACTCTTCAAACTCAAATTAGAGCGGGTGAAAATTTTCTAATTTCACAATGAACCAGATAACGTTGTGTGATGGAATTTGCGTGTTGTATTGTATTTAATGAATTGTTTGAGAACCTTTTTTATGTTTATTATATGATCTTATGTCTCCATCCTTATTTACCAAGCTATTGGTTGCTCATGCCCTTATAGATTTTCTTGCAGGTGATAGTTAATATGTTGCGTTATAACCATTTGAAGGTTATTACCGTTTTGAAGAACTTTGGGAGAGTGAGGATTAAATTGGCTGATTAACTAAGTTTAGAGAGGTTGTGTTAATAACTCTTAGATATGTGAGTTGATTATGTAATATCTTACTTATCAGACCACTATGATATGTGAATATCTCTTGGGATCATAAGACAATATATATATATATATATGAATATGAGTTGAGTTTCTACATGTAATTTTATTAATAATCTTGTACAAACTGTCATGCCTTAAACCAAGAAATTGTAACAGTCTCATCATAGAAACCAATCTAAGCCAAAAGCTAGAAGATAACCACTTTAGCTACTAACATAGGTATAGCTTACACCGAACCTTTACTCCTCCACAACTTTGAGTCATTTAGTACTGATTTGGTATCAACTAGTGGTGTAACTATCTAAAATAATTGTTGAAAGAAATTCTATGGTATAAAAGCTTAAAAAGAAAATAAGTTTTATAAATAACTTCAGAAAATGACATAATGAGGATTTGTAAAAGTCCACGGTTTATAGAACATAGTACCGATAACAATAATTGAAAATAGGGGTTATTAAGGTTAATAAACAAAATAGGAATCTAGCTAATTTGATGTGGACCGAGATTAAGAATAGATAAAGCTAGTTGTTGGGATGGGTCCAAGCTTATAAAAAGTTTGAAGAATAAGATAGAAGCTGTACGAAAGAACAGAAAAACGTAAGATAAGCAAACCTACGAACAACTCCAAAGGACATGATGCACCAGTAGAACTTTCGAGAACTCATGGCATAACTTGATATGACGTACGGGGTGGTTCGATGAGGCTACTCACCACCCAGTCTTTCTTAAGGGTTAAGATAAGAGTAAAGCAAGTAAACAAGCTAACAAGAGTAGTGTTTACAAAAGGAAGAATATTCAATATATTGTTGATCAGATGATTGTGGCTATACATACAGTGAGTATTTAGACCCAAAAAACTAGGGTAACTTGCCTAAAATAGAAAAGACTAAAAAGGTAATGTTTAAAAGAAGTAATGTACAAAGAATAATAAAAGGGTATAAATGTTAATTCAAGTAAATTAATAATTAGCGTTGCAGATTCCTTCATGTAGGTTTGGGATACTTAGCAATGGCATATTGGGGATGCTTCTAGTAGAAACAGACAAAATAGTACGATTAGGATGGAAGACCGAACATGGGTACTGAATAGAGATGTTGGCAAGCCAAGGCTCATCTGAGAAGGAGTGGTAGTAGATATGTGCTGGAGCTTTTGGCTTCTCAACACCAATGTTACTGATCTAGAGGTTAGCTCAGTTAGAGCCGAGCAGGTTTGTGTGAGGGGCTGGGCACTCAACAAAGCATTCGACTAGTCAGCACACGGCTTTCAAGAGATTTATTGATGTGCTTAGGAGCTCGATTATTACTAGGGCTTACCGTAGGGAATAGTTATCGAATGGGTCGTTTATAATAATGAAGAAAATGAAGTGAAGAAGTTGGAAAACACTATAGCTTATGTGAGTTTCTTGAAGGATATTACTCACCAACGAACACAACATGACATAACACTTCGCTTGATATGAATCATAAGCTAATATTAGGGTCTACTTGCCACTAACCTCAAGCTATTCAGTAAGTTTAGATAAGAGTGTCAAGAAAAATACATTTGGATATGGATATCTCATAAGGAAAAGTATATGCAATATCAAAAAAGGTGTTGGATGCCTTGTAGCTACAATATAAAGGATTATTTATAGTAAGTTCCCATGGTAATAAGAAAACCTAAGTAATTACAATGAGGGGTAATACAAAAGATTATCATAGTACATTTCCAAAAGGGTAAAAATGAATAAATAAAATAAAGGTTTGTAGTACAATGTCAGAAAAAGGAACGATAGGTGGCACGCTACAATTGGGTATACACTTTGGAGTCTTGAGACACTGGAGTTGAGTTGTACTGACGTTAAGGATGCTGCTGATGAAGGGTACTCAAAGTTGCCGAGATGAATAGAGAATTCTACAGCTTGATAGACTGAGTTAGTAATACTCAAAATGTAGGCATTCGGCCTTGGCACTTGTCAAGTTGGCCTCGGTAGTTGGTAGTTCAGTACGTTGGAAGAAAAGGTTTGGTGTGTGGTTGCCTCGGCCTCGGTGTTTGACAGATCAGCTTCCAAAATTGATAGGTTGTTGACTGGGTAAGGGTTAGAGTAGTGTGCATTCGAGCCGAGGCTTCAGGAAGTTCGCCTACTGTTCTTTCATACAATGCTATTCATCTTTAGTAGGTTGGTAAGAAAGAATTCTTTGGGTAAGAGACTATATGCCTTGGAGATGGGCACGAGTGAAGGGTCTGAAGGTTGGCAGTCCATTGGTTCCTTGGGGTTGTTGAAGGATTTGCCCTCAAATCTTAGTCTTCTTCTTTTTCCAGCACATAAGGTATCAGGTCAGTAACGTTGAAAGTAGGAGGCACTTTTCATCCTTTGGATAGCTTAAGCTCATAGGCATTGTCATTGATACACTGAAGGATCTTAAAAGGTCCATCCATCTTAGGGGGTAACTTATTTGAACTCTTCCCTACAGAATGCTCCTTATTGAGGTGGACCTAGATAAGGTCTCCTAAGTTATAAATAACTTGCCTCTTCACTTGGCTTCCCTTTTCTTTCTATCGGGCAATAGTCTTGGCTAGTTGCTTGGTAACCCCTGTGATGTAATTTTGGAACTCCTAGGTGCGTTGTAGGCTTGCTTGACCTTCTTCTCGAGTGGTGTCACGCCCCGAAGTGACAGAGTCGTAACAGGTTCATTGTGTAAACCATCCTAAGATAGAAGTTAGCCTTACAATCGCTATTTTAGACTTGATCTACACAAGGCGTTCACGACTAACCCGCTTTAAAGTAAATAGTTTGTAATTTAAACAAATCATTTACCTAAGAAAGTGAGGAAATATATATACACTATAATTCAGTTATTGCAATTAAAGTTTACAATAATTCTTCGTAATATATTTATTAGTTATTACATTATTCAGAAATGAAAAGTAATTCTAAAATAAAAGCTTAGACCTTAAAAATATGTGTTTATTCTTCAATGTTTTTCTTCACTCCCCAGGATCCAGCAGTTGCTAGCTTCAGAGTAGTTGTTTGCCGCTTTTTAGCCAGCACCTGTACGACGTTTATAGGGATGTGAGCAACCACAGCTCAGTAAGTTAGGATGGAGGACTTAAAACTATACCATAAACACAACAAGGTTATCAACCAACTTATTAGGTGCAATGCATGTGTAAGCAAATGTTATCACATAACGTTGTTCGGCCCGTCGTGAGATTAGAGAAATTGCGTTCGCTTTAATTCGGGTTGAGGAGTTGCCATTAATGCAACAACTCATGACCAAACCCAGGCTTGTGCAATGGAGACCTCGCTCCTCCCGCGAGTACCTTTGAACCATTGACTTCACCCTCGATGCGACCTCCTCTCATGTCACTTAGTTCGACCGGGGATGAAGAAGGGACCAATTGCAATCCTGTGCTATCCCTTTCGAAGGGGTCGGTATTTGGCCAGAGAGTTCTAAGTTCCGCTAATGGGTTGCCATGTAGGTCCGATTATGATTATAGGTCGTATATTTGATTAGGTCCAGTTTAGGGTGATCAATCATTTCATATAAACCATACAATACAAGCTAAGACAACAGATAGAATCATAGCATCACTCATAATCAAGCACATACATACATCAAACTATCTAACAAGCATAACCAAGCATAATCTTAAGCCTCCAAAATACAACATCGTATTAATCCCAACTTATCTCAACTCCTCACTCACTTACTCGAGGTCTGACTTGCTCAGGCCATTGCTGATCATTTCTATAACAGAAACGTGGTTTTAGTTTTTCATATAACTATTATAGGTTCATTTTATCCTATAACGCTTATTGTTATGTTTTGTTTAGGGTTTAATATGCCTAATTGTAGACACCTAATTTTTGCCCTATTGTAGACACCTAATTTTTGCCTTCTATGGTTAGTTTTAGTTTTTATTTTTTACAAAAAGGGTCCTAATTCAAAGATAACAAAAAATTAATAAAAAAAATAATAATAATAAAAAAAAGTAATTAACAAATAATGAAAATACCAAAAAAATAAGAAAAGAAAAAATCATAAAAATTTCGTAGATTTTTAGGAAGTAGTTTATATTAGGAATAATTAGTTTTAGTTTAGTTAAAAATTTTATTTTAGGGAATCGGATAGTTTAAATATAATTTATTGGTAATGAATGTGAAGGTGCAGTCAACGGCCTAATGGATAAGCAACGGAATATTTGAGTGGATTTAGTTGGAGGTCACGGGTTCGAGTCTCAGCAGGCACCTATGTCTTTATTTTTCTGTCTTTGCATAAGCAAGATTAAATTTGAATCTAATTTAATTAACGAATCAGATATAATTAGATATGATATGATATGATTTGGTTAGACTATATAAACACTTCACGCAGTCGGAAAAAAGAAAATAGAAATAGTAACAGAAATAGAAAAAAGGCTCCGGCAGGAACATGAAATACTCTACGCACAGTAGCAGAGTGGGTCCATCTCCTGTCGCGGCAAATCTACGCGCAATAGCAGTCTGTTTGTCTCCTGTCGCAGCGGAACAGCACCAGAACACCATACACCAGCAGAACAACAACCCACAAAGCAGCAGAACGGTATCCCACACAGCAGCAGCAGCTGCAGTTAGTCTACAACCGATCAACTATCGATGCCTGAAATAGATCCCCCATCGACGCCTGAAACAGATTAGCGACCGACGCCTGAAACAATTAAGCCAGCGAGTAACTTGGACCAATACTGTTCCACATCTACCACCCTAAACATAGGCCTTGAACAAAACTATTTTCCATCTGACCAACGACAAGTCTACAACCAGAACAGCAAGTCACACGCACCATCGCATAAGTGAATAACCAAACAAGTTCAGGTTCGATTCTTTTCCTTTTTTATTTTTTATTTTTTTTTCTTTCTTTCTTCTTTAGTTAATTAATTAGTTAATTATTTGTTTATATCATTATTTTTTAGATCCTCGGTTATTTAACATAGATATATATATATATATATATATATGAGTATACTAGTTTAGGAGATTCTTTTAAGTATTAGTTTAATAGGTTAAATGTATTATATTCCATTGTAGCTAGTTGTTTGCTAATAACAATATAGATATATATATTAACTTAGGTTTTTTTTTTATTAAGTTTTTTATGCTTTCCTCACTTAGAAAATTGATTTATTTTGAAAAGAAAATAATAATCAATTTTTTTTTAAATAGGATGTTTGGAGAGTTTTTTTTTATAAAACAATAACATTCAAGAGTTAGGATCCCGTTAAATTTTTTTAAATAAACCGAAATAAATTAAAATGTAAACTTGGACGGTTTTAAAAAATTAAAATAAACCAATACATTAAAGATTTTTTGAAAAAACTACGATCGTCTGATCCCGACTAGCGGGTATGTAGACACCTTCGGGACAACGATAAAATATGTAAAAACTTAGGTTCTTGTTTTTTTCTTTTGATTTTATTTATTTATTTATTTTAAATATTATAATTAGAAAAAATAATCCTAATTTCGGTAAATAAATAGTGGTACCCGTTAGGGTTTAATAGGTTAGCCCCCGAATTTGGAACCCTTTGGTTTTTTGTTAAAATTGAAATCAAAGACCGGTAGCTAAATCGTAATCAATCCACCCAATTGATTATGGTTTCTTTTTCTTTTCCTAACTTTGGTCGGGTGGCGACTCAAAAAATTATTTTTAATAAAAAAACCAAAATTTCTCAATTTCTTTAGTCGAAGATTAATATTAAATGAGTTAGGGTTTAGTATTAATCGGAAAAAGGGAAATTAATTTTTTAAAAATAAAAGAAATCGAAAAAATCAGGCTCGACACTAATTATCTAGGTCTTAAGTCTTTTACAATTATTCTAGGTTTGAGGTTAAGTTTGGGTTCGGTTTCCGCATCAATTTCTAAATTAGGTTCTAATTCGATTTCTAAGTCCTAAATATGCTCGAATCCTAATGTGAAATTTATTACCTTAAACTCGAGTATTCAAATATCCTATTGGGTCTTAATTTAGTATTATTCTCATTTTTATTATAATATTATCTAAATAACCCTAATTTTTTTAGATTTATAAATTTTCAATTCCACATATTACTAATTTGTTACAATAACTACCTAATTTCCTAAATTAACTATACTTAATACTCCAAAGGCTAGGATTAGGTTTCCACATCAGATATTAACATCCTTAAACATCTAATCACTATTTTTCCCTAAATCTACATATAATAAAGCCTCAGAATAACTTTCATAATTTTTTGGGTAAAATAACTAATTTTACAAAATTATTCAAAATCGGGGCAATTAAGGGACTCATCGGTTTGATGCTTTTTGGCCGTTCAAATCCAGTCCAAGTCTGTCGGCCGGCCTAGACGGTGAGGCTGGAGTGGGGTGGTGGTGAGGTGTAGGTTTGGCCACTAGTCGTATCTGCACAGTTTCCTTTTCTTTTTATTTTTCTTTTTATTTTTATTTTTCTAGATTTTCTCTCAAAATTTTGAAGTTCCCTATTTTTCTCTGATGCTAAACTGTCTAAAGGAGTTCTCTGAAATTTTTCCCTATTTATAGAAATTTTGGATAATTAATATTTATTAATTAGACATAACATTACCCCATTTTCCTTAATTTTTGGCTTTTGTGTTGCTTAATTCTAATTGGTTAATTTTTCTTTTTCAGATTCTGACCTGCCATGATCATATTTGTATTAATTCATACCATTCTGATTTTTCTTAATTAATTTAATAATTTTCTTTAATTATCTACTAAGTTTTTGGCCAATTTAAGTAATTTTGCGTATTTTTATCCATACGTAAATACATGCGGGATACATGTGAACATTTCTAATTATTATTTAGGTCATTCTATAATTTTTAGTATACATATAATCTATCTCTAGTAATTTATTAGGTATTAAATTACACTTTTCGCCTTTTTGATGATTAATAAGTATTATACTTAAAATTTAAAAATTTTGTAGTCTCCTATTTTATTACTTATTTTCTTAAATTGAAGTTTACGGGATCAATTTTTACTAATATTTCTAACTTTACTTTATAATTTAGGCTCGATTGGGTCTTTCAACCGATTGAAACCTCAAATGACTAGTTGTGGGGCTTACAAGTGGTTGGGTAGATAACCATGTCCAAAGGTAGGTTCGGGTTAAGTCTATAGATGATCTCAAAAGGTGACCTTCCCGTCGAGCTATGAGTAATGCGGTTGTAAGAAAATTCGATGATGGGCATGCATAGATCCAATTACGTAGATTCTTTCCAACTATAGGTTGAAGGAGGTTGCTGACAGTTTAGTTCACAACTTTTGTTTGACCATTTGTCAAGGGGTGGCAAGAAGTATTGAACATGAGCTTAGTACCCAGCTTCTTTCATAAGGTTCTTTAGAAGAAGCTCTTGAATTTAGAATCACGATCAGATACAATATTCCTTGGCACTCTATATAGCCGCACGATCTCCTATAAAAAGAGGTTAGTAATAAAGAGAGCATTATTGGTTTTGTGGCAAGGGATGAAGTAGCTCATCTTATTAAACCAATTGACCACAACTATGATAGAATCATACCTCTGTGGTGTTCTGGGTAGGTTGAGCACGAAATCT
This sequence comes from Lumnitzera racemosa, assembly GCA_024138005.1. Lineage (NCBI taxonomy): Eukaryota > Viridiplantae > Streptophyta > Magnoliopsida > Myrtales > Combretaceae > Lumnitzera > Lumnitzera racemosa. Next base: position 10,194,129 of record JAMXBC010000002.1, read on the forward strand.
GTACTCAGATTAGTCCATGGCCAATTAAGTATAAGTAAAGGTATGTATTCTCCACATAGCTCCTTTCGTCCTTTGGCGTATTTGCACACTTCATACTGTTCAAGAACTCGATGTACCTACTTCATTATCCTAGGCCAATAGAAATGTTCTTTAAGTAACTTAATTGTTTTCTTCTCACTAAAGTGGTTGGCTAAGCTTCTAGCATGGGCTTCTCGGATAAGTAATTCCTTAACAAAACCATTTGGCACATAAATTTGCTTATCCTTTGTTAGAAACCCTTTGCTTAAATAGAATTTATCCACAACTCCTCCAATATTGCACTTGGACACGAAGGGCCCAAAATATGGATCAAGCTCATACTGATTGGGCATGGTGCCATATTTAAGTATCTTAGCTTATAAAGTTGTAATAAAAACATGTCAACGAGAGAGTGCGTCGGCTCTAATAAGAATACCTCCAATGCTAACTTCAAATGCATCACATTCTAACTCAAAAACTTTCTCAAAGTCTAGCAAGATAAGTATCGGGGCAGAAGTCAACTTGGACTTGATCTCATCAAAACTCTTTTGAGTCTTCTTAGACCACTTGAATTTTGAGTTCTTTCGTGTTAGCTTGGTTAGTGGGGGTAGCTATGGAACTAGAGTTTTGAATGAATTTTTGATAGAATGAAGCTAGACCATGGAAACTTCTTACTTCGGTAACATTAATTGATGTCGACCATTTAAGAATAGCTTAAACTTTCTCTTGATCAACTTTGATACCTACTTTGGAAACAAGATACTTGAGGAATACAATCTCTCTTTGACAAAACACACACTTCTTTGAATTGTCGAAGAGCTTCTTGTTACAGAGGATATCGAACACAAATCTTAAGTGCTCAACATGAGAAACAAAGTTGGCATTATAGACCAAAATGTCATCAAAGTAAACTACTACACGTTTTCCAATTAATGTCCTCAAAACGTGGTTCATAAGTCGTATGAAGGTGCTCAGTATGCTTGTTAGACCAATCAGGATCACCATCCACATGAACAAATCATCCTATATTATGAAAGTTGTCTTCCATTCGTCTCCTAGTCTCATTCCTATTTGGTGATAGCCACTCTTTAAATCAATCTTTGAAAAGACGTGGGCACCATGCAACTTATTAAACATATCATCCAATCGTGGAATCAGATATCGGTATTTAACAGTGATTTTATTGATTGTTTAGTTGTCAATGCACAATCTCTATGAGTCATCCATCTTCGGCACTGGGATAGTTGGTACGACATAGGGCCTGATGGGGAATTCGCCTTCGATTACGTCTCAGCCGAGGCAAACTTGTTCGAAGCTGAGACCTGTTAATGCTTGTCAAGGTTGTGTTAAAGCCAAAAGGACAAGAGGTAGGAAGATAAACACTCGGCACCAAGACTATCGTCAACCGAGGTGCCTAGATACCACAAGATTGAGTATTTAAGACCAAAGAACCACTTAGTAAAGCATCAGAGACTCATGTTGATTGATTCAAGCACTCGACAATTGTGGGCCGACCTCTTTGGTGTCTTAGCGAAGCTACGCGAGACTTCTAGGACTCCTTCCTGAACCCATACATTTAACTCCCGATCCCGTTTGGTTCAGATACTACCCTTTCCAGGACATGCCGAGTGACTACATGCCAACTTCCTTTGTAAAATGCACAGTTTTGTATTCTTGTACACGTTTTCCTTTATTTTATTTATGGACCTAATTCTTTAGAGTTTAAGGCCTTGTATATTATTTATAGTTTTGCCACTAGGGTTTTGGACTTACTATAAATAGCAACATTTATAAACATCAAAGATAGATATACACAGAGAGACATATAGAGACGTCAATATACAAAATTAGATAGAAAGTATATTTCTACGCTTTTATAATCTTTTTCTTTTTGACCAAGGTTACTCTTGAGCTAGCATTTGCCAAATTATTGATTATCGATTAAACTCTTTAATCTTTCCAATATTCTTATTGATCTTGTCCTCAAGATTATGGTGAACCCCTTCATTTGAACCGGTTAGTGAGTTGCATCTAACCTTCATTTGAATCCTGAGCAACATTTAGTGTTCGTCAGTTATATCAAACCCTATTTCGAGCTCAAACCCTCGATAGTGTTTGTGTGCTGGTGAGTTATATCCATTTACATTCACATTCACCATAAAAAACCTTCCAATTCAACTGATTTTGAGTTTTTTTTAAGATCTGCTGCTGTTTCTTCGATCCTTATCAAGGTCTCATGCTTTCTTAGACATATTCGCAATCAATCAACTTGTCTACTTGTTTCTTCAGTTCAGCTACTTGCTCGGGGTTAAGCTTATAGGTAGGTCGATTTTAGAAGAACAGTTCCAGACTAAAGATTAATGTAATGCTCAATGCCTCTTACTAATGGTAAACGACTCGACATCTTAGCAAGAAAGAGGTTGGCATACCTTTGTAATAATATCTTCACCTTGGTAGGTAATCCTCTAGCTTCTCTCAATTCTAAAAGCTTTCTTATTAACAGGGGCACACATTCTTCTGCCTTGACATATTGGGAAAACTATGCTTAGGAAATTGCTAGAGACTTTTGTTGCATTGATCGGGTAATCTTCTCTTGCGACTTTTGTACTTCTTTAGGGCTCATTGGGGTCAGTATAACCTTCTTCCCATCTTTGTGAAATATATAGGTGTTCTTATACCTATTATGCAATGCTCTTAAATCAGACAGCCAAGGTCAGCCTGGTAATATGTGTGAAGCGCACATGGGTAGGACGTTGCATAACACCTCATCCTTGTATCTGTCTCCAACAATAATGGACACTCTAAATTGCTCAACAACGGGTAAGCCTCTCTTCTTATTCAACCAATGAATCTTGTATGGCTTAGGGTACGGGTAGGTCGGTAACTTTAAGGCTTTGACTACTCCTTGCACTATGACATTGGTACAGCTGCCTCCATCAATGATTAATCTATAGAGCTTGCCATTCACTTGGCAATTCGTATGGAATAGGTTCTCCCTCTGCTTGTTCATGTCAAACATAAAAGTATTGAGAGTCTGTCATACAACAAAGAAGTATTCGACTCTTACTTCAGGTAGGGTCACAGCATTGGGATCGTCCTAAAATCCTTCCAACACTTGATTGACTCTCTCTTCATCCTCTCCTTCACCAGCACTCTCCACTTTAAACTGGGGCTTGTTTCCCTTGATGGTCATGACGCATCGATTCAGACATTGACTGGCTACGTATCCATAGCCAAGACATTTGAAACACTTAATCTCTTGGAGCTTTTTTCCAAAGCTTTGACTTTGGTCCCTTTGGACCTTAGGCTTCTCGGCTTTGCCTTTGTCTTGGCCATCTTCTAGTCGACTTTGCACTTGTCTTCGATGGCCTATCTCGGAATTGTTTTATTTTAGGTCATTTGTAAGTCTACTCGGTATACCGCTTCAGGTCGACAATCCTAGTCGGCAGCTCGGCATTTGGCTAATATGGCTCTGCCTCTGTCTTTTGACCCTCCGTGCTACTTAGATGGTTTCATCTAGAGTCTTAAGCCTTTGTAACTCCACTATATGGCCAATTTTAGTTCTAAGCCCATAAATGAACTGTGCTATAGTTTAGGTCTCAGGTTTGTCAACATCACATTGGATCATCAGAAATTAAAATTCTTGAACATATTCGTCCACTGATTTCCTACCTTGCCTCAAGTCTTGGAGTCGTTGGAATGTGTCTTGTTCATAGTATTTTGGAACAAACCTACTCCTAAGAACTCTCTTCATTTCATTCCACATTTAGATCTCATGTCGGGCTCTTTGGAATGCATTCTATAACTTTTTCCACTACATTGCTGCATATCTAGAAAACTCTTTGTAGCTACTCTGATATGAACAGCATTCTTATAGTCATAAAAGTCAAATATCTTTTCGATCTTCTCCTTTCAGTCTAAGTAGTCATCAGCACCATCAGACCCATTAAAGCTTGGAATTTGTACCTTGAGATGCTTGGCTCCTATAGGAACTCTCAACTTATGCTCCTCAATCCCTTCGTATTGCTCCTCCTCATCATACTCCTTAACTTCATCCAACTCTAGCCTCCTTCTAACAACTCTGTTAATACGTCAAGGTGGAGCTTAGTTCATTGGTTCTAGTGCTCATTACTCATCCATCTGCCTTCTCAGCCTTTCCCTCACATCTCTGCCTTGTTTAACAATTCTTTCATGAGGTATAGTTTCTAAGACCTTTTCTACAGAGATAGCCGAATTGGCTACAATGGTAGCAAGGTCTTGTATTTGCTCATTAGTAGTTTGTAAGGTTTGTTAGGTAACATGACCATAACTATGAGCATCACTTTCAGCATCGTTAATTTTTTCTTGAATACTAAGATTAGACATTCTCCATACAAAGCTTCAAAAAACACTCCACTCACATAAGAAATTCCTACATACACTAAGAAAATATGAATCAAACAGTGAATTGCAAACTTGCTTTGTTCTTCTAGTAGGAAATAGAGTATATCAAAACAATAAACTAGCAGCAACTACTTCGACACAACTTTCGATCCCAACTTCAAGTTTTGATACCAAGATGATGCACTTAGAAGCTCAGTTATTACTAGAGCTTACTATAGGGAATAGTTACTAAATGGGCCTTTCGTAATAATGAAGAAAATGAATTGAAGAAGTTAGAAAACACTATAGCTTCTGTGAGTTGCTCAAAGGATATTATTCACCAACGAACACAACACAACTTAACACTTCACTTGATATGAATCACAAGTTTATGTTAAGGTTTACTTACACTAATCTCGAGCTACTCGGTAAGTTTAGATAAGAGTGTCAAGAAAAATATACTCAGAGGACGAGTATATGTAATATCATAAAAGGTGTTGGATGCCTTACGGATTCAGTATAAAGGACTATTCATAGCAAGTCCTTAAGGCAATAAGCAAACATAAATAATTACCATAAAGGGTAATACAAAAGACTATCATAGTACATTTTCAAAAGGGTAAAAATGGATAAATAGAATAAAGGAATGTAGTACAATGTTAGAAAAATGAATGATAGGTGGCACACTGTGGTTGGGTATACGTTCCAGAGTCTTGAGATGCTGGAGTTGAGTTGTATTGGTGTTGGGCATATTGCTGACGAAGGATACTCAGAGTTGCTGAGATAAATAGAGGATTCTACAGCTCAATAGGCCGGGTTAGTAGTACTTTGTATATAAGCTCTCGACTTCGGTACTTGTCAAGTTGGCTTTGGTAGTTAATAGTTCAGTAAGATGCAAGAAAGGGTTCCACATGCTGTTGCCTTAGCCTCTATGCTCGATAGATCAGCCTTGGTGGTTAATAGGTTACTGATTAGGTAAGGCTTAGAGCACAGTACTGTGCGTCCAAGTCGAGACTTTAGAGAGTTTGCTTATTGTTCTTTCATGTAATGGTACTTATCCTTGGCAAGTTGGTAAGAAAGAATTCTTTAGGTGAAAGACTATAAGCTTCAGAAACGAGCGCGAGTGAGGGGCCAAAGGTTGGCAGTTCTTCATTTATGGTTACTCAGCTTGGCATAAGAAGTTTGTCCGCAGTAAGGATTAGCTCAGCCTTTGCAGGAGTCAGTTGGAACAACAGAATTCGCCTCGTTAGTCCTTTTAGGCCTCGGGCTTAGTTGCGGGTTAGAGGTTTGGTAGCTTGATTCCTATAACAATTGGTTAATAATCTCACACCCTAACCTTATTCTCTATTCTTCTAGAACTTAGAGTAATACTAGTATATCTATTGAGAAACCTGTAAAATAACCATAGGGGAATGAGTAATAACTTGCTTTGTAAGTGGGATAGAGGTAATAGCACATATCTTACATCAAGAAACCGGGGTTTTCAAGTAAGGTTAATTAGTTGCAGTGCAAGATCAAGCAAATTCCATCTTACGGTGTTGATCGATTTGTCGTGAGATCAGAGAAATTGCACCGGTTCTAATTTAAGTTTTGAGGAGTTTTGACACTGTGCACTTTGTGAATTGGAACTAAACTAGGGATTATGCAATGGAGAAACATGCTTCATCCAAGACTACTTTCAAACTACAGTCCTCAACCTTACCATGACTTGCTTTCCTGTTACTTAGTTTGACTAAGGGTGGGGAAAAGACCATTTATACTATCCTCATCGAATTGTGTTTGTCCTAGAACCCTAATTGTTTCCCCTAATGGGTGTTGTGATGCATATCTAATTAAAAGTTAGGTTAAGTTTTAGTTAGACTGCTTTTGGGTCAATCAAGCAATTTCAAGTGGTTCAAACAAGCAACATCATAAAACAACCAATATATAAAATCTAATACTTCAAATAGCAAAACATTATTCAAGCACACACATTGCATATACATAGGCAACTAACTTACAATCACAACCAAAATATACGCTAAGGCCTCTAAGTATCCTTAATAATACTACAAAGTGTAGTGAAGCATTAATCCCTCTTGCTTGGACATGTTACGCTTGACAGTGTTGATAGTTGATCTTGTCCACTTTAATTATTCCCTACATATTCAATATAGTACTTTAATTTTATTAAATATAAAGTTAAATAAGTTCATTTTAATAATTTAAGTATAGGTATGACTTATCTTTAGGGAGTGGTGTAAACTTTGTTTTGAGTTCCCACTTGCTGCTGAAGACTTTGAACAATGTTTTGAAAGCTAGCCTAATACTTAGTTTCGGTCTTAGAACCTTTAGACGAAGTCCCATAATATTTGGCTTTAAATTAATAACCTTTTAATCAAGTCTCTAAAGTTATCCTAGTTATACTCCTTACTCTAATTTACTCTCTAAATAAGCCTTTGAAGTCATTTCCTCTATGTATTCAACACCATTCAATTTTTCAATCAAGTCCTCAAACCTATTTTAATTATATTTCCCCTTACTAAATTCTTCTTGAATAAGTCTATGATGTGGGTCTTTTTGATCAGTCTTTGAATCAGAGATCAAACGCTCTTCTTACAGACCAACCCTTTGAGGATATCTCTGAAGTGATTCATCCAAGCTTTTTAAAACTAGCTAACTCTCTAGTCAAGTTTTTGAAATCATTACAATCATGCTTTTTTCACCAAATAACTTCTTAAATGAGGCTCCAACATATTTACAGTTAAAATCCTTTTATCAACCAACCTATTGAACAGGTCTTTGAAGTCATCACCATTATGCTTCTTTTACCAAACATGGGTTTAACTAAGACCCTAACATTATTATATTTAATATTTTTACACTAGTTTACCTTTTGGTTAAGCATCTGTACCAAGATTTTAAGTTACCCTTTTACTAGATCAACCATTTGAAAAACCCTCTACATAGATCTAATTACAAATTTATTTCGAGTGACACACTACAACATCATGTTTTTGATTGCATACATGTTAGTACATGATCATTCAACAAATTCATCATACTCATTAATGTTATAACTAGTGGTAGGTGTGTAGTTCTAGTTTACTTCATTCTCCTTAACTCCAAATCATATCCTCAAGCAAAACATAACTCATATGAACTCTATAACTGGTACAAATTGATGTCCTCAAAACTAGTTACACTAAATCTCCCCAAAATAGTGTTTTCACTAACTTTAAAGGCTAAAAAATTACTAAAAATTATGAAAAAAAGTTTTTGCTAAAAACTCTGTATACGATATTCACATGCAACATAAGGGCTCTTGAGAAAAAAATTGGCGTCAAAACTACATCAATAGGGTTATTCAAATAAACTTCGAAAATCAATCAATTTTTCTTGGTTTCTTGAGGACTATATCCACTCTAAAATTTTGAAATATAATATTTTTCCCTAAAAGTATATATAAAAATATGTCAAAATAAAATTTTCTACAATTTTTGGAGTAAATTTGACATTTTTTACAATTTTAAGGAAATTTGGGTACCAAAATTGACTTAAAATTAGGCCTTCGACTACCACCTTATTAGCACTCCTTGCCAGTACCTCCATCATTAGGGGGTGGTGGTGGTCCACACCCAAGTAGCCTTTGCACTTAGGTTCTACAAGTTAGTTAGTCTTGCATAGTTCCCATTTTCTATTTTTCTGGAATTTTCCCTAGTTTGTTCCTTCTTGTTTCTATAATTTTCTTAGGTCATTAAGGAACTAATTGATCATTTGAAGAGAGTTGGTGAAAATCTCAAAGTTATAAAATGATGAATGACATTTTCTCTCTTTAATTAGGCTTATATATTTAATTTCTTAATGTTGATAAGTATCCTAAGGGTGATTTAATCCATCAATAGCTGGCTATTGACTTTTCTATGCCTTAACATAACTAAATGTAGTGTTTTGTGATTTTTTAGCAATTTATTATGATTTTTCCCAATTATTTGATTAATTATACTTATTTTAAGGTATTTTAAATGTTTTCGAGTATATAAATATATATAATAATTTTACTTGTGGCACATGTACTATATTTCTATATTCTTTTAGGTTGCTATATAACTTATGTATCATAATAATTTATCTCTAATGTTTGCTTATTTTCCGTTACCTAATTTATGCGTTTATGTAGGGTAAAATAAAATAAAATATAATATAATTTAGTAAAATTATTTATTTTTAATTATAATTCTATTATTTTATTATATTTCAATATTCTGGACTTATGATGTGTTATCGTCTAACTCTTAGGACCCATACATAAAGTATTACCCTATTTAGTTAACTTTTACGTACGCTTTATGTTACTCACTCTAACGACTACATAAAATTACGAGGCTCACACGAATTGTTTACTTCAGACTAAGTTGTTGTGGATGCATTGTGTAAATTGAATATATGATAACGACTGTAGGGTTAGTTATTATTTTAGGTTGATTTATATAACGGGATTGTTGCAACTCCATTGCTTCGAGGTGTAACACTTGCTGGCTTAAAAATAATTAGACATGTATTGCATAATTGCTAAATGCTATCATCATTACGCATTGGTATATGGAGAAAGTGGGGTGTCTGTGTGTGTTTGTTTTCATAAAGGATATAAGGGGATTATTGTTGGAATTCCATGAAATCCCGCTTTAACCTTATGGAAACTACTTGGTGTCAAGAAGTATCGTCTTATGATTTGAGCTTAACCACGGGGATTTGGCACTTTGGGGTATGGTTACTATTGAAATCATACAGTCAAGTCTTTCTTGATTTCATGTTATATTAAAACTTGTATACATCCTTTTAAGGCCCAAGATGGTATGCCTTTTTCTCAAAACTACTTGATTGATATTAAGAGAGATAGTAACACTTAGGGATGGCAGTAGTTTTGTCCATATAGGATTAATATTACTTCCCAACCATAGATATAGAGGGGGGTAAACTCTTAACGTTATACGGATACCAGTTGTCTTATAGGCTATTGCATTTCATACACTTGATTGATTCTAATGCATTTAATTGTATGATAATTTGCTTGATTTCTTGATTGAAAGCATGGTAAGAGATGGGAACCTCACTAAGCTTTAGTTTGCTCACTTCCCAATAGTTTGGTCAGTTGAAAGCTTGGGATGAGGAGCTAGAATTTAAGTGCAGAGTGCACCCTTAAGCGAAATTTATATAACAACTTCGACCTTGTGTTAATTAATGCGTCTTAACGACATGTGGTTTCCATGATTTTACTATTTGGTGGAGGATGTCGAATCTTTGGGATCTTAGAAGAACTCGTTATTCTAAATGAAATATATTATCTATAGGTATGACAATTGGAATATAATGTCTTGATAGATATTGTTAGTTAGAATCTCGTGCAATTTGACTACGAGGTATTTGTCAAGTAGTAGGTACACACACTGAATGATGACTTAAAGGGATATCACTATTAGGCCCCATTTAAGGGTGTAACACCTTTCACCTCAAAAACCATTTCATTCAACTTTAACTGCCATATTAGCTTGATCATCAACAAGTCGAACTTTAGCCATATGATGCACAACCAACATCATGTTTTCCATCAAATCAGTGAGACAATATAATTGATCATCCTTAGTCCCTAAGGTTTGATCAACTTACCTTCCACTACTAAGTGCATCACTCTTATTGTCACTAACTAGTGCTTGAATACTAAGGTTTGACATTATATTGGCTCCAACATTGTAAACTTCAATGGACAAACTAAATAACACCACCACTCAATATAGCCACCATAGTAATCTAAAAGTAGCTAAAAGCTACTACTCCATAGCCAAACAACACTCTTTACTTCAAGAGAGCTAGTAATTTACTGAGTAGCTCTATAGAATATAGTAACACACACCACAACCTTTGCTTCAATTGCAACAACTACAAGCATACTTTCAACAATTTCGAACACTAATCATAGCACACCATTCAATAGAACAACTTTAGAACACTACACATAACAGATAGAATTCATAATAGTTTGAAGCATGACAACTTCAGTTTAGTAAAGCCCTTCTTGAAACCTCGATTCTTTGATGCAAAAAAAAAAAAGATGATGCGAACTATGACCAAGAACAAATAAGGTCGGTTGCTAGAGAATCCAAGTTTGTAGAAAGCTTAAAAGAGTTAATGGGGAAAGTGCAAAAGGAATGAATGACAAATGAAAGGTAAACAAAACCCACGAATAGCTTTAAAGGATATGATGCACCAATTAAACTTTTAAGGACTTACGGTACAATTGAATATGACGTATGAATTGGTCTGGTGAGATTACTCGCCACTTATCCTTGCTTAAGGATTAGGATAAGAGTGATGCCGAGAGTAAACAAATGAGTAGTGTTTACGCAAAGAAGGAAGAATACTCAAAAGTGTATATGTTAATGATCATCTCTTACAACTATAAATATAAAGGTATTTATACCTATAAGTTAGGGCAACTTTCCAAAAAGGGAAAAGACAAAAAGGGTATCACCTTAAAGTAATCTATAAGAATAAAAAAGGTAAAAATGAATATTTAAGAAAAATAATGATTAGTGTAATGGATTCTATACATGGTTCTATACATGTGGTGATGCTTGATTGGTGAGGCTGTTGAAAGATATGGATAAAAAGTACGGTCAGCTGACTTGTCCGAGTAGGGGTGATCTTATCAATCGGGAGCATCTCTCTCGTCATACTAGCAATGATGATGCTGAGTGAGTATTTGGTCGGGTATGAGTGAGGGTTGACTGTTATCTCAGTTTTCTACTTTTCGGCACTCTATGTAAGCCCTAAAGCCAAGCCAAGCCAAGTAATCGTAGGATTGAACTCAGAACCCAAGGTTTAGAGTAATCGGTTAAAGGATCCGATCAAACCCAAATTATAAACTATTGAGAGGAATATTAGTAAAAATGACCTCGTAAACTTGAATTTAAGAAAATAAGTAATAAAATAAGAGACTATAAAATTTTCAAATTTTAAGCATAATAAGTACTAATTACCGAAAATACGAAAAGTGTAATTAAATAACTAATAAATTACTAAAGATGGATTATATGTATACTAAAAATTTTAGAATGACTAAAATAATAATTAGGAATGTTCACGTGTACCCCACATATATTTACGTGTAGATAAAAATACGCGAAATTACCTAAATTAGCCAAAAACTAAGTAAATAATTAAGGAAAATTATAAATTAATTATAAAAAAATCAGAAAAAAAATCAAAGGAACCTAGATGAATCAAGATCAGGTTGTGGCAAGTCCAAGGCTGCAAAAGAGAAATCAACCAACAAAAATTAGACAACCTAAAAGCCAAAAATCAAGGAAAATGGGTAAAGTCTTATCAAATTAATACATATTAATTATAACAAATGTCTATAAATAGAGGAAAAATTTCTAGAAGTCATTTGGTCAGTTTATCATTTGGGAAAAATAGCAACATTGAAAAAATCGAGAAAAAATCTAGAAAAAAAAGGAAAACTGTGCAGATTGAGTAAGTGAGCTAAACCCACCACTCACCACCACTTGGGACCGAGCCGTCACCACCAAGCCATTCTAGCCCCACCGCTTAGGCCGGCCGACAGCCTTAGACCGAGTTTGGATGGCCAGAAAGCTTTGGACTGGTTAGTCTTTTAAATGTCCCGATTTTGAATAATTTTGTAAAATTAGTTATTTTGCCTAGAAAATTATGAAACTTGTTATTCAAAGGTTTTATTGTATGTAGATTTAGCGAAAAATATTGATTTAGTTTAATTACATCTGCAATTATAGGGTTTTTAACAAATTGCTCAAAACCGAACATGATTAGAATCGAAAATAAATAGGCTTTGGAGTGTAGTTTGGAGCTCAAATTTTTTCTGTAGGATACTCATATGATGTAGAACAGTGCTATGAAGCCATTTTTTTAAAATTAATTTTCAAAATTTTTAAGTTAATTTTTAGCCTTAAAATGATGGAAAAATTGGGTGATTTAAGATTAATTAGATGATTAAGATGTTAATTACTGATTTAGATCTTAATTAGATGTTTAGGGATGTTAATCTCTGAAGTGAAATCCTAATCCTAGTCTTTGGAGTATTAAGTATGGTTAATTTGGGAAATTAGGTAATTAATATAAGAATTTAGTAATATATGAAATTGTAAATTAACAAATCTAAAAAAAATAGTGTTATTTAGATAATATTATAATAGAAATCAGAAAAATAATAAATCTGAAAATAACATTAATTTTAAGCAAAAGTCTCAAAGTGTAAGATTTTCACACATCGGGAATAAATCCGACACCGTAATTAGGGTTAGCGTGTACCAAATAGTTTAGAATACCAAATTACGACCCAATAGGATATTTGGACACTTGAGTTTAATGTGATTAATTTCACATTAGGATTCGAGCATATTTCAGGCTTAGAAATCAAAGTTTAAAATCTCATTTAGGATTTGAACACCGGAATAGAGTACACGAATCATTAAGACGTAATGGGCATACACGGACAAAAATGAATTAAAATATAACTTAGAATATAAAACCGTAAATTTTAAGTACTAAAAAGACCTATTTGTATTATAGGACATCCCGAGACAAAATCAGCTTGCGATTAAAGGATCGAGCGATCGAGCGATCGAGCAAATCCAAGTAAGTTGGGTTATTGCTTATTGTAATAGAGTATTAGTTTTGTAGTACTCGGAGACTTAGGCTTGTATATGATTGTGATTGTAAGTAGTTTACGCATGTGTTTGATGTATATGAATTCATGCTGAATTTGTATTGTGAGTGATTTTGTGACTCATTGAATTGGTATGAAATTGTTTGAACATCCTAAACGGAATTTAATTTTAGTCGACCCAAATAATTAATAATGTCATGCATTGTGACCCGTTAGGGGATTATAGGATTCTCCAACCAAATACAGACCCCTTCGAAAGGGATAGCGCAGGATTGCAAAATGGTCCCTTCTTCATCCTTAGTCGAACTAAGTGACAGGAGAGGAGGTTACGGCGGGGGTGAAGTCAATGGTTCGAAGGTAGTTGCAGGAGGAGCGAGGTCTCCATTGCACAAGCTTGGGTTTGGTTGTGAGTTGCTACATAACATGGAAACTCCTCAATCCGGATTGGAGTGGGTGAAATTTCTCCGATTTCACAACGGACCGGATTACGTTGTGCGATGACACTTGATTGTTGCATTGCATGAAAATAATTGTTTGATAACCTTGTTTGTGCTTGTATGCATTCATGAGTCTCCAATTCAACTTACTGAGTTGTAGTTGCTCATACCTTTATAGATCCTTTTGCAGGTTCTAATTTTTGAACACTCAAAGTACTATGCCGCCCTACAATTACCCAGAGGTTAGTCTGTTGGAAGCTAGGGGTGTGAGGATCAAGTTACTTAGTATAATGTGTAACTAGAGTGACAATGTAATTAGGAATGAAAGACTGGTAGTTATTCTGTAATTTAGTGAACTGTTATGTTATGTAAAATTTCCTGGGAAGCTCTGTAGATTTATATATATAATATTGTACATGTTATTAGAAATTTGCATTATTTATCATAATTGTAGTTTAATTGTTAATCGGACTGTTTACTTCAAAGCGAGGAGTCATTGACGCCTTGTGTAGGTCATGTCTATGGTAGGCACTGTGAGGCCAGTTACTATCATAGAATGGTTTACATGGCGAGATTGATGCGACTTTGCGACTTTAGGGCGTAACACTCTATTTGCAAGAAATAGGGAGTCATTTGGCTTGGCATGTAGAATGGGTCGGTAAGGAGATACTCAGCTTCGGTAAGAGTCAACTGGAATAAGAGAATCCATCGTACCAGACCTTCTAGTCCTCAGGCTTATCTTCGGGTCAATGGTCTAGTAGCTTAATTCCTATAATTCCTTCTGAGTTGATTTGGATTTGGGATCAAATCAGAATGATCTCCAATCAACTCTCTGTTGGGGTGTTAGAAACCCCATAGTCCATTGGCAGTTTCAATCTGTAGGCATTATCATTAATCTTCTAGAGGATTCTAAAAGGTCCTTTAGCCTTTAGGGATAGTTTGTTCCTTCTCTTACTCGGAAACTATTCCTTACTGAGGTGTAGCCATACTAAGTATCCTTATTGGAATTGTTTAGTCGTCCTACCCTTAGTCTTTTCTCGCATTCTCCTAGTAGCTCAGTCAATGTGCTAAATGACTTTGTCATAGATGTACTGAAGGGATTGTGCTTTAGGTGAGGCATCTGGGTCCTCTTACGTGGGTACAGGTGCAAAGGTATGATCAAGGGGCAACTTCGGATTAAATCCATAGACCACTTTGAAGGGAAGCTGCTTAGTGGTCTCATTTACTGTTCGGTTGTAAGCGAACTTGACCACTGGTAAGCAGACATCCTAGTCGGCTAAATTCTTGCCTACTATAGTTTGGAGTAGTGATCCCAAAGTACAATTAATCACTTTTTCTGGTCATTAATTTAAGGGTGATGGGAAGTATTGAACAGTAGTTTAGTCCCCATTCGACGCCATAAGATCCTCCAAAAATGACTTAAGAACTTTGGGTCTTTGTTGAAGACTACACTTCATGGAATGCCATATATCCGCACAATCTCTTGCAAGAAAAGAAAAGCAATAGTCGAAATATCGTTAGTTTTGGAGTAAGGCACGAAGTGTGCCATTTTGCTGAACCAATCTATGACGACCATTATATAGTTTTTGCTTTGAATTGTTCGTGGTAGTCTAAGAAAAAATTCCATACTCAATTCAATCTACAACTTCATGGGACAGGCAAAAGCATTGCTTTCCCTTACTCAACTTGGCACTTGGCCTTCTTGTACATGGTACAGCTTTTGACAACTCAATGTACATCTTTCTTCATTTTCGGCTAAAAAAATCTACCATTTAATAGCTCACAGGTCCTCCTTTCTCCAAAATGTCTGCAGAGTCTTCTATTGTAGGCTTTCTTGATCAACAGCTCCCTTAAGGAATAAGTCGGCACGCATAATTTTCCATCTCGGAACAAGTAGCCATCCTATACATAATACTCGTCCATTGTCCTTCCATTGATGCATTACAAAATTATGGGTCCGAAGTGATGATCCTTATAATACTATTCTTTGATACTTGCAAACCTAAACAGTTTGGCCTGCAGTTCAAATAAAAGCGCATGTCTTCTTGAAAGAGCATTTGCAACGACATTGCTCTTTCTTTACTTATATTTTATTACAAAATCGAATCCCTCGAGGAATTCAACCCATCTCGCTTGCCGCTTTGATAACTTGGTTTAACTTCAGAGGTACCTTTGTGACTTATGGTCAGTATATATAACAAATTCTCTTAGCAGTAAATAGTGTTGCCATAGTTATAGTGCTTAGGTCAGTGCCAAGAGTTCTTTATCATATATGGAGTAATTTAACTGTGGTCTTATGAGCTTTTCAATGTAAAAGGCAATTAGTCGGCCTTCTTGCATTAAGATAACGCTTATTCAAATGTTTGATACGTCATACTCCAGCTCAAATACTTTCTTGAAGTCAGACGAAACTAACACTAGGGCAGAGGCTAATCTTTCTTTTATCATGGCAAAGCTCTTCTCCTCCCTTTCTTTCCATCGGAAGTCGGTGTTTTTCTTTGTTAGCTTAGTAAGTGGTATAGCGGGAGTGTTGAAATTCCTGATGAATTGCCTATAGAATGAAGCCAGTCTATGGAAACTTCTTACGTCAGCACAATTAGTAGGAGTCGGCTACTTGACAATTGCTTGGATCTTCTCATCATCCACTCACAAGCCTCTTTTACTGACTACATAGCCCAAGAATACCACTTCCTCCTAGTAAAAGCAACATTTCTTTAAATTGACGAATAGTCTCTCCATACGAAGGATATCCAAAATAGTACGTAAGTGTTCACAGTGACTTCGGATGTCGATACTGTAGACCAAGATGTCGTCAAAGTACACCATGACACACTTATGAGATGTCTCAGCACACGGTTCATTAGTCTCATGAAGGTGCTTTAGGCATTTGATAAGTTGAAGGGTATGACCATCCATTCGTATAATCTATGTTGAGTTTTGAACGCTATTTACTACTCATCGCCTTGGCCTCATGCAGATTTGATGGTGGCCAGATTTAAGATCAATCTTGATGAAGATCTTAGCTCCATTTGGTTCATCTAACATGTCTTCTAGCCTCGAGATCATATACCTGTATTTGATCATAATCTTGTTTACGGCTCAGCTGGCTATACATATTCACTAGGTTCCATCATTCTTCGGTACTAGAAGCGTTGATACAACACAAGCACCAATACTTTATCTAACATACCCTCTTTCCAGCAATTGATTGACTTATCATTGGAGCTTAGAAGCTTACTCAGGATTCATCTGATAGGCTGGCTTATTCGGCAAAGTGATGCCTGATGGGAATCAAGCTATTGGATCTTTGACCCGCAACCGAGCCCAAGGACCAGAGAAGCTGGCACGGCAAATTCTTTTGTTCCACCTGACCCCTGTCGAGGTCGAGTACTTCCTTATCGAGTTACCCTTCATGCCGTGTCGTATGACTAGCCATTTTTTTGTAGTATGTCGAGTTGATGATTACTCTTCAATGCCGAATCGACTAATTACTCGGCAACCTCCTTGTCGAGAAGCTGAGAGAGAGAGAGAGAGTTCGGATTGACTAAGTTTTCCTTGCTTGGACAAACTCATCTATTTGTACTTTTTGTCTACATTTTCTAATGACCTCGCCAATGTAGCATTGCCATATGTACAATATCATGTGCAAAATCCGTTGTATCAATGATTGTCTTTCTTGTATATTCATTTTTACCCTTTTGTATCTTGTACATTACTTCCTTAGGAAATACCTTTTTTATCTTTTCCTTTTTAGGTAGGTTGCCCTAACCATAAAAATATCCTTATACTTATAACTGTGAGATGATCAGATCATTCTCAATATATAATCTTTGAGTACTTTTTCTTTCTTGCGTAAATACTGTTTGTTTACTCTCGACATCACTTTTATCCTTTCCTTTAAATAAGGTTAGGTGACGAGTAACCTCACTGGACCAATTCGTGCTTCATATTGAGTTGAGCCGTAAGTTTTCGGAAGTTCCATTAGTGTGTCATATCCTCTAGAGTTGCTCGTAGGTTTTGCTTACTTTTTCATTCTTCATTTTTACTCATTTGCACTTTTCCCCATTAATCTTTTTCGAGTTTTTTGTAAGCTTAGACCCATCTAGTGATTGGTTTTATTTATTTTTGGTCACGGTTCGTAACATCTTTGTATCGGAGTAGAGGTTTTTGTGTGAACTATAGTAGTTCTTAAAAATCTGTTATACTCTGTTTTGTGTATGTAAAACAGAGTAAGTTACTGTATTCATTTGATTGTTGCGTTGTTAGCTATTCACTTTCTAAATTATTTGTTTGAGTTTTGAATCTGTGAAGAGAAATAATAAACCCAAGTATGAATGTTGGTATTGGTGATGATAGTGGAGTTGTCTACCATGAATGACAATCTTAGGGAACATCTAGAAGCATTGATGAGAGGTTTGATGAGGTAGTTAACCTCTTAGTAGATTTGACTCGAGTTGTACATGTATTTTTTTGCTGACCCATTAAGGTGTCGCAAAACACTCTATAAGCTGTTCAACCTGTTAGAGGTCAGAACCCAGCTCGACCCGTTCGAGGTGGAGGAGTTGGTGGATGAGTAAGGCGAAGGATTAACCTAAAAGAGCTTAATTAAGAGGAAGAGGATTATTTTGAAGAGGAGTGTATACGAATCCTTAGAGCATCCGACCATGTGAAGCATTGAATTTCGAGTTTCAATGGATTTGCGAATGTTGATAAATATTTGGAGTCAGAAGAGAAGGCGGAGTGTGTATTTGATTATTATCAGTACAAGGATTATGAGAAAGTGAGAATTGCTGCTGTTGAGTTCTCCGGATATGCCACCATGTGGTGGGAGAATTTTTAGGCCATAAGAATACGAGAGGGGTACCAAGAGATTAACACTTAGCTTGAGATGTAGAGAGTGCTTAGAAACATGTACACTTAGCTTGAGATGTAGAGAGTGCTTAGAAACATGTATACTTAGCTTGAGATGTAGAGAGTGCTTAGAAACATGTTTGTGTCAAAAACCTATCTCTAAGATACTTTCACTTAGCTTTAGGAGTTGAGATAAGGAGGCCGAACTATTGACTAGTATATTCAAGAGTTTCAAATGCATATGATGTGTTGCGAAGTGGAGGAACCACCGGCTCGAATAGTCTCAAGGTTCGTTGTCGGGTTGAAAGGAGATATTTGAGACGTTATGGAGCTCTAACGATTCGACACAATGGATGAAGCTGTTAGGATTGCTTCGTGCATAGAGAGGTAAAGAAGAACTTGAGCACTGGCGAGGATGCCAACTATTCGACCCGGATAGGCAAGTTACCGACCTTAGTCGAGTATAGAGTCGAGCAAAAAAACTGACTTAATGATGTAGTGCCGACCCGAACGTATGGGAAGGGCTAAGGGTTTGGTAGGAATATTAGTCAGATCGAGTGCTAGGGGTTCGGACACATGGTTGCTCAATGCCTAAATCGACCGACGATGGTTATTAAGGGAGACATGCCAAAGCTAGAAGTGGAGAGTATGGATGAGAAATCCAAGGAGGAGGAGATTCCTGCTGAGAAAGAGCTGATCAAGGAGGACGTATTTCTTAAGGATTTAGATTAGTTATTCATGGTTATCTGACCCACTATGAACATGGAACCCTCACGAGAGGAGGAACAAAGAAAGAATTTGTTCCATACCACCTGCAAGGTGAATGATCAGATGTACGCCCTCATTGTGGATAGTGGAAGCTGCACCAATGTAGCATTAGTCATTCTCATTTCAAAACTGAAGTTGCCGACTATTTCTCATCTGAGGTCGTACAAGTTGTACTGGTTAAGTGAGAAAGGAGCGTTACATGTCATTCAACACATACTATTGCAATTACTATTGGGAACTACTTTGACTAGATTCTTTGTGACGTCCTACCCATGTATGCTTCTTACGTGTTGTTAGGTAGGCTGTGGTTGTTTGATAGGAGGGTCATCCACGATGGCTATAGGAACATATATACGTTTGAGAAGGATGACTAGGAGATCACATTAAACCCGATGTTGGCAAAAGAAGTCAAGAAGTTGTAAACGAAACTTGCTCGCAGATCGAAGAAGGCTCTTGTGATGAGTAGAGCTAAGCTTCAAGAGGCCATTAATGCTAATGAGACAACTTTCTTGTTGATCAGGCGACTATTGGAAATGAGGGAGTGGGGTGAATTACCTCAGGAGATCAAGGAGTTGTTAGATGAATATGCCAACCTGTTTTCAGAACAGTTACCTGAGGGGTTGCTCCTAACTCGAGGCATAGAGTACTATATTGACTTAGTACCCGGTGTTACATTACCGAATAAGCCAGCTTATCGGATGAATCCCGAGCCGGTTTTTGAACTCCAACACCAAGTTAATGAGTTACTGGAGAGAGGCTATGTAAGAGAGAGTCTTAGCCCTTGTATTATGTCTGCACTTATAGTACTGAAGAATGATGGAACTTGGCGGATGTGTGTAGACAGTCGAGCCGTGAACAAAATCACGTTCAAATATAGGTATTCGATCTCGAGGCTAGAAGACATGTTGGATGAACTAAATGGAGTTAAGATTTTTAGTAAGATTGATCTTTAATCTGGTTACGATCAAATTCGCATGAGACTAGGTGATTAATGGAAGACTACGTTCAAGACTCAACATAGACTTTATGAGTGGATCGTCATGCCCTTTGACTTATTGAACGCTCCAAGCACTTTCATGAGATTAATGAACCTTGTGCTGAGACATCTCATCGGGAAGTATGTCGTGGTATACTTTGACGACATTCTTATCTATAGTGCCGATATGTTGAGTCACTATGAACATCTTAGAGCAGTCTTAGATATTTTTCGTGCTGTGAGATTATTCGACAATCTAAAGAAATGTTGCTTTTGCTAGGAGGAAGTGGTATTCTTGGGCTATGTAGTCAATGGAGGAGACTTGCGAGTTGATTATGAGAAGATCTGAGCAATTGTTGAGTGGCCGACTCATATTACCTGTATCGATGTGAGAAGTTTCCATGGATTGATTTCGTTTTACACAAGGTTTATTAGGAATTTCAGTACCATTATTGTGCCACTTACCGAGCTAACAAAGAGGAATACTGACTTTCGATAGGGAGAAAGGGAGGAGAGAAGTTTTGCTGAGATAAAAGAAAGGTTGACCTCTGCCCTGGTGTTAGTGCTACTTGACTTCGACAAAATTTTTGAGCTAGAATGCGACATATCGAGCATTGGAATAGATGTTGTCCTAATGTAAGAAGGTTAGCTAATTGCTTTCTACAGTGAGAAGCTCCGAGGACCACAACTGAACTACTTCGTGTATGATAAGGAACTCTTAGCACTGATCCGAGTAATGCATATATGGAAATATTATTTATTACCGAGAGAATTTGTCATATATACTGACCATGAATCACTGATGTATCTTCGAAGTCAGACCAAGTTGTCAAAACGGCAGGGCAGATGGGTTAAATTCCTTAAAGGATTCAATTTTGTAATTAAGTACAAGTAGGGAAATAGTAACATAGTTGCCGATGCTCTTTCGAGAAGACATGCGCTTTTATCAAAATTGCAGACTAGGTTGTTTGGGTTTTCAAGTATCAAAGAACGATACTTAAAGGATCATCACTTTAAACCTATAATTTCGTGATGTGTTGATAGGAGAATAGTAGACGAGTATCATGAGGAGGATGGTTACCTGTTCCGAGACGAAAAATTATGCGTGTCGATCTATTCACTGAGGGAGCTACTTGTCAGGGAAGCCTACAATGGAGGTTTCTCCAGACATTTTGGGGAAGGAGGACCTATGAATTGATAAATGGTCGATTCTTTTGGCTGAAAATGAGAAAAGATGTGCATTGAGTTCTCGAAAGTTATACCGTGTGCAAAAAGGACAAGTGCCAAGCTAAGCAAGGGAGAGTAATGCTCTTACATGTTTTAACTAAGCTGTGAACTGAATTGAGAATGGACTTTGTTTTTGGACTGCCGTAAACTGCTCAAGGTAAAGATTCTGTAATGATTGTCATGGATTGATTTAGTAAGATGGTATACTTTGTGCCCTGCACCAAGATTAACAATGATCAACCAGTCTAAGTCTTCGATGAACACATCTTCTTTAATTAATTTTTTCTTGGTAGAGACCTCCTCTCCTTCAGGTTCCTCATCAGTGCTGTCCACTTTTAGCTTTAGGATGTCTCCCTTGATGACCATCATCTGTCGGTTTGGCCACTAAGTAGCCATGTATTCGAACCCTTGGTACTTGAAGCACTTGATTTTGCTCATCTTCCTACTAGACACTTACCCCTTCTCATAAGTTCGGGTCGGCACTTCAGTGTCAGGTTGGCCCTTCATTTCAGGTTAGACGTCCATCTTTTGGCTCGGTTTGGTATAGACTGAGCTTAGTAACTTGCTTATTTGGGTTAGCTAGTCAGCATTCTTGTCGGTACTTAGCTCCTCCTTTACCTTTCTACTTGTTGGGCTATTTTGATGACTTCATCCATTGTGGTAAAGTGTTGGAGTTTCACAATGTCTTGAATATCACCTCTTAACCTAGTGATAAATCTTAAGATTGTTTGAGCCGGTGGTTCCTCTATTTCGCAACGGATCATAAGCATTAAAATTTTTTTAACATACTTGTCAACAGTCTGGCCTTCTTGTCTCAGCTCTTGAAGTTGAGTGAAAGAATCTTGAAGATAAGTATGCGGTACAAATTTATTTTTGAGTATTCTCTTTATCTCAGGCTAAGTATTAATCTCTCGGTAGCCTTCTCGTCTCCTCATTATCTGAAAATTCTTTCACCATATGGCGGCATATCTAGAGAACTCAATAGTAGCAGCTCTCACTTTCTTGTAATCTTCATACTGATAATAATTAATCACACGCTCCACTTTCTCTTTCTACTCCAAATATTCATTAGCATTCCCAAATCCATTTCAAATGGTCGGATGCTCTGGGGACTCATACATGCTCTTCTTCAAAATATTATTCTTCTTTCTCATCTCCTATGTTTGCCAAATCAATCCTTCTCCTCACTCGTCTACCTACTCTTCCATCTCGAACTACTTGAGCTAGGTTTTGAACTCTAACAGGTTGAGCAACTTATGGGGGATATTTTGTGTGGCTTTAGTTGGTCGGCAAGACAATGCATGAATAGCTTGGGTCAAATCTACCAAGAGGTTAGCCACTTCATCAAGTCTCTCATTAGTGCTGCTAGGTATTCCTTGAGACTGTCGACCATGGTGAACAGCTCTACTATTTTCATCTCTCATACCAACATTTACACTCGGGTCTATCATTTTCTCCACATATTTAAAGTTTAAACAAACAGTTCAGGAAATTAACAGTTAGTAAGCACAACAGCTAAAATGAACACAATAACATGCTCTGTTTCATACACACAGAGTAGAGTATAACAGAACTTCTAAAAGAACCAATTATAACTCACATGAAACTGTCGCTCTAATACCAAGACAATGCTAACTATGACTAAGAACAAACAAGGCTGGTTGTCGAATGGGTCCTAGCTTGCAGAAAGCTTGAAAGAGTTAATGGGGAAAGTACGAAAGGAATGAATAACGAATAAAAGGTAAGCAAAACCCACGAATAGCTCTAGAGGATATGACGTACTAAGGAAACTTTTGAGGACTTACTACATAATTCGATATGATACATGAATTAGTTAAGTAAGGTTACTTGTCATCTAACCTTACTTAAAGGTTAAGATAAGAGTGATGTAGAGAATAAACAAGTAATGTTTAGGCAAGGAAGGAAGAATACTCAGAAGTGTATATGTTAATGATTATCTCCTGCAGCTACAATTACCAAGGTGTTTATACCCATAAGTTAGGGCAATTTGCTAAAAAGGAAAAAGACAAAAAAGGTATCACCTTAAAGTAATATATAAGAATATAGAAGGGTAAAAATGAATATTCCAGAAAAAAAATTATTAGTGTAACGGATTCTAGACATGGTTTTGTATACGTGGTGGTGCCTAATTGGTGAGGCCATTGGAAGATATGGAAAAAAAGTACGGTTAGCTAGTTTGTCCGAGCAGGGGTAGTCTTGTCAATCTGGAGCATCTCTCTCATTACATCAGTAAGGATGATGCCGAGTGAATATTTAGTTAGGTATGAGTGAGAGTTGGCTGTTGTCTTGGCCTTCTACTTCTTGATACTCTATCTGTAAGAATTAGGGAGTTATTCGGCTCGGCATACATAATGGCTTGGTAAGGAGATACTCGGCTTCGGCAAGACTCGGTTGGAATAAGAGAATTCGCTTCAGGTCAATGGTCAATGGTCCGGTAGCTTGATTCTCATCAAAAGATGATATGCTTCAGGGTCAGATACATAAAGGTATCAAGATATATACTTAAATCAATAATAGCAAAACATGTGGGAATGGGTTTTGGGTTGTTAGCACATGTGAGCAATTCGATGGATATGATGTACCCCCAAATTTTATATGATCTAAACTAATACTCGATATTATGCATGAATATTAATTTAGAGTCACTCACCACTAATTCTTACTAAAAGAGTTAGATGAGAGTATAACCTCAAGCGAATGTTCTCAAGAGAAATAGTATATTTAATATACAAAATGGAGTTTGCTTGGGTTATGCTGGGGAGAGCTTAGGATGCTTAAAGATAAGTTGAGAGTTATCCTTACTCGAATGAATGACTAGTTTTTGGTCTTAAGGAGTGTCAAAGGCCTTGGACAAGATAGGGAACTTTATCTTGAGCTAGCTCATTAGTCAGACTATGCTACTAAGCCTTGGAGGCCTCGAGTTCGGCTTTGGATAACTAAAATGTTGACTTGAATCTTGTCACACTCGTAGATCCAAAAACTAAGAGAGACACTATTAATACAAACTTTGTCAACCAATACTTGCAAACACATAAACCCAGTTACGTACACCTACCTACTCACAGATACATAAAGCTTATCATGACCTCACCCAAGGTGAGAGAGAGAGAGAGAGTGGCGAAGGGGGAGAAGGGGAGGGTGGCGGGGGGTGGTAAGAAAGGGTAAGAGCGAGAGGGTGAAGGGGAAGAAAGATGGAGATCGAAAAAGAAAGATAGTGATAAGGTGGTGGAGGAGCGAGAAAGGGTAAGAACGAGAGAGTAGGGGAGAAAGGAAGAAGATGAAGGGTAAAATAATGTTTTAACTTCTACTACGGGTTTATTCTGTATTACTCTTTTTATTTAAATAAATAATGTAATGGCTACTCTCCTTTTATTTCATTTCATAATAATTATAATTTCATTCTCTCCGTATTCCTTTCAACAAAGTGAACAGATAGTTAGTATTTATGAGATGTAATACTATGTCATGCATATGAGTTTTATTAATTTATTAATATGGTTCAATAAGTGAGGTGACCTAGAACAAACAAAAGATATGTATAAATTCGTAAAAATTCCTAAATTATAGTATATGGTTTAATATAAGATGATGAAGAAAATTAACGTTTAGTTTTGTTTAGAAGGAAAACCTAATAGTATCAAATAGTTTTCACCTTAACCCATAGCTTTAGGTTTCGAAAAGGTACAATCTTTTACATCAATTTCCAGAGTTAAAGACATTAACTTTTAGACTTAAGGCGGAGTCAAACTCAGTTTGGACTCACTGGGTCAAGGGCCTAGTTTCCCTTGAACTGGGATTGACCCAACTTAGCTAAGTTCCAAGCTAGTTCACTTGACTCAGTGGTTTAACTGATTGGTTGACCAATTTTTTTTTTTAATTTGGAAAAATATATTTCTTTATGTTTATTTTTAATTTGTAAAAACAAGCCGCCAACAAATCACAAGAATTTAAAATTTTGATTATTTTACCACATTAATTGCTAGACATGAGATTAATAATTTGTACTTTTAACATTGTACAATTATCACAATATGCTTACAATTTTTGAATTGAGTAAAAAAATTTCTTTTTATAGGCAACATTTCAATGAATGTTTACCAATATAATTAATGTGGGACTAGACTTGTAATGGATAATACTTCGGTGATTTTTTATTATTTAAAAAAAAACTTTAAAAAACAATATGATCTATGTGGGAGTAGACTAGTATTGTAAAGAGAACGATATCTATCTAATATCTATAATATATTTATCATTTTATATATGGTATAAATATATTCTTTATAATTTTTAATGGTATTAATTATAAATACACTTCCATTTTTATAAATCATTAATTTATATTAATTTATTAGTGCTCTTATACCCTAAACAATTTTGGTAGTTAAAGAAATATATTTTATATCATAACTATTTATTTTTATTAATATTAAAATATATGAGTTTTAAAAATTCTTTTTCTTATAAATCTACGTATATTATTCGATCTTCATTTTAACTTACAAATAACAATATATATTTAATTTAATTAGGTCGAAAACTTACATTTAATCTCTTAAAACTTGTATTTTTTTTTTGTTTTCTATAATTTTCGAGTTGGTTCTTCGACCTCGATTTCAATATGCCAATTCAACGGGTCCAATATATTAAATGGTGCCGACCGGCCGAGCCCGACAGATTGGATCCGGCCTTTCTTACGTCTATTAAGGTTATCGTGAAGTCGAACGGCAAATTCGCAATATTCTTTACTTGGGGAAATGAAATGAGCATATATACCAAACACACCACAGGGAGCCACGTATCTATAAGAATAAGGACATAGCTGATACGATATGCGATATGTCTGTCCCATTCGACGCGCACGCTTTCTGGGGACTCAACTTTCATCTTATATGTTTTATATAAAAAATCTCAGTGTCCATCCTTAATAAAATTATTCCCTTCTCGTGTCGAGTCTGCCTGTGTCTGTCTCTGCGTGTCTGTCAGTTTCAGTCGCTGTCTCCATGTCCGTTTGTCACAGTAGGATAGGTTAGGTTGGCTCACGTCATGGACACGTTTCGTTATCTAATAAAACGCGTAGACTCAGAGCCGGCTTAGCCACTGGAAAAACTGTTTCTTTCTGTTCCCCATAACTCTCAGCTTCGAACTGCGAGCCGCGCCGTCACTGCCGGTTGAAATTCCAAAATCTGGCCCCTATCTTGGCGGCAACACACCCCACCCCACCACCCGGCGCCGCCACACCCCCCGCCCCCGGGGTCATGACTCTAATGGTGCGAACGTTCTGGAGTCATCAATGGACGACCTTACGTCTTTAGTTTTGCTTTTACGTTTCCGTCCCGGAAATTCTTCTAAATTAGGATTTATATCAAAATTTAACTTGCCATAATTTCACTCATACGAAAATAAACGCTATGTTTAGATGGAAGAAAATCAATAAAAAATTAAGAAAATTGGTAAAATTAAAGGAAATTATGTGTTTGATTGAGAAGGAAATTAAGTGAATTGCTTAGACATAAGTAAAATCGTTTCCACTTTAAATACTTTTTTTCTTTCTCTCTAAATAAATCAAAGGAAACGTGTGGAAAGCTTGTAGAATCATAAACATAGCCTTATAAAGATAGTATAATAAAAAAAAATTATGAAAAAAAAATATTTGCACTCATTTCCTTTCTTTTTTACTAGTTATATTCAAACAAACATAAAAACTACATTTCCTTTATATTCCTTTCTAATAAATTCATTCCATTTCCATCCTTCTTAAGACTTGCGAAACATAGTGAAAGTTTCCCAATTTCTATGTAGCATAACTTCCAATCATCAATTTTATATCCATATCATTATGGATGTTTTGATTCAATTAAAGTGGTTATGTGCATATGGTGTACACCTTGTATCACACACAACCTTAGAGAAGCAATGTGAATTAGCACGTGAAGGATGATTAGAAGAGAAATAGTAAAGAGGAGTAGACAGTCTCAAGTAATTTGAACGCACATGAGACAACTAGAGGAACTTCTCAAAAATCAAACTCTACTACTTTAACAAGAGGCTTTATGCCCTTCATTTTTATTTTTAAGATTTCAATCTGACTATGCAACAATGTTGTTGCCAAAACACTCGACTAGCTAATAGCTTAGAGCTCAAGAATCATAATACTTAGATTAACTAGCTGTAGATCAGGTATAAATATTAATTGGATATGAGTTAGAGTTTGACCATTAATATTATTATAAATAGAAAGGGTATTTTTATAGTAAATTGTATATAAATGAGTTTAATGGAGTTGAACTTAAATTTATTGAATATTACTTTCAGTTGAGTTAAAGTTTGAAATTCTAAGCTTAGATTCAATTTGAGCTAAGTTTAAGATTTAAAATTTTTAATCGAGCTTGAGCTCTGAACCATATCAAATCTTACACATGTATTTATAAAGTTTTATTATTGATTCATTTGTCAAATTGTGTTAAAGATCATTGGCTAAAATATATCTATTTGCTAAGGATTCCTTCATAGGCTCTCTTTGTGTTAAGACCCAATTGAAAACCTGCCTTTTTGAAAATGGTTGAGAGTGGATAGAACATTCTAATAGTGCTTGCTTTAAGCTTATCATATTAAATCTCTATTGATTATTTTAATTTTTTATGAATTTGACTCTTTGAGCCTTATCACTTTAGCTCAAAGAGCAATATCCATTTTAGTTATTAGGCTTGAAACCTTAAAACATAATCATTAATTTAATATTCTAATTATCTCCACACTATATAATCTAAATATTTATTAAGAAAAAGGCAATTCAAACAATATAAGTGAGTTATAAAGATAGTTAATGTACAACCCACTCTCGCCGCGGAAGCAGCTCGAGCAGTCCACCGACAGCCGACGGGTTCGGGACTGGAAACCCCGTGCCCAGCCTTCAGAGCCAATCCTTTTCCCGAGGTTACGGATCTATTTTGTCGACTTCCCTTGCCTACATTGTTTCATCGACCAGAGGCTGTTCACCTTATAGACTTGATGCGGTTATGAGTACGACCGGGAGTGGGAGGCACTCGGTCCTTCTAATTTTCAAGGGCCGCTGAGGGTGCACCGGACACTACGCGATGTGCGGTGCTCTTCCAACTGCTGGACCTTACCTCCGGCTGAGCCGTTTTCAGGGTGGGCAGGCTATTAAACAGAAAAGATAACTCTTCCCGAGGTCCCCGCCGACGTCTCCAGACTCCCTAACGTTGCCGTCAACTGCCATGTCCTGGTTTAGGAATTCTAACCCGATACCCTTTCGAAGCTCTCGCGCGGGGCGTTGTCGGACAGGCTTTCCCTGTCTCTTAGGATCGACTAACCCATGTGCAAGTGCTGTTCACATGGAACCTTTCCCATCTTCGACCTTTAAAGTTCTCATTTGAATATTTACTACTACCACCAAGATCTGCACCAATGGCCACTCTGTCCGGGCTCGCGCCCTCCTACTCATTGGGGCTTGGCGCTTGCCCCGACGGCCGAGTATAGATCGTACGCTTCAGCGCCATCCATTTTCGGGTTTACTTGCATGCATTAAAAAAAAAAAATTATATCTTTGTTATATTATATTAATCAAAACATTCTACAATTAATATTGAATTCTTTCATGTCTATTATTTTAGGTACCCAGATTGTGCTCGTATTGTCTCTCTAGTAAGTAAGAAAATAAAAAGTGAGATGATGTTAAGTATTTATATATGGTTACAAAGGAAAGTGATTGATGAAAACAGAACAAGGCATAGTTTATTCTAAAAGCACATAGTTTGTGTTTATTACAAAATAAAGCACCCTACGAAACAATAAAATTAGAGATAAAAATTAATTTTTCCCAAATAAAGTACCCCTTTTCCAAAGACTTAGCAAATCGTACTTTTCAATCTTTTTCACACTTGCTATTCAATTTTTAGATCCTTTTTTTTTTATCATATCTAATTGGGGAGAACTTTAAAATTTTTGCTAAGTCATTTATATTTTGTTATTTCTCTATTTGAATAATTAGCCTTTTTGATTTTGTTGTTTAAGTTCTCTTCCTTTTTGAAAGGACTTAAAAAGCCCATCTATTGTTTCCATTAATGATTCCATTAAATTTTTTATATTGATTTCTCATAACAAATTCGATATGTAGTGTAAAGGAATGGAATGAAATTGTTATTCTCATTCCATTTTGTTGTATTTTATCTCGTTCAATTTAGAACCACGAGACTATCACGGCATTTGAATATTTATATTAGAAGATGGGATAGAATTCGTTGGGATAGAATTCGTTATAATGATTTTAAATCAATAGGACTTCGATAATGAATTAGAATTCGTTAATAACGGTGCATTTGCCTAATTCTGTTAGAGCAGTGATAAGATGCCTGAATATGTACAATCCTGTCCTCTCCAAAGGCACTGTTTGGAGGATTTCGATTAATATATTTAATTATTTATTTATCCAAACAAAGATAAATACATATCACACCCCGTTGGCTAGGATCACAGTCTATCATTTTATCCATCTTTTAATACCAATCTATCCTATCTCTTTTCTTACACCAAACATGTTAGCATGAATCATTTTATATCGAATCTGCATTAAATCTTGAAATTCAAGTTTCATACGATCGTCGTTACCGATACTCCGGTGTCAAATTTCATCTAAGACTCATTCTTGAAACTTTGACAGTCACGTTAACATACTAGTACAAAGAAGACCCAAATGATCTAGTCAAGCTTCGGCTATAAATAAATTAAGTTAAGATAATATAATATTAAACTTAAATTTAATTTAAAATTTTAAAGCTTAAACTCTATTTCAGTTTGATTTAACTTATAATTTGGAGATCTATTAAGTTTGAGTCGAGCTCAACCCAATTAATATTTTAAACTCCATTAAGGCATGATTAAGCTCCTAAATTAATTAAGTTGAATATTGTAAATCTGAGTTTGAACTGAATAAATTATTTGGATAGATTAGGAGATTTTTCTTATCTATATTCCTATATGAGACATATCAAATGCAACTTTCATGCACCTCCCATGTTCTTTCTTTCTTATTCTTTTCAGAAACTATCCTTTTGATTTTTTATTTTTTTTGTTTCAAGATTTTGATTTATTAACAAATCACAAGGAATTCACACACATATACTTTAATTATGAGTAAAGGTTCCTTTTAGGATTTTCTTGATTGGAATAGATTAAATAAGGTATGAGGCCTGGCTTAAGCCTAATTAACCAAACTGATAAGTTAAAAGGTCTCCCAAATTGGGTAAGTTAGATTGGCCCACTAAAGTCTAGATCAAGAGTTTAGATACGTTGATTCTCTTAATGCTAGTTCATGGGTTTGGACCCATAAGCCAATCTAAACTTTTTTTAAGAAAAAAAAAACATAGGAAAAAGCTCAATGTTTAAACTTGGAAGGCCAACTTGAAAGTTAGTTTAATATTCTAGCATAAAGAAGACCAAAGTGATCCATTGAAGCTATGGTTATAAAAGAAATAAATCAAGATAACATAATACTAAACTTGAGTTTGATTCATCATTTTAAAACTTTAACTTCACTTGAACTTGATTTGCCTCATAATTTTGAGATCCATTGAGTTTAGGTCAAGCTCGACTTAATTAACATTTAAACTCAGCTAAAGCACTATTAAGCTTGCAAATTAGTTGAGTTGAATATTAATTTAAATTTGACTCAATAAACCATTGGAATAAATCAAGACAATTGTCTTATCTACATTCCCATTATTAAGAATATCAAATGCAATTTTCATGAACTTCTCATGTTTTTTCTTTCTTATCATTTTGGGAATTGTCTTTCTAGTTTTTTTCTTTTTTATTTTTTATTCCAAGAGTTTGATTTATCTTAAGAAACCCATAAAGATGTACTTTTTAACTACAAGCAAAGGCTCCTCTTAAGATTTTGTTGATTAAGATAGATAGATCAAGGCATGAACCTCAGCTTAACCTTAATAAACGAAATTCAGTTAGTTCATTGATCTCCTAAATAAGGAGAGCGGTGCCCTAATTTTGGATCAAGTGCTTAGATTCATCAATTCTCTTTATATAAGTTCATGGGTCTTGGGTCTGGAATTAGTAAGTTGACCTAAACATTTATTTCTTTTTTTTTCTTTTTAAAGAAACAAGTCAAAATTTTAACTAGGAACTTAAACTTGTTCCAAAAAAAATATAAGTTTTAACTTATTTTATAAAAATGTTAAAATGATTTGCATTTATATATAAAAAATAATGCCCAAAAGTTATAATATTGGTAATGTGGGATGAAAGCCTAAATAGAAGATTAAATGATATAAACTAATCTTAATGGCGCAATTCTAAAGAATGAAACTTCTTTAGGTAAAACTTTCTATGTACGAAACCAAACAAATATTATAAGAATATTCTTTTATTATATTATTAATAGAAAATGCATTAAATGCTATCCATGAATTTTTTTTCCCATTTCACATGTAGATAGATTTAAAATGTCAGTATTATTCATTTCAATGTCATAATATTTTTAATTTTTTCCCTATATTTAATTCTTATTCTGATTTTTTTTTTTCAGAAAACGGCGACGACTCGATGGTCCATTGGCAGTTTGCGAAACGTGGGCACGAGTCAAGTCTAGTTGAGTAAATCACCCTGGCATGGACCAGTCGGACTCGAACTATGCCCAAGTCTAGGATAGAATTATAGTTAATATTATAGGAGTTAGCAAAAACTATTATTAAAACTGCAGAAGGGTAAGTTTTAAATTACAAAACGGTATCAAGTCGGCTTGTCTATTCAGTGAACTAGAATAAATGGGCTTGAACCAGCAAAAACCTGTCAGTTCATATGGGTTTTGGCAGTTCAAGTGCCCCTCGTCCCCCCTCACCTACCCTCTTTGTCTGGACTGATAGGTTTAAACTTTTTTTTTTCTTTTTTGGCAATCTACATAGTTATTTATTATATATACATATATTATATCACATATATATATTTTTACATATTGTTGTGCATTCTACATATTAACGCATATATTATAAATAGTTTATATATTATGCATATTAACGTATTATATATTATATGTATATAATGGCTCCATTTAATTAATCTTTTTCTATCTTTTTGGTGTTATTTTAGTTTCTACTTCAATCTTGTGTTTAATAATAAAATACCAAAAAATAAAAATATAATTCTATATATATTCCTCTTCTAAAAAACGAATATTTATAAAGTTAAATTTATTTATCCTTTACTTTATTTATATTCATAGAAATAACAATTAAAGTAATTATCTCCAATATATAAAATATTTATTATATTAAAGCTAAAAGCACTATTAGGTGTCTTTAGTACGTTTTATTTTTTGTTAATTATAATTTTATAATCCTACTCATCTATCAAAAGTAACTCTTTTACTCTAAGGACATCTATAAGATGTAAATTTAATATATAGAAAGGTCTAAATGGACTTGTTAAACAATCTTAACATATCTATAACATTAAATGCACTCCTTCCACTTTTTACTTAATGGAAACTGCAATTTTTTAGGGATGTATTAACCATTGCATCCCATCTTAGCATTACTAATATTTGGACTTTTTATCTTAAAATTACAATCTCTCTCTCTCTCTATATATATATATGATTCGTTTCACTTTTTTCTTATAATGGAAATTTTCATGCTAAAAGAAAGTATTATATAATTTTAAAGATGAAAAAGTTATCTCATAAGTAGTTTTGTAAAGTAAATTGCATAAATCATGTAACAAATAGTCTACGCAATATCAAATGGAAGAAACAAATATACAATTACTAAATGACATAATAGAAGATAACGATATATGATCGTATCAACTAAGTTTAAGGATGAGAGACCAAAGCATCAAGATGTTACCATAGTGATAATTATCATTTACTTAAAGAATTATTTAAGAAAACTGTATTCGATTTTTTATATGATAGTTATCATTTATATAGAATTGTAAGTATTTTGAATTTCTTACACCTATGTTGAAGTCTATCATTTTTAAAATAATTTCACAAGTATTCATTTCTATACCCATAACGTGGCTACATGATTTGTTGGTATTTTTTAAAATCTTTTATCTTAAAAGTACACAAATTTTCATTTTTTAATTTTGATACTCTCATCACTACCTTCATTATAGAAATGGATAAGATGCAAATAAGATAGTTTTCAAACACTAGATTTTAAATAAATATAGATTAAATATAGAATAGATATAAATAAGATACATATAAAAGAAAAGTTAAATCAAATAGGATCAATATATGTATATAATATACATATTTTATACACATATACATACACACACATATATATATATTACAACCGTAAAATAATTTATGTAGATTAGATTCATGGGTTGATTTTTGAGCCTGTGAATCAATGAGCCTCTTAAGTTGGCTAGGAATCGACTCTAGGTGGGTTGATCATAATTCAATAAAATATTAAATTGTAGCTTGACGGTCTTGGGTCAGTTTAAGCCTGATCCCAAATTTAACTACTATCATATTTACCACAAAAGAAGTTCTAAATGTCTTATGCACCCAAGTGTCATACATAATAGGGATGTAACTGGATGGGTCGTTAAAGAGTATCCAATTTGTTGAACTTGATAACAATACTATAGGGTTTAGGGTTGGGTTTTGAAATATGATTTAAAATTTTATAGGGTTTAGAATTGAGTTTTGGAATTACAAAAAAACTTGATGGAAAACCCAATCTAATAAAAAAAAGTATATATTAATAAAAATATCTACTCTTAACTTATACAACATACATGCATATCTTATACAAGTTTTACATTATATAATATATTTAATTCTCAATTTTTATTATTATATAAGTTAGTAAATATAATCCTAATCCTATTTAACCTTTTCCATTTTATTTTTTATTTAATCTCATATAAACCTTATAACAACCCACATTTATAGGGTTTTTTAAATCTTATAAAAACTCACCTATATAAGGTCGGTTTTTGGAAATAGGGGGTAGAACCCTATAGGGTTTTTATAGGGTTTTGAAAAATGTTAAATTCTATAGGGGCAGGTTAGGATTTCACAAAACTCATTCCGAACCCACTTTGATTGCATCCCTAATACATAATGTACTATTCGGTTAAAAAATTGAGTAAGATTTACTCAAAAATTGAAACAAATAGAAAAGTTTTAAAATTCTAAAAAAGTCACAACAATAAATCTTATAATATATATAATAATGGATTGTCATTAAAAACATCTTCTCTTAAGACCCTAACGTAATTTTTGGTAAGTAAGAATAATGTGAAATCAAATGGATTGGAATTAAATAAAATGGAATTATATTATAAATGTATGGCAATATATCAGTGAATTTGAAAATTCACACATAATTATTGATTCTATTCAAAAAATATATATTTGATTGTAACATATTTAAAATGGAATGTAATGCATATATAGTATTGTTTATAAAAAATATCCTTATTTCTAATTAATAAGAGCAAAATAAAGTTGTAATTACACCTCTTTTAGACGAAATAAAACTTTTCCATGAAACTAGAATTACTAGTTCTAATAAATTACGGTTTTACCTTTTACTGTTAAAAACACTTGCAAATGTTGAAAAGGGATGAAAATTGAATGCATAATTTAATTTAATTTCAAGTTTATTTTTATGTATCAAATATATAATAAAATGGTCGGTTTTTTCTTTTCAATGAAAAAGATTAAAAGTCCAATACATCTCGATAAACCTAATAACGAGACGACTTTACCAACTTCTTTTTTTTTTTTTTTTTCCACCTTAATTGCCCCGACACTTCAAACTAGGTCAGTTCCAAGTTCCAACCGACGTCATGGCCATTCCCTGCTCGAATTGAACGGCAACCTTCTTCGATACGATAAAAACTCCGCATATGACATTAATGCACTACACAGCAGTTAGTAGAATTTAATATGCAACACCATGATATCAAAAACCCTAGACAAGGAACACCAAAATTCAATTCTCTGGATGTCATGGCAGGACCAAAAATGGCATCTGACATGTGAAAAAACCACTCTCCATCTATTACGTAAAGAAAAAGTTTCCAGACGTACCACCAAAAAAAAAAAATTTAAATAGTAAGAATACAAACAAGTTGGACAAAAAACCGGAAGAAAATTCCTGGCCACTTCCTATTTAGTCAGAAAGTAAGAACCCACCACAGTCCAAATCCTTAGTGGATCGCATAAAAGAATAATGTTGTCAATCCCAAAAAGATATACACGAACTAACCCTAAAGAAAATGGAATGTTGTGTAGGGATATGGTATGAATATAATAATAAATAATAATATAAGTTCTGTTAATAAATATTATGAATACTTGTGAAAGGACGAAAATGATATATTTACATTTTTTTATATATTAATTTCTTTTACAAAAGATAAAACATGTACAAATATTTATATTTAATTAATATCTTAATAAGTGTTCCAAATATTTGATAATATTTATTTAATAAAAATAGCGACCTAACTTGGACAGACAAAAATACCCTCCCTCTCTCTCTCTCTCTCTCTCTCTCTCTCTCTCTCTCTCTCTCTCTCTCTCTCTCTCTCTCTACCACACATATACACATAAAGAAGGCAATGCATGCATCACAAAGTGCTTTTGAACATCTTTATTGGAAAGTGGAAGTCTTAATTTTACCAGCTCTGTAAGGACACTACACAACTTTTGATCTTGCTTTATTCTCCTTCTTTATCTCATGGACACTGCTCATCCTTTGCCTCAGGTACATATATACATTTGAACAAACCATCTATTTTTTCTGCTAGAAAAAAAAAAAAAAGGTTTTGTTAATTAATTCCATTTCTTTTGGGGTTTTCAAGAGAAAAGGTTGTCTTTATCTTTTATTTTTTCCTCTAATTTCGTTGATCGTTGCCGTCTATGCTTTAATTAAAGTTTGAACCCTTTTCTTTTGTTATGATGATTATGATGATGATGTTTTTTCGGTTCAGTTTCCCACTAAACCCTTTGAATTTATGTTGCTGTCTTGTAATAAGATCTTCCATCACAAAAAAGAAATAAAGTTAGTATAACACGCTCTTTGCTTTTTTCGCCCCTCCTTTTTCCTCACTTTTCCATAAATCTTCTGCAAAAAGTAACCTAAGAAAGTTAATTTAGTTTGTTGTTTTCTTGTTTGTTCCTTCTTTTTTTTTTTTTTTTTTTTTTGCATTTCATCTCACAAACCCTAATCTCTCTCCTTTTGGTTCATCTCCCCTTGTTTGTATTAATCTTTTTTCTTTACTTTGATGATGAATTCCTAGTCCTTTTTTATATCATGTACCTTTAAATTTTTTGATTCTTTTTTTTTTTTTTTCCTTTTCAGAATATTGGAGTGGTTAATAAACTACAAATTATGGAAAGCAACACGACAACAAGACCACATGTAGTTGAGAGAAAAGTGAGACCGCAGAGAGATGAAGCTTTGAATTGTCCAAGGTGCAATTCTAGTAATACTAAATTCTGTTATTACAACAACTATAGTCTCTCTCAACCTAGGTACTTTTGCAAGACTTGTAGAAGGTATTGGACTGAGGGTGGTTCTTTAAGAAATGTCCCAGTAGGTGGTGGTTCAAGGAAGAACAAGAAAGCATCAAAAAATGTCATTCCTGATCCATCCCCATCCATTATCCCTCAAAACCCTAAACCAAACCAAGGTCAAGATCTTAACCTAGGATACAGCTTGCCCTTCCCAATTGTCAACAACACTAGTCTCAATAATGGCATCGGCATAGTTTCGTCCTCGATGCCACAGATCGGTGCACCAATTGGTGAATTGAGCTTGAGCAGTGGGGGTAGTTTCCTGCCGATTATCGCGGGGCCAGGCAGCGTGGAGCAACATACAATGTTTTCAAGGGGGTTTCCATTGCAAGAGCTTATCAAGCCCAATTTTCATTTCTTCCCTATGGAGGATATGAAGACCCCAAGTGATAAAGATGCTGATAACAATCAAATTGAAGGGAATATTGATAATAACAATAATAATGTGAGAGCAGAAGGTGATTCATCAAGTGGATGTAGCTGGAATGGGATGTTTGGTGGAGGATCACCATGGGAACTTGGAAGATATTAGCATGAAGAAAATTAAATGGAATTGATTGAAGTGAGATAGGTAGCTATTTTTTTTTTTTTTTAATAATTTGATTTTGGTTCTCTTTATATGTTTTTTTTTCTTTTGAATTGCTTGGTGTGTGACTTGTTTGTAGTAGATTAAAAAGACTAACAAATTAAATAGGATCCTTTATTGCTTGGGTTTTATATTCTCTCTTTAGACTTTGTCTTGAAATTTTTTATTTACTTGATCAAAATATAAGTACGAAGTTTTATAGGTTTTGGTCCAACTTTAACTACAATCACCTTTTCTTTTTCCTAACGTGGGTGTGTTTTTTTCACTTATATGAAATTAAGAAGAAAGGGCAAGGGATTGGATAGACGAGACTTAATATTTCATGTGTAGATCAAGTTACTAGCAATAATAAATAATAATAATAACAATTATTTTTTGTTGTCCTCTCAAGTTTCGGATATCGGTCTAAAATTTCAAAAATTTTAAAGCATTAATTTATATTATATTATTTTTATGATTTATATTATTAGTTCCTTGTTTATTGGTTGTACAAATATTATGAATATGTTTTCCTTCTTTATCTTTTTAATATCTTACCGGACGAAGATGTAAAAAGGTAAGATGTTAAGATTGACATGATATTGAGTAAAAAAAATTTCCATTTACTTTAATTTTTTATAAAAAAATATATAATCAATATTAAAAAATATGTGTATTCTTTTTTAATTTTATTACAATACTTTGAGGGCATTCCTATACATCCTACAAAAGATGGAAAAAACTACTCTTCACACAAGTACTTAATATATATCCAATGAAAATTAGACCTTTGTAAACCTTTTTTCTTTTTTCCCAGTTTTGAGTAAAGTCACACAAAGTTATCCCTTTATGAAGGGCTCGTTTGTGCCAGTAGAGCTCATTTTATCCTTAAGTCATTCCTTTGGAAATAAGTAAATTTCCCTTGTCCAATCTACATTTTTTAGTCATCATCTACACAATAATTGTTAATCCCTTTTACTATCTTCCTTTGAGATTCAAACGACATAGTAAATGCCAAGGCCTGTTCTCATATTGTTCGGATTCGGATATGTATAGTATATTAATTTTCTAGATATCAAAACAAATGGTATGTATATTAATTTTTTAATCTGAGCCCAAAAAAAAAAATTTATAGAAAAAGGAAAATAGAGAGAATCTTAAAGGGGATAAACGTATTATTATTTTTTAGTTTATGGTAATTTAGTGTTTGAAACCATTATTTTCTGTAATGTAGTGTCTATACTTTCAATGTAGTAAGTAATTTGGTATTTCAATTATTATTTCAAATTTGAAGAGATCCTATTGTTTATTTATTTTATTTTGTGCCAATTAAAAGGATAATGAATTTAGGTTGAGAAGATCAAGAATATGAAGTGAAATGTGATTAATTTGATTACATATATATATATATATATATATATATGGCCAATTATTAGCATGTTATATTAACTATTCCTATTCCTATTAGAAATAAGAAATATTGATTTCATTAAAATATTGATATTTATTATTTATGATATTAGGTTATAACACTGAGCCATTGAACTTGCATGTATGAATTTGATTGCACTTGTATTATATTAATTATTATTGTGCATTATTTGCTTACAATATTTATATTCCTGGAGCACATATTGTGGTATGGTTTGGTACATTGGCTGTTGGCCATCTCTTAGTATATTAGGCCATTTATGGCCCCCCCTCTCTCTCTCCACTATCCAATCCACTTTCCAACGAGGTGAAATGTTGGATCTCATGAGCACCGTCCGAGACTCGAAGATTCTTCCTCATTAAAATTGTGAAAGGCACCTAACGAAAAAGCAAAGTAAGAACGAGAAGCCAACGAATTCTGACCCAACAAAGTGCATTTCCATCATCATGTCATAACACTTTGTAATGGTCGTGTTCATCCATTTAAAACTTAGGTTTCATTGATGGGTGTATCGTGAATCGACACGTACTTATAGAGTACTTAAAAAAAAGAAAAGAACTTTTTTATATTTATAAATACAAATAATACACTTTATGAAAGTGAACATTTTTTTATTTTTTCTTGACATATGATTGAGGTATATATTTGTCAAGTGAATATTGGTCTTTCTGTTGAATTGATTAAATTTAATTATTCGTTAAAAACCAAAACAAGTTGTTGTATGCATAGTGATTTGGAAAAAAAAAAAAAAAAGGTTGAGGTGTGTCTTCTCTCCTTCCTCAACGTTTGGTTCTCATTTAAGGCTGTCAATCGCATATTATTGTAATTTGTAGGCCAAAGGTACACATAATTAGATGTCGTTGATTGTGCAATATGCATGGTTCTAAAATTTTAGAATTACCTCTTATCCTCTATGTACAAAATTTTATTTAATCCCACATTTTATTATGTTTTCATACTTCTGAAAGCATTAAATTAAGTATGGAAAACCGATTTTATGAATTTATAATCCTATTCATTTGCGGATTTTATAACTTCACAAGAAGAATTTAATATGTATTATAGAGAAGGGAAGAACGATAGAATAATGTGAATATTCCAATTTTTATAACTTCTATCTGAATCACATAGATATGATGTAACTCTTGGAATTAGATGAGTTGGAAATATCGAAATCCACCATTTCATCATATCAACTCTTCATCCACTATCCACTATCCACTATATTCACTCCAATCCTATGAATATTCACTCCAATTCTATGAATAAATGGTTAAAGGCTTTTCATTTATAAAGAAAGTACCTCGTTCAGCTCTAGGCTAGACCTATAATGGTTACACTTAGGGTACTTGTGGTGCGGTCATTTTTGAATGATTTGTGTCAAGAAAAATGTATACATCATAGGGAAGTTAGCCCAATTTTTAATATAGTTAGCTTAGAAATAACTTGTTTGCCTAAAGAGTTTACATCTGTTTAGTCGCTTAGGGTGCAACCATTTATGCATTCATAGTGTGTGTTGATACTAGACATCTAAACCTATGTCCAATCATAAGAAGCATTTGATACCATAATAATCACTATATTCATGCTTAGAACTAGCCATAGTGACTAACTATGGCTATTTCCCTTTTACTTCTCTCTCTCTCTTTTTTATATGGCCTTTCATATGTATTTTTTGTCATTTTCAAAAAAGCAAATCAATAATGCTAGAGCCTAAAAGCATGGTTTTAAAAGTTGCAAGTACAATTAACCTTAATTATGTGCCTTTGGTGATGATTTATATTATAGAGAGTATATATCTAAGTAGGTTGGTAGAGAGAGAGAGAGAGAAGGGTGTCAATTTATGTGGGAGAATATGTTAATTAGGTGTAAACTCCACAATCAGTCACTCGATATTTCGATCGATTGAAAAATTTGATCAAGATTAAATTATAAAGTAAAGCTATAAATATTAGTAAAAATGATCTTATAAGTTTGAATTTAAGAAAATAAGCATTAAAATAAAAGAATATAAAATTTTTAAATTTTAAGTATATAACTCGTTACTTATCGAAAATGTATTTCGATAATTAACGAATTACTAGAGATAAATTATATGTATACTAAAAATCATAGAATGACGTAAATAATACTTATAAATATTTATTTGTACTATATATGAATTTATATGTAAGTAGAAATACGTATAATTACTTAAAATACTCGAAATGTACTAAAATAATACTAAATAATTAAAGAAAATTCATAATTAATTAAGAAAAAATTTATTTAAATAAGAAAAAAAAAATTAAATTAGAATAACATAAAAAGTAAATTAGAAGAAGATAAGGCAATTATTTAATGAAATTAATACACAATAATTCCCCAAAATCTCTATAAATACCCTAAATTTTTCAGAAGCTTATTTTGGGTATTAGGAAGCTTAGAAAATTAGAGAAAGGTGAAATTGAGAGTAAATTAGGGTTTTATAAAAATTTAGCAAAAATCTATGTAGTTGGGGCTTTTAAGGAGAACCCAAACTCGATAAGCAGCTAGTAGTGGAAGGCCACCACCACCACATGGTGGTGGCAGCGCCCAGGTGGGTCGACACACCCATAGCAACAAACGGTAGCTAGAGCCACCCAAACAGGTGAGTTTGATTTCCAACCTGATTTTGCGAATTATCTAATCAAATTAATACACAATAATTCCCCAATATCTCTATAAATACCCCAAATTTTTCAGAAGCTCATTTTGGATATTAGGAAGCTTAGAAAATTAGAGAGAGGCAAAATTGAGAGTA
The DNA here is from genome assembly GCA_024138005.1 of Lumnitzera racemosa. Lineage (NCBI taxonomy): Eukaryota > Viridiplantae > Streptophyta > Magnoliopsida > Myrtales > Combretaceae > Lumnitzera > Lumnitzera racemosa. The sequence goes on from JAMXBC010000002.1 coordinate 10,235,834, forward strand.
AATTAGGGTTTTTACAAATTTTAGCAAAAATTTGTACAGTTGGGAGTAGACGGCACCACCATTACATAGTGGTAGCAGTACCCAGGTGGGTCGACATACTCATGGCCATCGACGGTGGCCGGAGCCACCTAAATCGGTGAGTTCGATTTTTAGCTCGATTTTGTGTAATTTTGTAAAAAATAGTAAATATTCTTATAAAATTATGAATTTTATTAATATTTTAGTTTTTAGGAAAAATATTATTTTAATAAAAATATGTCCCGTGATATTGAATAGTTAATTATTGATTTAGTAAATAATTATATGTTTTAAGATGTTGAAATCTGATGAAATATGATACTTGTAGCATTTAGGGTATTAGATGTAATTATTAGGCTAATTATGTGGTAAATAAGTAATAAGAAAAATAGTAAATTTAGTAAATTATGGTAATTAGGTGTAAAATCTAATTTAGGATGAATTTAGACATTTTGAAATGATAATTGATGTTGGGAGATAGTAATTAGAGTGATAGAAATATTAGATGTATATTATGTACATAATAAATGATAAATAGAAGATATTAAGATAAAAATTGATATTATATAAATAATAGGGATATATAATAAATCTAATCGAAAACTTAAATTTATGTAATTATATGAAAAATGTAAAAATTTCTTACATCAAGAGTAAATTCGGTACACTAATAAAGATTTAAGTGTATCGAGTGAAACAAAATATTGATTAGGGATAATTATGGTATTTATGATATTTGGAAGTAATGTGATTAATTTCATATTATGAGTTAAAACGAGTTTCTAGGGTTTACGTATAAAACAGTATTTAGAAATCGAACTAGAACCTAATTTAGAAATTAATGCAGAAATTGAACCTGAACCTAGCTCTAAACTTAGAATAATTGTAAAATATTTGAGAGCCTAAATAACTGGACATATTAAACCCTAAACAAAAGATAACAATAATCGTTATAGGATAAAACTAAACAAAAGATAACAATAATCGTTATAGGATAAAACTAACCTATAATAGTTATATGAAAAAGTGAAATTATGTTTGTGTTATAGGGATGATCAGTGATGGCTTAAGCGAGTTGGACCTCGAGTGAGTGAACGGAGAGTTGAGGTAAGTTGGGATTAATACGTTGCTGTATTTTGGAGGTTTGAGATTATACTTGGTTGTACTTGTTAGATAATTGGTTGTGTACATTTGCTTGATTAAAAATGATACTATGATTCTGTTTGTTGTTCTAGCTTATATTATATGAAGTGATCGATCACCCTATACTGAACTTAACAAAGATATGATTTATAAGCATAAATTGAACCTACACAGTAATCCATTAGGGGAAACCTAGGATTCTTCGGCTAAATACTGACCTATTTGAAAAGGATAACGTTAGATAGCATAATGAGTCCCTTCTTCATCCTTAATCGAACTAAGTAATAGGTGAGGAGGTCGCTGTAAGCCCCATAACTAGCCATTTGAGGTTTTGATCGGTTGAAAGACCTGATCGAGCTTAAATTATAAAGTAAAGCTAGAAATATTAGGAAAATAATTCTGTAAGTTTAAATTTAAGAAAATAAGCAATAAAATAAAAGAATATAAAAATTCTAAATTTTAAGTATATAACTCGTTATTTATCGAAAATGTGTAAAATGCATTCCGATAATTAACGAATCGCTCAAGATAAATTATATGTATATTAAAAATCATAAAATAACCTAAATAATATTTAGGAATATTTATTTGTACTATATATGAATTTACATGTATGTAGAACTACGCGTAATGTGCTAAAATCATACTAAATAATTAAAGAAAATTATAAATTAATTATGGAAAAATCAGAAAAGGATAGAATGATCTAAATCAGGTTGTGGCAGGTTAAGATCTGCAAAATAAAAATTAACCAATGAGAATTAAGCAACACAAAAACAAAAAATTAAGGAATTTGGAGTAATGTCATGTCTAATTAATGCATATTAATTGTCAAAGACGTCTATAAATAGAAGAAAAATTTCCAGAACTCATTTGGGCAATGAGGAATTAGAGAAAAATAGAGAGACTAAAAAATTTGAGAGAAAATTTAAAAAAAAAAAGAAAAGAAAAGAAAAGTGTGCAAGTAGGGCCTTTAAAGGGAACCCACACCAGACGAGCAACTAAGAGTGGACAATCACCACCACCACACGGTGGTGGCAAAGCCCAGGTGGGCCGACACATCTATGGCCACCGACGGTAGCCGGAGCCACCCAAATCGGTGAGTTTGATTTCTAGCCCGAATTTATGTAATTTTGAAAAATAGTAAATATTCTTAGAAAATTATGAAACTTGTTATTCTGAAATATTTTTGTATATAGTTTTTAGGAAAAATATTATTTTGATGAAAATATATCTCGTGATATAGGGTCCTTAAGAAATCGTGTAAAACCAAACATGTTTCAGTTTAGAAATAAATGACCTTAGGAGTGTAGTTTTGAACCCAAAATTTTTGTGTAGATTACTTAGATGATATAGAACAGTGTTATGAAACCCATTTTCAAAAATTAATTTTCAAAATTTTTAGATAATTTTTAGGCCCTAAAATGAGGTATAAAATGGGTAATTTAGGGTCAATTAAGTAATTAAATAGTTAATTACTGGTTTAGTGAATAAGTATGTGTTTTAGGATGTTGAAATCTGATAGAGTATGATACTTGTAGCATTTAGGGTGTTAGATGTAATTATTATGTCAATTATGTAGCAAATAAGTAATATGGAAAAATAGTACATTTTAAGTTAATTTTGTAAATTAAGGTAATTAGGTGTAAAATCTGATTTAGGATGAATTTAGACATTTTGAAATGATAATTGATATTGGGAGATAGTAATTAGAGTAATAAAAATATTGGATGTATATTATGTACATAATAGGTGATAGTACATAATTATTAGAACTATAATAAATAGAAAATATTAGAATAAAAATTGATATTATGATAAGAATAAAAATATACAATAAATCTGATAGAAAACTTGAATTTATGTAATTATATGAAAAATATAAAAAATTTCTCACATCAGGAGTAAATTCGGTACACTAATACGGATTTAAGTGTATAGAGTGAAATAAAATACTGACTAGGGGTAATGATAATATTTAGGAGATCGGGAAGTAATGTGATTAATTTCACATTATGGGTTGAACGAATTTCTAGGATTCGAGTATAAAACAAAACTTAGAACTAGAACTAGAACTTAATTTAGAAATCGATGCGGAAACCGAACTCGAACCTAACCACAAACCTAGAATAATTGTAAAAGACTTAAGGTCTAGATAATTAGGCATATTAAACCCTAAACAAAACGTAACAATAAGTGTTATATGATAAAATGAACTTATAATAGTTATATGAAAAACTGAAACCACGTTTTTGTTATAGGGATGATCGGCGATGGCCCGAGCAAATCGGATCTCGAGTGAGTGATCGAAGAGTCGAGGTAAGTTGGGATTAATACGATGATGTATTTTGGAGGCTTAAGATTATGCTTGGTTGTGCTTGTTAGATAGTTGGATGTCTGCATGTGCTTGATTATGGGTGATGTTATGATTCTGTTTATTGCTCTGGCATGTATTGTATGAAATGATTTATCACCCTAAAATAGACTTAATCAAATATACGACCAGTAATCATAATCGGACATGTATGGCAACCCGTGAGGGGAACTTAGGACTCTCTGGCCAAATACCGACCTCTTCGAAAGGGATAACGCAGGATTGCATAATGGTCCATTCTTCATCCTTAGCCGAATTAAGTGATAGGAGAGGAGGTCACGGCGAGGGTGAAGTCAGTGGTTCAAAGGTAGTCGCAGAAGGAGCGAGGTCTCCATTGCACAAGCTTGGGTTTGGTCGTGAGTTGTCGCATTAATGGCAACTCCTTAACCCGGATTAGAGCGAGCGCAATTTCTCTAATCTCATGACGGGTTGGACAACATCATGCGATGGCATTTGCTTGCACATGTATTGCACCTAATAAGTTGATTGAAAACCTTGTTGTGTTTATGGTATAGTTTTAAGTCCTCCATTCTAACTTACTGAGCTATGGTTGCTCATATCCCTATAGACGTCGTACAAGTGCTGACTAAGAAGCGGCAAACAATTACTCTGAAGCTAGCAATTGCTGGATCCTGGGGAGTGAGGAAAAACATTGAAGAATCAACACATATTTTATTACTTTTCATTTCTAAATAATGTATCATTAGGAAATATGTTACGGAGAATTATTGTAAACTTTAATTGCAATAATTGAATTATATTGTATATATATATTTCCTCACTTTCTTAGATAGATGATTTATTTAAATTATAAACTGTTTATTTCAAAGCGGGTTAGTCGTAAACACCTTGTGTAGATTAGATCTAAGATAGCGGTTGTAAGGTCAACTTCTATCTTAGGATGGTTTACACGGTGGGGCTGTTATGATTCTGCTGTTTCGGGGCGTGACAGTCACGGAAAGGGTAAAGTTAATGGTTTGAAGGTAGTCGCGGGAGGAGCAGTATCTTTATTGCATAAGCTTGGGTTTGGTTGTGAGTTGTCGCATTAATGGCAACTCCTTAACCTAGATTAGAGTGGGCGTAATTTCTCTAATCTCACGACAAGCCAGTCAATGTTATGTGATGGCATTTGCTTGAACATGCATTGCACCAAATGATTTGGTTGATAACCTTATTTGTGTTTGTATTTGTAGTTTAGTTTTAAGTTCTCCATTTTAACTTAGTGAGTTGTGGTTACTCACATCTTTATAGACGTTATTGCAGGTGCTGGCCAAGAACCGACTTACAACTACTTTGAAGCCAGCAACTATTGAATCCTAGGGAGTAAGGAAAAACATTTGAAAAACAGATATATATTTTTAAGGTCTAAGCTCTTATCTTAGAATTTTTTATTTTTGAATAATGTATCAACTAGGAAATAGATTATAGTAAAACGTTATAAACATTAATTGTAATAACTGAATTCTAGTGTATATATATATATATATATATATTCTTGTTTTCTTAGGTAAATGATTTATTTAAATAATAAACTGTTTATTTCAAATCTGATCAATCTTGGACGCCTTGTGTAGATTAGGTTTAGGATAGCGGTTGTAAGGCCAACTTCTATCTCAGAATGGCTTACACGGCGAGGTTGTTACTATTCTGTCGCTTCGAGGCGTGACATTAGGTTTATTCGGATATAGTGGTTTTCCTTACACAAGGAATAAAATCAAATGGGATCATATTATTATACATTAAATTAGATAAATAAGAAAGACACATTTGATGACATTAGGATGAAAAATTAATAGAAGGAAAAAGGGGTTAATTAAAGTGAGACCCCTCATAAATTATCAAAATTTTACATAAGCATCCTAAACTTCTTAAATAATGGTAATATATCCTTTAAAGAAAATTTGCATTAGACAATTTTCCTTTAATGTGATGCAAATTTGATTATTTATATTAGAAATATTTGTCAAGTAGCTAGTGCAAACTGTCGTGTTTTGTAAAATGATTTGTGCTATATGATTATTCAGAACGCAGACTATATATCCATTGAAGAAAGAAACTATATTCAGTAAGTAAAATGACATAATGAATCCAAATCTGGATAAGAACAATATATATATTATATATGTAATTAGCTAGCCCTAACAAACTAACACCTTAACTAATTGTAACTACTTTTAGTAATATTTAGTTGTGCTTCCATTGTATATTGATGACGTGGATACTTGTATGTACTCAACGATCATAACTCTAACACCTTCCGCTCAAGTTGAAGCTTCTCAAAGCCTCTGTTTGCTTCTTAAAAACAATAGTTGAGCCTCAAGTAAACATTTGGTGCTTGAGTTGGTGAATCAAGGGGCTACTAGAACCTATGATCAAGATGTCATCTATATATACAAGATACACTAGAAACTCAAAAGCATCAGTAAGTGTAAATAAGGAAGCATCATGTGAAGATTGGACAAGGCTACGAGAAATAAAAAAAATTGATATCTTAATGTTTCATTGTCGTAAGGCTTGTTTTAAACCATAAAGTAATCTTTTAAGGTAACACCTTCGATTTGGGTGTGAAGTAGAATAGCCTTCGGGAGGTATAATATATATTTCCTCATCAATGAAACCGTATAAAAAGGCATTGTTGATGTCCACTTAATGAATAGGCTAAGACTTTGCAACAGCAGTAGCAATAAGTATCCGTATTGTGTCTAACTTGGCTACTAAGGAAAAAGTATCATCAAAGTCTCTCCTTTAACTTGAGTGAATCGCTTAGCCACTAGTCTAGCTTTATAATGTTCTACTCTATCATCAGGATGATATTTTACCTTAGAAATCCATTTATAACCTATAACCTTTTTCCCTAATGGTAAATCATAAAGTTCCTAAGTTTCATTTACTTCCAAAGCATGTAGTCTTTGTTCATAGCTTCTATCCGTTATTGAATGTTAATTGCTAAAGAGTAAGTCTTAGGCTCTTAATAGCTAATACGTTACTTAGAGAGAAGGAAAAATCAAGGGGATATTTAGTAACATGTGCTGAGGTAAACAAGGGATATTTTGTATGATGATTGATTGGAGTAGCTGGTACTGAGTCAATAGAAATAGTAGTGTTTGTGTGAATTAAATGAACATAATTCTTAATCCATAGTGGAGAATGTTTGAGTCTTGAAGACATTTGAAGAGCAGATGGATTTTATCTAGATAGTGATCTGAACCTATAGATTGAGGAGTGGATTGCATAGAATAGGGTGTTTTAAGTGTGAGCAGACTATATTGAGGACAATGAGCTTTAGGTTAGCTTGTATGAGGTTAACTAGAAGTTCGTTTGAAAGAAAATAGGTCTACAAAAAACACTACATCTTTAGAAATGAGTAATTGTTTAGTGTTAATATTTTAGACCTTATATTCTTTTTTATTAGTAGCATATCCTAGGAAGACACAAAGCATACCTTTAGGCTCTACTTTGTTAGTCTTAGCTAGCAAACAAGCTGCATAATAGAGGCAACCCATAACCTTGAACCTGTCAAATGATGGTAGCTTATGAAACAGCTGTTCAAAAGGAGTTTTCCAACTGATGATCCTTAGAGGCATTAGATTTATAACGAAAGTTGCAATGCGGACATATTCCCCCCAAAAATACTTAGGTAAACTAGCATGTAACCTTAAAGCCCTTGCAATTTCTAATAAATGCATATGTTTTCTCTTTACCTTACTATTTTGTTGGGGTGTGTAAGGTGTAGTTCTTTGATGTACAACTCCTAGGTTAGAAAACAACTCCCTATACTCTCTTGACATGAACTCTCCACCATTATTGGTTCAAACAAACTTTAGTATAGAATGAAAGTGATTATGTATATAATGAAAGAATTTAACAAGTATGGAATAAACTTATGACTTTTGTTGTATTAAAAAAGTCTAAGTAGCCCTATTAAAATCATCCACTATGGTGATGAAAAACTTGGCACATAAATTGATGCAATACGATATGATCCCTAAACATTAATGTGTAACAACTCAAAAGCACTACTAGATGAATTGTTGCTAATAGGAAATGTATTTTTACGGAATTTAGCTTCCAAACAGGTTAGACAATGAAATTCTTGAAACTTTACAATTATTGATATGTCCTAACCATAAATGCATCAGCTGGTACCAACTTAACTTATACTGATTAACTACTGTAGAACTTAAAGAATTGTCAGAACAAAAACCTACACTATTTGTTTGAGAATTAAGCACATATAAGCCACTAGTTGTTGTTGATATTGCCACAACATGTTTAGAGCTCAAGTCTTGAAATATAAAGAAACTTGAATCAAATATTGCTTGAAGTGAGTGACTGGTTGCAAGCTTGTGGATAGACAATAAGTTATAGTCAAAATGTACAACCATAAGAACATTTGAGATAGTTAAAAGATGATTAATTCTAGCCTTGCCAACAAATTTAGCTACTAAGTAAATCCATTTGGTAGTTTCACAATAATAAGACGAGCTAAAGGTTTGATATCATGAAGTACTTCTGTGAAAGGTGTGATATGATTTGAAGCTCTAGTATCAACTATCCAAAAAGCCTTAGAGTTATTAGTTGCATTTAAACATGAAGGAATAGGTTCATTAGAAGTACTTGCATGCATAGCATTAACTATAGCTAGTTTTGCACCTTTAATGTTATTCTTCATGATTTGACAAACTTCCTTAAACAAATCACATGCGAATTCTTTGTCAAATTGCTTGCCTGCATCAATATTATCAGAGAAAACATCATCAAGTGGTGTATTAGTAAGAGACTGAGTGTTATTCACTCGAATTGGTTGCTTTCCCTTCACATTATTCCTTTTTCCCTTTACATTAGGCTATCTGAACAATTGAAAACAATTATCAATTGTGTGTCCATTACCTTTGCAATACTTGCAACTAAGTTCTTTCTTAGACTTCATTCAATCAAATGAACTTCTGTTGCTAGTATTTGAGTATTAATATAGCTTGAGACATGATAGTACTATAAGTTGACACTTCTAGATCATTATTCAACATTCCTGTCACCTGTCTTTGCTTCTCTATTTGCTGCGCAATGTAAAAAGCTCTGTTAATGGATGGCAAAGGTTCCATTGACAATATTTGGCTTTTTACACCCTCATGTCCATCATTTAAACCCATCAGAAATTGAACTAACTTGTTATTTGAATCAAATTCAACTAATTTCTCCTTATAAGCACTCGTATATTAATCAAATCTTCCATACTCATACAAAAGCATAGGATGTATTTCATGTAATTCATCCCAATAGCGCTTTAACTTATTGAAGTATACATTAATCGCCTGATTGTTCTATTTCAGATTCATAATTTTGTGTTGGATTTGAAAAATCAATGGTCCATTTCTAATAGTGTATTGCTCCTTTAATTTAGACCACAATTCCATAGCTGACTTAGTATACAAAAAGTTTTGCGTAAGATAATTAACCATAGAGTGAAGTAACCAACATCTATCATGTAATATGATCTAATCCACTTCATTAACTCTGGAGAATTATCTGTTGGATGCTCAATAGATTCGTCGACAAATCTTAATTTCATTTTTATACCAAGACCTACCTTAATAGATTTGCTCCATGAAATATAATTTAATCCATTAAATAAAGAGATTTCCAATGGCCATGCTTGGATTATCAAATCTAGACATGTAGTACGAGCTGCTAATGGCAAGATCTAATTAATTATTCATGGCTTCTAAAATTGTTAAAATCAGCTACGTAAACAAAGAAGATAAACTAGTTGATTAGATGAACAAGATACTTAGTGTTTACTCTGATACCATGTCGCGTTTTGTAAAATGGTCTGTGCTATACAATTATCCAAAACTTAGAGTATACATCCATCGAAGAAAGATACTGTATTGAGTGAGGAAAAATGACATAATGAATTCAAGTTTGTGCAAGAACAAATATATATATAATTAACTAGCCTTAACAAATGAATGCCCTAATTGACTGTAACACCTTCCAATAATATCCAGTTATGCTTCCATGATGCATTAATGATGTGGATATATTCATGTGCTCAACTGTAATAACTCTAACACTAACAATTAACACATGGCCCATTGATCTTAAGTGACACGATACAATTATAAATAAATTTATGTTGAGAAAATTTGATATGATTAATAGACTAACTTGACCTGATTAGATCAATTTATAGATGTGCTCTCTTTTGGGCATAGCACTCAAACAAGATTATAGGCCTATCAATTTAGAAACTTTTTAATATTTCTTCTAACCTTTGAGCGTTGATTGGAATTTAAATCTCGAAATATTGTATGATTAATTATTGGGTGTCTTGTTATATATATCTATATATATTCAAATTTATACTTCAAGAAAAGTCATATTAGAATTGTAATGTGAGGACTTTCATAGTTTGCTTATGAGAGGATGTCACTTTATATATTATATCTTATGATCTTATCTTATATGATCATTGATTTTTTAATACTATAAGTTTCATTTATGATCTCCTTTTTGATATAATGAATTCCATTTTGAAATGTTTTATGCCATTGAATTATTTTAAAATGTATATTTATCTTTCTCATAATAAGTTTGTAATAGTAAGAATCTGTTTCCTTATATATATATATATATAACTTTAGTGCTTAAATTATTCAAAACATAATGTATAAAGATAAAATTGCATTTGATAAATGTATGGATCAATTTTAGATCAAGAAATTTACAAGTACTATTTAGATCATATGGAAATACTATAAGGAGACAAAAGAAAAAGCTATTTTAATTAATCTTTTCAACTCCATTTCTATATTTTTCTTTATAGGTTCTATGGCGGTGTCTTTTAAATCAAAAGATTTGGCAATTTTAGATATTGATACTGATGCCTGATTGAGTTATGGTAAATGGATAAATTGCTTTGTTATGTTTCATTAAATCTTATTTCAGTTATAACTTTTGTCTCATAATAATTTGTTAAATTAAGATTTTTAAGTTTTTTTTTAGACTTTGATTTTGTAAAGAAATTTCATCTTTCATAATATTTGTTAGTGGACTTGATAGTTATCTTAAGAATCTTTTAGCCTTTTACTCATAAATAAATCTATCTTAAATATGAATTATGTTTATTAAATGAGTAGAATAACATATCTAGATTTTCATATATAATTAATAAATAGGATTAAGATATTTAAACAAAATTCGCTTTAACTCAGACATAAAATATAATCTATTAATACAAATCGTGGCCCTAGTTGTATATACGTTATCTTTCTCGGGAATTTGTAATCTACGTATTATTCGAATAGTTTTCCAAAGTGTAGCTATAACTCCCCCGGGAAAAAATTGGAATTACTTTTACCCTGATGTGTTAGTCGATTTCTTCGTCGGCAGGTTGAAAGACGTACGAGAATGGAAATTGTAGGGCAACATAGGGGCTGCGTCATTATCATATCTTAGGTGTGCCATATTCTTATGGATTCTGATGACAGCCTATTAATTAATGTGGTGGTGATAAATGTTTCGGTAACAATCGTACCATGCACATTATACGACGTCCTACTCATATTATATGTGAACTCAATAATTCCTTGGGATGGCAAGGAGCATGTGCTAGACTCGTTTAATGGTGCATTTTTGGGCCGGTGCATTTTTGGACCACTGCATTGCAACTTAGTGGAGGAGGACTCAAATTTAATTTATTTTATTAAGGTATAAATTTTTATATTGTTGAATTACCATTGTCTAAATATTTAATGGTGTATTTACTCATGCATTACTTGTAGATACACTTTCTAAATTATTAGTCATATATGAATCAATCCTCAAATTTTTACACTAGGTTTAGAAAGAGAAAAAAAATTAGGTAGGAAAGAAACTAGAAGAAATGAATTAACTAGAAAAACAAGTAGAAGAAAGAAATTATATATATATATTTATATTTTTGTATAAGGAAGAAAGGAAGGAAAGTAAGAAGAAAGTTGGTAACATGATTTTTTTTTATAGCAAAATAACATAAAAGTCTCAATAACTTTAAATGTTTTTATTTTTTATTTATTTTAAGGTTAATTCCTTCCATTTCTCTCCACATCTGAAGAGAATTGTTTCTATTAGCTTATAAGAAAGCTCTGCATTCCAAATCCTTATCCTTTTCCTTTCCTTTTCTCTCCTTCCACAAACAAAGAAATTTTTCTTGAAATTCCCCTTTCCTTTCATCCCCTATTCCTTTCCTCAATCTACGGTAGCGAGGCCTGCCTATCAAATTATCTATAGTTGGAATAACATGATGCCCCTAGCTTTCGTAGCATTCGTCGACTTGACTTTCTAGAAGAAAATAGGTAAAGAAATAAAATTCTAATCTTCTGTTAGGAAATAGCAGGTGGTTGGTGGTTAAAAAGACTAAAGATAGAAGCAATTAATAAGAGTGTGTATATAGGATTGTTTAAATCTAAAATTTAAGTGATATTTAAGATTGGTAAGATAAAACATCATTTTGTTTTTCCAACTGACCATAGTTGGTAATAAAACCAATCAAATTTGACAAACTCTTGATTTATAATTCAAAGTACAACAATCGAGCACTAGTGATCTTTGTATGATTCTTTTAGATTGTGGGGGCATTTATTGGATAAAAGAAGCAAGAAAGAAATATTGGCCGCTCTGTCCCATAATACAACTATGTAAAGAGTTTTTGAGGGGCTATCAAGGCTTATTAGGATGCCGTGTGGAGGAAATTTATTAAAAGGATGAATTGATAAGTTATTTGGTGAATTTGTCATGATGAAAGAAAATTTTCGAAAAGATGAATGGACAGCTATCACCCTTCCCTCATTTGTAAATTTACCATTTTAAAGTATTATTTCGCTACACAAAATTTATGAGATTAGACTCAATAAGATTTTTTTTTTTTTAATGTTTGGTTTACAATTTGAGTTTCATTATTGAAAAAAAAGAGGCTTCAAGGATTTGACAAAATACTTAAAGTTTGTTCCATTTGAAATATGGTACATAAGTAAACTGTACTAGATAAAAACACAAGTACTGAAAATATAAATATAATTAAATGGATATTAAAAAATATTGAGGGTATAAATATTAGACAATATTTAAAATTTATACTTCTTAAATAATATAAAAATGTAATCAAATAAATAATAGACAATATTGAGGGTATAAATGTCAAATACAATATTAAGTATAATACTTGTTATACTAAATAAGAAATATCACAAAATTTTATATTCAGTACCATATAAATCAAATATAGTTACTCAATATACTTGTATTGTTCAGTTTTCCTTTTTCTATCTATTTTTAGCAACCAAATGCTATCCAAAAGTGAGATTTGAGACTATTAAATCAATAGCAGATATCTAAATGCTCATCATTTTTAGATTTCTTCATTTCCATCATAATTTAACATAGTTGTGTAGGGTTCATTTTCTGTGATTTTAAAGTAGTTTTGTCAAGTAATAATGATAACAAAAACAACAATAACAACGATAATACTTTGAAATCTAAGTGCTCTTGATCAAGGCAAAAGGGTGGATGGATAATTATTATTATAATTTCTTTATTTGCAAATTGAAAGCAAAATAAGAACGAGTAGGACTATAACAAGTTGAGTTGAGAAGACATAGTATTGAGCTTAATTTCATATTTCAAAGTTGAAGTTCAACTTAAGTTTAGTCAAGCATAAGGTTGAGGTTGAACCTGACTCAAACTAGCACTCAATGAGTTTAAACTTGATTAAATTAAATTTGCTTAGGTTTTATTTATCTTAAAAATATTTTTCTCTTAACGAGAATAAAATAATTATTCAAATTCAACTCAAACATAATTAATATTTATTTTATTTGGACTCAATTTGGATTGCATTGCTGGAGCCAAACACTTTGAGTATTGAACTTAGGTTAATAAATTACATTGAAACACGACTCAATTATTGGGAAAAAAATTAAAAAAAAAAAATAAAAACTCGGCTCCATTGTTGAGAACTCAAATGGATCATGTGTAAGTTTGTTTCCATCCTTAGAATTAAGAAATCAAGATAATACACTGACATTTATGGTTCCTTCCTCTTCATTCTACTTTGATCTAGAAGTTAAGGGATCTTTTGCAATGGATTTAATCTCAATAAATGTGTCCAAAAGGTGGATGGATGGGATGGTTACCACAGTTTCTATATCTGCAAATCTACTATGACAAAAGTAAGATTGAGAATTTGAGACCATTAAAACAACGACGGACATCCAAGCACATGTCATTTATTGTTCTTTAATTTCCATTTTAATTAAATCTAATAGCTTAGGATTCCTTTATAATGAATTCAATCTACAATGAATGCGTCAAAAATGTGGATGGATAGTTATCACTATTGGCATTGCAAATTGAGCATCACAAAAGTTAGATCGAGAATATTATTATTCACATTTTTGTAGTGTTTGTTTTTGGTGAGTGCATGATGATTGTTATTTTCTATTGTCCAATCAGTAATCCCATATGTTGGAAGTGGGGAGCCTTTGCCATCAAGAAGAAGATTTTGATAAAAGCCTGGGAAAGGAACATGACCGTGAACTTAACATCATATGCAACATAAAACCTCTAGGTATCTAAGTTAATGAATTTTCTCCATTTATATATACTTCATATGTACGTAACCCATCCAATATAGTATTCTCTAAATGATATTTGTATCCCACAATTTCCTCCTCAAGTGTTAGTCTCTTCTACTTTAGGCTTAAGACTTGCTCCATCTCAAGTGAAAAGCTCTTGCTTCCTCATGAAGAACATATCAATTGACTCCGTTAAATTTGCTCATAAGTATTTTACAAACTGCCTTCTCACCTTATATCATGAGTTTCACCCTAAATCGTTGTTACATGATTTTTCTTTCCATATGGGTGGATGACCTATGATAGTATTAAACCAAAATATATTTATTGTTTTCTTACTAGTTATAGACCTTACAAAGGAATACACTCGGATTGACATCATATACAACTCAAAACATTAAGATATCACGGTAAAAGGCCAACTGAACCTATATATTCTTTACATGACTTGTATTTTTTTAAATATAAAATTTTCTAACTCACACTTGTATCTTAATAATATACATGTAGTCCCCATAACTTACTCAAAAGTCCTAAAATCAAGACAGAGCAACGTATTTTTTCCACCCTCAAACCCTATTATTGCAAAAGTTATATTTTTTTGCCTCAGTGAGGGTTTGTGCACTCATCGTGATTTGAGGTCCTACATACGAGTGTCTCATGTGTTATTTTTAACCTCCGACCGAAGATATCTTAGTAAAAAGATAAAAATACAAATAAGTGAATTCCTAAAACGCAAAAATACAGATAATTCTTTTACAATCTTCTCTTAAAATCAACGGTAAACATCCAAGGACACGTCATTTCCTTTCTGATGGATTCTAACACTGTAGAATTCTTTTGATCTACAATGAATTGTCCAAAGATGGATAGATAAACTATCACAATTACCACATCTGCAAATTCAGTATTATAAAAGTCAGATCTAGACCGTTAAAAGATGTGAAACATTCTACCACTTAAGAGTCTCTTAATTGAGGCCACAAAACAACTTTCTCATATTTATACCCATTAACTGCATTCCAGTTACACCATCATTTCTAATCAACTTTGACTTGTATTGTACTTACTCACTAGAGTGCTTCCTAATATTTAAAGTCCTTGACATACTAGCGTATTTAAATTTAAATTTAAATTTTATGAGAAATCTTCTAGGTGAGCGTGGATTCTATAGCCTTTGATTCACTATTACCTATGTTCCATACTTGACCGCCAAAAATTTAAAGAGCTTTTAGCTTGTGCATCTCCATTGAGTTCCAATTTCTTTTCTTAAAACGAAAAAAGATTCTGCTCTTCATGATTGAAAGATACCATCCATTAAGAAAAAAAAAAAAATATCATATTAAGTCAGATGATAGAAAAACTTACAAGTATTCATCAAGAAATATATAAATAATACGTTAACACTCTAAAATATAAAAAGATAGGATTTATTGCAATACGTCTTAAAAAATAGCTTTGTATCACTAAAATTTTTCAATTTCCCATCAAATTAAAAGTATCCACTTCTCTCAAATAAGATTAATTCTGGTAGGTTTTCTCCATCGGGTCAATTTTTGCTTTCTCATACATTGTGTTCTTCAAACAAACTAACGTGTCCTTGGCCAAAAAAAAAACCTAACGTGTAGGTGTAATAAAAACCTCTTCTAAGTCATTGACAACATACCCTTTTTTGACATCCCTATACCCATCCCATGTGGCAACATGGGGGCAAAGAATGAAAATAGGGCATGGGATTTCTCTGACTTTTGATATAGCGTGCCCCAATAAGAGGCCAGACGATATTAACTTAGTAGTAGAATACACCTTTAATAACTGCATTGTTGTGCATGGACTGTGAGGGCTCTTAGCCACGTAAATAATTTAATGTGCTTATCATCGCCTTGTCTTGAGATGTATGGATCATCCTTCATCCATGCTGTTACAGGATTCCTAACATTCATTATGCTTCTATATATTAAGCATGCATCACGTATACATGTCCATCTACGTACTTTTTAAGATCCTTCTTCCAACAATAATCATCGTTAACAAAGACAACGAGCAATTATTTTAATTTAATGTGACCATAAGAATTGTCATATTTATACAACCAGAACATTAATGACGCAAGGCCTCGTAATGTTTGCTTTAAGAAAATACAATCTAGTTCTATATTAGTTACCAGTCTCTTTTCCTAACAGTTAGATATTTTATTTTTCACGAGGTAGGAGAGAATTGATTTTTCTCCCGTTTCGTCGGATTAATTTATCTAATTGGATAGAATAACTTATATGGCCATGATTTTGTATGTGCAAAAGCAATCTATATAGAGTAGAGTTACTTATGGAACTTGTAACATCTAGAAATTTAGGACACTATAACTCTGCCACGTATTGACCTTAAAGTCAAACACGTTAAGGCATACTATAATCCATATACCTATTACAAATCACATATTTTCAATAAATTAACCAACTTATAATTGATGACCTCAAACTTGTTATTGGAGCGGAATGTCAACCACTCAATTCTCACAATCAAGTATAATAACATAACCAAAAAACTATTGTAACTCTATGACCTAGATCAAGAAAGGACTCTAGATAATAAACTAGAGTCTTAAAGGTCCAACAATAGCTAAACAATTAAACTAACAACAGGAGGCATAGGCAACTCCATAACCGCACTAGTCTCATAAATAAACAGTTACAACGAAAATAAATATAAATCCTCAAGTTTACTCCTACAGCTAATTTACGATGCCCTAGCTCTCTTATCAAAATAGCAATAGTCTCCTTTCTAATCATAGTAAAGATAGTCATATTTGAAATCTTTAATATAAATCTTATCACCTACCTTGTAACTTGACCTTAC
This sequence comes from Lumnitzera racemosa, assembly GCA_024138005.1. Taxonomy (NCBI): domain Eukaryota; kingdom Viridiplantae; phylum Streptophyta; class Magnoliopsida; order Myrtales; family Combretaceae; genus Lumnitzera; species Lumnitzera racemosa. Next base: position 10,252,838 of record JAMXBC010000002.1, read on the forward strand.
AGTTAAAACAAATAACAATCCTCGTTAGGTAAGCTAGTGCCTAGTACAAGATACCATACTGTAACACCACAAGCTAAAAGTAATAAATAACTAAATCAGCAAATATTATTAGGCCTATTTCAATCACTTGACCCAAAAGTTTCAAGCTTGTATATTGATAAAGTATTTATAATCATGGTCTTATGAACTAGTATCACAACCTCCCACAATCTATGTGGGACACTTAATTATGAGATCTCACAATCTCTCCTAAGCCCCCTTTTCGGTGTATGATTCGGGTTACCTACTACTTATAGATCATCCTAGAAGCATGTAAGAAGTCATACCCTGATGACACTTTCTACCTTCCTTGGATACCTTCCTCAAACCTCTTCTTTAAACTAGAGCTAGATTCGAATCATCTACCTATGATGGGAGTCCACTTTGATAATATTTGTAACTCCTTAAGCTAAAAGTAATAAATAACCAAGACAACAAACACTAATGGGCTTATTTCAACCATTTGGTTCAAAATTTTCAACTTTATGTTGACAAGGTGTTCACAGTCATAGTCTCATAAACTAGCACAGTACTAACCTTATAACTCAACCCTCTGCCCTATACTCTAAGCTTCCAAACTGCACTCCATACATCTTTTCATATCCTTCCATGCTATACACACCAACATTGATGTGTACATACAGACAATATATATTATATACATAACATAAATATATTTACATAATAGATATATGATTATATATTATTTATTTATTTATTCTTTTTCTTTTCTTCTTTTCCCTCTCACAATTTTCTTTCTCTCCCTCACTTGTTGTCTCTTACCCTTCTTCCATACTACACATACACATACATAGATACACGTGTCCCCCTTTTCATCGTCTCACATCTATACACACACACATTTCACTATGCTGTCTCACACATACATAATGCACACCGTCACTCCAATTGCATGCATACATATACACTGCCTGATGCTGCCTGATGCTGCCTGATGCCACCTGATGCACACACAAACATATGTCTATGACACACACAATCTCACACACACACAATTCCATGCTACACACCATTTGACACATACACACCATTCCATGTTACACGTTGCACAACTATACAACCTGATAAGGATCAAGGACCCATTATGCACTCCCGAACTTAAGGGCTTTCCCAGATGGTTTGCCGAGCTGTTTAAGGTGAGTTAAGTGACGGGGAGCAGTGTTTACCCCGGTCTTATCTGCCGAGTTACTTTGCTCTCCATATCATCTAAGAAGTTGTTGAAGAGATTAACAAACATGTGGAGCTAACCCCTCCACAACACCCTAGTTCAAGCACTAAATTAGGAAAGCAGCCATCTTTATAGTACCAAAGTCGAGCTAATAATTGTCAAGAGTCGATCATCTGAAGCTAACCTAAATGTGAGTCGTCCCTGATCCAAACCTTATCTAGCCTTAGCAATCGAAGCTGCTGAATTGCCGACACCTGCTAAACCTAATCAAGGCCTACCCCTGCTTGGCTCGCACTGCTATTGGGACCATAGATTGAGTAAAATGTATGCGAACTATCCTTTCTGATATCCGTACTGTCCTTGCATGATTACATGCTTTCTTTGTAAATTATTCTCTTTTTGTTTAGTAAGTAGGGATCTAATTCTATAATTTTCTGTAATTTAGGACTTATCCTAATTGGGGACTATAAATACTCGCATAATGTAATAGCCGCACAATGAATCATACAAAGAATATACTGAACTTTTTGCTTCCTCTTGAGCTAAGTGTCTTTTATTTAGCCCATTTGAGCATATACTAGTGGCGACTGACCTCCGACAATATTTGTACGTCATATCAAGTGTAACTCGAGCTTATGTAAGGCGTTGGTGTATCATATCCATTGTCGATGTACAGGAGCCCTTACTCAACCTTTGACTATCAATTACTTTTCAAGCCATTTTGCCGCTCGTACCCACCTTTTTGGTTATACATGATATTGGATCTGTATGTTCATCTATGGAATCTATATCATCTTGATATCAAACCCTGCGTATGTTTGAAGTTGGATTTTGTTACTATGCTCTTTAAGTGGTTTATTGTCACGCCCCGAAGCAGCAGAGTCGTAACAGCCCCGCCGTGTAAACCGCCCTAAGATAGAAGTTGACCTCAAAACCGCTATCTTAGACCTGATCTACACAAGGTTTCCACAACTAACCCGCTTTGAAGTAGACAGTTTGTAATTTAAATAAATCATTTACCTATAAATGTGAGGAATTATATATATATGTTATCATTCAGTTATTACAGTTAAAGTTTACAACATTTCTCTATAGTATATTCCTTAGTATTACATCATTCGGAAATGAAAAATAATTCTAAAATAAAAACTTAGACCTTAAAAGATATGTTTATTCTTCAATGTTTTTCTTTACTCCCCAGAATCCAATAGTTACTAGCTTCAGAGTAATTAGTTGCCGCTTTTTAGCCAACACTTGCACGACGTCTATAGGGATGTGAGCAACCACAGCTCAGTAAGTTAGGACGGAGGACTTAAAACTATACCATACACACAACAAGGTTTTTAATCACTTATTAGGTGCAATGCATATGCAAGCAAATGCCATCACACGACGTTGTCCGGCCAGTCGTGAAATTAGAGAAATTACGCCCGCTCTAATCCGGGTTGAGGAGTTGCCGTTAATGCAACAGCTCACGACTAAACCCAGGCTTGTGTAATGGAGACCTTGCTCCTCCCGTGACTACCTTCGAACCGCTATCTTCACCCTTGCCGCGACCTCCTCTCCTGTCACTTAGTTCGACTGAGGATGAAGAAGGGACCATTTTGCAATCCTGCGCTATCCCTTCCGAAGGGGTCGGTATTTGGCCAGAGAGTCCTAAGTTCCCCTAACTAGTTGTCATGCACGTCCGATTATGATTACTGGTCGGATATTTAATTAAGTCCAGTTTAGGGTGATCAATCCTTTCATACAAATCATACAATATGTGCTAGAGCAACAAACAGAATCATAGCATCACCCATAATCAAGCACATGCACACATTCTCTATCTAACAAGCACAACCAAGCATAATCTTAAGCCTCCAAAATACAGCATCGTATTAATCCCAACTTACCTCGACTCCTCGCTCACTCACTCGAGGTTCGATTTGCTCAAGTCATCGCCGATCATCCCTATAACACGAACGTGGTTTCAGTATTTCATATAATATTATAAGTTCATTTTATTTGATAACGCTTATTGTTAGGTCTTATTTAAGGTTAAATATACCTAATTATCTAGGTATTAAGTCTTTTATAATTATTTTAGGTTTGGGGTTAGGTTCAGGTTCGATTTTCTCATCGATTTCTAAGTTAGGTTTTTAGTTCGATTTCTAAGTAATGTTTTAGATTCCAACCCTAGAAATCCGTTTCAACCCATAATGTGAAATTAATCACATTACTTCCCGATCTCCTAAATACGATTACTACCCCTAATCAGCATTTTATTCCATCCGGTATATTTAAATCCGTATTAGTGTACCGAATTTACTCATGTTGTGAGAAATTTTTACATTTTTTATATAATTACCTAAAATTGAATTTTGTTTCAGATTTGTTATGTTCTGATTTTCATTATTTTATTATCTAATTAAACCTAATTTTTCCATATTTATTAATTTTTAATTCTACATATTCCTAATTTTCTACATTTACCACATAACACCTTCATCATTACTTATACTTAACACTCCATACACTAGGATCAGGTTTCCACATAAGAGATTAACATCCCTAAATATCTAATTACTATCTAAATCAGTAATTAATATCCTAATCACCTAATTAACTTCAAATTACCCAATTTTTCCATTATTTTAGGGCTAAAAATTAACTTAAAAATTTCAAAAATTAAATTTAAAAAAATGGCTTCATAGCACTGTTCTATATCACATGAGCTACCTACATAAAAAATTGAGCTCCAAACTACACTCCTAAGGTCATTTATTTCTAAGCCAAAATGTGCTCAGTTTTGCATGATTTCTTAAGGACCTTATATTACGGGACATGTTTTCATCTAAATAATATTTTTCTTACAAACTACATACAAAAATATCCCAGAATAACAAAATTCATAATTTTCTAATTATATTTACTATTTTTACAAAATTTCACAAGAATCAGGCTGGAATTTGGACTCACCGGTTTGGGTGGCTCCGGCCACCGTGGGCCGCCGTGGCCTTGTTGTCCGGCCTGGGCGCTGCCACCACCGTGTGGTGGTGGTGGCCGTCCACTCCCAGCTCCTCGTCTGGTGTGGGTTCCCTTTAAAATCCCTAACTGCACAGTTTTTCTTATTTTTTTTATTTTCTGGATTTTCTCTCGAATTTTCAACTATCTCTAATTTTTTCTGATTTGTATCTGTCCAAATGAGCTTCTAAATTTTTTTTGCTATTTATAGACGATTTTTGTAATTATTATGCATTAATTTGACAAGACTTTGTCCAATTTCATTGATTTTTGGTTTTTAAATTGTTCAATTTTTATTGGTCAATTTTTCTTTTTCTGACCACGACCTAATCTTGCATCAGCTTATCCTCTTTTGATTTTTTTCTGATTTTTCCATAATTATTTTATATTTTTCTTTAATTATTTGCTTAGTTTTCGGTCAATTTAGGTAATTACGCGTATTTTTATCTACACGTAAATACATGTGGGGTACACGTGAACATTCCTAAATATTATTTTGGTCATTCTAAAATTTTTAGTATACATATAATCTATCTCTAGTAGTTTATTAGTTATTAGATTACACTTTTTGCCTTTTCAGTAATTAGCAATTATTATGCTTAAAATTTGAAAATTTTATAGTCTCCTATTTTACTATTTATTTTCTTAAATTTAAGTTTACGGGGTCATTTTTACTAATATTTCTCTCAATAGTTTATAATTTCGGTGTGATCGAATCCTTTAGCCGATTGCCCTAAACCTTGGGTTTTAAGTTCAATCCCACGGTTACTTAACTGAACTTTGGGGCTTACATTTATTACTGCTCTTGTATGATAACGACTCTATTGTTAACCTTGGAGTTTAGCAGTTGAGAAGTGTTCTATGTTCTGTTTTCCCTTGTTTTTGATATACAAAACAAAGTGTGGTTGACTGTTCGTCTGTTGTGTAATTTTCGTGGTGATTAGAGTGTCGGTTATTGATCTTTAAGTGGTATTATTAGATGTTAATTTTCGTAAAGTAACCATCAATATCAGACTTAAGTATTCAAGGAACTTTGGGAAACCAAGAAAGTGGTATTTGACATAGTCGTGAGTCAGAAGGAAGCTTTACACCTCAGTCAATGAGTGACTGCTTGGATAGGCTTATCAACTTGGTAGCTAGTTTGGTGATTGTTATCTAAGAAGATAGCCAATGAACTAGGAATAGCCCTATTAGAGAACGCGAGCAACGAGAGTGAGGCAATGGTTAGTTTAGCCAAGTTAATGCCTCAACTCGATCACCCTGAGTTGAAGGAGTTGATAGGGATGCTAGACGAAGGCTAGCACTTAAAGAGCTTGAGAAAGAAGTGGAAGGAGACGATGAAGCAAAGGAATACTACGAGCCTGAAGAAAAAAATGTATGAGCCTCTAAAGTCAAAGAATTGAGGATGCGTATCTTAAGTTTTTCTAGGAGTAGTGTTGTTGAGGACTACCTAAATTAGGTAAATGGGATTGAAAAGTAGTTTGAATGCCACGATGTATCCGATAATATAAAGATGAGACTTGCTTTGTTGGAGTTCACTGGTTATGCTGCCTTATAGTGGAAGAACTTGCAAGCCACTCAAAGAAGGGAAGAAGAGCAAGAGATTAGGAGTTGGGATGAAATAAAGAAGGCTATGCGGAGAAGGTTTGTGCTAAGCTATTATTTGCAGGATGCCTTCAAAAGAATGCAAGAGCTAAGACAAGGAGGATTGGATGTAGACACTTATGTTAAGGAATTCCAAATGTTAATGATTCAATGTAAAGTTGTAGAGCTAGAGGATCGAATTATATCCTGATTCATTTGTAGATTAAAGTATGAGATTGGGGATGTCTAGAAAACCTTGGATATTGGAACACTTGATGACACAATCTAAGTTACCCAGAGGATAGAAAGGTGCTGAATAGGAAGGTTCTTACCACCGGTCAACCGACTTGGTAATAGCTGATCTGTTCTAAGTAGACCTGTGTAAACAAAACCAAATAAGATCATTGAGACCCGACTTGCTTAGACTACCCAAGTAGAGGAGAAGGAACCCCTGACGAAGTTTGAGAAGGGCTAGAGTTCAGGGAGGAAAACAAGCAAGATCAAGTGTTTCAAATGCCAAGGCTTTGGACACATGGCTGCTCAATGTTCGAATAGAAGAACTATGGTAATCTAAGGCGAGATGCCGATTGTCGAAGTGAACAATACTAACCAAGAAGTAGAGGAGTTGAAAGAGGACAAATAGATCGAGTTGTATGAGGAGGAAGTTATCTACAGTGAGGAGGGCAACTTTATGTCGACCACTTTAGTGTTGAGGAGGATAATGAGCATCAACTTCGTACCCTAAGACGAACAGAGGGAAAATCTTTTCCATATCAAATGTAAGGTTAATGAGTCCCTATGTGCACCAATCGTTGACAGTGGAAGTTACACCAATGTAACCTCTGCATTTATGGTCTAGCAATAATTACCAACCATGCCCCTCCTAAGACCTTACAAGTTTCATTGGCTTAGTGATAAGGGAGCTCTTCAAGTGAATAAGCAAGTGCTCTATGATGTGCTGCCCATGAGTGCGTCCCACATCCTACTTAGACGACTATGGATGTTTAATCGAGCAGTTATATATGATAGAAGGAGGAATACATGTTCAGTAGAGCATAAAGGCAGGAGGATGAAATTAAGTGCTATGACTACAGAGGAGGTAAAGGTTATGTCGTCTCAACTTAGCTGAACCTTGAAGTAAGAGGCTTCAGTGATGACTTGAGCAGAACTGAAAAGAGAAATGGAGCTTGAAAGGCCGACCTATTTGTTAGTCCAAAGGTTACTGGAGATGAGGGTCAAGGAGAGGGAGCAGCCTGTTGAGGTGAAAAAATTGCTTGAAGAGTTTGCTGACTTGTTCCCAGATGAGCTATCGGAAGGTTTACCTCCCATCTAAGACGTTGAACATGCAATTGACTTGCAACCAAGAGCTGTACTGCTGAACAAGCCTGCTTAAAGGATGAATCTTGAGCAGGCCACTAAGCTATAGAAACAAGTGAATGAGCTAATGACGAAAGGGTATGTACACGAGTCCCTTAGCTCCTATGCCATTTTAGCCTTGTTAATGCCAAAGAAGGATGGTTCTTAGAGGATGTGTATGGATAACTAAGTGATCAATTGAATTACCCTCAAGTACAAGTATCCCATACCTAAGCTTGATAACATGCTAGATGAATTAAGTGAAGCAAGAGTGTTCTTTAAGATCAACCTTAAATCTGGATACCATCATATTCGAATGCATGAGGGTGATAAGTGGAAGACCACATTTAAGACACGATATGGTCTATATGAATGACTTGTAAAGCCATTTAGACTATCTAATGCACTGAGCACATTTATGCACTTGATGAATCATATGCTCTAAGAATTAATGGGAAGGTTTGTCATGGTTTATTTTGATGACATTCTGGTATATAGCCCTGACCTGGAGATTCACTAGGAGCATCTCCAAAGAGTTTTTGCAAAACTCCGAATTGACCAGCTCTATACCAATCTAAAGAAGTGCGACTTTTGCCGATCTGAGATGATTTTCTTAGGGTTTGTTGTGAGTGGAGATGGCATCTAAGTCGATGATAAGAAAATAAGAGCGATCATAGAATGGCCTGAGTAGACCTATTTTGCCGACGTGAGAAGTTTCCCTGATTTGGCATCATTCTATTGCAAATTTATAAAGAGTTTCAATAGGATTGTGGCCCTACTCACCGAACTCTCAAAGAAGAATGTTGAATTCAGATGGGAAGAGAAGGAGCAAGAAGTTTTGAGGAGGTAAAGGACAAGCTGATCATAGCTCTACCGAGGTTTGACAAAATGTTTGAAGTAGAGTGTGATGCATTTGGACTAAGCATAGGTGTTGTGCCAATGCAAGAAGGTTGACCTATTGTTTACTTCAATGAGAAACTTCGAAGAGCTACACTTAACTATTCATTTTATAACAAGGAGTTCTTGATGGGAATTAAGCTGTTGGACTATTGACCTGTAATCCAGCCTGAGGATTGGAAGGCCTAGCACGACGGATTTTCCTACTCTAGCTGACTTTTGCCGAGGTTGAGTATCTCCTTGCCGACTTGCTCTACATGTCGAGTTGAATGACTCCCTATTTCTTACAGATAGTAAGTTGAGAAGCGAAAGGATGAGATAGTAACCACTCCTCACTCACTCACTCACGCCTGACCAATTATTTACTCGGCATCACCCTTACTGAGATGACAAAAGAGCAACTCCAGACTGACTTAGCCACCCCTGCTTGGACAAGCAAGCTATTCGTACACTTTTGTTCACATCTTTCAACGGCCTTGCCAATGCATCATTACCATGTATACATGACCACGTATAGAATCTGCTCCACTAACAATTACTATTCTGGAATATTCATTTTTGCTCTTTTTTTTTTTTACATTACATCTTTAGGGTAATACTCTTTTTGTCTTTTCCTTTTAGGGCATGTTTCCCTGAACTCTCGGGTATAAATACCCCTTGTACTTATAGCTACGAATAATCATATTGAACATTAAAACACTTAACACTTCTCTTTTGTAAATACTACTTTGTTTACATTTATCTCACTCTTATCCTAACCCTTAAGTAAGGCTAGGTAGCAAATACCCTTACCGGATCGATTTGTACATTATATTGAATTGTTCTATGAGTCCTCGGAAGTTTCATTGGTGCATCATATCCTTTGGAGCTGTTCATGGATTTTTGCTTGCTTCTTCATTCACATTTATCCTCACGCGCCATTCCCTATTATTCTTTTAGAGCTTTCTACAAGCTTGAACTTACCTAGCAACCAGCCTTATCCGTTCTTAGTCACGATTCGCACTATCTTGGTATTGGAGTAGAGATTTTGTTTGAGTTGTGGTTTGTGTTTTGTTTATACCCTGTTTTGCATATGTGAAACAAAGTAAGTTATTGTATACATCTTAGCTGCTGTGTTTGCTAGTTGTTAATTTCCTTAAGTTTTTGTTTGAGTTTTGAATCTATGGAGAAAATGATTGACCCAAGTGTAAACATTGGTGTTAGAGATGATAGTGGAGTTGTCTACTATGGATAACAGTCTTAAGGAGCCTTTAGAAGCACCTGAGAGACTTGATAAAGTGGCTAAACCCTTGGTAGATTTAACCCAAGCTATTCATACGCTGTCTTGCTGACCGATTGAGGCTACGTAAAACACTCCACAAACTACTCAACTTGTTAGAGGTCAAAACTTAGCTCGACTAGTTCGAGATGGAAGAGTAGGCGAATGAGTAAAACGGAGGATAAACCTGAAGGAACTAGATGAAGAGGATGAGGAAAAGTACTTTGAAGAAGAGTGAGCTAGAGTCCTTAAAGCATCTGACCATGTGAAACTTTGGATTCTAAGTTTCGATGGATCTAGGATTGTTGATGAATATTCAAAGTGGGAAGAGAAGGTGGAGAATATTTTTTATTATTATTAACATGAGGATTATGAGAGGGTAAGAACTGTCGCTGTAGAGTTCTCCAGATATGCTACCATGTAGTGGAAGAATTTCTAGGCCATAAAAAGAAAAGATGGCTACTGAGAGATTAATACTTGGCTTAAGATGAAGAGAATACTAAGAAATATGTTCGTACCAGAAACTTATCTTCAAGATACTTTCACTTGGCTTCAGGAGTTGAGATAAGGAAGCTGGATTATTGACGAATATGTTCAGGAATTTCGAATGCTTATGATCTGTTGCAAAGTGGAGGACCACCAACTTGAACAGTCTCAAGATTTATTACTCAGTTAAGAGATGACATTCGAGATATTGTGGAACTCCAATGATTTACTACAATGGATGAGGTCATCAAAATAGCCCAGCGCATAGAGAGGCAAAGAAGGAGCTGAGTATTAGCCAGATTGCTATCTAGTCGACCTGGACATGCGAGTTACTGAGCTTAGTTGAGTACTAAGTCGAGCTAAAAGATGGATGTCCGAGCTAAATTGAAAGGCAGACTTGATACTGAAGTGTTGACCCAAACTTATGAGAAGGGACAAGGGTCTAGTAGGAAGACGAACTAGATTAAGTACTTTAAATACCAAAGGTTCGGACATATGGTTGCCCAGTGCCCGAACCAAAGAAAAATGGTGATCAAGGGAGATATTCTGAAACTAGAGGTCGAAAGTACGGATGAGGAACCCGAAGAGAAGATTCCTGCCGAGAAAGAATTGATCGAAGATGATGTGTTTGTCGAGGACTTAAACTAGCTGATCATGGTTTTTTGATGCATAATAAACATGAAATCCTCATGAGAGGAGGAGCAAAGAAAGAATTTGTTTCATATCACCTGTAAGGTGAATGATCAGGTGTGTGCCTTCATTGCAGATAGTAGAAGTTGCACTAATGTGGCATCAGTTGACCTTATTTCAAAACTAAAGTTATTGACTGTTGCACACTCGAGGCCGTACAAATTGCATTGGTTGAGTGAGAAAGGAGCATTACATGCTACTTGGCAAATACTATTGTCGATCACTATAAGGAATTACTTTGACCAGATTCTTTGCGATGTACTGCCCATGTATGCTTTTCACTTGCTGCTTGGCCGACTACGATTGTTTAATAGGAGAGTTATCCATGATGGCTACAAGAATATGTACATTTTTGAGAAGGATCACTGAAAGATCACACTAAACCCGATGCCATCGAGAGAAGTCAATAAATTGTAGAAAAAACTTATTCGTGGATCTAAGAGGGCTTTGGTGATGACAAGAGCCGAGCTCCGAGAGGCCATCAATGTTAACGAGCCGACCTTTATGTCGGTCAGATGCCTATTAGAGATGAAGGAGTGGGGTGAACTACCCTAGGAAATCAAATGGTTGTTAGATGAGTATACCGACTTGTTCTTAGAACAGTTACTTGAAGGGTTATCCTTAACTGAAGGTATAGAGAACCGCATTGACTTAGTATCCGGTGCTGCACTGTCGAATAAGCTAGCTTATCGAATGAATCCCGAATAGACTTCCGAGCTTCAATGTTGAGTTAATGAGTTGCTAGAGAAAGGTTATGTCAGAGAAAGTCTTAGCCCTTACACTTTGCTAGTCCTTTTAATGCTGAAAAAGGATGGAAACTAGTGGATGTGTGTCGACAATTGACCTATAAACAAGATTTTGATCAAATACAGGTATTTGATCTTAAGGTTAGAAGACATGTTAGATGAGTAAAGTGGAGCTAAGATTTTCAGCAAGTTTGATCTTAAGTTTAGCTACTATCAAATTCGTATGAAGCTAGGAGATGTGTGGAAAACGACATTCAAGACTCAACATGGATTATATGAATGGATGGTCATGTCTTTCAGCTTGTCGAATGCCTTGAGCACTTTCATGAGACTAATGAATCATGTACTGAGGCATCTGATTGGGAAGTGTGTTATGGTGTATTTTGATGATATCCTGGTTTATAGTGTCTATATGTTGAGTCGCTATGAACATCTCTAAGCTGTTTTGGACATCTTCCGTATCGAGAAATTATTCAGTAACCTCAAAAAGTGCTGTTTTACTAGGAGGAAGTGGTATTCTTGGGCTATGTAGTCAGTGGAGCAGGCTTACGAGTAGATAATGAGAAGATTTAAGCAATTGTCGAGTGGTTGAATTCTACTACTTGTGTAGAAGTGAGAAATTTTCATGGACTAGCTTCATTTTATAGACGATTTATCAGGAATTTCATCACCTTCGCCGCACTACTTACTAAGTTAACAAAGTAAAACACTGACTTCTAATGGGGAGAAAGGGAGGAGAGGAGCTTTACCGAGATAAAAGAAAGATTAACCTTTACACTAGTGTTAGTTTTACCTAACTCCAAGAAAATATTTGAGTTGGAATATGATGCATCAAGCATTGGACTAAGCGTTGTCTTAATGTAGGAAGGCCGACTGATTGTCTTCCATAATGAGAAGCTTAGAAGACCTCAGTTAAATTACTCTGTGTATGACAAAAAACTCTTGGCAGTAATTCGAGCATTGCATGTATGGTAGTACTATTTATTGTCAAAAAAATTTGTTATATATACTAACCATGAGTTGCTAAGGTATCTTTAAAGTTAGACCGAGGTATCTCTAAAGTTAAACCGAGTTATCAAAGCGGTAGGTGAGATGGGTTGAATTCCTTGACGGATTCAATTTTGTAATAAAATTTAAGTGGGAGAAGAGCAATGTAGTTGCAGATGCTCTTTTGGGAAGACATATACTTTTGAATGAACTGCAGACCAGACCGTTTCGGTTTGTGAGTATCATAGAGCAGTATTCTAAGGATGTATACTTTGGACTCATAATTGCATGATGCGTCAATGGAAGGACAGTTGATAAGTATTATGTGGAAAATGACTACTGGTTTCAAAGTGGAAAATTATGTGTACTGACTTGTTTCCTAAGGGAGTTATTGGTCAAGGAAGCTCATAGTAGAGGACTCTCTGGACATTTTAGAGAAAGAAGGACTCGTAAATTGTTGAATGGTCGATTCTTTTGGTCAATAATGAGGAAAGATGTGAACCGAGTTATCGAAAGTTGTGTTGTGTGCAAGAAGGATAAGTGCTGAGTCAAATAAGGGAAAGTGATGTCTTTGCTTGCCTGATGAAGCCGTGGAGTGAATTGAGCATGGACTTTGTTCTCATTACCACGAACAACCCGAGGTAAAGATTCTGTAATGGTTCTTGCGGATCAGTTTAGTAAGATGGCACACTTTGTGCCTCGCTCCAAAACTAACGATGCTTTGGTTATTGCTTCTCTTTTCTCATAGGAGATTGTGCGAACACATAGCGTGTAGAGAAGTGTAGTCTCCAATGGAGATCCAAAGTTCTTGAGCCATTTCTGGAGGATCTTGTTGTATCGGATGGAGACGAAACTACTATTCGATACTTCTTGTCACCTCAAACTAATGGCCAAACAGAAGTGGTTAATCTCATTTTGAGATCACTACTCCAAGCCGTAGTAGGTAAAAACTTAGCTGATTGGGATGTTTACTTGTTAGTAGTTGGGTTCACTTACAACTAGATAGTGCATGATACCACCAAGCAAACTCCCTTTGAAGCAGTCTATGGTTTCAATCTCGAGTTGCCTTTCGATCACACTCCTATACCTACACCGGCTCAAGAAGATCCTGACACCTCGACTAGAGCACGATCCCTTTAATGCATCTTTGACAAAGCTGCTAAAAGAATGCAAGAGAAGACTAAGGGTAAGACGGATAAACAATTCTAGTAAGGAGACTTGGTATGGCTTCATCTCAATAAGGAACGGTTTCTAAGCAAGAGGAGGAACAAACTATTTCCAAGGGCTGAAGGGCCTTTTAGAATCCTTCAGAAGATCAATGATAACGCTTACAAATTAAAGTTACCAAAGGGCTATGGGGTTTTTTATACCTTCAATATTATTGACCTTAGTCCATATCACCTTAAAGGAAAGCCAACCGGTGACCATTCAGATTTGATCCCAAATCTAAATCAACTCGGAGGGAATCATGGGAATTGAGCTATTAGACCATTGACCCACAAGTAAGCCCGAGGACTAAAAGGCCTGGCATGGTGGATTTTCCTACTCTAGCTAACTCTTACCAAGGCTAAGTATCTCCTTCCCAACTCACTTTGCATGTTGAGCCAAATGACTCCCTCTTTCTTATGGATAGCATGCCAAGAAGCGGAAGGCTGAGATAGCAATCAATTCTCACTCACTCATGCCTGACCAATTACTTACTCAGCATCACCTTTGCCGGGATGATAAGAGAGCAACTTCAAACTAACTTAACCACCCTTGTTTGGATAAGCAGCCTATCCATACACTTTTCTCTACATCCTCCAACGGCCTTGCCAATGCATCATTACTATGTGTACAGGACCATGTGTAGAATCTACTCTACTAACCATTACTTTTTTGGAATATTTATTTTTACCCTTTTGTATTCTTATACATTACTTTTTTAAGGTAATACTCTTTTTGTCTTTCCCTTTTCGGACATGTTGCCCTAAACTCTTTGGTATAAATACTCCTTATACTTATAGCTATGAATAATCAGATTGGACATTAAAACACTTGACATTTCTCTCTCATAAACACTACTTTGTTTACATTTATCTCACTCTTATCCTAATCCTTAAATAAGGCTAGGTAGCAAATAACCTTACCGGACCAATTTGTGCGTCATATCGAATTGTGCTATGAGTCCTCGGAAGTTCCATTGATGCATCATATCCTCTAGAGCTACTCGTAGGTTTTTTCTTACTTCTTCATTCACATTTATCCTTATATGCCATTCCTTATTATTCCTTTCAAGTGTTCTACAAGCTTGGACCTACCCAGCGACTGGCCTTATCCGCTCTTGGTTACGGTTCGCACCAGTTCTATTCCTTAATCCAAGCCTTAACAATGTGGCAACACTATTTGCTACCTAAGGAATTTGTGATCTACGTCGACTATGAATCCTTGAGGTATTTAAAGAGCAAACCTAAGTTAACTTGAAGACAAGCCAAATGGGTCGAGTTTGTAGAAGGTTTTTCTTATGTTGTAAAATATAAGAATGGAAGGAATAATGTAGTGGTCGACGCCCTATTGAGACGACATACCTACCTGATCAAGTTGTAAAAAAAAAAACTACTTGGTTTTTTAACTATAAAGAATTTGTATGCTGAGGACCCATTCTTTGATCTTATCTATGCCCGGTGTGAGGAAAGATGGACATTAGATGACTATCACAAGGAAGATGAATACTTATTTAGGAAGAGGAGGATATGTATCCCGACCTGTTCTACGAGAGAACTACGAATGCACAAGGCGTATGGAGAAGGATTGATAGGACACTTTGGCTAACGTCGAACTTATGAAGTACTATTTGCGAGATTCTTTTGGCTGAGAATGGTGAGAGACGTGTAGTTCGTATTAGAGAAGTATGCGACCTGCCAAAAGGCAAAGAGCCAAGCTGAGTAAGGACATTATCTGCCTTTGCCCGTCCCAATCAAACTGTGGTCTAAGCTAAGTATGTACTTCATGTTAGGATTGCCGAGGATGTCCCGAGGGAAGGACTTCATCATGGTGGTTAAAGATCGATTTAGTGTCATATTTCGTGTCCTGTTCCAAAATTAACAATGCTTTAGCTATCTCTTTTCTTTTCTTGTGGGAAGTAATCAAGCTTCACGGAGTATCGAAAACCATTGTTTTGGACCGAGACCTAAAGTTCATGAGTCACTTCTAGAGGACGCTATGGATGAGAATGGGAATTAAGTTATTGTATAGCACATCCTGCCATCCATAGACTGATGGACAGATTGAGGTTATCAACAAAATCATGAGAACTTTGCTACGGGTTGCTATTGGATAATATATGGTTGACTGGGATCTGTGTCTGCTAATCATTGAGTTCGCTTACAATTGGATTGCCCATACCGTAACAAGCATGTCTCCATTTAAGATTGCCTATAGGTTTAACCCTGAGCTCCTGATGGACTAAGTACCTCAACCAAAGCTTGATGATGACCAACCAGCCGTTGAAAGAGTTGAGGCTATCAAAGCTATGTACTAGAAGGTTGTTGAGCAATTGAGTCGAGCTAATACTAAGCTTGAGAAGCGAAGCCAAGGACGGAGGAAGAGAGAATTTCAACAAAGTGATTTCTTTGGATACATTTCAGTAAGGAACAATTCTCAAACTTGAGGAAGAGTAAGTTATCTCCCAGAGCCAACGAATCTTTCAAAGTCTTAAAAAGATCAATCCTAATGCCTATAGCATTGAATTACTTGAAGGATATGGAGTCTCAAACTCCTTCAATATTGCCGATCTCCAACCTTACACTTTCGAGGACGAGTAACATGGAGCTAAACCAGATTTGATCCCAAATCTCAAACAACCTAGAGGGAATGATAGCGATCAAGGACCGATCACATGCTCCCAAACCCGAAGGCTTTCTTAGATGGTTTGCTAAGCTATTTGAGGTAAGTTAACCATCGAAGAGTAATGTTTATCCCAATTCGATCTACTAAGCTACTTTGCTCTCCACACCATCTAGGAAGCTGTTGAGGAGATCAGCTGACATACGGAGTCGACCCCTCCGCAACACCCCAATCTAAGCACCAAATCAGGAAAATAACCATCTCCACAGTGCTGAGGTCAAGCTAACAATTGTTAGGAGTCGACCATCCAAGGTTGTGCTGAATGTGAGCCTTTCTTGATCTAACCCCTATCCAGCCCCAGTAATCAAAGTTTTTGAACTGCTGACATCGACCAGCCTTAATTAAAGCCTACCCCTGCTCGGCTCGTAATGTTATTGGGACCACAAACTGAGTAAAATGCGTATGCATTATCCTTTTTTGACATTCGTACTATAGATATTCTCTTTGCGCAATTACATTTTTTTTTTGTAAATTATTCTTTTTTTTGTAAATTATTCTCCTTTTGTTTAGCAAGTAAGGATCTAATTCTATAATTTTCTGCAATTTAGGATTTATCCTAATTGGGTATTATAAATACATGCATAATGTAATAGTCGCACAATGAATCATACAGAGAATACACTGAACTTTTTACTCCCTATTGAGTTAAGTGTTCTTACTCTTGTGCCACTATTATCGAGCCCATTTAAGCATGAACTAGTGGCAAGTGATCTCTTGTCATCCTTGTGCGTCATATCAAGTATGACTCGAGCTCGTGTGAGGTATTGGTGCATTATATTCATTGTCAATGCAAAGGAACTCCTACTTAACTTTCGACTATCATTTACTTTTCGAGCCATCTCGCGGCTTGGACTACCCTTTTGGTTACGCGTGATATTAGATCTGTGTATTCATCCACGAAATCCATATCACAATAGCACGTGCATATACACACACACAAACATTCCACGTCTCTACCTAACACCTAACATACATACACAACTCATATTGTTACAATTGAATACACACATATTGCACAGTACACTCAAACTACACCTCCACACATAAATGTTATATGCCATTCATATAAATTGAATACATATACTATACGACGTACATAATTGCACACTTACACACTATTGCAAGACATCACCTTCAACACACACACTCACATACTGATTGATGCCCACATACTCTTATGATAAATACACATACATAAACACTGCCCCATTGCACACATTACCTACGTTAGATACACAAATACCTTCACATGATCTTGTATCTGTGGCTGTCACTAATGATGACAACATAGCCATTGAAAATGGAAAAGAAAAAGAATTGTAAAATTATTGAAAGAACTTGACTTACTCTTTGTTTCTTGGTGTACTAACACTCCAACCAACAATGCTTGCGCTACTTTTCTGAAAAGACACGATTTTCATAAGTTTCTTTTGCCTAAATAAGAGAAAAACTAATTTCTTCAAAGAACAAGTGGTGAGTTACCCAGTTTCGATTATTCCTCTATAAGAACCCCCTTTTTACTTTGATTTCTACCCCTTAACTCATTGAATTTGAACCTATAGGTGTTCTTGAGGGTTCTCTTTTAAGTTTCTAGTATAATACAAAAAAGAAACTATATGGAATAATAGGGGAAGAAAAATAACGTAGAGGGAAAGATAGGGGTTTGAATTTTTCCCTTAAGTAAGTTTGCCTTTGGTACTTAAAACCTATTTACATGCCATATTGATATCTGAATCTTTTCTCTTGATAATATTACCCCTGGTACTTGATGTCTATTTACATGCCATATTGACAACTGAAAATAATAAATCACTTATTTCTATTAATTTAATTTATTTATTTGACTTGGGTTTTACAGAACCGAACCAAAACATGAACCTAATTGAACCGTGAAATACAATTTTTTATATTTTAATTCAATTTGTAGTTCGGTTTGAGAGAGGTCCAACAATTTGCAACAATTTAAACTCGAACCAAATCGCTTCATATTTAAAAATAAAAAATAAATGAATTTTTTTTACTTTTAAATTGTACTAACATTTTATTTCAACTTTATTCACATATATATATATTTTATCGTCTCTCTTACACTCAGCTTTTACCATCTACTCTTTCTCTTTCACTGTCATTTTTCATCTCTTAAGTAATTTTTAATGCTTTAACTATTACCTAAGATATAATATTACTACAACATAATACTACGTCGTTTTAACTCTTGCATAATGTTTCTCATTTCAAACATTAATATTTGGTTACAAGCTTCAATAACTATTAATAATATTAAACATAACAAAGTACTTTTAATAGCGGTTTGAATTATATCAAACCAAACTGAACTACATTTGAAGTGATTCCATTTAAAACCTTCAATTGTTAAAAGCGGTTTAATTCATTAAACATAATAAAGTACTTTTAATAGCGGTTTAAATTAAATCAAACCAAACTGAACTACATTTGAAGTGGTTCCATTTAGAACCTTCAATTGTTAAAAGTGGTTCGATTCATTAAGGATTTAAACCGCACTGTTTCAGATATGGTTCAGTTCGTTTCAGCCCCAAACCAAACCAAACCAAACCAAATAATAAACACCTCTAATTTAAAGTTGAGTGAATAAAGAATTTTATATGAAATATATACACAAACATCGGGAGGTGACATTATTAATGACGTGTGTGCAAAAATAAATTTTTTGAAGTTTGAAAACATTTAAAGAATAAAAATAAAGAAAGTGCTCAATTAGAACATAGTTAAAGGTCTCATTTTCGTGCCAAACCAAGATAGAAGAAATGAATAATTGGATCGATGAGAAATTTTCGATTGCTTGGAAAGGACAAAAGAATATCTTGCTTCAACAGTTTAGTAATAATCCAATTATCATTAATAACTTCTAAATGGGTATAGAGCTCAATAGGATATTGCATAACATACATATATATATATATATATATTATATATATATATATGCACACATATAAAACCAGCCTCATGTATTGTGTGCAAAAGAAATAGAGATTATATATGCATACACACACATATATGAAAGCACCAGCCTCAAGTATTATGTGCAAAAGAAATAGTCAATGTTTTAGCATTGCGACAACAGTTTTTGCAATATCATTTATTTGTGGTCGTACAACTCTAATGTGTCAATTCGCACATGATAGCGGTCTTCATATATAAAAACACAAAATCCCACAGCTATCGATCTGAATCTACGCAAGGACTGGAGTACATGAATTGATGACATAGTAAATCCAGACTAAAACCAAAAGTTTTGATCCTGTCCCATATAGATATATTTCAATTGATAAAGCCTGTGCTGAAAGCGCATTAGATATCCAAATATACAAGCTATTGAGATTATTTCTATGATTAGTATTCAGTGCCGCCATCTTAGAATCACTGAGAATTATTGCAATCTGCAGCATCTACAGCACATAGCTTAAGACAAACAATCTGCATTATTCAGCAGAATTTTTGTCCACCTCCATAGCCGTCCGACGTCTCTATATCTTTCGAGAGAGAGAAAATATCCCAACCCCGTGCACAGCGCAAATTGGATTGGACTGCTCGAGAGTGCCATCATCAACCTCAGCCAGGAAGATTTAGTTACTAACCGTATGGACCAAAGTCACATGCGTGAGGAACTGGTTGCATAATTCTAAGTTGTCTGGCTACTTCAGGAGCCTAAATTTTATTAGATCGCATTTATAAAGGATTAAATTTAAGTATGTGTTTTAAGTCTATTAATTAATTAGGTTTGATTTTTTAGGTTAAGGTAACGAGACCTAAAGAATTAAGTTCAAATATTCAAAATGATCAAAAGAAAATTGATATAGTAGACTTGAAATAGTACTTGTTGAATCAATCTATCCCATCCAATCTAATCTTTTTTCGTTTGACACACACTAAATTAATAAATAAAACTTTTATTTAAACTTGAACTCATAAAAATAGCTCATTTAAAATCTATTAATAAAGGATTTTAATCTTAATTATAATTCGACGAATGAAATCAGTTACTATTTTTTATAAATACCCTATTCATATCATTATTTGGATAAAAAAGAAATATAATTATTAAAATTATTACTTTATTGGAATCTTATCTCAAATATAAAAAATGTAAACATTTCAAGAACTTTATTCTATTATTCATCAATTGTGGAATTTGATACTATTAAACTCTTTCACTTATCACCATACATGTTAGAGACTTATCAAAATTGCTCATTTTTTTTCCCTACAGTTCTCTTTTCTTTTGATTATCTTGCATGAGTCACTCAAGTTATTTATTTCGTTATATGTAAGGAAACTTCGTATATGATATGCATGTGACCTTTACATTTATACCTAAATCCTCACAACGTATAAGTAAATAATTACGATGCAAGCATTCATGTAGTTTAGCATGAATTAGATTTAAAAGCAAAGAAGTATATCATCACAGCTTAGAGGAATTGCTATCAGAATAAATTCTCAAACGAAAACTGGAGGATAGAAGTAAAACATATATGAACTGCACCTGTAGAAATGCGAAGAACCATTTGTCTCATCTGGAAACCAACTTCACTAGAACTAAGACGGTTTGCAAAGGATTAATTAAATTAGCTCTAGTAACGTACACGAACATCTTGTTTTTCATACATTTGACACGGTTAAGGAAGAAAGAACCACAACATAATCCTCCTAATCTTGCACTTTGGCATTACATTCATCGCATCGACTTCCAGTATGGAATTATATGGGGCAGAAGATCCAGTATGGGGCACTTACAAGAAGAAACTCTCCTTACGAGAGCTGAAAATGGTCTGCATTTCAGGATCATATTCAGAAGGAGGAGGTGATACAACAGTGTTCCCATCGCATAAGTTTTTTCCACTTGGATCCTCAAGAGGCAAACTAGTAGAATCCGGGTGGGAAAACGAAACATATCACTCCAGCTTATTCAGCCCACTCCATCTGTGATTATTAATTTAGCACAGTATTCACCCAGTTAGTGGACTTTGACGATCTGGCTTGCTGCTATAAAATACTGAAAGAGAAATAGTAGATCTTAAGGTAATCGCTCCAATATTCTACTTGCAAACCCGTCTTCAGAAAGTTGCAAGCATAAAACGATCGCAAGAACTTTGGTTTCTCGAAAAGGAATACGAGAAATTGAGCACAGCATATTGGACATGTCGGTACATATGCTTCCAAAGTCATACTGAAAAACTAAGAGGAGAAACATAAAAAAACATTACCACGCCATTGATGATAATGAATAGAGAATCACGGTTCTATTATTAACTTCCAGAGACAGTTGGCTGGAAGCACAGAACGAATGCTGGTAGTGACAACATTTGGTTTGATCTGTTCAAGAATAGATTAGGATATATACAACACCAATCACATGAATACTGGATTAAAGTGTGATGGCAAACTATTAATCAACATGAAGTGCTACCAGTTTTCCTTAACAATCTTCATCTTCTCGAAAATATACTTTCCTTCCTTGTACTTTTGGGAGACCTCATATGCCCGCTCATACTTCCAACCCAATACCTCGCGGCAGTCAGCACATGATATGTCAGCAACAGTGTGAAGACCGGTCAGCAGATGCCTGTCTTCTTTCGGTCCAACAATAATATTCATGGCATGAGAAAACAGAAATGCTCTGCCATTTCTTCCCTAAGAAAAAAGAATTATGCACAAGCATCATCTCCCAAACATAACAACAGACAGATCAAACAACTGGATTCTTTAGAGCAATTCAAAAGAAAATATAACAATGATCCTGAATCAGAAACCTAAAATAAGATCTCGCTCATACATGTGAAAATTATCCTGGTTGTACATTTCCATCTACCGTTATGATGGCATCCACTAGAAAATACTTTTGGGAAATAATGAATAGTTCATTTAACTGAATATAAACAGTTTTTTTTTTTTTTTCTCTTTTATTTCAGAACTTTGATATTGCGAACATATATGCTAGGTCCTCAAATCTTTTGAAGAACTTCATTTGCTGCTTCCTTCAGGCTTCCAAATCAGTTGTAATATATCGTTGACACATTGACACGGGGAAATGTGGATGGCGATTATAGCATACTTAAAAAAAATTACCAAGATGGCATTTCTTTAGTTTTAGGATCCAAACGTGTTGACATAGGACTGAAGGAGTAATATGAAATCATAGTGCATATTCAAGTTGTTCTGCTATAGTTATATTTAAAACTATTACCTGATGAATTTAAACCAGACATAGGGTAGAATGTTGCGTCATCGACTAAAACCGCTTGGTATACAGTAGTATGCTGCTCTTTTATTAACTAGCTACGATTTAGCAACCCCGCACTCCGATTAACTCTCGCGTTAAATAAATAGACTACCTCTTATGTGAAGCAAGGTCGTGCAACTTCCCATTACTGACAATCAGGAGAAGAAGGGTAAATACCCTATAATTGGAATGTCGTAATTCATAACTAAAGAAGGAAAACTTCCAAAGAACAAAGAGCCTCACCTGAAAGGCCTTTGATATAACATCATCATGAAGACAAACGTGATTTCGACAATTATAACAGCTATAAATCCGTGGTCCCATGAATTCAGCCATGATCAATCAAACTTCAGCCAACACAACCTTAATCCAAACGAATGAAGTTCTCCTAAACAAAAAATCCCCACAAAGTTAAAACCTCAAACATGAGCATGATTCAGTAAACAATAAACCTGAAACGGAAAGTAGCAAAAGCTCACGCCTTTCATTAGCTACAACACAAATAATGATAACCAATAAAATGCAACAGCTAATTGCATGATCTAACACGATTTACCTCAAAAAAAAAAAAAAAAAAAAGAAAGAAAAAGAAAAAAAAAAAGGAAGAAAGAAAAAAGAAACCCACGACGTTTAATTAATAATATAAAACCAACGTAGAGCAAAATTCAATGAATCCTAAACATGAACAGGAAGGAGGAAAAAGATCACAACCTTCTTTGTTTACAAAAAATTCAATGATGACCCAATACTATGATAACCCTATAGAATACAACGAATTGATGTTTAGGATCAACTAGGATGTAACAAGTAAAGTACCTACGTAATTCTAAAGCTGAAGAAAATCTCACACCCAAGTTTAGCAAAATCCAGAAAACAAAGAACATGGAGAAAAAGTAGAAAAACACGGTCACAACTTTCCTTACCTACACCAAATACAGTACACGAAAAGATCACTCCTTTCCTTGTCTATACCGAATTCAGTGATGACCCAATAGAACTTGACAGATTAATGGCATGATCAAAGTGGATTTAGCGTGCAAGAATCCGCAAAAAGGTAAGTTTCAATTATCAAAGGTTGAGTGTATGTACTCCAGTTCGAAAAGGGTTGATGGAGACCCAATTGATATTCATTTCACTAGAATACAGCTCGCCATTATGATATAGACAAATAATAGTTTTTCCCAACAGTGACAAGTAACTAAAGATGCAGAATATAACCGTGACTAAACATTATTTCTATCAGGAGACAGTTTACACACGATGCAAAGCATAATGAATATTTTAAATGGAAGTAGATGAGGGTCTGAGGTGTAAAATCTACAATTTAAACTTAAAAAAGGAAAATCACGAGCTAGATGTAGTACAGTGTATACGTATATTATATATATGTATTTCAGAAAAAGCCTTATTCTTTGCTTGATTTGTGAAGGCTGCGGTTTTGAACGAGGAAGAGACAAATTCTATTTTCATTAATTGGATTTAGGAAATACGTGGATGTACAGGAAAGTTAGTTCTCGGAAATTTTGTCGTTAATAGGAATTGAAAATTGTGGCTTGTCATCAGCCGGTTCAGTGTAATCGTACAGCCGAAATGTTTTCATGGGCTTTTAAGTTTTAACCAAGCAATGGTCTCGATTTAGAAGGTGGGATTTAAGATATTAAGTCGATGTATTTGAAATTACTTAAAAGAGTGATTTCATATGATGGATTCGAAGCTTATGACTTAAGAGTGATAAGGATTTAAAAAATTATATTTATATGTTTGGAATAAATTTAAAGAGTTTTGATATGATGAGTTTTAAAATATTAAGCCATCTTTTTTCAAAGAATTTCGATGGATAAAAATTCATGAGAGCTCATAGAAGCTATGAGATCTATATTTTAATAAGAAGGACATTGGTGCGAAGAAATTTAAAACATTTATAAAAATGTAATTGTTATGATTGGAAAAACACGTTAAAACCACAAATTAGTAAAATGACCTAAAATATAGGTATTTGAAATAGAATTATAAAATAATAATACAAGTTAATGTTAAAAAATATTTTTAAATTTACTTGTTAATTACCGAAACAAGAAAAGTATAAAATTTAAAATCCAATTTGATGAGATCTAGAACTTAAATTGGTAATATAAAACTTAATAAAATAACAAGAGACAACACTTAGAACCTTAATATATATATATATATATATAAGTTAACTAATTATAATAGAATGATTCTAAATTCTTAACTTTGGACGTTTCCATAGTCAAGCCATTTAGGTGGTTGAAGTCGATCGCAGGACTTCAAAACTACATCAAAGAGACTATAAATTTAAATTTTGAAATGGAATATTAAAATATTAGTATAAATTGAAATCATCATTTCGTAAAATTTTGAAATATTGAAAATTGACGCAAAATAGAAAGGAAACTCAGTAGTGAATTAAATAAACAAGAAAATTAGTAAATATTATTAAATAATAATAATAATAGGGTATAAGTAACTAAACTTATGATGTAGAAGATTTAATAGAAACTTCATGTAAAGGTTAAAACTAATATAAAGTAACAATGAAATAGGTATAAAAAAAAGTAGTAAATAAAAGAGAACATGTAGTTTTAGGAAACTATGGATATAACACATGGATTTTAGAAAACTATGGATGGAAAAACCATGAAGTATACAAAAACCATAAGAGCCTATAACATAAGCATGTGTAAAACCAAAATGCCTTACACATGTCTTTCATACACTAACTCCCACCATTAATCAAATCATCATAAAAACCCGTTACTCACTTTATGTACACTCTTTAGGCACTTACAAATTAGAGGAAATTTGTGAGAAAATTGAAGGAACTCTTTAGAAAATTTAGAAATTTCAAGAAAATAGGTACGAATCTGCAAGATTGGGTTTCCAAACTTAAGGGAAACCTGACTACCAATAGCCACCACCACTTGTACCCCCACCCAAAGCCCTTTTGGAGCGATAAGGTCCCCTCCACTATCAGCCATCATATCTCTAAATATTAGTGAATTTGATATTCCACCCAATTTTCAAATTTTTGTTAAAAAGATTTAATTTTGTCTAAAAATTCTAGAAAAATTTATTCTTACATAATTTTAAGCATATTTTCAAGAAAAAATATTATTTTTATAAAAAAATCTTTCATGTTATGTATCATCCTTAAAAAATGGGCCACCTCAGATCGATTTTTGCTTTGATTTTTAAAAACCCGAACAATGTAGTTTCTTTAGCAAAATTTTTCTGTAGACATCCTATATCATATATAAGATTGCTATGTAAAATTTTTTACAAAAACTTATTATTTTATTTAGGTAAATTTTTCATTTATAAAAAATTAATAAGTTGAGATTTACAAGAAATTCATTATTTTTCAACATAATTTGTTTAAATCTAAACAACAAACATTATTTAAGTGAATATTTGTTTTATATAACATGTTGATCTTAATTTTACGTGGAAATAGAAGATTTTATGAAAAGACAGGTTTTCCAAAGCTAAACTTGATGATTTCACTAAAATGTTTAGGGGCTTTTTTACCAAGTTAATTAATTGATCATTTTTTGTTAAAAATCCTTAAAAATCAGTAGTAAATAAAAGATTTGAGTGCTATATATGAAGTTTATTCACCTTAAAACCATAATTTTTTTTTGGCCTAGAACATGTATTCTAGGTGCAATAGTTAATTAAGTGTGTTTAATATTCTTTTTGGTTGAATTTCGGGTTGTACATGTTGATGTGGATGAGTTTCTGAACCATATGAGTCAATATTGGTGGAGTTCTGGTAAGGTTGGGCATGAATAAAGTAAGGAAAATTGTAAAAAATGGAGTTTTTGGTGAATTGAGGCAAATTTGGTGCTTATACAAAGTTTTGTAAAAACTCTAGATGAGCTGGTGAAGAAGTTGGTAGCTGTAAAAGGTTTTGTAGAAGTTTCTGTAGTTGGTAGTGTAAACTGTTGACTTATAGAAGGTATTGTAGAAGCTTTCCTAATTAAGTTGACTATCATATTACAGAGAAAGTTTCCTAGTGTAGAAACTATAGCCAAAATTCCAATAGAAGGTTATGTAGAAAGTTTGTATAATTTGAAACATGAGTTAAAACACTATTGGAAGCTTGAATAAAAGGTTTAATAAACAAAAAATATAACTAAAAACACTAGTAGAAGTTTAAGTAAAAGGTACCACACACCTAATAGACTATAGTGGAAGGTTATGTAGAATAATCCACATAAAAAAATACAAGTTAAAATCCTAATAGGGACTCAAATAGAAGATACCATACACCCAATAGACCTTAGTAGAAGGTCAAAATAACATATGTAAAAGTAATAACCCTTAAATACCTACTACCAATACCTTAAGCATACTAAAAGAATGTTAAAGTAAAACAAAGGTATAATACTTAAAACACTCTTACTCTAATGAAATGTATTGAAACTGAAATATGATTTGCTATATAACGACCATCAATTACAAAAGGATTGGGCATTTGAGTTATAAAAGCAAATGGAAATCCAAGTAAGTGGGTTCTATGCTTAATGGCATTTTAGAGTACAGTATAAAAGTACTTGGAGGCTGATATGTATACTTGTTTGTGGTTGCAAAGTAGTTGATTACGCGCATGCGATGCATATGTTTGGAAACTGTTTGCTAAATTTTTTTGTTATTATGCTATATGTTGTGATAACATTGTCATGTTTGCTTTTTGATTTGAGTGTTTACAATTGGTTGGTCACCCTTAAAATAGATTAAGTTAAACTTAGATTTAACCATTAACCGGTCATGCATTGCAACCCATTAGGAGAACGATTAGGGTTATCAAACCAAACATCGACCTTTTGATGAGGTAGTGGAAATTGGTCTTCCTCCACTTTCAAAGCTCAACTAAGTAATAGGAGAAGAGGTCAAAGTGAGGTTGGGGGCATTGGTTCAAAGAGGTCTCAAGAGGAACAAGCACTATTGTATTAGCCCAGGTTAGGTTAAGATTTGCTTAGAAGCAAGCCTCCATCTCATTAAAACTTCTCAACTCGAGTTAGAGTGGGCGTAATTTCTCAACCTTTATGATAGACCAGATAATGTCGTATGGATGGTATATGCTTGTTGCATTAAATTACATTTAACTAGCTAAATGACAAATTTCTTGATTGTTGTGTTGTGCATGCTTCTGTCTCCGTCCCCCTACTGAGTAATGGTAGCTCATATCCCTATAGTTCTTTTGTAAGTCCTAGAAGATAAACACCAAGACTACCCAATCCTTGGGTGCAGAAAAGATGGACAAGGATTTTGGAGTGAGGAGCAAATAGATTCAAATATTCTTATGTAATCTTTATTCTGAAGTCAACTAGACCATTTGAATGACTTAGACTAACTTTTAATAGTGTATTTATTATAAAAACAATTTTGGATTCTTTTACTAATTTTCTTGTACAAAAATTTTAAGTGATTTTCATAGGAATTATATTAATCAAACTTCTATTTTTTCAAAGAAATATATAAAACAAATGTCTCTATTTTATTTAGTTATTGAACTGAAGCTGCTTTAAAGTTGTTTAGTCATATATGCCTTATGTATACTAAGTCTATGATAACAGTTGAGTAGCTAGCTTTTGTCCTAGGTTGGTGCACATGGCAAGACTGTTACAACTCCACTACTCTTAAGGTGTGACAGAAGCATCCTTTAACAAAAGAAGTTTAAGCCTATCCACTATCGATGCAATTCCATGAATGTAATTGACAACTTAACTCCATAAATACTGTAAACCTTCTTCTTATTTAACATGTTTAGATATTTATAGAATCAATATCATAATATCGTATTGTTATCTCAAAAGATCAAGCATAGCTCAGAGTAGAAAATGTATTACATCTCATCAAGAATAGTGAGGTTTATGCTATATAGCTTATCCCTCTGTCACTTGTTTGTTGGAGTTCCTTAAGATTGGTTACTTCTCTTTCCTACCTATCACTCTAAGTTATCTCTTACATATCACTCCATATCACTCACCTGAAACCGTGTGTTACATAAAGCTTAAGCTATAAACATGTGACCATTACAACCTATTGATTGTAAATCTTCAAGCAGTGGTTGAGATAACTTATAAAGTAATGGTTGAGATCACTTACAAATAGGAAACAAGACTATAAGTGTATTGAAGGGTGTTCTAGCATGGTCGTTTCGATATCTAAGTCAATGTGATGTGTAATAAAAAGAGAAGGGAGACTCGTGCATAAGGAAATGTAAGGAACATATGAAGATCCTTTACTATTAGGCTCCATCCTGTATTTATAGTGGATGAAACTAAGCCATTTGACGAAGATGTGTAATGATCTTTAGACCCTTTACAGATTTTGTGGATCGAGTGTCTTTAATTGATTGACTGTCCTTATCTACCAAGCTTGGCTGTGTAATCCTTTTCTAAGTGCTTAGGCTAAGCTTATCCGACCTAAGCTAAAGGGCCCAAATCTCTAGGAGGTCAAATGTCTACATTCTATCACATTGGGCTCTTGGTTAATAACTAGTCCTATAGTCCCAAGTAATGTCAAAGGAGGTTTTGAATACTTAATCCGTGGTGTGTTGAGACCGTCTTGACTACTAGTAGCTTAGTAAGAGAGTAGAGAGGTTTGATCGGGCTAGTAGAGTTCGACCAATTTCTTAGGAAAATCAGTTTGAGCCTTCGAGCTCATATTTAAAATGGCCTATAAACACAACTTAATCTCATCATCCATTCATCCATTTAAATTCCTTTTTAGTATTTTAGTTGAATTAGGTAAGTATTATACATTTTTACTAAAATCAAATTGAAGGTTTAAATAGGTTATTTAAAGTTCTCTATGTTTTTATTTTTTGCAACATGGAAGCCTTCCATTAGTATCCCTCATAAAATTTGGTATGAGCATGAATAACCTATTTGTTATGTGATGATAGTAAGATCAAAAACTTTAATTATATCATTTTATAAATACATAAAAATTAAATTATTTAATTAAAATATAAAAGGGTTGATTGAATTCTTTATACATACAAGTGTTCTTTTTTTTTTTTTCTTAGAGAAGGATTTTTTGGGCAAAACTCTATGTATGGGAATATGCCAATTGAAAGACTCAAACTTTATCAATATAAGAAAAGAGGGGGTGGGGGATATAAATTTACCTCTTTGGTTTACATTATACTTGAATCCTATTAAAAAAAAGAAGAAGAAGGGAAATACTACCCCTTTTATAATGAAAATTAAGTACGAAATAGATGTGGTTATACTACTACCTTTATAAGATAACTTGGTTATTACAACAGGCGTATTTGTAATGTACTAAGCAAAACCAAGAGCATGTAAATACAATAAAAACAAAGTAGGAGAAAATACTTCCCCAACATAATATAAGTACACTTTAAAAATCTTATTACCCTTAAAAGTAAATAAAGATGTAGAAGTATTACTCCTCTTACAAGACAATGCAAAATTCTTATATACAGAATATTGTAGTAGTAATAACAACAAAAAAAAAAAAAAAAAAACAAAACAAAATGTTCCAGGTTCCATTCCTTTCCCTTTTGTTTGAAAGTATATTTAGAAGTTGGAGTTGCAATCGCAATTCCATAGAATCAACAATTCCAGTTTCAAGGAAGAATTTGATTCCACCTTTATCACAATTTCATTCCCTCTTATTAATTAGCATCAATCAAAATAATTTATTTAATCTTCAAATAAATTATTATATGCAAAAATTAAGAACATTTTCGATAAATAATACTATTTATGCCTTTATAATCATTCCATTCATTGCAAACACTAGAAAATGATTTCTCACACAGATTCTCATTCCATTCCATTCTATATACTATTATATTATAAACCATTCCTTTACACTAAATAAGACCAAGATGATTGAGATCCATATCAAAGTTTGATTATGATATGATATGCTCAATATCTCACATAAGCTACTTATGATTAATAAATTTGTTTGTATGTTATGTATATATCTACTGTATTAAAGCACTCGATCTATCTTAGGTGTCTTTAATAGTTTGATTTTTCTTTGAACATTTTATTTTAACTAAAACACATGCCAACATAGCCATGTAATATTTAAAAGATATTTTGATGAGGTGTTTGCTAAACTAACAACTCACTAACTCCCACTTTATCTTAAATAACCACTAACTACCAATATTTTATTATATAATTTCATTATTTAATAATTTTCTCTATTTTTGTTTGTTGTGGTAGGATTAGTATTTTTTTCTATTATGATCAACACTATATTAAATGTATGGATCTTTTGGATATTTATCCTTTTCTTATTAGCACTCGTAACATGGGTATAGTTTTTTCTAGTTAATTAAACTAAATATATCATCAAACAATTTATCGATTTCTAGATCATTAATAGCTTCCACATTTGTACAAATGGATATAGCAATAATACTCTTTGAAGATTAAAAGTTTCATGTGACCTAATTTCACTAATTTCTTTTATATCATTACACATTTAGGATAGATACATATAATCTATATTCATGGAATTCTTATTAGCTAAACTTATATGTTGAACTGTTAGGGGTCATTATTCTCGCAAATCTTTCATTACAATTGCTAAATAATACACAAATAGTTGTTGAGATATAATAGAGAGGATATATCATGCTCCGAAATTGAAGGACACGAACAATTTTTCACATAATGTGGGGTTTAGCTGCTTCTAATCTATAATGTATATGTGAAACACATATATGCGTGTGTATGACTTCTCACAACTATATCTTTTGTCAATAACAACTTTCAATATTCATAAGTACAAAACAACTAAAATATCGATTTACTTAACGCATTAATAGATTGACCTATAAATTAAAATCTTCTGATAATAAACGCCATTCTTATACTCTTACCAAAAGTTATGTCTAACTTTATACCTAAAAAGTAAGGCCTCAAAAGGGTGAGTAACAGAGCCTATTATAATAATAACCATAAGCACATACACATAACATATCAAGAAAATCACACATTTTCAATGCTAATGCAACATGCATCGATTATCTTATTTACATGTAACAAGTAATACAGTAATAGCACGTTAAAACTTGAAATAGCTTAGATTCCTCAACAAAAATTGAAAAAGAAAACACACCCAATCACATACAAAAAACCACCACCTTAAATAGGGACGAACTCAGGATCATACAACTGGGAGAAGGGTTGTGGAATTGCCTTATTTAAGCTAATATTAAAATTATTAGATAGAAAATATCTGTTTATTATCGTAATTATATTACATCTTATATATATAAAAGGATTTTATTATTGATCTAACTAGTAATAGTTCCTAAAGTTAATATGATGAAAAATTTCTTTGAGAAAACTATTAAGAATGATCAATATACTTTATAAGAAGATAAAAGAATTAAATTTTTATTTATAGAACTTGTATAAGTTTTATTTTCAACAAAAATAGATTGGAAAAAATAATTAAACAAGAAATTGCAAGTAAGGCAAAAAGAGCAAATCGATAGAGATAAAAGTATTATACTATTTTTTAATGATAATTTGTAGGTGATTGTTTCATTAATACTGATAAAAAGAATATCATTTTGAATATAAGTTATTAAACAATCGATTATTCAATGGTCTACATTCATTTTGTAACATTAATAGTAAGAAAAAAAAAAGAACCTAAACCAAATCATATAATTGGTGTTATTTACTAATAGTTTATGTGATAAGACCAGAATTCTTGTAATATAGATAATATAATTATTTTTTATGATATATTACTTATAAAAAATAGCAATTTAAGAGGATTTATTTAGTTAAATATAATTTGTAATTAATGAATTTAATGTTATTAATTATTATAAAATATGTTTAATAAATACAAAAAGAAAAATAAAATATGTCGTTCAAGTAATAAATACATTTTAAAAAAGTGGAATCACAAACTTATAATTTATAATCAAGACCACATATTTATAAGCTAAGCAACCACTTTCGAAGCAGTACTAAATTTTGTATCATATTATGCTCTTTAAAAAATATATTTGATATATTTATTTTTTTTTCATTTTTTAAATATTTAAAAAAATAATTTTTTCTCAAGCTTCGAGTCGTACCTCCTACTGGCCCTCCCTTAGAGCCACCCCTAGCTTCAAAAGTCATCTCATCTTGAAGTTACCATTAGTATCAGTAATTATTATTAGCCATCAGTACAACTGGACCATGATAACCACCCATAATGACATTCCACACCACCATAGTGACTCGATTGCTACTCCTTGTAAAGGATCAATCTAGATCACAACAATTAGCTAATCCATAAATCATTAACCTAAACATAGTGGTCAAATGCTTATCTACATATTATATCACACTAACTCATTACCCTTGTAAGATGTTATAGCTTCCCTCGTATGACCAACATCCAATATCCTAACATACTTTCAACTTAGGTGCATGCATAATCATTAAAACAAGTTTAGGGTTTCTAATAGTTGTAGGTTCATTTAATTTTTCAGCCTACATGTACCTTGATTACACTTAATAAATTTAAGACAATCAAAGAGAAAATCTACTTCTAAAATAAATATAAATAGCTTATTACTACCTTAGTAATATTAATTAGTCAGATGGGCCCAAATAAGTCAACCAAAAGTTTCCATATATTATAACTTGACCAAATTATAGAAAAATATGGTTGAATGGAGCACATTAGAGGAGATGCCATCAACCTCGGGATAGGGGCAATCGACTAGTAGCTAAGGGGTAATTGATTGATCCATACTTGGATTGATGGTGCCATCCTCCTTGATTAACCCCAAATTTAATTAATAAAAACAAATGAGGATTTATAGGATTTGTATTTAACGTTGACTAAAACGTATTATATTACAAACCTTAAATGGATCAAATCTTACAAAACTAAGAAATAACAGGAAAAGAAGCAAAAAGGAAGAGGAAAGAAATGTAACTCACCTTCTAAATACATTTCACAAACCTAACACCTAAATTCTTAATTACATTTTGCAACCATACTCAGATTTAAGACCTCCTTCACAATGAAAAAAAAAAAAATTAAATTCTTGTCATCTAAAACACATTACTTAAGGAAACAAACACTAACCTTAAGGAAACAAAAGGGGGTGCTACACTAAAGAGAAGGGAGGAAGGTGATAGAGTTTGGTAGTTTATGAGTTAAGTGAAGTAAAAGGTCAAGAAACAAGAAGGAATTATAAGCATGCGAGTTCAATTCTAAAGAAAGGAACATGGAAGATTATTGAATGAAAGAGGATAAGGGAATGGAAATGATTGAACTACATTAATTTTCAAAATGTTTTATGGGGATACGTAATACAATCTTATGTTGAACATTTGTTAAGCACTGTCACTTACATGAAACTATGTAGAAAAAATTCAAGGGCCAATGTAAGGGAGAGTTGCTAACTCTTACATTCATTCTTCATCAATATTATAATGAAGGTTGTTTATATATATATATATATTTGTATTTCCCTATATCATATACATGTATTTCTTGTATTTAAAGGATATAATAGTAATTTTTCAGTATAAACTAGGGTTATGGTAACATTTTAGTATATAAATACATATCCTGTACTATATTATTTCTTAAGCCAATATATTATTTTCTCCAATACGTGTACATAGTATTAGAGCCAAAATACACAAAAATATAAAACCCTAATGAAGCAATTTTTTTTTCTCTTACCATCTTTTTTTTTCTTCTCTTTGTTGGATTTCCACCTTCACCAACTAGCTTTCCTTCTTCACCATCAGCAATGTCAACAAAACCATCCTCTACCTTCAACCAACCTATCGTTCTTAACCCTATGCCTACTGCCACTAACCCATCCTCTAACGCATTAGCCTCTACTATGCTTGCTACTACCATCCCACCTATTGCCACCAACCCCATACCTTACGTTCTCTTTCCTTCCATCATCCTTACTGCATTTGACCTACTACCTTTGTCATCTTTTCTCCTTCCATCACTATCACAACCCCTAATTCCTCACTAAGAACCAATAGTAGCTGCCTTTGCTCCTCTTTTGTTCTCCATTCCATCGCCTCCTTTCTATCTCCTTCTACTTATAACAATACCCCCCATCTTCCTAAGTCTTCTACAACACTCACTCATGCCCTAACTCTTCAACTTAACCTTGTGCTTCAATATCATCTAACTACCCTTACTTATCTTAGATTGCCCATTACCTATACACTTACTCAAATACAATCCCTCCATTATCTCCCCTCTACGAACATTACCATTGTTATTCTTATTAAAGTCTTGGCAAACAACTATTAACTTTAGCTCTCACTTATGACCTCCTTCCTAATCTCCTCAAACTTATACCGTTATGTTGACATTACTATTTGGGCTACCTCAACTGATGTTACTCTTAGTTTCAGCACTCCAACCATTGCTAACCCTGCATATACCATATGGCTTCACATAAATCATTTTGTATGCGCTTTGTTCCTTATTACTATCTCCATTGACTTTTTCATTGAAATTCGTAGCATCCTATCTACTTATGAAATTTGGACAGTACTCTATTAATGCTTCTTAGAGAATTCCATGGCAAGAGGTGGAACTAAAGTAGCATTTACTCTCTCTTCGCATGAACAACAATACGATGATAGAGTATCTTTATGAACTGATGTAGATTGTCAATCAACTTACCTCTATTGGTCGACCTCTCAACTTTAATGACCTCATCTCTCATACCTTACAAGGTCTCCTAAAGGACTATGATGCATTAGTTACCACTCTAACACATCTACTTATTGCCTTAACTTTTTATTAAGTTCAAGAGAATTTGACCACTTAAGAATAATGGCTGAAGTCTCAAGTTACTGATGACTCCTCCACCACTATCCTACAGCACTTTACAATCAAACCACCATAACTCCTTCTAGGGGTTATATATGTAGTCGTCGTAAGTCTAAAACCAGGGTGTGTGGTCACTCTTGACATTATTACTCTCGCGCTAATTGTCACTAAAATCAGTACCCTGTCCCCTCCTTGCAAGCTCCTGCTTACTTGCCTTACCAGCCTGCCTCATTTGCTTTTCCCTCTAGCTTACACTCATATTCTCCTCTCATTTGTCATACATGTAAAAGGTCTAGTCACTCCACCATCCAATGCTATCACAAATTCAATGATGTCTACTTCGATGTTTCAGAATCTTTTATGACTCTAACTATTGGCGAAACTAATGAAGCAGTTTAGTATTCGGATTTTGGTGTAACACACCACATGGCTATGATTATTGCTCATACTGGTGATCTTGCTATTCATACCTATGGCTAACCCTTCACCTTAAAAATGTCTTCATGTCCCATCTCTTACATACAATCTTTTGTTTATACTTAAACTGTGTCACAATGATAATTGTACTGCCAAATTTTACAACTCATCTTTTTATGTTCAAGACTCGACCACGAGTCAGCTACTCCTCTAACAGACACCAAGACTCCACTTTATCTAATTTGCTCATCCATTATCCGTTCTCCTTAGTCTCTTGTCGTGTCTACTGTCCCTAAGAAAGTTTGGCACTCCCGCCTATGTCATCCACATCATGAGGTCCTGCAGCAACTTGTATGTAGTTAACATCTCTCAATCAAGTCCACATCTCCATCATCTAGTCATTGTCGATCCTATAGCATTGGAAAATCCCTGTATCGTCCCTTCTTACAGTTATATCATCGGGCATGACATCCTTAAGAAATTATTCATGGCAATCTCTAATTCGATCAAATTTAGGATTTTGATACTATATCCTTTTGATTGATGACTGTACTCGATATTCATAAATATTTCCAATCCATAATAAATCTGAAGTTTCCACTCATTTTAAACATTTCAACTCTCTTGTTGAATATTATTTTTCTGCTTGTATTAATATTTTCCATATCTATGGTGGTGGTGAGTATGTAAACCATGCCTTCACTACATTTCTAAATGATACTGACATAAAACTTTAAGTGTCATGTCCTTACATGCTATAGCAAAATGGCATCGTTGGATGCAAACACCACCGTATAACTGATCTTGCTCATACCATTTGATTGCATGCTAATCTGTATCCCAGTTTCTGCATTGACTCTACTCTCACAGCAGTTTACACTATAAACAGGCTATTATCTGCCACCTCTAAATGTAAGTCCCCATTTGAATTTCTACATAACAAACCCCTTGAGTACACATTCCTATGTACCTTTGATTGTCTTTGCTATCCAAATACTACCCCAATGGTGCCACATAAACTATCCCATAAGTCCCTTCCTTGTTTCTTCCTTAAGAACTCTCCCCAACACAAAGGTTATCATTGCCTTGATCCCTCTTTAGGACGTATCTATATTAGATGACAAGTGGTTTTCCATGAATCCATCTTTCTATACACCTCTCTTACTATACCATCCATAGCCAACCCCCTAACCCAACTAGCTATTCCATCCATCACTTACATAATAACAGCAGACAATATTACTACACCTATCTTATAAAAATCCTCACCTTCCAAA
Organism: Lumnitzera racemosa; assembly: GCA_024138005.1. Lineage (NCBI taxonomy): Eukaryota > Viridiplantae > Streptophyta > Magnoliopsida > Myrtales > Combretaceae > Lumnitzera > Lumnitzera racemosa. The sequence goes on from JAMXBC010000002.1 coordinate 10,289,772, forward strand.
CCCTCTTACTTGATCTAACCATAGCCACATCGATCTCCACTATATCTTCTCCTTCGGCGACTACCCCTTCCCCCTCCTCAACCCTTTTACCCATTTTCTCCGCCCTAGCTCCATCGTCCTTACACTTACCCATCATTCAGGTTCATTACAAAAAAATGCTTCAGCAACACTGTTCCTCCACTACTACCACAACCTTACCCTCCATCCTCTCATCACATAATCACTTAATCCAAATTAGGTATAAACAAACCTAAACACATCCCAAACCTTCACAACTAAACCACTTACTTAAAACATAAACACTACATTGAAGCCTTGTGTTACCCTACTTAGTCTGCCGTAATGAAAGAAGAGTTTAACTCCTTTCTTAAAAACAATACCTGGATTTTGATACTACTACATCTTAATCATAATGTTAGCAATAGCACATGGAAATTTTGTATTAAGTATAATACAGAGGGAAGGATTGACTGATACAAAGAGTGCCTTGTTACCTAGGGTTTTTGACAACGGGAGGGTATTGACTATATAGAAACCTTCAACCCAATTGTTAAACACACTATCATATGCTTCATTCTTTCTCATGCAGTCTCCTCTAACTAGGTCATCCATCAACTTGACATAAAAAATGCTTTCCTTTATGGTCATCTAAGTGAAATTGTTTTCATGAAACAAGCCCTTGGATTTGTTTAGCCTCGTTACCCCACTCATGTCTGCAAACTTAAAAAATCTCTTTATGGTCTGAAACAAGCACCGCAAGCTTTTCTTTAGGTTCAACAACTTCCTCAAACAAATTGGGTTTAATCAAAGGTCGACATATCCATGTTTGTCTTGGGTGCTCTTATTATACTACTTTATGTTGATGACATTATCATTATTAGGAATAATGTTCACCTTTTCTCTCACTTCATTTCCATTTTATCTTGCCAATTTGCTATGAAGGATCTTAGGGATATTCACTTCTTTCTTGGTGTTTGAGTCAGCGGCACCCGTTAAGGTTTCCATCTAAGTTAGTCATAGTTCATCATTGACTTCCTTAAGCATCATAACATGCATCTCTTCAAACCAACTTATGTGTCTCTAAGGTCGTATATATGGAGGCTACACTACAACAAACAAGAATGAAAAGAGAATAAAAGGGGTTTAGCAAAGTCAGAGTAGCTGTCGGTTGGATATGATACACTAACTAACCCTATCTAACTTAATCTTTACTTATTATGGTACACAAGTAAGGATTAATGTTGCTCATTACTAACTCTTGCTAAAGGAGCTAGATAAGAGCTATAGATAAAAGAGAACATGAAGGTTACTTTGTAAAGGAAATTTTGTAATTTAATAACGAAATATGGTGTTTGCATGCAAAAGAAGTAAGGTATTTATATAAACTCAACTAAGGTTACAATAAATAAGGAAAAGACAAAATGGATAATGCACAAAAGATTCCTAAAACATTCTTAAAAGGGTAAAAAGGACAAATGCTACAGTATACAGAAAAAAAAGGAATCCTTCATGGAAGTTATGCCAAAAGATACGTGTTGGGTGGCAATTAGTGATATATACTAAGGCTGGTTTTGCTTATGTGAATTCCTGGATAGTTCAGCGGTTGCTAAATGAAGCTTAGAGGAGGACAAGAGAGGATCTGGAAATCGGATTGACCTAATCTAGGTTAGTACGGAGCTTAGACACTCTGGGGCCTCTTGAGGTTAGGCAACTCAGTAGCTTGGCTTAAATAGATGCTTTGTGCTCATTAGCTTGGATGTTGTTTTGATGTCAACTATAGTTCGGCTTTTGGGTCAATAGAAGTGTAGGAGTTCAAGATCAACGAAGGAATCTTCATCTCGTAATGGTCCCGAGCTAGTATTTGTCGGGTAAGTCCTTGCAATCCTTTAGCTCAACTTCGTGTGGCTGGTCTTGAAAGTTGATTCCTTTCATTTACTTAGATGTCATAAGGATTTTTCCTCAAATCTAAAGGGTCTTCTCTGATTGGTATCGCTTTAGTATCATCAGGCTAGTAGGGAATTAGGTTAGATACATTGAAGGTAGAAGAGACCCCATAGTCCTCAAGTAACTTGATTTGGTAGGCGTTGCAGTTAATCTTCTTCAAGATTTTTAATAGATCACCAACTCTAGATGATAATTTGTTCTTCCTAAGATGGGGAAATCTTTCCCGACTAAGGTGGATCCAAACTAAGACACTTAAGTTGAAAGAAATAGCTCAGCAGCGTTGAGTATTGATCTCATGCTATCTTTTATTGAACTTGGCAATCTTCCTTACTATGGACTGGTGTAGCTTTTATAATTCTTGCACTCGATCAACTCTGAATTGGCTTTCATCTATAGCTACAAGGGTGTTGATCATTTCTAGAGGAATAGTGGGGTTAAAGCCATAGATGACTTCAAAAGGAGTCTTTTTAGTGGTGTTGTGGATAGTTTAGTTGTAAATGAACTCTATGATAGGTAGGCATAAGTCTTAATCTCTTAAATTCTTCCCTACAACAACTCAAAGTAGGGTGCCTAATGTCTTGTTCACTATTTTGGTCTTGTCGTCAGTTTAAGGGTGGCTACTAGAGCTAAACTTAAGTTTTGTACCAATTCTCCTCCAAAGGTCTTCTAGAAATAACTCAAAATTTTCATATCTTGATCTAATATGACGATCTTTGGGTCTCTATGTAAATGGACAACTTCTTGCAAAAATAAATTAACAATATAAGAAGCATCGTTAGTTCAATGGCATGGAATGAAGTGTACCATCTTATTGAATTGATCTACAATAACATGGATTGAGTCCTTCCCTTTAGCAGTCTGGGGTAACCCTAGGATAATGTCCATATTAACATTGGCCTAAGGTGTAGTCAATATGGGTAAGGGCATATACTTTCTATGCGGCTCTCTTTTCCTTTGTGCTCGTTTATATACTTTTCAACTTCTGACTACCTTATGGGCATCCTTGGCCAAACCAAGCTAGTAGAATTTTTCTCTCAACTGGTCAGCTATTTTGATTTCTCCAAAATGACTAGATAGTCCACCAATATGAGCTTCTTTAACCAACAACGCACATGTGGAACAGCTTGGTATGTACAGCCTCTTCTCCTTGAATAGATAGCTATCTTTCAAGTAATATCCTCCAACAGTAACTACTCTATGCTTCTCAAGGATAGTACCAAAATGAGGATCATAAGCATGCTATTTGACAATAAGAGAAAAACTTATATTTTTGTTTGTAAGGTGGTTAGCAGGGTTTGCCAACCTAATAAGGCATCTGTGACCACATTGGCACTACTTGTCTTGTGCTTGATTACGTAAGAAAAGCCTTCCATAAACTCCAACTATTTTGTTTACCTCTTCAAAAGTTTGTTTTGACTCCTAAGATACTTTAAGGACTCGTGATCCGTATAAATGACAAACTTTCGAGGTAGTAGACAATGTTGCCATACAGTAAGAGCTTGAAAAAAAGAGTACAACTCTTTCTTATACATAAAATAATCTAGCACTGGCACCATTGAGGTTCTCACTATGATAAACAACAGGTCGGTGCTCTTACATCAGTACAATGCCAATACCAATACTTGATGCATCACATTGTAGCTTAAATGGCTTGTTAAAGTCTAGCAGGGCTAAGATAGGGGTAGTAGTAAGCTTTTCCTTAATCTCTTTGAAGCTCCATAGCTCAGTCGTTCTACTGAAATCTTTTACTCTTCTTAGTGAGCTTAGCTAGTAAGGCAGCAATGGTTCTGAAGTTCTTAATGAACTTTCTATAGAAAGAAGTGAGGCTATAGAAGCTTTGTACTTTAGTAATGCTCTTCAGTGTTGGCTACTCCAAGACAACTCGAATTTTCTCCTCATCAACTCAGATTCCATTTCCTGACACTGCATAACCAAGAAAGATAACTTTATCTTGGCAAATTGTGTACTTCCTTAAGTTCCCTTATAGTTTCTCAACATGAAGAATATCAAAATAGTTTGGAGATGTCGTAAATGGTCAATTGGGTTGGTACTATATACTAATACGTCATCAAAGTACACGACCACTCATTGTCCAATCAAAGGGCACATCACATGGTTTATAAGCCTTTATAAATATGCTCGGCGTATTAGTAAGTCTAAATGATATAACTAACCATTCGTACAGACCATGTCTTGTCTTAAATGCAATTTTTCACTCGTCACCAAGCCTCATGAGAATTTGATGGTAGCCACTTCGTAGATTAATCTTTGAGAATACTTTAGTGCCATGAAGCTCGTCCAACATATCATCAAGCCTCAGTATGAGATATCTATACATGATGGTGATGCAGTTGATAGCTTAACATTTAATGTACATGCGCTATAAACCATCCTTTTTTGGGATGAGTAGAGTTAGTATAGTATAAGGGCTCATGCTCTCTGGTACATATCCTTGCTCAATAAGCACGTTTCCTTGTCTCTTTAGCTCAATAACTTGCTCAAAATTCATTCTATAGGTAGGTTTGTTTGGTATAGCTGCACCTTGTTGTAAGTTAATGTAATGTCTAATGCTTCGAACTAAGGGTAGTCCCTTAGGTAGCTCTTCTGGAAATAGGTTAGAAAACTCTTCTATCAAGTTTTGAACCTCTTCAAGTATATCTTCAAAATTCCTCAATTCCAACAATCTCTTCACCAATAAGAACATAGGTTCATTAGCTTCCTTAGAAGCTTGGAGCTCTCTCCAGCTCATCACTAATGCCTTCTTCTTGCTAGCTTAGATGAGCTAATTATATGTCTCGTTCACTTGGCTTTGTGTCCAATTCAATCTTCTTTCCATCATTCGTAAAGGCATAAGTATTCTTGTATCCGTCATGAATTACACGTTGGTTGAGCAACCAAGTTCTCCCTAACAACAAGTATGAAGCTCCTATGGGGACAACATCACACACCACTTCGTCTTTATATACATTCCCAACATAGAAGGGTACAACCACTTGCTTTGTAAAATGTAGAGCACCCTTGTCATGTAACTAATGTAGCTTGTAAGGTTGAGGGTGCTTATAAGTCGGCAGACTTAACCTTTGCATAAGGGACTGGACGATAACATTGATATAACTCCCTCCATCCACAATGATGGTGCATAATTGCCCAATGATGGTGCATAATTGCCCCTTAATGGTACACTTAGTGTGAATAGATTCTCTCTCTGATCGTCTTCGGAGCTTGACATGGAGCTCAATACACGCCTCAACACTAACGTCATCACTTCTTCTTAGTAAGCATAGACACGAGTCTCTTCTTCCTCCTCAGCTTTAGCTCTTACGTCACCTCTTCCTTTATTAGGCTCACTCTCATCAGTACTATCTGCTATATCTCCTCGGAGCTCCATAACACATCGATTAGGACACTCAGCAACCCTATGTCCATAACCCAAGCACTTAAAACACTTCACCTGACTCATCTTTCATCTTGAGGTCTATCCTTTTTTGTATGTCTTCGGGGTTGGCTTATCATTATCTCGGCTCTTTAAGCCAGTTCATGCATTGTCAGGTTGGTCATTCTTCTCCTCAATTCAAACAGGTCTTCTCAACTTGGCATGGATAGGTTAGTACGGAATAGGAAGCTCGGCTCAAGTTTGCTCGGATTATTTCTCCTTTACTTTTCGATCCCCTACATTATCTTAATAGCCTCCTCCAATGTATAAAACCTCTACACTTCCACAATGTTGCGGGTCTCATATTTAAGTCCATGGATGAATCGTGATATAGTATGAGCTTTGGGCTTGTCCACATCTGCTCTAATCATTAACATCTAAAACTCTCTAACATAATCATCAACAGTTCGGCTTCCCTAGCAAAGCTTTTGCAACTTAGTGAATGTATCTTACAAATATGTCTTGGGTACGAATCTTTCCATTAGCAACCTCTTCATCTCTTCCCATGTCCTCATACCTTATCTTCAGTCTCTCGCTTTAGCCATATTTAGATTCTTCCATCATATGGTGGCGTATCTAAAAAATTCAAGTGCAACAAGTTAGACTTTCATTGCCTCAATATACCCATAACAGTCAAACATTTTCTCAACCTTCTTTTCTCACTCAAAGTATTCATCTGCATCCCCATTGCTAATAAAGGTCAAAATCTAGACTTTGACATTGTCAAGTCCTTAAGGAGCTCAACGCCTTCACTCTTTTATCTTACAATACTCCCCTTCTTCTACTTCCTCTCCATTGGCCTCTATGACTACCTCATCATTATCTTGCTAGATTTCTTCCAACTTAAGCCTTCATCAAGTCATTCGGTTTGCTACTCCTCTACCTTAGTGAAGTTGAGCTAGGTGATGAACTTGTTTGACATAGCTATTTCTTCACTCTTTCACATTCTCTACTTGGCCATGATTGGGCATATCCTATAGTTGTTGCCTATTTCCTTGCATAGTTATGACAAGACTCTCAACAAGGTTAGTGAGTATGTTAAGCTGATTGTCGACTGACCCTGGTATGTAGTTTCCTTATTGACCATGGCCTTCATGAGCACCACTTTCGTGGTCACCAACGGCTTCGTGAACACTGAAATCTGACATAGTATAAGACTTGTTGACAAGTTGGACCGCATAATACTCAACATAGCCTTCTATTCACTGTATGTTCAAACTATGTCAATTCCTAACACAACATAACACAGAGATGGACCTTACCCTATTTTTGTAGTAAAGAAATAGAGTATAACGAAGTAATAAGAACTATTACTCTTACCTCACTTAACTACTACTTCTTAGCTCACTACTTCTAAGCCCACTTCAAACACAACTTCAATACACTCTATACAAACACACTGCAGTAGATACGGAAGAACACAAACGCTACTAACGGTAAACACAAACAAAACTCCACAACACTTCATACACTACCTCTCAAAACCATGCTTTGATATCAGCGAAGCTAATGTGTCTCCGAAGTCATACATATGGAGGTTACATCACAACAAAAAGAATGAAAGGAAAACAAAGGGGGTTTAACAAAGTCCAAGTAGCTTTTGGTTGGATATAACACACCAACTAACCTTACCTAGCTTAATCTTCACTTGATATGATGCACAAACAAGGATTAAGGTTGCTTACCATTAACTCTTACTAAAGGAGCTTGATAAAAGCTAAGGATAAAAGATTACACTAAGGTTACTTTATAAAGGAAATTCTATAATTCAATAATGAAGTATAATGTCTGCATACAAAAGAAGTGAGGTATTTATATGACCTAAACTAAGGTTACAATAAACAAGGAAGAGACAAAATGGATAATGTACAAAAGATTCTTAAAAGGGAAAAAATAACAAATGCTACAATGTATAGAAAAAGAAGGAATCCTTATAGGAAGTCATACTAAAAGACAAGTATTGAGTGGCGACTTGTGATATGTACTGAGGCTAGCTTTGTTAATGTGAATCCTTAGACAGTTTGGCAGTTGTCAAATGAAGCTTAAAGGAAGGTAGGAGAGGATTTGGAAACTGGGTCGACCTAATCTCGGTTAGCTCAAAGCTTGGACATTTTAGAGCCTCTTGAGGTCAGACAGCTCTACAACTTAACTTGGATAGATGCTTCATGCTCAACAACTCAAAAGTTGTTTTGATGTCAACTATAGTTCAACATTTAGGTCAACAGAAGTGTAAGAGTCTAAGACCGACAAAGGAATCCTCATCTTGTAATGGTTCTTAAGCTAGTATTCATCGGGTTAGTCCTTGCAATCATCTAGCTCGACTTCATGTGACTGGTCTAAGGAGTTGATTCCTATCACTAGTCTAAACACCTTTATCTCCCAAAAGTTACCTCATTGCTCATGGTTTACCTCCATTACCAAACTACACCACTTATTGCAAAATTGTGAGAGCATTGCAATACCTTACAATTACTTGCCCAAATATCAACTTTGCTATTAACCAATTAAGTCAATATATGCATCAACTGGATGCCAACCATACGCAGGCAGCCAAACATGTTTTTCGATACCTTCGTAGTACCTTAACAGTTGTCTTTCCCATCACCCAAATGTTTAACCTCTCCTTGACTACCTTTGCAATTGCTGACAGGGCTGATTGCCTAACACCAGTCGCTTCACTACTGGTTATGCCATCTTTCTTGGTTGTAACCTTATCTCTTGGTAGTCTAAGAAACAACCAACTATTTCTCAAATCTCAATAGAGGTAGAATACCGTACTTTAGCTTTTTCAATTGCTGAATCTGCCTGAATATACAACCTTGCTTGTGAAGTGGGTGTCCCTATTCAACGATCTCTCATCCTCTACTATGACAATCTTAGTGTTGTGTATTTATCTCATAATCCTATTCAATATTATCATACTAAACATGTGGACATTAACTACCACTTTGTCTATGAAATGGTTATGATTGGTCGAGTTTTCGTTCGTTATATTCCCACACGTAATCAAAGGGTAGATATCCTTACCAAGAATTCTTTTACAGCAACTTTTCAACACCATTGTATCAATCTCACGTTGACTGTCGTACGTTGAGATTGAGGGGGCATATTACTGTATATATACGTGTATTTCTTGTATTTAAAGAATAGAATAGTAATTTTTTCATTGTATACTAAGGTTACAGTAACATTTTAGTGTATAAATTCATATCTTGTACTACATTATTTATTAAGCCACTATATTATTTTCTCTAATATGTGTATAATATATATGTTCAAGCTTAGAAAAGCTTACTAGTTTGTTGTATGCTTTGATTTAAATGGTAGATCAATTAAAGGACTCCAGTTTTTAACCATCCATTTTTTATAGTAACCTAACTAAGAGAAGGATCTTATCAAGCAACCTTAATCTAACTAACTAGTCTAATTTAGTTTTTCCAACAATATATATATAGACTTATTTTATTTTATATTCCAAGTTACTTAGTTACTTAATCTTAATCATTCTCTATATTACATCTCCTTGTTACTAGATGGGATTAAGATACACAATTACATTCACCTTGTATTAAAGTGGTTTAATTAACATATGCAAAAAGAGAAAAGTATCTATACTAGAGAATAGAAGATACAAACAAATAACTCTACTCTTTCTTCTTCTTAGAAGTTGTCTTCACCACCATTAGTGACACAACACTCTTATCCTTTGCTCAAATTAATCATCTCGATCAATACTGACAATTAAATTTCTTCTCTAAATCCTTCACTCGCTCTTAACCCTAGACTTACATCTCCACTCATTACCTCTTCCCTTCTCACTACTTTCTTCATTATTTTCTTTTTTACCTCTTCACATTAACCATTAGAGCCTAAAATGTCCGCCTAATAATCAACTACACTAATGTCACATTCGGTATGGATAAATGGTCCAGAATAAAATTGATTAGAATAAAACAAGGACCAAAATGATAAATTCTTTTATTTGTTTAGAAATGCCTATGGAATGTATGGAATGGCATGAGATTAAATGCATGTATAGCAGTATTTGTTAAAAAGGCTCTTAATTCTTACATGGCATAGTTTTGGTTTAATTTTGAATTAGTAATTTAATTAATATGATTAATAAGAGCAAAATAGAATCATAATTTCTTCCCCTTAAAGATGAAACTAAATCAGTCCTTAAAACCAAAAATCATTGATTTTGAGGAGTCGTGATTCTACTTTTTAAAAACACTTCCAAACATAGGAAATGGAATGAAACGTAGAATCACGATTCAATTGTGAATCTATTCATGTGTATCAAAAGTGATACGATATTAGCATTATTGAACTTAAGAAAATCCTTGACCTTCAAGATAAGACTCTTAACACTAAACTTCATCTCAATATGAATGAGATACTGCCATTGAATGAATAGTTTGTTTCTATTCTTGAGAACAAAACATAAATTCTGGTATACCATCCCAAAACAAAATTGTAACACATAGTACCTAAAATTAATATATAAAATACAACTTTAAGGATAAAAATAACCATTATAAAGCTTGGTTATAGCTAACACAAGGGCTTATCGAATGAGAGGACATTTGATTACCACGACAAACTTTAGTCTTATTATACAACCCACTTTTATATTCCATGCCTCGTATAGTATCATCCTGGTGGGTCATTCATGGTGAACATATTTCTTTCATGGGCTGAGCATCTCCATATGAAACAACCATTAGGCTCTCTTCATATTAGAAATCTCTAGTATGTATCTAAACTTTCAAAATCTCTTCATGCTTTCAAAACAAAGTCCGAGGCCTGCTTTCATAAATTCAACAATTCCTCTCATACACTTAAGACTTTCACAAAAGTAAGACCGATACTTCCATGTTTCTCTATCCATGGGTGTTTGATACAGTTGTCCTTTTTCTACATGTTGTTGACATCATTCATTAGTAAATATTATCAAGGGAAAAACACGAGCTGTAAAATCAACAATTTAAATTATTAAAAAAATGATGGCAAAAAAGAACAAAACTATAAAGAAAGTAGTCCAGTACATATACATTGATATTGCTTGACTTATATAAAGCCTTTAGCTTATTATCATAGGAAATTCGAAGATATAGAGGAAATTGTTGGAAACATGACCAGAAGAACCCGAAAAAAAAAAAAAAAAATCTATCGTTAGGGGCAATGTAATTAGATTAGGAGTTCGTGTCTTTTATTTAGAGAGGAAAGGATATAATTTGAATTCTTGGGATTTTTGCATGTTGGAATAGTGAAAGAAAAGAAACTGCTGAGGGACTTTGGATTCATGAACAAAATGTCTTCTTGAGGTTCTAATGAGGCATTTTTCTCCTATTGTGAAGTGGAACCTTGTTAGTGCCCCCCTGACTTCGTCACTTCGCTTGATCATTTATGTCACAAAACGACCTTAGAAAACGTGGTAAATACAATAATATACAAAATGGGGGAAATAAGGATGATAGATAATTCTATCATATAGAGTAGTTTCTCATATCTTATTCAACTGGATATTGAGAATTACATGATAGGTTTTAGATCAAAACTTATTACTGTAAGATATGTTATGGATATGATATCTTTATACCCTATACCTACTTAAGGACATATACTTTAAGTTATACAGGGTATTAGTTCCAAAATATATTATACCATTCTATAAAAGTTATTAAATAATATAGCTTACATTAATGAATAGAAAATAAACAATTAAAGAATAAAAATATATAATATTAAATTAATGTTAAGAAGAAATAGGCACAAACCTAAACTTAAAGCTTACTGTATCTCTCTTGCTAATATGATTTTATGTTGCCTTTCTCTTACTATCTTTTTGTCTCTTTTTTCCAAAAGCAAAGTGTTATTACTAATCCTAATTTATTCACATTCGTACGCTCACAAGAGAAATGGAGTGCTAACTTCAAGTTTATTCTTTATTTACTTATCTTAGGATACTTTACCCAATAATTGAAACATAAAAAAGTAACTTTATGCTTTAAAAGATAATATTTGTTGTTAATTCTAAAGAACTTGTATCTTTTTTTAAGTATCCTCATGCATTAAATTGTTTTGCTAATAAATGATGACATTTAGCATTCAAGTCTTACGCAATGTTTAAAATGAAATCTTTTGGCATAAAAACACACACATATATACAATAAAAATTTGCTATTAAAAAGCATGTAAAGTTAAAATTTATGAGAAAATAGAAAAAAATTACAGATTTCATAAAACATCTCATATCTTATAAGCATCCCATATCTTATATCTTATAAGTCATACAGGATATAAATTTTAAAATGGTTTGAAGTTATTATAAGATAGGTTTTGATAAAAATTTAGAAATTAATATCTTTACGATATAGTATAAATAAGGCCATATATCGTACCCACGCACTATCTACTCATCCGTATCGTGAAATCACTTATTACTCGTTCAATTTGGTCCACAACTGTGTAATGAGTATATAATTATAGTTTTTGTTATTCTAAGCATTCAATGGGAATACACAAAACTGGTAAAAATAAAATTTTTATGGTGAGACACCATACAACATTTTTTGTATTGTTATTTCAGTTGCCAATACATTGATTGTGGTGATATAATAATGATAATGGCGCGCTCATATTTTGTGCTCTTATGTTGTGTTTCATATGGTTGACATAAATAGATTGAAGTCTAAGAATCAATATATGGTAAACGTGAGCGCAACCTATTTAATAACAAGTTAGAGGTTCAAACACATAATTGACTCGACCAATAAATGGGATATTTAAATTGAAACGGTTATATGAATATATTCACTTATCAAATAATTTTATATTAACTTGTATAAAAAATATCAAATGTCGTGCTAATATATATCATCATCAATTTGTCATAATCCAAATAAGTTTATATTTCAATAATAAAATTTGCATAAATGTTCCAAACCAACAAAAATCTTACGAAACTAAAGTTATCTCTCTTTTGTTTGGGAGCATTGGGTTTTCGAGATGGTTTATTTAATTTGAAAAGAATATAGAGTTTAAATTGGAGACAACTTTAAATAGGATGATAAATCAAAAAGATCAATAAGTTTGTTCCCATATAACATACGAATTTTCATTACAAATAGTATATTTTTACTCTTAACAGAAGCCCTCTTCTCCTTGGCCAAATGAGATCGTCGTTGCAAGGTGATAGAGCAACAAATATGATTCGAAGGCTCCTTGTTACTTTTTTGTTATGAAATAACGTTTCTATCAAAATCAATCAAAACTTGTATGATTGAATAGGTGCTAACTAAGTATCATACTTAATAAACTAGGTTTTGGTTCTATACTTTCTATAAACGCTCTTATGATGGAAAATACAAATATGATATTTAAACCTATTAAGGAACCACTATAACAATGTATTGCATGGAACAAAATTCTACAAAATTTAGCAATACGTACATGTAAAACGCCTTTAACCACAATTTAAAAATAAATACTAGTAAATAACAAATATAATAGATATATAATTCAATCTCATTTTAGATAATAGATGCTTTCTAAGGATTTATACTTAACTAAAGAAAAATTATTCCAGATGGTGATAAGCCGGTCCTAAACTAGACCTAAGTACTCCCAAGACCGAAACCATGGGAGATGGACCAACTCGTATAGGTGCTTGCCAAACTCGAGGCACAAGTCCGATTCTCAAGCTCATGGGCTAAAAAAAAATGCAACGGTAGCCTGCAGCTGCATATTTCCTTTTTTCATTTTTCTTTAAATAGAACCGGACATGTCTTTTCACATAATGGTCGGCCCGCGACCGGCGTGCGAAGCTGGAGTTGGGTCTCAACCTGGCACTGGCAGTCTGACCCTGAGGGCAGGTATGTCTCGAACTCGAATTATAAGCATGTCTAATATTTCTTCTCAAAATATTCTACGCTCCACTAATGGAACTATTCAGTCTATCGTCTGACTGGCTGTTAAAATTCATATCACATCAATCAACCTCTTGTAACTATTTAAAGGGATGGTCACAACTCCAAGACATTAGCAGGGATCATGTCTTGCTTTTTTATTTCTGTCTGTTGACAACATTAAATAATCAACCTTCTTTGATGATCTTAGATAACTCGAGCACAAATTTGCCTTCCTTGTACTTCTGCGTAGCTTCAGATGCTTTCAAATATTTCCAACCCAATTCTTCACCACAATTGTTGCAATGCACATTTTCAATTTCATACATTCCACTAATGTGTAGCCTCTCCTCTTTCCTCCCTATTTCAATGTTCCTTACCGTTGTAAACATGTAAGCACGTCCAGATTGCACCTGACAAACACCAAATGTTGGAATATTTCGTGACATATTTTTAGAACGCCCAATATAATTTACTGTAACAAAAGAAAAAAGAGAATCACAAGGCTTTTTTATTTTTAATCTATTTCTTCTATTCATTTTTGGTGTTATTCTGACATTGTTTTAATATCGTATATCTATCCAAAATAAAATGTTAAAAAGGTGAAAGTACAAATGTATATATATATATATATATATATAACCATTTTGCAATATTAAATACTTAATAAATCTCTATTAAAATAGAATTATCTATCATCCTTTTTAGTTAATTTCACAAAGAAAATGAAACAAGTTATATTTCTTGAACCTTGTCCTTAAAAATAAAAGTTTCACTCTTACTCTCTACTCATCATTTTCGCCATGATTATGATAAGATAGAGATAACACAAATTCTTCCAAACATCAAGTTGAAAATTTAAATGGATTGGACAATATTCTCATGCCAGGTTTTAATCGGAATAAATGAAAAACAGATGAGAGACAAATAAGGTACGGGAAAAAAAATCAAATCCAAAAACTAATGATCTATTAATTTTCCTAATACAGTTCTCAAGATAACACATCATGAAGCATTATTTAGCAAGTTCAAAAGTGGTTAGTTGAATCAAACACTATAGTTTGATATGAAAAAAATTGCAAAATGTTTAGGAAGAATATACAAGCCACCATACTTTATAAAGAAATTAAATATATCTCTATATAAAAAACCAAAAAAAAGAAAAAAAGAAAAATAAAGGATGACTAGCGCCTTCTTTCTTGTCAATTATAAAAATGAGATAGTTGAAATATACAATATAATGTTATAAAAGATATAATTCGATATTTGTAATCGAACCGGCTACTTTAGAACACATAAACCATGAACTAAAACCACTTGGTTTATTGTGATGCTTTTACATCAACAACCTATGTATGATTAACTCAGCAATTTACTTAATTCTTGTTAAATAAGTAAACCACCTCTTTTCTGAAACTAAGGTTTTGCAACTTCCAATAACTGACAATCAAGGAAAATAAATAAAATTGGTAGATACTAATTAAGTGCAACAATGCATCGCCAAATAAGGAAGGTCCAGATAACCAAATGTCTCACCTGAAAGGACTTTGAAATAACATCACCATGAAGGCCAATATGATTTCGACAATTATAGCAGCCATAGGTATCCATGAGTTCAGCCCTGATCACAAGAAATCTTAACTAACACCGTACGACCTTAATTAAGGTTGAGTGTATGTATTCCAGTTTGAAACGAGTTTGATAGAGACCCAATTCATATTCGTTTCACTAAAATACAATACACCATAATATTATCGACAAATAATAATTTTTCTCAACAATGACTTGTGACTAAAACTTTTAAAAATATGTAACATTTAGCAGTGACTAAACATTATTTTAATTAGGAGGTAGTTTACACAAAACGCAAAGCATAACGATTACTAAAATGCAAGCATAGGGAGTTGGCATGGCCGGCATGGGATTTTTTATCCCCCTCTTTCTCTAAGGCTTTTTTCTCTTTTCTTTTTTTTTCTTTCATATTTTCTTTGAGAATTTTTATTGTAATATTGAATTAAATATATTTAACGACACCATTTTATCATATTACAAACCAATGATAAATTAACATGTGATTTTACTAGCATTTGACTGGATGGTATTAAAGGTTTTCGATTGTAAAATTTTAAGAACCTACTCTTATAGAGTAAGATATATAGTATAACATCTTCACGTCCTATATAAATCTTGAAACTTATACCTTATGAAATATATATAAGTTCTATGGTACATTATATTAGCACCATAAAAAAGATTAATTAATAATATCAAGCACAACAAGATACTATAAATTTTAAGAGAACACATATTCAAGTCCTAAGCACATTTGTCTATTACAAAATGTAAAAACAATATTAAAGCATGTTACTTCCTTCATTCTTTTGTCACCTCCCTTTTCTTTCCAAGGTATTATTACCAATCTTACCTTCTCAACTTTCATTTTTCTTTGCCTCTTCTCAATTTCTTTGCCTTCTCTCATTTTCTTTTTACAGAATACTTAGTTTATCTCATTTCTTCGTTAATGTTGGCTCTCTTTTTATCTTCTTTCAATATTGATTCATTATTAGCAAGGACTCCATCTTTTCTTTTCTATGATTTTAAATATACATCACACATTTGTTGTTGAATTAGATTAACTTATCATAGAGTGCTATTTTGGTAATCGAGCTTTTTAGTTCAATTTAGTGCTACTAATTAGTTCTATGGGGGTAGTGATAAGACTTAGAAAACTACATCCAATTAGAGATATTTCAGCAAAATTTAGCTTAGTAGGCCCAGAATAAGGATCATTAAATCAATTTTCTTACTCTCAACATTGCTTGGTGTCTTACATGTTAAAAATAAACTCACAGAAAATCTTTTGAAATCCATTTGAACCTCCTTTAGCCTTTCATAGGCTTCAAAAGGTTTAAATGACCTTTAAGCTTATTTTAAAAGGAGATGAGATCATCTTATAAGCAACTATGCTTGACTTAGCCCAAGCTTAAGCTTAAGGCTATCTATGATATAAGAATTAGAGGCTTAATTTGAATCATCGATCATCAGAGTTGATCAACAGCTCCTATTAATAGCTCATCTGATCTATATAAGCCCTAAAGTTAAGTCAAGTGACAGTAGGATTGAACTTAGAATACAAAATTTAGGGTGATTGGTTAAAGAATTCGATTAAATCCAAATTATAAACTATGGATAGAAATATTAGTAAAAATGACTGCGTAAACTTGAATTTAAGAAAATAAGTAATAAAATAGGAGACTATAAAATTTTCAAATTTTAAGTATAATAATTGTTAATTATAAAAAATGCAATCTAATAACTAATAAATTACTAGAGATAGATTATATATATACTAAAAATTATAGAATGACCTAAATAATAATTATGAATGTTCACATATACCCTACATGTATTTATGTATAGATAAAAATACGCGAAATTTCTTAAATTGTCTAAAAACTTATTGAATAATTAAATAAAATTATTAATTAATTAAGAAAAAAAATAAGAGGAATCAGGATTGAGGTGGATTTGGTCATGGTAAGTCAGGAAGTGAAGAATAAAAATTACCCAATCAAAATCAAGCAACACAAAAGACAAAAATTAAGGTATTTGTGTAATGTCTTATCTAATTAAATACACATTAATTACCACAAAACTCTATAAATAAATAAAAAAATTACAGAGCTCCTTTAGACAGTTAGAAAATAGAAAAAAATAGAGACCATCGAAAATTCAAGAGAAAAATTAGGGTTAAAAAAAAAGAAAGAAATTTATGCAGTAAGAGCTAACTAGTCAAACTCATACGCTACCACTACTTGGGACTGAGCCACCACCACTACCCCACTTCAAACCCATCGCCTGAACTAGCCGACGTACCTGAACTGGTGTTGGAAGGCCAAAAGCCATCGGACCAGGTGAGTGCCTCATTTGCTCGGATTTTGTATAATTTCGTAAAATTATTTTTTGTCCAAAAAATTATGAAATTTATTATTTTGAGGTTTGATTGTATGTAAATTTAGGGAAAAATAGTGATTATGTGTAATTACGTCTGAAAATATAAATTATTAAAAAATTAAGCAAAACCGAATATGATTAGGATTAGAAATAAATAGGCTTAGGAGTGTAACTTGGAGCTCAATTTTTTTTTTTTGTAGAATGCTTAAGTGATATAGAATATTGCTATGAAGCCATTTTTTTTAATTTAATTTTTGAAATTTTTAGGTAAATTTTTAGCCCTAAAATGATAGAAAAATTAGAGATGATTAAGGCATTAATTAATAATTTAGATAGTAATTAGATGGTTAGAGATATTAATATCTGATGTAGAAACCTAATCCTAACCTTTAGAGTGTTAAGTGTAATTAATGAAGGAATTATTTGGTAATTGTAGAAAATTAGGAATATATAGAATTGGAAATTTAATAAATTTAAAAATTAGGTTAAATTAGATAATATAATAATAAAAATCATAATATAATAAATCTGAAACAAAATTTAATTTTAGGTAATTGTATAAAAAATGTAAGATTTTCTCATATTGGGAATAAATCTGATACCCTAATTAGGATTAACATGTACCGAACAGTTTAGAATACTAAATTGAGACCCAATAGGAT
This sequence comes from Lumnitzera racemosa, assembly GCA_024138005.1. Lineage (NCBI taxonomy): Eukaryota > Viridiplantae > Streptophyta > Magnoliopsida > Myrtales > Combretaceae > Lumnitzera > Lumnitzera racemosa. The sequence continues at coordinate 10,307,675 of JAMXBC010000002.1, forward strand.
ATTAGAATACTCGAGCTTAATGTGATTAATTTCATATTAGGATTCAAGCATATTTAAGATTCCAAAATCAAAACTAGATACTAGTTTAGGAACCGAATCCCGAAATATGGTAAAATGAATCATTAGTAAATAATAGATATACATGGAAAAATGAGTTAAATTATAACTTAGAATATGAATCATTAAAGTATAAATACTAAAATGACCTATTTGTATTATAGAATACCTAGAGACGAATCGGCTTGCAATTAAGTGATTGGGTGACTGAGAAATTTCAAGTAAGTTGGGTTGTTACTTATTGTATTGAAGTACTATTTTATGATATTCGGAGACTTAGGATTGTATATGGTTGTGATTGTAAGTAGTTTATGCATGTATTTGTTGTATCTGAATTCATGCTGAAATTTGTAATGTGATTGAGTTTGTGTTATGATTGAATTGGTGTGAAATTGTTTGAACATCCTAAATGAAATATAATCTTATTTGACTCTAATGACCTAAAATGTCATGCAATGCAACCCGTTAGGAGATCATTAGGATTCTCCAACTAAATACTGATCTGTTCGAAAGGGATAGTGCAGAATTACATAATGGTCCCTTCTTTATCCTTAGTCAAATTAAGTGACAAGAGAGGAGGTCACGGCGAGGGTGAGGTCAATGGTTCGAAAGTAATTACGAGAGGAGCGGCGTCTTCATTGCATAAGCCTGGGTTTGGTTATAAGTTGCTACATAACATGAAAACTTTTCAACTCGGATTAGAGCAAGTGAAATTTCTCTAATTTCACAACAAATTGAACTATGTTATATGATGACACTTAATTATTGCATTGCATGAAAATAATTGCTTGATAATCTTATTTATGTTTGTATACTTTCATGAGTCTCTAATTTAACTTACTGAGCTGTAGTTGCTCACACCCTTATAGATCCTTTTACAAGTTCTGATTTCTGAATACTTCAAGTATTATGCTGCCTTAAAATTATCCAGAGGTTAGTTCTTTTGAAGCTAGGGGTGTGAGGATCAATTTGCTTAGCAGTGGATGTGTAGCTAGAGTGTCCTTTATAGTTTAAGGATGAAAAACTGATAGTTATTATGTAAATTAGTGAACTGTTATATTTATGTAAAGTTTCCTGAGAAATTCTATGGACTTTACATATAATTACATATAATTATGTATGTTTATTAAAAATTTGTGATAATTACTATATTTGTAGTTAAACACTTAAATGGAACTGTTTACTTTAAAGCCAGGAGTTGTCGATGCCTTGTGTAGATTATGTATATGATAGGTATTGTAAGGCCATTTACTATCATAGAATGGTTTACACAGCGAGACTGTTGTGATTCTGTGACTTCGGGGCATAACAATCTATCCATCTTAATTTCATCTGATAGTCGAGATTAAGAGCTAAAATTCCATATATAAGAGCCTCCTCCTTCTCATTTATGATATTGGAAACATTGGCAAGTTTTACAAAAACATTGTTGTTCTACTAGAATGACTCTTCAAAAGGTCAAAGACTAAAGTTATCAAGAAAAAGTCAAGAACACATCAAGATTATCATGCTTAATCTGCTATCACATGTACATATCACAAAACATTAAGCTTACTTGTTTCTTTTCTTACGCCTCTCTCTAAAATCATTCCCCTACGTATTCATCAAATTAAAACTTTTATAAGATCGAATGCACTCGTATCGCGTATGAATCATCATTAATAGCAACCCCGCTATACACTTATTTTTTAAGTAAGTTCATTTGGCATAAATCAGTACAAGCAAATTGTTTTTCTTTTTTAAAAGAAATAAAAGAGATTATCTAAATACTCTCGTGCCCTTGAATGAGTCATTTTGAGTATTAATTATCAAATCAATAGACTAGTTGTTTGTTTTGTCAATAGTGATATCTTTTTCAAATTAAAACTTAGTTATTGTATAGTGTTTTTGGTCAATGCTCATGTATTAGGGAAAATTCTATGATAGATTTGATGTTCTTATTTATTTTAACTTAATGAACTTAAAATTTATAATAGAATGCAACTTCGTGATAACATTTTATCATAAGCTGGTTAGAGTTATCTTATCTAGTTTGTAATGGAGGTCTTCATGAGAAATATATGATTAGAAAAATATATAATTAAACGGTTATATGTTATCAAGTTGATGAATATATTAGTTACAATTATATAGAAAGATTTACAAGTGATTTGATGATTTATTTTTAATATCTTATATTATAAAAAATGTAATAAAAAGTTTTATCAATTCTACAAGATGTCCTATGGGTCATAAGATCTAAAAAGTATATATTTGAAGATGGTTGTAAGTAGACTTCGATTCTAAAATTTTAACGACCCGTACAGTTGAGGGAAATTAGAATTCTATTTCTACCTTATTCCTTATTACGATATTCATTTAGTTTTTTGTTACAAAATTGCAATTTTGTAACAATCCCTATTAACTGATTCAAGTAATAGAAATTTTTTAATTCAACGAAAGAATCACTATTGCTATTGCTACCGCTACCGCCACCGCCACCGCCACCGCCACCGCCACCGCCACAGCCATTGCTACCATCACTACCATCGTCGTCATCACCACCACTACAACTGCTGTTTCTATCATCATTATCATTGCTGCCGTTGCCGTCACTACCACCACCATCAATCATCGTAGCTACTATTATTGTCATTGTCACTGCCACTGCCATTGCTACTACCGCCACTATTATTGTCACCACTACTATTGCCGTTGTTGCCGCTGTTACCGCTGTTGCTACTATTACTGCTGCTGCCGTTGCTATTATCACCACTGTCACTGATACCGTCACCCACCATAACCACCGTTACCATTATCATCGTTACAGCTACAGCCATCGTTACGCTACCACCACCCTCGCTAAACACCACTACTAAATACCGTCGCCAACTATTACCATCGCCAACTATTATTATTTATTATTTTAGGATTAGTTGAGAAAAAAAAAAGATTGGGGATAATTTAGTATTAAAATTATATTACATATTTATTTTTAAATTACTTTTAAATTCAACCAAATAAAATAATATGTATTTTATGCTTATTAATTTTTTATAGAATTCTAATTCTATTCCCTCTCATTTTATTCGATGTAGTAAACGAGTCCATGCCATATTCCCTTTGTAAGTTTTGTAACCACTAGTTCCCTCTTGTAAAAGCTATTGCTTTGAAGACGAAACAAACAAATTCTATTTTAATTAGTTGTCACGTAGGAATAGGAAGGATGTACACGAAGTAGTTGGAAATTTTGTCACCGGTAGAAATAGAAAATGGTGAACTTTTCGTAACGAGTGCAGTACTCTCATGTAATTTTCTAGTAGGTTATTCCTGTGTGTGGAAATTTTTAATAAAAATAAATCCAAATTGCGATATTTGCAACATAAACTTTAGCGACTTTTGTAATTAACCATGTAAAATTAAAAATTTTCAATTTAATATCTATAAATTTTTCGAAATTATTTTTAATACCGAGATTACGTAGTTAATTATAAAAATAAACAACATTTAGGTAGTTAATTCTAAACATAGAAAAGTTTAAGTGGTTAAATATAAAAATAGGTAAAATTTAAATAAAAATTGATATTTTTAAACTTTATATGGTTGATTATAAAATTAAAAAATAAATTCAAGCAAATGAAAGGATAGAGAAAATGAAAAGAATTGAAATATCCACTTTTTCTTTAGGGGCATAGACAATGGTCATGAGTTGAACCCAAGATGAGCCGATCCCCAAGACCTATTTATGGGAACTCGCACAAGCTCTTGTAGGTGATGAACTGGCCGAATCTTAGCCACAAGGGGACTGGGTTGTCAGTTCGATTCACAAGCTCATGGGCCAAGATTTACCATTTTCATAACCACCCATCTTCACGTTGTCACTTCTACAACTAATTATCTAATTTAGGGCTAAACTGTGTGGGATAAACTTTTAATAGAATAAATTAGATTTGATTCTCTTCTCTACAATGTTATATAATGGTTGGAAAAAAAAATTTAGTTTAAATATTATAAGTAATCTTAAGTTTTTTTTTTTTGGTGTAATAATCTTAAAATGTTTGTATTTATTAAATTAGAAATTTTAAGCAGTAAATAGTTAATTGTAAAAATAGATAAAATTTACTAATTATTTAGATACCAAATGTGATATTTTCCCTTTCCTTTTTAATTCTTTTTTTTTTTTCCTTAAAGCATAACATTTATTACCTAAGTTAGGGTATGGTGTAAATCAGTGTTGTTAGACATAAATTAACTCTTTCATTCCAATCCAGTTTAATATGATCTCTTCATAAAAACCTGTTCAAATTATCCATTTGACTTTAATCCATAGAGATCTTGATTCAACCAATTAACTTGACAAGTCTAATCCGTTATTCATTGGGTTCTTTTTTTTAGTTAAAAAATATATATTTTTTATAATTTCTATAAAATATTAGTTTGCTAAAAAAAATAAATTTACATTAAAAAAATAAATTCTCAAAAATTTTCAATTTTCAATTATGAAATATATAGATAATTTTTATTATTTTATACATTAATATAAATTATATTATAATATTTTTATTAATCTCAATTCGATTTTGATTCGATTATTTTTAGATCAATCTTTCGATCTGGGTTTGACAACTTGATATAGACTGAACCATACGGATCTCATTGTGGTTCCCAGTTGGATCCAAACTGTGAAGATGTCTATTAATTTAGAAATTTCTTCCCTTATCATTGAAGATACAGAAACAGAAAACATAAAAATTCTCTAAAACATAGAAAGCCATATATCATGGCAACAATCACAGCTCCAGGGTCATAGACACAGAGCACAATCTTGTGCTCTCTTTTGTTTGACGACATCAAGTAATTAATATTCTTTGATGATCTTAGACAACTCAATCACAAATCTTCCTTCCTTGTACTTCTGCATAACTTCAAACGCTTTCAAATACTTCCAACCCAATTCTTCACCACAATTGCTGCAATACACATTTGCAATTGCATATGTCCCAGTTATGAGTTGTGTCTCCTCTTTCTGTCCCAGTACTATGTTCCTCACGGTACTAAACATATAACCTCGTCCAGATTTCATCTGACAAACACCAACAAAAGTTGGGAACTTTCTATGTATCAGTTTTCCAAGTTCAATTCTCACGGTAACATATGTGTGTGTTCAGAGATAACCGGTCTAATTAGATAGTACAGTTTGGTAAAAAAAATCGCAAAATTTATGGGGAGAATATACAAACACCATGCTCCATAAACAAATTAATTCGAACTCAATGAAAAAACGAAACGAAAGAGGTTGAATCAACACACATATCTTGTTTTTTGACAATTTGATTAATAGAAAGCATAACAAGTAGTCCAATAAGTTTTTTTTTTTTTTTGGGGTGAATACTTGATATATAGACAAATATAATGTTAAGAAGGATATAATTGTAGTTGCAAGCACAACTAGACCGATTATCTCGGGACATATGAACTGTGATATCCGCATGTGTTGAGAGTAGTTTAGATGTTCACTAACCACGAAATTCTTGGAAAGGAGGTCTTCACGCAAGGCAAGAGGGTTTCGACAGATTTTGCAGCTGAAGGAAGGCTGACCCAAGAACTCTGCCATCGATCTGAAAGGAAACTTTACAACGTAGACAGGGAGACAGAGGACGAAACGAGAGGTCGAAGGATTGCAATTGTATTTATTGAATTTCGGTGGAGAGGCTTAAGATTTAAGAACATGGAACAAGGAATAGTCTTCACCGTCTCTGTCTGGATCGGATAATAATTGAGATTGGCCTTGTTGCTTCGTCAATGTGTCTACCCGATTCCGTTGGCTAGTGGATGTCCCCACCATTTTTAAACTAAAAGAAAATTACTTTATGTAAATTGTGTTTCAACTCGAGCTCGTGCACTGTTATATCGATTCAAGTTCAAATTCACCATCGTATGTTTCAATTTTGTTCGAGATAACTGCAGTTGGAACTATTAGTCAGATATAAATATATTCTTTTAAGATTCTAAAATATACTTCTTATTATTTTTACAAATATATTATAAATAGTGACAACGTCAAGGTTTTTGTGTATTTTCATAAAGTTAGGTGAATGACATTTTTGAGAGCTTAATGGATTTATTTAAAATTAATAGTTTTGGAGTTAATTTACAATTACCCCTTTTATTAATTAATTAAAATCTAAATACTTTTTATTTATTTTGGTCTTCATGTAGCTGGGTCGCTGACCTTGGTTTTCTAGAATTATAATATAGATACTTTTTTACCTAGTAATGGGCTCTGTTTACTATAATTCAAGAGTGATTTATGATTGGGAAAAAAAAGAAAAAGGAGAAAATGTCAATTGTTTTACAAAGACTATCGATAACTTCTACAATTTTTTTTTAACTATTAATTGATTTTACTTTCATTATAATTCTGGAGATGATAAATTAACCGATAATCATATTATATACTCAATTTTAATAACTATACTAAAATTCCCGTAAAAATTCATACATTTGATGGTTATATTTGATGAAACAATAACACCATGTCCACTTCCCCTTATTACATATGGGCTCTAATTACATTGTTTAATTGTAAATGAGGACCCTATAATGATCATTCAAACAAATCCTTATTCCTAATGAAGGCTAAATCAGCGTTCTTAACTCGAAGTTCTAAATCTCAATTTCCCTCACATTTCTGATTTTTTATTCCAAAGTTACTTTTAAATAAAACATCAGCTACTGCGATAGGACCCTAATCTCTTACCATGAAAAGCTTCGTCCCTCCTGATTCCTATCGTCCTTCTAGACTTCGATGGAAGGAATCCCAATCTCTCAAGTCCATCCCTCCCTATTTGTAGTCAAAGTTGACCTTCTCCTTCCCTCGTTTTCTCGATCGTCACAACATCCCTCTTTCTTGGCCCTCTTTGTTCATGTTCTTCGCAATTGAGAAAAAAAAAAAAAAAAAAAAGGGAGTAAAAAGAGGAGGTGATGGTTTTGTAGTGAAGAATAGATATATGACAAACATTGAGAACTACAATATCTTGGCATGTGATCATTACAGCCATGGTGGTGTTTCTTATTTTTGTCTTATCAAAGGTGAATTTGAGCCTCATTTAGTCAATTTTTTCCTCATAATCCAATTTAACTGTATATTATTATTTTTTAAAAACTTTTGTTTTAGGTGATTTCAAATTTATTTTTTCACGTGTTCAGATGATTTTCGGTAAAAGAATTTCAATGCATGCATCATAGTTTTCTAAGTTAAAAATATTGTGGTATAGGTGATGTTAGTGGTTCGTCATAAAGATGTCTCAACCACGGTGATGGTTTGTGGTTTGTCAATGGTTGTGTTTGGGTAGTAGGTGGTGTCGTCGCCATTGTCTATCAATGGTGGAGCTAGAGCTTCCCCGATTCGATGAAGAAGTGTCTCTAGTATACTCTATCATGTTCACTATGTTGTTCTTTATTTTTTAATGTTTATTTTTGTTAGCTTTCATGTGACAGTAAATTCGATATTTTGATTAGCTATTTCAATTTCATTCATGCAACAATTATGTATAGTAAACAAAGTAATATGAAGTCTATTACACCATAATAGGCATTATATCCTTATTTTATTCTTTATGAATTCCAATTCCATTATCCTTTTATTACATTCAATCAACTAAATGAATGGTCAAGCGTTGGGAAAACAATGAATAAATGCGATAAAAGATGAATTAATGTGATATCCCATGTAGCAAAGAAAGGAGCATAGAAATTTGAAGGCACTTAATCAAGCTATACCAAATTTCCAAAGCAGAAATTACGAAGGATTGTTTATACATAAGTAATACCTTCATTCTTTAAAAAAAAATCCATTATTGGTATATGAACTTATAGGTAGGGTGAAAAAAAAAAAAACAAATCAACCATAAACAAAACCAAACTAAACTGAAAATATGGTTATTTTTTCTAATTTGATTTAGAAAATTTCTAAACCAAATAAAACCATTAATTTATAATTAGTTTAGAAGAATAATTTGAACCAAATTCTATAAAAAGACATACTAATACTTTACTTACAACTAGATAATTTCTTCTATTGTAATATGGCATTTAAAAGAACTTTTATTTGATATTTATTAAAATGTATATGTATTGAATTTTTCTTACTATAATTTATAAATTATTGATTAAAAATTTATATTATATATTATTCTTATAAATAAAACTAACAAGTAGTAAACATTTAAAATTTATTGATCACATGAATATTGGATCTATTAACCTTTAATTAATATTAGTACTTTTCAAATAATATTACATGTTATACAAATATACTTTCCTAAATTAGAAAATATGGTCGAATCCATAGACTAAATTGAACCAAACTGAAATTCTATGGTTTGGAAAATACCTAATCTAAACCATGCAGTTTATATATATATGAAGAAGGCTTTTTATAGTTTGGTTTAGAGTAAAAATTGAATTATACTAAATTATACCTACCCTTATTTATAGGCTTCTTTAGTTAATGATATTAAGGATGTAAGTTTACAACTTGTGATAGGATATTTGATCTACTGCCTATTCTATAGGATATTATCATGTAGTGTTTGGAATAAGTTTAGGTACTAATTTAAAACCTTCTAAGTTTTGGTTAAGTCATGGGATCTAAACAAAACCAGATGGGAAAATCCGACCTGATAAAAAAAAGTAAATGATAATATTTTGAAAATGAAATTTCAAAAATTCTAAAGTAGTGAAGTGATGCCATTATATATAATCTAGTGAAAAGTTAGAATTTAAAAACTGCATGAATTATTTAATTAGAAACTAAAGAAAAGAAAGGGTTTGCACTTCATTATATTTTATATAGTTAGTATTATTTACTACGACTAAGTTATAAATTTGAAGATGCATAGTCAACTTAGTAATTGTCATGATTTCCTTCCAAAAAAGGAAGTTTTTGAACTTAGTTTATACAATTAATTAATGGAATAATTTAACAAAACATAGTTATTTGAAAAAAAAAAGTTAAACAAACAAGGCAAGTTAGGTGGGGTTCGAATACCCTATTAAGGTAGCATAATGTGTTTTAGATGGGGATTTCAACAGTCTTAAGTTCCAATAACCTATTTAAAATTTTCCCTGGTTGCATTCCTAAATAATATGGACAAATATACATCAATTCTAAAGTGTGAATGCTAAAAATATTAAAATGACGGATAAATTGTAAATAAAATTCATTATACATCCACTTCATGCATGCTTGGAAGTTTTCTTATATCTTGCAAAACCTACTTTAAATCATTTTTCCTATTTTGTCCTTGAATAAAATGTTAAAAAAATGAATGTATAAAATTAGGGTAAAATGATCATATAAGTTCAGATGCATCTTTATATAGATCTAATGTTTAAACTTAAGTTTCAAAAAGAAGGGAAGGGTGCTTTTGTTACAAAACCCCCCAAATGGGCCATACTCAGTAGGTTCTTAAAGCTCAAAACTAAAGCCTAAGCCCACTAAAAGCTTTCATAAGATAAAAAGTTTCAAAAGGTTCCAAAGAAGTCCAAAATCTTGTGTAGTATTAGGTAGGGTAGGTGAATATGGTAATTAGGAGTCAACTATAACCGTTAATTTGTAAAGGCTTTCTGTATATATAGAGGTGTTCCTCTCAGATGTAAGACACAAGTCATTTGAGTGAATACAACATAACTTCAGATTTCTCTCTCTAAACTTTGTGGATATGTTATAAGCTGACTTAGCCTTTCTTAGTGTGGATAGGAACGCTAAGTGCTATATGGAATCGAGTAACGGAATCCGCCGGTAACAAGTGGTATCAGAGTTTGGAAAAGGGACTACTTATGGAGAAAATGTTATTTGGAGGAGATAACAACACTTCAATGGTCAATGAATTGGCCGACTATGATGATTGCCGTGTTACCAAGCAAAGGGCTAGGTTCTGAGATTTGCTGAACTCCTTCCTTAATAGGATGGATAGGGTAGAGTTAAGCATTGCCGAGGCCAAGGAACAATTTGATGAGTCTCAAGGCAGTCTTGAAGAGATAGAAGAAGAACTCCGAGACAAATTGCAAGGAGCATTAAATCGGGCAGTAAAGGAGCTTAGGTAGCATGGAAACGTTATTGAAGAGAAAGGTGATGTTCTCTAAGCGCGAGACACGGCTTTAGAAACTAAGAAAGAGGTTTATGAAGCTAAGATTGATGCAATGGTAGTGGCCATGCGTTAGGAGATTGAAGATCTCAAGACTCAATTGACGGCTTATCGAATTGCTGTTGCAAATGGAGTAACCGTCCAGATAGACCATAGGGTTAATGTTCCTAAGAAAGGCATTTCAATGGAACGTGGTCCACTCGAGAAGTAGACAACTTCTTGTGGGGAGTAGAACAATACTTTAACCCATAAGGGTGACATAAAGCAATATGTAAAGGAATTTTTAGAGTTGATATTGGAGATCCCAGATCTCAACTAAGAAGATGCTTTGGTAATGTTTGTGGATGGCTTAAAGCCCTGAGTTAAATTAGAACTAGAGTGGAGGGGGGTAGAAGACATCTCCAAGGCTATAGCAGTTGCTGAAGGCCTACTGGAATTTCGGAAGACAGATCCTAAGACCCCAAGGGAAAGATGAAAAGGGGGAGCTAAGAGGGAGAAGAGTGGGAGTTCTTCTAAAGGGAAAACCAAGGCAGAAGAAAGAGATAACGATTGAGATAGAACTCGTGAAGGGAGAGACCGGAAAGGATGGAAACCTCGTGAATTGAAATGTTATTTCCGTAATGGTTCCTATTATGCTAGGGAGTTTCTGAAGAAAGAGAGATTGGCAGCGCTAGTAGTAGGTGAGAGCTCAGATGAAGGGGATGAGGTTCAGTTAGGGTTAGTTTGTTTACTTAGTGCCATGAAGTCTCTAGTTAACAAAAGAAGAAAAGGATTGATGTATACCAAAGTATCAGTAGTAGGTAAAAAACTTAATGCCCTTATAGACACAGGAGCATCCCATCTTTTCATTTCTAATATGGCAGCAAAGAAGTTAAGGCTAAAAGTAAAGGAGACCAAAACATGGCTCAAAACAGTTAACTCAAAAGAAGTTCCTACTATTAGAGTAGCTAGGGGGATAGAGCTCCATATTAGGGGTTAGCCAGGAAAGGAGACGGTTGAAGTAATGCCAATGGATGATTTTGAGTTTTTGATTGGGATGGACATCCTAGATTGCACTGATGCACTTATTGTACCGTGGGCTAACTGCATTTGTGTACTTGATCACAACTCAAAATTTGTAGTCCCCGTCATAAGAAAGGTAGGACAAGCCACTAAATTCCTATCGACTATGCAATTGGAAAAGGGACTCAAGAAGAATAAAGTCACTTACTTGGCCGCCTTAAAAGTCAAAGAAGAGACTATTGGTCAGGAAAGCGTTCCACCTCAAGTAGGGGAGATATTGGAAGAATTTAGGGATATAATGCCACTAATGTTGCCTAAGAAGTTACCACCAAGAAGAGAGGTAGACCATGTGATAGAATTGGAACCTAGAGCCAAGTTGTCTGTCGTCGTCCCATACAAGATGTCACCTCCAGAATTAGAAGAGTTATGGCGACAACTGAAGGAATTACTAGAAGCAGGTTTCATTAGGCCTTCAAAGGCACCTTTTAGAGCTCTTGTGCTCTTTTAAAAGAAATAAGATGGATCACTTCCAATGTGTATCGATTATCAAGCCCTGAACAAGGTCACTATAAAGAATAAGTATCCCATTTTACGGGTATTGAACCTATTCAACAGGTCGGGAGAAGCTAGATACTTTTCTAAATTAGATTTACGGTCGGGATATCACCAAGTGAGGATTGCAGAAGGAGATGAACCCAAGATCACTTGTGTTACAAGGTATGGTGCTTTTAAATTCTTGGTTATGCCATTTGGCCTTACCAATGCCTCGGCTACTTTCTGTACACTTGTGAATCGTGTTTTCGCCTCCTTTCTCAATCAATTTGTAGTAGTATACTTGATGATATTATGATTTATAGTAAGAGGTTGGAGGAATACATAGAGCACCTTTGCTCGATATTCTTAGCTTTGAAAAAGAATGATTTATATGTAAAACTAGAGACATGTACTTTTTCGCAAGAAGGGATGACATTCTTTGGTCACATAGTGGGAAGAGGAAAGATTAGAATGGACAAAGGAAAGGTATGAGCCATCTGGGATTGGAAGGAGCCCACTAAGCCTACCAAGTTGAGATCCTTCCTTGGCTTAGTGAATTACTATAGAAGATTTATTAAGGGCTATTCAAGGATAGCGAGCCCATTAACAAACTTACTCAAAAAGAATACCCCTTATGTTTGGAGTATAGATAGACAACAGGCACACGAGACCTTGAAGATGGCAATCACTAAGGAGCCGGTCCTTCTCCTTCCTAACTTTAGCAAGCCCTTTGAGGTATGTATAAATGCTAATGATTTTGCTATTGGAGGGGTTTTAATCTAGGAAGGACACCCTATGGCGTTTGAAAGCTGGAAGCTAAATGACGCAAAGAGGTAATATTCAGTGCATGAAAAGGAGATGACGACAATAGTACATTGTCTTTGGGTATGGAGGCATTACTTGTTAAGGAAGAAGTTTATGGTCAAAATTGATAATATGGCCACTAACTAGTTTCAGACTCAAAAGAAGCTCTCTCTTAAGTAAGCTCGATGGCATGTTTTCCTGGTGGAATTCGATTTTGACCTTGAACATAAGTTAGGTAAGACTAACGTCGTGGCGGATGCTTTGAGCCAAAGGGTTGAGTTGGCAACCATCAGTAAACTTAAAAGCAACTTCATTGATAAAATTCAAGAAGGGATGGAGAGTGATAAGCAAGCTAAAGCTCTATTGATCCAATGTTAAGAAGGGAAAACAAGAAGATTTTGGCAAGAGAATGGACTAATATATACAAAGGGACATCAAATTTAGGTACCCCAATCCTTGAACCTAAGAAGGGAGATAGTTAGAGAGTGTTATGATTCTAAATAGGCAGGTCATCCAGGAATGCACCATACCCAAGCCTTAGCGGAGGAGAAGTATTTTTGGCCACATATGAGGGAAGATGTTGAGAGCTATGTCCAAACTTGTCTTGTGTGCCAACAAGACAAAGTTGAACATAAGGTAACTCCAAGGCTACTAGAGCCTCTTCCCATTCCTGAACGGCCATGGGAGAATGTTTCCATGGACTTCATTGTAAGTTTTCCCCGATCAAAAGGGTATGGTATAATTATGGTTGTGGTAGATAGGTTCTCAAAATATGCGACTTTTATTCCAGCAATAAAGGAATGCGTAGCAGATAAGGCTGCCTGATTGTTCTTAAGACATGTAGTAAAGTATTGAGGCTTCCCAAGAAACATTATGAGTGATCGAGATGGGCAATTCATAAGGAAATTTTGGACAAAATTGTTCAAACTTCTAGGATTTAAGTTGAACTTTTCAACTAGTTTGCATCCCCAGATGGATGGCCAAATAGAGCAAGTGAATGCTCTAGTAGAATTATACTTAAGGCATTTTATAAGAGGTAACCAACGCGATTGGACCAAGTTGTTAAATGTGGCATAATTTTCATTCAACCTACAAAAGAATGAGTCCATCGGACAGAGTCCTTTCGAGATCGTCTTAAGAAGGCAACCTTTAACTCCTAATACAGTAACAGTAGGATATATGGGGTCCAGCCTTCTCGCGTATAAATTTGCAAGGGAATGGTAAGAAAATCATGACTTAGCTTGGACATTCTTAGACCGAGTTATCAAGAGAATGAAGAAGATTGCAAACAAGAAGCATAGGTCGATGGAATATCATGTAGGCGATCAAGTACTTGTTAAATTACATTTGGTACAACGTACGAGGGGACAATTGCACAAAGGTTTAATGAGGCGCTATGAGGGCCTATTCCCAATTGTGAAACGAGTGGGTGAGTGCCTTACAAATTGGAACTTCCATCTAAATTAAAATGCTACCTGATTTTCCATGCAAGTATACTAAAACCATTCCACAAGGATGAGGAAGACCCCATAAGAGCTATATCACAAAGGGCCCCAATAGGAGTACAGGATTCATTTGACAAAGAAGTTGAAGTGATCATAGCTAATAAATATGTGAGGAGACGTGGACAAACTCCTAGACATGAATATATAGTTATGTGAAAGGGAAGACCAGAGAGTGAGGCTAGTTGGGAACCAGCTGAAGCACTATGGCAATTCAAAGATAAGATTCAAAAGTTTCATGATGAAGGAGCGACGAGGACGTCACCGGATTGAGTGAGAGAGAATGTTATGGCCCCCCTAAAATAAGCCATACCTAGGAGGTTCCTAAAGCCCAAGCCTACTAAAAGCTTCTAGAAGATGAAAAGTTCCAAAAGGTTCTAGAGAAGTCTAGAATCTTATATAGTAGTAGGTGGGGTAGGTGAATATGGTAGTTGGGAGTCAATTGTAACCGTTAGATTGAATTGATCTTAACCATTAATTTATAAAGGCTTTCTGTATATATAGGGGTGTTCCCCTCAGATGTAAGACACAAGTCATTTGAGCGAATACAACATACCTTTAGAGTTTCTCTCTTTAAACTTTGTGAGTGTGTTATAAGCTGACTTAGCCTTCCTTAGTGTGGTCAGGAATGCTAAGTGCCGCACAGGATTGAGTGACGAAATCCGCCCGTAACACATTCCTCATTAAAAATCATAAAAAGGGGTTAAGAGAAACATATTTTATTTAAGAGGTAGTGAATATGCCTTTCTGAAAGGTGCCTTCATGTATTATATTTTTAACGAGGAAGGTGCCTTCTTCATTAAAAATTAGATAAGGAATGTTCCTTTCTTCAAAAAGGCACTTTCTCTGAAAATACCTACAAAATCAAAATCAAAATCAAAATCAATAAGAGCAGCAGATCATCCAAAATACAATATAAAGTAATAATACAATGATAAGTTGAAATAAACAGTAATCCAAGGAAAAAAAACAAATCTCCATCTCCAACTCACATTGGTCACCCCAAAAGTCACCTCGTATCACGAATTCAAGAAAAATATCTATAGCTCATATCCCTTATTCCAAACTTGATGATTACTATTTAAAACCAAATAGTGAAGTATAAGATAACCTTGTGCAGAAGGAAATACTAAGAAGTTAAACTGATATTAAATTTGTTTATATAAGTTTAACAAATGAATACATATAATAGTCCTTTCTTCTCGTAGTCCTAGTCAATACTAGCTATACTTTGGATGTCAAACTCTCCTTAAACCTCCTCACCTCGAGAATCATTGGAGCCTATGACTCCTGCATCTCTATCTACTATTGAGGTAGCTTAGAGAATTGTGGAGGATTGATTGTAGCTATTTGGGAAGAACTCTCACCTTGGGAACTAACGAACCTTCTCCCTTTCTTATGTAGAGTTGGCGGTGTAGAGGGAGAATTACACTGCATCTCCATAGCTAGGGTCACAAACAAGCTAATAAAAGGTCCTAACAACTGCTTACATTTATGCCCTTGAATGATGTAGCCCCTTAAAATGGACCTGTAATGTCATCGCCAAGCTGATGCCACATCTTAGTGCATCTACCCTACCTAAGGGGATCTGGAGGGTCATAATCCATCTATTCAAAGTCATCTTATGCCTAAAATTGCTCCTGAGCCAGATGTAGGGGGTATAGAGTAACTGGAAGATGGTTATGTGGCAATTATATCCATGATCAGTATATGCTTAAGCTACTCAGTAATCAACCCCATCAAGAGATATTCTTATTTATTGGAACTCTTTAGCCTACAAAAAGAAGAGGATTAACATAAGTTATTGCAAGGTAAGCAAAAAAAAAAAAAAATAGTAGCTATCAAAAGTGGACTCGCCAATTGCCCCAATAATGCTCCTGTATGCCCAAAATACCTGCAAGTGATGCTCCTATATTACTACCGGTACCCACACTCTACTCTTCTAAGTCTATAGATCTAAATCACTTAAGAGTACTAATCATTCCAAGTGATGATGGCTAGTAGATGCTATATGATCTAATCAGTGATTATCTAACCTTATAGGTTGATACGATACAAGGCTTCCTCGATGTCTCATGGAGGTGGAATCCTCTGCAAACCACCAAACTATGAAAACAACATGCTTTAGGAAGTCACACTCAACTATGTAAAACCATATGAATGGCACTTGGGCTATCCAAATGTGGTGGCTACAATGGTAGAAATCGAGTAAGATCTCTGCTATCTTGATTGGGTATGGTTGCCATATGACATACAAAATCATGTTGTCAAAATTAGTGTTTTTGTAAAGTATTAAAACAGAAGTTCATAAAGGTGTCTAGAATACATACTTACTCTAAAGTCTACCTATCAGATGTATCCCAATAGGCTATGGCTATATATGTTGAGTATCGCCTCATATCTCACTCCATCATCCATTTAACATCTAGAGGCCTCTCATTATCGATGATCATACCATGTCTATTGAGAGGGCAATGTGTGGGAACCTATCCTAGGTCCACACTTAAAGAAGAATCGTATTACTTCCCATATCATGAGCAGCATCCATTGACCAGTGGCATAGTTGTCTATATAGCCAAGCCAGATATGCGAACCCTTAACTATATTGTTTAACTTAGCTGAAGTCATCCAATAGAAGGAGAAACAAGGCATGCACTAGGTTGCCAGATTTATCGGTAAATATGAACCCTCCTAATATTTGCAAGATATATTCCCTCATGTGTTGCCTAACCTGCTTCTCATTAGCCCTAACAAGTAGGAATCTAAAATGCTGGTCAACTAGCGCAACTTGATACATCCCCTTTTGTCAATGCTACCCCTAGGAACAACTCTAAGATGTCTAGCACATATGTAAGGCCACTATCTATAAGTGTTCTTGGTCATTGGTATGCTATTGACTTAGAGACCAAACCGTACCTCCATATCCTAAAGTGTGACATTGAGCTCTCCACAAGCCATATGGAAAGTGTGAGTCTCCTGCCCTTATCTTGCAATAAGTATCATGATAAAGTGCTGGCTAAGCTGAATGTACAGGAGATGACTCAATCTTGTAAACTTAACCTGCTTTAGGTGAGGCTCCATACGAGGGTCTAAAGGGATCTCATTAACTTGTTGATCACATCTAAGTTCCCACTTATGAAACTGTACATATAAAGCCTTTATGTCCTGTAAAGGAAATAACAACTAGACATGAGCACCTTATAATCTAGGTAAACATGGCAATTTATAAGAAAATGACCAATTAATAGGCTTATCGGTAGTCCTTGGGGCATCTTTTAGAACCAAATTGTAGCTCTCAATAAGGTTTGATGTCATATAACTAAAGCGATTATGTGTACGCGTCCAATGCTGGAGTGATAATCTAGCAAACCAACTCGATGCATTAAGCTTAATGCTTAGAACCTTCTCCATATATTTATTGAACTTTTTGGGCTGAGCTTGCATGGTGCCAAAGGTGGCCTGTTTCTTGCATTGTTGGTTGTTATGCACCTTGTTGAAGTTGCTTACAAGGTAGCATATGCACCAGCACCACACTACAAAGGGGGGCTTCCACCCATTTTCATTCTTATCTAATGCCGATTGAATACCCATCCCTCTATTTGATATCAAGCATATAGCTTTTCGGCCTACTCGCTTATCATACACATATTGCCTTAGGTTCCTAAAGAACCAACCCAATTCCTCAATTGTCCCTTCATTCACTAAGATAAAGGCAAGCAGGACTATATGGTTCGCACCTTCTATGCTAATAGCAATCAACAACTTGTTACTTTCCATAGAGGAATGTGCCGTCAATACTAATCACAGGCCTGCAAAACTTCCATACCTTTATGCATGGGCCAAATGACTACCAAACCTACTTCAATTCTATCACCCTAATCCTTCAAACGACTCTACCTCCACTCAACCTTTGTGTCGAGGTTATTCATTTAGATTATATTAAGAAGTCTAGAAAGATCTTATATTATTTCTCCTAATTACTGAACACTATTTCAATAGCCTTGATCCTATTAGCCCATACCCTTTTGTTGGTGACCATATACCTAAATTCTTTACTAATAATATTGCATAGTTGAGAAAATTTCGTGTCAAGATCTTCTCTAATGACATTTAGAAATTCCTTAGCCATTGTATTGCAATCTAATTACAGGTTGTCTTGATTTATCGTGGGATTCACACAAGTATAGGATTCATTTAGCCTGAACTTCTTCTTACATGCCTCGAATCTCCATCTACATCGATCCTCATTCGTTGAACATACAACAAAATACTTGCTCTTCTTAGATTCACGCATTGTAAAGCTTGCATAATGCCTTATGTCATAGTGCTTAACAACTCTTACAAGTCCATCCTTAGTGTTAAATCCCATTCCTCTACAAAGCTCTTCACTGACGCATAAGTTACTAAACTCCTCGTTAATGTCCCTTTTAAAGTGTATGCATCCGACATCTCCACTAGCATTGAAAAAAGGATTGTATCCCTAATTGTTGTGCCAGTCGCGCAGACCTCTTGAAGATGTATAGGCGTTAGAATTAGCTCCAAGGAGTTGGAGCTCAAGGCATATGGATGTACATCAAATATTTCAAGTGTTTATAAATGAGTAGCTATCATTTTAGGAACAATAGGACGTGTAAGAGGCATCTTGGGTTTAGTATCCTCATCATCATTATTCTCTTTATCTCCTTCGGGCTCATAATCATCATCATCATCATCATTTTCATCATCTAAGCTTCCCATACATTAAAGCACACAATCATGTAATACCTCCTTTTATAAGACTGGTCCAACTAGCTCATCAATGACATTTTTATCATCCCAATGTAAACACAAACATGGGTAGTGGCTCGAACTCATCAAGCATAGGCTGGTTAAACTCAATGAGTAGCACATGTGTCGTATGGATAGGCCAAGTTCGTTCTACTTCTTTAATCCTTACATATAGTCATGGATGTACATTTGCCAAAATGCTTTTGCCATCTCAAATAAGCTCTCTGCATCGTCGTCATCCTTTATGGAAATTAAAGAGTATGACACAACTCTTAAATAAGTGTTAGGATGTTTATATAAAATCTCAAGCCCTCCAGCACTGGGATCAATCCTAACACTTTGACAAACTCTTTGTGATAGTTCAAAATAGTTTGCATTCATTTTCATTTTTAATAGTTTCATTGGATCTCAATCATACTTCAGCCCCGAATTTCCCCTCACAATATTTTCATGGGCATATACCATGAATTTAATTATGTACGCTATTTTTAACCTATCCACGTTACAAGTAACATGCCGTTTAGTATTTCATGCATTGTTCACTATGTATTTCGACTACATACCATGTTAGGTCGACTATGGCTCAACCTAAGCCTACATGCACTTTACTTTCACTAATGGCTTAAAATACAGCATTTATTGACTTCTTAATCAAGAAATCAAAGCTTCAAAAGATCCATCTTTTGGACCCTTTACTTAGACACGATAGGTACAACTCTCTCTCTTCTTTTTTTTCTCCCTCTCATACTGTTTATGTTCTCTTTGTAAAAGAAAAACTAAGGTTTGTACAAACTTTTTCTACAATGATGATCTAAATAAAACAATTACAAATCTGAAATGTATAACTCTCAATCTATATTGTATGTCAAGCCTAGATTTTTCTTGATTTTTATTATTTTCCTTAACCCAATTAGTATTAAACTCTTACTTGTTTAATACTAATAATTGACTAAGAGTTAAGAAAAACTTGGTTTGAAACATGTTTTCAAAAATACTTTAGAGTTACCACCTGACCAGGGTCAAGAAAAGGTTTAGATTAGAACCAATTAAGTGGATCGATTTTAATCTAAACATTAGACTACGTCAAAACCAATTTTGAAAAATGGATTTTTGAAAACCAGATATTTCAGTTCAAGAGCTAACCTATTAAACTTTAACGAGTGCCACTTTTAACTTTCTGAATTTAAATTTGTCTTTTAAAACACCAATTCTAAACTGAAAAGAATAACTCTAAATCTATAAATAAATAAAATCCTATTTATACACAGAAAAACAATAAAAATAAAATTTATTCACAAAAGGAAAAAATAAAAAGTTTTCCCTATTTTAAGTCGCTCCATAGGTATCTACGTACTCTCTAATAAGGATTAGACCTTTCGTAGTTTGTTAGTCATAAAACTTTAATCTATTGATGTCTTTTAGTTTTTGAAAATGATCTGGTTTTAAGTTCTTTAACCATTTGATTTTATTTAAAGAAAACTTTGAAGGAAGGGTCTTAATTTTTTTATTTTGAAAAATTCTAAAGAAACTTTAATTTTGAAAAAGGATTCATTTTTTTATTTGGGAAATTAAATTTTCTATGTGATAAAAAATTTATTTATTTATTATATATTTATTTTTATTTTTATTTTTATTTTGACCAAACATACTTAAAAAAAAAAAACAAAGCTTCTCTTCCCCTTTTTTTTCCTTTTTCATTTTCTTCTTTTTCTTTCTTATTTCTTTCTTTTTTATATATATATTTACAAGTTTGTATTGCAATACAATAAATTGAAAAAAAGGAGAGAAAAAATATAGTCAAATATTACAAAATAAACAATAAATGGATAAAATAATATGTATATAAATATAAAAGGCAAAGGAAACAAGGAAAGGAGGTCGGACATTTGCTGGATTGTAGGTCAGTCATAGATCTAAGTCGCTTGTTGGGTATTTGGATTAAGCAGGGAAAGAGGGGAAATAGTGCATGGAAGGGGTAGGTCAAACTAATTTTGGGCACCAAATCAAATGAGAGAAGTTGGATTTGTGTATTTCATTAGGAAATATGGGATAGAATTGATGCCTTATCCAACGGAGGTGGTTTGGGGACGTTTTAAAGTTGGCCACCACTTAGTAGTGGTGGTTACTTCACACGATGGTAGATAGTGTGTGAAGTATTTGTTGGGCTTTGGTTTTTCAATGACGTAGAAGTGGATGGTGGTGATGGTTTTCATCGAAAACCACTATAAAGGGTACTACTTCTAGAGAGAGGGAGAGAGAGAATTCATGCTAGAGAGAGAAGGTATAGTGTATGTTCTTTGAGTTGATTTCAATGATTGTATGTGTTAAAACGAAGAGAAAATCCCTATTTATACAAATTGAAGCCTTGATTTCACTTGGTAAGTCAAATATTGGAGTAAATTCACAATCAACTCATTAATGGGTTTGACAAACTTTAATTTCAATTAGAATGCAATTCGAGTGAAACGAGTGTTCAAAATGTGTTCCTAATCCTTTGTTTTTGCTGAAAAAGATCAATGGAAGCTTCAACTCTTTCCCAATTTGCTTAGATTTAAAGAATTATAAGGAAGCTACAATCTCGGTTTTGTATTTTTTTTTTCTTAGTCCAAATTAGCCAAGTAAATGGCTGAATTTGGGTGCAAAAAAGTCTGGGTTTAAGACTAAGGCATGTTAAGTACTCGATTCCACTATTAATTCGAGTGGAATCATGTAGAATCAACATAAAAGGTGGCTCGAACACAAGCCACCAAACTAATTTTTTTGCCTAGAGAATTGCTAAGAAAAGACGAGAAAATGACTTAGGTTAGGCACATATGCATACACCTAATCTAGCACGTGTGATATACGTACCTAAGTCAAAAGAAGAGTAAGCACCAAGCGCTTGCTTCATGTAGGCTCCAAAAACAAAAGAGGGCCTTTAGCCTTGTTTCAAAATCAGATGGACCAAGTTCAAGACCTAATCCAACCCTCCCTAACCCTTTTTTTTAAACAAAAAAAAAAGATAGAAAATGGAAAGAAGAAAAAATAAATAAATAAACATTAAACCTAAAGTTACCAACCCTAAATTTTAATTTCATACAAATATTTTATTTAAGCCCAATTAAAATTTTTTCTATTTTTTTTAACTTAAACTCGGTACTAAAATTAAACGACCTTAAAAAGATGACATAGTCGATGTCACTTAACGATACTAATAATGAAATAGGGCCTTTTACTCTATTATGCCTAATTTTTTTTTTCAAAAGAAAATCTAAATTTTTTTGTATATTTTAATTAGGACAGTTTTTCCCTATTCTAAAAGAAAAAGTTGAAATTATAAGGGGAAGAAAAAATGAGGTATCTACACTGTGATACCAATTTTGTTTATTGTTATGATATTTTTCTATTTGTACTAACAAGTTTGTTTTATGATGCAAGGTTTAATGCCAAACTTCACTCAACAATTAAGCAAGGAAAATGTACTTCAAATGGTAAACCTTAGACTTTAAGCGCCAGAAAAACTCGTCATACAAGAAGGTTCAATTATTAGGGTTTCAATACCTAATTATTCTCTTTTCCCTATTTATATGTACATCAATATTTGTGGCTTCTTTACAACTATGTAACAATTTTTTTTGTTTCTTCGGTTGATACCTCTTACAATCTTTAACTGTCTTATACAACTACTTGCAAAACTGATTCTATGCATGACTCTTCATATTGTTATTATGGTATGTTTAAGTCTTCAAATACAATCGTCCATATATCTTAGATGTTTTCTATTTATCCTTGACTGTCTTTTATTTTCTATCATAACAAATTTCTCTCCTCCTTGAACATTAACCTTGTCCTCAAGATCAAATTCAGGGCAATCCTTGATAAAATCCTGTAAATCGACCCATGTAGAATCTTTTAGAAATAGTGACTCCCATTGAACTAGAACTTGTATAACTATAGTTATTTATCTAAGAAGTTCCTAGATATCCAGAATAGCTTTGGGTTAGATTATTGGATAACTGTCCAAAGCCGAAGCTGGTAATGGTCTAAGAGAATCCTATTTACCCTCAGCTTTCTTCAACAGAGAAATACCAAAGATAGGATAGATCTTAGATTGTTTTGGTAGATTTAATCTTTGAGCTATTGGTCCTATGCACTCGGTTACTTCAAAAGGACCAAAATATCTTCTAGATAGCTTGTAGGACAGTCAATTAGCTAATGAAGTCTATTTATTGGGTTACAACTTCACATAAGCCCAATCACTTACTAGCAACTCTTTATTAAACCCTTTTTCGATCAACAAAACCTTTCATTCTCTATGGTGCTTTTGCTAAGTTTTTCTTTAAAGTAGACAACACCTCATTTCGGTCTTATAACACTTAATCTACTACCTTCACTAATGAAAACCCTTTAATATAATTGGAAATATGAGGAGGATCCCTTCCATACACTGCCTTAAAAGAGGTAAGTTGAGTATTAGTATGATAACTAGTATTAAATGAAAATTCTGCCTAACTTAAATATTTAGGCCACTCGTTTAGTGACTCCATGATAAAGGCCCCCAAATAATGCTCCAAACACTTATTTAATACTTCTATTTGGCCATCTATTTGAAGATGGTAAGTTGAACTCATCTTCGGCTATATTCCACTTAGCTTAAAATTTTCCCTCTAAAATTTACTCAAAAATGTACTATCTTTATATGATATAATTGTCTTCAAATATCCATGTAGTTTAACTACTAAGTCAACGAATAACTTCGCTACTAATGTAGCCATGTAATTAGCAAACAATGGGCCCAAATGACGGTATTTAGTAAGTATATCTACAACAACCAATATTACCAAATACCCTTTTAATAATGGTAAACCAATAATAATATCCACTGAAATATCACAAAAAAAATTGTTATGGTATATGAAGTGGTTGTAATAAAACAACTGGAAATGTTGTTACATATTTGATTTGTTGGCAAATAGTACAAGATTTCATAAATTCTTCTACATCTTCTCCCCATTCCTTTCCAGTAAAATGTAGTACTTAAGCGCTTAAAATTTTTTAGTATCCCTACATCTCCTCCCATTAGTGCAGCATGAAATTTCATCAATAAAGTAGGAATGAATGATAATGTTAAGGGAATGAAAATCTTGTTGCCTAAATAAAGTAGCCCATCTCAAAATGATAAAAGGTAACTCTAGTGCCTCCCCTCTACAACATTTATCCCTCAATATTATCCATTCCTCATTTTGCTCTAATTCCATCTTTAGTATATTAGATGAATCAAAAGAAGGAATCGATAAAGCTAACAATTGAAATTATTCTTAAAATCTCTTTAATAAAGCATATGCTACTTTATTATCTAAGCTCGGTTTATATTGTATCTCATAGTCATATACCATTAATTTCACCAAATATTGCTGTTGTTGGGGAATTAAATTGCTTGAATAAGTAATTCTTTGAGACTCTTTCAATTTGTTCTAATGATGAAATGCCTCCTTAAGAGATAATGTTGCCATTTGCAAACTACTTCAACCACAATAGATAACTTCCTCACATAAGCACTTGCTTTTTGCATCCTTAGGTTAAATTTTTTATTGGAATATGCAATAAGATATTTGCCTTGAAGCAACACCGCACCTAATCCTACTCTTGATCCGTTTATCTTTATAATGAATGTTTTAGAAAAATCTAGAAGAGCTAAAATGGGTGTAGACATAAGTGACTCCTTTAACTTTTGAAATGCGTCCATAGCTTCATTACTCCATTCAATAGCATTTTTCCTTAACAAATTAGTTAGAGGAAATGCTTTCCTAGCATAATCTTTCACAAAACATTCGTAATATCCAATAATAGCTATACTTTTCTTTTTACCGATGTAAGTTGTGGCTAAGTCTTAATAGCTACTACCTTCTTCAAATCTAGCTACACTCCGTCCTTTGAAACTATATGTCTAAGATAGTCATTATTGTCCTTAGCAAAAGAACACTTTTCTTTTTAAGGTAAAAAAACATGTTTCTACAAACATTCAAAAGCTTTTTCTAAATGCACCATATGTTCATGTATATTCCTGTTATATATTGAAATATCATCAAAGAATATTGTAACGAACTTTCTAAGATATGGCCTAAATTGTTATTCATTATTGATTGGAATGTTGCTAGTGCGTTTGACAAACCAAACGGCATAATAAAAAATTTATAATGTCAATCATGCATCTTAAAAGCCATTTTGTGTACATCAACTAGATCATCCTTATCTTAATGATATACATAAATCCATTTTTGAAAAATTTGTGGCTCCTCCTAATTCATCTAATAGCTAATCAATTGTTGGGATTAGAAAATTGTTAAGGATAGTTGCCTGATTTAATGCCCTATAATCCACATAAAACCTCCATGATCCGTCTTTTTTCTTAACCAATAATACTGGTGATGAAAAAGGATTGTTACTTGGCCGAATGACTGCACTATCTACCATTGCCTTAACTAATTTCTCTATCTCTCATTTATAGAAATAAGGTTAATGATATGGTCTAACATTTATGGCTTTTGTCTCATCCTTTAAGTGAATATCATGTTAGATATCACGCATTGATGGCAATGATGTATAAGTCACAAAAATATCTTGAAAACTACTCACTAATGACTCAAGTTCATTACTGCTAGTAATATCATGAAGTTTTATGTCCTTCTGAGCCACTAAATTAAAGAAACAAGCCACAATGTTAGGTTTTATCAATTTCCTTAACTTTGATCCATCAATTTGCTTCAGAATTATCTCCTTATTTTGCCGAAATTAAACTGTTTTTCCTTCCCACGCAAACCTCATGCTCAGTAAAGCTTAATCTACCGTAATAGGACCCAATGTTACTAACCATTGTATTCTTAATACCAATTTAGCTCCTTGGATTTGCAAAATGTAAAAATCCACTAAAAAATTGGTTCCATTTAGAACTAATGGGACTTGTTTACACATACTTGAACAAGTGAAATAATCTCCGTTTCCAATCAACACAGAGAATTTAGAAACCACAATTATTAGTAAATCTAACATTTTTGCCACACTAAGATTTATGAAATTGTACATACTTCCAGAATCCATTAGTATTGAAACATGCTTGCCTTTTGCTGTTCCCTCCAATCTCAATGTTTTAAGTGCCATGGATCTAGAGATAATGTCGTAACTAATTTCTACTCTTACCTCATTTTCTTCATTGAATTCAACTACTTCACAATTTTCTTCATCTTCTTACATCTTTGACTCCTCCTACTATTCAAACTGATCCTCTTTTGGTTAAATTACCAAAAGGAACTTTACTTTACAAACATGACCTTAATGATATTTTTCATCACAGTTATTGTCGAACTTGATTTTTTTTTCAATTTAAAAAATTAGTCTTATTTAAACCGATTAATATTAAGCTTTACTCGTTTAATATTGACTTTCAACTAAGGTTTAAAGAAAACCAATTATTTTAAAAAAAATTTGAAAATATTTAGGAATCTTCACCCAACCAAAGTTGGGAAAATAGTTAAATTACAACCAATTGGGTGAATTGATTATAATTCACCTACTGATCTTTTGATAAAACTAATTCTTATAAGCAATTTTGATAACCAGAAAATCGAGTTTAGGGGTTAAGATTTCTAAATCCTTATGGGTACCATCAACTTTCCATATTTAGACTTTATCCTTTAAGATCACCTTTCAAAACTATCTTATAAAATGAAATTCAATCATTGGTTAACGAATTGAATAATTTAAACAAAAATGGAAAAATAGGTCTTTTCGTTTTTTACAACACCTTAGAAGTACCTACTACCTGCTATTTGAAATTAAATGTACATAGTACTTTCTGAAAAAATTTAAGCGGGTTGATTTCTTTTAACTTTTGAAAATTATCGACTTTAAGTTATTTAATCATATAATTTTATTTAAGAAAAACACCTAAGAGGAAAGGGTCCTAATTTGAAAATAATAAATAACTTAATTTTTGAAAAAAGCACATTTATTTTTATTTATTTGAAAAAAAAAATTCTAAGTAATAAAACATTTTAGAAATATCCTAAAATACCTAAATGCAACTTTTCGTGAAATACGCAACTACCATAGCAATGTGCCTAACGATGGAAAAAATAGATAAACCATAAAAAAGATATGTAATTGTAAGAAAAAAGCCTAAATTATAGAATATAAACCAAAATTTTAGAAAAAATAGCTTAAATCATATCAGAGATGTCTGAATCATAAAAAAACATGCTTAAAAAAAAAAAGGATCTTAAATTGGTGTTTTACTTTCGTAGAATTCTATAAGAAGTCCTAAATCTCAAAAGAATTTATTTATTTTATTAGAAAAAATGAATTTTCTAAGTGATAAAATTTTTATTATTTATTATTTTTTGTCCAAGCCTAAATAAATAAATAAAATTTCTTTTTTTTTTCTTTTATTCTTTTTTATTTTTATTTATTTTTCTTTTTTTCTTGGATCACAATACTAAATAGAAGATGGAAAAAAAAAAGAAAAAACAATATAAACAGTATACAAACAAAAGGGGACCTAGACCAATACTATAATTCACATGGGTTGGAGTTAGGCGTTAAAGCGGTTAGGTCGGTTCGCCAACTGGATTCAAGTCGGATCTTCGTAAGCGTATAAGCTAAAATATGGGAGAGAGAGAGGGAGAAGGAAGGAGAAAGACGTGGGTAATGGGATGCTCTAAGTGGTTTCGATAGTCTTTTCAAGCAAGAAGAACCACTTTTATGTGGAAGTCATTAATGAAACTTCCATTGGTTGTAGTGTCTCGACATTTTGTGGTATTTTTTCTTTTTGTTACCAATGTTGGGTGATTGAGTGTAGTGAGAGAAAGTGTTTAAGGAGCTCAAATAACAATGGATTGAAATGGGAAAAGGATGGCTCTTAGGGTTTTTGATGGTAAAGAAGATCAAGGAGTAGATGCTTTCGCTTAAAAATGATCGAGAGTGGGGAAATTCTAGAGAGAGAATGGTAGTGCTCGCGGGGTAGTAGATAGAGAGAGAAAGCTTTGATTCAAGCTTTGGGGATGTGTTTCCAGTGATTGTTTTCTCCCCATATGAGTTCCCATGCTCCTATTTATAGTTTGTCATCCTCAATTTCAAATGGGAAGTTCATAATTCATCCAAAATCAAAGATTTTCTTTGATGGGTTTTTAAAAGAATTCAGTTCATTGACCATGAAATGGTGTTTTTAATTGGAATTACTAGTCAAAATGAATTAAAGCACACTAAATCCATTAAATTACATCAATTTGATGCATCAATTTTTTTTAAAACAACCAATAATTGATGATCTTTAACTAAACATGAATGAGTTTTCGACAAGTTTTCTTCAACTTTGAGTTCGATTTTAATATACATTTTATTACTAATTTTAATAGTTAATGAGTTGATCTTAATCTAATCCAAGTCCTCTTTCAATTCTCACTTTTATTTTCGTAAAATATTGGGATAAAAGTGGGTTTAGTAAAATATTGGAAAAAAGTAGGTTTAATCAAGTTAAAAAGAAGGTTCATAGGGCTTTTATTTATGTTTCAAGCTCCAAAGAGGACCATTCATAAAGGTCCTTTTGTGTCGACTAACAGGTGAACAGGGTTAAACTCACAAAATCCAACTCTCCCTCCCTTCGATACAAGATCTTTGGCCGTTGGGCCAAGTTTGCTTCTTGATCATATCTTGTCAAAAAGAACATTAATTTGTTTTTGGGTCACTTTCGAAAAAAAGAAAAAAAGGCCCAATGAACTTCAAGCTTTGAAAATTGATCTGTTCCTATTGAGTCCTAAAAAATATTAAGTTTTCTAGGTACTTGTCTATTTTTTTTTTTTTTCAAAAGATGGACCAATATGATAAAATTACGGGATCGATTCCATTTCTTGCTCGGTATTTAAAACTTTAATTGCTTATAAAATTGTCAATTCAAGTTTGATTGAGGTACCATTTGAAACCATGGTTATCTTAAATTGTCTATTTTCATAATATTTTTTTAAAAAAATAATCCAACCTAATCTTTCCCATTTGTACCATAAAAACATAATTCTATCAAATCACATATGCCTTACTGACTTTTGGTTAAACCCTTTAATCTTGAAAAATAAGACCCCTTAAATGGGACTAAATGACCAAAAACCTAAAAATCTAATTTCCCAAATATTTTTTTTTCTAATTTTTCTATTTTTTATATTTTTCAAATTTTTATTTTTTTCTGTTTTTGTATATATATAATTTTGTATTTTTCTATGTTTTTGTAATTTTATATATTTTTATTTTTGTATTTTTTTATTTGCTAAATTAAGATCATTTTACTTCGTTCTAAAAAATTCTAAAATTAAAGGGTGGTACAAATTGAATGTCTATAGCTGCCTCTCTTTGCAACAAAGTTTGAGCACAACTTTACCATAATGATAAAAGAGACACTATTTTTACTCTAAGGGTAGAATTTGTCCTAAGAAACCCTGCAATTAGCTAGCTATCTTAGATTTGATT
Organism: Lumnitzera racemosa; assembly: GCA_024138005.1. Classification (NCBI taxonomy): domain Eukaryota; kingdom Viridiplantae; phylum Streptophyta; class Magnoliopsida; order Myrtales; family Combretaceae; genus Lumnitzera; species Lumnitzera racemosa. Next base: position 10,336,962 of record JAMXBC010000002.1, read on the forward strand.
TGCTAAGGATTTGGTGAAAGGTGAAAGGTAAAAGGAAGAGAAGGTACTCTAAGGGCTAGTGCCCTAGGAGCTGATGAGAAAGATCGGTTTGAAACTTAGCCATACCCTTCTAAGCTGACTAACCTAGGCAGGTGGGTGAAATACTCCTAGAGCTAGCTAAGACCCTAAAGATGAAATTAAAGCCTAGTCATGCCCCTATGAGCTAACTAACCTAGACGCGTTTATATTGTAAGGCTAAGTTAAGACCTAACACGCTTTAAGAGCAGGCTTATACTAAGTGGGCATACTTCAAGTACAATGAAAATTTAAAGAGGGAAAAGAATTATGATAGCATGCGATCCAAAGGCTTCAAGTTAGGATAGTGTTACAAGAGCAAGTGATTCGAGGGTTCCGAGTCAGGATAGTGCTCCAAGAGTAAGTGATCCGATGGCTTGGGATAATGCTCTAAGAGCATGTGATTTGAGGGTTTTAACTTAGGATAACGCTCTTAGAGCATGCAATCCAAGGGTTTTTACTTAGGTTAGGATAACGCTTCGAAAGCATGCAATTTGAGGGTTTTAACTTAGGATAGCACTCCGAGGGCATGCAATCCAAGGGTTTTAAATTAAGTTAAGATAATACTTCAAGAGCATACGATCCAAGGGTTTTGACCTAGTTTAGGATAGCGTTCCAAGAGCATGCGATCCAAGGGTTTCAAGATAGGATAGCTCTCTAAAAGAATGCGATCGCTAACATTTTTATTACATGGACAGTGCTTTAAAGAGCAAACGATCCATGGGGACCAAAGTAAAGAGAGCTTATTACAACTTGAAGATTTTAAAATGATAGGTTTGTTAATTGAAAGCTATCGTGGATGGAGTAGATGTTAAGGACAAGTCCTTTGATATAAGGGAATTGGATAGCGTCAACCATAAGGGCGATCATATTAAAGGGAAAGATTTTGGCCTCCAAGGCCAACTGAGGATTAATTTTTCTACAAAGGTAAAATCTTGAACTTTAGATAAAAGGAAGTGAACTCCTTTGAAAACAATAGTTGCCAAAGTAATCACATTTAACTGACATAAGCTTATTGTTAGGGTTGACTCTAGAGAAGATGAGAAAAAATAAAGGACTAAAATGAGAGAAAATGGAATCTGTTTCAATTTTTTGACTTGCTAATAGGTTTGGATTCTCCCAGTAATGTACAAGCTTTTCAACGACATAACAACTTAATCTTCTAAGCTACCTTTATCTAAGAGAACCCTTTATCAAGGGTAAATAACTTTTCATGACTTCTTCAAATTTCTTCTTATCAGAAGATATCTCATTAAAGGTAGGTTTAATCTAAAAGGACTTCCTCTTACTTTTACTTAAATTCCTCTCTCTTGACTTTAATTCCAAAAATTATGGTCCATCTTATAAGGATACACTTTTAATCAATCCATTAGGTCTTTTTCGAATTGTAATGTAATAAAGGCTTTTGGTCCTCCATTTCAAAATGGTTATTAATGTAATAGCTTTTTATGAAAGAATCACTCTTCAACCTAGGTTTACAAGTCAAGAACCTTATTAGTAAAACTAAAATTGTGCTTACCCTACTTTTGAATGTAACTTTTATCAAGGATAATTTATTTCTTTTAAGAAAAGGCTTTTCGAATGGGTAGAGTTATGGGTAAACTATAAGCCATGTGTTGGCTACAATTGTCTTTGGGGATCATGAGTTTTGAAGGAAAGCTTTAGCACTTGTCTTGACTTTTTTAATCATCTTGATTGTATATTGGGGTCCCTGCTTGAGGAATAGGCTTTTTAAGTTACTCGTCCCTAATCCTCTTAGGTCTTTAGTGTATTAGACTTGATCACCTTATTTTTTCATTTTCTCATGTTTTTTCTTGTCCCTTTCCCTTTTCCTCATTTTTCCTTCTTCTCTTTTTTTTTTCTATTCTTTTTTTTTTAATCTTTTTCTTTCTTTTTATTTTGACTTAAGACAAATGTGATCATTCCTTTTTTTGGCTTGCAACTTCAAAGTATATGTGGTTTGTGTTTAGTGTTTAGAATGAATGTCTTTCTTCATGTTAGAGGAAATTAATTATGAATGGTAATAATTACTCTTAAATTGATATGACTAAAGTAAGCACAAATTAGTTTTAACATTTTCCTCTAATAGATGCTCCTAACCTCCTATTTGCTCTACTATAAGGTGGTTCTCGACCGAGTTTAAATTTTGAAAATACTCCAATAAAAGGTTCAATGGGGTTGACAAAGGATTTTGTGTTTGGGATGTCAAAGAAATCAATGTCTATCTTCATTTTGATTCGTGTATTAAATGCAAGATGGACTCCCTTTAAGGAATGAGTCCGATAATCTTATACTGATGTTACTTAACTCTTGAGGTGTCTCAAGGTTGGTATTTGTGGTTTTTCTTACCTTTCTTCATTCTAAACCTTTTAACAAATGAGATATCTTAAAATAGAAGAAATGCAAATGAAGCACTTTATTTGAATCATTTGTCTTTTATAAACATTGTAAAGGTCATTGTGAAATTGTCTTTATTTTTTAATTGAGTCCAATTAGATTGCCCGTACATTTATTAAGTCTTGAACTCTATTTTTTAATTCCCAACGGTTGTTAGTAGAGTACCCTTACTAACCCATATGATATTCACATTGTGCATTTAAGTCGTATTTCCTTGGCTTATATCTTATCATTAAGGCTTTTGATTGTAATAAGCCTTCTTTTCTTAATTGGTCAAAGACTTGAGATAACGAGGCAAGTATCTGAGTGAACTTTTTTTTGGGCATTTTTTGGCCTTTTTTGCTTAGTGTAGGTTCTGATGTTGTAGATTTATACATGCTCCTAAATCTAATGAGGGCTGGTCTTTTTTCGGTTAGCTTCCTTATCCTTATCGCTTCTTCACTTTGGTTTCTAACCAATACAATGTTCGTAAAACTGACCATTGTATCACCCAACAAGTACCTATAATATGGTTTTTCCAATGAGTTAACAAAGATGGATATTAATTCCCTTTCATGGAGAGGAAGAATTATTCCAGTTGCCAAACCCCTCTTTCTTTAGGCGTATTCCTTAAATGACTCGTATTTCTTCTTTCTCATTATGCATAAGTCCTAAATCAAAGGAGTTGTATCAATGTTGAACTTGTATTACTCATAGAACACCCAAGCCAATTTCTCCCAATTATTGATTTAGTTGAGATCGAGCTAAGCGTACCAGGTTAATGCGGACCTAGTCAAACTATCTTAGAAAGTCTGTACCATAATTTGATTATTTTGAATATGTCTGCCCATCTTACGAACATATAATCTGGTGTATAGCTTTGAGCATTTGATCCCATCGTACTTCTCAAACTCTGTTATATTGAATTTTTCTAAGTAAGCCTTGACATCATAAGCAAAAAAAATTCAATGATCCCAACTTGCTTGAATCCATCATCATTCCCAAGTGCTCTCATCTTTTTAGTTATCTGTTGAGTTAACTTCCTTTCTAGCTCCTTGATACTTTCTTGACTTCACTCTAGGTTAATTAGGAAAGAATAAGCCTTAGGTTGCAAAACTAGATTAATCTTCTCTTCGGGAAGAGGTGCTTCAACAAATTTCCTCTTTTAGGCTTCTAAGTGCTCTTCATTTGATGGCATTGTAGCTCTGAGTAACACGATGTTATCAACTAGAAAATTCATCTATTCAGTTATTTTCCCTATTGTTTGCTCTAATGAAAGAAACCTTACTTTTGTTAGATTGGTACCATTAAGTTTGTCATTATTTCTACTATAAGCCATTACTCCTAATAAGAATTATCATCTATTAGCAATTTCCTGATTTTATTTATTGATTTATTTTTTTGAAAGAATACTCTTCTTTTTAAGAGAGAGAAAAGGACTTATTAAAAAAGTGGAATATAAGGATAAGACTTATTTAAAAGTTGTGAGGATGGAGTAAAAAAACATTTCTAAGAGATCAAGAGCCTATATATTTACAATTGATCATTTAAAAGGTAACCTATAAGAAAAGTAATGCTAAGGACGTATAAGAGAAAAAGATAAAAGAGTTAGAGCAAAAGGTATAGAAAAAAAGACCTATAAAGAAATTAAATAGTAGAAGCCTAAGGACACAACTCTCATGACTAATAAAAAATGTAATATAAGGACATGTGGATACAAAGAAGGGAGTTAGCAAACTAACTGTGATGTAACAAAAAAAAAATAAAAAAAAGATTTTTGTTGCATTTTTAAAGTTTCCAAAAAAATTATTACAAATACTCTACAATCTACGTCTTCTCTTTCTTGTAGTGTCTTAGCTCCTCTTCAATCTTCTTCCTCTTCTTCAGCTCAACTACTTCGATCCATCTAGCAATCTAGGAGATATCTTCAGCATAAAATTTCTAGAAAGCTTTGACCCAATAATAGGAAGCAACATCTTTAGAGAGTTCAATGACAACAGCAAACGTATCAATAGGGTTCATCTTTTAGGTGTCTTTTCTATGAAGGAAGTCAAGTTTATGACTCTAAGTATAGCTGATAAACTAAACCATGAGTAAGGCCATATTAGTATTTACTTCTCCATTCTTCTATCCTTTGAGACAATTGAGCGATCTAACTTGTGCTACTAGTAGTATTAGGATATAAGATTTCACTTCTAAAAATTGGGTCACTAACTCTGCAATCTTGTGATGTATGTGAAATTTCCTATTAGGAAATAAAACAATTCTAAATGTTACCAAGATATAGGTGTTGATTCTATGTTGCTGCCAATCTTCAAAGCTACCATGTTAAGTCTTCTAATTTGGTTTTGATGATAACAAAATATATGATAAGTTATCACTAATATGTTTATGAAGTGTGTAGATATATCATGATATAACATTAATTCATTCTGAAAAAAACCCACAATGAAAAAGGTTAAAACGTGTTTAACAAGAACAACAAGTGTGCAGGTTAATTTTAGAATGAAATAAATTCAAGGATTAAAAATAAGTTTGGAATTGTATTGATCAGAATGCATGTCAAAATGTGTGTCAGAAACTATATCAATAATAAAATAGAACAATACAGATTGTGTACAGAATCAAGATTAGCTATTGTTCTTAAGCTATTTTTTGAATAATCTATACAAGTTAAGTTGAAAAAATATATGAAAGGCCTAGCTTTACTTTGTTGGCCATATTTGGGTGATGTGCTTAATTCTGTTCCACTAAAATTGGATTTAGCCTATAGGGATTTTAAGTTGGATTGATTTAAGTATACTCAAGAATCAAATTTGTGGAATGTTTGATTAAGGTTTGATCAATATATTTTGGAAAGAAGGTATTATGATCATCTAAGCAAGGTTGGTCAAGTTTTAAATACATTAAGAACATTAATCGTGAAAGGATTTGCTGTATTAGTATTGTATATCAAGTTCAAATAAAATTCAAATTTTTTATGAGGCTTTAATGGATAAAATTAAGCTCAAAAATTTAAAAATTCAATGCAAATTTTTGCAAGTTTTTCAAGACATGGTTGTAACTTATTCTGTTGACAATAATTGAAGAACTTTAAGATATTTTGTTATAGATAAGGTTGAATATTGTGGATAAATTCAATGAGATTTTTTTAGTTTTATTTCAAAATTCAAATAAGAGATGATGAAGCTAAGGGATAAAAATAACATGTAGATTTTTTGGAGATATATTCTTTGAATTTAAATTATAAGGATATGTGATTTCAAAATGAGTGAGATATACGTATCTGAGGAAAGGATAAGTTTTGAGTATATTTTTAAGCTTTTTGGTGGAGTTTATTAAGTAAAAAATACAGCAAATATTTTTGGATGAATTTTTAAGGATATACAAAGAGTTATATATTTTTTTTTCTACACTTGGTGAAGTTTATCACTATAGTTGCATTTAAATTAACAAGAAGATGATAAGCTGTTGTTTGAAATTCAAATTTAAATTTAAATTTCAAGGATAACTAAATGAGAGATTTTCTCTACTTGGTTACAAAGTGCTTGGTCAAGATAAGAGCAAAATGAGCTATCTCCATATCTCTTTCAAGTAGCTGTTATTTTTATTGTTACACCAAGGATCAATAGAATAAAAGTCGAGTAGCTGACAAAACAGGGGATATATACTGAATATAGATCTAAATTTCAAAAATTCTTTTCGTGCAAACTATAAGAAACTATGTCAGAAATTGAGTGAAAACAATTTTATTATTTCATTGTTGTTGTATTTGTATGAATGTTATAAAGAGTTATTTGATTCTATTGTCTTCCTTTTTTTTTTTAAATATTATTGATAGTGCAATTGAGTGTATGTGAGGTTAAGGAATTTTCTATGTATGTCCTATGTTTAGCTTAGGAAGAGCTAGTGAGATAAGACAGAGAAGTGACTAGATATCCTTGTAACCTTTGATTGATTTTTGTTCAGTGAAAAGATTGGACTAGTGAAACGATATTGGTAAGGAGGATCGAGTCCCCAGTAGTAGAGCTAGAAGAGAACAATAGATAAAAGGCCGAAACTCTATCTTTACTCTATTTAGTTTCTAATTTTTATTACTTGTATTGCGCATAAAGTTAAACAATTAATCTTCAACTACTTGTCATGCCATTTAAGAAAAAGTTTCTAGCTGTAGCTAGATGGGGTCGTAACTAAGTAAAAAGATCATCCACCCTAATGATTCTCATGTAAGGATCAGCCTATATTTTGTATATTTTAGATTCAAAGAGGCTTAGGAGCTTTTTGAAAATTTTTGCAAAGCTAGTTGTGATATCTAAGACACATTTTTCATTTTTGACAAAAGGGACTCCTAACACATGGGAGTATTCTTCGACGATTAGGCTCAGTTAGTATAGGTCAAAACAAAAAGATTAACTCTAACGATCCCAAAAGTAGACTAAAGCCTATAAATGTGGATTGAAAAATCGAAACCATCTTTCAAGTATTCCCTTAGGCTTTAGAGGCTCGTGAATATGAACCCTTTGAAAAGGTTTAGTGTACGAGAAGACCTAATCATTTTCTATAAAGAGGATGAAAAGAAAGTTATGTTAGAACTATCCTATTTATACAGTAAATACATTGATATTCTAAAGAAAAGAAAACATTTACAGTGAAAAGATTAGGAAACTTCACAATTAATCCTTTTTTTTTAAGTCTTGCCACATCGTATCAATTTGCCAATTTTGGGAAAATGATTCGTGAATGCAATTGGGGTAGGTTCTAAAAAGGTTCTTAAGCTTTGTAACCTCACTTGTTTTTAGAAAACACTTTTATTAGTTACATCAAGATTAAGTCGAGGTGGCATAATCAACTTCGAGTGGTGGTTACACCATAATACTCGGAGCCCACATAATGGCCCCATTGTCCTAGGATCTTAATACAATCGCGTTTAACCGTTTCTATCGTACAGACATAATATAAAAAGCAACAAAGTTAGTAAAATCATATATAAATGTAGAAAATAATAATGAGTAAACAAACAAATAAATAAATTACACTAAATAAGGTGATCTCAAAGAATTAATTCTAAAATTGGAAAGTTAGATGGCTAACCCTTTTGATGTCCCCAGTGGAGTCATTAAGTTATCGAGCCTGATTTTTTTCAGTTTTATAAATTATTCTTCTTTAAATCGATCAATATTAAGTCCTACTCGTTTAATACTAACCTTTGATGAAGGTTTAAAGAAAACTAGTTTTTTATTTTTTTGAAAACATTTTAGAGTTGCCATTCGATCAAAGTCTGAAAAGAGTTAAATTATAACCAATTTAGTTTATTGATTATAATTCAGCTACTAGTTTTTTGATAAAACCAATTTTTGTAAACAATTTTGAAAACGAGAAAATCAAGTCCGAAGTTTAAGCTTTTCAAACCCTTATGAGTATCATCAACTTTCTAAATTTAGATTTGATTGCTTAGGACCACCTTTCAAAACTATCATATAAAACGAAATTCAATCATTAGTTAACGAATTGAATAATTTAAACTAAAAAAAAAAACAGCTTTTTTTTGTTTTTTACGTCGCCTAAGAGGTATCTACATACCCGCTATTTGAGGATCAGATGTACAAGTTCTTTCCGAAAAATTTTGAGCAAGTTGGTTGCCTTTAACATTGGAAAATTATTGGTGTCAAGTTATTTAGCTATTTAATTTTATTTACGAAAAACACCTAAGAGGAAATGGTCCTCATTTGAAAATTCCAAAATATCATAATTTTTGAAAAAAGTCCATTTATTTTTTTATTTGAAAAAAAAAATCTAAGTGATTAAATTTTTTAGAATAATCCTAAAATATTTAAATGCAACTTTCCATGAAATACGTAACTACCACAGTTAACGTGTTTAACTATATAAAAAATACATAAACCATAAAAAAGATGTCTACTTGTAGAAAATAAGCCTAAATTATGGAATATGACCCCAAATTTTGGGGAAAAAAAAACTTAAATCGTGATAAAGATGTCTGAATCATAGAAAACATGCTTAAAAGAAAAAGGTCTTAAATTGGTGTTTTACTTTTTTAGAATTCTACAAGAAGTCCTAAATCTCAAAAGAGTATTTATTTTATTGGAAAAAAATATTTTTATAAATGATAAAATTTTTATTATTTATTTATTTAATATTATTTATTTTTTTATGAAATCCTAAATAAATAAATAAAATTTATTTGTTTTTATTTTATTTTTATCACAATACTAAATACAAGAAGAAGAAAAAAAAACGATATAAACAGTGCACAAATAGAAGGGGACCTTGACCAATACTGGAGTTCGCATCAGTTGGAATTAGGTGTTAGAGTGGTCGAATCAGTTCGCTAACTAGATTCCAATCAAATCTTCATTCACATACGCATTAAAACATGGAGAGAGAGAGAGGGAGAAAGAAGGAGAAAGACGATGGGTGGTAGGATGCTCTAAGTATCTTTGGGATTCTTTTCAAGTGGAAAGAACCAATTTTATGTAGAAGTCATTAATGAAACTTCCATTGGTGATGGTGTATCGAGATTTTGTGGTATTTTTTTTTGTTACCACTATTGGGCAGTTAAGTGTAGTGACAGAAAGTGTTCAAGGAGCTCAAATAACAACAGATTAAAATGAGAAAAGTGTGACTCTTAGGGTTTTTTATGGTAAAGAAGATCAATAAGTGGATGTTTTTGCTTGAAAATGGTCGAGAGTGGGGAAATTCTAGAGAGAGAATGGTAATGCTTGCAAGTTAGTAGGTAAAGAGAGAAAGCTCTAATTTAAGCTTTGGGGATGTGTTTCCAGTGATTTTTTTTCTCCCCATATGAGTTCCCATACTCCTATTTATAGTTTTTCATCATCAATTTCAAATGGTAAGTTCATAATTCGTCCAAAATCAAAGCTTTTCTTTGATGCGCTTTTAAAAGTACTCAATTCCATTAACCACAAAAATGGTGTTTTTAATTGGAATTACTAGTCAAAATGAATTAAAGCACACCCAATCCATTAAATTACATCAATTTGATACGTTAATTTTCTTTAAAACAACCAACAATTGATGATCTTTGACTGGCCATGGATGAGTCTTTAACAACTTTTCTTTAACTTTGAGTCCAATTTTAATACACATTTTATTACTGATTTTAACAATTAATGAGTCAATCTTAATCTACTCAAAGTCCTCTTTCAATTCCTACGATCAAGGGAAAAAATAAAGCACTTTATGCTTTTGAGCAGGATCAAACTCATGAAATCCAGCTTTCCCTCCCTTCAACACAGGATTCTTGACTGCTAGGCCAAGTTTGCTTCTCATTCATATCCTATCCAAAAGAACATTAATTCGTTTTGGGTCACTATTGAAAAAAAGAAAAAGAAAAAAAATGCCCAATAAACTTCTGTAAACCCTACTTTTAACGGCTTGTGATATGATTAAGAGTACTTCCCAAACTTTTTTAAGGATCAACTAAACTAAAAACTCAAGTTTACATTTAGAAAAGAATTTATGCTTTTTTTTCCCAATTCAAAAACATATTATCGATAAAACCGGAACTTGAAAAACTACGAGCTATAAAGTCACTTAAGACCCTAAACCTTTAAAAAATTAAGGACTTTTAACCCTAAGCAACTAATCGTTAATTTAATTTGAATAATTTCATTCAACTCTAGAAAATTTTACAATTTTATAAGAATTGAATCATAATTTACAAAACAATGTAAGAAGTAAATCCTGAAACAATTTTCTATAAGACAATGCCCTTATCTTCATGCCTAAACCTTATATATAAATAAGTAGATTAACCAATCACCTTAAATAATTTATCAATTGAAAGTTGGGATCATTTATCAAGTAATAACTTATCAAAATCTAGTAATAAGACACTTTTCTTATCACCCATTTACTTATACTACATATGGACAAATTATCATAAGATTTCATATACTTAACTTTAATAAATGAGATAAGATCATTCCATGCCCAAAAGCATACCCTTATGGCCGGTTTGAACAAGCAAGAAAGAGGGCCATACTCTTTTCTTTCATCCATCAATCACTTTATCTTACACTCTACTATTCACCCCTTAATGCTTACATTATCAATAGTTGCAATTGTTAACTTTTATATAAGTTACAAGACAACCAAATCAAGCTTCTTAAACACACATTTACCCTATTCCCTAACCGGCCACTCTTTCTCCCATTTCTCTCACTTTCAATTTGATTTTCACTTCCTTTTTCTCTCACTTAAAACCAACACAAAAGTGGAAACAACCATACCCCACAAACCTTTCACTTTGCCGCCACTTCCAAGCACACTCACACTCACAGCACACTCAACTTCTTCTTATATCCTTCTTTTCCAACATTCAAAGCTTCTTTAGGATCCTTAGAATATTCCATAAACTCCACCTTAAAGGATCATAACCCGGGTTTTGAAAAGGGTATAAGAAGGAGGAAGTGAGATAAAAAGCATAAGTAAAACCTTAGTACACAACCTCCATACTTTTGCTTTATGGACGAGTAAGTGTTTCTTTATGTTAGTAGGTTAGCGTTCATGTTAGGAGACTATGATTTCTTGAAGTTATGAGTATGATTATAAGTTGGTGTAACATCAAAGACCACCCTAAGAAACAAGCTCGTACAACCCTTACATGAAGTTGCAATATGAGCATGTAAAATTAGTATTTTGTAAAGATACTTGTTTAATACTTTGAATGGAAAACTAAGATGAGAAAATCTTAAAACGAGAACTTGAATGAAAGAAAAACATACTGGACATGAGGATTTAAAGGTCATTTGGATGTTGATTTCATTTCCATTAAGTTGAACATACTTAAATCTAGACTTAAGTTAAGGAATAATCCATCACATGAAGTTTTATGAGGAAACCAATTTTGTAAGACATGAGCTATGATGTGGTAATAAATATAAGATCTACTATTTTCATGAAAAGCATGAGTCAAATAACCTTTTCATGGAAAAGAAGTCAAGCTAAGATTTGAATACAAGTAACTTAAGTTTATGATCTAACACCTAAACTTAATAAAATGATGAAATAAGTTGGAAAACCAAGTCGAAAACTCTCATATTCAAACCGAATAGTTCTGGAACATCCTTAAAAAACACTTAAAAATATGATAAAAGTAAGTAAATAAAGTAAAAAAAACCAACTAAGGCTAGTATGATAAGTATATTAAACTTAAAACTTCTAAAACGAGCCTCATATACCAAGTTGAACCACCCCTAAATTTCTGACCAGCAACTTGAAACATCAATAAGAGTTGTTTTAAGACTCTCAAGAAACCCACAAGACAATCCCTAAGCCCAATAAAGTAGTTAAATTTGAGTTGGATAAAAAGCAAGCCTATTTGACAACTTAAGCCCGCTTAAGAGCCTAAGAAGTGGTTGATACTCAAGGAGTATTTTAAGCTTAAAATGAAATCTTAAGGCTATGCTCAAAGGATTTCCCAAGTTACCAAAAAGCCCATTAACCAAACAAAACCCAAAAGCTCTCTAAATCATTAGGATTGCTATTGTTCTGACCTATGGATAGATTTTTGTACCTCATTCCAAAAATCTAACCTCACTACATTAAAGTAAACTCGAAAACGATGAAGATTGACTATAAGATCATAAAAATCAAATTTAAAATGAAAAAGTTATCTGCGATTGAACTTTTAAGTAAAACCGAGAAAGATACAAAAACTAGTCGAGAGTATAACTTAAGGGATTTTAGCTTAGTTTCCTAAGTTTTATTTAAATCCCTTACAGTATTATGGTTTCAATGACTAGGGGACACCACATACGGAGATGACTTGCCCTCGGACTATTTTGAACTGACTGCATCACGGAGTGAGTGAATTATCGATGACTCTTTACTTGTAGAATAGATGTACCTAAACTTATATATATAAATTTGGATGCTTGTAGGATATAAGAAATGCATGTGTATGAATTTGTGAACTAAATTCTATGGCTTATTATTTATATAATAATGGGAATTGTTGTGATAATTTATACGTACAATTGTATGGAATGAAATTATTTGATCACCTTAAAAATCGAATTAACTACTTATACGATTAAGGAATTAAATGGATCATGCATTTCCCATAATTACATTCAGATAACACCAACAGCCGCTTCACATAAAAGATGGGAAGGGACTCACAAGTGGAGGGCCTCTTATAGGATTAGGTACTAGTTATGTCATCATTTTTATTAAGTCTCTATCTTAAGTTGATGGGCTTACTAGGTGCAAGGAGACACCAACCGTCGACGAAGGCCGTGTCTTGTGGCTTCTGTTTAGGGCGTGAGTTTGTGGATTGTGAAGGCCACTACACCGCTAGACTTGGGATTTTAAAATATGATTTTGTTATTCGGTAAAGAAAGTATATACATATATATATATTATATATATATATATAGTTTTGTTTTAGCTTAAGCATAATAGTGCAAATGAAGCAAAACCTAAGGTTTAGAGCTCGGATTTTGATTTAGGTCGGTTAATTATCTCCAAACCTCGACTATAGAAGGTATAATTCTAAGTCATATGCAGTTCCTAAGCCATTGCATGCGTTGTTGGGCATACTGATTGTTCATGTATTCATATAATTGCACATCTAATAAATTTCTGCCATGTGGTACTAACGAGGGTATTTATCTCACTACGTTTAAGCTTACACCTCGATAGATTTCTTTTGATGTAAGAAAACCTTTTCGCTAATCTAGGCCGAGGGATGCCCAAGGTAAGTCTCTAGTAGAGATGGGTTGGAGCGATCAGGGAGCAAAGAGAAAATTTTATAATAGTTTTGTAGATAACTAGTTATTTTTATATTTTTGTTTATAACATAGATTAAACTTTCTAATGCAGTTTCCTTATGAACTGCATTTATTTATAATATTCTTTTGATATGAATTTTATGAGTTCACACGTCTAGCTAATACATACCATAGAAGTAATTTTAGTTAAATTACTCTATATTACTTATTTATGGGCCTGATGGTAACGTATAGTGAAAGGAGCCTTATGTATCGTATGAAAAGGCTGCGATCAGCAAGGGAGTTGATAGTAAACTTTTATACGGTATACGGCAACCTACCACGACAACGATATTATTGGATTGTGATAACTTTGAGTTTTGAAAATTGATCTAATCTTATTGAGTTCTAAACAATATTAAGTTTACCCAGCACTCTTCAAAAAAAATTTTCTTTTTTCAAAAAATGGACTAATTTGATAAAATTATAGAATCAGTTTCATTTTGTACTTGGTATTTAAAATTTCAATTGCTCATAAAATAGTCAATTTAAGTTCGATTAAGGTACCGTTTAAAACCATGATTAACTTAAATTGTTATTTTCATAATATTTAAAAAAATAAAAATCAAGCCAACCTGATCTTTCCCATTTTTACCATAAAAACGTAATTCTATCAAATTGCATATGCATAATTGACTTCTGGTTGAACCCTTTAATCTTAAAAAATTGAAACACCCCTTAATTGAGACTAAATGACAAAAAACCTAAAAATCCTATTTCCTAAAAGTTTTTTTTTTCTTTTTAATTTTGTTATTTTTAATTTTTTATATTTTTCAAATTTTTGCGCTTTTTCCAATTTATATATATTTTGTATTTTTCTAATTTTCTTTTTTTTTTCTAATTCTCTATTTCTTTGTATTTTCTTAATTTTTCTAAATTAGAATATTTTTACCTTGTTCTAAAAAATTCTAAAATTAAAGGGGGGAAAAATGAAGTGTTTATAGTTATAGCAAAGCCCTTTTTCTCTTCTCAAAGTCAATTCAGTTGCTGTCATTTTCTTTATAGGTAATGAGTTATGGTTGGAAATATGAGAATTGGTTTTATTATGAGTTGTTTAGCTATTTGGTTTATTTGAAGCTTATGATGATGTAGTAGAAATAGTGGGTCTTTGAAAAGATGGTTGATAATATGATTTTGAAATAAAGGATAGGTTTAGATTTTTATTTGAAAAAGCTGGGTTTGAAAAAGATGGGTGAGACTAAGATTTGGTGAAAGAAAACAATCTATTGATAAGTCTTTGCATCTTCGATTCATGTAATTTAGTTAAATGGACTGCTTCCAAATAGGATGATGGTCTGGCAGAAATGACTTCTACTTGTATATTGGCCTCAAGACCTAATATGAAGCAACTTTCAATAAAACTCTATGACAACCCAAAAATATGATCGAGTAAGTTCTCAAAATTCATTTTGATACTCCAAAATTGATCCTTTTTGTACTAATTTAGACAATTTACCCTAATAATCTTCTAAAATTGAAGGTCCAAACCTTGTTTTAATTGCTTTCTCAAATGATGACCAAGTAGTAATTAACCATTGAAACCACTATAAAGCTTCATTTTCCATAGCAAAAGAAACCATTTTTTACCTTTGTGATGATAGTACTTCATGAAATTGAAAAAATTGATTTACCCTAAAAAGCCAAGATTCTGGATCTTACCCTGAAAATTTTGATAAATCTAATTTTACAAATCTACAGTATTGATGTGACTTCTAATTGTTATGGGATGAAAATGATGAAGAATCCTTATTTTCCCTTGAATTTTTCCGATTCTTTTCTAAAGGTTGAAAAGATTTTCCCCTGAAAATGATGAAGAATCCTTCTTGTAAGCTTGATATTCCTCTTATGTTGGTTTCCATGACTTTACTACTATCTTGATTAATAATTAACTATCAATGAAAGCACCAATTGTTAGGCTAACTATGGGTGAGCTTAGGGCCACACACACTATACTTTCACTAATGGCCTAAAAAGTAGCGTTTAGTAACTTCTTAATCAAGAAGTCAAAGCTTCAAAAGATCCACCTTCTAAACCCTTTACTTAGACACGATAGGTACAACTCTCTCTCTTCTTTTGTTTCTCTCTTCTCTTTATAATGGAAAAACTAGGGCTTATACAAACTTTTTCTACAATGATAATCTAAAGAGAACAATTATAGATCTAAAATTTAGAATTCTTCATCTATACTGTAATACCAATTTTGTTGATTGTTATGATATTTTTTTATTCGTACTAACAAGGTTGTTTTATGATGCAAGGTCTAATGCAAACTTCACTTAACAATGAAGCAAGGAAAATGGAATTCAAATGGTAAACCTTGGACTTCGAGCACTAGAAAAACTCCTCATAGAAGAAGGTTTAATTACTAAGGTTTCAATACCTAATTGATTCTCTTTTCCCTATTTATATGTACATCAGTATTTGTGGCTTCTTTACAACTATGTAACAAATTTGTTTATTTTTTCGATTGATACCTTTTACAATCTCTAACTACCTTATACAACTACTTGTAAAACTGGTTCTATGCATGACTCTTCATACCATTGTTATGATATGTTTAAGTTTTCAAATATAATCATCCAGATATCTTAGACATTTTCTATTTATCCTTAATTGTCTTCTATTTTTTGTCATAACATACCATTACCCATCACATTGAAGTGCAAAAAGCAACACACTTAAATTACAATTCTTTTATGACTATGCGATGTACCAACATACAATTTTCTTACAAATCGTATAACTATGCATTGTTATATTAACATGCAAACACAAAATTTTACATCTAAATGGACAAATCACACCACTATAAACAATTGAACAACTAGGCTAAGTTTTCTAAAATTTGATCTAATTTATGTAAAATAATGTAAAAATTGATGAAATGTGAGTAGAAAAAGCATTTATCTTTGATTTTTAGCAAAAAAAAAAAAAAAAAAACACACTTGGAGGATGTTGGATTGGTTGATGGTTATTCGTCTATGCAAGAGAAAAAAAAGGAGTGTTTCTTTGTTTAAGAGTTAAATGCCTTCTAATCATTAAGTTGACTTTTTATTTTAGATCCAGTGAAAGCACTATCTTGAAAAGGTGCTTTCATTTTATAATTATAAGGAATGCGTATTTTAAGATAGCACCTTCCTTATAATTATAATTTTAACTAAAGGTACCTTCTTCTAAGAAAACAACAAATATGAAGGTGTCCTCACTGCCTTACGAACGTAATATATTTTCGCTCTAACCCTTTTTATGATTTTTTTGAGGAATGCACCCTCAATTATGTATACGTAATTCAACTTTCTTTTTTTTTTATTGTTCGTTTACTTATAGAAAGTCATGAAAAACTACCACTAACCATCAGTAATTCATTCATATTCCCTTTTAACCTTAAAATTCTATCCATTTTAATGGATGGAGTCGAATTGCATGTACTTCATGATATAGACCGATAATAAAATTTCTATTAAGGGGTTTTGCATATAATATATTTACGTATTATTTAAATTCTTGATTTTTTTCTTTATTCAAAATTCAACCTTTTTCAATGTTTATAAATTAGGACTTTCATCGCCAATACTAAATTTTCCATTTATAGTTGACACATAGAAGCACCTAGTTTATAGAAATGATTGATAAAATAATATAATTAAATATATATGAATAAATAGTAAAAATAATGAAAAATCAAAGAATAAACAAAGGTATAAAATTTTAATTTTAAGGGGGAAAAAAAGGATTCCTCCACTTTTTTAGGATGATGGGTTGCACAACTTTACTTTTAGTGATGGATTATGGCCCACCAAATTCTTTAAAGCAATAAACAGGTAAACCACTTAAGAAAGATAAGTCATGGATTCTAATTCAACAATGGACTTATTTATTTTCCATGAAAGTCCTGTCTTAGTCTAATAAATATGAAAAGAAAAAGGTAACCACTCGCTTCTCTAGAACCAAATATTTTATAACCTAGCAAGTAGTTTCTTTTCTTTCTTTTTTTTAAAGTGAAATGTTCATTATGATGACAAGTAGTCAATTAGGAGAATCGATATGTTACTACAGGATATACTCTCCCTCATGTTTCATTATTCATATATAATGTATCCTGGGGCTTAGATATTATAAAGATATAGAGATATTCAACTATGAATTATTAAAGGTCAATCTATTTTAGTAACACTATCTATTGAAAGTATAACTCAGCATTGTGAAGATGATAGGTGGTCTTCCACCACCAATAATTTATTTAAAGAAAAGGGGAAAAGTAAAAAAAAAAACGAAGAGCGTAACTAGATCGCACAATTCAAGTGCAAATAATTATGTTTTTCTTTATTTTTTTTAAAGATTTGTTGATAATGGTTGGTCATCCATCACATGTGGATGTACAACCCATCAAAATCTTGGTGGCAAATCAAGCCACTCTCGGGTTGATGATGGTCGAATACCTCTTTTTTAAATTTTCAGGTTTTTTATTTTATTATTTTATTTAATATACATACTTAGCGATATTATTTATGTTAATTAGTTATATAGACTAATCGATCACGACTTATCAATTATGTATAAAAAATTAATCGTGAAAGTTTTAAGTTGTAAAAGTTAAAGACTCGAATAAAAATAATAATAAGATTTAAATGGAAAAATGATAAATTTTAAGAACTAGAAATATACTTTTAATTTAAAAATAAAAAGACAACTAAAGAGAAGCCAGTTATTTGCCATTTTATTATATGATTATTGATATTTTTTAAAGCATCCGTATAGCTTGTGCCTTGACAAAATGGACATTGCCTTCGTTTGCAAGTAGAAGGACACATGGACGGAAACAGCTAATAAGGGCGCACACAGAAAAACCTATGGTTTTTACGCCGTCGATACCTATATGAACCATGGGACCTTGCCCAATCCAATGTATATGGCCGATGGATTTATGAGATTCATCTAGAACGTGAATGGACCTTTCACAAGTTTAACCCTTTTTCTTTCTTTCCTTTTTCTTTTTTTGTTTCCTTCCCTTTTTAGACCAGGTAAGGAAAGATATATAACTGGTTACATGGGTAATAAAGTGGAATCAGTATAGCATTGAATTTCAGTTCAATCAATCAAGATAACATGAAAACTTCGAAACTCAATTTAAATTTAACTGAGTTATAAATTTTGATTTGATAAGTTTATACCTGACTCGATTAGTTCAGCTAATTTCAAATTTTTTATAATTTTTTTTAACTAACCTTGAACTCACTTATGTTTAGAAAAAATTAAAAACTATATCAAGTTTCAATAATTTATAAATTGTCTTAATTCATTTACACCGCTAATGATTTGATCCTCATATTTTACCATTCTAATCAAGATCATAAATAATGAAGTATATGATTTTTTTTTTTTTTTTTGCCATCAAAAGTGAATATTATTACTAATCAACCATTATCAAAAGATACATTTGTAGATTAACCAGAAAAATCATCAAAGAGTAGCTTCAAGAAAGAGAATGGGTGCGAATCCACCATTCTAAAGAACACATTCTCTTTGTCATGAAAGAAGCTATCCAATCTGCAACTATATTTGTATTTCTTTTAACAAAAGAGAACTTAACTACTACTAAGATAGGAAAATTGTTGCTTTGCTTCTTCAAAAAAAATCTTGGACTGCTAATGTAATGCTTCGAGCTTCCCTAAAAGAGCTGAATGGAGATTCTGGTAATCAGTTTCTAGGATCACATCCTTTTTGCCCATCTGAATTGCTAAATGAATCCTGAGCCCAAGTGCTACACATTCATGAGTTTTGTACTTCTATAGTACAAATTTGGAAAAAAAAATATCGAAATGATACGAAACTAGTATAGTAAAGGTGCATTTGGAGAGCGCAGCTCCTTATATTGTAGGAAAAATGCATAGAAGAATCGCGTATTTCCTATAATAAGGAAGGCGCAAGGTAAGAATGCACCTTTGATGTTGTTGGGAAGGTGCGATTTTTCTATATGCCTTCCATTCAATATATATACATTTGTTCCGCCTTCCCCCTTCATTTGCACCACTTCCAAACATTAAAAATCTTGAAAACCTTTGATATTCCGTCTTGAAGCGATAACTTAGCCTTATTTTCTCTTTTCGAGCAGTAGCGTTTTCAGTAATATTGTATGTAACTATTTATCATCTTTGTTTCACAATAATTTTTTTTAATTATTAATTATATTGTATTTACAGTTATATTTATATTGTACATGTAAAATATAGTTACATGATAATTTTTGTAGTATTTATATTTTCATAATATACATATTTAATTGTGTTTATTATTTTTAATTTTGTGTTATGTATAATTTTTGTAGTTATATAAGTTATGGTGGTTATATAGAAATATATATATATATGACTCGTATAATATGTGATTTTACCGATATATTATATACGATACACTGAGAAATGAAATTATGTAGAAGATTATAGTTATCATATGAGATAAATTAGTTTACGTAGAAATGTAATTATATGGCTACGATGATACGCCCTACTGAGACGAAATTGTGTGTGTATATGATGATATGCCCCGTCGAAAAACAATGTCGTGTGGGAGTGCGCAAGTTATAATGTGAAGTTATAATGTTTAATAAGATGCCCCATCAAAAAGTAAAATTATATGGATACGATGAGACGCCCCACCGAGATGAAATTGTATAGGTATGATAACACGCCTCACCGAGATGAAATTGTGAGGGTGCGATGAGACGCTCCACCAAAAAACAAAACTATGTAGGTATAATGAGACGTCCCACCGAAAAATGAAGTCATGTGAAAGCTTACGAAATATGCTATGAAAAAGCTAAAAAGTAGGCCAAGCAAGCTCCAGCACATTCTATCAAGTAATATAGCCATGACAACGGGATATAGGAGGTGAAGACAAATTGAAGGCACAAAGCAAATGGAGTGATGAAATGAGGTGGATGAACACATATTGTAGATACGAATAGAATAATGTGTTCATGTAGGAAATAACAAATCTATAGGATCCCATGCTCATATGCCATAACGGCACTTAATTCTATTTTAGTAACTATTGGTTGGTACATTAGCACATGGTATACGTAATCTTATTGATTGAATGTTTACACTAGACACTTTATGCCAATATGTGATGAGTTAAATTAGCCTCATCTCGATTACCCGTTCCTCATAGATGAGAAACTGAAACGTGATTTAGGTAAACTAAGGAAGAAGAGATTCCATATGAAGATGGACTTAAGGAAGCATGCCAATAATATTATACTTTCATAAGTCAATGGCACAACATACTTTTTTATTATTTTGTAGGTTAGATAAATCTAGGACAGAGTGACCTGTCGTTATAGCATGGACAGGGACGACATTGATAGTAGGACGTATGGGACCGTCTGGTATGTTTTCATATTAAATAATCTATTAATTTGTACAGTTCAATAATTTTATAGTGTTGTACTGAAATTAAATCTAATATTACAGGTAGGCGAGCACATTACGGTTCGTCGAGTGGGGTTCAACCTGTAGAAGGGCACGTCCCAGATACCATTGGACGATTGCTTCAAGACCCACCTTGCCAATGCTAGTTTCTTGGGGGTCGCATGGCTACCATTTATTTAGATCGATCATCATCTCATCATGGCATTAGTCGAGAGATGGAGACCCACACCTCATTACGCTACAAGATATAAAAGTGGAGACCTGAGACTCTTGATGCTCGCGTATGGATGTATCCGTAACCGACACCACCAACTTCCCTTAAACGTTATACATGATCGCCTCGGACGGTATACATAGAGGAAATCGACACCTAACTACCTCCATCACCGCCTACTCCAATTCCTCATGTAAATTTTACCAATACTCCTCTGCAATCATTTGAGTCTCAATCATCAGAAGGTCTATTCATTTACAGACTATTATTATTAGTTCGTTTTGGAAAACAATTAACTAGATTTAAAAAGAAATAGTTGTAAATAACTATATTTGTATTACTTAATTTGATTGTTATGTATTATCGACGATTGTTATGTATTATTACTCATTGTGTATATGGTTTTTATAAATTATTTTTCATATTATATTGTTATTTCCTTAATATTGATTTTTATTGTGTATGTATATATATATATATATATATATACTTATTCTTTACACTATGGTTGCTTTTAATAGGTTTAGTTGGTAAATTAGTTGATAAATCAATTGATAAATCATGTAGGCCAACCCGTTATATTAATACTTCTAAAAGAAAACACACTTAACGAGAGGTAATATAAAACGTAAATTTAACTTAAGATCGGAATTAACAATTAATTTGTTATTTTCAAAGTATTTAACTATATAGTAATAATATTGAAGATATGTGCTATTGAATACGGAAAATACATAAAAGGGATACATAACTATATAATAATTTGACCATTAAAATAAAAAAAAAAAGAAAAATAAAATAAATTCAAGGCATGCATGTAGGGCACACATATGGGTGCACTTTCCTAGGATACTGAAGGTGCAGATATGGAGCGTGCCTTCTTTGAATATTGAAGGTGTATGCCTTTGTTTCGCTCTCCATAGATCTTGAAAGGTGCGCTCTCCAAACATGCCTTTAGTTATAAAAAACAATGAATGATAAAGGTATACATAAATTAGTTTCGTAAAATTTTTCGATAATACACCATTTTGATATATTTTTTTAAAATTTATACTATAGAAGTACAAAATTCGCACATTCACTGCTTCTATAGAAGGTGAAAATCTTCCATGATGATCACATGCTACAGCTGCTATACCTGCCTCCGAGAAAGCACTCTTCCTGGAAGCGTCTAAATTAATTTTAATGCATGCCCTAGAAGGAGTTGATCATCTGTCAGTCCTAATTTAATTTCCCTAACGTTACACCTATTCAAGGAGTTGTCATTCAAAGAGCACCTACGACCACACACGAGCTGCTCTCTACCACTGGTTCAGTTTCACCCCTTTGCCTCTAAACTAAACTTTTGACTAGGCAACATAGGCCTTTTTCCCCAAGCCTTATCAGCTGGATCCAACCCATTACTGGTTTGAAGCACTTCCTTCGAAAGTGACTGCTACTGGAGAGTTATTATCATTTCTCTGAACGATCCAATATAGCTCTAGCTGGAGAAATGCGCTGATGCTCATACATTGAAAAACAACGTTCACACCAAATGCACCAACAGACAATGGCCATTCTTGCTTCAAATAATTCTTTCTCTTCTTTCCAGTGTCGGCCAAAACCTTTCTACAACTTTCCCACCAACAAGCCAAACTCGAGACCTCTTCCTTGACTACCTCAATACTCAGCGCCGCAAACCAAACACTGCTAATCCATTCACATAACAGAGGTACATGCTCAATAGACTCTTCTTCACCGCACAGCAAACAGTTAGGCATTTGAGTAATGTTCCGTTTTGCCAAGCTAACCATGTTAGATAAGGAATTGTTAAAAGCTCTCCAAAGAAAATGTCTGATTTTTGGAATTGTCTTAAAGTTCCATAGTTTCTTCCACATCTCAGTTGTTATTACAAAAAAGGGACTTGCTTTGTTACTCATTGAAGATTGACGGGCATTAATTCTATGATAGGTGGATTTTGTAGTGTAAACTCCACTCTTATGATAAGGCCAGATCAAACAATCTCGTCTTCCACGGCAGCTTAAAGGTAAGTTCCTGATTGCTGATAATTCTTCATTACTGAGCTACTGTCTTAAACAACCGAAGTTCCAACTTCCTACTTCCTCATCTATCAGAGTTGCAATCTTTCTCTTGCTGATTCATAAGGCAAACCAGAATGTAAACATCCATCAGATAGTGAAAGTACCCATCTGTCCTCACCAATCCTTATCCTCTCTCCATACCTTAACTGCCAAACTGCATTGGAAAATAGGATTTTTTTTCCCCTTTCAAGATACTAGTTTACCCCTAAGAGTCCCTACTTCCTTTTCTAGCATGTCGTAAACCTGTATCAGGGAAATATAATCCCTTAAGCACTTTAACCCACAATGCCTTCGGATTCTTTCCCCCCCTCGAAGCCATTTTCGTAAGAAGGGCAAGGTTGAAGAGATTCAGATCTTTAAAGCCTATACCCTCATCCGCCTTACTTCTTGTCACTTTGTCCCAACTCAACCGTGGAACTTTTCGTTCCTCTCCTTTGACTCCACCAGAATTTAGCAATAAGCAGGTTTACCTCTCTGCACTATTTCAAGGGAAATTTAAAGCATCCCGTTGAATATGTTCGGATTTCCAACGTCATTTAATAGCTTTTGCTTCCGTGCTTGTAACTTCTGTACAATTTTGTTTTTCACAAAGCTTAGAGCTTCTGACATGGATTTACCCTAAATAGTAGGTAAAAGCAAGTACCTACCTGGGCTAGACTCCACCGAAACTCCTAAAGCATCAGCCATCTGTCTCCTCACATCCATGGGTGTGTTCAAACTGAAGAATAAGCTTGATTTACCATAGTTAATAGATTGACCGGATAATGGAAAATATTTAGCTAAAACACTCTTTAATTTCAAAACTTCCTCCATTTTTGGCTTAATGAAAAAAAGCGAATCATTTGCAAATAAGGGGTGTGCCAGCACAGCACAATATTTCTTCATTCTAATACCCTTTAGAGCACCTCTGTCCTTTAACTTGTTTAGGCCATTAGATAAGACATTCGCCACTAGGATGAAGAGATAGAGTGACAAGGGATTGCCATGTCTAATGCCTTTGGTATGATTCACATAACCCACTGTTTTGCCATTCAACACAATATTAAACGAAACAAATCAGACACACTTCATAACCCAACTAACACAAGTCAAATCGAAACCTAGCTTAATAAGAACAACCTCTAAGTCTCGTTCAACCCTATCATAGGCCTTATTCATGTCAATTTTAACTGCACAAAAGTGTTTATTCCCTTCTTTCTTATTTCTAGAAAATGAAACATTTCATGCACAATCATGATGTTATCTTGTATCAATCTTCCCGAAAGAAAAGCACTTTGATTGTCCCACATAAGATCCCCTAAGAAAGGGTTTAATCCATTAACTAACATTTCGGAAATAATCTTGTACAAAACATTACAGAGACTTATAGGACGAAATTGGATAATATTATCCGAGTTAGGAACCTTAGGAATCAAAATAAGGTCAATTTGATTAAGATGAGAGGGAAAGTTATCTATTAGGAAGAACGATTTGATTGCCTTGATGATAAAGTCTCCAACTGTCCCAAAAATGTTGACAAAACATACCAGACCATCTAAACCCGAAGCTTTAAGAAGACTTAACTGAAAAGTTGCTAGTTTAATTTCCTCTACACTTACGTCACTACACAACATGTTAGTTACATCCTCAGTAACTAGTTTATCGACCTAGTGAAGGCAATGAAACCATCCTCTCGACCTTTCAGTGGAAAACAATTGTTGAAAATAATCCACAACTTCCCTTCCAATATCTTCTTCTTCATTCAACAATTGTCCAGATCTACCTTGATGGATAAAATTTTGCTTCTTTGTGTTCTACTAAGAGTAGATTAATGAAAAAAAGCCATGGTACGATCCCCAAACTTCAACTAGTTCGTACGTGATCTTTGATACCAAAACATTTCTTTTTCCAAAAATTATGCAATTCACCTAGTCAACAATCTTCATCTTCAAATTCGTCCATGTCAACTCCTACTTCCTTTCCTTGGACTCATACCAATCTTCCTAGAATTCTATCCAATCTATTTTTTGTTATTAGGTGCTTAGATAGGAGTGCAACTAAAACCTCCTCCAAGTTAAAAGTAACCTATGGTAAGCTATAAGCTCACAAAATTAAGTTTATGACAACCCAGCTTAGATTTAAGACTTTTAGAGAAACTTATCCAATTGAGCCCAAACTTTATGACTAGAATAAAAAAGTTAGTCGAGATATTACAGTAAAGTTAACTTTTAATAACAATGACCCAAAATCACAATTTTACCCTTAGAAGTTGAAATATTTAATATAGCATTAAAATGTTCCGAACTCCTAAAATCGAACTTAGATTGCAACGAAAACTTAAAGACAAGTTAATTGAGCTATAAAATGAGATAATATAGTATAATTTACTATATAAAAATATACATAATTTTACGAGTATACCCGGTATAAATAATAATTATATCCGTAAATTAACCCTAAATTATGTAATTATATATTTATTGTGTTGAATTCATGAACATATCCTAAAAATAAAAGATATGCTAGAAACTTAATTATATAAGTATAGTTATACATTACGCGTGATATTCACAAGGAATATACACTCGTATATTAAGTAAATAATTAAGTATTAATAAAATATACTCAAAATACCTAAAAAATTGCAAAATATTATTCAAAAGCCTTCCAATTGCAAATTCACGCCTGGAAATTGCTGGAAAACATCAAAGTTGGACAATTGCTGAATCAAAAAGTGAATCTACAAGTAAATGCCACCTCCTACTTGCAATTAATGAAGGAAAAAGTAGGAAAAAAATAAAAATTTAAAAAAAAAAGGAAAAAGGAACCGACTTAAACCACTATAAATCTGTTGAACAACATCACTTTACATCTTTTGGAACTAGAAACAACAGAAAGAAAAATCGTAAAAAAATCGTAGAAAATAAAAAAAAAAGGGAAAAACAAAGCAATTACTGAGCTGAGTTAGTTCCTAGGGTTTCCTTTGATCTGTTATTACACCACTCCACCACCAAGGAGTACCCCCAGCGTCTGGGTATTTCGACACACCCCCACCACCCTACGGCTGTCAGAGATACCATGAACAGTAAGGTCAAATTCTTGCCCTGTTTTTCAAGAATTTTTAAAAATTAGTAAATCCACCTAAAAAATTATGAAAAAAATTGTACTTAAGTTATTTTAAACATGATTTCATGTGATATTTTGATTTTTTAAAAATTCATAATATTTAGTATACTTTATTGAGAAATCTACTGTTCACCCGAATGTATAATTGTAAAATAAATGTACTAAATAATATTGTTTCTAGCTGAAAATTTTTGTGTAGAATGTGTATGATATATAGGTAATTGCTATGTAGCCCGAATTTTGATTTGAATAATTTTAATATTTATTGCATTTTTAGGCCTGAAATTAGCTCAAAAATAGGCTAAAATTATGAATTTAATAGGAAATTATGAAATTAATTGATGAAATGGACATGTACTGATCTATAATAAATAGTAACAGTATTGAGTCAGATTGAAATTAATTTGGTGCTAAAAGAATTATAATTGGATAATTTATCATAATTTAAGGGTAAAATCGTCAATATGAAAATATAGGCAATAGGTCGAAAACTTGAAACCAAGTGATAACTGAATTTCCTATATTTTTAGAAGTCTATAGAAATTTTCGGGGAATTATTTGGTAACCCGAATTATTTATTACGAATTTATTAAGTAAAATAGCTTAAATTACAAGTCGGGGTGTATTTGTAATATTTATTAATAGCTTAAATAGTTAAATAAAAAATATATATAGGATTTCTGATCAGATTGGATTAAATGGAGATTTTTATTATATTTATTAATATTTTCTGATCGGGATACACTTTAGGTATATTAGAATTGAATAATACTTATATTGTTACAATATAAGGACAAATTAGATAAAATATAATTTAATAATGTAAATTACGTATAATACAATCATTTTATATAATTATATATAATTGTATTAAAAACACGAACTACCGGTTAAAAGCCATCTCTAGAAATAGGACTTGTAAAACGCGTCGTTAGGTCTATACGAACCCAATGACACTAATTTTGTTGAAATCGGATAACCTTAAGTAATTTAGCCTATGACTATATCATATTCAATAATATACATATTTCGATAACCTTACCGGAATTAAAACGTGGATTAATAAATAAAAAGTACGTTTCGATACGATCGAAACGATATATAATACAAAATAGTATATATGATGTACAGTATCAATAATTAATAATTTAATTCGATATATAGTAATAAAATGACTATATATTATGGAAATAATATATATATATATATAAATATAACCATTTTAGATTAAACCCTAATGTTTTCGTAATTATTATGAAAACTGAATTTGGGTTTTTTGTGTAATTAGGACCTTGCAATATAAAGACGGTTAACAATTCAAGTCAGCAATAGCGAACGTCTAAACATGTAAGTTGGGATTGTGGCTTCACCACTTGTTTGGATACTATTTAAAGTATCCGGGAACCCAAGAGTACTTCTGGTTGTGTTTGTAGTTAGATGATTATGCGTATGCTGTGTGTATAAATGATACTCGGTTGTGACAGGAGTTCAACTCCTTGGTGTGCTGTTTTGCATATTTGCATGGATTCTGTATTGTGTGAACTTGTTGGTCACCCCTGATTATGCGTATGCTGTGTGTATGAATGATACTCGGTTGTGACAGGAGTTCAACTCCTTGGTGTGCTGTTTTGCATATTTGCATGGATTCTGTATTGTGTGAACTTGTTGGTCACCCCTGATTAACACTAACGGTTATTCGATTAAAATGTAATTGGACATGCATAATCACCTGTTAAGGGAAACGATTAAGAGTGTTAGGCCAAATACCGACTTTCTTCGAGGAGGATGGCTGAAATGGTCCTTTTCCCATCCTTAGTCGAACTAAGTGACAGGTGAGGAGGTTGCGGCAAGGTTGAGGGTCGTGGTTTGAATGCGGTCATGGGAGGAGGGTGTTTTCCATTACACAAGCCTAGGCTTGGTCTAACTTGAGTCGCAATGAAACTCTTCAATCCGGGTTGGAGCGGATGTAATTTCTTTAACCTCACAGTGGACCGATTAACACTGTGTGATGTTTCATTTGAGTGATTGCATTGCATTTTATTATAATTATTTAACCTTATTTGTGATTATGCAGTATTTTTCTGACTCCGTCCCACTTACTGAGCTAATTGTATTCACATCCCTACAAACTCTTTTGCAGGTGTTGAGTAAAGACAAGATGTTCAGGTACCACCGTTCCCAGGATAATGTGCTGCTGTGTGGGAAAGTGAAGATCGAGGAATTAACTGAACCTGAGCACTTGACTTTGTCTTTAAGTTTTGAGGAAAACTAATTGGGAATTCCTTATGAGCCCATTAGTTTTCTAACTTATTGTATATGGACCGCAAAACATGTGGTTTTTAATAAACTTTGATTGTAAACTTTACCTTTAGACGTGAAACATTTGTTTAAATACTATTATAGTACTAAACAGCAGATTGTATAAAACAAGTATCTTGTAAAAGCTCTACAACAAGTATCTTGTAAAAGCTCTACTACAAGTTTGGTTATTAACAGGTGTCAGAACAGATGTTTCAAGCTGGTTGAGTTGTGCGCCTTATGTGAATTGCGTCTATGATAGCAGCTGTGAGGTCAGCTTCTATCTTAGATTAGTTTACACGGCGGGATTGTTATGACTCTTTTTATTCGGGGCGTGACATAAGCCAAGACCAACATGTTTCCCCCGAAGCCGAGCTAATAGGAAAAGGCCAATAGAAGGGAAGAAATCAAGACAAATAAGACGAAAGAAGCAGAAATGCTACAAACTTTCAAGGTATCCAAAGACCAGATGACACGATTTGAAGTACACAGTAGATACAAACCTTCGAATGGGTATTCAGACTCAAGGGTCATTATTAAGGAAGTTTAATAAATGAAGGTTTTACGTGTGAATGTGAATGGATGTCATACACTAATGCACAAACATAATCAGGGTTGAGCTTGAAATGGGTCTTGATATCACTCACAAGATCTAAATCAATACTTGTGTTTTAAATGAAGGGTTAGATACAACTCACTAACTCGCTCAAATGAAAGGTTCACCACAATCTCAAGATGAAGATTGATAAGAACACAAGAAAGATTAAAGAGCTAAACACACTTGACAATCACTCAAAAAGGAAACTAACTTAAGCAAGCTTCACTAGAAGAAATTCTCTGAGAATATTCTTCATTGATTGATGATAATTAGTTGTTTGCTACTTACAAAGGTTACTATTTATAGCACATCCTAAAACCTTAGTGATAAAAATGTAAATACTGTACAAAGCCTTAAACCTTAAAGATTAGGACCACAATTAAAATAAAGGAAATATTTACAAGTGTACAAAATTGTACATTTGATAGGGAGGTCGACATACGGGTCATCTAAGTTGTCTTAGAATGAGTAGGATCCAAATTGGGTAAGGTCAGCAATTAGATGTCCTAATTCAAGTTGGAGTCGTTAAAGTCCTGCAGTGCTTAGTCGATCTACCTATGAGGTCGATCTATAATTGCTAAGCTTTAGGATTAGTCGTCACTAGATTCTTCATGCCATGCTAAACTGGTCTTTAGACTTGGGACCTCAACTATTTGGTCCTTAGTCCTCTCAGTAGTTAACAAAGCTGTTGCCAAGTTGTCTTTCTTGGCCTTTTGGTATCAACTCGGCCTTGAGTAAGGTAAGTTGACCTCGGCTTGTAATAAGCCAGCCGTAGCTTGGAGATGGTCATAGGTCGATTCCTATCACTAGCCAGCCAAGGTTCCAAGGAAGAATGCCAACTCGAAGACCAGAAGCTTGGTAAAGAGCTTAGGACATCTTGGCAACCAACTCTTCAATTTGGCAACTATAGGTCAACTTCACTAAAATATTAGCTAAGCATAGTAAGATCATAACAACTTTAGTTCCAGATAGGACATCTAGTTGCCAGCCTGATTCCATCCAAATCTGACCCATTCTAAGACAACTCAGATGACCTACAAGCCGATCTCCTTCCAGAAACATACAGTTTTGTACAATTGTAAATTGTTTCCTTTCTTTTAGTTATGGGCCTAATTTTTAGAGTTTAAGGCCTTGTAATAATTTACAATTTTGCCACTAGGGTTTTAAGATATATTATAAATAGCAATACTTATAAGTAGCAGGATATTGCCTTATCATTATCATCAATTGAAGAAGAAAATATTCATAAAGAATTTCTTCTTACGTAGCTTATTAAGCTTGTTTCTTTGTTGCGTGATTACTAAGTGTGTTATTACTCTTTAATCCTATTGAGTTCTTATCTATCTTCTCATAAGATTGTAGTAAACCTATTCATTTGAGTAAGTTAGTAAGTCGCATCTAAATTCCATTTGAAACTCGAGTCTTGATTTAGTGTTAGTAAATCATAACGAACCCTATTTCTAGCTCAACCCCTGATTATATTTATGTTTCGGTAAGTAATATCCATATACATTCACATTCAAAACCCCTTTAATTGTCCATTTTGACCTTTCCAATCAATTCCCAAGACCCTTGCATGGTTCTCTGTGTTCATGTACATTGTGTTCCAATGATCTCTTGGTCTTTTGTAGTGTATTAAGCTTCCAATTGTCTTCAACAACTTTCCTTAACAAGCCACATATTTTTAAACTTAAATTTTTTGGCTCCTTTACTTTCTTTGTAATGTAAATCAATCATGATGGGGGAATGATCCAATCCTATAGTAAGAAGAGTAAAACTTAAGTATTAGGGAAATACATAAAGTAGTCATAAGAGCCCAAGGCTTTATCTACACGCTCCTTCACTTCAACTCCATCGTGTCTTTTGTTAGACCACATATATTTTTTACTTTTAAAACCAAGGTTTTACAAATTAGTATCTAAAAAAAATTCTATGAAACCATTTATTTGCTTAGCATCACAATAATTACCACCACTTTTCTCATGCTCCTCTAAAATTTTTTTAAAGTGTGCTCACATAGTGAAGGAGCCTCAACTAAATGCACACCAACTTTAAGTTTATTCCATAAATTCTGCTTACCCCAAAAATCAAATGGTAAGTACACCTATGTAGTGTGTACTAATTTACCATCATCCAAATTAATCAAAGCATTCATAAAGTAACGATCTATATCTATCACATCCACCTTTAATTCTTGCATCCACCATAGACATAAGCCATCCGACAAACTAGTAGGTGATATAAAACAAGTATAAGTAAACCCCAATCTATCCCTTAATCTATTAAGCTTTTGAGTCTTATTTTTTGTCTCCACTAAAGACATAATACTTGGCTTAAATTTATAAATGAGCACTTTTAAGTTGTCAACTATCTTGGGAGGTCCCAACCCGTAATGGTTCCAGCATAAAATTCTCATGGTGACTATATAGCTGTTAAAGGCTAGCCACTGCTACCTATGTTATTATCTTGTACAATTGGTACATCAACAAAGGAGTTTCTATCCAACCAATTCTAATTAGTCACTCTTTTTTCTTATACTACTCTTGCTGCTTAAACTCTTCTTTACAAGCCTTCTTTAGCTTAAGCTTTTCTACTCCAACAATAACCGATGGTTCCACTTCAACATTAGAAGTTTCTAGCGCAAGGTCTTCATGCACTAGATGCATCATGTTTTGTTGTACATTTTGTGTGAGCTTAGTTTTCAGGGGTGTATCTAAAGAGTTTTCTTGGTGAGAGTATATCTACAATAGAAGGTTAGATATATTTATGTTAGATGATTAGGTCTCCAAGCTGGAATCATTTGGTGATTTTCATTTGGATGGTTATGAAGGTAAGACTTAAAATTTGGATTAGCTTCTTTAATGTGAAGGGGTTGGCTTATATGAGTGAGATTTGGGTAGGTGATGATCATGATTAAGGTCTTGGTTTTCTTTTAAATGGCATACATCAACATGGGCAACAAATTTCATTGCATGCATCCAATGACCACAAGACTTAGACGACTCTTCGTCAAAGGAGTAATTCTTATGTCTATGACCCATTCTACCACAACTATAACAAAAATCAACCAAACTCCCATGCTTAAATTGGACTCGATATCTACCATAGTCAACTCCTACAACCTACTGGCCAGATTTCAAATGTTAGGAGTAATCAATCCTTACCTTAGCTCTAAGAAATCCTCTAACAATCGTTGTATTGGAACCTAATTCCTCCACCTCTAAAACTTCCCCCACTTTATTACCTAAAATTCACACATTTTTCAAAGCTAATTGATGGAACTTTAAGCCATGAATTTAGACCCAAAAGTCGATTCCATTCATCTCCACGTCTTCTATATTTGCATTTGATTTCCATTTACGCAACAATAAACAAAAACCCATCACATTTTATAGGCTACTACTTAAAACCTTTTGTACAAACTCTATTAAAGGAAAAGTGCAGAGAAACATATTGTGGTCTAATATAGAAATTATCACATCTACATATTCTTTCCATGATTTTTTTAAAACATTCGTTACTGCAAGCTTATTCAACGATTTATCTACTAACCTTACTAACCAAGGCCCTTCCTTCTGAGCTACTAATCAATTGGTTAATCTCTAATTCTAAGCCCCCTTTAAAATCCTAATGTGATTTACCATGCATCATAGACATCATTGGGTC
Organism: Lumnitzera racemosa; assembly: GCA_024138005.1. Classification (NCBI taxonomy): domain Eukaryota; kingdom Viridiplantae; phylum Streptophyta; class Magnoliopsida; order Myrtales; family Combretaceae; genus Lumnitzera; species Lumnitzera racemosa. Next base: position 10,369,598 of record JAMXBC010000002.1, read on the forward strand.
CTATCAACAAATCTAAGATACAAAATTATTTAGCAAAGGATTAGAAGTAGCTAAAACAAAGGAAGGATCAAATAGGAAAAAGAACAGACTCGGTGAAAGCAATATTGACAATGGAATGATGATGACAAAAAACTTACAAAGACATTGATTCAATGTTGATAAGTATACATAATGCAAGCTAAAGAGTGTTAGTGCACTCTTATTTAATGGATTGATACATTTGCAAATCGCGAAGTCATGATGTAGTAAAGAAATTTGTGTCAATGAATATGTTTGATTTTCCGTTTTTTTTTTTTTTAGGTGTTATGATGTGTGAAAAACTAAATGTAATAAATCAACATAAAGAAAAAAAAAAACACCAAATAGGTGTGAATACTCTCAAGTAGAGAAGATTTTCTCTCTCTAAAAATTAGAGAGAGTGTTCTTAGTAAGGTTACCTTCTTCTTCCATTAAAGTACACGATTATAAGTTTGCCATTCATTTTAACACTAGATGCAAGAAAGAAGCTTCCCTAGGCAAGATTGATTGGTATTGGGATCGAATGAAAAAAAAGGTCGATTCTCCTTTTTATTATGTTTTATTATTTTCAATCAAATCATAGTAAATTTGATAATGTGGTCCCCATAAATAATATTGTAAGTAGTGGCCAAAAAAGAAAATGATATTGTAGGCATGAGGGGACACATTATTTCGTAAGTTTAAACCTTAAATAGATCAAACCTACAAAACTAAGAATTAAAAGGAAACGAAGCAAAAGGGAAAGAGGGAAGAAACAAAGCTTACCTTTTAAATGCTTCTACAAATCAACTACCTAAATGTTCGATGCACTTTGCAACCACGCTTGAATAAAAAATCTCCTTCACAAATGAACAAAAACCAATTAAAATTCATGTCATCTAAAACATATGACTCTAACTTAAACTAATTACTTATTGGATCTTATTGAACTTCTTCTTTCATACATCACTGTTTTTCACCTTGCATCACCTAAAACCTTAATTAGGTTTTCCCATACTAACAACATAGGGAAAATGGAAAGCAGTAGAAGAATTTACCTCAAAACAGGAAGGGGAAAAAAAGATACACTGCCCTTAGGGAAAGAGAAGAAGATGCCATAAAGAGAGAGAGAGAGAGAGATTAAGATACACAACTGCATATGCGGAGTATCAAAGTGTTTTAATTAACACACACAAAAAGAGAAAAACACATAAATTAGAGAAAATAAAATATGAATAAAAATTCTATTCTAGTCTTCTTCTTAGTGGTGGTCTTCACCACCATTAGTGACACAACACACCCATTGTCAATATGAGTTAATTAATTGGAATGTTGCTATATTAATTTTCTTCTCTTAATCATTCACTCACTCCTAGCCTTAGCCTAGCATCTCCAATTGTTGCCCCCTTTCCCTCTCACTACCTTCATCATCAATCTCCCTCTTACCTCTTACGTTAACCATTATTGCATAAAACATCCACCCAAAGACTCTAAAGTTAGCATTACTAAACTTAGGTGAATACTCAACCTTTACAATAAGACCACTAATATTAAACTTTATGACTATATGGAGGCCTTATCTCATTAGAAATGGGATAATGGCATTGAAGAAAGATTTGGTTTCTCTTCTCTAGAACAAAACATGAATTCTAGTATACCTTCCCAAGGCAAAATTATAATGCATAGTACCTAAAAGTATTGGGAAAAGGAAAAAAAAATTTAAGTGTTGTTCCTGGAAAAATATTTCCAAGGATACAACAGCCAAAATCGCCTCTTGGCTCAGCCAAAAATCATATTTTAATGAAATAGTATATTTCAAATCGAATTCTATTATGTACTATGTGAGTAAAATCTTCGATTTTTTCCTCTTTCTCTATCCCACAGGTATAGCCTTTGAATTAATAAAGAACAATTTCTTCTATATCCGTATGAATTGATATCATGATTTTGGTTTGGTTCCTCTAATTTTAGCTTAATCCAAAATCACCTCTTCCAACCCAAATTTGCCTCCCTTAGAGGTGATTTGAAACAAAGACATACATAGTAATTTCTAATACAGTTAACATCCTAAACTTCATGCCTACAGCCAACACCTTACAAAATGGTGCAAACACACCAAACATTTATTTGAACTCATCTGTACTTGTAATATGAAAGGTCATAATAACTTCTAAGTTAAGTAATTATGAATAGGAATAACAATATGAAAGTGTTATGAATGTTCTAATACTACTTTCAAATATATACATAGTGTTTAGAAAGTAAAGATGAAAAACAATCTCAAATGTGAAATATCTAAATCTAGTGCCTAGCTAATGTCGTCAACACCATTGTTGCGTATATGGACAAACATCCTGAGGATCTGGATTAGGCTGGGGCCGTGCCATCTAGTTCGTATCCAACTAAGTAATCTGTACCCCATTATGACTGTAAGCACCTGAGTATGATGCATGTATGGGGTTCGGAGTAGGATGCAACTATGTGAGTTCCTCGCTTATGTTGTCGTACTGATCTTTAATTAGCCTCCTTAATGGTGTAAGGGGAGTATAGACCTGACTATTAGAGGTTTCTCCGATAATAGGGGTGTAGAAAATATAACCGCTAGAGCTCTCCTCAATAAAGGGTGTTCAAAACTCAAATCTAGGCGATCTGGGAGATTTTGCTAACAATAGGTGCTCTAGAGACGAATTTTCCCTAACGTTGAACTCAACCTATTATTGCCCTCAACCCCTACCCTGCCCCTATCCTCACAATTGACGATGCCTTCTTTGCAAACGCCCACCTACAATGCATAAAGGCTTCGATACACTGTCCAAACACCCAAAATACTCAATTAAAGAACACATGACCCGCAATATCGCTATCTCACCATCTCCAATTTACCATGGTACCTAGATTAGCCTCTTAAAGAGCAGTTAAAAAATGCAGTAGCACTACATATGAATCTTTCTATCTTCTATAAACCTATTCTATCGCTTTACACTTTGCCTCCTAAACTCTTTTTATGTGTACAATATAACCATATTGCTTACAAAAGGTGGCCTGAATATGTTTTACCTTAATATTCGATAATTCATGTACTTCCTTAATGAGAAATCTAGACAGAGTTATTAAATCCAGTTGAGGATGAGAAGGATTCAAATATGTGTGTGAGCTTACGAACCTGGTTATCACGAAGCATCCAGCATACTTTTTCTTGCATGCTTATAGTCTCCATTTACAATCATTTTCCTAATCAACACATCTAATTGACCAGAGAGTAGGCTTTAATTCCTTTACCATGAAGTTATAATGGTTTTAACATAATGCATTTTCAATGTTATCTTTAAGTGTTCATTTTATGGGAACTGCATTCTTACCTTAAATTCATCGCTGAAGCTCTACTCACCATCATCTACACTTTCCTCAAACAATACATATAATACCTTAAAACCCATGGGCGCCACAACCCATCACATATCCTTACTATTCAAGAATACGTTAAGACTTTGAAACCAACTATATTCTCCCAAAATCACTTGTAATATCTGCTTATCAAATATAAAATAACAATCCTCTAAATACATCAATTCAAGTGACTTACAGACGAATCACTTTAGCCCCAAACATATCAAATAACTAGACCTTAATCTTTTATAACATATTGAGCTAACCACCTCTCATTCTCGACCTGAGGATAGCAATTCTCATACTCATCGCAACTTATTAAATCAACCTGCAGCTATAAAAATAAAGGAATGAGCCAAAACCCAGTAGGGGTGCACAAACATACACGAATGCCAAACGCAAACGTTCACATGCATATAATGCAACAATAATAGAATGTAAGTAAATAGTAGTTTAATTATCTTTAATTTAGGGCAGCATACAACATAAGGGTACTCATGACCCCACCACACATTGATCATTGTTCATATACATCGATGGATATAAATATACGTTTTCCTTTAAATCATTCATGCCCAAAGTCTAGAGACTGAAAACCTAGAATTCTAGCTACACCATCCCATATGAAAGTCCACTAGAGAAATCTCACACATGATCGGTAGTTGCTCCTTTAGGGAACTGCTACTGCAGACTCTTGGAGTGAGCGGGTCAAGTGTATTCAACAAACCATTCATCTAAATCAAGTCTGAATATATCTTTTCTAACCTAACAAACACAACCATATAAATAAACACCACGTACCTAGAATCGCTCCAAGATTGAATACAATACTTTGATCTCAAACCTAAACAAAACTCAAACCTTAATAAAGGAAACTGAATACCACGAATCTAAAAAAACAAGCATACATGTTAACTTTCAAGAACTTGGTAACTAAGTTATACCTAAAAGTTACTTATGAACCTATTTATCTATTACTTATCAATATAACTATTTTTAAACGTCCGAAGTAAAATTAGTCAAATCGATCTGATGGTGAAAGATAGGAATTTAAGATAGTATATAATAATATAACCATAACTTGTAATAATTAATAAAATAATAGCTTTAGAATACTGTATTAAAGAATTTAGCATAAGGACAAAAGCATTTATTACAATATATAAGCTTTGAGGAATTAAGAACAAGTGCTTACACATCGACTCGACGCAAGAAGACGAAATGGTCATAGAAAAAGCTCCAGTGAAGTAAGTAAAGACTTACAAAACTTGACCGAAAGCTTGTATAGCATCACCGTTGTTAGAGAAGCATACTCTGGTGGTAAGCGATCTACCAAATCTTCATTTGGTGATGGCAATGCCAAACTCACTGTTAGGAAAGGTATGTGGTCGAAAAAGAAATATAAGCATAAGTATGGAGACTCAACTGCGGTACATAAACGGATTTGAATAAGCGAAGAATTACAAGACTCACCTAGAATGGGGGTCAGAGTAAAGGTTCCAAATGAAATAAGTTCATCGGTGAGTTGAGTGGCCAAGGTTTACGAGTTCCGCATGGAGAAGACAGTAGAAATTTGCCATTGCTAGCTGTGGAAACAACCTTAGTACAGTAACCATGTGACTTTACTAAAGGATAAAGAGGGCAACACAGCATCATTGGAGACGACGACTCGCAAGGATACGACTAATGGAGGGATGGAGGAAAGTATGGATGAAAGGGTCAGTTGATGAAGATGAAGCTTGTAAGCTTAAAAATGAGGATGTTCATATAAGACTCTATGCAGCAATGAGTTGAGGGAGGGAATGAGGTTTCTTTGTGCTTTTGCTAACATAACAACGTATGTGTTTTCTTAATCTTCCCACATAGATGGAGTTGCGGCTAATTGAGGAAATGAGGCTATTTTGGTGGTTTGTGAAATAGAGAATATTCCATATAGAGGGTTTTGTTTAAGGATTGGTCTATCGATGAGGGTTAAATGAAAGAATATGGGCCTTTACTTGGGCTTTGTGTCCTACAAGGAAGAAATGGTTCAAGAAGAATGGAGACATAGATGATAGGAAAAAGGACATGAAAAAAAAAGGAAAAGAGGGTGGATAAAGAAATCAAATAAAGGAATTTAAAAGAGGGAAAATAATTATATATAAAATAAATAGTCTTTTGGTAATATTGAATTATTTTACTAAGCTATAATTAAACCTTCTTCTTCTTTTGAATAACTTATCATAATAATAATTAACTATAGATTAAGTCAATCGTATACGAAATGATTGATATACAATTATTACTATACATTTGACATTTGATATAATAAGCTTGATTGCATAATTTAAGAGTTGGTTCAAAATGTTAATGAGAAACTTGATTTCAATGCTTAATCTATTAAGAAAATTTTAGATAAGCCCGAAATTATGTTAAAACTTTATAAGTTGAAAATTTCCTTCTTACTAGTGATACTTTTTATATCGTCAACTATATCCACATTTATGGTCAACCCCTGCCTCCAATCGTTTCTCCTACTCGACCCTCCAACTTCGCGAAGCTATCCTTTACTTTGACTGATATCAAGATTAGAATCAATATCATTTGAGTCTTCATCAATGTCCACACAAGCTAGTTTGTTCTCTACATCTGTATCTCTATTAGATTCGATGTCATCATTATGTTACCTTAGTAGGGCATGCCACTATTAATGGGCATATTACTATATGGAACCAACTAAGATTGAAACACTTAATCTTCTACTTGAAACCCTACATTCTTGTCATACCCTCTAAAATCATACTCAATAGTTGAAAGAATGTTAATTTTATGAACTTCAACATATATTTCTACCAAAAAACTTACTCTACCATGTATCATCGAAGATGACATTAACTGTTGCACATCATAATCATCATTTATAGGTATAGCATATAACATATCCCCACCCTTTCCTATAAGGGGACATTTATGAATCGAATTAACTCACCAAGTCATCATGTCAACTCAAAGTCAATTACATACCAAGTTAACCAACTGATCATAGGTTACTCTAATCAGTTTCCCAACTACTATTGTTCGAAGCCTTTTGTAGTGTACCCTATCTTCCCTTTCCATAATATTTCATCCAGTATAGCAAACCACCCCCACATTATCATTCCTCACCTATTTGTTACATCAACCCGATAAAATTCATAACACTAAAACAACCCATATCTTATATGTATAGCTATATAGTCATGATACCTACAGACAGGATGAACAAATTTAATATAAGAAGCATGCTGCTCACAACAATTAGTTATTTCTTCACTATTTTATTTATAGAAAAACTAACTGACTCAACCAGCATTAATATTATGAGTCTACTCACATCATATGTTATGTGTACATGTATAATAAACTAACACATACAATTTATAATATAAAAAAAATTGATGTACACAATAATGTACCATCATATTCTCAACAACAATCCTATTTCACACGTTTAGATGTTCATCAAACAAATCAAAAGAGGAGAAAATGTTACTTTTTTGTTTGTTAACTTCCAGAGAGAGAAATTAAGGAGATCGCGAGATTTTGGTGTTGTTTTCTATAACATTTCTTAGGAAATTGTTGTTCACTGCATTCTCGTGCAAAATCTACAATTTATTTGAAAAAAAATGAGTAAAAAATGGCTTTGTATGGAGAGAATATGCATGCAAGAGAACTTTTAGAAAGAAAGAGCAACTTTCCGAAATGGAAATAAAGGAGGAAGAACAAGGCTCAGTAGGTTTTTGTGCAATACAAAATCGCCTCTTAGATTCCCAAGAATATAGTTTTATTGGGATTTTTTTTACTATTTTTTTCCTTTTCCCTAAAAGTATTGTCTAAAACACTATTTTAAGGTTAAAACTAAGCCTTAGAAGTTTGGGGAAAAATTACAATGAAAGATTTCGAAAAGTTTAAATAAAAGATTAATGTTTTATAAAGTGGTTTAAATAGAGGATCAGGTTATTATGAGACTATAATTTATAGCCATTTTATAAAATTATTTAAAGTACCTTATGAAATGTTGATTCCTTATTTGAATTTTTTGAGACGTTGATTCTTGTTTGAACCACTTTATGAAATGTTGATCCCTTATTTAACTTTTCAAAACATTGACCTATTATTTGAATTTATCCCAAACATTGCCTATTGAACAAGAGGACATTTGATTACCACAACTTGTCATCTTACAAAGCATGTCCATATGAAACAACCATTGTGTTCTCTTTAACCTAAAAATCTTTAGTATGTATTTAAACTTCAAAAGTCTCTTAATGCTTTCAAACAAAATCCAAGGTTTGGTTTTACAAATTCAACAATCCTCTCATACAATTAGGCCTCTCAAAAGCAAGATCGATATGTCTATATTTATCTTTCTTGAGGTTTGATACACTTATTCTTCTTCTATATGTTAATGACAGTATTCATTAATGAATAATATCGTCAAAGTATGTAAAGATGTGAGATATAAAATCAACCACTTAAACTGTTTAAAAAATTAGTTGGCTAGATATATATATATATATATTTGTTATTTTGCTTGACTTGTAAAGCTTTAGCTTTTGTATCAAATGGGTAAATTTTATTTTCATTACCATAAGACATTTGCAGATGTAGAGGAACATAACAAGAAGAAAGGAAAGATGATTAAGTTCAACTATCATTATGGCAATGTAATTAGATTAGGAGTTTGCGCTTTTTATTAAGAAAGGGAAGAATATAATTAAAGGTTTTGGGATTTTCATGGGTTGGAATAATGAAAGAAAAGAAAGCACTGAGTAACTTTGGATTCATAGGCAAAATGTCCTCCATGAATTGCTAATAATTCACATAGTATGTTAATATTATTGAAGTTTTTTTGTGTTAAAAAAATTCAAGAGTACTAATATGCCATATGGATCGATAAATAACATATAAGTACTAATAAAATTTTGACATGTGTTAATAGATGAATATACATTTAAAAAATAATAATTATGTTTTTATGTATCAAAATTTTATTGGTATTTGTCACCACTCATTAATCTATGTAACTTGTCATTATCGTTCAAGTTTTTCTTATGCTAATAGGGCATTTTTGTTCATTATTATGAAGTGTAACCTTGTTCATGCCCAATGATTTTGTTACTTTGTTGTATTTTTTTATCGTTCATATCATAAAACAACCTTAAAAAACATAGCAAATACAGCAATATACAACATCGTGAAAAGACTTGTGCCTTATTTGTTTTGGTCCACCATTGAATAACAAAAATAATTGCAATGTTTGTTATGCTGAGCACTACATGGGGAAACACAAATTTGATGAAACTACCATTCTTATATTTAGACACTAGATAATATTTTGTATATTGTGATTTCAATTATCAATATGTTGATTATGGTAATGCAATAACGGTAATAGTACTAACAATTGTTCGAATTCGTATGTCATATTTTGTATGCTTGTTATAAATAGATTCATGTCCAAAACCACCTACATGGTAAACATGAGACAACCTATTTTATAACAAGTTAGAACTCCAAAAAAGCAATTTACTCAACTAATAAATGTGCTTCTCAAATTGAAACAGTTCTATGAACATATTTTGCTTATATGCATAATTTTTGTATTAAACTGTATAAAAAGAAATTAAAAGTAATATGAGAAATCAAATGCCACACTAAATCATCATCAACTCATCATAATCCAAAGTAATTCGGTATATCAAGAATAAAACCTGCTCAAATAACAAACAAACATAAACCTTCACCAAATAAATTAAAGTTAGCTCTCTTTTATTTTGAAGCTAGGTTTTCAAGATAGGTTATTTGATCTGTAAAGTGTATATAGCTTAATTTTAGACAATTTTAAATAAGATAGCCAGGTGCAATGCAATAGAGCAACAAATAAAAGGGTAGCCATGTTTTGCAACAAATACAACTCCATGTTAGGGCATGTTTTGCTTTTTCTTTCTTTCAACAACACTAAATAATCAATCTTTTTTGATAATTTTTAATAACTCAAACACAAATTTTCCGTCCTTGCACTTTTGCGTAGTTTTTTAATATTTCCAACCCAATTCTTCACCACAGTTGCTACAATGTACATTTTCAATTTTGTATATTCTTGTAATGTATAGCCTCTCCTCTTTCCTTCCCATTACAACATTCCTCATTGTCGTTAACAAGTAAGCACATCTAGATTGCACTTGACAAACACTAAAAGTTGGAAAAATTCTTATTATACTTTTTCCCCTCCTTTCTTTTTCTACTTTTTTTTTGTGTTATTTAGACATCATTTTGAAATAGCATCCAAAATAAAATGTTTAAAAAACAATTACAAGTTCATGTACGTATATATATATATATATATATTATAGCAGTCGATACACTTATGTTAAGTGTGTAAAAAATATAAAATAAGGAAGGGGATAGTGAGGGGGGGAAGGAGAGAGAGAGAGAGATATGTGTAGTCAATAGGAGAAAGTAGGAAAGTGAAAAGGTAGGAGAGAGAAAACAAAAAGTAAGCAAAGAAATGAAAAGAAAGAGAAAAAATAGTAAATGGACATATTTATCTATTAGTTATAATTTTTATAGTTCATTTTATTATTATTATTTATTAAATAATAGTAAATAAGAATAAATATGTAATTTTAAAAAAAGTGGTTATTTAAAGCCCTATTTGCTTTTATATATAGCCACCTTACAATATTGAGCACCTAATAAATTCCCATAAAATTACAATTATCTACCATTAATTTTAGTTGATCCAATAAAGAAAAAAATTATGTTTTTTTTTTAACCTTTTCTCTTAAAAGTAAACTTTTGCTCTTATTCTCCAATCGTTATCTTCACCATGATTTTGATAAGATGAAGTGAAAAAAAAAAATTCTCCAAACATAAGATTTAAAACTGAAATAGCTCGGGCAATTTTCTAAATATCAAATTTTGATAGTAATAAATAACTGATAAGTGAGAAACATATAATGTACATGGAAAAAAAAAAAGTAAATCCAAAAAGACATGATATGTTAATTTTCATAAGACAATTTCAAAGATAACACATCATTGAGCAATTGAAAGGTAGTCAAAACAATTACATTATTCGAAACTACTATACATAAGTCAACTAACGCGACTTAAAGATAAGTCTCAAGAATACGTTTATTGTTTTAGGAACATAACCAAAAAGTACACCATACCAAAAAGTATAAAATGTTAGTAAGCACCGTATAAGTATCATAAGTAGTGCAGGTATGTTTACTTTTTGTTAAGGCTAACGATATGAGATCCAAACATGATTGACTGAACATAATACGATACAATTTAAATAAATTAGTGTATGAAAAATTTTGACATGAGATGTAAACAGGTCAGACCCTTTTAAACACGATTAAATTTATGTCCAGGTTCGAGTCAAGATTCCAAACCTAGACACGGGACACAAGATACATTATATATTCTTCCATATTTGCGCTTTGTTATATAAATTATTTTTTTCTAAATCAGAGATTTCAATTAAAGATATGAGATACTTTTACCTAATTTTTTTCTTACTACATTGTATTTTTTTTAGCTAAATTGCGTAATAGTTTAAATGGGGGAAAAACTATCTTATGAGTAGATTTTTCTACTGTCTCCCCAAAAAATGCAATAGATAATGTGATAAATTAGTAATATTATATACTTTTATTATTGCATTACAGTTTAAATCAGCAAAAAATTACAAACTCATGCATAGATTCTTTAGCTGTCTCTTTTGAAAATCGAATAGTGTAATAAATTTAAAAATTAATACTGGTAATAATATTAATATCTATTTAATCCATGATTCCACTTAATTTAGTGATATTATATAGCTTAAATTTTTTAGACTTTCTATATTTGATAAGATTTGGTTTTACTAAAACTTTGTTTGGACTGTAATTTTATAGTAAATGTGAAGATATTATGTCATTTTTTTAATAAAATTTAAATATTATTATCGTTCATTTCCTTTCATATCTATAAATATTTTATAGGTTTAATTATAACTTTTTAATCAATAAATAGTATTAAATTTAAGATAAATAAGGTACAACATGAGAACACAAATTATCAACCTTAAGATAAATGAGTTGTAATATCCTAGGATTTTAAGCTAGTTTAATAATCCTAGGATCTGAGCCCCTAAATTTAGAGCGTTAGACTAAGTTATCAGTTTTATTTCAAATTTCACAGTAAAGTTAGAAAAGTTAGACGAAGTAATTCAAGTAAAGTCAATTCCTCAAAATAAGATATATAAAAATATTAATTTTAGAAAAACGTTAATTTATTAATAAAGCCAATAATCGTAAAATTTAAGCTTTTAGATATAATGATATATTAGAGATAAGTTAATTAACTTTCAAAAATAATAAATGAAGTTGAATTATACATAATATATATGTATTTACATGTGATATGCATTATATGTATCAAATATATACATATCGTAATAATAAATTATTAAAATAAGGGAAAATTAATAAAAAATTGAATAGGTGAGTCACTAAATGATGTCTTAAGTTAGGGTTAATTACAAATGATAAGGCAACACTTGGTTAAGAAGAGAATGACACATGACGCCTAGGAAAACGTAAACTTGACATGTGTAGTTTCACTTTTTACATTTAAAAAATCCTAAAACCTATAAATAGGGCTCTAAACATCATTTACAATATTTTAAGAACTTGAAAATATAAGAACTTAATTTTAGAAATTTTGAAAAAATTATAAAAAATAAAAGAAAATATAATGAATTACAGTTTCTAAGGCTATAGGCAACCTAACAAGAAGCCACTTGGGACTTAAATTTTTGGTGGAGAGAGAAAGTGGGCCAACATAGGCTGGTGACCGGAGGCTATATAGAGCACCGTGCGCCGGTGAGTCAAATTTTACCGCTTAATTTTCATTAATTTATTAAAAATATTAAATTAGCTCATAAAATTATGAAATTCGGTTTCCCTTGGTTATTTTCCATGTACTTTAATGTGGTAATTTTATTTTCTTAAAATAACATTGATTTATGGTACTTGCTTAAGAATGTGCCCTGTTTAAGCGAATTTTAAATAAATTTTTCAAAATATTAAATAATGTCACTTCGGCCTAAAAATTTGTTTATAACACACTTATATGATGTATTAAATTTCAGTAATCATAATTTTTGAAAATCTCCATGTTTACTATTTTTTATAATTATTTTGAATAAAACTACCAATTTTACCGAATTATTGAAATAATTAGTTTTTAATGAAATTAATGAATGACTCCTACATGTTTAGACTTCCAGATGTTTATAATGATATTTGGAATATTTAATTTTTATCTCACTCATAAATTTATTTATTTTCCTTAATTTCAAGCTAAAACCGCCATTTTCGTAAAAATAGATAATAGCCAATTTAGTGTAATTGATGATCAATAACTAAACTACATATTTTTATGAGTTTATGGAATTTTTCATGAAATTAATTGGGCTCGTATATTATTTATCATATATTTTCCTAGTATAAACCTATATATTAGCTTAATATGTAATATCATAATTAATACTATTAAAATATTTACTAAGTCCATGTCAAATGAACACTTTGGGATATATTAAGAGTTGTTGGACAAGTTTGGAAAGTATAATTTTTAGGGTTTTTAGTTCAATACTAAAGCTTACTCGAGTTAATTACGGAGTTAGAGCAGCATATAATTGAGTCATAATGAGAAAAGGGTATTTTTGGGTTTTTGACAATATTGATTAGTTTTTATTCTTAAGATATATTAATAGTACTTAGAATAATGATTGTGACGATATAAATTTTACTAAAATCAGATAAAAAATGAGTAAGATATGATCAAATGAAGTTTAAGAATGCGGAAATAAAAACTTATAACAGTTCGAGTTTGGCCTAGAGTTGATTTGAAAACCATGTTATATTTTCACAGGCGTGATATATAAGGAAGGACCATGCTGTAAAGTTTAGGATTTTTCACTATTACTAAGCTCAAGTAAATGGATATAACCTAAGCTTAAAGTAGATATATTGCTACTCATAACACCATGTATTGTATGATGTTATGTTGACTAAATGTGAGTATATTTTAGGTGAATTGATATGCTACTATGGTGAATGTTGATGTAGTGATTATGAATGACAGTAACTGTACCTTGGTTGAATTGTTATTTTGCTACGTTGGGTAATGAATTGTATTTATAAATGATTGTGCTAACCAAGAAAGTTGAGTGATTGTTGACTCAATCTTTTGGGTGTTCACCTAAGTAAACCCTAAGTAAGATACTAAGATTCCACTATAGAGAGTTTGAAAACTAGAATCAAATAACTAGGTTGAATAAAACTTAAAGGTTGATTGTGCTGATTAATATTCTTGAGTTACTATTACATATCATGGCGTGGTGTAACACGGCATAAAAAGGGACCTGTGGGTTAGAACTTTCAGAATGAAGCTTTCAAGTGACCATGAAAAGAATATGGTTTTATGAACTCAGTTTTTGGAAGCATATAAATTACATTTCCCGAATATTGTGACTATTTTGATAGTTAAATTGGGTAGACTATAGTATGTGGTCTAATTTGGCAGTATTGCCACTTTGATTTAGTGAATTACAATATGTAGTCTAATTTTGTAAAGCAAAATTGGGGGTCTTATTCCTAAGCAGCTCCTTATTACCTTTTTTTAAAAATGGTAGACTATAGTATATAGTCCAATTTGGTAAGAGTCTTACTCCTAGGCAGCTCCTTGTTACCCTAAGTTCGTAGACGTTGTATTCAGATACCCGGCTATGTTGACTAACCAAAAGAAAATTAGAAGACATAGGATATTGATACCAATGCATGCCACATGCATGAGCATAGTATGCTGCATTGTTAGCAGTAAATGCCCAGTTGGGCCGATGTATATGTGAAGTTGAACCTGTGGGTTATAATTGAAATGTTTCAGTTGTGATATGCACCATTGTCTATCATATTATCTATATTATGTTGCTTGTTATCCACTTTTACTCAACTTCAATAATTAAAAGAATAAAATGTTTTATCCTCAAGTTAACTGCATCGTGAAGGGCCCAACATTAAGGGAAGAGATATATATATATACTGAGAGTGTGAGTTAGAGTTAACGACTTTTGTATGGAGCTTGTACTAAGTCATGAATACTATAATTGTGAAGATGACACAAAAAAAGCTAGTTCATGTTTTGATATAAATATTATGTTATACACAAAAGTTGTAATGGGAAATATAGATGAACTCCAATGTAGAAACCCCTTTATTATGTAAATAATGTTGTCTTTTGATGAACGAGCAAGTTAAATTAAGTTTTCAACAGGTATTCCTGTGTGATGGTGTATCGCATGTTATGTCGTGATGTGATATGAGTTCAATCCAAACACAAGACATGCAAGATTGTGGGTTTAGGTTTTCATATACGATTAAGAGATAGATTGTGTCATGGGTTTAGGTTTTCTGGACATGAGTTCGTTTAGACATGAAAAACGAGATATGTACGATAACACGAATTATCAACCTTACTTTTTAATAAGATTTATTTTTAACATTTATTAATTCTCTATATTTTGGTATGAAAAAATTGCAAAATCCGTAAGAAGAATATACAAGCAACTATGCTCTATAAAGAAATTAAATTGATCTCAATGTACAAAAATTTTAAAAAGAAATGGATGAGTATCATCTTGTTCTTTGTTAATTGTATAAACAATAATCGAGATATACACGTATAATGTTATAAAGGATATGACTGAATTTACAATTAGACCCATTACCATAGAACACATAAACCGTGATATCCATCTATACTGGATTAAATACCTACAACCTCTCGGTTCACGTTCACCTTAATCGTGTAGCTTTTTCATCGACAACCTATGATGATCTACTCCGCAATTACTTAGTTCTCTTTAAATAAATAAACTACCTCTTACATGAACCAAGGCAAATACCTAATTTTAAGTGCAATAATGCATCACCGAAGAAGGAAGGTCCAGATAACAAAGCGTCTCACCTGAAAGGACTTTGAAATAACATCAGCATTGAGGCCAACATGATTTCGACAGTTATGGTAGCTATACGTCTCCATGATTTCAACTATGATCACACAAATTCTTGAACCTACTAGTATAACCTTAATCAAGGTTAAGTGTATGTATACCAGTTTGTAACGAAGAAGGATGGGTTTGATAAAGACTCAATTGATATTCATTTCACTAAAATACAATACACCATAATATTATTGACAAATAATTTTTTTTCTCAATAGTGACTAGTAACTAAAATACAAGGTATTAACCTTACCTTTGTTGTAATTTGTGACATTTTTTATATATTTATGAATATTATAAATAAAATGTAAGTATTATTGTACTCATATATATTTTGCAATAAAATCCCATAAATAATTATAGTATGTGTAGAATAATAAAGGTATATTGACAATGAAATTCTGTGATATTATATTAACTAAAAATTATCCTTACTCGAATAAATATCTAGAGGATATAAATATTTAAACTAATAAGTTATATAACTAAAGTCATCTCATAGAACTAAGGGAAAGTTATTAGACTCAAGTGCCTAAAGTTAAAAAGGTAAACCGAATATAACTTGTTAATAGAAGATGCCACATATTTACTGTAATTAATCCCTCATTTATGTGAACGAGAGTCAATATTAATAATTTGTAAACTTGGGAATTTCATATATCCTATATCCTGTATATAGAATATCATGCTTTGATGCTGCCAAATGCAATATTAATTTAAATTGTAGATTATACGACCATTAGGTACGACATAAAATATGGAGAGTATGATGATAAGTTAAGGTAGACATCATCACTTTTTTAAATTAAAGAGTTAGTATTTAGGGTCACCTACTTGAGGTAATAGTGACTCGTAAGTTTGTGGCCACAATAAGTTTTATTAAGTTTAATTTATTTCGAAAACCAAATAAAATGATTAAATATTAATAACATGATACACAATAGTTTAATCAAGATATTTTGATGGAAATTTCATTATGCAGTAATTGATTCATAGTGGTTTTTTATTCATTTTTCTATTCCATTGGGTGGCCAATAACCGTTGTTAGACGGTTACCTTGACTTATGCCTAGAAAGTATTGCTTTTGTGTGTAAAAATTTAAACGGTAGCACATTAACACAGTTAACAAGAAGAAGATTATTAACTAATAGCAAAATCTTATCTTGATTTATCTAAAAAAAGAATAAAATAATTATTATTGGAAGCAATTTATATTGCCAGTGAACTATTACATTCTTAGCATATAAAGGGCAAATGATTCTGACGAAATGCAAATTGAATTCATTTACAAAACAATTGAATGATTTTAATGCCATTTACTTCCAACATAGTTGATAATAGCACATGTATTAATACCTTATGGACGTTGGATAAAGTTATTGCCAATGTTTTGGTTCTAACATTCAATAAAAAAGAACATTTTAATCATCTTAGGATAGTCACTAACATTCCATAAAAGGGACAAATATGAATCAACTCAACTCAATTCGATGAGTCATCAAGTCAATCTAAGTATAATTATATATAATACCCTCTAACTACTCCTAACTTACTTTATACAGAACCCCAATCATTGTTGTTGGGCACCTATCATAGCATACTTCATTATCTCCTTTTCATAACATGGCTTTGAGGATAGCAACTCTCACTTCACCAATTTTCCCACCAGTCTACATTCAAGAATTATCTTAAACTAATAACTCGCAATAGGCCAATGTGTTTATGTGCTTCTACAATATGAATAACATAGTAAGTTGAGTAGCTTCTTCGTAATATGCCACTTGCATGTGTATTACTTATGATATGTGATTGTGAGTGGATTAATAAAGGATTGAGATAGAGAATAGGCCGGTATGTTTATGTGTGTCGTGATTCCTAATTGTGTATGCTCCACTTTTTTATTCGTCTATCTTACGCATGTATTGTTGTGTCTTGTGTGTATGAACATTGATCATGATTCGATACGGAGGGCATTAAAGGGCAGGATGACAATATAAGTAGGAAATCATAAAGATCACGCAGGATGACATTGTTCAAGATTGAAATGTATTATGAGAAACCTTAAATATTCTCAACGAAAGAAGAAATTGAAAAAAATATAATTATAAAAGTTGCAAACATAAGGAAAAAAATGGAATATTTCACGCCCTCTACTTGAAAAGAGAGAAAGAGAAGCAAAAATCCTAATTTGTGACTTCATTGTTGAACTCGATGTATGTATTGTGATAAGTCTGTATATAGATCACAATGTTGGTTTTAGTTTGATGAAAACAATTGTATTTTTAGTGATTTAGAGAAAGGATAGGGGGTTAGGATTTTATGATAAAGAGAGAGTGTGTAACTTCGAATGAAGAAGAAAGTGCAGGCATGGGTTTTAAGGCCGATGAAATGTGCTGGTGAAGAGACAATTTCATTATTTTAATGAAATCAACTCTTTAACAAGTGATTTATTTGGGAGTTAAGTAAATCGGCTACTAAAGAGTTGATTTCACTAGAAAATGAAATCATCTTTTCAAGAGCCACTTTCTTTGTTGTTGTTTAGATTGGACAATTGAAAAGTTGATTTTAATTTAGTTTAAAATCACATTTTCAAGTGTTTATTTTAAGTGTGATATTTTTTAAAATCTTCTTCTATATTATTGAAGCAAAAGTAGGACAAATTTGATATCTTTTTTTATTGTCCAAATTGCCCCTTCTAATATATTAATCCTTTATATAATTTAGTAATTGTTATTTTATATTGTAAGCTTTTAATATTATTTCATCAAAGCTACAAATGTTTTCTACATTGATCAACCATTGCCATTGTTGCAATACAATAGTCAATTTACATATGGTCAATCATTTGAATTTGATATATTGGCTTCTTTAATAAACAGTACATTTGTCAACGATATAATTATTAGTCCATACCCAAATTAGATATAGAAATCACTTTGAATTTTTTTTATTATTATTACTGTAAAGTTTATTTTACGTTATTTTAATTATATCCCAAGATTGAAAAACTCAATTTCAATAAATTTTATACCCGTAAGGTTAGTCCATACAATTCACCCATGAATATGGACTTCTTATCGTTATTACAAGGTAAAAATGTGTAAAGAATATAGTATATCAAATAAGGAGGAATGAATTTCTTACATGGGATATGGCATCTATATATGCTATATTTGTCACCCATGAAATAAAATTATAAATAAATAAATAAATGAGAATTTATATTAGAAATAAATGATAATTAATATATACATTTCTAAAGTAAGAAAAAAGACATTACATAAAGAAGAAAAAAATGGCTTAATAAACGACTACCAAGTTAACTTCATTTAGAAATTATAAACACTCTTAATAAAAAATTCTAACAAAACATAAAAGTGACCTTTTACACCATAATGCCGGTGTAACATCCAATGGTTTATTTATATGAAGATAGATATTTTTAAATAGAAATCTATATATATATATATATATATATGTATATATATTCTCAACACTTACACAATCACTTCATATATGTTTTTTTGGTAAGTATAATATCGATAAATTGTTATTAATAAAAAGTAATGAAATTTCATTGTGGATGAAAAAGTTGATCAGTAGTCACTACATATTATGATAATTAATAGAAATATTTATCCAAAAACATTAATGTTCTTTGTAAGTACAATAGTCATTAGGATGCATATTGAATATGTAACTTATACAATAAACATAATATATTGTTTGCTACGAAATAATTTCATATGATGATGTGTAATATATCTCTTATATATGTTATTGTAACAAATAAAATTAGTGAGACTTTTGGTATAACTATAAATTTTGATGTACCATTTAACAAGTTTATAATTTTACTGATTTTGTATAATTCTATATTTTTAAAGCAATAGTATAATCGTGATTTTGATAACTATATTCAATATAAAACTACTAGCCGCACGTCCACAATAAAATAACATGAAAAAATTTTACGTTGACACAACGGGTCATATAAATAGATAAAAAGAGTGAGAAATATGGATTAATATAATAGACTAATAAAAGCTAAAATTCCCAACATCAACTAACATAATGTCATAATTTGGTGGACATTTAGCAGGCCAACTCCTCAAACGTCAATAAATTGAGAAGAACTAGGTCTCCGTGTTCACCTCTCTCAACCATATTCATTACGAAGCAAACTAAGAAACATTGCAACTTCCTTATTAAGAGTTTCAAGCGCAAGAATGTCATGCAAGAAACAACTCCCCACAACGATTCCAATCTCTCATTTTGTAAGCTTGATAACCTTGAATCTCTCAAGTGCTTGGTTGGGAATGACCTGCTTCTGTAAAAAATTAGTCTTGCTTCTGTCAATATTAATTAATTATTTCGTCATAGAGAAGCAAGCCACTCCCAATAAAATACTGAGGGGATTCAATTTGATCAAGCTTAAAAAAATGGAGATCGAAAACCCCTATTTAGATTGTGTCATGTGCTGATACTTTTATGCTTGCGACTGGGAAAGGCATTCTTGTGGTTATGGGAATTTTGCATAGTACTAGTTTAAGTCAGCCCCAAATCAGAGAGGCCTAAAGACACGTATAAAATAAATAAATAAATAAATATATTATCATTAATTGGATATAGTTTAAGATGATTTTAGGGAGAATCTCTTAAAAATCCTTCTTGAAAAGTATAGAGAAAGCCACTGAAAAATACAAAACTTAATCCCCCATAACTTTGATAAGATTGGAACTTAATTTTATATAAGTACATTCAAATTGAAAGTTTCACAATTTTTTTTATATAAGATTCTAAATGATTTTAAAACTTCCAATATAATTTTTCCAAAAACAAATATGAGAGAATCTACATATGTAGATAAATTAACTTAAGTACTAACGATAGCGACTATTGGCAAAACATTGTAGGACAACATTTAAAAAATTAGCTAGTAAAAAAAAAAATCATATTATTGTATTATAGAAAATATATCAAAGTGGAAGTTGATAAAAAGAAACTAATCCAAATAAAATTTAGTTGAATCAAATTTTTTATGTAAATTCATCCTAATTAAAACCCATTCTATCATATGGATTTGTATTAAAAAAATTGATACACATCATCATAGAAACACTATAAATAACCTCTCTTTACCCTACTTCTCCTAATAATACAATAATTGTATATTATTACATATTAAATTAACATAAAATCTCTATATTATCAAAGCAATTGGGTTGCCTTTTAGTGTTTTAGGTGTTAGTAGCATCATTTGTAATATCAAATTATAGTAATAACCCTAGAAACTAATTTTTTTTTTCAACATATAGTTTATGGGATAAAACTAGTATGAATACTTGAACTTTTATATATATATTTTTTTATTTTAGTATCTAAACTTTAAACTTATTCATTTCAATACACCAACTTTTTAAATGAGACAAATTGGTATCTCTATTATAACGATTGCTATTATAAAATGATAAAATAATAATATAAGTACATTAATTTTCTTTTTATTTTCATTTTAGTGCTCAAAAGTCATTTTTTTTAATTTCATTTTAATACTTCAACATTTTAAAGTGAAAAAAATAAGTATTTTATATAATAACCATTATAATAGAAATACTAATCTATCTCATTTGAAAAGTTAAGGTACTAAAATGAGCAAACTTATAGTTTATGTATTAAAATGAAAAAAATATGAAAGTTTAGATGCTTTTAATTGATTTTGTCCCTATAATTTATAAAAGGACAATCTTCGAATATTTACCTTTTGGTGTCTTAAGTAGCTGTACAGAATATCCATTTGGATCTTACTCCACCGAGTAGGTTCTAGGTGGATAAAGAGGGTCACAAGATAGGTTCCGAATAGCAATTTCCTATAATTTACTCTTACAAGATAGGTTACAAGTATAACATCAAGGTATTATGTACCTAACTTGAAACATGTACTCGAAAATATATAAGGTATACATTTCAGGATATTTTGTACCCACCTTATAATAATAATTGAATAATATTAACAAACAAAAAATTGATATTATTGCATTTTTTTAACCTTAAAGAAAATAACAACAAAAGTCCATCCTATAATAAAATCTTAAAAGTACACTCTTGCATCTACTATCTTGTCCTTCTCTCCTTCTTCTTCTTCTTTTTAGGTAAAACCTTATCTCTTTTCTTATTATCTCATTTTTATATTACTTTCTTTCTCTTTTATTAACTCTAATCTAGTAAGTTACTAAAAACATCTCAGTTCTTAACTTATTATCCAATAAATTTTATTGAAGTTACTGAAAATATGTTTTTTTTTTTTAATTGTGTATAACAATTTTATGATTGATAAGAATTTTATTTTGATGATTTGAAAAGAAAAAATTAAAAAAATAATTTAGCATAACCCAATCAAATGCTAAATGTTTCTAATAATATGAATATTCTCTTCTCTATTTTATCCACCAAGGTTTTATATTGTTATAATTGAATATTTTGCAAATATAAAAACACTTTTAAATTATTACTATTTAATCCATTAGTGTAATTATAGGTTTGATATTGATTTTGTTTTTACATTGAATTTATAGGGTACAAGATATAATGATAAGAGCTTTATTATATATATTTATAATTTTTTTTTTATGTATTTATGGGTATTCTGTGGATATTTGGTGCTTAATTAGAAAATATTTTGATTTAAGGCATTTATGTAATATTTGAGAAGAAAAGGAATCAAGTTTCGTTTTCATTTAGAGTTGAATTAGAAGAGTTATGAGTTTTTAAAGATCGACATGGTCAATCGACATGACTATGTTGGAGTTACATTTATTTATTTAATGACTAGAAAGTTACACAACCATTTAACATGGTCATGTTAGGAAAACATTGAAATATGAAATAGCAATTAGAAAATTACATAAGTATTTGACATGATCATGTTATGTGGGTGTATTGCATTTAATTGAAATCCATAGCCGTAAGGGCCATATATTTAAGCCCATTCAATATAGTGACGTGATTAATTAAGCTCATATGCTAAAGGCCTAATCTTTACCGATGCATCTCAAGGGTCATACATATGGAGAGGTACTACAATGAATCGAAACAAGGGAACGAAAAGGGTTTTAGCAAACTCGAGCAGTTATCAACTAGATATGACATACTAACTAATCTTATTTAACCTAATCTCCACTTGATATGGCATATAAGTGAGGATTAGGATCACTCGTCACTATTTCTTACTAGAACGAATAGATAAGATTTAAAGCAAGAGAAGACATGGCTATGTGTTCTCAAAAGGGTAAATTTCTGTGTTCAATAATGAAGTGATGTGTATGATGTCTACATACAAAGTAAATGGCGTTTACATACTAGCCCACTAGGGTTACATGCATATAAGGAAAATACAAAATGGTAAATTACGTATGGAATCTTAAGACATACTAAAAAGGGTAAAAAAGACAAATGTTGTATAATGTACGGAAGGAAGAAACATTATAGAATGTTACGTTAGGGGATACATGTTGATCTAGGGTTAATGGGTAGAATAGCATTGTATTCAACTACTGCTATGATATCTTTAGCAAGTCAACGCTAGTTTGAGTCAACTCGTAGAGATAGGGAGAGGAATAGATCGTTTGGCTTACTTGATTTGGGTTAAGTTAGAGCTCGAGTATTGGACCTCATTAGAGATTTTGTTAGCTTGGCTTGGGCAAGGGTTGTGTGTACAGCAGCTCTGAGTCTATCCTGTTTATGATCAATGCTCAACACTCGGATTAGATAAAGTGAAATAGTCCCTGATTAGTGATGGAATCCTCGTCATTAAGTGGTTCTCGAGCTAATACTCATTGGGCAAGTCCTTATAAGCCTTTAGCTCAACTACGAGTGATCAATTCAAGGAGTTAATTCCTATCATTTTGCTAAGGTCAAAGAAATTTGGGCTCAAATATGTAAGGTCTTCATTGGTCAAGCTAACTTTAGTATCATCTAAATGGTAAGGAATTAGATAAAATATGTTAAAAGTGGAGGAGGCACCATAGTTTTTAAGTAACTCAATTTGGTAGGCGTTGCAGTTAATCTTCTTCAAAACCTAAAATGGAGCATCAGCTTTAGGTGATAATTTGCTCTTCTTAAGATGGGGAAATCTCTTTAGGCTAAGGTGGATCTAAACTAGGTCACTTGGGTTGAAAGAAATAACTCTGTGGCCACGACTACTATCTCTTGCCATTATTCATTGAACTTAGCTATCTTCTTGGTCACCTGCTAATGCAATTTGTGCAGTTGGTGAGCTCAATCAACTTTAGACCGGCTTCCTTAGAAGGCTGCGTAAGTACTGATCATGTCTAGTGGGATGCTTGGGTTGATGCCGTAAACAACCTGTAAGCCCTAAAGTTAAGTCAAGTGACCGTAGGATTGAACTTAGAACACAAGGTTTAGGACGATCGGTTAAAGGATCCGATCAAACCCAAATTATAAACTATTGAGAGAAATATTAGTAAAAATGACCCTGTAAACTTGAATTTAAGAAAATAAGTAATAAAATAGGAGACGATAAAATTTTCAAATTTTAAGCATAATAAGTACTAATTACCGAAAAGGCGAAAAGTGTAATTTAATAACTAATAAATTACTAGAGATAGATTGTATGTATACTAAAAATTTTAGAATGACCAAAATAATAATTAGGAATGTTCACATGTACTCCACATGTATTTACGTGTAGATAAAAATACACGAAATTACCTAAATTGACCAAAAACTAAGTAAATAATTAAAGAAAATTATAAATTAATTATAAAAAAAATCTGAAAAAAAAAATCAAAAGAGGCTAGAATAATCCAAATCAAGTCGTAGCAGGTCAAGATCTACAAAATAAAAATCAACCAATTAAAATTAGACAACACAAAAGCCAAAAATCAAGGAAATCGGGCAAAGTCATATCTAATTAATGTATAATAATTACAAAAAATCATCTATAAATAGGGAAAAAAATTTTAGAACTCATTTGGACAGTTTAGCAGTAGAGAAAAATTGGAAACCTAAAAAAATGAGAGAAAATCCAGAAAAAAAAAAAGGAAAGTAAACTATGCAGATTCAAGTAGTGAGAGAAACCCACACATCACCATCACCTGGGACTGAGCCACCGCCACCACCACCACACTACTCTATCCCCACCGTCTAGGCCGGCCGACAGCCTTGGATTGGGTTTGGATGGCTAGAAAGCTTCGAAACGGTTAGTCTCTTAAATTTCCCGATTTTGAATAATTTTGTAAAATTAGTTATTTTGCCCAGAAAATTATGAAACTTGTTATTTTGAGGTTTTATTGTATGTAGATTTAAGCGAAAATAGTGATTTAGTTTAATTACATCTGAAAATATAGGGTTCCTAACAAATTGTTCAAAACCGAGCATAATTAGAACGGAAAATAAATAGGCTTAGGAGTGTAGTTTGGAGCTCAATTTTTTTTTGTAGGATACTCATATGATATAGAACAGTGAAGCCATTTTTTTAAAATTAATTTTTGAAATTTTTAAGTTAATTTTTAGCCCTAAAATGATAGAAAAATTGGGTAATTTGGGGTTAATTAGGTGATTAAGATGTTAATTACTGATTTAGATATTAATTAGATGTTTAGGGATGTTAATCTCTGATGTGGAACTCTAATCATATCCTTTGGAATATTAAGTATGGTTAATTAGGAGATTAGGTAATTAATATAAGAAATTAGTAATATGCCAAATAAAATTGTAAATTAATAACTCTAAAAAATTAGGGTTATTTAGATAGTATTATAATAGAAATCAAAAAAATAATAAATCTGAAATAACATTTAATTTTAAGTAAATGTCTCAAAATGTAAGATTTTCACATATCGGGAATAAATCCGATACCTAAATTAGGGTTAGCGTGTATCAACTAGTTTAGAATACTACATTAAGACCCAAGAAGATATTTGGACACTCGAGCTTAATGTGATTAATTTCACATTAGGATTCGAGCATATTTAAGACTTAAGAATCAAAATTTAAAATCCAATTTAGGATTCGAACCCCGAAATAGAGTACAACGAATCATTATGACGTAATAGGTATACATGAAAAAAATGAGTTAAAATATAACTTAGAATATGAATCCATAAATTATAAGTACTAAAAAGACCTATTTGTATTATAGGATACCCAGAGACACATCAGCTTGCGATTAAGGAACCGAGCTATCGAGCAATTCCAAGTAAGTTGGGTTATTGCTTATTATAATAGAGTACTAGTTTTATGGTACTTGGAGACTTAAGCTTGTATATGATTGTGATTGTAAGTAGTTTACGCACGTGTTTGACGTATCTGAATTCGTGCTGAATTTGAAATATGAGTGATTTTGTGACTGATTGAATTGGTATGAAATTGTTTGAATACCCTAAATAAAATTTAATCTTATTCGACCCTAATAACCGAAAATGTCATGCATTGCAACCCGTTAGGGGATCATAAGATTCTCCAACAAATACCGACTCCTTCGAAAGGGATAGCACAGGATTGCAAAATGGTCCATTCTTCATCCTTAGTTAAACTAAGTGACAGGAGAGGAGGTTGCGGTGAGGGTGAAGTCAATGGTTCAAAGGTAGTCGCGAAAGGAGCGAGGTCTCTATTGCACAAGCCTGGGTTTGGTTGTGAGCTGCTGCATAACATGGAAACTCCTCAACCCGGATTGGAGTGGGTGAAATTTCTCTGATTTCACAACGGACCGGACTATGTTGT
This sequence comes from Lumnitzera racemosa, assembly GCA_024138005.1. Lineage (NCBI taxonomy): Eukaryota > Viridiplantae > Streptophyta > Magnoliopsida > Myrtales > Combretaceae > Lumnitzera > Lumnitzera racemosa. The sequence continues at coordinate 10,395,807 of JAMXBC010000002.1, forward strand.
GCGATGACACTTGATTATTATATTGCATGAAAATAATTGCTTGATAACCCTGTTTGTGCTTGTATGCATTCATGAGTCTCCAATTCAACTTACTGAGCTGTAGTTGCTCATACCCTTATAGATCCTTTTGTAGGTTCTGATTTTTGAACACTTCAAGTACTATGCCGCCCTACAATTACCCAGAGATCAGTCCTTTGAAGCCAGGGATGTGAGGATCAAGTTACTTAGTATAATGTGTAACTAGAGTAACCTTGGAGTTAAGGATGAAAGACTGATAGTTATTATGTAATCTAGTGAATTGTTATATTTATGTAAAACTTCCTGGGAAGCTCTGTGGACTTATATATAATTATACATGTTTATTAGAAATTTGTACTATTTATCATAATTGTAGTTTAATTGTTAATCGGACTATTTACTTCAAAGCGAGGAGTCGTCGACGCCTTGTGTAGATCATGTTTATGGTAGGCACTGTGAGGCCAGTTACTATCATAGAATGGTTTACACAGCGGGACTGTTGCGACTCTACGACTTCGCGACTTCGGAGAGTAACACAACCTCAAAGAAAGTCTTTCCAATGGTGTTATCGACAGTTTAATAGGAAGCAAACTTTACAATAGGTAAGCACATATCCTAATCCTTGATATTCTTTCTTATTATAGCTTAGAGTATAGTACCTAATGTCCTGCTCACTACCTTAGTTTGACCATCTGTTTGTAGGTGATTGCTTAAACTAAACACAAGTTTTGGTTCTTAATCTCCTCCATAAGCTCTTCTAAAGTAGCTTAGGAATTTAATATCTCAATCTAAAATAATGGACTTCAAAACTCCGTATAGGTGGACAATTTCTTGCAAAAACAAATCAATAATATATAAAGCATTATCAGTTCGGTAGCACAAAATGAAGCATGTCATTTTGTTGAATTGATACACATCTACAAGGATCAAGTCCTTCCCTTTGGATGTTCAGAACAACCCTAGGATAAAGTCTATACTAAAGTCAACTTAAGGTGAGATCGACATGGGCAAAGGTATGTATTCTCCATGTGACTCCTTTCTCCCTTTCGCCCTTCTATACACATCACAACTACTGATGACCTTATAGATATCCTTGATAATACCAGGTTGGTAAAAATTTTCTCTCAACAAATTGGCAGTTTTGGTCTCACCAAAATGCCTTGATAAACCACCACCATGAGCTTTCCTAACCAATAGCTCGTGTATGGAAAAATTGGGTATATATAGCCCCTTCTCCTTAAATAGATATCCGTCCTTTAAGTAGTATCCTCCAACAACAACTTTATCTTGACACTTCTTAAGCATAGGACCAAAGTATAATTCCTCAACATACTGTTCGACAATAAGGGAAAATCCCAGTAACTTTATCTATAAGGTAGTTAGCAAGATATGCAAAGGTGATAGAGTGTCGACGACCACATTAGCACTACCCTTCTTATGTTTGATCACATATAAGAATCCTTTGATGAACTCTAACCAGTTAGCTTGCCTCTTCAAAATTTTGTTCTGACTTCTCTAATGTTTAAGGATTCATGGTCTGTATAAATAACAAACTCTCGAAGTAATAGATAATGTTGCCATACTATAAGAGCTTCGAAAAGAGAGAATACAATTCCTTCTCATACACAAAATAATTCAAGGTAATACCATTAAGCTTCTTACTATGATAAGACACAAGTTGGCGTTCTTGCATCAGAATTGGTCCAATGCCAATACTCAATGCATCATATTCTAGCTTCAATGGCTTATTTAAGTCAAGTAGAGCAAAGACAAGTATAGTGGTAAATTTCTCTTTGATCTCCTTAAAACCTTTCTTTATTTGGTCAGTCCATTGGAATCTAACACTCTTCTTTATCAGCTTAGTCAAAGGGGTTGCAATATTATTGAAGTTCTTGATGAATCTCCTGTAGAAAGAAGCAAGACCATGAAAACTTTTAACTTCAGTAACATTCTTAAGTGTAAGCCACTCTAAGATAGCTCAGACCTTTTCCCCATTGGATAGGATTCCTTCTCTAGATACTACATATCTAAGAAAGAAAACTTTGTGTTGATAGATATACAATTCTTCAAATTTCTAAACAGTTTCTTGACACAAAGTATGTCAAAAATAGCTCAAAGATGCTTTAGATGATCCATCAAATCAATATTGTAAATCTAGATATCATCAAAGCACACGACTATACATCTTTCAATTAAAGGGTGAATTATATTGTTCACGGGCCTCATGAAAGTGCATAGCAAATTAGTGCATCTGAACAATATAACCAACCATTTACAAAAACCATGCCTAGTCTTAAATATAGCATTTCATTCATTACTAGGTCTTATGCAAATCTGATAGAAACCACTTTGTAGGTCAATCTTCGAAAAAACTTTGGCACCATGAAGCTCATCCAGCATGTCATCAATCTTCAGTATAAGATATCTATATTTGATAATAATTCAGTTTATAACTTACCCATCGATGCATATGAGTTGTGAATCATCCTTTTTTGGGACGAATAAAGTTAGTATGGCATAAAGACTCATGCTTTCTCTCACATAACCTATCTCGACAAGCTCACACACTTGTCTTTTCAGCTTAGCAGCGTACTCAAGGTTCATTTTGTAAGCAACTCTGTTTAGCAGGGTTGTGCCTGGCTGTAAATCAATGTAATGTTTAATGCCTTCAACATGGGGTAATCCTTCAGGTAACACATCTAGAAACAGGTTGGAAAAGTTGTCTATTAGTTTTCGAACCTCTTCTACTATGTCATCCAAGTCTCTCAACTCCAATAAGTTTCTAATTAATAAAAACATACGCTCCTTGGCTTTCTCAGTAGCGTAAAGCTCTCTTCAACTAAGCACTAGGGTCTTTTTTTTGCTAGCTTGGGTGAGCTGATTATAAGTCTTGTTCACTTGACTAAGTGTTATAAGCTACAATACAATCTTCTTCCCATCCTTTGTAAAGGCATAAGTGTTCTTCAATCTATCAGGTATGATACGTTAGTCAAATAATCAAGGTCTTCTTAATAGTAGATATGAAGCTCCAACAAGAGCAACATCATATACTACTTCATCTCGATATACATTAAATGGTACGATTGCTTGTTTGGCCATGTACAAAGCACTTTCTTCAAGCAACCAATGTAGCTTATCGGGTCAAGGGTGCTTAGAGGTTGACAATCCTAATTTCTGCATAAAGGAGTGGGCAACAACATTAATATAATTACCTCCATCTATTATGATAGTATACACTTGTCACTTAATAGTACACTTAATGTGGAGCAAATTTTATTTCTAATCTTGTTCGCAGTTGGGCATCGAGTTTAATACTCGTATTAACACTAAAGTTACCACTTCCCCCTAGTCGACATAGATATAGTTCTACTCCTCATTCTCTACATCAGCTCCTTCAACATTCTCCACTTCCTTCTTAGGCTCACTATTATCTATATTGTCCACATCATCACCTTAACACATCAGTTATGACACTCAATAGCCATGTGTCTATAACTTAAGCACTTGAAGTATTTTACCTTACTTGTCTTGCAACCTAAAGTTTGTCCCCTCTCATATGTCTTCAAAGTAGCTCAATCAATAGCTCCACTATTTAGGCCAGCTCGACTATCATTAGGTTGATCATTCTTCTCTTTTGCTTAGATGGGTATTCTTGGTTATAAGTGAGCAAGTCGGTACAGAATAGGAGTTCATGGAGAGCTCAAATTAAGTCGGATCAGGGTATTTCTCCTCTACTTCTTTATCCTTTGTACTATTTTAATGGCTTCCTCTAGTATGTGAAACCTCTACACTTCAACAATATTCCGGAACTCATATCATAGCTCTAAAATAAACCTTGATACAATATAGGATTTAAGCCCATCCACATCAGTTCGGATCATCAACATTTGGAATTCCCTAACATAGTCATCAACAACTCAACTTCCCTAGTAGAATTCTTACAACTTGGCAAAGGTATCTTGCAAATAGTCTCATGTATAAATCTTCCTCTCAACATTCTCTTCATATCATCCCATATGTGAGCTCCTTGTTGTCCATCCCTTACCATGAACACATTTAAGTTTTTCCACCACGTAGCAACGTACCTAGAGAACTCAAGGTTGATAAGTTTGACTTTATTGGCCTTGACATACTTTATAACAATCAAACACTCTTTCAACCTTCTCCTCCTACTTTAGGTATTCATTTGCATTATTACCTTTGGTAAAGGTCGGAATCTGGACCTTAATATTTTCAAGTCCTGAAGAAGGTCAACATCCTCGTTCCTCTACTTTATCATATCCTTTATCCTCTTCTTCCTCTCCATTAACTTCTTCATCTTCTTCTTCAATCTCCTCTACTTCAAGTCTTTATCGAGCAGGTCAGTTTACCACTCCTCCAGCTTGGTGAGGTCAAGTTAAATGGTTAGCTCGGCCAACGTGGCCATACCTCTTCTCTCGTACTTGTTCTATTTAACTACGACTAAGTATGTCGTAGAGTTGCTGCTTATTTACTTGCATAGCAGTGACTAGACTTTTAACGAGGTCGGTGAGTCTATCAAGCTTATTATCTATTGATCCTAGTATGTTACTGCCATGTTAACCATAGCCAATACGAACATCATTGTCTTAGTCACCAATAATGCCTTGTACACTCGAATTCGACATTACGAAACATTACTCGTTATTACTTCCTTCAACAAGAATAACTTCAACAGAACAAACTCAACAAAACCCTACTACCTACTACTACTTACCAACACACTCAAGAACAGCATGTAGCAACTATGGAAGAACACAACAACTACTGACAGCAACATGAATAGAACTCCATTGTAACTTCACGCACTCCCTCACAAAACTATGCTTTAATACTAGTGAAGCTAATACATCTCTGGGATTGTACATATGACGAGGCATTATAATGAACCAAAAAAAAAAAAGGAAAATAAAAGGGTTTTAACAAAAACTTAAATTATTATCAGTTGGATTTGACGCACCAACTAATCTTACTCGGCTTAACCTCCACTTAATATGACACATAAGTGAGGATTAAGGTCACTCATCGCTATTCTTTACTAAAAGGAATTGATAATAATTAAGGCAAGGAAAGACACGACTAGGTGTTCTCAAAAGGGTAAATTTTCGTATTCAATAACGAAGTGATGTATGATGTCTATATATAAAGTAAATATGCTTTACATTCTAGCCCCACTATGGTTATATGTATATAAGGAAAATACAAAATGGTAAATTACATGTGGAATCCTAAGACTTGCTAAAAAAGGTAAAAAGGACAAATGTTATACAATATACGAAAGAAAAAAATATTCTAGAATATTATGTCAAGAGATACATGTTGATCATGGTTGGTGGCCAGAATGGCATTGTATTCAGTTGCTGCTGTAATGTCTTTAGCAGGTTAGTATTGGTTCAAATCAACTCGCAGAGATAGGGAGAAGAACAGATAGTTTAGCCGACTTGACCTGGGTCAAGTCAAAGCTCGAGTGTTGCACCTCGTTGGAGATTTTGTCAAGTCAACTATTATGATAGGTCAATTTAGGCAAGGGTCGTGTGACACCAGCTTAGATTCTATTCAAGTCATGACGAATGTTCGGCACTTAAATCAGATAAAGTGAAAGAATCCTTGGTTAATAATGGAATCCTCGCCCTTAAGTAGTGCTCGAGTTAGTACTTGTTGATAGGTCCTTGTAAGCCTTTAGCTCGGCTTTGAGTGATCGGTTTGAGAAATTGATTCCTATTGGTTAAACACATTCTAATGTCCCAATTCATTAAGGAAATTAACTAAGCCATGTCTAGAGATTTGGTCCAATTGCAAGTCATGTATCTATGGATAGATGGCATGAAGTGAGATTAAAATGATGAAGCACTATAAGACAACTGGATATTTACGGCATGAATATGATTAGAGTTGACAAGCAATTCATGCCTGTATGAAAGAATCATGGTCATATCTAAAGGAACATCAAAGATGAATTGAAGTTGTGTTTCCTGTTTAAATTGAAGTTGCAACCAATTGAAAAAAGAATAACAAAGATACGTTGTGCCATCCATATAATTTTAGAGTTGTGCATCTTTTATTTCCGCAAAGACTATTGCAAATAAAATTTAAAAAAAAAACAAGAAGATATGTAAGAGATATATTTCAAGATTCTATGATATATAATTAGATCATAAAGGCCTTATAAATATTATCATTCATTCATTCACATTTTAGGATTGTAGAAACTCATCTTTCTTTCTTCTTCTTCTTCTTCTTCTTCTTCTTCTTTTTTATCTTCTCAATGTTATAGATTAGTTCTTTTTAGTAATCTATAATTATAAACCGTAGTTTTTTATGTAATTAGTTTCTTTTTCTTTTATCAATCTACGATTCTTGATTTCTATTATCTAATTACGTGTTCATGCATTGTTTTAAGTAAATATATCTGGAGTATTAATTCGATATTAGATATTATATAAAAGTTGAGAGATCCCTTTATATAATTAGATCATAGTGTAATTAGAGAAGTTGTATGCAATCATAGAGATAAGACGATATGACTTTCTATATTAAATTGATTTAATAGTAGAATTCACAAATCATTAATGCAATTTTAAGGTTTTTAATTAGAAAGATATTTTAATTAATTATCTTAGGGTTAGGTACTAGTAATCTCGAGAGAGATATTAATATATTTTAAGAATTCTTGTGATCTAGTAAATTAGTCTGAGATTGATATGTGCTTCATTGTTCTATAATGGTTAATAATTGAATATCAAATTTATACATCATAAATATCTTTAGTTTTTATTTATTTTGCATATTATTATAATTAATTTTAGTTTAGATTTAATTTTCTTGAATTTATTCTTGATTAAAATTATTAGATTAGATATTTAAAAAATGGTGAAGTACTAGTAATCATATTAATCCTCGAGGGATCGACATTTAGACTTGTATCTACTATATTATAAACTAATAAGTGTGCTTGCCTTATACCATACATAGTAGTTTCAATATGCTACAAGGTAGGTTCAAGGTGAGTGTCATATCCTAACAACCCTATACCCACTCATCCCTTGTTATTAGAAACTAATAAGTGTGCTTGCCTTATACCATACATAATAGTTTCAATGTGCTATAGGGTAGGTTTAAGGTGAGTGTCATATCTTAACAACCTTATACCCGCTCATCCCTTATTAATAGCATTATTTTAACATTGAATTACAATAATAACCCTATAAACTTATTTTTCATATTTAATCGATAATTTATAAAAGGACAATCTTGGAATGTTCACCTTGCATGGTAATTGCAGCCCAATCCTACTTTTTAGGTAATTGCCTATTTCTAATTAAATAGTATTTATTACCAATCTTTATTGATGGAGGATAAAATAGAAACTTTTCTATATTTCTAATTAAATAGTTTGTCTTTTCCAATTAAATAGTATTTATTCCTATCAAGCCTAATATTTTTCTGGTTTTAGTGATTTCTCTTAACCTAATCAATATTAAACCTTATCCGTTTAATATTAACGCTTGACTAAGAATTAAGAAAAATATAAGTTTTTAAATGTGTTTTGAAAATACTTGGAGTTGCTACTTAACCGGAGTCGGGAAAAGGTTTAGATTAAAATCAATTAGGTAGATTAATTTTAATCTCTTGAGCTTAAGCAAGCTTAGCAAGTGCTTTGATGGTCAAATCGGCCATCAAAGCATATCTCGATCAACCTTTGAACTAAAGGGAAAAGGCTCGATTTTGGGTGCTCTGTAGTTACATATGATGATACACTTGCTTCTAATATCAAGTAGAAGCTTCCATTGTTGCCAAAAGAGATTGAATTTAACAAATGTGCAAAGGGCTAGAATTTCATCTCATGATTTTTTCTGACTTTCATGTAACGTTTTAATCCCCTTTTCAAATGTACATGGACATAAAATGAGTACAATTCGAAAGTACTCCATGTAATCTCCATGATTTCACCATTGTGAAATCATGAATAAAAAAGGACTAAAAAGAGCTTGAAACAAGGCTAATCAGAGAGGAAGATGCGGTGAAGAAGATGAAGTCAATATTAACTGTTGACTCACGCTCCAACAGTGAAGCGCCATGTGGTGATACAAAAAACAAAAACAATGAGGCACATTGTGTTTGGAAAGATTCAATCCCTTGGCCATAGATAGACACACAAGTGACTTAACCAACTAAGTTGCTTGTTTAGCTCAATAATTACTGCAATTGAATTATATTATCCCAATTGAAATTCTGAACTGCTTTTCACATAGGAATCCCATTTCAAGTCGAATTCAAGCCCCATTCAATCAAGGTTGAATTTGTCCTAAAAAGCGCTGTAGTTAGTTAGCTTTCCTAGACTTAATTCATCGGAGATTTAGTGAATGGTGAAAGGTGAAAGAGAGAGAAGTTACTTTAAGAGCTGGTTGAGACACAAAGGAAATGGTAAGAGAGTAGTGCTGCTATGGGCTAGCAAGAACCTTAAAAGAATTTAAAAACCTAGTTGCGCCCTTATAAGCTGACTGACATAAGCGAACGGGCAAAGCACTCCTTGAGTTGGTTAAGACCCTAAAGAATTTGAAAGCCCGGTTGTTCCTTTATGAGCTAACTGACTTAAACTAACAAGCAAAGTACTATTTAAGTTGGCTAAGATCCTAAATTGAAAATGAAGCATGGTCATGCTACTTTGAGCTGACTAACCTAAGTAAACGAGTGGAGCACTCCTTGAACTAGCTAAGACCCTAAATTAAAAATGAAGCCTAGTCATGTTCCTTTGAGCTGACTAACTTAGGCAAATAGGCGACGTATTCCTTGAGCTGGCTAAGACCCTAAATAATTTGAAAGCTTAGTTGTACCCTTATAAGCTGATTGACCTAAACAAATAGGTGAAGCGTTCCTTAAGCTGGCTAAGACGTTAAATTGAAAATGAAGCCTAGTTGTGCTCCTTCAAGCTAAATAACCTAGGCAACTAGGTGAAGTACTCCTTAAGCTGCCTAAGACCCTAAAGACTTTGAAAGCTTGGTCATGCTCCTTTGAGTTGACTAACTTAAGCGGACGAGCGAAGCACTAATTAAGTTGGTAAAGCGCTCATTGAAAGATTAAAACTCGATAGTGCCCTACTAAGCTAACTAACCTAGGTGAGTGGGTGAAGCACTCCTTGAGCTGGTTAAGACCCTAAATAAACTTATTAGTACTCCACTAAGCTAACTAACCTAAGTGAGTGAGCAAAGGCTCCTTGAGCTAACTAAGACCATAAATGACAAATGGGTGAAGTGATCCTTGGGTTGGCTAAGACCCTAAAGAATTTGAAAGTTTGGTCGTATCCCTTTAAGCTGACTAACTTAGGTAAACGGGCGAAGCGTTCCTTGAACTAACTAAGACCCTAAATGAACCTAGTACCCATTGAGCTAACTAACCTAAGTGAATGGGCAAAGTGCTCCTTAAGCTAGATAAGACCTAAATGACAAATTAAAGCTTAGTTATGCTCCTAAGCAGACTAACCTAGGCAAATGGGTATAGTGCTCCTTTACTTAGCTAAGACCCTAAAACTGAGCTAACTAACTTAGGTGAGTAGGCAAAGCGCTTCTTGAGTTAGCTAAGACCTTAAATGACAAATTGAAGCCCGATAGTACCCTGCTAACTAACCTAGGTGAATGAGTGAAACGCTTCTTAAGTTAGCTAAAACCTTAAATTGAGAACTTAGTTATGCTCATTTGAGCTAACTAACCTAAGTGAAATGGATAATGCACTCCTTTGAGCTAATTAAGACCCTAAATGACAAATTGAAGCTTGGTTCTGCTCCTATGAGCTGACTAAGCTAGGTAAACAGGCGAAGCACTCCTTGACTTAGTTAACACCCTAAAGAATAAAAGTGCCATATGAGCTTACTAAAAAACGATGAAGAGAGATTGGTGATGGAAGGAAGCACCCAAACAGGCTTCATAAGACCCTAAACACAGGTTGATGAAAGGGGAAGCCCCTTATGGGCTCTCTAAGACCCTTATGAAGAGAAGTGCCCTATGAGCTTATTGAAACCATAAACTGAGATTAATGAAAGGCTTGATAAACCTTAATAGAAAATGATAACACTGGATAGTGCCCTTATGAGCTGACTAACCCTAAAATAGAGTATGAATTAGGATAGCGCTTTAAGAGCTGGTTAAAACTTTAAAAATGAATGAAAGAGGGGACAGTGCTCTAAAAACCTTAAAAAGAATGGATTAAAAATGGGATAGTGCTCTAGGAGTTAGTTAGAACTGTAAGCCCCAAAATTAGTCATTCGAGATTTCGATCGATTGAAGGACCTGATCGAGCTTAAATTATAAAGTAAAGCTAGAAATATTAGTAAAATGATCCCATAAGTTTAAAAAAATAAGTCATAAAATAAAAGAATATAAAAATTCCAAATTTTAAGTGTATAACTCGTTATTTATCGAAAATGCATAAAATGCATTCCGATAATTAACGAATCGCTAGAGATAAATTATATGTATACTAAAAATAATAAAATAACCTAAATAATATTTAGGAATATTTATTTGTACTATATATGAATTTACATGTATGTAGAAATACGCGTAATTACTTAAAATACGCGTAATGTGCCAAAATAATACTAAATAATTAAAGAAAATTTATAATTAATTAAGGAAAAATAAAGAAAAATCAGGAAAAATAAGGAATGATCCAAAATTTAGTCGTGGCAGTTGGGAAAAAATAGAAAAAAATCGACCAATTAAATTAAGACAATACAAAAGCCAAAAATTAAGGGATAAGACAATTTTCTTGTCCAATTTAATGCACAATAAATTCCCTAAACTTCTATAAATAGGAAAAAAATTTAGAGAACTCCTTTGGACAGTTAGGGATTTGAGAAAAATAGAGAGACTCAAAAATTGAGAGAAAAACCAAGGAAAAAAAAAGAAAAGGAAAACTATGTAGTTAGGGCCACAAAGGCGAACCCAGACCCGACGAGCAGCTGGGAGTGGACGGACACCACCACCACACAGTGGTGGCAACGCCCAGGTGGGCCGACCCACCCATGGCCACCCAAATCGGTGAGTTCGATTTCCAGCCCGATTTTGTGTAATTTTTTTAAAATAGTAAAACTCTTAGAAAATTATGAAATTTGTTATTCTGAAATATTTTTGTATTTATTTTTTAGGAAAAATATTATTTTGATGAAAATATGTCTCGTGATATAGGTTCCTTAAGAAATCATGCAAAACCAAGCATGTTTCGGTTTAGAAATAAATGACCTTAGGAGTGTAGTTTCGAGCCCAAAATTTTTGTGTAGATTACTTAGATGATATAGAATAATGCTATGAAGCCCGTTTTCAAAAATTAATTTTTAAAATTTTTAGATAATTTTTAGGCCCTAAAATGAGACATAAAATGGGTAATTTAGGGTTAATTAAGTAATTAAATGATTAATTACTGATTTAGTGAATAATTATATGTTTTAGGATGTTGAAATCTGATGGCGTATGATACTTGTAGCATTTAGGGTGTTAGATGAAATTATTAGGTTAATTATGTAGTAAATGATTAATAAGGAAAAATAGTTAACTTTAAGTTAATTTAGTAAATTAGGGAAATTAGGAGTAAAATCCGATTTAGGATGAATTTAGACATTTTGAAATGATAATTAATGTTTAGGGATGGTAATTAAAGTGATAGAAATATTAGAAGTGCATTATGTACATAATAGGCAATAATGCATAATATGTAATTTTTGAAAATATAATAAATAGAAAATATTAGGATAAAAATTGATATTATATAAATAATAAGGATATATAATAAATCTGATAAGAAACTTGAATTTATGTAATTATATGAAAAATATAAAAATTTCTTACATCAGGAGTAAATTCGGTACACTAATAAGGATATAAGTGTACCGGATGAAATAAAATACTGACTAGGGGTAATAATGATATTTAGGAGATCGGGAAGTAGTGTGATTAATTTCATATTATGAGTTGAAACGAATTTCTAGGGTTGGAATATAAAACATTACTTAGAAATCGAACTAGAACTTAATTTAGAAATCGATGTGGAAACCGAACACGAACCTAACCCCAAACCTAGAATAATTATAAAAAACTTAAGACCTAGATAATTAGGCATATTAAACCTTAAACAAAACCTAACAATAAGCATTATAGGATAAAATGAACCTATAATAGTTATATGAAAAGCTGAAACCATGTTTGTGTTATAGGGATGATCGGCAATGGCCTGAGAAAATCGGACCTCGAGTGAGTGAGCGAGGAGTCGAGGTAAGTTGGGAATTAATACACTGCTGTATTTTGGAGGCTTGAGATTATACTTGGTTGTACTTGTTAGATAGTTGGCTGTGTACAGGTGCTTGATTATGGGTGATACTATGATTCTATTTGTTGCTCTGTCATGTATTGTATGACTTATATGAAATGATTTATCACCCTAAACTAGACTTAATCTAATATACGACCAGTAATCATAATCGGACATGCATGGCAACCCGTTAAGGGAACTTAGGACTCTTCGGCCAAATACCGACCCCTTCGAAAGGGATAGCGCAAGATTGCAAAATGGTCCCTTCTTCATCCTTAGTCGAACTAAGTGATAGGAGAGGAGGTCGCGGCGAGGGTAAAGACAGTAGTTTGAAGGTAATCGCCAGAGGAGCAAGATCTCCATTACACAAGCCTGGGTTTGGACGTGAGCTGTTGCATTAACGGCAACTCCTCAACCTAGATTAGAGCGGGCGCAATTTCTCTAATCTCACGACGGGCCGGACAACGTCGTGCGATGGCATTTGCTTGCACATGCATTGCACTTAATAAGTGATTGAAAACCTTGTTGTGTGTATAGTATAGTTTTAAGTCCTCCATCCTAACTTACTGGGCTGTGGTTGCTCACATCCCTATAGACATCGTGCAAATGCTGTCTAAGAAGCGGTAAACAACTACTCTGAAGCTAGCAACTGCTGGATCCTGGGGAGTGAGAAAAAATATTTAAAGAACAATAATATATATTCTTAAGTTCTAAGTTTTATTTTAGAATTTTTTTTTTTCATTTTTGAAGGATGTAATAACTGAATTATAGTATATATATATGTATATATATTTTCTCACTTTCTTAGATAAATGCTTATCTAAATTGCAAACTGTTTACTTCAAAGCGGGTTAGTCGTGGATGCCTTGTGTAGATCAGGTCTAAGATAGCGGTTGTAAGGCTAACTTCTATCTTAAGATGGTTTACACGGCGGGCCTGTTAAGGGCGTGACAAGAACCCCAAAAAAGGATTGAAAATGAGACAGCGCTCTAAAAGATGGTTAAAACCCTAAAAAAAGAATGAAAACAAGATAGTGCTCTAAGAGCTAGCTGGAACCCTAAAAAATGATTGAAAACAAGACAACGCTTTAAAAGCTAGCTAGAACCCTAAGAAGAATGGATTAAAGACAGGATAGTGCTCTAAGACCTGGCTAGAACCCTAGAAAAGGATTAAAAACAAGACAGCGCTTTAAGAGCTGGCTAGAATCCTAAAAAAGGATTGAAAACGAGATAACGCTTTAAGAGTTGACTAAAACCCTAAAAAAGAAATATGAAAGATTGAAGAAGCAAAGTGAGGAATGTAATTAGTTTGAAGAACTTTTTGATTTAAAAAATATTTACAAACAAAGAATTTGATAAAAATCATTTAATGACAAAAAAGGTATCAAGGATTAAGTCCCTTAATGTCTCAGATTGATATGATCAACTTCAAAAGGCATGATCACATTAAAAAGAAATAGATGACACGAAATGAAAGTTTAGCTAATCGAGCCGGCATGGATTTGAAAATGAACAAAAAACTTGTGACAAGCTTTTACTCTCTCTCTCTCTCTCTCTCTCTCTCTCTCTCTCTCTCTCTCTCTCTCTCTCTTTTCTTCTTTTTTTAATTTGAAAATTTGCTAACGGGTATAAATTCTTATTAAAGAGCAAATGTTAAAATCATCCCCTTTCTTGATAATTGTATAAGGCATCTCATATTCTTGAAAATGTCTCTTAACCCCGATGCTGGGCTTTCTCGTAGGGCCTTGTGATTTTAAACGTTCATTTCCTAAAAGAAAGGTAACTTATGATTAGTTTTAGTCGAAGAAGGCTTCCTTAGGAGCTTTTGGTCCAAATTATACTATTGATTACAGTCTAAAAAATTATAGTCCATTTTGCAAATGATATGCCTTAATCAATTTATTAGGTCTTTTTTGGTTCAACATTATGAGTTTAGGCTCTTGGTGAAAGGGTTTTAAAAAGGACTAATGAGAAGGCTTATTTTGAAAGAAGTACTTTTGTTCAATCCAAGCATACAAGTCAAGAACCTTTACGAAAAATTATAAGTTTGCTTACCCCAGTTTCAAAAGTAATTTTTATTAAAAATAAATTATCCTTTAAGACCAGAAGAGTTTTATTAAGTAAAGGTAGTATTGTGGGTAGGAGGGCTTTATGCTTATGTAAAATGGCTTTGTGTTTTGTGACTTAGGATGGATATGTAGGGCTTATGTTTTTAGGCTGGTTATAAGATTCAAGGCCTTGCATTTTTTAAGCTATTTAGACTTTGATCCTTAACCTTTCAATTCAGTTTTCTTGCCCCTGCTAGGATGTGATATATCTTTTAGGGCTTTCATTTTACACTTAGGCCCAATTTTCTAACCCCTTTTCTTTCTTTCTTCTTCTTCTTCTCTCTTTTTTTTTTAACACATTTTTTTTTTTTTTGCCCCATTATGAAACTTCTCATTTTGATATGAATTTGAGATTAAGGTTACATTTGATTTCTTGTTTGACTTAGTTCATGATTAGGCTTTTTTTCAAGGGACCAATGATTTTAGTTATGTTTTGCTGCCTTAACGAGCTAGTGTTTAGTTCAAACATCTTGATGGGCTAGGGCTTGTGTTTGGATTGGTTGTCTTAATGGGCCAAGTGGCTTGTGTTTAGATTGGGCCCAAGGTTAGTGTTTAGGCTAACTGCCTTAATGGGCTAAATGACTTGTGTTTGGATTAGCCACCTTAACGAGCCAAGTGGTTTTGTTTAGTTAGATGACTTAACAGGCCTAATATTTAAGCCAACTACTTTAACGGGCCAAAAGGTTTGTATTAGATTCCTTAATGGGCTAAGTGTTTAGGTTGACTACCTTAATGGGCTAAGTATTTGAGCTAGCTACCTTAATGGGCTGAATGTTTGAGTCGATTGCCTTAAAGAGCTAAAGGGATAGGCTTTGGGTTGGTAGCCTTAATGGGCTAAAGGCTTGGGCTTGGGTTGACTCTTTCATATTTAGGTTGAGCCATAAGGATTTATTATCATTAGCAACTTTTCTTTTTCCTTTTTTTTTGTGAGAGAGAAAAAGAAAGCTTTATTTTACATAAACCGAGATATCAAATTATAAATAAGGACGATGATTTTTAGGGTTCTATTTACAAGTCAACAAACTTTATTTACATACTCTAAAGGAGAGAGAAAAAAAATGGTTAGACGAATGACTATTGAAGCACCTATTTACAAAAGGGAATCCTAAAGAATGATAACCTGAAGAGAACTTTTCATTATTTTGAAAAATCAAAGTATAGAAAACTAAGGAAGAGAGCCTAACATTTATTCTTGAAACTTGACATTTATTTTAGGCTTCCTAGCTATAAACTGGAAAGAATCCTAAACTAAGTCTTATAAGTGAGCTCTAAGGTCTTACAACATTTCATGGGTTTTCCTAATGACTTATCCAAGAAGGGGTTTTAAGGTCTAGTTGTAAGCTTCATAATACTTAAGCTTTCCCTTTAAGTAAGCAATTTCAGCCTATAGCAACTGCTCGTGAATCTTAAGGAGATCCTGCAGCCTATCACTTCTCTAATTATTTGCTTAGTTATATGCCATTTTAAGCCTATATATTTCGTAGACAAAAATCAGTTACTAATAAAACAAAATAATGTACATGGAAACATGCATATGATAGAACCGTTTGAAATTGCTTATTTATTTATAAAAACTAATTATAATTCTACAAATTTTCAAATATTAGTAGGGTTGTAATTTAAGAGAAGGGAAGTGCATGCAATTAAGGTGGGTTCTAAAGGTCCTTAAGCTTTATGACTTCACTTGTTTTTAGAAAACGTCTTCATTGGTCACTTTAAAACTTAAGTGGGGGTAGCCTAATCACCCTCGAGTGATAGTTACACTATAGTATCTAAAGCCTACATAATGCGCCCCCTCCTCCCTCAAGATCTTAATACAGTTTAAGTTTGACTGTCTACCGTACATTCATGATGCATAAAATAAATTTCCTCCTAATATTCCAAATATAATGCATGCAAAAATGAATAAGGCAATTAAAATAGCATATATTTACATGAAACTAATAAATAAATAAATAATATAGGTATTTTGAAATGCAAATTTAATTTTGAAAAGTCTTTAAATGGCTAATACTCTTGACATCCCCAGTGGAGTTACTAAGTTGTTGAGCTTGATTTTTTCCCCATTTTATTAATTTATCTTAATCCGATTAATATTAAACCTTAACCATTTAATATTAATCTTCAATTAAGAATTAAGGAAAATCTAAGTTTTTAAATGTATTTTGCAAATACTTGGAGTCACCACCTGATTGGAGTAGGGAAAAAGTTTAGATTAAAATCAATTGGATGGATTCATTTTAATGTAATGGATTCATTTTAATGTAATGGATTCATTTTAATATAGACACTAGGTTACATGAAAAACCAATTTAAAAAAAAAAGTTTTTTTTTTTAAATCAGAAATTTTGCATTTGAGGGCTATCCTATTAAACTCTTAATGGGTACCACTTTTTAACTTTCTAAATTTAGATTTACTTTTCAATATACCCTTAAAAAATAAAACATCTAATCATATGTAAATAACATCTAAAAAAGGATCATTGAATTATTATTTACAAAGATGGAAAAAAGTAAACCTTCCATATTTTAAGTTGCCCTGTTTCAACTAAGGGTAAGGTGAGGATTGTTTTAGCTATGTTCATTGAAGGGTTTGCGTTTTGCCTGGAATTCCTAGTCCTTTCCCTTAGTGGGTTATGATGCATGTTCGATTAATAGTTAAGCTGAGTTTGTGTTAAATTGCTTTTGAGGTAGTTAAGTAATTTCAAACAATCTAATGTAAGTAATATCATGAAACAATCAATACATAAGTTTAGCACTCAAAATAGCACAAACATATCTAAGCATACACGTTGCATATGCATAGATAACTAACTTATAATCACAAACAATACATATGTTAAAATCTCCAAGTATTCTTAAACAAAACTTCAAAGTATAGTGAAACATCGATTCCACTTACTTGGATACTAATGCTCATTCTCCCCATACGTCGCTCCAGTATTCATTTATTATCCCTAAAATTTAATGTAACCTCTTTAATTTCCAAACAATATGTAACATATGAGTTCATTTTGATATTTAAACATGTATCTCAATTGTGTTAGGTAAGTTTTATAAAGTGTTTATTAGGTATTAGTTAAGTAGAGTACATTCTAACTAAGGTTCTAATCCGGTACAGGTTGTTGCCTAGTAGTTTTTGACCGAAGTTCTACTTCAGTAAATTCTTAGAAGTTGTAGGCAAGTGACTTTTTGATCTACTATCTAGCTTCTACTAATCCAATTTTTAGCAATAACCATCTTCTTAAATTTAGCTTCTTCCATTGAACTACTTTCTAACTTAGGTTTTGACTCAGCATTGTGGTACAGGTTATTATCTAAGAAGCTTCTTATTCATATTTTAGCTTTAATAAATATATAGAATTCATATATAAATTACCTGCTAACCTTCTATCGGACTCTTATAATGATTAATGATTTTCCACTCCAGTCTATACTCTAACCTAGTTTTTGATGGAGTTTCTTGCCTTCAATCCAAAATTAGATTCTTTTTTAAGAAGTTCTTAACTTATAATTTGTCTCTAGAAATAAGGTAGAGTCTAAATATTAGCCACTTTTTGGTATAAATCCAATTTTCCTAATATATTTAACATATTCACATCAAATTACATTTTAACATAATTTCTGACCCTGCCAACTACTAGTACACCTAACTACTGCACATATAATCCACTTACCTTGCATTTTTAAAAGTCTAAACTTTGTATATACAGTATGTTTCAATTAGTTATTCGATCATCTATACTCTTATTCACTATATCATCATTCAATTTACATATGCATTAAACATTTGGGAGAGTTAATCCATAGACCACTAAATACCCCCTTACCCTTAAAAATCGTCATTCCTAAACTTCTAAATAACTATTTTCAGCTACTATATGCTAATAATTATAAGTTATAATATGGTTTTGTAAAGAATAACTCAAGCTCCTTTGTAAAACCACTTGTCTAATGTACTGTTATTGCAAAATTGAAAATTTTCCCAAAATTGAAAATTTTCCTAAAATTTGACAACGTAATTTTTACAATCCAACCACATAACATCAAAATTCAACATCATAGGAGTATATCTACAAAATCTCAAGTCAAAACTACATGAATTGATTTTTCAAAAAACCAATCGAAAATTGATGTACAGAATGTTTTTATTAAGAACCTTATATTTACACTCAAAATTTTAAAAATCTGATTAAATATTTCAATT
The DNA here is from genome assembly GCA_024138005.1 of Lumnitzera racemosa. NCBI lineage: Eukaryota > Viridiplantae > Streptophyta > Magnoliopsida > Myrtales > Combretaceae > Lumnitzera > Lumnitzera racemosa. The sequence goes on from JAMXBC010000002.1 coordinate 10,414,457, forward strand.
CCTCATGCAAAACTGTATAGGGAAACTAAATTTCAATTTTTTTTTATAAATGTTTGCTATTTTTCCCAAAATTTTTAATAAAAACAAGATATTTTGTGACTCACTAAAACTCTGAGCTCTGGCCACCGTGAGGGAGAGGAGGCTTATCTACTAGCTTAGACAGTAGCTCCTCCTTCAAGTGGTGGTCTTGTCTTACCTCTAGGTGGTTGTCTTCCATAAGAACCCGAAATTCCTAATTTCATACAAATATTGTTCTTAATTTTCTTGTGTCACTTTTTTCTCTAATTTTCCTTTCCCATAATTTTTCTATACTTCCATTTGAGTAAGAATTTCACCAAATGCAATAAATTATTTTTCCTACAAGATTTAGTGTTGTTTTAGATTTTTAGTTGTACTTAAAAACTTATAAGTTTCGATGCTAGGTATCTCATAAGTTTCCTTTTCTCATCTCCATGCATCCATAATCCATGCTATGCTGAAGGCACATTGTCTCCTGCTTGTCCCCTATTTTATGATTTTCTACATATTTATTTATTTATTTAGTGATTTTTACCCTAATTTCAGGTATTTACAATAATTACAGATATATATTTATATATTAATTATACATGACGTGTATACATGTTTTTTATATATTATTTTATGTACAATATTAATTATATTATTTATATAATTTATCTTTAAGTGTTCGTTAATTTTCGAAATTTATGTAACACATTATCGTTAATTATATAATAATATAGTAAATCTTTACTATTTTAGCTATATTTTTAATGTTTTATTATATTTTTAAATACCAAACATATGGAAACTTCTTGACTAATATTACAAAACCCCTTGTATGTTTCTAGCATATTCATGTTATTTACCCAAACATTTTAAATTGATTATCAAACCTAGTTGTACAAGCACAAGTCTTACAGGAAAAAAAGTTTTAAAGTACAAAAAAATAAAAAATAATAATAAATAGAAAGTCTTGAAGTTTAATCATTACCTGTGATATAAATTTGGTTTTTTAAAGATCAAAAGAGTTATACTTGACTCTGTTAGAAAACTCAATTTAGTTTAGCCTAGATGGCTATATGCAAAAGGATAGGAATTGAATTGTGACTAAGTAGATAGAGGTATAGCTAGGTGAAGTAGGTCATGGGTTTAAACATTTCTAAAGCACAAAATGCAATTTCTTTTTTTACTTGGTTCACATAACAGTTACATGATTTTCTTCCCCAAATTTTAGATGTAATGAAAGGGGGGGGGGGGGGGGGGGGGGGAGGAGAGAGAGAGAGAGAGAGAGAGGGAGAGAGATTTGCAAAGCAAATTTGGTTTGATCTTGGTAGCATGATTAAATTGATTCGCTTTTTATGCTAATCTATTAGAAACTTTGTTTATAGTCATTTCAACTAAAACATTAGTATTATAATGAACAAGAAACAAATTAATATAATATTGAAGATGAAGGTTTATTTTAAAATAAGTTCAATCTAATTAGAAGAAATGTAAAGCTTATAATGCTAATCTAGATTTTTGTAAGGAATTAAGTATGTTGAATAAGATGGCAAAATTAGAATCTCTCAATACTACAAAGAACACCCCCCCCCCCCCCCACCCCCCCCCCCCCCCCCCCCCCCAAAAAAAAAAGACCTACTCTTTCTCTAGAGTTTCCACTGATTCATACACTTTCTCTCTATAGGATATCATCAAAATTAGGAAAAATTGAGAGAAACCTAGAGTAGATTTAAGATCTCGGGGATCTATAAATTAGGAAAAAGGTTAACTATTGTGTTGATTCACTATTTAAAGCCTCAAATCAAAGTTTATCAGTTTCCTTAAGGTATTTTTGAACCACTAGGGCACTTTATTTTAAGTATAAGCCACTACCACCATCATGTTGCCTATACCAAGAAGGTTTGACCCTATGCATCCCTTCACTTTGATGATCATCAGAACCACTCAACAAATACATCATATAAGAAGATAATATGAAGGCTACCCAGGAAGTTGACTAAGAAAGAGCCGAAAAGAAAAGAGAAAGAGACAAAATTGCAATAAAAGAACATCTTGATCTTAGGACCAATAGACAACAACAAAAGGGAAAGAGATTCTAACAAAAGAATTAAACTCCATTACATTCCAAACAATGCCAACATACTCCACTCGATGAACCATGGGTTGATATCCTCATGGATGGGAAATTTTGCCTACATTAGACAAAATGAGAGCCAATCTTAAAAGGAAGCACTTTAGCAAGTATTGTGACTTCTACGGAGATCATAGACATAATATCAATGAGTGTCACCAATTGAAGAACATCTTGGAAGACACCATCTAGTGAAGCTTCTTCAAAGAATCCATAGCAAACCCTAATAACTATACTTCGTAAGCAACGGAACGCCAATGAACAAAGAATGAAGAAAAGATAGAATATAACAGCCGAGCATGAAATTTTCGGTTTTATTTTTCTTAACCTGATTAGTACTAAAGCTTAAGCCATTTTACACTAACCCTCAACTAAGAGTTTAAAAAAAAAAAAGCTTAGTTTTCTTAATTTTAAAAATATTTTAGAGTTGCCATCTAATCAGAGTTTAAAAAACATTAAGTTATAATCAATTAGATAGACTAGTTATAACTTAGCTATTAATCTACAGAAAAACCAAATTTGAAAACCAGAGTTTTTGAATTTAAGGGTTAACTTATTAAATCCTAATGGGTGTTACCATAACCTTTCAAATTAGTTTTATTCTTTTTAAAAATGCCCTTTTTACATTAAAGAAAAATTTTCATTTATAAGAAAGAAGGAAAATTAATTTTGTTTACAAAAAGAAATTAAGAAATTAAATCTACTAATTTACAAAAGGGAAAATAAAATAAAATTCCTTATTTTAAATTGCCTCATAGTTGCTTACGACTGCTTATGTATTTACTATTCAAAATTAGACTTTCCATAGTTTGTTCAAAAACTTTTTGCATGTTGGTGAATTTTAATTTAAAAGGAATCAAATTTAAGTAATTTATCCATTTAATTATTTGAGAAAAAATCTAGAATAAGATCCTAATTTAGGTATTTTTATTGTTGAAAAATTATGAAGAAAATATCCTTAATTTTGAAGAAGGTATATTCTTTCTTTCTTTTTCTTTTTTTTTTTTGAAAACAAGTTTTTCTATGTGATAAATTTTTTTAACCTTTTTTAACTATTATAAAAAATTCTTAAAATACTTTATTCACATAAAAAAGATGAAAGGGAGATAAAAAGACTTTTCTTTCCCTTTATATATATTTTTATTATTTTCTTTACATTTAGAAAATAAATAAAAAGAAATTGAAAGAAAATCAAAATACAAAAGAGGTTGGACCTGCATGTATACGTAGGTTGGATATGGTAGGGTTAGGGGGCGTTGGTCGGGTTGTACATGACCCACACGTGTACAGGCAACCAAGATGGAAGATAGCAACAACAAAGCTCGATTTAGGCAATTTTGGGTCGATTTTTTAACAGGAAAAGGTATTTTTGTATGTATCCAATTAGGGAATATAGGTATAGGATTGGTTCCATGGATAATGGTGGCTGTTTTAGTGGTTGTCAGTATTGGGTAGTGAATGGTGGTTGCAATTGATGTATGGTTGATAACTAGAGTTTGAAAGGGATTTGAGCTGAGGGTTTTCAAGTGTGGTGAGCACAACCTTGGTGTTGTTTTGGCTTGAGATACTGGCTAAGATGGTGGTATGGAGAAGGGGGTCGTGATTAGGGTTTTATGTGAAACCCTTGGTGGTGGTAGCTACATCATAGGCTGCAACAAAGGTCAAGAGAGCCACTAATCGAGAGCTTGTAAGTTGGGGAGTTCGGCCGTAGTGGTAGCTCTGCCCAAAAGACGCCACACACAAGCTACAAGCTAGAGAAAGAGAGAATGGATGCACTTAGAGAGAGTGAGCAATGGGATGATGTGTTTAAGAGCTCGAGAGTGAAAGTTGATGATTTGGGATGCTTGTATAAGCTCTAATTTATAGTGTTGGAGCTCGAATCAAAGATGGAAAGAGATCAAAAGCCAATAAATCGTGATTGAATGCGGGAGGATAGCTAAGATCTAATCTTTGAATTTGGGTATGGATTAGAGTTGTTCTTTGGTCAAATGCGTATCTAACATGTCCGTTCTTACCAAAAAATCATTATACTACTTGAATCATGGGAAGTGAAAATCTATGTATTTAAGTTTTTCCCAAATTTCGATCACTATTTTAAACCTCAAAATGATCGTATCTAGATAGAATAATGGTACCAAATCTAAGTATCCTAAGTATACTTCATGATTTCACTACTATAGTGAAATCAAGAAGAAAAGGAGATAAAAAAAATGCCTTGAAGTGAGATATCTGCATGGATATTTGGCATGAAAAAGGTGGAAAGCTAGGGAAAGAGGAGGAAAATGGGTACAGTAAGCCATAAATGGCTAATACGTGTTCGTCGTGGGTATGAAAAAGGAAAAGGCACAATAGTGCCTTATATAGGAATCGAATTCAAGACCTTTCTTACGTTCATAGTTGTCAATCCATGATAATCACCATATGAGTTGTTAGCCCAAGCCCTATTCGTTCTTGCAATTAATTAATGCTTAAACTATGTGGCCCCTTAAAATAAAAACTACCTGAATAGAAATGAGCTACACCAAACTCAATGATCTAACATAATTTTAAATCTTTATTTTTCTAAGAAACCTTTTTTCTTCTAAAAATGTTTCATTTTCCTAAAAATCTAAGAAAAATTTTCTATTTTCCTAAATACAAAAAAATTCTAGCTTCCTAATTATTTTATATTTTTTTCATTTTTAACTTTTTTAAATCTTTTTTTTTTTATTTTTGGATATTCTATTTTTTGTATTATTTAATTAGGACCCTCTTATTACCTACGGAAAATAAATAAATAAATAAAATATAAGGGGTAAAAATAGAGTGTCTATAATAACAACACCAATCGGAATAATTGGGCCCTCAATAAAGTTACTAATACTATCATTGGTGGCTCTAGGGAGGAAGCTAGTTGAGCTACTTCACCTCAACCTCAAGTTGTGCTTCTCAACAGAAATAAGCCTGTGTGGAAAAAAAAAAAAAAAAAGGTAGACACCCCTATCTTATTCTTCAACAAATACTTGGATGGGCATCCTTACCCATCACCTAAACCCTACCTTCATAAGTATTGGAAATGTGAAGTTTGATGTGAAGAAAGTAATGATAAATATTAGTAGTTCACCTGATGTCATCTTCGACACACTTACGACCAAATAAAGTCTAAACTACCAAACAACAAGAAGTCCAATCACCATGATCTCATTGGTTTTAATAACTAACAAATCAAGGCTTAAGGCACCATTTTGCTATACACGGTGTTCAACGAAGATAATCATGTAGCCTTACACCCAATAGACTTCATGGTAATCAATTATTGGTTGCCCTATAACATCTTATTAAGATGATCGCGCCAAAATGCCTTCAAAATGATCTCCTCCATAGCTCACCTCAAAGCCAATCTGCCTACATTGATAGGAATTAGGGTATGCAGAAGAGACCAACAACTCTCATAACCTCTACCCGAAAGCATTGAAAGGGATCAAATCTTTTCTATAGAAACCTACTTAGTTCAAAACTCCATTACCTAAGGAGAACTATAAGAAAATAAGAGATTCAACTTTGCAATTATGCCGAGTAGACCACCAAAATTGACACAACCATAATGACCAAGCTTAAGGAACAACTTATTGCTTTCTTATGAGCAAACCGGGATGTTTTTGCTTAGTCGATAGTTGACATACTTAGAATTTCCTCAAAAATTATAAGAAACTCACTCAACATCAACAAAAATTCCAAGCCCCTTAAGCAAAAGACAAGACACTTCACTCTAAAAAGATAAGCAATAATCAAAGAGGAAGTAAGGAAATTGCTCGATGCAAGTGACATTAGGAAAGAAAAAATACCTAGCCTAGCCAGTAAACATTGTCTTAGTACAAAAAGCCAAGAGGAAATGGCGTATGTGTGTCAACTACACAAATCTTAACAAAGCTTTCCCAAAGATCGACTTCCTATTTCCTCGGATTAACTAATTAGAGGATTTCACCTTTAGTTACACCTTGTTAACTTTTATGGATGCCTTTTCAAGGTACAACAAGATGAAAATGGAATCGGAGGACTGGATCCACACTTCTTCCATAACTAATTTCAAGACATATTGCTACAAAGTGATGTCATTTAGACTGAAAAAAATTGGAGCAACTCACCAAAGGATAGTGATTGAGGTGTTCAAAGATTAGCTCAAATGTAATGTCAAAGTTTATATAGATGACATGATAGTGAAAATTAAGATGATTAAGGATTGCTAGCAAGACCTACAAGAAACACTCAACACAGTCTAGTAGCATAACATGAAACTCAACCTACAAAAATGTGTCTTCGAAGCAACCTTAAAGGAACTCCTCATATTTATGGTCACCTAATACAACATAGAGCCAAAACCTTAGAAGATTTAAGCACTCATTGAAGCAAGAATAGAATATACATCAGCGAGTATCCCCTTTTCTTTAAGAATAGGCAATAAAAATACTGGATCTGACTCAACAAGATAGGTTTTATAACCATAATTGTTAGCACAAGGAAGATAACTCATGCCATTATAGATTTCTTTACATACAACCGCTAAGATCAATAAATGTTGTATATCATCTTATAGAGGTGGGTAACCGCCCTAAACAGATTCATTCTAAGAAGAGCTAAATGATGTTAGGAATTCTTTGAACTTTTGAGAAATCCTTCTAAATTCTAGTGGACAAAACAATGTGAAGCAACCTTCAAGAAACCGAAGGATATGCTAGTGAAACCACCTATCTTATTGAAGGCAATCCTTGGAGAGGAATATATCTATACCTAATGATCAATGATTGAGCACTTTCCTTAGTGTTGGTCTAAGCTGAGGGAAGAAAACATAAACTAGTCTATTACGTTAGCTATATCCTACAAGGACTATAAGTTAAATATTTAAGGATAAAAATGTTTGCTCTAATAATAATCATCACCTCTAGGAGATTGAGGCCTTACTTTAAGGCCTACTAAGTAACAATCCTCAACCAATCTCTTTGAAACATCCTCCTATAACTTAATGCATCAGGACATATGGTAAAATATGCCATAGAACTCAATGCATACGAAGTATAATACCAACCTTGTGAAGTAATCAAGGTATAAGCCCTCGCTAACTTTATTATCGAATGCATAACCTACGAATAAGAGATAAGTGAATCTAATAGAATGACATCGATCCTCTATGTTCATAGGTCATCTATAAAACAAAATAGGCAACACGGGAATAGTTCTGGAAGGGCCACATTAAAATAGAAGTGCTTTATGCCTTCAAAATTGGCTAGCATGTAATAATGGAGCAGAGTACAAGGTAATGTCATTACTAAATACATTGAACACGATTGTTGCCTTATATCAGAGTTTGATTCTTAGACAATTACTAAAGTTACCTAAGTAAAGGACATTAAGGTAGATAAACTATCATAACTCGCCTCAACTAGCATGCCCAAGCTATAAGATAGGGACAAGAAGGTGTTTATGCAATAATTATGAGAAAAGAGCATTATTACCATAAACTACCAAATCTAAGAATTATGAGCAACACCAATTGAGCCATGTTAGATGGACCCCATCATTGCCCACTTAAAAGATGGGCTTCTTTCGTTTGATAGAAAACAGGCTAAAAAATTTCTGGATAAAGTGGCAAATTGTATGTTGTCAAATAATTTCTTGCATACCTCCCATTCCTTGAATGTCTATAACCTAGTAGAGGCCAACCTTTCCTATAGGAATTATAGTTAGGCGTTTACGACAACCACATCAAAAGCTATACCCTCTATAGCCGAACCTTTAAGCTCAGTTAATATTTACTAACCATGAAAGAGGACACCAAAGAAGTGACCCAATGGTGTGTTCAGTACTAGAAGCCAACTCCAATCGAAAGAGTACCAAGCTGCTACCTATACTCTCTGACAAGTTTGTAACCATTTGCATAATCAGGACTAGACATCCTTGGCTCCTTCTTAAAAACGACCAGCCAATGATAGTTCATCATTGTAGTCATTGACTACTTCATGAAGTGGGTTGAGGCCGATGTAATGGCAAAGATTATAGCTAAAAGCATCGAATCCTTCCTTTTCAACTCCATAATAACCAAGATTGAATTCTCCTACATGATAATTACCAAAAATAACAAGCAATTTGACAACCAAAGGTTCAAAACTTTCTATAAAAAGCACTAACTCAGAGATCAATATAGATATGTAACCCACCCTTAAAACAATGATTAAGTAGAAGGAGCAAATAAAATTGTCCTTAATGACCTTAAAAGGAGAGTAGTTAAGTAAAAGCCAAATGGCCATATAAGCTCCCATTCATCTTATGGGTTACCAAACCACCTATTATAGACTTGCCTTCAGTTCTGAGGCAATCCTACCTATCAAATTTGAGCTACCCATTATCTGATAATAAAGCCTAAACTTAGATGTCAACGGCATTGCCCTTAAAGCTAACCTAGACATAATTAAAGAAATTTGTGACCTAGCTACTGCCAGAGCAGTTGCTTACCAATGGCGAATAGCAAGGTACTATGACAAGAAGGTCAAGCATAAAATATTTGACCATGATGATCTTGTATGCAAGAAACTAGAAGCCATAAGATCTAAAGAAGCGTAAGGTAAACTCACACCTAAATGGGAAAACCTTGTGAGAGTAGTAGGAGGCTTGGGCAATGAAGCTTATAGGTTGGAAATACTTGATGGACAACCTATCATAATGACGTAGAATGTTAACAATATTAGGTTGTACTTTGACAGCATCAAGCCCAGCCTTACTAACGATGAGTTCTTGATGGCATTAGGTCTAATGTCTCCACAAAGGCCTAACATACCCTTAATTATCCTAATCCTAACACTCAAATGCTAGCTAACATATAACCCTATGGGCCATGATGTCCAGCTCAATACATGCAACCTTACCAAGTTTGTAAGTTAAATAGATATCCTTTTGAGGCACTTAGGTAAGACTCGACGATCCTAGCATGTGGGATTAAGCTCCTAAGAAAAAAATTGCTTCTTTAAAAGCCCTAGCCTTTTTGGGCCTACAAGTCAAACAACCTAGCCTCTTCAAGAAACTAAGGGATAAAACAATCTCAATTACATAATACATCCCCATCAATAAAAACGACCAAATTTGACATATGAGGAATAACAAAAAAGGCTACATAGCATTAAGGGTAAAATATTCACCTAAACAATCATAATCACCCTCGTGATAAAGACAAATGCTTACATAGCAAATAAAGTAAGTGTAAAGAGTTAACAAACTTCAACAAGAAAATTGGATCAAAACATTAACAACGGAAGAAAGATCCACCACAAAAAGGGGGAAGGGGAAGGGGGTGGGGGGCAGGGGGGTAGGGTGGCGCTAAATAGCAACATTACAACAAATTCTACTTGTACATAAAAGTTTTAGACAACCTATATCAAAAAGTAGGAAAGAACAACTTTCATTCCTTGTCAACACTACCGTGAGGAACTTCTTGATGCACCCGAGACACTTAACAATCACTAGGGCTTATTGTATTAAGGGAAATGGGTCCTTTAAGATATTGAATAAAAGGAGATGAGATGAGGTTAAACAAATTTGTGAGTTACTCGTAAGGATGTGATGCACCAAACAAACATTACACGACTTAATCTCTACTTTGATATAACTCACAAAGTATCAATTGGAGTTCGTCGCAATAATCCTTACTAAAGGTATTGATAAAAACTAAGAAGACGAGCTTATACATGGAAATGCTCAAGGGTTTTTTATTAAAATGATAAGTTTTACTAAAACCCTATAAACATTAGCTAATTATATATAATGGCAATTCCATAAATAAAATGAAAGGGCATTCTTATAAATAAATACAACAGAAAACATAATGGCAATTTAATAAATAATATAAGAAATAAGAAGCCCTAATGGCATAACTATAACTGGGTAAGTTGATGGGTAATTTGTTTAGGTGATAAGCTGTTGAGAGCTTGATGACTTGTTTTGGCTTGATGACTTGTTTTGGGTTGATGACCTATTTATGTCGATCTGTTTATGCTAGCCTATTTGCAATTATATTGTTTATCAAAACCTGTTGTTTATGATTGCTTCATCAATGAAATCTCCAATAGGTCTCTCGCATGATCTCTTAAATAGATCTCCACTTGGAGAACTTCTTAAACATATCTTCGAAGAACTTCCTAATAGGTTTACACTTGGAGAGTTCTTGGATAGGTCTCCATATAAGATCCCCAACTGGTCTCTAGCACATATGAAAAGCTTATAAATAGGTTATCATCACATAAGGAACTCATGGATAAGTCTTCAACAACCCGAAACTTAGTAGTTGATTCCCTAAAGCTTATCAATACCCCTTCCTTGAAAAAGTTTCAACTTGAAACTTAGCAGCTACTTACTCTAAAGTCTACCAGAGTTAGATACTAACCTGCAAAAACCAAACAAAGTGATATGAAGATAACTTAGCTCCATGACCAGTATTAGTGTCATCCTTTGCTCCTTCCACTCATCACAAGCTTCAATGAAGTTCTTTATTGAAGTTCCCTCTTTCCATTCACCATGTATCCAATTAACTATGCCTAAGTAGCTTCAATAGCTATCAATCATAAGGAGCAACACAATTTCTAATTCAAACACCATGTCATAACCTTGAGGTATCTAAACATGTAAGTCTTCAAATTGTTCCTCTTCCTTAACCATATCTAAGTCTTCAAGGACTTATAGTGTAGTTTTGTCCACTATGTTAAGGTAATCCAAGAGCTCTTCTACCTTTTCAACTCTTCCACAACTTAACTCTTGCTTCCTCCAGTAACATAGCCTTAGCACCTTAAACATAAGATTTCCAAGTAAGAGTACAATACAACCCTAATACGAATATCCATCACTATGATCTCGCTAAACACTAAAGTAATCTATAGTACCTCATAGGAATAGTACATTTATTGCTCATATCAACACCAGATATCCCCATTAATAGATCAACGTAAAATAATCGATCCGCTGGGTAGCAAATATGGAAGTACTTATATAAGTTATTGGTTGAATTCCTTATATTTTTCTAAGTAAAGACGAGCCGAAGAACACTATGCATTGATGGGTGGTGGGGAAAACCATACATGACTAGCATTTTTGTTCCTTAATTATAGGTCATTGATAGCACCAAGTATCAGTAGTAATGAAATCACATCAGGAACATAGGTACTAAATTTTCTACTTAACTCATTTTTCGCTATTGGCCTCCATCGTCTCCTTAACTTTTGCTTTTGAATCCTTTGAGTCCTCTTCTTTAATCATAGTGTTCCCCTTTTGCCTCAGTTCATTTATTATTACCTTAGCCAAACCATTGCATCCTTGTACCTTTTTAGGATACCTGGAAAGATAGTGCTCCTGGCTTGATAAGTGGATTTTGCTCTTAAGCCCATATCAATAGCTTCATCCAAACTCTTAATTTCTGAGGGATTGATATATGTAGCAATTTTCGAGTTCATCCCTTTCATGAATTGAGATATAGTACATGAATAAGGCTCATACAATTCACACTACCTTATGAGTATCTTATACTTCTGTGAATATTCTTTAACACCTATGTTCCCTTGCCTCAAGGTTGAGAATTTCTCATATAATTCATCTTGATAATGTTAGGGTACAAAATTTCTTCACATCTAACATCTTGTTTTTCCCTATGTAATGACTTCAACGTTCTCTTTATCAATTCTTTGTGTGATCATATTCTTCTACCAAGTTACTGTAAAGCCTTTCAATAACTTGCTAACTACACTTCTTCGTTTTGTCTTTAGGATATGAATAATCTTCAAAAACTCTATTAACTTGGAATTCTTAATCTAAATATTCATCGGGAGTTCCATATCCATCAAACTGAGCTAATTCTATTTAAATATCCCAAAATCTGACACCTTCCTAAAGATGATGATAATCATATCTAGCTCTATTTGCCATGTGGATTAAGTGTTAATACAATAATGTTGAAATAAAATTCAAGAGTTTGACAATTTGCCCTAAAGCTTTTGACCTTGATTAACTAATAAATCTACTTTCACAAAAATTTTCTCAATTAAGCAATGTCATCAAGGAACCCTACATATAACGACCATACTTAACACAACACCTTTCATAACTTAATAGCTCTAAAGTGTACAGCTCAACAAATTTCATTCATACAAGGGCGTTAACTCTTAACCAAGTCTATAACTACAGCTTTGCATCTTGGTTGAGCACTTAGTTCACAGACACATTAGTATAGCACTCTTATGGTTACATACACAACTTAGCAATTTAAAAGAATAGTTCACTCACATTACACTTTCATCGTCCTACTATTTAGTAATTGAATGGTTGAACTAAATTATTGGCACTATACTTCACAAATAGATCGATAATTTAAATCTTCCTTTGTAGAATGCCTTTTGAATATAATGTTTTAGAGGTGAGAAATCCATACTTTCTTCCATTATCTAATAACGAAGAAACACATAAATCGAGCCTTAGCGTCACAACATAAAGAAATCAAATCATCCTATTGTCAAACCTCCACTCTAATACTAGATTAAAGTTGATGTGCCTAAGATTCTCAATAATCGCTAGGGCTTATCATAGTATAGGAAATGGGTCCTTCGAGATATCATATTGAAGAAATGGAGATGAGATGAGGTTAAACAAATTTGTTAGCTACCCATAAGGATGTGGCACACCAAACGTATATTATACGATTTAATCTCTACTTTGATATGACTCACAAAGTATCAATTAGGGTTGCTCGCAATCATCCTTACTAAAGGGATTAATAAGGACTGGGAATAGGAGCTTACATAAGAAAATGCTCAAGGTTTTTTCATTAAAGTGATAAGTAAGCATTAGCTATTTATAAATAGTGACAATTCCATAAATAAAATCAAACTGAGAATGCCTTAGTGGCATTCCTATAAATAAATAGAAGAGAAGATATAATGGTAGTTTGGTAAATAGCACAAGAAATAAGAAGCCCCAATGGCACAACTATAACTAGGTACATGGATGAGCTATTGAGCTGTTTGTGCCAACCTATTCATGTTAACTTGTTTGTGATGACTTTGTTTACCTAAACTTGTTTGTGATTACTTTATTTGTGAACTCCCCAATAAGTCTTTCGTATGAGCTCTGGAACAGGTCTCTACTTCAAGAGCTATCTAACGGGTATCCACTTAGAAAGATCTCAGATAGGTCTCCATATAAGATCTCCAATAAGTCTTTAATGTATGAAGAGCTTACAAATAGGTCAACATCGTATAAGGAACTCATGACCAAGTCTCCATTACAACCTAAAACTTAGTAGTTGATTACATTAGAGCTTAAATCTGTTTGGTCGGTTCCCTAAAGCCTGTTACGTCCAGAGTTATGGTAGCAGTAGGGTCATCTATAATACCAATAGCCATAACATCGATGACATTTAGTTTAGGTTCGATAGGATGGCAACAAGTGCCAACACTATTATCTTCCATGACCTCCCCTTAATGTTCTACAACTTCACTCGTCCTAGGTACCTACTTTCCATCCTCTACTTTCTCTTTACCTCCCTTACTATCTTTATTCTCCTTCTTAATACCATTAGACCTATCGTCGGCATTAGTACATGGTTATGGGCTCTTAAGTAGGTAACCTAAGACAAGGCAAGGGTAAATCGTAGACAACCAAGATCAAGCCACCTTGATGCCTTGTGCAAAGTTGCCTTGTCTATAGCTTGTGCTACTATTCTCTAAGCATTATTTGTTGGAACACCTCCCATCTATAATAGTACAATCAATACCATCACTAGCATTATCTTCCAGCTCTTGTACTAGTACTAGCTCCAACCTAACTCCTACAAAAGCTGCTTAACCTCTTTTAGTAGATGCTTCTTAGAATGTTCCCATTGCTTCTCTTCATGATCATAAGCTAGCTCCTTGGCCTTTAACTAATATTGAGACTCGGTAAGCTTCTTTTGGAGATCGTTTGCCTTCACCACATAACCTTTCTCATTTTACTCCATCTCATCAACCCTTAGTCGTAGGTTGGCATTCGACTTTTCTTTTGCCTCACCTGACATCTTAAGGACCTCACCTCATCAACCATGGTTTTGTAGTGTACCTCTAGCTCATCTACCTTTTTCTAATACGCCGTCTCTATCTTTCTTCACTCTTTCTTGAGGTGTTCAAATCTCTACATCAGCAAAGCAAATTTTTTAGCATGATGAGAGTTATTTTGAACTAATCTTCGATGCTGAGTAACAAGAGTCTCATGCTACGATAACTTACCTAATACTTATTCCAGCTCATGCTCCTACATCTCTATACCCTTCACTAAGTGACTTTAGAACTATAAATAAAATAAGTTGGTAAGAAGCTAAATAGGTAACAAAAACCCAAAAAATTACAAAGCCAACACTTACATCATAAAATTTGCTCCTAATTACACCGTTAACATTCCTTATGTCACAACAGCGGAAATTATCCTTTGCCACCACCTCATCTTAAGCCAAAAATAGAGCCCCTAATAATATAACAACTCTTCCCATCATTACTTAAGGCAGCATTATCGGTATCAACACTATCACATTCCGAAGTGATAGAGTCGTAATAATTCCACCATATAAATCATTTGAGGATTGAGGCTGACATTTCAATCACTATTTTAGACCTGATTTATATAAGGCATCTACAACTAACCCGCTTTAAAGTCAACAGTTTACAAATTACATGTTATTTATTAATAAAAATATGAAAAATACGTATTAGAATCTAACTATCTCAAGTAATGTTTACAAGATTAGTATATTAATCTTACTTCACTTAAGTAATATGTATATTGATATTAAGAGATTTAAAGATAAGACATAAACTTCAAGAATATGATAGACCCTTCAGTTTTATATCCTTATTCCGTCAGATCTAGTAGTTGCTAGTTTCAAAGTAAATAATTTACCACTTCCTAACTAGCACCTGTAACAACATTTATAGGGATGCGAGTAACAAATCGCTTAGTAAGTTGGGATGGAGACTTAAAACTATACATCAAATATAAACAAGGTTATCAACCAAATTAGTTAAATATAATGCATGTAAAAACAAATGCCATTGTATGATGTTATTTGGTTCGTTGTAAGATTAGATAAATTATATTCACTCTAATTCAGGTTAAAGAGTTTAGCGCACATTTCAATAGCTCACAACCAAACCAAGACTTGTATAATGAAGACTTTGCTTATCTAGTGACTACCTTTGAATCATTGACTTTACTCTTGTCGTGATTTTCTCTCCTTTCACTTAGTTCGACTAAGGATAAAGAACATACTTATTATGCTATTCATCACTATCCCTTTTGAAGGGGTAGATATTTGGTCGAAAAACCCTAAACGTTTCCCCTATTGGGTTGTTATGTAGGTCCATTTTAGACTTACAAGTCATATATTTAGTTAGATTCAGTTTAAGGTGTTTAATGTTTCATATAAATCATACAATTTTCAATCTAGAACATTAAACAAGAATCATGTATTCAAACCCAAAAATATGCACGCATAGGTATATGTATAGACAACTATCTAACAAACACAATTAAGTATAATCCTAAGCCTCTAAGTACTATAAAACAGTACTCCAAAATACAGTAACATATCAATCCTAACTTTCTTAAACTTTTCGCTTACTCACTCAAAGTGCGACTTGCATAGGTCATTGCCGATAATCCTTATAATATAAATATTATTTTAGTTTTCACGTAATTACCATAGATAGGTTTTATTTTATAATTTAGATTATGATTATCTTTAGTTTATAGTCTTCTTATATTTACTGATTTAGGTCTAAGTCTTTTAGAATTACTCTTCTTGTTTAGCTAGGTTTTGAATTTGCTTCTTATGTCGATTACGATTCTAGCTTCTGAATTAGGTTTTAGTTTACCTTTTTCTTTTCATTACCTTTTGTTTGTAAGTCTTTTAAATGTCGTTTAACCTTTTTCTTATGATTTATTTGATGAGTATAACCTTTAGTTTAGGTTTTTAACTTACTATCGAGTATACTTATATTAACCATAATTCTAATTTTACTTCTAAATTAAATCTTAATATATAAATGATTTACATTTTAACGTAACCACTTATACATACATATATATATATATATGCATATAAGTTTTAAATCATTAGTTTTTAGTTTAATATTATAATTTTACTCAATTATTCGAATTCTATATCTCCTATAATTGAGTTAGTTCTGAATTAATTTATGATTCAATTTTTGAATCAATTTCTAAATCATGTTTTATTTTAGCTTTTGATTATTATTTTCATTTGTAAACACTAAAAATTCATCCTAAACTAATATATGAAGTTCATTTAACTATACTTAGGTATCTTAAATCTCTATTTTAGCTTCTAACTAGTATTTCGATCAGTATGGTACATTATATTCCTAATTTAACTTCTCAATTAGCTCTCGATGTAAGAATAATATATATTTTTCATATAATTTCCTAAATTCATGATTCAAATCAAGTTCTTATTATATTCTTAATATTATAATGCCATAAATTTTTACTTAATATTTTTTGCCCATTTAATTTCTATATACACGTATTACGTATTATTGTATTTTATACACTTATATCATCTATTCAACACTTTTAACATTACATATATCATCTTTCACCACCAATAATATATCAAAATGCTTAATTATTCTCTAAATTAGAATTTATATCTAATTAATCCCTAAATCACAAAATTATCTTAATTATATTGTTTTACTCATTATTCATCACAAAATACATATTTCTAACACTCCAAATACTACCAATATCATACTACATCCACAACTGATATTCTAAAACACCTAATTACATACTAAATCATAATTTTTACCAAATTGACATTAAATTACAAAATTAAGCTCAAATATTATCTTCTATACATGATTTTAGGGTCTAAAAATTAATTAAAAATTAAATTTAAGAAAAAATCTTCATAACACTAATCTATAAATAAATTTTTAAATCAAAACTATATCATTAAGGTTGTTGAAATCTAAACCGAAAACTAGTTCGGGTTTAGTTATTTCTTAGGAGTAGTATATCCCGAGATCTAAATTTATCAAATTAACATTTTTTTCCTAAATCTACATACTAAAATATGTTAGAATATCAAATTTTATAATTTTTCAAATATATTTGATATTTTTAAGTAATTAAACAAATTCATAAGAAAAATCCAAACTCACTAATTGAAAGGCTTCTAACCACTACTAGTAACTCCACCTTTGTCATAAGCTGTAGGCATGGGGTTCATTCTCTAGTGGTGGTGGTGTCTATTTCTCTCCAAGTGATCGTCAGGTGTAGGTTCTCCTTATAAACCCTAATTACATACTAATTTGGTTAATTTTTGTAAAATTATTTTTTCTTCTCTTTTCAATCTTTCTCAATTTTTTTTTGAACTCCTAAATGACCACAATGAATCATGGAAGAAGTTTTCTAAATTTATAGTAGTGCTTAGAGTTTTTCTTTTGATTTTTGATTGATATGTGTCCTTATCTCTTCTTTTTTTTTTCCCACTTTTTAGTTGGTTTGATTCTATTGCCTAATTTCCTATACTCAATCCCAACTTGCCATGACCATAATCTAGAAAATTCTTCACTTTTCTAAAATTTTCTTGATTTTTCTTTACATTTTTATGAATTTTCTTTAATTATTTAGTATTCTTTTACCATATTTTAGGTATTTTAAGTAATTTTACGTATTTTTACTTACAGATTAATATATATGATATAAATAAATACTCCTAAATATTATTTATACTATTTTATAATTTTTAATGGGCATATAATTTGTCTCTATTGATTTGTTAATTATTGAACTTCATTTTATGTATTTCTGATAAATAATGAGTAATATACATATAATTTAATATTATAATAATTAATTATTTTATTATTTATTTTCCTAAATCCAAATTCATAAGGTTTCTTTTATTAATATTCCTAACTTTATTGTAAAATTTGTGCTCGATCTGATAATTTAGTTATCACTCTAACACAAAATGTTTTCAAACCAATCAATCGTGGGTTGATTATCAATTTTTGTAAGACCTCATAAATACCCCTTCCATTAACAACATCGGGAAGTTAACCTATGGCTGAAGATGTAGTATCCTCCCCTCTTACACCAATTAGAAACTTACTTCCCTTACAGAACACCAATTGTGGAACAGATTCCTTAGGTTCGTCAAGTTCCATCATTAGAGTTGGTAGCGTGGCCTTTACCTCAGCTTGATTAGCATTATCACCATCACGAGAACGCTTTCATAGCGACCGATTTGACTCCTCCACTGCTGGCATCTTTAACCTCTGCTTACCTAAGTAGGGTCAATAGCAGGCTAAGCAGGGAGGATCTATAAGTCCTTCTCATATTTGCAACGTTGATTGTATAAGACGATGACTTGAGTTCCTTCCCCCTTGGTTCCCTTTGATAGTCACTTGTTTTTTTATCTTCTCTTTAGGCGCTCACAAGCTTTGATAGCAATAAGAAAATCTTCCTTAGTATACTCCCTTAACTCTACATCTGTAATATAAAAGGACAATAAGTAAAATAAAACTACAAAAAAGGGGAAGAAATAATACATATTGTCAACCATGACAAATTTAAGATCCACAAAAGGGAGTTACCTCCTCTTCTTCAGCACAATGAATGAATGGTTCCCTTAATAAGGCATACTTCAGAATAGCAACATCAACATACATACCTTCTACATCTCAAACGTTACTAATAAGATTCTCTTTCTTGAAGTATTCAAATATGATGCCATCTACAACCTCGGGTTGACCTAAGCTCCTTGATAACTTCCATAAAATCCTCCCTGCACCTTACCATCAATAGGACCAAGTATATCTATTACATCCATTTAATAAGATCCATTAGCAAAGTTTATAAATTAAGGTTGCAATTTACCACCAATATAAAAAATTTAAGGTTCTAATGCTTTATGGAAGACTTAAGACCCACAAATGGCTTCTCCTTAAATGGCTTAACAGATAATACCATCTTTCATGGTTCTTCTTAGTAACATGAAAGTAGCTTAGTAGTTGGGCATAGCCTTCTAAAGGAAATGCCTAAATAATGTCGTAAATGTTACCTACATCATGGGAGATTTCGGTGTGATCTAAGCGAGGCTCAACTGATGATACTGTGAGAAACTTACCATCCATAGGTCATATGAAACTTTCTCTTTTGGGATAGGGCCTATAAGTGAGAAGTGAGAAGGAGATTTAGAAATTTATCTCTTCTATATTATCCTTTGAAGATTCAGTATATATAGAGGTCTATAGTAGCATGATTTTAAGCGAATTGATTTCGTTGTTAGTGCTTTATTAAACTTTTTATAGATAGTAGACAAAATTTAGATTACTTAAAATAGAATTCTCTATTATCGAGAGAATTCATAGTAGGTAAGTATAGCACAATTTATGTTGTTACGTTTTATAGCTATTTCTTTCTTTCTTCTCTCTCTCTCTTTTTTTTTTTTTTTAACTATAGAGCAAACGGTTTTGAAACTATTGTTAGTTATATACTCCACATACTTATAGTGATGCTCGGGCATAAATTTCACCCAACCCATGCCTTTCCTTATATCTAAACCTTAGTGACAGTACTTTTCAGTTTTTCTTAAATGTCTCATCCACCTTTTCATGTTATTATGTTTTGAAGATTTCTTGTTTAGTTGGATTTATTAAATCTATTATATTGTGGGGGAGGGTGCGGCGGCCGGCGGAAGGGTTGGGGTTGAGGTTGGGATGTTTATTTCTAATTCTATATGTTTTACCCTTATCAAAAAGAGGGAGAACACTAACACCTTAATTATTGGCAGAGCATATTATGTCTTTAATTTATATATTAAGTATGGATTAAAAAGGAAAGGAGAATCTAGTAAGCGAATATATTTGGATAATATACTTTGAATAATAGAAATAACATCAAGTTTTCTCTTTTTATTTAAATTTTCTAGATTTTTCATTTTATATAATAGTAGAAGTTACAAGTTTAAAAAGAATCTACTTTATTTTGAGCTACTTTTTAACTGTAACTATAATTTAAGCTTGATACTTTTCAATTTAATAAATTATGTTGATTACAATGAAAATAGTGTTAGTAGCTTTCATAAAAAACTAGCTCATTTTTATTATAGATAATTTTTATTTTTATTAATGAACATGATTTATACTAAATTGAAATAATTTATTAAATTTAAAAGTAAACATATTCCACAATTACTTTTAAGTAACCTAACCTTATAAAAACCATGGATGTTAAATTATTTTAAGAAAAAGAGGAAAAGAACTAATAGCTGCTAGTGCTAATTGCAAGAAGCCATCTTGCAGCATTTCGTGGTGCGTTCTCTGCAAAGTCTCTGCTTTCTTCTTGAGTTCTCGTTTCTTCAGAACGTATAGACACACTCTCTCTCTCTCCCTCCCCACTCCACCCGTCCCTCCCGCCCTTCCTTTTCTCTCTTCCCCTCCTCTAGCTTGAAATGGCCGATGCTTACTGGCGGTACAACGACGGACGGCAACCGCCACATCAACCTTCAGTGCAGTCGCTTCCCCCGGTCGCCGCAAAGCGCCTCCGGTCAGATTTTGGTAACACAAAAATGTCAAATTCCCCTACTTTTACCCTACCTACGTTTTTTTCTTATGCTTTTTGTTTTTTCTCGTCGACTAATTCAGTATTTATAACCAGTGTTTATTGCCGATGGAATCTTGTATTTTATTTATAGTAAACTTGCTTAATTAGACGAAAGGAAGTACCTTTAGAAGTTCTAGTGCTGGCTGCGCATCGTTTTTGATTTTAAGTGATTTGAATAGCAGGTGTTGATTGCTCTGAAATCGAATGAATGTTTAGGGGTTAGGGTTAGGGTTAGGGTTAGGGCTAGGGTTTGGTGGATGCTTTTCAGTTAGTAATTGTTGAAATGGGGAGTGATTTGTCTCTTCAGCCCTTTTGATATATCTATGTGATGTCTGGTTGTAGAATTCAGATTGTTCATGACGTGTTCATTGTTCTTGATTTGTGTTATGATCTATTTATAATTATTGAAGCAGTACGTATACATTTATAGCAGTGTTACTTGGTTGTGCTGGCTTTGATATGTCATCTGCACAATTTATTTCATGTTTCCTGGGGAGACATTAGGGTTTGTATATATGCACATGTATTCATATGTCTGCCTCTTGTTGATGTTCAGACTTTATGTTCTATAGTGATTGTCTTGTATACAGGAATGTTGACTTCTGCGATAGGAATTTCAATGACTCCAGTTCTTAGGATTGGATAAAGCTAAAATTTGCTTTAAGTCCAATGCATGGTTTTGAATGAGAGAAAGAAGTCAGGAGTCCTCTTGTTGTCCATTCCATAAAGTACTCTACCTGGTTTAAGAATGGCTACCCCCTTTCCCAAATTGTATGAGCTTCTGCCAAAGTATACGGCTTGGTTCATTTCTTCTAGAAAAATCATGAACAATAATCATGAAGTTTTTGTTCCTTTTTTAACCATAAACATGGGATGTTATAATTATGTAGGGGAACTAGAGAGAAGTAACAATGGTTTTGGGTGCTGTAATTTGTAGAATTTTAATTTATGCATTGGATACAATGAAATGTGGATCCTATGATCCATATTGTGCTTTGTAGTTTGGAGCAACTGTTCATATATAACAAGCTGGTGATACCACCGAAGAAGGTAGGGTATGGGGCATAGTTGTTCAGCCTGGCTCCTTGTGAATTGTTTTTAAAAATGAAAGTTGGATCTCTCTTTTATCAACAAGAATCTCATGAATCTCAAAGACCAAATACAACTAGTACAAATATTGACTCCTTAAGCATATAGTTATTTCCATGCTGTCTTACTTTTAGCAGAGGGTAAGTTTTTTTTGCCTTTACTCATATTCAATCAATAAACATATGGCTTTTTGTGTATAATTGCATTTTGCATAGGTTAAGTATGTTTTGCCTTTACTCATAAAGATTGAACGGTTGTGTAAGAGCTGATGGCACCATCTTTAATTGTGATGTGACACATTTTTTCCTCATAAAAACTGTTCATCAAAATCCAATTGCTAAACCTAATTTTCTCCACCTTTTCTTAAATTGCTTTCACACTCCAATTCCCATTTCTCCCTAATTTTAATTTTTTTTTTACCAAGCAATGTTAAATTGACAATGCCTCAATGTTGTCTGATATCAAATTTATATGTTTATCATTTCTGTTATGTTGTTTACCTTATTTTCTTCTTCTTTTATTTTTATATATATGGAGGAACTTTATGTTTTAAATTTAAATGGTACATCTCGTGTAACGATGTAGAGTTCTAGATAATCTTTTTTTGTTAATGATTTGTTATTGTTCATTTTTTTGAGTTTATTTAGGCTAAGTTAAATGAATTACTTTTCTCTTTTTTATTTTTGCATCTGAGATTCTTTTCTGATTTTTCTCATGAAAACAACCAATCTCTCTGTTTTTGTGTAGACGCATAAAAAGTTAAATTTGTTCTTGAGGTTTATTATTTTGGTTGCTGTAAAGTTATGAAGATCTTTGTCAAATTAGGCTCTTTTTAGTTAAATGTATTATTTGATTCTTGTATATGAAGATTTGATTTGATTTTAATATATTTTATTTGCCCATTAAAATAACAGATCCCACTGTAGTTGTGTGTAGATACCTGTAAAGTAACAAAAATTGACAGAAGGCTATAATGGTAGGACTCTCTTTTTATTGTTAAACTTATAGGCTGTATCTTAAGTAGTCCATTTTCTGTTTCATTTATGGTTACAATTTCTAATATAAGGTTTGTAAAATATCTATTTGATGTTGGATGGTCCATTTTTATGCCACTAGATTCCATCCCTGAAAAGACCTAACATTTGTAATCTAGTTCTTATATTGATATAAAGGCGATCTATCTATCATTTCTGTGGATATGTCCATCGTTATTGTGGAAAGCCATTAAGATCTGATTGTGGTCCATGTTTCTTTGCACCGAATGAGTTTGTTACTTCGTCTGTTGGCATAATACTGATAGTTGATAATGCCTTAAAATACTATGGAAGTCATTTTTTCTTTCCATTTGATTAGCTTGGAACAATGCTATTCTTTTCCGTTGGTCTGGCATGACCATTTTAGGAGTCATGATTTGTAATAGTTCCTTTGTGGTTTGGACTGGTTTGTATGAATGGTAGTCTAGGTAACAGGCAAGAGGATCAAATTACAATAAAAAGTTGATCCCTGTGTTCCCTTGTGGGTTAGTTCAGTTACAATTGAATTTTGCAATTATGGTGCCTTAACATTTTTATCAGAGTGCAATAGTCATGTTCTCTATGCATTTGTGGTTCAATCTTTCAATTATTGCAGCTAAGAATAGTTCTGGCTAAAGCACTAGGGCCCATCAACTCATGAAAATTACCGACAAATTGATATCAAAGCTTGCTCTCTTTTAATCCTTCATCCTTTTTGTCTTTAAAGATGCCCCTGGTGGTCATGACCTTCCAAGCTATATACCTCGGGATGACATTAGAGGAGCAGCTCATGGAGTTAGAGATACTGAATCCATAGATGCATCCTATGAGCGATATCTCCGTAATTCCGTAAGCTTTGATTACTGCATTTTGAGTTTCTACTTCAGCTTAGCATTTTAGTTTTAACTTATTGACAATCTTCCAGCAAATATCATCCTACATGGGAGGACAGTCTGCTAGACCTATGAGTGGAGGAATTTCTAGTTTGCCGCTTGAAGATCGCCGTGTTGGTGGGTTAGGAGGTGTGGATCAAGGAATAGCTGTGAAAGAAAGGACCCTTGAATTTGAAGGTCGAAGGCCGGAGATTTCCCTCCCACCTGATGCTACCAGTACACTATTTGTGGAGGGCCTGCCTTCCAATTGCACTAGGCGAGAAGTGTCTCGTATCCTTTAACAGTAAAGTTTTTCTTTTTGAATTGCTTGCAACTTTAGATCTGGGATATGCTCCTTGACTAGTATCAGATATTTTTCGCCCTTTCGTAGGTTACAAAGAAGTCAGACTTGTAAATAAGGAATCAAGACGTGTAAGTTAAACTTCATGGAGGCAACTTTTTTTTCCTCCCCTTTCCTTTCATAGTATGGAAATAGAAATATATTCCTCATTATCTTGATAATTCGACTTATGTGTAACGAACTCTGCAGTCTGGAGACCCACTGGTTCTTTGTTTTGTTGACTTTGTCAGTCCAGCTCATGCAGCAACCGCACTGGATGCCTTACAAGGTAAGTTTTACAGGGCATCACTTTTTTTTTTTTGTTCTTTTCCCTTTAAATAACATAGATATTTTGCAACATTTTTTCCATCCTAGTAAAAAACTTAATGAATGTCCATTATAGCCTGAAGGATAAGTGGCAGGACACTCCTATAGGCAGCTTTAGATTATTCCATCATTTCTGGGAATAGTTTGTTTTGGTTATATCATGCTTTAAGAAAGAAACAGGAAAAGCTGGTCCCTAGGGTGCCTTTTCTGCATTATCTACCATGGGGAAGCGATGTGAAGGAAAACTTCACTGCAGATGTTTGATATCTTGGGTATGATGATAATGTATGTTTGTAGTTTTCTGCAATATTTCCTGACTGGTGACAAGGGGAGTTTAGAGAGGATGGAGGATATGGCCATTGCAATTGGGATAATAGTGCATGGGCATGAGTTTCAGGTTTAGCTCTCACCAACAAGACTTGATGGAGTTGTGGAAATTGAAACCTTTGTACGATCACTGATATGGTTTTAGTTCTTGGTTCTTGTCATTGCATCACATTCACCTGCAATCAGACAGATCATAAGTATTCAACCTTTGCTAGGTAGAGCCTCTCGCCTTTCCTCCCTCATCCTCTGTATGCACTATAGATCAAACATTTTCATATATTTAGTCATGACTAAAATAATATTCATACTTGTTAGATTATGGGGAACCAAGTGGATTTTACATTGGCAGTCTTTGTAAGCATCTGCCAATTTTCATTGGATATCCATTTGTTTTGGGGACCATCTGTCCCAAGTTTCATCTCTCTTTCATTAGCGAACTTTATATTTATGTGCATTTCATAGAGCTACTTCTTCTTCTTTGTCTTTTTTTTTCCCTCCCTTTCCTCCCTGTCAATGTGTTCCTTTGAATTATGATGCAAATTATCTTCAGTGGTGTATTCGATTTTTCTGCCAGGGTCTATTTACTATTTTCTCATTTTTTGAATGAGCTTAATATGATGCCATATGTGTAAAAAATCTGATGGTCTTGTACCCGCCTGCTTATACTGAATCATCTTTAAATATCATTTATTGTCTTTTATATAAATTTCTTATACTAAACCATGAGAAGAAATGAACTTGGGGCAAAGACCAAACCCAAGTAATGAGATTGGAAGTGGGGGGCAGGGGGGGTGGGGGTGGGGCTGGCTTTTGCTCATTGTGTATGGGAAATCAACAATTGTCACCTCTATTTGCGATTTAACCATCCCAAAACCCTCCCGGGACAACTTTCAAAATCAATTACCAGTGCCTTCTCTTCTTCAGAATATCAGTGGTGAAGCATGGCCATGAAGGTTAGGTTGCCTTTCCAGAATGAGGTTGGTTATATGTGCTTTTGCTTCTTCATCATTTAGCAAGAAGCATGTTTTCTTGATCTGGAGCAACTGGTGCGCAAAGGATATAGTATGCACTGTCACTCTAAAAGGAATACGCTCTATAATTAAAGAAACTTAAGTTAATTTGGGTGTCAAAGATGAAACAATTGAACCTAAGTATTCTTGAGTAAGTTGGATTCGGGGCCTTGTCCAGTAGGCTTTATATTGCAGCTGTTTGTACGCCCTTGTTCTCCTTACAGGTTTCTTCTCTGGCTCGTGTTTTTCGCTCCCTCCTTGATATGATAAGTATTTAGGGTTTTTAAATCTAGGTTTGACACCTGATTATTGTTTTAAGTGAATTTCTTCAAGTGGAGGTAAAACTGTACCATTTGTTCCAACATCTCTGCTGATGCCCCTGCTTCACCGGTCTATTCACGATAAGTAGTGCTGCGTAAATAGCCATGCTCACTTTTGCAGGTTACATATTTGATGAGAATGACCGTGATCCGGTCAGATTAGGATTGCAATTTGCTCGCTATCCTGGTGCAAGGTCAGGTGGTGGGCATCGCAGCAAGCGCTAATATTTACGTTCATTCAGGTGATGGATCTCGTTTTGAGCCGTTTAACCCTTAACAGTTCTTCCCTGAGACACTTTCTTGAGAAAACTGTCTATAATGAGAGAATAAATTGCGCTGAATACTCAAAAACGTTGCTCTGTAGGGTTCATGTGTTTTCGGGAGTGTACTTAGTAGGGGCGTTGATGCAAGGCCATGCAGTTTCTACTATTATGCAGTTCCACCTGGTGTTTTGGTTAGTGTCAACGTGATCCGACATTCGCATTAGGACCGATGCGTACCTCTGGTTTCTAATTTGTCTGGGCCACTATTAGTCGAGAACTTGTGATATGCTTTCACTCAAAATATCAAGTCATATATGCGTTTAGAATTCAATCAGTTTCCATATATACAGTTTGGTTCCATCTTTTTTATCCAGTTAAATGAAGTTACAACCTCTCTATTTATGCTCTACGTGAAGCAGAATATTTGGTGTATTTGGCCCTTGGAATCTTGACTCTTGAGGTTGCGCAAGTATAAGCTGTGTAAACTTAAGCAATTCAAGAATTTCATTACCCTTTAATGTATCCTAAGAAATGATCATGGTGTATGTTTTTTCTTCTCTCTATTTTCTAAGCTTTTTAGATTGTATTAATTGGTTTCCTCTTGGCCTGTTAGTCAGACACTACATTTGCAGTCACTTGATGTTAGTCACGTGGTGAGAAAATGTTAATATGAACTTCTATGGAAGAGCCACATGACCTCTTGGCTTTCCATTAATGATTCTTTGCCATTTTGTGGCAACTGAGATTAGGAAAAGTCTGAATCAGCTTAGGTATTGCGTATCTGTAAATCTCATCAAAAGGTTTCACTCCTAAAAGCTCTAGTTTATCTGTTAAATGCGAATTAACTGCTGGTGCTACTTCAATGAGAAAGTGACAAGATAGGATCTAGGAACCTTTACATAATGCTGCCAAAATTGTGAGCGTACAATCAGATCCTCTATTTCAACAGAAGTTCTTGCTTTACTAACTGCAATGCCACCTAAAATTTGATTGCTTGCCTGAAATCAATCGTTATTGTTGAGGAGACTGCTTATGCTCAAGAATCTTACTAATGGCTTTCACCTATTTTTGTCACGGCTGAAATAGTAAATTTTATTTTCTTTTATATGCGGGAAAGGAGATGAAAAGTAATATATTAAGATAAAACGTGTATGCATTGCTACTTCTTTTTGTTTGCCAAATGCATAAAGGAAAAACTGGGGCAAGAATGGATACTCTGGTTTATAGACCAGTTGACCAATCTCTCAAATTGAAGTGTACGGAGGGGGGATGGACTCAACTCCTGATATACTCTGTAGACATTGAGAATTTGAGATCTTCACCCTAATTGGTGGATGTGGATTATTAATGCTAAGAGGATAAATGCATTGAAGTCCGAAACTATTACGTATTTTTTATTGACTCCTACACCATTTTGGGAGTGCAAATTTAGTCCAAAACCCTTTTTTTTTTTAACTGAAGTCCAAACCCTTCTTGAAATGTCACTTTGCAACTCCTCTCTAGGTCTTGTGCATATTGCAGTTTTCTTTCTTCTCTAAAAGGTCTACTTGGAGTAGTAGGTTTTTGTATCAAGAATTCTGTCTTCCTACAGGTCCCTGAAACCCTAAGTTTTTGAATAGGTGGGTAATTTGATTATTTTCAGATAAATTCCCTTAAACTGAAGTTGCAACTGGATCGATTATATTTGCTTGCTAAACTATATAATTGCCTGGAAGACCATAACCATTCATAAGGTCTTGCTAGACTCATCAGGCTAGACATTGCATCAAGAACTCCACTCTTGCAGCATTGTTTTAGTTTGCCTCTCATTATCAGAAAACCTTTGGTGAATTTTGATCGCATCACAAAGTGTAGCAAGTAGCCTGGTGAATATGATATTTAGCGGTAAAAGAGTGCTATTTTTGTTGTTGGCTATTGCCAATGACTATGCTGCAGTAGCTTACATGGGGCTTTTTTATTGGCTGTCCTCCATGGATAGCAACGCCCTTCACTTGTTAATGAGATATATCCCATGATAGATCTTTCATCAAGCATTTTGCTTTTACTATAAACATATTCTTTATCAAGTTGGGTGAATTGGTGGAGCAACACTATCTCTCTAGGAAAAATGTGTTTGTGCATATATGGCGATTTTTTTTTTACAGCTTCAGCTAACTATCAAGAAGCAAGGCATACAAGTTTTGTTGATTGATCTCTTATTTTTGGAGCAAATCCTTGCATAGATACATATAATCAGACGTGTTGATTTTGATTTTATTTGGAGCTGACATGATCTCATCAATGTGAATAATGTAATGTGTTAACTGACATGGGTATAATTGTAAAAAATCTCACTGGTGACTCGTGGGGTGTTGTATGATGATTTAATCATTTAGTCACTGGTGAAAAACGACCAGTTTTTTGGTGGACTAGATGCAGGTGATATAAGTTTTTCCAATGTATTAGATTCATAATTTTTGGGACAGTCTGTTGATGTGTTGACCGTTGGTGCTTAAGCTTGTGCTTTGTAAAAGAATGTTTTGTCCAAATAGAGCACGAACTGGAACTGGCCTTCTGTTGCCTGGTTCAGCGGTGATAGAGCTGATGCCTAACTCCATGTCCTTTTTTGGGCCATCTGAACTTGGTATGTCAAGATTTCCGCAGTATAGATGGAAGAAATAAGCTGTTGGCCTGTCATGTTGTGACTAAGGTGAACGTGTTGAGATGTCTGATATTTATACAAAGAAAGTTGCTGTCCTGTCACCTACACGACTGAGCCTGAGATGAAATATCTGCAGTATTCAGGCATTATGTTACTGGCTACTGTTTGTGGAATGAAACTGTAGGATCCATATATATATTTTATGAAAAATACCAATGTTTTGTTAGTTTTTCTGTCTGGCCAGTTGCAACTTTTTAGCAGGGATTGCATCGAATTATCATTTGCATGGGATGTGGATTGTGTAAGTGATTGAATTGAAGATGACTGTTCATAATGGTGACGATTGTGTTAGGCTTTAATCTTTCACCAACTATATGTTATACAACTTAAAGGGGGGGGATTTGAATTTGTTCTATTCTTGTGTTGAAAAACATTTATATCGACAGTGTAAAGAACTTGGCAGTGTGTATTGAATTAGTGTCAACTTATATGTGTCTAATAGTAACGGTGTTGTGTTTGTGTTTGAGTCCATGTCGGTCTGTGTTACTTGCCTAACTTGATTTTTTTATGTGATGGTAAATTGCACTATGGTCCTTTTACTTCTGTGTTTCTACAATTACCTCCCTAGACTATTGAGATTCTTTTATAGTATGAATATTTTGCTGAGTGAATTTCTCTTTCTAAGCCGTCACTAAATGTTCTAAGAAATGGATTCATTTATAGTGAGTCCTTTCTTCTCTTCCTCTCTCTCTCTCTCTCTCTCTCTCTCTCTCTCTCTCTCTCCTTTTTTTTTTTTTTTTTTCTCATTCCTTCAAGCAATGATGGCTTAAAGCGTAATTCTCCTAAGCCTATTGAGTTTTTCTAGCAACGACTGATGTGTCATTTTAACATTCCGATTCATCAATAATCGTTAATAGTATGAAGTTAGCGTTGACGTATTTCAGCGCTTTCTTTGACCGTATATATTTAATGTCTTATTAATCTGTCTTTCTTATATATATTATATATGTATATATGTCTACGTTGACATTAAACATGCGCGGCAACACCATTCTGAGTTAACGCAACTATTTCTCGACTATGGTCCAAATCGGGTGATAAAGCTTGGAGTAAAAACAATGATTTACGCGTGACATTTATTATTTAATGATTCTTTTCTTTGCATGATGGCCATAACCGTGGAGCTTCGAAGGGTTGATGATCAATTTCTAAGTCTTATCCAGTCTGAAATAATAAAGGAAAAAGGTTTTGAAAGGGGTATTTTCTGAGTTAGTCGGCTTCTGTTTTTTTTTTTTTTTTGGTTCTTTCAGTATTGGAGGGTGATAGTGGTTTTTATTTTGAAAAATCGATAAGTTTCTTGAAGCACCCGAAGACGTGCTCGTCCATAAATTATGTTTTTACTACACACTTCCTCCGATATAAGAATTCAAAGCTATGCAAGAACTTTTGGTCCCCTAGGTTCTAGGTTTCCGGAGTAGGATGATAGATTGGTACACTATAATTCAAGACACGACGTGGGCAATTTTGGACTACTATTATATCGGTCCCAGTCGTGTTTCTTTTGTTATTATTATTATTATTATTATTATTATTTCTTTTATGGGTATCGGGTATTGGTTTACTTAAAAACTACTCGAAAAGGAAGGGAATAGGAGTTCAAAAGGGAAGATGATTTAAAAAAAAAAAAATGGAAAAAGATTAGCCTTAGGAAGGAAGAAAAATTCATCTTGCAACCTAAATAAATCAGTCATTAGAAATTTTTATGGTGCGGATGGAAATGAAATCGAATGGGATTACTTTCAAGAACCTTTTAGTTATTTTGAAGAAAAGAATGTAGTTTTAAGCATCCATATGGTAAGTTATAAGGATTTTAACAATTCTCTCTATTTTCATTCTATCTATTTTAATTCCTATAAAAATTTCTCTCTACACTTACGCTTTCTGGTTTGCGATGAAAACATCGTATAGG
The DNA here is from genome assembly GCA_024138005.1 of Lumnitzera racemosa. Taxonomy (NCBI): domain Eukaryota; kingdom Viridiplantae; phylum Streptophyta; class Magnoliopsida; order Myrtales; family Combretaceae; genus Lumnitzera; species Lumnitzera racemosa. The sequence continues at coordinate 10,445,437 of JAMXBC010000002.1, forward strand.
AAAATACTGACATATAATTACTAATCATTTTTAACTGAAATTAATGCATTGACTAAACTAAACGTGGAACTGAAATCTACATACCGGTAATACATCCTTCAGGTTTTTTTTTTTTTTTTTTTTAATTAAATGTTTATCTAAAGGCCAGATATCCTAATTCTTAGGGATTTGCTATCACGATTTCCCTCTTCTGCATTCACTGTGTTCGGGTCCTTTTTCATTTTCTCCGTATACTTGCATGTATGCCCAATATATAAAGGTTTTCTTAAATTGTACTCAACTAAACAAATAAAAATTATATACATAAATATTTCAATTAGTGCTAATTTTCGATGTACTTATTTTCTATTCAACAGTATGTTCTAGTAAATCGAGTGGTTAAAAACTTCTTTCTCCATACATTGTACAGGTAAATATATAAAAATTAAAACAAAGAAAAACAGAAGATGCATGTGGGATAAAGCTTTTGTTGCATGTGCCTTGAAAACGTGGAAAGGAATTTATATCATATTTGGTATACTTAAATGGATTAAAATAAAATCGTGATTTTGGATTTTATTTTGATTACTCTTGTTAGGAAGTACATTTTAAAGGTAGATCATAATTCTATGGAATTAATAATTTTAGTTTTAATGGAGAATTTGATTTCACTTTTAAAAAGATGAAATCGTAATTCCATTTTCACATTTTCAACAAATAATATTATTTAAATATTTAATGTCCTTTTATTCTATAGTCATTTCTAAACATGTGAAATTCTGGTTTATTTTCTATTTGGTTTCATTTCATTTTGGATAAATTTTTTATACTAAATGTCATGTCAAATGCGAGGAAGTATTTAGACGAAGATTGGATAGAAAATTACAAACTGCAACTTACGTTTGAATATTGTGATATAATTTTATTTTTCCTTTGCTTTCTAGGAAATCTAGAACTTATAATGAAATTTGCATTTTTCTCGAACGAATGGTGAGACTTCGTGCAAATTTATTTATTTCATTTATGAGATTGAAGTAAAGGCTGAGGAGCATATGTAAATCTTTTTTTTTTTCCCTTGACTAAACTGTTAGGTGAACTTGATATTTTATAAATTCAACTATCATTTTTTTTCTTTTTTCCCCCCTTAACTAATATGGATGCCTGGTACTGGAAGGAGAATCGAACTTGTTATTTTGTGTTTTTTTTTTTTTTTTAATTTTTGGATAAGAATGATAAAATGATCTTAGCCTGTACTATTTTATAAGCTTTTATATAATAAAATTGATTGACCTGCCTTTATTTACAATGAGTATTCATTCCTTTGATCATCTCCTCACAGTCTATTTAATTAATATTCAGTCATTAAATAAATATTACTATTAAATAAAATATATAGCATATAGCAAGATAGCTCACCGTTTGGTTAACGTAAAATACGGTGGCAAGATTATTCCAAACCATACATAATCTTAGCTAACTTCCCCTGAATCTACTCTCTGATGCGGCTCCAAGATTCAATGCTATCTAATACTATATCTTACAATGTATTCACTATCACTCTCCTACTCTATTCTTTCTTATTCTTTGCATGCATTTGCCACACACCCTTGTCAACGTTTACGTCTGCATGTGCATGCATGCAGACTCCCCTGTTCGCTACTAGTTACAAGATTTAACTTCTTGAGAACCCCGGAAACACTGAAAATGGCATGCGAGATCGAAATCATCGAAGAAGAAGAAGGAGGGAAAAGACCCCATGATAATGGTGATGATGATGATGTGTGCCCCGTCAAGCAAGTGGAGTTAACAGTTCCTAAAACAGATGATCCCACAATGCCTGTACTCACATTTAGGATGTGGGTTCTGGGTATCGGTACATGTGTCATACTGTCTTTTGTAAACCAGTTTTTCTGGTATAGGAAACAGCCATTGACAATCTCTTCAATATCTGTACAGATTGCTGTTGTGCCAATTGGTCATTTGATGGCTAAATCTTTATCTAAACGTGTGTTTTTTAAGGGTACAAGGTGGGAGTTTACTATGAATCCTGGGCCTTTTAATATCAAAGAGCATGTCTTGATTACTATTTTTGCGAATGCTGGTGCTGGGAGTGTTTACGCCACTCACATTCTCAGTTCTGTTAAGCTTTATTACAAGAGACCTCTAGGGTTTCTCCCTGGCTTACTAGTGATGTTGACAACCCAGGTTTGTTTTCACTTTCTATAATGTTATCTTGGAAAAAGTTGCAACTTTTTCTTTAAATAAGTGAGAAAACGGCAAATTTAGAAATTTTTAGGAGTCGAGTGTTTCTGGCAATTGAAGAAGGGGAAGAAAAAGGATACTTTATATTTATGTTACTCCATATGTTATCGTCTTGTAGCTATTACCCTTTTGCTATTTAACGGTCTATTCTGGATTTGACATCGTTGAGAGTTGAAATATTGGTGGATATTTTGTTTTATGGTTGATATTATCATGTTGATATTAGATTTTGCTTTTAGAATTTATAAGTTTGATGAGAGTTTTATTTATTTTTAACTTTGAACTGTGGCTCTTAAAGTCTAAATGTATGAGATTATTACTACCAAGTTCTGATAGGTGATTATACTTTCTCACTGTTGTCTAGCAAGAAACTGAGATTGTTATTATTATTTAATAGTGGTTGAGTTGCAATGTCAATTAGATTTCAAATTTGTGGGAGTTGTTAATAGTAAATATTATTGGCTAATAGTTTATAGAATTTTAGTTGCCTAGTATGAAAAGGTGGAGAAAATTGAAGTGATTTACCATGTTGATGTCAGATTTCTGCTTTCATAATATGAAACTTTGATGTGTAATTTATTTTTGTTGCTGCAATTTGTGTTTTGGCTCTGTCAATGAGATTATTGCTATGATTTTGTGGAACAGTAAAATTTCTTTTCATTTGATGAAAGGTTTTGGGTTTTGGTTGGGGTGGAATATTCCGGAAATATCTGGTTGAGCCAGGGGAAATGTGGTGGCCTTCCAATCTGGTTCAGGTCTCCCTTTTCAGGTACTTCTGAATTTCATAGAGCATTTTCATGCGGTCTCATTGCTCTAATTGAATTAGAAACGTGGTTTATGACTTCTAGTTTTATTGGGATGTTAAAGAAAACTGCTGTAAACCTTGGTAGAATTTCGAAGTTGTAGAGGCTACAACTTCAAGGTTCTAGTAATTTTAAAGTTTGAAATGGAAATATTATAGAGATAGATCATTCCTGGAGATAAATCGAATGGGCTATTGAGTGTTTCTGTTGTAGATTGACTTTGATTTAGCTGCTTTTATCGTGATTCTGTGAAGTTACTTTTTGGACTGACTATGGTAAATTCTGTGGCAAATCAGAGCTCTGCACGAGAAGGAACAAAGGCCTAGAGGTGGCTTCACGCGGAACCAGTTCTTCATGATGGCCATGGTTACCAGTTTTGCTTACTATGTCATTCCTGGATATCTGTTTTCTATATTAAGCTCGGTGTCTTGGGTATGCTGGTTGGCTCCAAAGTCTGTTCTTGTTCAACAACTTGGATCAGGCTTAAATGGCCTTGGTATTGGCTCTTTCGGTTTGGATTGGTCCACTATAGCATCGTACTTACTGAGTCCGTTGGCTAGCCCATGGTGGGCCACTGTCAACGTTGCTGTTGGTTATGTACTGGTAATGTATGTGGTAACACCAATTTCATACTGGCTCAACGTCTACAATGCCAAGACCTTCCCAATTTATTCGAATGAACTATTCATGTCGAATGGAACCAAGTATGATATCTTGAAAATTGTGGATTCCCATTTTCATCTCGATAGGGAAGCCTATGCAAAGTATGGTCCAGTCAATCTCAGCACTTTCTTTGCTATGACTTATGGTTTTGGGTTTGCCGCTCTCCCTGCAACTCTCCTTCATGTCTTGCTCTTTAACGGAAGGTAGAGACCATCTATGTTTCTGCAGTATAATGAATGTCTGAAATATTATTAAATAGAAAATGCACACATATGAGGATATTCATAACGAGGAAGATTCAGCTTGTAGATTGGTTCGAGCTTTTTATTTTCTATATTTAAATTTCTCTTTACTTTTCGGCTTGTGATGTTTAACTAAATCTCATTAAGTGGATTACTTAATCAAATGGGGGTTGTAGGGATTTAAACTTAGGATTTCCCGCTTTGATACTATATCCAATTTAGCTTTATGAGTAACTCATGAAAAAATTTGAACTTCTTAGATTAGCATGGGCTTTTTGTATTGCATACTTAATAGTAGCTTTGCCAAGGTTCATGTGCTTTGGCCGTTAAATGCAGGGACCTTTGGAAGCAAACTAAAAGTGCCTTTGGCGGGGGTGGGAGAATGGACATACACACAAGACTAATGAAGAAATATAAAGATGTACCTACATGGTGGTTTTTGATACTTATGGGTGCGAGTATTGCTTGTACAATCTTTACTTGTGAATACTACAACGAATCTTTTCAACTACGTTGGTGGGGCGTATTGCTGGCTTGTGCTATTGCTTTTATTTACACTCTTCCTATCGGTATCATCAGTGCCACAGCAAATCAGGTAAATATAATCTTGTACAGTTAAATCTTTCTTCTTAATGAGGAAAAAATGTCGTAATTTCTCACTTCTACATTATTTGTTGCCGAATATGAACTTAAGGCTCACAACATTAGTTTTTTGATCCTTTGATGTTAACAGCAACCAGGTTTGAATGTCATCACAGAATATATAATTGGTTATATGTATCCTGAGCACCCTGTGGCCAATATGTGCTTTAAGGTCTATGGATACATAAGTATGGTTCAAGCTCTAACTTTTGTGCAAGATTTCAAGCTTGGTCATTACATGAAGATTCCACCAAGATCGATGTTCGTAGCACAGGTTGGTTGTATTCTATATCCTAAATCAAATCACGGGGTTGAGCATTACTCATATTTTTGTGTGAAATGTAGGTTGTAGGAACTCTCATATCAGTGGTGGTGTACATGGTAACAGCATGGTGGCTTATGGAAGCTATTCCTCACCTTTGTGATGTATCCTCACTCCCAAGCGACAGTCCATGGACGTGTCCAAATGATATCGTCTTCTTTGATGCATCCGTTATCTGGGGCCTTGTTGGACCACGAAGGATTTTTGGGGATCTTGGTGAGTATGGAAATATAAACTGGTTCTTCCTTGGTGGAGCTATTGCTCCCTTCCTAGTCTGGCTTGCACACAAGGCATTCCCGGGCCAGAAATGGATTCGACTGATCAACATGCCTGTCCTCTTGGGTGCCACAGCAATGCTGCCTCCCGCTACTGCTGTGAATTACACCACTTGGATATTTGTTGGATTCCTCTCAGGGTATGTTTTCTTCAGGTATCGACCAGAATTGTGGGAGCGCTACAATTATGTACTCTCTGGTGGACTTGAGGCCGGAACCGCATTTATGTCCGTGTTACTGTTTATTGCTCTCCAATCACGAAACGTTGGAATAAATTGGTGGGGAAATAATCCAGAAGGATGTCCCTTGGCTTCTTGTCCAACTGCAGAGGGAGTAGCGGTTGATGGATGCCCTATTTTCTGATCATGGCCTGGTTTTATATTCTTAGGCTATTTAGATCTCCCTCTCGATCCCTCTGTACATAGTTTTGGATACAGCATTTTCCTGGATTGATAGATTGCAAAGCTAGCATAGACCAATCCCTTGAATATCTTTTTTGCAGGCACTCATTTCGTTTATTGGTGCAAATCTTGGCAACACCTTTCCGCTCTTTGCTCATCAAATGATAAGTTAAAAGTGATATTAAATTCAGCAGTGGATTCTTCTCTCTCTGTTCTTTAGGCATTTCTTGTTGCATTTGAATTTTTTTTGCTAAGCTAGTACCGGCGGATGGCTTTCCAGCAATGCCCTCGTGTTAACCGAAGGCACTCGAAACACAAGAATTCTCAGCTTTTGCAATAGCAGTTTTCGCTATTTTATTGGAGAAGCCCTGGGCTTCTTAGGGGTTCTGAGGAATAATGCAATTGCCATTGCTAGCTTTCCCAAGCACGATAGGATTGAAGTGCAAAATACACATGCAAAGGGGAAAAAACAAATATGGGCCGAAGTTTCGATTTCAGAACCATTTTATACATTCTTAGAATAGAAATTAAATATTGACGTGTAAGATGTTCCAATAAATTTATGATCAGGTTCGATAATATCTATATCCTTTTTAAAAACTTAAAAATAAGACGACTGGTCCTGAAGTACGTCTAGTTGCGCAAGAGCTCTGGCAGCCATGGACTTCATATGAATGCCTCCTTTTTGAGTAATCTCAACCAATGGCATGTGAGCAGAAGTGCCAAATTTCTGCTTAAACTCGGCCAATCTAAACATTTTTTCTAATGCCATCAGAGATTTCTCCTGCAAACTCAAACTAGGAGAGCTCAATAACTTTATAATTGGTTGTATGGCATTTACTTCAGCAAGCACCTTGCTTCCGCTTTGAATTCTTTCTCCATTGATCAGTGTCAATAGTGCATCTAAGGAGGCTTCACACACTCCAGAGTCCGGATCCCCTAGTAACCTTACCAGGGGCTCAAGGGCATTAGCCTCGATGATGCAGAATGAAGATTTGACAGTGCAAATGCCCAAATGTGCTGGGCAGGATATTTCTGGCGATGTCAAGCAACAACAGAAATTTCCATTCTTCACTGGCTTGCTTAGCTCTGAGGAGCTCTCTGAGAACTGCTTAAGAGAAATACCTGCATATCGTTTTACTGGAGCTGCCCCAGAAACTAGTAACTTGACAAGGATGGGTATAATATTAGCTGCTGCCACTTTCTTCTGCCACTCCCGATTCGTTGAAACAGTGAAACGGCAAAGAGCACGTGTGGCATTTTCTGTCAGGCTTGTCTTGTGCAATTGATTTCTGTTTCCATCTGCTAGGGTTGCTGCAATGACTTCAAGCAATCCTGCATCTAATAGCCATTGGGTGATCAGTGTATCAGGAGGGAGATTAGATATAATACCCATTGCAGCCACAACCTCTTCCATATCATTTGATGTTTCAACTATCTTGCGCAAGCTGGCAAGACATCTTTGACTCACATGCTCCAAGACAATAATATCATTGCTTTCATCTTCAGTCAGACAGTGAAATAGCTTCACTGCATTTGCCCTTACTATGAGGTTATCAACCTCACATAGTTGAACAAGCACTTGTAAGGCAGAAAGCTGGAATTTAAAGAAGCTTTAAGATGTCAGCCAGGATAATTAGATTTGAGATGGAAGTCTAAGTCTATTAGATCTGGTTTTGGTATATATACGTTGGATAATACTCCCTTACTTGTAAGCAACGATTTTTTATTGAAGTCTATCAAGTGGATCATTGAATTAGATAGGGATGAAATAAGTATTGCAAAGTTTGAACTCAATTACCTCCTACTCAAAATAATTCAATAACTTTTAGGTTGTTTGATCTAAAATTTTTAACTTATTAAATCTTATGGTTTTATATTCATTGAATAACAAGCCAAACAGATGACTAGGATCATCAATATGTCCTTGCTTCTTATGAATTATAATGGGACATTTTAGCAAATTTCTTTTGTGATGCAATGTCAGAGATGTTAGAAAAGCTAATCAGTAGAAGAAGTGAATATATTTCATATTCATGCAGAAGGTTACTAAAAAAGCATCAGGAGTAGGCTAAAGCATATAATGCATGTTGCGTGCAATCATGAAATAAAACAAGACTCTTTTGGGCATCTATTGAAAAGTTTGTTTCAAGACGTATGCAAGTTGTGCAAAGCTTCTAAAAAAAAACAAGTAAACTTGAAGAAAGGGCATGCTAGGTGTCAGGGTCCTATTTTTATTACGTACTTGTAATAGCAGGAATATATTTTTTTAATATGTTATAACATAGAGGGATATTTTTTTCTATTTTAGTTAGGGCTTTACTATTATTAGAAATTTGTACTTTTGAAAAGTGATACCATTTTGCTAGTTTTAATGTCTTCCCCTGCCAAGCCTAAAAATGTTATTAAAACTTTTTAAAAGGGTGTGAGTACTCTTCTGGATTAAAGCTCTTACTTACTATATTGTTTGATCATGATCGATAGCACCTGTTATATATACATTACTCTCGTGCATACACACATTATAATCTTATAATACTGTTAGAATTAATAAAAGTATACTATTCATTTTTCTATTCATGTTCATATCCCTTATATTATTGTTGGCTTTCTTTTTTGTTCGTGTTGCTTATAAGTTTATGCTTTGTTAGCTAACGTTGCGTGTGAGCTAAGCTTGCTTATTACTATAAAAATAAGATAGTAAACACTGCATGGTTTGTTTGTATACTAGAGAAAGTCTCGGACCACAATAGTTAATACAAGAGCATAGGTTATTTTAGTAAGAGCAACCATGACACAACAAGAAGAAGTGAGCAAGAGGTTAGATAGCATAGAGGAAATCCTTAAGGGATTGTTCAAGCAGATGAATGATTTGCTCGCATTATCGGTAAGGGTGGCTGAAGTCAAGGCCAATCATCAGGATATAAATGCTATGATGATTGAGATGGTTGAGAATTTTAGTGTTATAATATAAACACTCAAAGAGGAAATGCACGTGACGACTAATGAGGCGAAACCATAATTAGGGACTTAAGTGAAAGACTTGAGAAGACGGGTTAATACTTATGCCTTAACCAAGATCGTTGAGGAGTTGATGGTATAAGTAGCTATTTTGACTGAGGTTATAGGAAATGCTCTTAGCCTTAGCCTTACCCCTACCCCAACCCCTACCCCTACCCTTACCCTTACCCTTACCTCTACCCCTACCTCCACCTCATACATGTTCCTACTCATGCAGGATATTTGAAGATGTTTGAGCTTAAGACATTCATTGGCATGAGGGATGCTAAGTTGGTTGAGACTTTTTATTTGATATGGAGTAATATTTTGCTACTATGGGGACAAATAATAAGAGAACAATGATCATCATGACAGCAATCTACTTAACTAGTGATGTTAAGCTATGGTGACGCATTAAGTATGAGGAGATCTAAAATGGTAATGCTCATGTAGATACGTAGGTTAAGATAGAGGCTAAGTTATGGACTTAGTTTTTCCCTAAGAATATTGAGTACAATGCTTGAAAGAAGTCGAGGGAACTTCTACAGGGTAATGACATCAGAAAGTATGTCTGTAAGTTCTCGACATTAATGCTAAATATCGAGAGCACGGCTGAAGATAATAAGTTATTCTACTTCTTAGAAGGATTGAAGCCCTATGTTAGGAATGATTTGTAAAGGCAATGGGTTACGAACTTGGATATAACATAAGCAACAGTCAAACGTTTGATTGACTACACTCATGATAGTAAAGGGAAAAATATGTCGACAGGATACAAGGGTGAAAAGTTAGTCAAGTCAGGCAAACCCAAGGGTAAAGTAGTCCTAAGTTCAAGCAGTAGTAGTAGTAATATTGGAAGGGGTCAAAGGAAATCCTATAACTCTCATTAGCCTGGAAAGAGTAGGGCAACTAGTGAAGGTAAGAAGTCTTTAATCTTATGTTTGCTATGTAATGCCCCGTACAAAGTAGCCGAATGTCTACATAGGGTAGCACTTAATGTTATGGCATGAAAGGTAAAGAGTGTATGCCAAGATGAAGAGTCGAGGAGTGATGGAGAGGATTAACCCTGAATGGGCGCGTTACACATATTATTAGCTATTGAAAAGAGTTCCTTAGCGTAACGTAAGCCCAAAACCGATAATGAGTTGATGTATGTCCAATTTAGCATCAATGTTAAGAGTGCTAGTATGTTGGTAGACTGTAGTGTTATAAATAACTTCATTGATATTCTTGAGGCAGAAAGGTTGAGGTTGATGCTTGCTAAAGACATTAGCTAGATTAAAGCCATTAACTTGAAGGCCCATCCTATCTCAGGAATTGCAAGAGGAGTGAAAGTGACGATTGGAGATTAGAGTGGAAATCTCAACTTCACAACTGTTCCATTAGACAATTTTAGCATAATGCTTGGAATAAATTTCTTGAGGCAGGCCAGAGTTGCTCCTGTACCAGCAACAGACTGCTTATTATTCATCGGTAAAAAGCCATGCTGTGTGACAATTTAGAGGAAGAAGGCAAACAACAATGGCAAGGAAGGGAAGAATATTGGGGCTATGATGCTATCAGCACTCCAATTAAAGAGAGTACTTAAACATCAAGAGCTGACTTTCTTGGTTGTCATTGTAGGGCTATCATTATAAAGAAAGAGGGAATAGGAAAGACGGAGATACTGGGGGCAATAGAGAGTATCCTGAAGGAATGTAATTTTATGATGCCTGATAAGCTCTTAAAGGTGTTACCTCATAGACAATTGGTAGACCATAAGATTGAGCTAATTCCTAGTGCCAAACTACCTATCAGAGCTCTTTGCAGAATGTCGCCTCCCAAACTTGCGGAATTGAAGAAGCAGTTGGATGAGTTGTTAGACGCAGGCTGCATTTGACCCTCAAAAGCACCATACGAGGCTCCTGTTCTATTTTAGAAGAAGTAAGATGAGAGTTTGAGATTGTATATTGACTATTGAGCTCTAAACAAGTTGACAATGAAGAATCATTATCCAATTCTTCTAATTGCTGATTTGTTTGATCAATTGAGTAGGGAAAAGTACTTTACAAAGCTGGTTTTTTGTTTAGGCTATCATTAGGTTCGCATTGCTGAGGGTGATGAGCCCAAAACGATGTGTGTTACCCAATATGGCGCTTATGAGTTCTTGGTGGTTCCGTTTGGTCTCACTAATGTTCTTGTGACATCTTGCACCTTAATAAATAATGTATTTTGTGAATATCTCGATAAATTTGTTGTTTATTTAGATGACATTATTGTGTATAGCAGGACATTGCAGGACCATGTGAAGCACTTACAAATGGTTTTCAAGAAGTTGCGGGAGAATCATTTATACGTGAAGTGCGAGAAATATGCCTTTACCCAAAAGCACATCAACTTCTTAGGTCATGTTGTTAAAAAAGGACGGATCTAAATGGATATGGCTAAGGTGGAAGCAATCGGGCAAAGGTTAGTGCCTAAGAGTATAACAGAGTTGTAGTCTTTCCTTGTACTCGCAAATTATTATAGAAGATTTGTCAAATGATATATCTGCTAAGTTGTACCCCTTACAGATTTGTTGAAGAAGGACCAAACACAACCATGGGATGAAGGATATCAGAGTGCCTTCAAAGAGTTGAAGTATGTATTGATGGAGGAGCTAGTCCTCATACTTCCTTACATTTCTAACCCTTTTGAAGTTTACACGGATGCCTTAGACATTACATTAGGTGGAGTGTTGATGTAAGAGGGTCATCTAGTGGCATATGAGAGTAAGAAGCTGAATCAAATGGAACGCAGATACTTAGCCCAAAAAAAGGAGTTACTTGCAATAGTTCACTATCTAAAGACCTACAAACACTCTTTGTCGAGATCAAAGTTTCTAGTGAAAACAGAAAATTCTACTACTAGTCATATATTGACTCAACCAAAACTCTCAGTCTCAGCCAAACAAGCTAGATGGTAAGACGTTCTTGTAGAGTTTGATATGGAGATTGAGTATTGTAGTGGGCGGATTAATCAAGTAGTAGATGCTTTAAGCAGGCAAGCTGATTTAGCTCCCTTGGCGCAGATTGCGCACCAATCGGCGAGTCGAATCTTGATTTTAATTTAAGAACAGATCAAGCAGCATATAGTTCAAGACTTGTTGGCCAAAAATCTTAAGTAGTTAGTTGAGGAAGGGAAAACTCATAGATTTTAGGTAGAAAGCGATCTCATATACATAAAGGAGCGTCGATTATATGTCTCAAAGGCGGATAACTTGAGAAGGGCGCTCATAAGAGAGTACCATGATACTTTGTGAGCTAGACATCCTGGCTGGCAAAAGACATTAAGCTTGTTGAAGTAAGGCTATTATTGGCTAGATATGAAAGAGGATGTGATGAGTTATACAAAAACTTGCTTAACCTACCAATAAGACAAAGTTGAGAGGCAAAAGATCGCAGGCTTGTTAGAGTTACTTCCAATGCCATCTCACCCACGAGAGAGCATCTCTATAGACTTTATCACTTTCTTATCAAAAGTAGGGGAGCACTTACCCATTTTTGTTGTTATTGACAAGTTTTTTAAGTATGCCACCTTTATTCTTACCATGAAAGTTCAAGTGCAGACAAGACAACCTAGCTATTCTTCAAGCATGTAGTGAAGTTCTAAGGTATGCCTTAGAATATTGTGAGCAATAAGAACACCAAGTTTACAGGGAAATTTTGGATAGAGTTGTTCCAACTCCTAAGTTCTGAGCTGAGTATGACCTCTAGCTACCATCTACAAAGTAACAGGTAGACAGAGAGATTCAAAGGTTTGTTGGAAGAATACCTTTAACACTTTGTCATTGCTAACCGGAGGAATTGGATTAGCTTGCTGGATATTGCTCAGTTTTGTTTCAATATCCAATAGAGCTTTTCTTTTAACAAGAGCCCTATAGAGATTATCATGAGTCAGTAACTACTGTTACCTTATACAGTGGCCGCACCATATACCGAGAGATGCTCAAAAGCTTATCAGTTCACTAAGGATTGAAAATAAAGTTCAAAAGTAGTGAAAGTGTACCTTGAGAAGGCTTTCAAGAAGATAAAGAAATGGGCAGATTAGAACCTTCAATCTAAAGAGTTTAATGTTGAAGATCAGGTCCTCATAAATCTTCTTCTAAAATAGATTAAATCATTGAGGAACAACGATAGAAGATTGTTCCAGAAGTATATTGGTCTAGTTCCTATCATCTCGAATATTGGAAAAGCAACTTATAAGGTCGATCCTCCTGTATGGTTGAAGGTTCATCAAGTTTTTCATGTCAACATCTTGAAGTCATACTATCTAAATATGGAAGACCTATCTCGTAATATATCTAAAAGATCGTATGTTAGGATCAAGTTTAACCTGAATTAAGCCATGCAAGACATTCTTGTATAGCGAAGAATCAAAGAACTCGCTACTAAAGAATAGCATGTAGAGTACTTAATCAAGTGGAGAAATTGAGGAGAATAAAATACTAGCAAGGATACTAAAGAAAACCTCAAGCCTTTATCTGTGAGAAAGTCAGCCTTGCCGACTGGAAAGGGATTTTTTTTTTTTTTAGTTAGGGTTTTACTGTTATTAAAAATTTCCACTTTTAGAAAGTGATACCATTTCATCAGTGTTAATGTCTTCTCTTGCCAGGCCTAAAAACGTTTGTAAAGGCCTTTATAGGAGTATGAGTACTCTTCTAGATTGAAGTTCTTATTCATCATGTTGGTTGATCATGACCGATGACACTTGTTATATATACATTACCTTCATACACAAAAACATCATAGCTTTGTAATATTGTTGGAATTAATAAGAGTGCTATTCATTTTTCCATTCGTATTTGTGTCTGTGTCCCTTATATTGTTATTAGTTTTTTTTTTTCTTGTTCATGTTATTTACAGGTTTAGGCCTTATTGACTAATATTATGTGTGAGCTAGGCTTACTTACTGCTGCAGAGGCAAGACAATAAGCGTTACATGGTCCGTTTGTGCACTAGAGAAAGCTTCGCACCATGATACTATGTATCTCTTAAAAAATTTGAAACAAAATCTTTGCATATGTTGGAAATGCAGTAATGTGGTAGAGACTAGAGATTCAAGTCAAGAATGAGAAGGGAATGACCTAAAGAATTAAGTTGACACTAAATGCATTTGATAAGGATCTTATTCATATGGATCTCATAAGAGAAATGAGTTCAAATCAGACAGAATAATACATAAAGATGTAGCCAACCACCTAAAACTATAAAGAAACTTGTAGAACCATGCAATTCTTTAGACTTGCTACAACTTAAAAGTATGGATGTTAACAAGACCATGTACCTGCCTCAACTTCACTTTGATGTCTGAACCATTTGGAGATGTGCACATCGCATGGAATGTGTGAAGAATGCTTTCTTGCACTTCTGGTCCTGTCAAGGATACTAGACAAAAGAGCTTGAAAATATCATCATCTGATTTAAACAATGAGGCACATTGCATATCAGCTTCCTTGGAACTGGCCGATAAGGCAATGTGCATTATTGTTGCCGATACATGTTTCCTCAAAGCAGGCGATGACAGGCTGTGTTGATAAAGAATTTCAAATAATGGTGCAACAGCACCATCTCTAATCATCTGCAGTCCATTTGTTGGCAAACTAGAAAGATGTTGAAGGGCTTTTGCAGTTACTGTCTTCATTTCTAAATTGCCATGTGACAGAATCTGCAGAAGTGGCCTCAGTGCACCATCGTTAACAAGAGACAACTTCTGGCGTTCAGTCAAGTCAATTTCTGATAGAGTTCTTGCCATGATTATTTGAACATCATCTGGCCCTGCATCAATAAGCTTTGTGAATACCAAGCTGGTAAAGTATTTTTTTTTTTTTTTCTATTTTGCATAGCGCAATGTACTCGTATGCAATCAGATTGATGGACTGGAGGATGTATTCCAAAAAGTTCAGGCCCTAATGACAATTTTAAAATCATATTAATATATCATGATATTTATACAGTTTTGAAAGACATCCATCTAAGCACCTGAAGACAGGAGGCTCAGCAAGGGTTTGAAATAGTTGGCTTTAGCCATCTGTATCACATTCTCATATCTGGAAGAAAGTTTTTCCAGAAGCTCCCTCGCCAATGCTGCTATTTGCTTATCTTCTTCAAGTGACATAGTCACAAGATAAAATATGCAACCTTGAATATTTCCAATGACCTCTAGCACCGGGCTACATTTTGACAGCTCCACCAATAACTGGACTGCCAATGTACTTTCCTCAATTTGGCGAGAGAGAGAACGAACAATAAATTCAAGTGCCATGTTTGATTTGCAGATCTTTTCCTGTCAATAAAGAGCAAAAAGAAAACGACAAAAACTAAGTTTAAACATCTTTGCGTAGAAATTTAAGTGTAGGTGTTAAGTGATAGATCTAAATATCTATACATCATTTCCAAGTTTAAGCTTTTATATTAGATGGCTACATTGTTAAATTCAACGTGGTTTACCTTCGAATTCCTGCAGTATCTTTTCACCCATTTACTTGACAGGCTAAAAGTTTTCGTCCATAGATCAAGGGAAGTGTTAATTAATAAATCCAAAAGGCGACGCTATATTTACAATCTTAAGCTTTTCAATCAGACATATATGCTGCTATGGAGCTTAGGGAAAGGAAAAGACAAAAATCAGATATGATGGAGTTCCCGCAAGACAGTAATTACAGGCAGAGAGCAAAAACACCCATAAACAAGGAAGAAATGATCGCAATTGAGAAGGGGTAAAGAAAAACACCTTATTCTCATTGCTGTCTTTGGCAAGAATCTGAAGTATAGCAAGACTAAACTCTCTGATTTTATGATTTTTAGTTGCAAGAATTTCGACAAGAACCGGGATGTAATTCTCAAACACAATCCATTCCCTGTACTGCTCCCTTTCCATGCATACTGTCCTTAGTTTTTCCAGGCACTCTAGTACTTCATCCTCATTTTTCAACTGAAGCTTCTCTTTACTGGAACCAATGTTAACCATGACATTCCACTCCTTCCATTCCTCAATCAGTCGACGCAGAGTTCTGTTTGGGCGTAATACAAAACTTTGCAAGAGCACACCAGTCAGAGGACAGGTTTTATTCCCCGAAGCAAACCATCCGTCTATGGCGCTTCTATCAAACGTCTTGCCAGAGGAAACATCGACAGGATCTGCCATTATGTCTAAAGTGATGGGGCAGAAAAATGAATCGAGAGGCTTTAGAGGAAGCCGGCTTAATGTACTTTTTTTCTCTAAATACTTCTTCTCTTTATCCTCATAAGACAGCATGATTTCAGCCTTCTCAAGGAATGGAACAATCTGTTCCACTGGTAACTCCTCTTCCATATTTTTCTTCACCTCAGTATCTTTGATTTCCTTCTGGAACTCTTTGAATTCCTGCTTCAAAACCGAATGCTTGGCTGATATCCCGATAGCATCTGCAATCTGAACCATCAAACTATCTGCATTAGATGAATTACCAATTTGCTCTCTCATTCTGCACTTTAATTTCATCAAAATTTCATGCTCAGCTGCAGCTACTTGAAATTCAGCATCCAGCATAACCTTGCCTAATTCAAGCATGTCCTCCCGTTGCTTCATCCCCTCCAAATCTTCTAAAACCGCCAAAAGGGTAAGTGCACGACCGATCTCTTTTGTGCGTTCCTGTAAGCATTTAAGGATCCTTTGCGAATTAAGCAAAAGGTAGATCTTATTCCTTCTCCTGCACTCTGAAGCAAGTTCCTTAGAATCTTCAATTTCCCGGTTGAGAATCTGTATAGCATTTTCCAATCTCTCTGGACAACTTATAGTTTGCTTGGCTAACTCCTTTAGCATGAATTCAGCCTTCTCCAAGTAATTCGAGAATCTTTTAAAACTTTCTTTCTGTACTTCAACTTCATTGACCGTAATTATTGTGTCAAATAAAGTCTTTATGGTTGGAGAGAGTGCTTCAGATGCTGGAATAGGGTAGGAACTAGTAGCTACATGACTCGTATCTGTTTCCATCCTGTTGCTTTGAGAAAAATTATAATAGACCAGACTTCAACTCCCTCTTGATTAAGATAAGAATATCAATCGGACGTGAATCTCAAGCTCTGTGCTGCATTATCACAAAAAGATTATGGGTAGGGATTTGGACAAGATACATCGGTAAAAGGGTTGTCTCACGATGAAACAATATGGTCATCCCATAAATTTTTTCTTGGCAAACAAACATGTCAGATACACGGCTTGACTCAAACTCACCTCCAGCACAAGGTCAAAGACCTCCGGTGGATGATGGTGAACCTCTGGAATTTCTGCAAGTACTGAATTAGCCCAGAATTTTCCTCTTTTGTTTTCTTGGGACTCGAAAATTCTAGGCATTAAATTTCCAGGAAAATGTGTATCTAGCATATCAGAAAATATTTTACTTGAAATTTTCGTGTATATAAGTCTATATGTAAGTATGGTCGTTGTTGCCGGTTGCCATTGCCATCATCATTGTCCATGGCCATTTTATGTTTGATTGACTCGTGTTGTTTTCTAAGTCTTTCAAGATGTCAATTTCGAGTCAATTCATCATTTGTGGCATGTAAAAATGTAAACCAACCTGTCCTGTGGGTGTATCAACCAAGACTATTATTTGTATGGAAAATGTCAATCGAGACAAGTGGTTCCTGTGAAGGGAAAAGATAAGAAAGATGTATTAAATATAAATAAATATTGTTCTTAAAATGCTTGATATAAGGAAAAGTTATACTAAAATGTATAGATATTTAAGAATAAGTTTAGATGGAAAATTAATATTTTTAAAATTTTAAATAAGTAATCGAGTTTTATTAAGTAATTAATATAAAAGATTACCGTTACAATACTATTAGTTATATACGATGTGACTGTTAATTATCACGTAGAGCTAGGTAGACATATGGTGCTAACATACATAAATAAAAAATAAAAAAAATTCATAAAAAATAAGAACAATTCAAAAATAATTTTTTAAAAAAGGAAAAATAGCAAAAAATAAAACTAATAGAAGAAACAATAATACTAACAAGTATTTATATAATCGCAATATTATAATTATATAACTTAAAATATTTATATGATAAATTAAAAATAAAAGAAAATGAAAAATAATAAAAAAATGCGAATAATTTAAAATAAGGAAGAAATTAGATTAGCCATCTTATTGCTAAATAGGTTACTACTCACTTAAAAAAGTAGGTTGTTTAACTTACTAAGCGGCCATAACTAGTTGCCCATCGCTAGGGGGTGGTCAAGCAAGCCCCTTTAGCTGTGGATTACTACCTACAACCAAGATTTAAAAAGAAAAAACAAAGGGAAATCCAATCTAGTGATTCGATTGGATTTCTTTTTTTACTTCTTCTTTTTTTAAATAAAAGGAATCGTGGGTGACTACCTACAGCTGGTTGAGCAATGCAACCATTCCCTACTTGTAGGTAGCTACTCACAACTGTTTAACGAATCAAATGACTCATTTTTCTAGGTGGGTCACGACCAACTAAGCAGCCATCCTTAATCTTAGAGTGGTTGGTTTCCTTTTTTTTAACTGCATTTCTCTCTCTCTCTCTCTCTTTTCTTTTTAATTTTATTCAAATTTCTTTTAGATATTCAAATTAATTATATTAACATGTGTGATATTTAAAATATTATCTAATTTTTTTCATTTATTTTTTTAGTTTTTTCAGAAATATATATTTTTATTTTTTAGATTTTTTTGGGTAATTTTATATGCTTTTAATTTTTTTTTATTTTTTAGATTTAAAGATATACACAAAATTCCACGTGAGTGCCATGTCACCTCTTTGTGTATGTCATGTGATATTTAACTGCCACATAACTTGTAGTTAACGCTTTTATAACAATAATCTTTTATATTAACTTTTTACTGAAACATTGATTTTTTATTTGAATTTTTCAAAACATCAATCTTCTATTTAAATTTATTCTCAAATATTAATACCCTCTATTGTAATTTCCCTTCTAATCTAGTACAAGTTCGTAGTATGACTTGATTTTAAATTGCTAAGTTATTCACTCTAGGGTCCAACTTAAAATCACGATTTTCTTTTGATTAGAAGTCACGATTTCTACATGTTTTAACTCATGAAGATTTCATCCTTACTTGACCCAAAAGATTTTCCTAACAATGGAGAGGAGTTTATCATCTATAAGGCATGTCCATATAAGGGACGTGATGTGCTCTTGTATAGAATGACAAAGTTATTACCCATGTATCATGGTAGTTGAGCCCATAAGAGAACTACTTTACCTATGATTTAAAACTAGTAGAAATAGTTCTTAGACTTGAGTCATGAAAGACTACTAAAAAAAGTGAAAGATTTATAACGATCATGAAAGTTTCAAGTACATCTTTACATAAAAGGAGCTTAATAAGAGATAGAGGTGTTGGTTGGAGCTAATTAAAGATTATGATTTAGAATCCTATACCACTCAAGTAATAGGAATGCTATAGCAAATGCTTTGAATTGGAAGAGACATGGAAATTTGGTTATTCTCATAACATTGTAGAAATAGTCAATAGAGGATATGTATAGAATAGAGCTGGAAATCTTGAACCAACAAATGGGAGATTGCTTAGTGAGTTTGTGTATATAGCCTACCTTAATGACAAGCAACATAAGAGTATGATGAAAATCTTAAGAGGATAAAGGGATAGGTACAATAAGATTACATGATATAGTTTAGACTTGATGTTAAGGGTATAGGGAGATTCAAAGATAAGTTACGTGTACTAGTGAAATCACATTGGAAGAAAGAAATCCTATAAAAGGTACTATGTACTTAGGGTATTCCATGTACTCTAGAGGTATTAATATGTATAAGGATTTAAAAACTTGTTGTTAGTAGAATAATATGAAGTGGAAGACTACATAATATGCATTTAGATTCATAACATGCTAGCAAATTTGAATAATACATTGAAGGTTGGTTGGTGAACTACATCCTTTGTCTATACTTGAATAAAAATGGTACCATATCACCATTGACTTCGTTACAAACTCTTCTTAAGACAATGTCAAATAATGAGTTGGTATAAGTTATTATGGATCAGTTAACATTAGTCAATGCATTTCATAAGTATTAAGACAAGGTATTCTTTAGAAAAGTTAGCTTAACTATACATTAAAGAAGTGGTAAGATACTTGGGATATCAATATCGATAATATCTAATAGAGCCTTTGGTTTCATTGATAGATTCTAAAGGAGTCTGTATGATGCCTTAGATATTAAGTTCAATTTTCGTACAGCTTTTCATCTTAGAAAGATGGATAGTTAGAAAGAATAATATAGTGTTTAAAAGATATGCTAAGAGCCTGCTATATAGACTTCAAGGATAATTAGATGGTACTTACCTTTGATAGAGTTCTTATTTAATGATAGGTACTAAGTGATGGTTGAATAGACTATGAAGCTTTTATGGTTGAAAGTATAGATCCATAGAACATTAGTAAAATATTAGGATAAGATTGGAGAAATACAAGTGTTAAGCCTTGAGCTTATGTACAATGGAATTAGTAAAGTACAAATAATTAATCAAATAATATGTTAAATGCTTAGACTCACCCAAAAAAAAAAAAAATTATGTGTATAAGATGTAATATCTCCTAAAGTGTAAAGTAAAAAATCATGTATTCTTGAAAGTATTACATACTAAAAGAGTGGTAAGGTTTAAAATAAATGTAAAGCTAAGTATTAAATATATTAATCCATTTGAGATCTTGGAAAAGGTAGACAACATAGCTTATAGACCAACCCTTCAACGTAACTTAGTTGGCATACATAATTTATGTCATACATCGTAGTTAAGAAAGTATATAGTCGATCCATATCAAGTGGTGGCTTTGGAGTTGTTAGATGTGTAACCTAAACTTATAGTATCATATAAAGATCTTAGATATGAAATAACATGTTGTAATGGGAGAACAAGCAAATAGGTTAAAATTTAATGGAGTAACCATAATAAGAGAGAAGTTACATAGAACCTAGAAGAAAATATAAGGAACAATTATCTAAAGTTATTTTAAAGTTTAGGTAACTTTCAAGCATGAAAGTTTCTTTTTTTTTTTTCTTTTTTGAGTTAACGTTACAAATGTTACCTAAAATTTGTCAAAATATGGACTACGATTTGAAAAGATCAATTTATTATCCAATCAAAGTTTTTATAGCCATTTTTACTACCTAAACTAAGTTTATTAAGTTTTTATTAATGTGGATAATAAGACAAATATGGAATTGAATGTTTCAACTTCCCTATGGTTAGGGGTCGAACAGCGACCAACACATACACACATACACACAAAACCCTTGATTGTCCATTTCTTAGCACTAGAGTGGCAAAAATAGTCGTTTAAGGTGAAATAGGCCACAATTCACTTTGGAAAAGACAATTATGGGTTAATTTTAGATTCAACCTTTTATTTATATTAGTAAATAGATTAAACAAAGTTAATTTAGGTAGCAAAAATGACTACAAAAACTTTATTAGGTTGCAAAATGATTTCTTTTTTAAATATAGGTAATAAATTAAACATTTTGACAAAGTTTGGGTACCTTTGTGACTTAATCCCTTTTTTTTTTTTTCTTTTTTAGAGTGGTAATAATTGATATCATTGGTATAACTCCTAGGTGAACTCTTGGTAATCCGTTGGTTGTGAGTCACTTTGTACCTACAAAAAGCCCCTGGTGGCATTACTAGTAACAACCCTTTAATGCTAAAGTTAGTTAGGAGAGTATTAGAGTTCTAGAGAATACGAGAGTTTGTGGGTTGAGAGAGTTCCTAAGAGGTTCCAAGATCCTTTACTTGCTAGATCCCCTTCCTATTTATAGGTTAAGGGGGTCCACCTGTTTAGACATGTAACTAGTGATAGGAATCAGGCTATAAGAAATAGGCTACTGGACCTTTGACCCGCAGTTGAGCTTGAGGGCTGGAAGGCCCAGTAAGGCAGATTTTTCTATTCAAGCCGACTCTTATTGAGGATTTTTAGTATTATTAATACGAGGATTTTGAGAAAGTGAGAACTATTACTGGCAAGTTCTTCAGATATGCTGCCATGTGGTAGAAGAATTTGTAGGCCATGAGGAGGTGAAAGGACTACTGAAAGATTAATACTTGGCCAAAGATGAAAAGAATACTCAGAAACAGGTTCGTGCCAGAAACTTATCTTCAAGATACCTTCACTCGACTTTAGGAGTTGAGACAAAAAGGCTAAACAGTTGACAAGTATGTTCAAGAATTTTAAATGCCTACAACCCGTTGCAAAGTAGAGGAACCACCAACTTAAACAGTCTTAAGATTTATTACTGGATTAAGAGGTGACATTTGAGACATTGTGGAACTCCAATGATTTGCCATAATAAATGAGGCCATCAGAATGGCCTAGTGAGTAGAAAGGTAAAGAAGGAGCTAAGTACCTACCAAGATGCCGACTAGCTGACCTGGATAAGGAGTCAACGAGCTCAATCGAGTACCGAGCCAAGCCAAAAGATGGATGTATAAGCCGATTAAAGAGGTCGACCTAACGATAAAGTGCTGACCTAAACTTATGAGAAGGGGTAAGGTTCAGGTAAGAAGACGAGCTAGATAAAGTGCTTCAAATGCCAAGGGTTTATACATATGTCTGCTTAATGCCCGAACTGAATGACTATAGTGATTAAGGGAGACGTTCCTAAGATAGAGGTAGACGATACAGATGAGGAACTTGAGGAGGAGGTCACTGCCGAGAAATAAACTACCCAGAAAGAACTGGTTGAGGAGAATGTGTTTGTTGAGGACTTGGATCAGTAGATCATACTTATTCAACGCACGATGAACATGGAACCCTTACGAGAGGAGGAGCAAAGAGAGAATTTATTTCATATCACCTACAAGGTGAATAATCAGGTATGTGACCTCGTTATGGATAGTGGAAGTTGCACCTATGTGGCATCGACCGATCTTAATTCAAAATTGAAGTTGCTGAATATTGCACATCTAAAGCTATACAAGTTGCATTGGTTGAGTGAAAAAGGAGTACTATACGTCACTTGGCAGATACTATTGCTGATCGCTAGAAGGAATTACTTTAACTAGATTCTCTGCAACGTGCTTCCCATGTATTACTAGGTAGGCCATGGCTGTTTAATAGGAGAGTTATCTATGATGGTTATAAGAACATGTACACATTTGAGAAAGATGATTGGAAGATCACATTGAACCCAATGCCATTGAGAGAAGTTAATAAATTGTAGAAAAAACTTGCTCGCGAATCAAAGAAGGCTTTGATGATGACTAGAGCCAAGCTTCAAAAGGCCATCAATGTTGACAAGTCGACCCTTATGTGGTCAGACGCCTATTAGAAATGAAGGAGTAGGGTGAACTACCTCAGGAAATTAAAGAGTTACTCGATGAGTATGATAACCTAGTTCTAGAACAGTTACTTGAAGGGTTGCCCCCAACTCGAGGCATAGAGCACTACATTGACTTAGTACCTAGCGCAGCATTACCAAATAAGGCAACCTATCAAATGAATCCTGAACAGGCTTTTGAGCTCAATGTTAAGTCAATGAGTTGCTAGAGAGAGGACATGTTAAAGAAAGTCTCAGCCCTTGTGTTGTATCGATGCTTCTAGTATTGAAAAAGGATAGAACCTGGTGGATATATGTTGATAGCCGAGTTACGAACAAAATTACAATCAAATACAAGTATCCCATTCCTAAACTAGAGGACATGTTGGATGAGTTAAGTGGAGCCAAGATCTTTAGCAAGATTGATCTGAAATCTGGTTACCATCAAATCTGCATGATATCAGGAGATGAATGGAAGATTGCGTTTAAAACTCAGCATAGACTTTATGAGTGGATGGTCATGCCATTTGGCCTATCGAATGCCCCAAGCACTTTCATGAGATTGATGAACCACGTGTTAAGACATTTGATTGGAAAGTGTATCATGGTGCACTTTGACGACATATTGGTCTACAGTAACAACATGCTGAGTCACTGTGAGCATCTCTAAGCCATATTAGATATTCTCTATGCTGAGAGACTATTCGGTAATCTCAAGAAATATTGCTTTTACAGAGGGGAAGTGGTATTCTTGGGCTACGAGTCATTGGAAGAGGCTTACAAGTGGATGACAAAAAGATTCAAGCAATTGTAAAGTGGTTGACTCCTGCTACTTTTGTTGACATGAGAAGTTTCCACGAACTGACTTCATTCTATAGACGATTCATCAAGAATTTCAGCACCCTCGCCGCATTACTTACTGAGCTCACAAAGAAGAACACTGACTTTCGATGGGGAGAAAGGGAGGAGAGGAGCTTTGCCAAGATAAAAGAGAAATTAACCTTCGCTCCGGTGTTAATCTTACCTAACTTCAAGAAAATATTTAAACTAGAATGTAACGCATTAGGCATTGGAATAGGCACTGTCCTAATGCAGGAAGACCAATTAATCGCCTTCTATAGTGAGAAGCTCCGAAGACCACAGTTGAATTACTCCATATATGATAAGGAATTCTTAGTGTTAATCCAAGCACTCATGTATAGCAACACTATTTACTGCCAAGAGAATTCGTCATATATACTAACCATAAGTTGTTGAAGTATCTCTAAAGTTAAACTAAGCTATCGAAGCAACATTCGAGATGGGGTGAATTCCTTGAAGGATTCAATTTCATGATTAAATACAAGCAAGGAAAGAGTAACGTAGTTGAAAGAGCATTGTAGTTGTAGATGCTCTTTCAAGGAGACATACGCTTTTAATCGAATTGTAGATCGGGCTGTTTGGGTTTGCAAGTATTAACGAACAATATTCTAAGGATCTATACTTCAGACCCATAATTTCATGATGCGTCAATGGAAGGACAGTGGACAAGTATCATGTGGAGGATGGCTACTTGTTTTGAGGTAGAAGATTATGCGTGCCGACTTGTTCCTCGAGGGAGCTCCTAATTAGGGAAGCCCACGGTAGAGAACTGTCCAGAAATTTTAGGGGAGAAAAGAACATATGAATTACTGAATGGTCGATTCTTTTGGCCGAGAATAAGGAGAAATGTGTACCGAGTTATCGAAAGCTATGCCGTATGTAAGAAGGCTAAGTATCGAGCCAAGTAAGGGAAAGCAATGCCTTTGCTTATCCCGACGAAATCATAGACTGAATTAAGCATGGACTTTATTCTCGAACTACTACAAACTACCCAATGTGAAGATTCTATAATGGTTGTCATGGACCAATTTAGCAAAATGGCACACTTCGTGCCCTGCTCTAAAACTAATGATGCTTCGACTATGGCTTCTCTTTTCTTGTAAGAGATTGTGTGGATACATGTTGTGCTGAGAAATGTAGTCTTCGACAGAGACCCAAAGTTCTTGAGTAATTTTTGGAGGACCTTATGGCGTTGGATGGGGACCAAACTACTATATAGTATTTCCTATCACCCAAACTGATGGCCAAACAGAAGTGTTTAATTACATTTTAGGATCACTACTCTAAGCTGCAGTAGGCAAGAACTTGGGTTATTGGGACATCTGCTTACTAGTGGTTAAGTTCGCTTAGAACCGAATAGTGCATGACACCATTAAGCAGAATCCCTTCGACATGGTCTATGGTTTCAATCTCGAGTTCCCTTTCGATTACATCCCTGCACCTGTACTCGCATAAGAGGACCCTGACGCCTTAGCTAAAGCACATTTTCTTAAGCATATCTATGATAAAGTCACTCGACACATCAACCAAGCTACTAAATAAATGCAAGAGAAGATTAAGGGTAGGACAGCCGAAAAATTCCAATAAAGAGACTTGGTATGGTTGCACCTCAGCAAGGAACGGTTTTTGAGTAAGAGGAGGAACAAATTATTTGCCAAAACTGAAGAATTATTTAAAATCCTCAAGAAGATCAATGATAATTCCTACAAATTGAAGTTACCTAAGGACTATGGGGTTTCTGACACCTTTAATGTTGCTAACCTTAGTCCATATTGCCCTGATGAAGAGCTAATCGAAAACCATTCAGATTTGATCTTAAATCTAAAATAACTTGGAGGGAATGATAGGAATTAGGTTACTGAACCTTTGACTCGTAGCCAAGCCCGAGGGTTGGAAGGTCTAGCAAGGTAGATTCTTTTACTCGAGCCAACTCCTTCCAAAGCTAAGTACTTCTTTGCCGAGTTACTCTTTATGCTGAGCTGAATGACTGCCAATCTCTTTGTAATGTACCGAATTGTAGATTACTCACTCATGCTCGAGCCGACCAATGATTTGGCACCTCCCTTACCAAGAAGCCGAGATAGCGATACTCCAAAATGACTTATCCTCCCCTCCTTAGATAAGTAAGCTACCTGTACTTTTTGTCCACATCTTCTAATGGCATCACCAATACAGTATCGATACGTGTACAGAATCATGTATAGAATCCATTGCACCAATTATTGTTTTCCTTGTATATTCATTTTTACCCTTTTATATCTTGTACATTACTTCCTTACGAAATGCCCTTTTGTCTTTTCTATTTTGAGCAAGTTGTCCTAACTTATGAGTATAAATACCCCTTGTACTTGTATTAGAAGGTAGATCATCATTAATACACTTTAAGTATTTTCCTTCCTTGCATAGATACTACCTGTTTATTCTCGACATCAGTCTTATCCTAACCTTTGAGCAAGGTTAGGTAGCAAGTAACCTCACTGGACCGATTCGTGCATTATATCGAATTGTGTCATGAATTCTTAGAAGTTCCATTGATGCATCATATCCTCTAGAGCTGTTCATGGGTTTTTACTTACCCTTCATTTGCATTTGCCCTTTCACACATCTCTTATCACTTCCTTTTCGAGCTTTCTGCAAGCTTGAACCCATCCAACGATCGGTCTTATCTGTTCTTGATTACGGTCCACATCATATGAGAGAGGACTAGCTTAAACGAAGTCCAAGGAAATAGCAGCGTCAATGCAAGAAAATACTTTCACCATTTTGTCGGTTGGTAAGTGCATAGAGGATAGGCCTATCCTATTAGCAAAGGGTGGACACCCTAGCTTGGCAACTAGTCTGTAAACTATGTGTTAAGTAATCATTCAACATTTAATGAGGAGAAAGAGGAGGCAAGGAGAGGAGGGGAGGGTAAGTTTGGTTACACTAGATGGTGAGATTCTTGAAAGCTACCCCAAGCAGGAGGTAAGCTCTTTCCATATTGCTAGAAGGTGGGGCTTAGGTACCATAGGAAAGGACTTCCAAAGTGCTCGAGGTTCGACTAAGCTAAGCAGATAAGGCTAGAATGTGTGTCGAGCTAGTCTTTATACATGCTTGGAGGAGTTTAATACCATAATAGCCGAACACTTAGGTGGGCTTGGGCTTCTAAAGCCTTAGGTCAAAGGATCACAGTCAACACTTGCCCCTCTACTCTCCTGGGCGTCAGAGCGGGAATGAGGGTATTAAGTATCGAGCTTAAGCGGTCAAAGCCCCATTGAGATAGTCTGCAGGAAGAAGTGTAAGTGACCTCAAGCACTCAGGCATAAGGAATTGTTGAGGGCCTTCTAGATATGATGTTTAAAATGACCGCTGCGTGTAGTGTTTTTCGATACTATCTTTTCCATAAACAATGATGGCACCTAGAGAAGTGTGCTGAATGTGTAGCTATTAATGCACCTAGGGAAACATTGTAAACAATGATTAATAATGGTATTAATGGTTACTCTTTACTACCATCCTACCCCTTCTGTTAAATGGGTTAGTAGAATTACGTAGATGGCTTAAGATTTCCTTCTGTTGGCTATATAAAGGCCAAATGAAGGGTTAATTGATATGATTCGGGGTACCAACCCAACCAAATATTGAAGCCCAGTTGGTTCACTCCTTATTCGGACATCTCATTTGATCACTTATTTTTTATTATTTTATTTAGACTTTCTCTTTCTTGTATTTTTCCTAAATCACCCTCACATTTATTTTGTATTTACAAAAATGCTACTAAGGCATCCTTTTATTCTTTTTATTTATAGGTTTGCCACTACGTATAAATAGAACACATGTATAGGGTTTTAAGAGACTTTAGTATATTAATGAAAAACCCATAAGACCTCTATAGGCTCTTATCAATCCCTTTAGCAAGGATTATGGCGAGCAACCTTATCACTCGGACTAATGCGTTTCATCTACCAATTAGTAGGCCGTATATTCTCATTGGTGCATTGAATTTGCTAAGCACCCCCCCCCCCCCCCCCCTCTTTTTATTTTCTTGTTCTTGTTTGTTATGGTGCCTTTCTATACGTCCGACCTTAGAGACACATCAACTTCACTGGTATCAAAACACAGTTCCAACAAAGGATAGTGTAATGTTGCTGTAAAGTTTTGTTTCTTATTGTTGCTAGTAGCTGCTTTGTCTGTTCTGTGGTTACTGTAGTGTATTGAGGTTGCCATTTGTATGAGAAGAATTGATTTCTAGCTTACTACGTGATTTAAAGAGATTTATTCTTATCGCAGATGTAGCTGATAATTGGAGTTCCTATGACTAGAACTGTTATTTTCTTTTGGATTGTTCTACACCACCCACAGTCGATACGTACCCCATAAAGCATTACTCTGGCCATTAAAAGGGGAAATTAGTGATTAAGGGTTTTGGTAGTGGCGGCATGAAGTTTTATTGAGGTATAATCACGAGGGTTTCTTTAGGTATGTATTGTTACTTCGTACCATTAGGATTGTGGGTATGTTAGTAGCGGCTACCAAAGTTTATGTCTAAGTGATTATGGTTTGAGTGTTGTGGTTATGTTCAGTAGCTAATTAAAAAAAAAAAAAAGAAGAAGAAGAAGACAAAAGGAAGAATCGGATGAAGGGCATTTATATGTAAATCAAGTTTCAACAGTAGTCAAAAGGGATTGCCTTGTACATATGTGTTTTTGTTGAAAGTAATAAATAGTCATTGGGTGTGAAATTATTGTAACATGTGAACATCAAGTGATGTTACAAGTTTAAATGGGAAATGTTTGCTTTATTAATAAACGTATAGTAGTTCAATTAGGGTTTTCGTGTAGTTGTAGTAGCTTCCTAAAGTTGGATTTGTGTAGGTTTATAGCTTTGGTTATAGCCATTGCCAGAGTTGTGTTAATAGGTTCATGTGGCTAACCAAGTGGTGCAATTGCAGGTACAGTCATTAATAAGTGGTTGTATGGCATCTGATAGTGGGTTGTCTTATGCGTGGTAGCTAGCGCCTGTTGTGCAATGGTGTGTAGTGGTGATGTTGGTTGTAGGATGTTGTTCAATTTCTCTTCAAAGTATTGGAAGTTTGTGACTGCTAGTGTGGTGTTTTTTGGAAGTGAACCTAAAGTATAGAGTATTGCTGTAGTTCAATTCAATTTAAACCAGTAGTGCTTGCCGCAATTGTAAGTTGAGAGTTGGTGTTAAAGTTGTAGTGTCATGTGTAATAATGTTATGTGAATTTGTATTGAACAGAGTTGTGCTTGGAAGAAGTGTTTATATCATACTTGTGCTATGTTGAAGTGTCTGATCTTAAAGCTGTTGCAATCCGAAGTGGTGAGCTGAACTTTAATGTTGCCTAGTTGAAGTGTCAAGAGTGCTGTCATGTGCAACTTGTACTGTGTAAGTGCAATCAAACAAGTGGCTGCGAGTACTAAGATGAGTTGTCATACTCCTAAGGTTACTCGGCTTCCTTATGGAATTTGGTTTAAGTTTTTTGTGTAGTACACAATTGTAGAACTGAGTTGTTATATTCAATACTTGCTAAGTTGAACAAGAGAGGAGTCTAAGCTGTTGATTTTTTGAACTATTGCAAGCTCCATCTAACGCTGAGCCGACCAAGTTTCGTATTGGTGTATGAGTGCCAAGCTAAGGTCGTGATCATTATCTAAGCTAAAGTGAATCAAAGCGTCTTATGAGTTTAGTTGCCGAAGTGCATAGGTTGCATACACCTTGAATCATTGGTTATTGAGCTAATTTGAAGGAGTTGTACCACTTGAAGTTACCAAACTAGTTGTTGTGTTTGAATTGAGCTATCATAATTTAAGTACAAAGCTATCAGTTTTTCCAGACACTCAACTATTTTCATCCAAGCTATTGTAAGCATGTACATGACTTGGAGTGTATGAACTAAGCTATTGTTTATGTTCGAGCTAAAACGGTTGCCTTACCAAGCTACTAACATAGCATTAACCAAGTTGAAGTACTTTGCGTTTCTTCCATTGTTGAGCTGGTTACTACTAAGCTCCAACTTATGAAGACCAAAATTTGGATTCAACTAAGTGTCAAGTTAACTTACTTTACAGAGTTGTTGTTGTCAATAAGTTGTATAGTTAGAGTAAACTCTAGTTGAGTTGCGTTTCAAAGCTACCATTAGAAGGAGATTGGATGTCAAGTTGTGTCATATAATGATGAGCTTGTAGGACAGAGGAAATTGCCGAAATGAAGCTATCAAGGAGCAACTTGTTTGTATTTGTGTTGAGCATGAGGATTCAAGTTACCGTGCTCTTAAAGAATTTGCTGAATTGTAGAAAATACCAAACCCAAGCTTCTTTGTAAAGTTTATCTGAGCTAATTTAAGTGTTTGAGCCAAGCTTCTACAGTACATCTCTAAGCTATTAACATGATATCCTAAGCTAAGTAATAGATCTATGCTACTACATTCTAAGTTGTTGAGTTGAATTAATTGCAATCATTATCCGAGCTCCAAGCTACTACAATTCAAAGTGTAGACACTAAATAAGTTGAGGTTGAGTTGTCCTTTCCCTAAAGCAACTGAATTGCTAAAGTGCTAATTATGTGTGAGAATTAAGGATTTATGACCTTTTCTACAGACGATGAATATCAGAGCTCCTTGTAAATTAAATCAAAGAGCCAAGTATAGGATTGAGCTACTCTTTTCTAAGAAGCTAATTTGCAATGGTGTCTAGCTGTTGCTGAATTGCTACAACCGAAAAGGATACCAAGTTGTTGTGCACTAGACCAACTGCCTCATGACTTGTGTGACTGAACTGAACCATCTAAATTTTCGAGCTAAATTTGTGTGTGCTAAGAAATGAAAGAGTGAAGATGCAAAAGGGACTGGTTGTTGTGCATGTCTGTACTATTGTACCTTGAGAAGGAATTGTTGTAAATATCAGTATCATGCTATCCTATCTAAGAATTTAACTGAACTAATTATCTTCACATGTGAGCTATGTTGTTCATTTGAGCTTGTTGACGTGTTTACCTTGTAAGCTTGCATACCTTGCTATTGGTGTTGGTCGAATAAGCAGGTAGTGTGTTGCTAAGTAATTAAAGTACCGAGTTCTTGATTTTATTTGAGCATTGTTGAATTAAAAATTGTCCAATATGGCAACTAGATCTCAACAAAGGTATCGATATGCACGAGACTTAAGAAAGAAATCTTCTTACCAAACAACAAATCTTATTTCCCCTTATGTGCTATAACAATTACAAATTCTACTTGTTGGGCTTAAGGAGATCAAAGATGAAATAAAACACCAAAAGAACTTTCAATTAGAGAATATTAAAGGGAAGAGATTTGGGGGACAGGAAGTAAGAGTTGAAGATGAGAAGGAGGTTGATAAAGAAGGATAAGGTGAGTTACAACTTAGCACCCATGTTCTTAACATGATCCCATTGCCATTGACACTTGGTGCTATTAATGATCTCAGGTACTATTATATTGGCCATCTACATGTCGGATTCTTTTATTTTGATCCATTGATAGGGTTGTCTGGAGATGATATGTTTTGTAGTAATATTGTGCTTGTGAGATGTAGTAGATTGTTTATTAGTACTTTTCGAGGTCATTGTGATGGATATTCCTATTTGGGTTGTGTTGTTCTTATCTTTAGTTCTCTTGCATTGGAAGAATTTGAAGTACATAGATGGAAGAGAGAAGGATGGAGTTGTAAGGAAGTAGATGAAGTGATAATGGCTGAAAATGAAGTTGGGGAGCTAACATTGGAAGAACATGAAGTTCTAGGAACATTTAAGGAAGTGGAGCAATTTGAACTCTTACATGTTTAGATTCCTCAAGCTCATGTCATGTTTGAGCCTAAAATTGTGTTATTCCCCATGATTGATAGCTACTGGAATTACTTAGTGGTAATTGACAGGATATATGATCAATAGAAGGAAGGGTGTTTAATGAAGAGCTTGATTGATTGTGCTCATGATGAGTGGAAAGAGCATCAGATTGTGTTTCTTTTTATCATCAAGCTGAATTGTTGTAGTTTATTTTTGCTTTACTCTTACAGATTTGTTTTTCCTTTAACATTACCGATCTCCAACTATATCTTCTCGAGGAAGAGCAATCAAAAGCAATGCCAGATTTGATTCCAAAATCTCAAATAGTCCAAAGGGGATGATAAGGATCACAGACCAATCATACGCTCCTGAGCTCGTAAGCTGTCCCGGTTGGCTTGTCGAGCTATCCAGGGTGGATTGAGCATTGAAGAGCAATGTATTCCTCAGTTTAAATTGCCAAGCTACTTCGCTCTCTATGTCATTCAAGAAACTGCTAAGGTGATTAGCTGACATGTTGAGACGACCCCTCTACAATAGACCCCAGTCCAAGCATCGAATCAAGAATACAACTAACCTTACCAATGCTAAAGCCAAGTTAACAACTGTTAGGATCCAATCATCTGAGGCTAACACAAAAATGAGTTCCCCCCTGAGTCAAACTCGGTCCAATCCTAATTGCTTGAGCTACCCAACTGCCGATGCCAACCTTACCTGATTAAAACTTGCTCTTACTTAGATAATAGTGTCATAGGGACCATAGAATAAGTAAACTGCGCGCGTTGTCCTTTTTTGACGTTTGTACTATCCTCTCTAACAAAGGATATTCTTTTTGCACAATTACATTGATACCCTTGTAAATTAAACCCCCCCTCCCCCCTTTTTCCTGAGTTGATAGGGATCCTTTTCTATAATTTCCTGTAACCTAATACTTATCCTAATTGGGTACTATAAATACTTGCAAATTGTAATAGCTACAAGAATAACATATAAGGAATACACCAAACCTTTACACTCTCTTAAGCTGAGTGTTCTTCTGCTTACTCTTGAACTACTCTTATCTAGCTTATTGAACGTAAACTAGTGGTAAGTAACCTCCAGTGATACTTGTTCGTCTTATCAAGTATGACCCGAGCTCGTGTGAGGCATTGTTGCATCGTATCCATCGTCAGTATACGAGAAACCCTACTTGACCTTCGACTCTCATTTATCTTTCAGACCATCTCGTAATCTAAACTCACTTATTGGTTATGATTGATATTGAGCTCATGTGTTCAACCATGAACCCGTATCATATTCCCTTTAGTAAGGAGTAGTGGTGAGTGATTCTATAGTTTAGATCGGTGAGTCATATCTAGCAAATTGTAGGCTAAGTGGGATTGATTGGTACATCATATCCAGTTGATATCTGCGTGCTCTTTACTAACTTTTCTTTATTTCCTTTTTATTCTCTTAATTGTGGTGCTCCTTCATATGTTCGACTCCGAAGATGCATCAACTTCACTGGTATCAAAGCACGGTTTTAAGTTGAAGTGTGTGAAGTTGCAATGAAGTTTTTGGCTCATTTTTACTATTAGTGTTTGCTGTGGTCTTTTTGTAGCTACAGTAGTGTGTTTGTATGGAGTAAGTTTAGAGTTATGAGCTATGTAGTGGAGGTTTGTATATTGGTAAGTGCAGTTCCTTGTTACTCTATTCTTACTTAGTTTTCCATTAAAAAAAAATAGAGTAAGCTCATTTTCGTCCTATTCGAGTGAGTGTTAGGTGTAGAAGTTGCTAAGAGCATGTTAGTAGACATTTTGAGTAGTAAGGTAGAAGTGTTATTGTGTTGTGTTGTTAACATGTTAAGGGAAAATATCACATTATGTTAGATTTGAGTGTTCAAAGTGTTACTGGTGACCAAAATAATGGTACTCAACTTAGCCATGGTCAAAATGGTAGTAACACTCTTAGGTTAGTTGATGATAAGCTTGACGGACTCACTAATTTTGCAAAGAGTTTGATCACTGTGATGCAAGCTAACAAGCAACAACCCTAAGGTGTGCCTCATCATAACCTACCTAAGAATGTTTTAGAGAGATACTATGGCCAAGATGGCCGCACCAATCACCCAATTTAACCCCAACAAGTTAGAGGAGTTGCAAACTGAGCTACTAGACGAAGGCTAGAGTTGGAAGAAATAGAAGAGGATAATGAGGAAGTAGATGTAGAGATTAACAGAGAGAAAGAAGAAGAAATTGAGAATTACTAAGTGTAAGAGCGAGGACGCCAAGCTCCTCGAGGACTTGACAATGTTAAGCTCCAAATCCCGCCTTTCAATGGAAGTAAAGATGTAGATGAATGTTTGGAATGGGAAAAGAAGGCCGAGAAGGTGTTTGATTGTTATGGATATACAGATGCTGTTAAGGTCCACTGTGCTAGAGTTTACTGGGTATACCACCATATGGTGGAAAAATGTAAATACAGCTAAAGCAAGGGATGGAAGATGAGGAGTAAGAACCTAGGATGAGATGAAGAGGTTGTTGAAGGGTAGATTTGTACTTGACACCCACTTGTAAAATACATTTGCAAAGTTATAGGAACTTTGCCAAAGAGACCGATTTGTTAATGATTACGTGAAAGAGTTCTAGATGCTTATGATATGAGCTGACATAGAAAAACTAGAGGCTTGTACAATATCGAGATTATTTTTTAGGCTTAAATACAAGATTCGCAACATTATGGAAGTGCAAAGGTTTTATACATTAGAAGAGGTAATTAAGATAGCGTAAAGGGTTGAAAAATAGAGACAAAGAGCTTTAAGCTAACCTAAACCAACATTTTCCCGAGCCTTTGTTCCACGCCAACCTGTTCAAGCCAAGCTGAGGAAGCCATACTGAGTTAAGGAGAGGAATGACCGAATTGACAATAGTCGAGTAGGCTAGTAGGGTTGATCTAAGATTAGGCTGACCCTAAGGACATATAAGAGAGGATAAAACTCTGGACGGAAGACCAGCAAGTTGAAGTACTTCAAATGCCTAGGTTTTGGACACATGTTTACTGAGTATCCAAATCGACATGTCATGGTACTCCGAGGAGATGTAGTTGATAGCACTAATGAAAGCCATCTTAAGGAGGAGAAGGAAGTTGGAAAAGCGAAACCTGAGAAGGAAGAGGAGATACGAATCTATGCTGACCAGGGAGAAGTAATGACCTTAGTACTAAAGCGAGTACCGAGCTCCTTGTTAACCTCTAAGGAAGACCAAAGAGAGAATATATTTAATATAAAGTGTACCATTAAAGGACATCTTAGTAGATGGAGGAAGTTATAATAAAGTCATTGCCAAATCTTTTGTGTAGAGGTTAAGCCTACCGACCTTTAAGCACCTCTGACTTTATAAGCTACATTGGCTTCATGATAAAAGTGCTTTGCACGTGACTGAATAGGTAACTATACATTCAATGTTGGAAATGTGTACAAGGATGAAGTAGTGTACGATATCATCTCCATGGGAGCTTCACACTTGTTGCTTGGAAGACCTTGGTTGTTCGACTGATGTGTTACTTAAGACGGATCAAAGAACAACTATGCCTTTATTAAGGATCAAAAGAAGATTATGTTGCAACATATGACCCCATCCCAAGTGAATTAGACCAATAATCAGCTTAGCCAAGATAGTAAGAAGAAAGCCTTAGTGATGAGTCGAAGAAAGCTTTGAGCTACTGAGAAAGTCGATGAGCCTATGTTTTTATTGATTAGGAGACTACTGGAGATAAAAGGTTTAAAAGAAGTCCCTGAAGAGATCTAAAGTTTGATTGATGAGTTTTTTGACTTGTTTCTTAAAGAATTGCCTAAAGGACTACCCCAAGTCTGAGGCACAAAGCATTGTATTAATCTACAAGTAAGCATCGCCCTACTGAACCAACCTGCTTATGAATGAACCTTGAGTAGGCTGCCGAGCTAAAAAGACAAGTGAATGAGCTAATAAGGCAAGGATATGTGAGGGAAAGTATGAGCCATTTTGCTATACCAACTTTGCTCATCCTAAAGAAGGATGATTCATGATGCATGTCCATTGACAGTCGAGTAATTAACCATATAACAGTTAAGTATTGATATCTAATACCGAGGCTTAATGACATGTTGGACGAACTTCATAGCGTCAAGGTATTTTCAAAGATTGACCTGCAAAGTGGTTACCACCATATTCACATGTGATCGGGAGATGAATAGAAGATTGCCTTCAAGATGAAGAATAGTATCTATGAATAGCACATTTAAGTGATTGATGAACCATGTGACGCACCCTCTGATTGGATGATTAATAGTTGCATAGTTTGATGACATATTGGTATACAGTGGTGACCTAAATAACCATGTTCAACACCTCTAAACTATTTTTGATATCTTACAGGCCGAGAAGCTATATGGGAACCTGAAGAAGTATATGTTATGTTAGAGTGAAGTGGTTTTTCTTGGATATGTAGTATCAGGGGAAGGGATTCAAGTAGATGAGGAAAAGATCCAAGTTGTTTGGGAATGGCTGACACCAAAGAATGTCATTGAAGTTTGAAATTTCCATGTCCTTGCTTCTTTTTATAAGTGATTCATTAAAAGCTTTAATACCACAGCCGCCCCTTTGACCAAGCTAACAAAGAAGAGTGATAGGTTTGGATGGAATGACCGAGCTGAATAGAGCTTCATGGAAATCAAGGAAAAGCCCACCTCTTTTCCTGTCTTGTCATTACTAAATTTTAACAAGCCATTTGAACTGGAATACAATGCGTTAGCCATTAAAATTGGTATTGTCTTAATGCAAGAATGATGACTTGTTGCTTATTACAGTGAGAAGCTTAATGGTACCGCATTGAACTATTCTGTATACAAGAAAGAATTGTACTCTCTTTTTCAAGCTCTTATTATCTGGCAATGCTACTTATTGCCATAAGAGTTTATGATCTAAACTAACTATGAGTCATTGAAGTATCTTGGGAGTTAAAAAAAGCTTTCAAAAGAGGTAAGCCAAGTGGCTAAAGTTTATGAAAGGCTTCTCCTATGTGATCCGACACAAGAAAAAAAGCACTACCGTAGTTACCGATGCTTTGTCATGTTGGCAAATCTTGCTGACTACTTTATAGACAAAATTATTGGGATTTTCACTTATCACTGAGCAATATTCTCATGACCCTCATTTTGGTCCCATTCTTAATCGGTGCCAAGAAGGAGTTGCTATTAGAGGATATTACCTTAAGGATGACTATTTGTTCAAAGATTAAAGGTTGTGCATACTAAATTGTTACATATGTAAACTGTTGATTAGGGAAGCTCATAGTAGTGGATTATCAGATCATTTTAGAGAAACCGAGACAACCAATCTATTGAAGGAAAACTTTTACTAGCCTGGTTTGGCAAAGGATGTCCATAAGGTAATTGGTAGTTGTAAAACATGCAAGAGAGCTAAGGGGAGAAGAGAACTATATGGAGAGTATATGCTCTTACCAACACTAACCTTAACTTGGGCCGACTTCAACATGGACTTTGTCCTAGGGTTGTCTTAGACATATAGGGGAAAAGATTCTATATTTGTTGTAGTGGATTGCTTCAACAAAATGGCACACTTCATTACTAACAATGTTTTATATATTGCTGACTTGTTTTTGCATGAAGTTGTCCAACTATATAGAGTACCTAAGACTATTGTTTCAAATTGGGACACAAAATTTTTTAGTTATTTTTGGAAGAATCTTTGGAGAAGACTTGGAATTAAACTTGTGTTTAACTCTAGTAGCCACCTTTAGATTGATGGCCAAACTAAAGTGGTTAACAAAATGCTAAGCAATTTACTCAAGGGTATTGTAGGAAAGAACTTGAAGGATTAGGATCTGTGTCTACTAGTTATGAAGTTTGCATACAACCAAACCATCCATAGCATCACTGGGAAGACCCCATTTGAGGTTATCTACCACCTTAATCTTAC
The DNA here is from genome assembly GCA_024138005.1 of Lumnitzera racemosa. Lineage (NCBI taxonomy): Eukaryota > Viridiplantae > Streptophyta > Magnoliopsida > Myrtales > Combretaceae > Lumnitzera > Lumnitzera racemosa. Next base: position 10,482,975 of record JAMXBC010000002.1, read on the forward strand.
TATTTCCCTAGATCTGATCGGCACGCCCCCTAGTTATTGAAGAAAGTCAATCTAGAGTCAATCGAGCCTAAGAATTGCAAGAGCTACATCAGAGACAATAAGAGATTGGTAATCGGGGTCGCGAAACTATTTTTTTCCAACCAAGAGACTTAATATGGATTCACCTCAACCGATAATGATTTCTACAATTGAGATAAAACAAGTTATCTCTACAAGCTGATGGTCCATTTAAGATTTTGAAAAAGATCAACTACAATGCCTACCAGATCGAGTTGCCTGATGACTATGGTGTTTCCTCCACTTTCAATGTGTCCAACCTAATTCCCCACTAACTAAAAGAAGAAGACCTCGAAAGTGCCCAAAAGAACAAGAATTGGAGACCACTTTAGATTTGAGGTCAAATCTTTTTGACTCCTCAGTAGATGATAGAAATCAACCCTCTGGACCGATCACACGCAACTGAGCTAGAAGACCATAAGGACTCACTCAGAGAATGATGGGAATCAGCCTCCGACCATACCCAAGCCGAGGCCTATCAATGCTTGCCAAGGCCGAACTACAGCTAGAAGGACTAAAGGAAGGAAGATGAACACTTAGCATCAAGTCTGTCGTCAGCCGAAGTGTTGAGAGATCATACAGCCAAGTAATTGGAACTAAAAAACCACTCAGCACATTAGAGAAGGACTTGTACCGACTGATTCTATGACTCGGCAATTGTGGGATGACTTCTCTAGTGTCTTGAGGAAGACACGTGAGATGTCAGGGACCCCTTCTCGAACCCGGCCATCTAATTGCCAACCCTATCCGGTTTGGATACTACTCCTCCCAAGACATGCCAAGTGACTTCATGCCGAGTTACTGCATGCTAAGTTCTATAAAACGTACAGTTTTGTATTCTTGTTCATGTTTTCTCCTTTATTTTATTTATGGGCCCAATTTTTTAAGGTTTAAGGCCTTGTACTTTATTTACAGTTTTGCTACTAGGGTTTAGGACTTGCTATAAATAGCAACATTTATACTTATAGAGATAGATAGATATAGGCAAATAGATATATAGAGATATATGCACATAGTGAAACTTTCCTCTTTTCGAGCAAAGCTATACTTGAGTTAGCATTTGTCGGATTATCGAGTGTTAATCAAACTTTTTAATCGTCTTCACACTCTTATCAATCTTGTCCTCATATTGTGGTGAACCCCTTCATTTGAACCAGTTAGTGAGTTATATCTAACCATCATTTGAAACCCTGAGCAACATTTAGTGTTCATGAGTTGTATCGAACTCTATTTCAAGCTCAAACCCCTGATTGTGTTTGTGTTTTGGTGAGTTATATCCATTCACATTCACCATCAAAACTCTTCCTGTTCTTTGTACCCATCTTTTTTTTTTAATACCCATCCCTGTTCTTTCGTTCCAAATCCGTTGCTGTTTCTTTCTTATCTCGATCCCATATTAGAATACTAGCTTGAAGCCTTATCCAAGACAAGAATTTCTATCCCAACCTTCATGTTTCCCTCTATTATTGACCTGATTACGGAGCTATCATGTACGTTAGACCTACTAAACAATTATGCCATGACATAGACAACATCCGAGCAAACAACCTCAAGCAGCTATTCAAGCCAATCCCTTGAGCCAACCACCAGCATCCGACCCCAGCCTAAGATGATTACTCTTTAGTGGTTGACCAATTAAGCTCTGACTTGATCCAGATCAGGTTGGCCTTGACTGCAAACCCTCTTTTCTTCCTTTTGCCCGATTTATACTATATTTCAGAACGTCTAGCCATCATGCGACACGTATCTTCTAGCACAACATTATAGAAAGATTCTTTATTTTTCCATACCGAATATTATTTCTCTTTTTCCCCTTTTAGTATGTTTTCTCTATCTTCTTTGTAGATTACTCTTTTCATGTATGTAAACCCCCCACTTAATGTACGCAAATAATCAATCAATTATCAGAATCAATACAAGTTTCCATTGTGAGCAACCATAGTATTCTCCTTAGCCTTAACTCTTATCTATTCCCTTTAATAAAGAGTATTGATGAGTGATCCTATAGTTCGAACTAGTGAGTCATATCCAGTGAATTGTAGGCCCAGAGAGATTGATTGGTACGTCATAGCTAATTAGTATTTACTTGAATTTTGTTAGCTTTTCTTTATTTCTTTTTTATTCTCTTCGATGTGGTGCTCTTTTGTATGTCCGACCCTGAAGAGGCATTAGGTAGGAATGAGGATATGGCCCCAGGGGGAAAGGTGTATAGCTGGGAGTTTGCTAACATCAATCGTTAACTGGGGGGGAGCCCCAAGCTGCTTGTCTTCGGTAGGTATTTTTCTTTAATGTTATGGAGCTTTTGGTATGCTAAATTTATTGTTGTGCTTACAACCTATGATTTGTACCATAACTCCTTCAAGACACAAATATTGGAGACAAGGGAGTTAAGGATGCAAGAGAAAAGAAAAAGGGTTATTGAAGGGTAGGAGGCAGCTTCGGTGGCAAAGAATAGTAAGCAGACTTCTATTGAGAAGGGGAAAGGGAAAAGGCTTGTAGATGGGGGGTCGAGAGATGTTTCTACTGTAGTACCTTTGGAACCTGTTGCGGAGTAGCAGGTGATTGCAGTAGTAAAGGTACCCGAATAGGAGGCATTGTTGACAAAGGGTTGGAAAGACCTGTCTTCGACTAGTTAATGTAAGAGAGATTTTAAGGAGGAGGGTTGTTGAAGCTACCGAAGTGCTCTAGCACCAAGGGGACACAAATGCCACTTAGGTGGATAATGTGACAAAAGGGTTACCGTACACTTGGTCGACGTTGAGGCTGACGAGGGTGAGAGTGCTTGAGCATCTATATTAAGCGCATATATGCAGTAAACCTGTTGTAGCCTTTGAGGAAGGAACATGCCCTGCTCTTCTACTATAAGAGTTACAACAAGAGCATCCAGATCGCTCTAGAGGGGTTAGGCGATGCCATTAGCTTGTGTCGGCATGCACTCACATGTGGGCGGTCCTTTCTTGATGTGGTATGACTCCGATCCTTCTACTTCCCTTTATTTTATTTATCTGCATGAGTATGTGTTTGCACTACAACTAGTTTGCCCAATAGCGTCAGTGAAAGTTAGGAGAAGAGTACCAGTGATTGAAGAAAGAACTAGAAGAGATAAAGGCATAGGCTACTACTTGGTAAGATAACTACAACCAGCTCGAGATTGAGAAAATGAGACTGGAGTAAGAACTGGCAATGCTAGGTCCAAGATAGGTAAGGCTAGGAAGCGAACCGAGGACTTAGAGGTGGTACTTACTACTAAGCTGGAAGCGGCCAATCTAGCCTTTGACCATATCCAAGCCTAGGCTGACCAATCTCAAGCTGGGATCGATTAAGTTTTACCAAGGCCAATCTACTAATAGAAGACTAAAGGGAAGAAAATGAGACACTTGGCACCAAGTATGTCATCTACCAAGAAGCCGAGAGACCATACGACTAAGGATTAGAGGCCAAAGATCTACTCGGTACGGTATCAAGAGACTAGTGCCAACTAATTCTATCATTTAGCAATTATGGGCCAACCTTTCAGTGTTTTAGCTAAGAACTGCAAGGCTTTAGAAGCTCTTCATTAGACCTAGACATCCAATTGCCAACCCCACTTAGTTTGGATCTTGCTCTGTCTATAACGAACCGAGTAACTATATGCCAACTTCTATTAAACGCACGGTTTTGTATTCTTATACATGTTTTCTTTATTTTATTTATGGCCCAATGATTTAGGATTTAAGGCCTTGTACATTATTTACAATTTTGGCACTAAGGTTTAAGACTTGCCATAAATAGCAATATTTGTAATCATAAACAGAACAGATAGTACAAACACATAATGTAGAATATTCCCATACAGAGTGAAACTTTCCTCTTTTGAGCAAGGCTACACTTGAGCTAACATTTGATGGATTATTGAGTGTTGATTAAACTCTTTAATCTTTCCTCATGTTCTTATCAATCTTGACCCTAAGATTGGGGTGAACCTTCACTTGACCTGGTTAGTAAGTTACATCTAATCTTTATTTGAATTTCTAGCAATATTTAGTGTTCGTGAGTTGTATTGAACCATATTTCGAGCTTAAACCCCTGATTGTATTTGTATCTTGGTGCATGATATCTATACACGTTCACACTTAAACCTCCCCTGTTCTTGTTCTAACTCTAACTAAGATTATATGGTTTCTTAAGGACAATAAATTTTTTAACCCAAAATCATCAAAATAATTCTTTTTTCCTAAATTTGCATACTTAAAAACCTTAGAATATCAAATTTTATAATTTTCAAATAATATTTAATATTTTTATAAAATTAAACAAAATCGGGTTGAAAATTGAACTTACCTGTATAGGTGGCTCCAGCCACCGCTAGCCGTCGTGGCCTTGTTAGCTGATCTAGGCACTACCACCACCGTGTGGTGGTGATAGCCGTCCACTCCTAGGTGCTCGTCGGGCATTGGTTCCCCTCTAATAGTTTAATTGCACAAATTTGAGTATTTTATTTTGTAATTAATCCTAACACTTAATATTTCAGTTCTCTCTATTTTTCTCACTCTCCAAACTAACCAAATGAGCTTCCGAAATTTTCTTGCTATTTATAGAGGTGTTGGAGAATTATTTTGTATTAATTAGACAAGACAATTGTCTTATCTTTTCTTTCTTTTACTTTCTATTTGTTGCATTTTAATTGGTTGATTTTGTTTCTTCAATTCTAGATTGCTACGACCATTTTCTAGAGTTTTCCTCATTTTTTTTTATAATTTTTCCTTAATTATTCATGGATTTTCTTTAATTATTTAACATTATTTTAGCCTATTTTGCATATTTTAAGTAATTACGCGTATTGCTACCTACATGTAAATACATATTTGGTATAAATAAATACTTCTAAATATTATTTAAGTTATGTCATGATTTTTGGTATACATATAATTTATTTCTAGCGATTCGTTAATTATTGGAATATATTTTACGCATTTTCGATAAATAACAAGTAATATATTTAAAATTTGAAAATTTTATATTCTTTTATTTTATTACTTATTTTCTTAAATTCGAACTTACGAGATCGTTTTTACTAATTTCTAATTTTATTTAATAATTTAGGCTTGATCAAATCTTTTAGCCGATTACCCTAAATTCTACAAGTCAAACTCTGAGTAACTGATTGTGGGTTTTATATAACCCTAAACTTGAGAGTGTATCCAGTCTCCAGTTTATATTCTCCTTCCGCAAGATCCCGCAGTTGCAAGCTCCGAGGTAATTGTAAGCCGCTTCTTAGCTAACACCTACAACAAAGGTTATAGGGATGTGAGCAACTATAGCTTAGTAAGTTGGGGTGAAGCCTTAAACCATACAACAAACACAAACATGATTATCAATTAAATCATTAAGTATAATGCATGTTCAAACAAATGTCATCGCACAACGATGTCTGGCTTGTTGTGAGATTAGAGAAATTACACCTACTCTAATTCGGGTTGAGAAGTTTCTGTTATTGCAACAACTCATGACTAAACCCAAGCTTGTACAATGGAGATATCACTTCTCCCATGACTACCTTTGAACCATTGACTTCACCCTTACCGCGACCTCCTCTCTTGTCACTTAGTTCGACTAAGGATGAAGAAGGGACCAATTATGCCATCCAGCGTTATCCCTTTTGAAGGGATCGATACTTAACCAGAGAATCCTAAAGATCCCTTAAGGGGTTGCTATGCATGTCTGATTTATGATTACAAGTCATATGTTCAATTAAATCCAGTTTAAGATGATTAATCATTCCATACAAATACAAGTCAGACAGCAAATCATCATCATCATAATCAACAGCTTAGACCAAGTACATACACATAACCAACTATCTAATAAACACAGTCAAGTACAACTCAAGCCTCCGGGTACTACAAATTAGTACTCCAAAATATAGCAACATTTTAGTCGCAACTTACTTGGATTTCTTGCTTGCTTACTCAAGGTTCGACTCGCTCAGGCCATCGTCGATCATCCCCACAATACAAACGTGGTTTCAGTTTTCCATATAACTATTATAAGTTGGTTTTATTCTATAACGCTTATTGTTATCTTTTATTTAGGGTTTAATATACCTAATTATCTAGGTTTTTAAGTCTTTTACAATTCTTCTTTAATCATGTCAAGTTCTGTTTCAGTTTTTGCATCGATTTCTAAATTAGGTTTTTAACGTAGTTTTTTGTTAGAGATTTATACGTATACCCTAAGAAATCATTCCGACCCATAATATGAAATTAATCATATTATCTTCAGATATCTTAAATATCGTTTTTAGTCTCTAATTGGTATTGTAGTCCATACGATATACCCGAATCCTAATTTAATTACTGAATTTACTCTCGATATAAGAAAATCTTACATTTTTTCATATAATTACCCAAATTTAATTTTTTTATTAGATTTATTATATATATATTCCAATTATTAGTATAATAGCAATTTTTATTCTAATATTTTCTATTTATTATATTTACAATTTTTCATATTATTTGTTATTACCTATTATGTACATAATACAAATCTAATATTTCTATCATTCCAAATATCATCTCCCAACATCAATGAACATCTTAAAATATCTAAATTCATTCTAAATTAGATTTTACACCTAATTACCTTAAATTACAAAATTAAATTAAAATATACCACTTTTACCTATTACATATATATTACATAATACCCTAATAATTACATCTAATACCCTAATAATTACATCTAACACCCTATATTCTACAAATATCATACTTTATCAGATTTGAACATCCTAAAACATATAATTATATACTAAATCAATAATTAACTATTTAATTACTTAATTAACAAAAAAAACCATTTTATGCATCATTTTAAGGTTTAAAAATTTCAAAAATTCATTTTTTAAAAAAGGTTTTGTGGTACTGTTCTATATCACCTAAGTAGTCTACACAAAAATTTTGAATCCCAAACCACACTTTTAAGCCTATTTATTTCTAAACCGAACAAAACTCAAGTTTACATAGTTTCTTAAGGGCAGTATAATTCTAGATACAAAATCATCAAACTAAAAGTTTTCCCTAAATCTACATACCATAAAATACCATAATAATAAATTTCATAATTTTTTTAATAAAATTAATAATTTTAATGAATTTCATAAAATCGAGTTAGAATCGGACTCATCTAGCCGTTGGGATTTCGATCACCAACGGTAGCCTTAAGGCTGTCGGGCAAGTTGGGCGATGGTAGTAGAGTGATGTGGTGGCGGCTGTTCATTTCCAAGTGATCGTCGAGTTTGTGTTTCCTTCTAAAGTCATAATTGCACATATTTTTCCTAATTTTTGTACTATAACTCTTTCTTTTTAGTGCTTAATCAATTTTTCTGGATTCCTAACTACCTAAATGAACTTTTGCAAAATTTTGGGTATTTATAGGGTCTTAGGAGATTTTTTATGCATTAATTTGACTAGACATGAGCATTATCCTCTTCTAAATTTGCTTTTTGTTTGGCTTAATTTAATTGGTTGATTTTTTTTCTCTCTCCCCCAACTTCCACGACCCACTTTTGGACTTTTCCTTAATTTTATTGGTTTTTTCTTAATTAATTATAAACTTTCTTTGATTAATTAACCTTATTTTAACATATTTCGTATATTTTAAGTAATTACGCGTATTTCTACCTACATGTAAATTTATATATAGTACAAATAAATACTCCTAAATATTATTTAATTTATTTTATAATTTTTAGTATGCATATAATTTATCTCTAGTGATTCGTTAGTTATTGAAATGTATTTTACATATTTTCGATAAATAACAAGTAATATACTTAAAATTTGGAAATTTTATATTCTTTTATTTTATTACTTCTTTTTCTAAATTCAAACTTACGGGATCACTTTTACTAATATTTCTAACTTTATTTGATAATTTAGGCTCATCGGACCATTTAGCCGATCACCCTAAATTTTATAAGTTAAATTTCGAGTAATTGATTGTAGGTCTTCTAGGAACCCTGCTTCGAGTATTACTCGCTTAGTAGCATTGAGCATACTGAGCGTAACTTTAGGCGAGGAGGTCAAACATTATAGACTTAGTTTATATGCTCGCCTTGTGTTACCCCTTATGTGAGAATACCTATTGGATGCTTGAGGTAGGGCTCGAGGCTTTAATGTGCTTGAGTATAGAGACTTACGAGAATGTCTAAACATTAAGGATGAGGATCAACTCAACTTAGTCTAGCGTTTTATGCTTGTCGATAGACAGAGGGTAAGGCTCGATGATAATCAAGCCATTATACTAGAGTAGGTAATGAGATGGCATAAATACAAGACTTCCTTTTCATTTCTTTGTGAGATTTACAAAGTACACTTAAGTACTTATTCATATTACAAAAAATAAGGCCTAAGGTTATTAACATTCTAAGTTCTACAGATGGGCTATCCATCTATGGTCTCCAACCTATAGGTCCTGTTACCTACATCCTCCTTGACTTGATTAGGGTCTTCCCAATTTAAGGCTAGCTTACCCTACTCTTCTTGCTACTTAGTGGCTTTAAGTTTGTAACAACCAAGTCTCTAAATTGAAAGACTTTGTGCTTGACTTTTTTTTTTATCACAGTACATCGCCACTTAATGCTGGTACGTAGCCATTTGATCCTATGCAACATCCTTTACTTTATTGACAGTGTATAGGCTTCCTTAGAGGGTTACCTTGTTAATGCTAATGTCAAAGTTTTGGATTTTGCTTATTGGGAGCTCTAGCTCGATGGGCAATATAGCATCCGCTCCAAATGTGAGGCGGAAGGGGGTCTCACTCGTTATTATTCTATACGTAGTTCAATATCCCCATAGAATCTTTGAGAGCTAATCTACCTACTGACTACCCACTTGGTTAACCCATTTTTTAAAGCTTTCAATGATAATCTTGTTGATGGCTTTGACCTGTCCATTGGTCTAAAGGTAAGCAACTGAGGTATAGCAAAGTCAAATATGATGCTTGTCATAGAATTCCTTGAATTGTGCATTGTCAAACTTTTTTCCATTATCTGTGATTAGGGCATAGGCTACCCCAAATCTAGTAAGGACATGAGTAAGGACAAAACCTTCTATTGTTCTTGCAGTGATGCTTATGATCACTTGTACTTCCACGCATTTTGTAAAGTAGTCAACAACGACTAAAATGAATTGACTTCATCTAGATGGCTTCAAGAAAGGTTTAAGGACATTAAGCCTCCATTGAGCAAAAGGACATGGGCTTATTATGGGGTGGAGTTTCGAGCTAAGTATCAGGTTGATGGGTGCATGCTTTTGACAACTATGGCATTTTTTTACTAAGGATCTCACTTCTTCCTTCATTGTTGGCCAGTAATACCCGAGGCAAAAGGCTCCAATGTACAAAGCCTAAGCATATGGTTGCTGTAAATGCCCATATGAAGTTCTTCAAGGGCATGGAGGCCTTCTTTCGATCTTAGGCACCACAGGAGGAGCATGCCATGCCTATGCCAATAGAGGACATTATCAATGATAGTGTAGTTGGCCGCTTCGTAAGCGAGCCTCTTAGCTTTGATCCTATCTTTGGGTAGGGCACCAATCTTGAGGTAGTCGAGGAGAAGGTCCATCTAAGATGGCTCAATAGACGCGAAGTGGATCTCGAGGGTTTGCTACGGTAGTTGTCAACAGTTTGTGGTAGCATATACTAGAGGAACATTTTTTTTATCAGTTTTTTAAGGAAGGAGTACAACTACAGATGCAAGCTTAGACATTCGGTTTGCCTTAAAACTCTTCAATCGGGGAATTTTGATTATACCCCAGGAGGTGAAATTGGAGACAAGGTCCCACACTATTAGGAGGTACTTCACCATGGCTTCTCCTTACATTTGATATTTCCCCTTCATTTATTGCACCACTAACATGGAGTCCGAGTAAATGTCCAGCTTCTCGGCACCTTAGCACCAACGTCTTTCGCAATCTTCAATCCTAATATGTTAATGTTATTTGATGTTTCCTACTCTCCTGTATATTTAACGACAAAGTCCATGATAACTTGCACCTTAAGAACCCACTGGGGGTAAAATTATACGTTGTGAGTGTAAGCCCTAAAGATAAGTCAAGTAACCATAGGATTGAACTTAATACATAAAGTTTAAAGCGATCTGTTAAAGGATCCGATCAAATCTAAATTACAAACTAAAGTTAGAAATATTAGTAAAAGTAACTTTGTAAGTTTGAATTTGAGAAAATAAGTAATAAAATAAGAGAATGTAAAATTTTCAAATTGTAAGTATATTACTTGTTATTTATCGAAAAAGTGTGTAAAATGCATTTCAATAACTAATAAATCACTAGAGATAAATTATATGTATACTAAAAATCATGGAAGGACCTAAATAATATTTAGGAGTGTTACTTGTACCCCACATGTGTTTACTTGTACCGCACATGTATTTACGTATAAGTAGAAATACGCGAAATTTCCTAAATTGCTTGAAATTAGATAAAAATTTACTAAATAATTAAAGAAAATTATAAAAAAAATTAAGAAAAAATCAAGGAATGGGGGAATGAACTAGATCAAGTCATGGCAGCAAGGGGCGTAAAAAAAAAAATTAACCAATAAAAAACAAGCAATACAGAAGGCAAAATGGAAAAGATATAGACATTATCTTATCCTAATTAATGCATAATAATTCCTACAAGGCCCTATAAATAGCAAGAAAATTTACAGAGCTCATTTGGTTAGTTAGGAATTGGGAAAAATTGAGAGAACTGAAATTGAGACAAAATAATTAGGGTTTTAGAAAATTTGTCTCAAATCTGCGTAAATAGGGAAAGAAGGCCAAACATACACACCACCACCACCTGGAATCGAACCACTACCACCAGCCCACTCTAAACCTACCATCTGAACTAGCCAACACATCTAAATTGGTGTTGGAGGCCAAAAAGTCTTCAATTAGGTGAGTCTCACATCTTCTTTGATTTTGTAAAATTCCTTAAAATTGTTTATGTTGCCTAGAAAATTATGAAATTTAATATTCTAAGGTTTTATTATGTATAGATTTAGGGAAAAATAGTGATTAAGTTTAATCACGTCTATAAATATATAGTTTTTAAGAAATTAGACAAAACCAAGCATGATTAGAATTAAAAATAAATAGGCTTAAGAGTGTAGTTTGGAGCTCAATTTTTTTTATTTTTTTTTATAGAAGGCTTAAGAGATATATAACATTGCTATGAAGCCAATTTTTAAAAATTAATTTTTGAAAAATTTAATTAAATTTTTAGCCCTAAAATGATTTAAAAAATGGGTAAATTTGGCTTAATTAGGTGATTAAATAATTAATTACTAATTTAAAAAGTAATTAGATGTTTAAGGATGTTAATCTTAGATGTGGAAACCTAATCCTAGTCTTTAGAGGGTTAAGTGTAATTAATATGGGAATTATGTGTAATTGTAAGAAATTAGGAATATGTGAAATTGGGATTTTATTAAATATGAAAAAATATGTTAAATTGGATAATATAATAATAATATCAGTGCAAAATAAATTTGATACAAAAATTAGTTTTAGGTAATTGGATAAAAAATATAAAATTTTCTTACATTAGGAGTAAATCTGGTATTCCAATTAAGATTAAAGTGTACCGAATAGGTTAGAATACTAAATTAAGACTTAGTATGACATTAAATACTCAAACTTAATGTGATTAATTTCACAATAAGATTTGAGTGTATTTAGTATTTCTCGTAGTTAAAAACAATTTAGAACAAAAACTGGAATCTAATTCAAAAATTGAACCCCGAGTTAATGTAGAGTGAATCATTAATAAATAATAAGTATATATGGAGAAGTGAGTTAAATTATAACTTAGAATGTATTATCAAAATATAAATACTAAAAAGATGTATTTGTATTATAGGATACCCGGAGACGAACCAACCTGTTATTGAGTGATTGAACGACCGAGAATTCCAAATAAGTTAGGTTTATTACTTTATCGTATTTGGAGTACTATTTTAAGGTACTCGAAGACTTAAGATTGTGTATGATTGTAACTGTAAGTAGTTTTATGCATGTGTTTGCGTATCTAACTTCATATTGAAATTTATATTGTGATTAATGATTGTAATGACTAGATTGGTGTGAAATTGTCTAAAAACCCTAAATTAAACAAAATCTTATTCAATCCTAAAACCTTAAATTGTCATGCATTATAACTCTTTAGGGGATCATTAAGATTCTCTAACTAAATATCGACACCTTAGAAAAAAATAGCGCTGGATAACAAATTGGTCTTTTCCTCATCCTTGGTCAAACTAAATAATAGGAGAGGAGGTCGCAGTGAGGATAAAGGCTTCATTCGAAGGATAGTCTTAAGAGGAACAGTGTCTTTATTGCACAAACTTAGGTTTGGTTATGAGCTATTGCATAACATGAAAACTCCTCAACCCAGATTAAAATGGGTGAAATTACTCTGATTTCGCAACGGACCGAACTACGTTGTGTGATGACACTTGCTTGTTGCATTGCATGAAAATAATTACTTGATAATCTTGCTTGTGTTTGTATATATTCATGAGTCTTCAATTCAATTTACTGAGCTGTAGTTGCTCATACCCGCATAGATCCTTTTGCAAGTCCTGATCTTTGAAAACTCCGAGTAATGTGCTACCCTACAACTATCCAGAAGTTAGTTCTTTTGAAGCTTGGAGATGTGAGGATCAATTCGCTTAGTAGTTAATATATATCTAGGGTCTCATTGGTAACTTAAGATTAAAAGATTGATATTTGATATGTAAATTAGTTGACTGTTATGATATGCTATAGAATCACCTGGGAATTCTGTAGTAATGTAGTGTAATCATATATATACATGTTAACTTGAAGCTTTATTATTTATTGTAACTTTAGTTAAATTTTTAATTAAACTATTTACTTCAAAGTGAGGAGTCGTCGATGCTTTATGTAAATCATGTCTATGATAGGCATTGTGAGGCCAATTACTATCATAGGATGATTTACACGACGGAACTATTGCGACTCTGCAACTTCGGAGTGTAACAGTGAACATTAAGCTCCAAAGAGTCTTTGACCTTTTGCTCTAATGTGTCTAGTTTCTACAGAAGTGTTTACATAGGTTGGTATGTAAAAGCGATGATGGGGTGAGCCAGCCTGGAAATAGGGTTTAAGTTTGCAAGTAGCGATGAATACAGTGAAGGCAAACTTCTCAATGCTCATATATTTGACCATGGGCCCTTGCAAGATGTGGTTGATGTAGTAGACCAACTTGTGCTTGCGCCCATCATTTTGAACAAGCATTAAGGGGAAAACCTGGTCACTTATGGCTAGATACAGGTAAAGTTCTTCTTCGGAGATTGGCTTAGATAGTACGGGTGAGCTTTCGAAGAATTGCTTAAGTCTGTCAGAGTTGGTTTCGCATTTATCTATCTACTTGAACTCCAATGGCTTCTTCAATAATTTAAGAACTCAAAACATTTATCAGCACTCTTAGAGACAAATTGATTAAGCGCAACTATTCTATCAGTGAGACGTTAGATTTCTTTGATCTTTTGTGGGGCTTTGATGTCCCAAATTGCTTGGATTTTGTTAGGGTTGGCCTTAATGCCACTCTTTGTGACCATAAGTCCTAGGAACTTGCCTAATCTTATGCGGAAGATACACTTTTAAGGGTTTAGTTTCATTTAGTACTTATGTAGTGTGTTGGTTGTTGATGTGGTCAACTTTCCTTATACTATTGACTATCATATCGTTAATGTAAACTTAGAAGTTTCAACCAAGCTGAGGCTTGAAGATAGTCATCATTAATTTTTTATATGTCACTTCAGTGTTCTTGAGGCCGAAGGCCATGACCTTGTAACAATATGTCTCCAAGTCAGTAACAAAGGAGGTATAAACTTAGTCTTCGAAGGCTATATAAAATGGTTATAGTTGGAGTAGGCATCCATGAAGTTGAGTCTTGCATGGCTCGACATGGAATAGATAAGCTGATTGATTCATGGGAGAAGGAAGCAGTTTCTAGGGCAAGCTTTGTTAAGATTGATGTAATCAACACATATTCACCACTTACCATTAGATTTCTTCACAAGGACAATGTTTGCTAGCTAGATAAGGTAGTGTTCCTCTTTGTGAACCCTACTTAAAAGAGTTTTTGGACTTCTTGCTCAATGGCGGCTTGTCGCTTAAGTGCAAGGTTTCTTTGTTTCTGTTTCATGGGGTGAATATTGGGATTGACCTGGAGATGATGTATGGCCTTGGATATCTTAATAATCCCGAGCATTTCTTCAGGCGACATTGTGAAGACGTCTGAGTTGGAAAAAAAGAAGACAATAATGTCTTCTTTTTCTTCTAAAGATAGGGAGGTCCCTCTCTACGTGGTCTAATCGAGGTAGTCATTGTACTGGACAACCTCTATTGCTTCTGTTGCTTCCCCCCTTAAATTTTGCTTGCTATCGAAGGTAAACTCAATGTGCATGATCTTGTCATATGTGATGTCGTTGAGGTATAGTATTCAAGATAACTTTTGGTCGCTGTATGATATCCCGACCCCTGTAGGAGTAGGGAACTCCATAATAAGGCATCTTTAACTGATGTTCTCATTAAATTTGTTGAGGCTAAGCCACTTTAAGATGGTATTATAGGGGGACCAGTGATGGACGATAACAAAATTGATTAGCTTTAATGCAATGTACTTGTCATCGCCTAGTCAAACAAGTAGTGTAATTAAACCTTTTACTAGGACTAGCTTCCTACTGAACTCGGCGAGTCTCTACTTGTTAGGCTAGAGTTCTTCTTCTAACTTATCTTTCATTTGCTCATAGGCAGAGTAAAATAAGATGTTTGCAAAGTTGCTATTGAACCAAAGGTTCATTAATTGATTTTGATGAGAACAAGACAAAAGTAAATAATTAAACTAAGTTTCATTTCACTATATTGAGTTAATTGAATAAGATCAATGAATTCGCTTAATAATTAAATACATCAATTGACTCTACAAGATATTTAATCTTTTTATTGTTGGTTAAATGATCTTAAGGTTAGATTACAAAGTGTAGTTGTTTGTTATGTGTTAAAAGTATTTTCAAGTGATACTTAACCTACCAACAAGACAACTCAAGGATCAACTAAGCTGACGGTGTAAAGCCCTAGATAACAAGAGGAAGAACTCCCTGATCATGAAGAGTCGGCATGCTGGTTCACTTGCCGGTAGTGTAATTTGTTATGACTTGCCAATAAGGTTAAGGTACCAGCATGCTGATAAGTTTGATTCAACTAGCCATTGGAGCATTTAATGCACTATAATGGGAAGAATTGAATGAGATGATATAAATGCTCAACAACCCAACTAAGGATAATAGAGAATCGATCTTTTGCTGCAATATTCCAACATTCTTTTGTATTCTTATTGTCTATTATTCTTATTGTCTCTTGTACTCTAATTTGCAAATATTTAGAGAAATTTGAAGTGTAGTGCTTCTGAGTTATTAGTTACAAAGTATTGAGAGTTAAAAGTACAACACCACTAATCCTTGAGATTGAGTTCAGTGTTGTGAGTTGATATTGTGATTTGTGTTGAGAGTTATGAGTATCGAATTTATACAATTAAGTTTGTATTTGTGTAGCTCTTAGATCTTGGATTGATTAATCAATAAAGTGGTATGAAGTCCTCGATTAGAGGCATTGTGTATCCATAGAGAGTATGGGCGATTCGAACTTTACATTATATCTAGGCTTAATCTTCTCTTCTCTATCTCTTTTAATTTCTACATCTAATACTATATTATCATTATCTTGACCATACTAGCTATTATATTTAATTGGTAATTTTGAAGAGAATTGCAATTTATCTTTAAAACTCAATTCACCTCCCCTCTTGAATTTAGCCTAATGTTCTTCAGCTGCTATTGTCTATAAATGTTTTGGGGACATTGAAGTACATACTTTCAATGTTGATGACTAAAGATTCAATAAGGGGATACTTGATACCCTCCTTGTCTTTGTTAGAGAAGGAGATAGTGGTGTGTATTCTCTGTTTCTTTGCTTGGACAAAAATTACTTCATGTTGGGGTTGAGAAGAGTAGTCTTCATCTGATTGTCCAAGTCCAACTGTGATTGTTTATACTTGCTCATGCCTATCCCTATAGTTTGTGTCATCAAGTAAGTTTTCTTGCTGTGACTGTGATTATTGCTATGGTTCTTTAGTCTAATGCTGCTGGGTTAGTCATAGATGGTTTTGCTTATCAGCGACAAAGTGGTTAATGAGACCTGATATTTGAAAACTAGGTAAGTGCACTTATCGCATAGTAGTAGAGTTCAAAGAATGAATGTCGTCCCATAGAGACTATCATTACTAATACTAACTAGTTCTCGATTATCTAACCAACAAATTTGAATTCAGGAAACTTATAGAATCTAAACTAAATTGCAACAATTAATAATTTTAACAACTAATTAAGAAACTAAACAACAAAGCAATCGATTTAAGATTTAACTCAAGATTTAATGTTGTATCTACATCCTTGCTTCCCCAAGACTTATACATACAACTTTCACTAAAGACAATCTAATTCAATTTTTATTTTTCTAGACTAAGAGAATTATTTATTAAAGCTAATAACTTCCTCAAGTCTATTAACCATAATCTTAAAATCACCTATTATAATCTTTCCTCAATAGCATAACTTAAGATCGCATTAGCGCACAACGAATTCTCTAATAATATTAATCCATATTCTAAAAAGACATTGTAAATTATCTCTAATCATGCAAGAATCTGTATCAACTATGCCTAGATCTAATCATATAAAAAATCTCTCGATTCTCTTGTATGATATCAGATTTTTAGAATAATACCCCCAAAAATACTTATCTAAACAATTAAGCACACATAATTAAATCAAGAAAAATGAAAGAAATTCATTAGATCTAATAAAAACCAATATCACATGATAGGTCTAGGTTCTATAAGACCTAGATACAAAGGATCTACTCCCTATTCATAATAAAGCAATAATCTTGAATGACATTTAGAAGAAAAGTAGAAGAAGAGATCATGAAATCAATGTAAAGCCTTGAATCTTAAAGTCTTGAAATTCCTTGCTCTCTTAAGTTTTTTTCTCTTAAAGTCTCTCAAAAGTCGACTCTCATAATCTATCAAATAGTCCTTAAAGAAGCCTTAAATAAGCAATGCAAAATTAAAGTAACAAGGCTTTTGATACAACGGGTGATATAACTGGGTCACTTGATCGTGTCACTCTTTGAGCATCCTATTTTTCCTATATCTTCACCAAGTCTAGGAATGTTGGGTCATGTCACCTTTTGATCATGCATAAAAATTACTTAAATTCTTCACGGAAAACGATGCAGTCATGTTGTTTAGTCATATCAATTTTCAAAACTTCATAAATTTCTCGTTTTAACTTCGAATTAAGTGAAACTTGTTTCTACTTTCTCATTTTTTTCCATAGATCATTTTAAACCTAGAAAACAAGATTACAATCTATTAAGTATCATTTTCTTAAAATAAACTCAAATTTTAGGGAAAAAATCATTAAAAATCACTTTCTAAGACAAGGCCTTTGACAACATTCTTAAGGTGCTTGCATTCATCAGTATTATGGCTACGTACGCTGTGATAATAGCAAAAATTTCCCAATGTGAATGCTTCAAGTGTTTCCCTGATGTGTGGGGTGTGAAGTAATTGTTTGTGAACTTTGTAGAAAACTTCACGAAGAGGATGGTTTGGTATGTTATAGCTAGGGTAGTCAATGAACTTTTATTCCTGCCTCTCCCAATGTTCTTTAAAGGATGAGGGAAATCCTCGACCTAGGCAATCCTTTGCGAAGTATGGTGCAAATCATTCTTGAGACATGCGCAAATGACGTCTTCTTACATGATGTACTTCTCGGTAATGGTCATGAATTCTTCTAAGCTGCTTAGTCATCATAGTGCTATGGCTTTGAAGACTTTGCTACTAGGGTCGAGGTCATGATGATGGCTTGGAGAGCTATTCCACTCTCGACTTTGGGAATGAGAAGCTCAGCATGATTGAAGCTCTCAAAGTAAGCTCGTAGGATCTTGTTCCAGTACTAGCATACGTTATACAATGTGGACGAGTCCCTATACGACAGCTTACTATTAAGGAAGTATTGCTGAAATCTAATAGCAAGGTCGCTAAAAGAGCGAATCAAACCACCTAGAAGCTAGTTGAACCATACTAGAGCTACTTTGGTAAGTGTGCTCGAGAATGCCTTGCACATGATGGCATCATAAAAGTTATGCAGGCTCATCATTATGTGAAAATGCGCTAGGTTGTAGTTTAGATCGCTTGCATTGTTGTATGTGTTCAAGTGAGGGAGCTGTACGCCTTATGGAAGAGTTTCCTCCAAGATAACTGGCATAAATGGGCTCTTACTCACTACAATGCTTGATTATTGAGTAGAGGATTCAAGATGCGTCTAATCACGTAAGCTAAAGGTACGTCGAATATTCAAACTAAGCTCTTGGGCGATCATCTCATCTAAGTGCTTTGGCGAAAGCATGTAGGGTATCTACATGTGTGACATTGACGATGAATCTGCATAAACAATATCACTGGTATAACTCATAGGTGAACTCTTGGTGGTCCGTTGGTTATAAGTAATAGTGTACTTGGAAAAAGCCTATTGTAACGACACTAGTGAAGGCTCTCCAATGCTCAAATTAGCGAGGAGAGTATTTAAACTCTAGAGAATATGAAAGTTTGTGGTTAAAGAGTTCCCAAGAGGTTCCAAGATCTTTTACTTGTGTATACCCCTTCCTATTTAGAGGTTAAGAGGGCTTATCTGTTCAAACACGTAGCAACAGAGGACTGGCTGGAATAAAATCCAAGGAGGTAATCTTGTTAGTATGAGAAAAGACTTCCATCCTTCTATCGATTAGTACGAGCATGGAGGATAGGTCTATCCCATCAGTAGAGGGTAACTATCCTAACTTGGAGGCTAGTCTATAGGTTGTATATCAGGTAATCATTTGGTATTTAATGAAGAGAGAGAAGGAGGAGAGGAGAGGAGAGGAGAGGAAGGGAGGGCGAGCTCGATTGTACTAGATAGTGAGCTTGTTGAAGGCTACCCTAAGTGGGAGGCGAGCTTGATCCTTATTACCAAAAGGTAGAGCTCAGGGATAGTAGGAAAGGACTTCCAAAGTGCTTAGGGTTCTACTCGAGTTAGGCAGATAGGGCTAGGACGTGTGCTAAGTTGGTCTTTATATATGCTAGGAGGAGCTTAATATCATGCTAGCTAGGCTCTCAGGTGGACTTGAGCCTCGATAGCCTTAGATTGAAAAGTGACAATCAATAGAAGGGGTTTAGATAAAATAAAAATGAAGAGCAATATAGTATTTTACCCTATTAATATGACCTTACCTATAAGAAATTTTGGTATAATAAAAACATTTGGCTTCGTTCTTGTCATTCTCTTCTATGAGAAAAAGAATTGATTCATTCACTATATGAAATTTGAGATAATGTTACGATGGAAATTCACTTAAATCTTCATTACAAAAGTTCACGGTCATAAACATTTATGATAAGTCACTTTTAGCCTATTTGTCAACTTTGAGAGCTTTTATACATTATTTACAAGCAATCTATGATTCAATTGAAAAAAAAAAAAAACGTTTACGATATCTGAAATAATTCGAGGAATGGAAAAGTTAGTTTTCCTACATTTCCCCACAGTAAGTACAGAGCAAGGAAACGAAGACATGTTTCTATATGGGACAAGTAGCCCAAACAGAGATGGGAATGGATCCTTTTAAAATAATTTAGGTGAAATTTTAAAATTAATAGTTGAAATTATGTGGATATTTAAAGTATCATGTCACATCAAGATGACATCATCTTTGTATTACATGTGACAACATATGAAGAAGACAAATTTAAAAACTTTAAAGGATAATAACTTTAAGAATCCAAATCCAAGTCTTACAAAGATACAAAAGAAACCTACGATGGAGGAGTAGGAGAGAGACACATGGAGTGCATGAACTTTGGAACTTGGCAATGTAGTATCGCTTTAGTGCTTAAAAATTTAAAATTTGTTCAAATAAATGCCTTAAGTTAACAGACCTTAAACAATAACTAACATTTCTAATGGGTCTCTTTATTTTTTTTTCAAGTGGATTATTTATGATACATGGCACCATCTTATTAGTCCATATAATTTTATTATGTAAATAATAAAATAAAATAATTAAAAATTAAAAATGCAAAACCAATTGAAAAATAAGATAACAAACATCATCATCATGATAGTAAATTAATAAAAAATTTGGAAAAGAAAAGGTAGTTAATTTTTTTTTTAAAAAAGGGAACTTTTGACCATCTTAGGGCTAGAGAGTGGTCAAAAAGGCTACCATGTAATAGGTATGTCACGACTTACTTAAAAGATTGGGTTGTGCAACAATTTACCACCTAAATTAAAAGGAAAAAAAAAACGATTAAACTAAATCGAGTTTCAACTGCATTTGATTAAATTCAATCTTCTTTTTTAATATAGATTTTGGCTATTGGTGGCTATTTATTAGCCTAATGGGGTCACGTGACCCCCCATTTAATCGATGAATGGCTACCCAAAGCTGCCAATGAGTCAAACGATCAACTTTTTTAAAATGAGTCATTATCCCATATCACATGTCAATGGCAATCGTTCTGGCCACTCCTTGACCTTAAGATAGCTAGAAGTTCTATTTTTTTTTTCTTTTTGGGGCTTATTTTCCACATTTTTTATATTTTTTTCAATTTTTAATTTTCTTATTACTTTATTTATTTTTATTATTTTATTATATATTTATTTAATTAAAAAATAAACCAAGAAGATCGTTGAACATATCATTCTTTTGTTTCTTTTCCCCTTCTTTCTCTTTCTATTTCCATCAATTGATTTGAAGAAAGAGGAATAGCGGGCTCATATAAGAGCATCATGGTCATTTTAAATACCTAAATACATGTCACTTATCCACGTGCTTAAAAACAACTACATAAGACGCCAATGATGCAGTAACTAACATACGTGACACTAAATTGATCAAAGTTTAAAATTTAGGCACTAAAGTGCAAATTTTCAAACTTTAGATACAAAATGTGAAAACTTTAAAAGTTGGGCAATTGCCTAGCCATTTTCCTCAAGAACAGTAAAATCAAATAAAGTGAATGTTGTCTTTAATTTAAAAAAGGAAAATATTTATGCTTTAATCTAAAAAAAAAAAAAAAATATTGCTGTGAAAACTTAAAAAAAAGTTTTACTAAAAAGTCAACGTGTTTTTTTACACTTTCTCATAGTACTATATATTTTTCCATAATACATTATACCAACTAACTTTTTGTATTTTCTCATATTGGTGTACTTTCTAATTGTGTTATAAAAATATAAATGTGTTCTAAGACTTAGTTTTAAGTCGCCATATAACAACTTGCGCCTAGCGTAACCTTTAAAAACCCGTTGGTTGTGATTATAATACTAGACCTATTAATTGACTGTTAATAAGATGTAGGAGTCAGAATAAGATTTCTATAATACAACTAATAATATATTCTATAGATGAAGCATTCCACCATGGACAAATCTAACTAAACGAAAAAAAAAAAATCTAGGAAAAGCATATATACACATAATCATACCACAAGCAAAAAGAAGAACATTGTTTTTATTTTATCCTCATAAGAGATACATTATTTATATACTAGTAAACATCAATCCTTGCTGCGCGTGCATCATTAGTGAATAAGCAGTTATTTTATTTTATTTTTTTTACTGTTGATGTTGATAGACAGGTGGCTATTGAGTGGAATGATGTGAAGTTATGTTGTGTTAATGGTTTTATTATATAATATTATATAGAATTCTTTTGTCATATACTTAAAAGACACCAAAAGTGAGCTCTCCCACTTTACTATATATAAACAAAAGAGAAAAAAGAACAAAACTTCAGCTATTAGAATTGTCACATAAACAGCATGATGAATCAATGCATGGAAGTGTTCACAAGTATCGAAACTACAAAGCATCATTGGATCATATATGGAATGTCCAATATCCTTAATAAAGAACTTTGATTTTCGTTATGTCTCTATTGGATCATTCGTCAGGAATTGGTATCCACTCGGAGCGGTGGAATTCATGCAGTAGGTTGTGTTCACGTATTGGATTTTCGGTTTAGGTTGAGGTCACGTATTGCATGTTCATTTTATTGCTTAGTTATAAATAAGATAGAAGTAGGTTTGACATTTCACGCAAATAGGACGACAAGAAGCAGCTGTTTTCACGCAAAGACTATCGGAACATGGCTGGCCTTGAATTATCCAAGAGGAAGACGGTGATGGTGATTGTAGTTCTCTTAGCAATGGTGATGTTATATGGAGTCCACTGAAACGACAGACTGTCAGGATAGTTGTGTTAATAAATGTGCATTCTCAAGCCTTCTTGAGCGACGAGTGATAGAATGTGTGTACCATTGCCACCAGCACCCACCGCCACCACTTCCTTACTACAAACAAACTAAGGTGCATCAGTTTCAAGTGCAACTTGAGAATGCACATTCATTAACACAACTATCCTGACAGTCATCATCACACTGGACTCCATATAACATCACCATTGCCGAGAGACTTATTATTGAGATTTATCTCTTCCAACCTCTCTCCGTTGTGCTTAAGTTCTCATATCCTCCATCTTTTTTTCCATTCGTAGCTTGACTTGCAGTAATGTAGTGCGCCTTGGAAATCCCATTGGTACCAACAATTGCACTAAAATATTTAGCAAAAACTTTCGACTTAACTAAGGGGCATACCTGGATCGCCACGTTGGTAGCCTAAGTCCTTTTTCAGAATTTCTTCAACTTCCTCCTTCGCAAAGTCATCTTTGGCACCTGGCTCTACATACTTGAACCGGATGGAGAACCATTGATTATATCATCTGTTCTCTCGTGGTGAAGTCATGGTGGTCGTGATCCTCCACGTCGACGAATTTGTTTATGCTGAATGGCTTCTCCTTTACTATCTTTTCCCGAAACTTGCTTTTTACTAGAGGATGAAGTGCAGAAAAAAACATACATTCTTTTATGGTAAATAATAATGATACGAGAACAATAAATTGTTATTTGAAGAAAAAAAATCCACTACAGTAGAGATTACAATTGGTGTAATGCAATATATGTTCAAGCGGAATTTTCCGCGTGTTTATATTCCTAAGGATTTTTTTTTTTCCTGAAACTCGCCTAAAAGAAATTATAATGATACCAAAACAAACAGAAAATTTTGCGGAAGGCTTGTCATGAGTTAAGCAGAGAAAAAGGCAATATGTAAGTACAAGTGAAAATTGAGAGCGAATGTGAAAATATTGTGAAGCATTGCTCTTACTCAACATGCACATTCATTCGGAATGTTCATTTGGGAAGTCGCAAATTGGTAGAACGTTTAAAATTTGTACAAAATTTATGAGCATTAGTGGGTCGGGTTCTGATATCTTGTGCGTCAGATATCTCGTATGATGGAGGCACATATTAGACTCCTTTAGTTTGTGAATATTTATGTGATGGTTTGTATTATGGAGAGACTCAGTAAGCCGCTTATGTTATACCACTTAAGAGATTACGTGCAGTTAGTGTAATACGATGGTTTGATATTTGTTTGTATTTATTTGTGAATTTTAGACAGGTTTTAAGCCATAATGTGCCCGTACTCGGTATTGGCACATAGTGGATTGTAACTTCTCTGGTTCAGAAGCATCGCAACAGGTGATCTTGTGGTCATGCCTGAATGCAATTTTTTGTGAAGATAAATTTGGATGGTGCATATGATTATTGTACAAGATCATGACAGTTCCTGGGGTTATTGCCGGAGATACTGCGATGAAGGATTGTGGCGGTTTGGATAGAATTCGTGCGGCTAGATCCCCTCTAGAAGCATCAGAAGCTATTGTATTGCCTTCTTGGATGCAAAGACAAAGTTGGCTAAAGGAAAAGGGTGGGAAGAAGTCATCTTCGTGATGGACAATGCGAACTTGTTTGATGCAACTTCAATTATTTGGAATCCTCCTTTGGTGGATATTTATCTACATTGCAGATATCATATATGTGCTGGTTGGGTTGACTTTGTCAAGCGAGAAGCAAATGCAGGGGCCCATTGGTTAGCTAAGTACACTAGGTTGGGGATGTGCCCAATGGATTGGATGTACAATCCTCCATCCCCACTAGCTAATATCTTGTCAATAAATTTGAGGGATGTACTTAGAGTAGTATTTCTGATTTATAATAAGTGAAATCTCTTTTGGATAAAAAAGAAAGAAAGAAAGAAAGTTATCATACAATTATGAAATTTAAAATTTCAAGAAGAATGAAGAAGCAATTATTTAACTTTTTTTAATGACTAAATTTAGATACATGTATAGTTGATATACGACCTCTAGCCATAGATTAATGTCTTGGAGATATTTCTTGAAATTTAAAGCAAAGCACTTGACAATTTATGTAAAATCAAAATTTTTTGTTTGACATATAGAAATCCACATTTGGATGAGATATTTGCATCTTTATCAATCTAATGAAAAAAATTATATAAATACCATCATTAAATTGTATGTGAAAGATATGATTATATATATATATATATATATTAGTGGACGACGCAATTGCGATATGTGTGTAAATTAAATAATATTAAATTTATATATTTATAATTTATCATTATCTTTTTAGTAAAAAAATCATATTTTTTTAAATAAAATTAATATAAATATAAATATAAATTTATTCTTTTTTCCCTATTTACAATTTCTTTAAATCCTTTAATTTCTTACTTTTTAGCAAATCAGGATTACAGACAAAAATTATCTATGTACATAGAGATTAATAATTATCTTGGTTATATTTAATCATAATTTGAATTTTAACCATGCAATGTATGCACATAAAAGCAAGTGGGAGAAAAAGGAAAGAGAGAAACTATTGGAGAAATCATGGGGATAAGTACCATGTTGTGTGGAGAGATAGAGAAGAATGTGGAGAAAGTGGGTTTGAGATTGGAAAAGATTAATTGGAGAGAGTGAATTAACAAATTTATCAATTATTTATAATTTTAATAAATTATATTAATATTATTTTTTTTTGTTAAGTAAAATTAAATAGAGAGTAAATAAGTAACTTGAAGTATGGCGATTATTTAAGAGCCAATTCGCTTTAATAATATAGGTATATACATACATATATATACATATATATATATATATATATATACAAGCGAACGATTTACTCATGATACATATGTAGGTTAAATAAAATTAAATTTATATCTTTAAAATTTAATATTATTTATTCAGTGAAAAATCACAATTTTTGTTAAATAATATAAATATAGATTTATTTTTTTTTCTCTATCTAGACACTTTAAATCCTTTAATTTCTTACTTATAAGCAAATCGGGATTACAGATAGAAATCTATCTATACAAGTGGATATCAATCATTATCATAGTTATATTTCATTATAATATGAATTTTAACCATACAATGCACGTACGTAAAATAAGATAAGAGAGAAACAGTCAAGGAATAAGATTATGGGATAAGCACCATATTATATGGGGAGGTATTAGAGAAAGTTGGTTTTGTAATTGAGAGAGTGAGCCAATGTATCAATTTTACCCTTAGTATAAAACAATTATAGTCTTAATAAATTATTTTTAATATTGTTTTTTTTTTGCAATAAAATTTTAATTGGGTGGCTAAATAATAATGTTTAAAGGAATGGTTACTTAAGGCTTTAATTCGTTTTAATAATATATATATATATATGTCATACTTTAAAAATGCGATACACATTGTGATGGAACAATTACAATGTCGCATTCTCAATTTGCGACATTCATGTGATAGTAAACTCACACTTTTAATATGTGCTTCCCCATGAGATAAAGCTGGTGAAGCTGCATTTTGTAAATGCGATTTCTTTATAACTTTTAAAATCGTATTTTTAAAATACAATATAGCAACAATATTGATGTAGTTTTATTCATATGATTCATATTTATGTAATTTCTTATAAGATTGGTAAATATGCGCTGAACCCATTAGAATATTTTAAGGATATGATTTTGTGCTAAATGCAAAAACTCCTCGATAAAGGGAAAAAATCCAATTTTTGTTGGTTATTATTTTGTACCAACATCTTCAAGCATGATATGAACAAATATCATCTCTATTTATTTTGGTTAATCTGCATGTCCCAAGCATGATTGGATTCTAATCTCTCTCAAATTCTATTGAACTGAATGCCTAATGACATCAATTGAATAATTAAAAAGTAGAATTGCTACTACTCAATGGCATTAACTCAAGTTTTTTTGTAATTTCAAGGGATTGAAGATAATCAAGTAAGGGTTCAATTACAACCTTATTCACCGTTAGACTTGCTAAAGGAAAGCCTGGCCCACTTCTTATCCTATGCCACAAAAGTGTACTCTTATCTTTCCCCTCTCTCTCTTAACTTTTCCTAACAGACAAAGAGATACAATATTCTCTCTCTCCTCTTGTTCTCTCTTCTCATCTTTTGTACTCAAGTCTAGAGTCTCTGAGAAAAAAAAAAAAAAAAAAACTCAAACGTGGCTCCTTGTAATGTTGAACAAATTCTACTTAGATCTTAGCTTCTGTTATGATTCAGATAGTTTTGAATATATGCAATATACTGATGCACGTATTTGTTTTATGAGATGTTTTTTTAGATAGAATCAAAGTGAAAATGAATCTAGACTTTTAAGACACCAGAAATCTCCAAGAACTCACGTTATGTGAAAAACAACAAAGAAGGATCGATATTGTAAGCCCCAAAGCTAAGCCAATTGACCATAGGATTAAACTTAGAACTTAAGTTTTGGACGATCGGTTAAGGAATCCGATCATACCCCAAATTATAAACTATTGAGAGAAATATTAGTAAAACTGACCTCGTAAACTTGAATTTAAGAAAATAAGTAATAAAATAGGAGCCTATAAAATTTTCAAATTTTAAGCCTAAAAAGTACTAATTACTGAAAATGCGAAAAGTGTAATCAAATAACTAATAAATTACTAAAGATAGATTATATGTATACTAAAAATTTTAGAATGACTAAAATAATAATTAGGAATGTTTACGTGTACCCCACATGTATTTACATGTAGATAAAAATACGCGAAATTACCTAAATTGGCTAAAAACTAAGTAAATAATTAAAGAAAATTATAAATTAATTATGGAAAAATCAGAAAAAATTAGAAGATGATAAGATGAATCAAGATCAGGTCGTGGTATGTCAGGATAAGCAAAAGAAAAATCAACCAATAAAATTTGGACAACATAAAAGCCAAAAATCAAGGAAAATAGGCAAAGTCTTGTCAAATTAATGCATAATAATTACAAAAATTGTCTATAAATAGAAAGAAAAATTCACAAGCTCATTTGGGCAGATAAAAATCAGAGAAAATTAGAGAGAGGCAAAAATTGAGAGAAAAATTCGGTTTAGAAAAAACTATGCAATTAGGGCCTTTAACGAGAAACCTCACCAGATGAGCAGCTGGGAGTGGACGGCCACCACCACCATACGGTGGTGGCAGTGCCCAGGCCGGACGACAAGGCCACGGTGGCCGAAGGTGGTCGGAGCCACCCAGATAGGTGAGTCCGATTTCCAGCCCGATTTTGTGTAATTTTTTAAAAATAGTAAATATTATTATAAAATTATGAATTTTGTTATTCTAAAATATTTTTGTATTTAGTTTGTAGGAAAAATATTAGTTTGATGAAAACATACCCCGTAATATATGGTCCCTAAGAAATCATGCAAAACCGAGCATGTTTCGGTTTAGAAATAAATGACCTTAGGAGTGTAGTTTCAAGCCCAAAAATTTTTTGTAGATTACTTAGATGATATAGAACAGTGCTATGAAACCCGTTTTCAAAAATTAATTTTCAAAATTTTTAGATAATTTTTAGGCATTAAAATGAGGCATAAAATGGGTAATTTAAGGTTAAGTAAGTAATTAAATTATTAATTACTGACTTAGTGAATAAGTAGATGTTTAGGGATGTTGAAATCTGGTGGAGAATGATACTTGTAGCATTTAGGGTGTTAGATGTAATTATTAGGTTAATTATGTACTAAATAAGTAATATAGAAAAATAGTATATTTTAAGTTAATTTTGTAAATTAGGTTAATTAGGAGTAAAATCTGATTTAGGATGAATTTAGATATTTTGAAATGATAATTGATATTTAAAGATGATAATTAGAGTGATATAAATATTAGAAGTGTAATATATACATAAAAGGTAATATTACATAATAGGTAATTATTGGAAATATAATAAATAGGAAATATTATAATAAAAATTGATATTGTGATAATAATAAAAATGTACAATACATCTGATAGGAAATTTAAATTTATGTAATTATATGAAAAATGTAAAAATTTTTCATATTAGGAGTGAATTCGGTACACTAATAACGATATAAGTGTACCGGGTGAAATAAAATACTAACTAGGCGTAATGATGGTATTTAGGAGATCGAAAAATAATGTGACTAATTTCACATTATGGGTTGAAACGAATTTCTAGGGTTGAAACGAATTTCTAGGGTTAGAATATAAAACACGACTTAGAAAATCGAACTAGTCACTAATTTAGAAATCGATGCAGAAACCGAACCCGAACCTAACCCCGAACCTAACCCCAAACCTAGAATAATTATAAAAGACTTAAGACCTAAATAATTAGGCATATTAAACCCTAAACAAAACCTAACAATAAGCATTATAGGATAAAATGAACCTATAATCATTATATGAAAAACTGAAACCACGTTTATGTTATAGGGATGATCGGCGATGGCCTGAGCAAATCGG
This sequence comes from Lumnitzera racemosa, assembly GCA_024138005.1. Classification (NCBI taxonomy): domain Eukaryota; kingdom Viridiplantae; phylum Streptophyta; class Magnoliopsida; order Myrtales; family Combretaceae; genus Lumnitzera; species Lumnitzera racemosa. The sequence goes on from JAMXBC010000002.1 coordinate 10,511,952, forward strand.
ACCTTGAGTGAGTGAGTGAGCGAAGAGTCGAGGTAAGTTGGGATTAATATGATGCTGTATTTTGGAGGTTTAAGATTATGCTTGGTTGTGCTTGTTAGATAGTTGGATGTGTGCATGTGCTTGATTATGGGAGATGCTATGATTCTGTTTGTTGCTCTAGCATGTATTGTATGAATTGTATGAAATGATTGATCACCCTAAACTGGACTTAATCAAATATATGACCAGTAATCATAATCGGACATGCATGGCTACCCATTAGGAGAACTTAGACTCTCCGGCCAAATACCTACCCCTTCGAAAGGGATAGCGTAGGATTGCAAAATGGTCCATTCTTCATCCTTAGTCGAACTAAGTAACAGGAGAGGAGGTCGCAGCGAGGGTGAAGTCAGTAGTTCGAAGGTAGTCGCGGGAGGAGCAAGGTCTCCATTGCACAAGCCTGGGTTTGGTCATGAGCTGCTTTGCATTAATGGCAACTCCTCAACCCGAATTAGAGCTGGCGAAATTTCTCTAATCTCACGACGGGCCAGATAACGTCGTGCGATGGCATTTGTTTGCACGTGCATTGCACCTAATCAATTGATCGAAAACCTTGTTGTATTTGTGGTATAGTTTTAAGGCCTCCATCCTAACTTACTGAGCTGTAGTTGCTCACATCCCTATAGACGTCGTGCAGGTGCTAGCTAGGAAGCGTCAAACAACTACTCTGAAGCTAGCAACTGCTGAATCCTAGGAAGTGAGGAAAAATATTTGAAGAACAAACATATATTCTTCAGGTCTAAGTTTTATTTTAGAATTTTTTTTTTTTCATTTTTGAAGGATGTAATAACTGAATTATAGTATATATATATATAAATTTTCTCACTTTCTTAGATAAATGCTTTATCTAAATTACAAACTGTTTACTTCAAAGCGGGTTAGTCGTGGACGCCTTGTGTAGATTAGGTCTAAGATAGCAATTGTAAGGCCAACTTCTATCTTAGGATGATTTACACGGCGGGGCTGTTACGACTCGACCGCTTCGGGGCGTGACAAATATCCCTTTATTTGCAATTTTTTCCTTTTATATGATTTTTACATGTAGTTTGGATTTATTCCATTTTCAGTTTGTTTATACAGTTAACTATCTAACAACCTTTGTAAATCATGCTATCTATTAGTAACTTCTATTTATTTTATGTATAATAGTCAGGCAAATACTTCAATTGTCTTTTATTCCTATGATCACATTGTCCTCTGGTTCCATGTTCTTGTCCAATACTATTCATAACATTTTCCCCTCCTCTTTGAAAATTGACCTTTCCCTCAAGGTCAAATGTTGAATAGTCTCTTGTAAACTCTAAAAAATCTACCCACGTTGCATCCTTAAGTAACAAATGTTGCTACTATACAAATAATTGTAGTACTATTCTACCCTGTCTGACAATCTTTGGTATATTTAATACGGCCAATGGTTTGACAATAAGAAAATTCTTGTATGAATCAATTGGTAAATGAACTTTTTGCCAATCCTAGATATATTTTAGAATTTTCAGCCAATTCCAACTTGTAGGCTACCAAACATGATACGGGATCGAATCTTTAATACCAAGATGATAAGGGATCAAAGGATAGATTCAAAAAGAAACGGTAACAGACCTGGAACAAAAAAATAGAAATGGATATTCAAAAGAAGATGGGTACGAAGAACATGAAGGTTTTTTATAGTGAATGTGAATGGATATAACTCACCAAGATAGAAACACGATTAGGGGTTTAAGCTTGAAATAGAGTTCAATACGACTCATAAACATTAAATGTTGCTCTAAGTTTCAAACGAAGGTTAGATGTAACTCATTAACCGGTTCAAATAAAGGGGTCCACCATAATCTGAGAACAAAATTAATAAGAATGCAAGAATTATTAAAGAGTATGATCAACACTCAATAATCCGATAACTGCTAACTCAAGTATAGCCTTTCTCGAAAGAAGAAAGTTTTACTCTCTGTATGTATTTCTATATATCTATCTGTCTATCTGTATCTGTACAAATGTTGTTATTTGTAGCAAGTCTTAAACCCCATTAGCAAAACTATAAATAATATACAAGGCTTTAAACCCTAAAAAATTGAGCTCATAAATAAAATGAAGAAAAACATATACAAGAATACAAAACTGTATGTTTTATAGGACTCGGCATGAAGTCACTTGATATGTCTTGGAAGGAGTAGTATCTGAATTGAATGGGGTCGGTAGTAGGATGTTCGGGTTTGAGAAGTGGTCCCTAACATCTTGCGTATCTTAGTCGAGACACTAGAGAAGTCGGTCCACAATTGCCGAGTCATAGAATCAATCGAAATGAGTCTCTCTCTGATGTATTGAGTGGTTCTTTGGTTCTAATTACTCAACTGTATGATCTCTCAACACTTTGGCTGATGATAAACTTGATGCCAAGTGTTCATCTTCCTTCCTCTTGTCCTTCTGGCCGCAGTTTGACCTTGGCAAGCATTGATAGGCCTCGACTTGGATGTGGTCGAAGGCTGATTCCCATCAGGACCGATCTTCTATAACACCCTATAAGGCCCAAAATATCTTCTAACAAGCTTGAAAGACAACCTGTTTACTAAGGAAGTTTGGTGATACGGTTGTAGCTTAATATAAGCATAATCTCTTATTGCCAACAACTTCTTTATCCTCTTCTAATCTGCTAGGGTCTTCATTCTTTGCTAAGCTTTAGATAAATTGAGCTTCAACACTTTAAAAACGTTATCTCGATCCAATAACTCCTAGTCTACAGCCTCCAGTTTACTTAATCCCTTTACATAATCTAGGATGTTGGGTAGGTCTCGACTGTACAATGCCTTGAAAGATGTCATTTGAGAATTAGTATGAAAATTAGAATTGAAACAAAATTCAGCGTAAGGCAAGAATTTAGGCCAATCTTTTGGTGACTCCATTATAAAAGATCAAAGGTATTGTTCCAGACATTTGTTCAACACTTCTAATTGGCCATCCGTTTGAGGATGATAAGCTAAGCTCATCCTTAATTTTGTCCCACTCAACTTGAATAATTCTTGCCAAAAATAGCTTACGAAGACCTTGTCTCTATCAATCACCATAGATGTGGGAATTCCATGTTGCTTACCTCCAATATTCACAAACAATTTTGCCACCAAAGTAGATGTATAAGTTGTTGGTAAAGGCCCCAAATGACAATATTTGGTAAGACAATCTACTACAACTAATATAACAGAATACCCATACGATGGTGGTAATGCTGTTATAAAATCCATTTAAATGTCCCAAAAAAACTTATTGTGGTATAGGCAATGGTTGAAGTAAACCCGTTGGCAATGTTGTCAAATATTTTATTTGTTGACAAACGTGACAATACTTCACAAATCTCTCAATATCAACCTTCATTCCCCTCCAATAGAAAGCATTACTAATTCTTTTATATGTCTTTAATACTCCGTCATGACCACTGAATGGAGTAACATGAAACTCCAATAACAAAGTTGGTATAAAAGATAAAGAATTAGGAATGTATATTCAGTTACTATGATAAAGGAGATCATCTCTTAACTGCAATGGTAACAGTAATGAGTCCCTTCTGTCGACCCTATCTTTCAATTCCTTTCACTCTTTATTTTGGTGCAACTCCTTTTTCAATAGCATAATAGTATCATAAGATGGCATTGATATAGCTTGCAATTGTAGCTCCTCCATGAATTTCCTTGATAAGGCATCGATTTCTTTATTATCTAGTTTTGGTTTGTACTACACTTCATAGTCATAGCCCATAAGCTTAACTAAATATTGCTACTATTCCATTGTTTGTATCACTTAAGCCATGATCTCTTTCAAACTCTTTTGGTCTATTCTTATTATAAAATGGTGGCCTAATAAGTACTATCACCATTTTCCAATTGCTTCAACGACAGCTACTAACTCCTAAACATAAGCACTTGATTTTTGTAGTTTTAAACTGAATTTCCTACTGAAATATGCTATTGGGGTAGATCCCTGATGTAAAACAGTCCCTAAACTAATTCTAGAAGCATCTATTTCCAAAAAAAAAAAAAATGTTTTGGAAAAATCTAGAATTGCTAAAAAAGAAGTTGTCATTAATGCCTGCTTCAGCCTTTCAAAAGCCACAGTAGCTTGAGAATCCCATTCAAACATATTCTTTCTCAATAAATTAGTTAACGGAAATGCTATTTTTGCATAATCTTTAACAAATTTGCGATAGTAACTTGTTAATCCCAAAAATCCTCTTAATTACTTTACTGAATTGGGCTGCTGCCACTCTCTTATAGCCTTGATTTTCTCCAGATCAGGTTGCACTCCATGTTTAGAAACAATGTGTCACAAATAATTAATCTCAGTTTAGGCAAATGAACATTTATTCCTCTTCAAATAGAAAACATTTTTTCTTAAACACTCTAAAGTTTTTTCCAAGTGGACCAAATAATCTTCTAAGCTCCTACTATATATTAAAATGTCAGCAAAGAATACAATGATGAACTTCCTCAAATAAGGTCGAAATACAATATTCATAATTTCTTAGAAAGTTGCTAGTGCATTGGATAACTCGAAAGGCATAACTAGAAACCCATAGTAGCCTTCGTGAGTTTTAAATGCGATCTTATGTATATCAGCTATGTTCATTATGATTTGATGGTAACCCGCCCTTAAATCCATCTTGGAAAATACTGTGGCTCCCCCCAATTCATCTAGGAGCTCATCTATGGTTGGAATGGGAAATTTATTCAAAATAGTTGCTTGATTCGGCGCCCTATAATCAATATAAAATCTCCATGATTTATCCTTCTTTTTAACCAAAAGAACGGGGGATGAAAAAGGATTGGTACTTAACCTTATCACTCCACGATTAAGCATTTCTTTTACCAATTTCTCTATTTTCACTTTCTAAAAATAAGGATACCTATAGGGTCTAACATTTATAGCCTTATTTCCATCCTATAAATATATATAATGTTAGGATATCTCTCAGTGGTGGCAATGATGAAGAAGTCACAAAAACATCTTGAAATCTGCTCAAAAGGACTTCTACAACTTGATTTCTAGTAGTATCATGATATATTTCTTCTTTCTAAGCCACTAGATTAAAACAGCAAGCTATATTATCAGATTGTACTAATTTTTTCAGCTCCAATCTCTTTATTTATTTATTTTTTGGTCCAATTTCTATGTTCCCATTCAACTCAACACATTTTCCTTTCTAATCAAATGTCATTCTTAAAATAAAGTAATCCACTATTATTAGCCCCAAAGTTGTTAACCATTGAATACCAAGTAACAATTCCGCTCCTTGTATCTCTAAGATATATAAATCAACCAAAAATTTTATATCATGCAAAATTAATGGTACTTGTTTGCAAACTCCCAAACAAACCAATCTATCACCATTACCAATCATGACAGTAAACTTCGAAATTGCAATAATTGGTAAATTCAGTTTTTTTACTACACTAAATTGCATGAAATTATGTGTACTTCCCGAATCTACTAGTATAGCAATAGATTTTCCATGAATCAAACCTGTTAGACGTAAGGTTTTGGGAGTCATCGAACCTGAAATAGCAAGATAACTTATTTCCACATTCTCGACTTCATCATCTGCATACTCCATCTCCTCCTCCTCATTTTCGACTCGTTTACCCATTATTTCATGTTCCATCTCTACACTCTCCGGTTCAATCATCATGAGGAATTTAGCTTTGCATACATGGCTTATGTGATATTTTTCATCACAATTGTAACATAATCCTTTCTCTTGTCATTGTGCTAATTCTGCAGGGGTCATTTTTTTAACAGTTAATGGTTTGGAATTATTTTGGCTAGTGTTTTAGTTTGATGACATGGCTGGTTTTGTGTTTAAGGAAACTTAAGTGGTTGTTCTATTTTGCATGTTTACAAAAGAAGGTTTAGAAAGAAAATATGGGTTTGATGGTTTGGTGTTTTGCTAGTAATTTTTGATGGTTTGGTGTTCTGCTGGTAATTTTTATATAGAATGAAAGAATTAGTATGTTTAAGTCTATTTAATTTAGCTTCATGTAATTTGGCAAGACTCATGGCCTCTAACAAGGATGCTGGTTGAGCTGAAATAACCTCTGCTTGAATGTTTGGTTTTAATCTAGAAATGAAACAACTTTGTATAAAACCACCATATACATGATTGAGTAAAGATTCAAATTCACACTAATAAGCTTCCATTGTAAACTTTTGAACTAATTTCATCAATTTCCCTTGATAATCTTCAAACATAGACGGTCTAAATCTAAGCCTCAAAGCTTGCAAGAATGGTTGCTAAGTCGACAAGAGACCACTTCTCGACAGTCATTGATACTAAGCTAATGCTTCATTTTCCATTACGAATGCAACCATTTTCATACGCTCATCCTCTAAAACCTCATGATAATCAAAGCATTGTGTTACTTTGAAAATACATGCATCTGGATCATTACCATTAAATCTTGGTAATTCTAGTTTTATATTATGAACACTTATTTTAGACTCTCCATTATCTACTTGAGAAGATGATGAACTACTTGAACGATTTTGTTTATTATTATGATTCTAATTCTCACCATTCATATTGAAAGATTGCATTAACATCTTGATTTCATCTAAAGAACTTTCCAATTTGTTTATTCTTGCATTTGTTTCTTTACTAACTTCTTCTACGACACCCATTCCTACTGCCTGATGATGTAAGTTTTCTTGCATCAGTACAATACTTTCGGTATTGTTCGCCATTCTTGAGGATCTTTAATCTACGATCAATGAAAGCACCAATTATTAGACTTGCTAATGGAAAGCCCGACCTACTTCTTATTCTATGCCACAAAACTATACTCTTATCTTTCTTCTCTCTCTCAACTCAGCCTAACAGACAAAAAGGTACGATATTCTCTCTCTTTTCTCTTGTTCTCTCTTTTCGTCTTTTGTACTCAAAATCTAGGGTTTCTAAGGAAAAAAAAAAAAACACAAACATAGCGCCTTGTAATGTTGAACAGATTTTGCTTAGATCTTAGCTTCTATTATGATTCAAATAGTGTTGGATATATGCAATACACCGTTATACGTATTTGTTTTGCAAGATGTTTTTGAGATGGAATCGAAGTGAAAATAAATTTGGACCTTTGAGACACCAAGAATCTACCAGAACTCATGTTATGTGAAAAACAACAAAGAAGGATCGATATCCCTTTATTTGCAATTTTCACCTTTTATATTTTTTTCACATGCAATTCGTGTTTATTCTATTTTCAATTTTTTTTATATAATTGACTATCTAACAACTTTGTAAATCATGTTATCTATTAGTGATTTCTATTTATTTTATGTATAATAGTCAAACAAATACTTCAATTGTCTTTTATTCTTATGATCATGTTGTCCTCTATTTCCTTGTCCTTGTCTAGTACTGTTCATAACATTCACCAAGGTGAAATCCAACGGCATTTAAGGTCAAAAAGACAAAGTCATCCTACAAATTTTATTGACTACTTTACATTGTCCTCCGTAATCATCTTCACATTAGCTACAAACAATTGATTAGATCCAAATAACGTACGATAATACTCCATTATATTAAAAAGGTGATCCTAAATTTGAATATTATACAAGGTAATTGAAATCATAATTATACAAGGTAATTAAACTCCAATTTTGATTTATTTTTTTAAAGAAATTAAAAAATCTTCAAACTCCAATTTATTTCCATAATGCTGACATGACATGCATGATAGAATTTTTATTTATTTTTTTAAAGAAATTAGAAGCTTTGGAAGTACAATTTTTTATTCCCACCTTGTATGCTCACCCGGTTTTTAGTGCGAACAGTAAAAAGGTATTTTACAATTTTATTTATTTCTTTTCATCTTCTCAAGTAATAATGTATGAATAAGGGTTGCATGATTATTGATTGTTGCGCGGGGTGTATTCCTACGGCGTTATTGGTTGTTGGTTCATCAGGTTGCATGCACATACTTTTGGATTTTTCAAAAGAAATAAAATTGACAACGAGGCTTTGATGTATATGGTGGTAGTGAAGGCAGGCATTTCACGCAAAGAAAACGGAGGAGGCAAAATTATTTCACACAAAGCGGATGAAGGAGGTCGGAATTTCGTGCAAAAAAAAAAAAAAAAACGATGAAGTGTCTGTCATTCCCTTATTTAACATCCGTGAAGCTATAACTAGGAGTGACCTCAAGTGGAATATGATATTTCCTCAGTTCAAAGACTCACCGTGAAATTGAGTTCAAAAGTCTTTCTTCTTTTGGATATATGATAGCCATTGTTCTTTTCCTCTCTCTGGAGGTGGCAGCCACGGACATCGCTAAAATCTGTTAAACTGGCAAGTTTAACAAAGACGACAGATGATGAGTCCCTTGCATAGTTTTTAGATGTCTTTTGAAATATGTTAAACTGGCAAGTTGTTTAAAAAAAAAAAATCAAAAGGAAAAAGATTTTGTTGTTGATTTTTTATGTGGTATATTATTTTATGATATGCAATACCATATAAAATTTTAAAACTTGACGTCCATCTTAGGGATACTATCATAATCGGTACAAATAAAATGCTTATGTTTCAAAATTACTTATAATCATCGCCAAGCAATTCACCTTACGTTCACTCTTCTCAAGGTACTTGAAACTTTTGCTTTTTGAATGAATCACTTTTCCCTTAGTTTACAATGACATTTCAACGTAAATCAAGTTGATAAATTCCAATAGATTGTTAAATTTCCTATAATTTTTTCCTACAATAAAGCAGGTAAATCTATAAAAAGTGTTATCCTTGAATATCAATCCTTATATCTCTCATTATAATTTTAGATATATTTAGTTCTTTATTTTTCCCTCTCTCTTCGCAATATGTTTTTTCATACCCTTATATGATCATGTTCACTATATACTAAAACAGAGACTCCCGATGCGGGTGTACATAGTCGTTGCCGCGGTGGGTGGTGCTGCAACTTTGGATGCAAGATCCTGGTGAAGCTACAAAGGTCAGGTCTAAAATATAGTCCGTTACCATAGTCTAAAAGGCATTTATATTTTTAAATGTTGCATTGCCTTATTGTTGAAAAAGTGGGATGTCAAATCAATCACGTCTAATGGTCAAGCAATTATTGGTGGAGTAATAAGGGATTATAAGGGGGAAATGGTTGTATGGTTTTGTAAGGAAGCATGGTGATCTCGATATTCCTTTTGCAGAACTGTGGGCAATATATACTGGGGCCTATCTTCTTGTGTTGAAACAAAGTTACTAAATGTTAAAATATGCACTGGTTCTACTACTGCGGCTTCTTTGTGACCTCAACAAACTAATCATGGATTACTTTATCAAAATGTCATACATGTGTGCAGGACAAAGCTCTCACAACTGGAACAATGGAGGATTGAAGTCATTCCAAGGGAATTAAATCAAGTAGTTGACTCCCTTGCTAGATGGATGCAGCAACAAGATGCTATCGTGGGAAATTTTGTTTTGCCTCTTACCTTTTGCTTGTCTTTTCTAAAGCGGGATTTATGCGGCTATGCTTTGTATAAGAAGAAAAGGACTCCTTGGCCTATTAATCTTTCTAATTCGCATGCTTCTGTCTTTGATCATGAACTAAGAGCGTCAAGCTCTTCTGCTACCTGTAATAGGGGTTGAGAATCCCCTTTCTGTAAATATCTATTTATCTTTCCAACGAAAAAAAAAAAAATTCCATCGCGGTCTTTTCATTAGTACCTCTTGCAAAACATCAACTCAATTAGATCTCTATAAGTTTACAGAAGAGTGAATTTAAGAATTTTTTTTAACAAAAAATCTATTAATGCAGTAGCACATATATAAAATTCTCTTTACAACATATAGAGCAGGTTTTTCTTTACTCTCATGCTCCTTATACGCCACCAGATGACGTGACACCCGTACTATGGATGTAAAAGAAAAACAAATCCAAAGAATTCAACACATTTAACAAAAAAATGTTGATACTAAAAGGGAAAAAAACTTGTAGTGGATGATTATCGAGAATAAAATGGAAGTTATATAGAATAGTGGTTTGTTTTCAAATATTATATGTTTATACTTTAGGGTTTTTGATAAAACAACAGAAACAAATTAAAATTACTTGTAATCTTTTAAGACACCAAATGAACATGGAATTCATTTGATGAAACATGGAATACAACTTTATTTGAAATGAAACCTAAAGATCGTTGGGTTAGAAAAATAAAAGAAAGAAAAGGTAGAGGCTTTATCCGTGTATAAAAAGACGATTATAAATCTTTAAATATAAATCAAGACAATCTCTCATTACAATTATCAATAAGCAAAATATTGTGTACCAGTTAACTTGTAGGCAGACAGCCAAAGTATAGTGGTGATCGCTATGTTTTGCGAGGAAAATGAAAGGAGAAACCTTTGAGGAAAAATGAGTGTAATTATTCCTTCTTAATGCTGCTACACTATATAATTGGAAAACATGCCAGAGGAAATAATTAACTCAAACAAAAGTTGGAAACAAACAAATAATATATTCTCCTAGGAAATGAAAATTGAGAATCACACGAAACAAGATTTACACCATTAGAAATTTGGGCAATCAACCATATTCACTGTGTGTATTGTACTTGTTCCTAAAAGTTGTGTACTTATATCAGACAGACAGGATCCCAAGTATTTTTGTATGTTACATGCTTACGATTCGTAGCCCAACTCCTTTCTAGTTATTTTCACTATCCAGCTTTAGATTTCGTGTGATTCTCCTACGAATCTTGGGTATTTTGGCTAATAATTAGTCAATCTTGCAAGTTCAGAATAAAAAGCAAACGATCTGTATTAAGGCAATAAAACATCATATTCAATATACTTTAAATATCAGAAAATAATTGTCTAAATTTGAGTGACGAAAAAGTAATAATAGTAACATTTTTATAGAGTAATAGGTCATAGTACCAAAAGTTAGAAAATTAAACTATCAATCTCACATTTATTATACAGGAATCAATCGGAATGGAATTGAGATTTCAAGTTCCATTCTCATTCCCCATATTTGGAAATAGATTTTATAGATCTAAAGAGTAGAATATAGAACTTATAGATTTTGTTCCTATTCATGTAGAGCAATTGTTAAGGTTAGGGAAGAACATTGAGGTATCCTTGAGGAGATCCCTTAGGCAAAGGAGATATGTTATTCATGATTATTATATTGTCAACCTAGATGAGGGTAACTATGATATTAGTCATGTAGTAGATCCAAAGACTTTCCATTATGTTATTAATTGTCCCCTATCTGATAAGTGGATGGAAGTAATGAAAGATGAGATAGGTTCCATGGCACATAATGATATTTGGGAGCTTGTTGAACATCTACAGGGATGTAGGTCTATTGGTTGCAAATAGATATACAAGACAAAGAAAGACTATTAAGGAGAAGATAGAGGATTTGATACTAGATTGGTAGCCGAGGGCTTCACTTAGAAAGAGGGTATAGATTTTAATGGAACTTTCTCACCCATTTCTTCACAGGATTCTTTCAAAATTATTATGACTTTAGTAACACACTTTGACTTAGAGCTTCATCAGACAGATGTGAAAATAGCCTTTTTGAATGGTGATCTTGAAGAAGAGGTTTATATGGTACAACCTAAACATTTTCAAGAAATGGGAAAAAAACACTTAGTGTATCAACTCAAGAAATTTATTTATGGCCTTAAGCAAGTATCTAGACAATGGTACTTGAAATTTGATAAGGTAATCACTTCCTTAGGCTTTGAAGAGAAAAAAGTTGATCAATGTATGGTGGTATATATTTTTAGTATTGTATGTTGATAATATTCTCCTGGCATGTAATGATGTTGGATTATTGCATGAGACTAAACAATTGTTATTTGAAACTTTTTATATTAAGGATCTTGGAGATGCATCTTTTATTCTTGGGATTGAAATTCATGAAGATACATCTCAAAACCTCTTGAGGCTTTCTTGGAAGGCCTATATTGAGCATATGCTTAATAGATTTGATATTAAGAATTATAAAGATAGGGATGCACCTATTTCAAAAGGAGGCAAATTTAATCTCAGTTAATGTCCCAAGAATAACTTAGAGAAAGAGTCTATGAAGACAATGCCTTATTCTAATGCAGTTAGCAATCTTATGTATTTACAAGTTTGCATTAGACCAAACATTGCTTTTGGAATTGGTGTTCTTAGTAGATACTTGTCAAATCTTAGGATGGATTATTAAGTTACTGCTAAGAAAGTAATGATTTATTTGCAAAATACTAAAAGTTACACGTTAATGCCAGGAAATTGGATCATCTTGAGATTGTTGGGTATACAGATTTTGACTTTGTTGGTTATCAGGTTAGTTTGAAGTCTACTTCAAGATATATTTACATGTTAGCTGGAGGAGCTATATCTTGAAAAAATGTCAAGCAAATGCTTTTGGCTTCTTCTACCATGTAGGTTGAATTTATTACTTGTTATGGAGCTACTACACAAGGCATGTGGCTTAAGAACCTCATTTTAGGTCTCTACATTGTAGTTTCCATTTGTAAATGCTTAAGACCTATTGTGATAATAAGTCTCCTATGTTGTTTACTAAAAACAACAAGACTGATAATAGGTCTAAACACATAAAAATTAAGTATATTGCAATTAAGGATACAATGAAAAATGGTACTGTTTTTGTTGAGCATATTGGCATCGATAATATTCTTATTGATACTTTAACTAAAGGGTTAAGACCTATTGTATTTAGTACATATGTTAAATATATTGAATCGTAGAGTCTTTTAATGTATTGTTTTAGTGGGAATCTATAATGTACTTGAACACTCATTTTATATTTTGCTGATAATTGTTATTTTGAGATCTCTACTTTTGAAGATGTTTGTTTTATAATATTGATGATCATCAATTTATCTATATTTGATTTGAATTATTACATTATATTTACAACTGTATATATACGATGTAACATTTATGTCATGCATATGTCTTGATACCATGAAATGAAACTACATGTTGATTTTGTGGGTTAGTATGGGACATATAGGCATTTTAATGCTGTATAAAATTTCTCATAAGGTTTGGAAGAAGGACTAACAATGAAAATAGTACATTGATCATGAAAAAGTGTTATTTTGTTGCTAAACAACCATACTAAGATCTATCATTGCTAAGGGCATTAATATTTGTGACTATGGATTGGTTTTGTATCATTAAGTGATACAAAGACTTCCATGATTTAATATTAGATGGGTACATTGAATGGGATCATGGAGATGTTATTTCTAAAACTAAATGGCTTTTCAAAATTATAACACAACATTAAGAATAGTTTATTAACCTGGAGTCATTTTCAAAATATGTTTTTCAAAACTAAAATAGCCTAATTAATATTGCCCAAGTGGGAAAATGTTGGAATTTTTCCCGATGTAGGCTAATATTAATTGGAGAATTTTTAGATTAAAGAAAAAAAAAACGGGTTGATGATTTAATTTTGGTGTAGAAACATACATAATAAGCTCAAAATAAATGGGATTATGTAAGATGAGTTACACACATCTTGTTGGGCTAATGTGGTAAGGCAACTGTGTAAGCTCAACTCAATAAGAGGTTTGATGGGAGGTTCTATTAGGATTTTTTTTTTTAATAAATATATGACTATGCTCACTTTTTACTTTAATCTAGTGAATTTACCAATTGAGATCTGCTATAGTAAAGGAAAAGCGAAAAAGAAGACTAGCTTTTACAATTGTGATGAAGGTTCATTATGCCTAAATCACATCTACTCATTCAAGAACAAATCTTATTAGTTATTTTATGGTGTTCTAATATTGTGCATGTGTTTATTGCAATTTGGATTACAGCAAGGACTATCAATGCTGGTGAACACACCCATTGCGGCGGTGGGTGGTGCTGCCGCAATTTTGGATGCAAACGTTGCCCTGATCCTGGTGAAGCTACGAAGACCGGGTCTAAAGTTTAGCTTGTTACAGAGTCTAAAAGGCTCTTATATTTTTAAATGTTGCATTACCTTATTGTTGAAAAAGTAGGGTACCAATTTATCAGTCTTTCACACTAACAACTCTTGCAATTTTTTTTTAAACATGGAAAATTTTAAAAATAAAAGACCACGTGTAAGAATGAAATAAATCTATTAATGTAATGCAGATATAGAAAGTCCTCTTTACAACATATAGGGTAGGTTTTTCTTTTCTCTCATGCTCCTTATACGCTGCAAGGATGACGTGACATCCATACTGTAGATGAAAAAGAAAAACAAATCCAAAGAATTCAACACATTTGATAAAAAAAGGATGATCGTAATAGGAAAAAAATATAGTGGATGATTATCTAGAATAAAATGGAAGTTATATAGAAGAGTAGGTTTTTTTCAAATATTATATATTTATACTAAAAACAAATAGTCTTTTAAGACACCAAATGAACATAGGAATTCATTTGATGAAACATGGGATACAACTTCATTTCAAAGAAAAGATGAAACCCAAAGTTCTTTGAATTGATGAAACCCAAAAATCTTTGAATTGAAACTGACGCATCTCTTTAAAAAGGGGTGATTTGTCCCAAAGAAAGCTTGTGCATAATTACGGAATAAAATCCAAAGCTTCACCTATAAAGCAACCATTATTAGGGTTGAAAAAAAAAATGGTAGAGGCTTTATTCATATATAGAAAGGTTGCAAATCGTTAGATATAAATTAAAACGACCCGTTATTACAATGATCACCATAAGCAAAACATTAGTTATACCGGTTAACTTGTAGGCAGACAGCCAACATATAGTGGCGATCGGCCGATCGCTACTTTTTGCCAGGAAAATGGAAAATGAAAAAAGAAAATAAAAAAACCTTTGAGGAAAAGTGAGTGTAATTATTCCTTTTTAATGCTGCTACACTATATAATTGGAAAACATGCGGAAGGAAATAAATAAATCAAACAAAAGTTGGGAACAAACAAATAATAAATATTCTCCTAGGAAATGAAAATTGAGAATCACACCAAACAACATTTACACCATTAGAAATTTAAGTATTCATTGTGTGTCCGGTACTTGTTCTTAAAAGTTAATGTGCTTATATCAATGAGAAGTATATTTATAGACACGTGTACAACTTATATAGTGCCAAGTGGCAACTTGTTATTAATTAGTTAGTTAGTTTCGGTTAGTGAAGTAGATGAATATATATATATATATATATATATATGAAGACTTGCATTTTCTTATTGAAATAGACGAATATCAAAGCTGAAATACAGTACTTTTCCTTACAGATTTGTCTTTGACTATGGAACACTTCATATCCTTTTTGTTTTCTCACATGGTATTAAAGCAAATCAGACACTAATTTCTAATTTTGTTGATTCAATTCTCGTAGTTCATTTAGGTTTTCTTTGTTTACTCATTGTTCTCAAGGGAGACGAAATAAACATGGGAGATCAAGGTGTTACGAATCTTCTATACTTAGTTTGTTCAAATAGTCTTGGAATGAGTATATGAAACATAATTTTTAGTAGAAACAATTTCTTGACTTGGAGTCGATCTGTAAAGATGGCTTTATGTAGGAAGTTGAAGTTACGGTTTATAGAAGGGAAAATTCGTAAACCTAGAGAAGATGATCCTAATCATATTAAGTGAATTAGATGCGATTATATAGTATGCTGCTGGTTGTTTAACTCAATGACAAATGAATTAGCCTAGAATTTCCCTTATACGTAATCAGTGCAAGAATTGTGGCAAGAAATTGTTGAATAGTACAAGGTGGCTAGTGTTCCTTTGATCTATCAATTGCAATATGAGGTTACTAGTCTAAGACAAGAAATCAATCTGTAAGTATCTTTTATAATCGATTAAAGCGATGCTAGGACGAGCTAAATGCTTTGCAAGCTTATCCTCTTTATACATGTGGGGTATTAGATGGCTATAACTGTAATTTGAAGGATAGAGTACAAAGTTTTAAATCACGGAGTAAACTCATACAGTTCTTAATGAGATTAAATGAAGCGTATGAAGGGGTTTATAATCAAATTATATCTATGGATCCTTTTCCTAGTGTTAATAGAGCCTTTTATACGGTTCAACAAGTGGAGAAGCAACGGCTAATTACTTATAGACTGAATTTCGATGTTGAAGCTTCAGCCTTCAATACTGCTAGAGCTGACAATAGCAAAGTTGCTATAAAAAAGAAGAAAATTAGGAAACCAGTATATAAATACTGCAAAGGAGAGGGTCATGTGATGGAAAAAAATTTTCAACTAATAGGTTACTCTAATTGGTTTAAGGGTAAGCCAATTATTAAAGGGAAACAAGTTAACTCTATGGCTAGATATGATCAATCTGTTGTTAGTAGATATGTTCAACAGCATGAGATGGATACTCCACTTGATTCATATCTACCAAATTGTACAAGTGTTCAACAACAAAAGCAAGTCGGATCTATTAATAAAGATGTTATCGGTAACTTTTGTGTAGAAGTAATGCAAATGTTAAAAGACAAAAGTGAATCTTCTCAAACTCAGGTTAATATGGTTCATTGTACAGGTACTTTCCCTTCTTTTTGTTTTAGCACACTAAGTAATAAGAATGGTTATTAGATTATAGACACAGGGGTAACTAATTATATGAGTCCTTTTCTTGACATATTTCATGAAATTCGAAACCTTTTCAAACCAATTCATGTAAAATTACTAGATGATCGAATTATACATGTTGATAAAATTGGTTCTATCAATGTTAAACCTGCATTGACACTTCACAATGTGTTGTTTGTCCCTCAATTCACACACAATCTTACATCAGTCCACAAATTACTTTCTAATCGACCAACTATTGCTGAATTTAATTTAGTGCAATGCTTATTTCAATATTAGAAAACTAAACAACCTCTTGCAATGGCAAAGTTGATGAATGGGCTGTATGTACTTCAGTTAGAAATCCAAGTGCTAGTTTCATTATCCTTTGTAATAGTTCTTCTGCAGTAAATAAAGAACATATATATTTGTTACATGCTCAATTAGGTCACACTTCTATTTTCAAACTTCAACATTTGGTTGACTGTAAGGGTTTGGATTTGAGTAAGTTTGTTTCTAATACTTGTCAAGAAGCAAAGTTTCATAAACTTCCCTTTTCTAAAAGTCTTCACTATTCTTCTTATCCATTCTATCTATTACATATTGATATATGGGTCCATATCGTACTCCTTCTTTAACAATTGCACGTTTCTTCCTTATAATAGTAGATGGTTACTTTAGATCCACTTGGACATTTTTGTTACAACACAAGTCATAAGTACACTCTGTTATTGATAGATTTTTCAAGTATGTTTCGAATCATTTTGGTGTAGTTCTAAAGTTTGTTAGGTTAGACAATGGTAGTGAATTTATGTCAAATGCTTGTCAGGCCTTGTTTCATGGTTTAGGAATAATACACCAATGAACCATGACCTACACACCAAAACAAAACGGTCAAGTTGAGAGAAAACACCATAATTTGTTAGATACATCCAAAGCCTTACTCTTACCTAGAAAGTTTTGGGGTAAATATATTTTTATTGCTACATATCTTATTAACAGAATACCTATGTCCAATATTGATTGGAAAACACCTTTTGAGAAGCTCTTTGGTGAACCTCCTTCCTATGATCATCTTCAAGTGATGGGATGTTTGTATTACATTTCCACACATTTACCAAATCAAGATAAATTTGACCTATAAGGAACAAGGTGTATTTTTCTAAGCTTTGAACATGGTTAAAAAGGTTACAAGGTCTTTGACCTTAAAACTAAAAAGTCATTGTTAGCTGAGATGTTCTTTTCTTTGAGAACATTTTTCCTTCTTAAGATGAAGGTCAAGATGATGGTCTGTCTCATTCTCCTGTGTTTACACCCGTTCTTACTAGGCCAATGAATTACGTTCCTTTCCTAAATACATCAATTCAACCTTCCACTTCTTGTCCTACACAATTGTCACCCACTTGTCTTGATCAAGCTGATACTTCGATTCATCCTGCAAAACATTAGCCTAGGAGATCAACCAAAGAATGTCGAATCCCTTCTTGGCTTCATGAATTTATACATATAGCTCACTAAGCTTCTTCTACTAACACCACTTCACAACGTATTTGTTATCCCCTATTTATTACTCATTTTTTTAATTCTTACCCACCTTATTATGTTGCCTCACTTGCTAACATGTTAACAATTCAAGAACCATTGACTTACTCAGAAGCAACTAATAAACAAGAGTAAGCACAAGCCATCCGTTGTGAATTGAATACACTAAACTTAATGATACTTGAGAACTTACCTTTTTACCTAAAGATAAGAAAGTAGTTGGTTCCAAATAGGTGTTTAAAGTTAAGTATAGACCTGATGGGAGTGTTGAACGATATAAAGCTCAATTAGTTACTAAGGGGTATAATTAAAAAGAGGGTGTAGACTACCATGAAACATTTTCTCCAATTGCAAAATTAAGTACGATTAGAGTTTTAATAGCTATTGCTATTGCTTATTATTGGCTTCTTCACCAGATAGACATCAATAATGTTGTCCTTCATGGGCATATTGATGAAGAAATCTATATGTTACCACCAGATGGGTATGATAAAGCAGCTCCTACACGAGTTTGCAGGTTAAAGAAGTCTGTCCATAGTTTAAAACAGGCGTTTCGATAGTGGAACATCGAGCTTTCCAAATTTTTTATTCATTATGGATTTATTCAGTCAACTCATAATCATTCATTATTTACTATGCATACTAATACAAGTTTTATAATTGTCTTGCTATACATTGACGACATGTTAATCATAGGGACAGATCATAATGCTATTTCCACACTTAAGGATGCTTTACACATAGAGTTCACAATTAAAGATCTTGGCTTAGCCTAGCTTTTCTTAGGCTTAGAGATTTGTCAAACAAATGAAGGTACACTTATTAATTAACATAAGTCAATAGTGGATGTTTTACTAGATGCAAGATTATCAGCTACCAAGCCAACTCAAACTCCTCTTCCCAATGGTTTCAAATTTGATAACACCACTAGAGAATTACTTGACAATCCAACTTTCTATCAATGATTGGATGGCAAGTTGCTTTACATAACTCTCACTAGGTTAGATATTTGTTTTAGGATACAGTATCTCAATCGGTTTTTATCTCAGGCATGTACATCACATTTAAAAGCCTTATTTCATGTACTAGAATATCTAAAGGGGACTGCATCTCTTGGACTTTTCTACCCATCCAACAATCCTTTAGATCTTCGTGGCTTTACTAATTCTGATTAAGCAACATTTGTAGTTGATCAAAAATCAATTTCTAGATATTGTGTCTATATGGGTGGTGCATTAGTCTCTTAGAAGAGTAAAAAGCAAAGTACAATTTCCACTTCAACAACAAAGGCTAAGTATCGTAGTATGGCTAGTGCGACAAAAGAATTACTTTGGATATCCTGTCTCATGCGTGATTTACATATTCATGTTTCCCTTCCTATTCATTTGTATTGTGATAACCGTTTAACCATTCTTATTGCTAACAATATTTGCTTACATGGTCGGACCAAACATATTAATATCAACATTCATTTTGTGAGAGATCATATTAGGTCTAGTTTTGTTCAAGTTGTGCATGTTTTATCTTCCTTACAGGTAGCGAAGGTCCTTAATAAGTCTTTAGTAGACCGGCAATTCTTACATTTGTGTTCCAAGTTGAATCTTCAAGGTGATCCAACTTGAGGACAGATGTGAAAGGTATATTTATAGACATGTGTACAGCTTGTCTAGTGCCAAGTTGCAGCTTGTTATTGATTAGTTAGTTAGTACAAGTTAGCTAGTTTCAGTAAGTGAAGTAGATGAATATATATATATGAAGACTTGTATTTTCTTATTGAAATAGACGAATATGAAAGCTGGAATACAGTACTTTTCCTTGCAGATCTGTCTTCAACTATGGAACACTTCAAATCCTTTTTGTTTTCTCACAATATCAGATACATAGGATCCTACGTGTTTTTGTACGTTACATGCTCTCAGTTCGAATCCGAACTCTTTTCTTGTTATTTGCACTATCCAGCTTTAGATTTCGTGTTATTCTCATACGAATCTTGGGTATTTTGGGCTAATAATTAGTCAATTTTGCAAGATCGGAATAAAAAGCAAACGATCTGTATTGAAGCAAGAAAACATTATATTCAATCTACTTTAAATATGAGGACAAAAAAAATAATTAACTAAATTTAAATAACAAAAAAATAACAATGGTGATATTTTTATATAGTAATAGGTAACAGCACTAACAAAATTAAGCTACTAATATTACATTTAGTATGTAAGAACAAGTCAAAATGAAATTAAAATTCTATATTTCATTTTCATTCCTCTTATTTGAAAATACATTTTGAAGTTTTTGAAACCGTAATTTTAACTTTAAGGAGGAATTCGATTTTGCATTTAAGAAAATGGAGTCACTATTCTATTCTAATTTCATTAATTATGATTAATTAAAATTATTTTTTTAACCTTCAAAAAAATTATAAAATACAATTATTAAGCATTTTTTTTATAATAAAGTCTATTTCAACATTTAATTTAATGTGAGTCCATTCCATTTTCATCCATGCTAACTCCAAATATAAAAAAGGATTTTTTTTTATTTTTTTTTCAGATCCTCATTCCATTATGAGCCATTTTGTGACATAAAATGTCTGTAGAAAGTATATTGAATAGTTAAGATTCCTATTAAACTCGGTATCCATAAGCACGAGATTCTCAGTGTGATGAACTAGTTTGGACCTTTTCTCTAACAGTTATAATATAGTACTCGGAAAGACAGAATATTTAAATGGGGTGAGTTGGAAATCGGAGCAAGCATAAAGAAGGACGTACCGTTTATGATAAGGTTGTGTTTGTTTGTTTTGGGGCTTCCACTGTAGCTCTTCAGCACCTTTCTGTAGATGCACATGCATTACGGACCGATAGAAAAACATATAGTAAAAATTTCTCCAACATCTGTTTGCCGAGGAACTTGTCGTCGATTCTGATGGATAATTAAATTTATCAGATCGTTTCAGATGCGTGAAGCAGTATGTGCAGTGCAGTATGTGTCTGTAGATGCACGTGCACGTGCATCATCGTCCATCTAGTGATTTACCTCGTCACAGTACGATGATACAAGAAAGACTGTCGAGGTGTGTTATGGCAGGTTGAAACGAATAATATTGTTGTAGAAATACGGTTTTGGGTTATGGTTAATTACGAAAAAGTAAAAGAAAAATATTGGCCAAAAAAAAAGAAGGAAAAATAAAAAAAAAAAACCATTGAATCTTTATTTCTTTTTGGGAGAATTATAAATATACAAGAAAATGAAAAATATATAAGGAAAAAATGAAAAAAGTATAGGAGAATTATGAATCTTAAAATACTTATCAGAGGAACTATAAGGAGGAACATCTAGAGAAAATTGCAATTTATCCTATCATATTATACTAACACTATGATGAATACCACTGGGGGGGGGGGGGGGGGGGGGGGGGGAAGAAAAAGAAGAAGAAAAGATAACGATAAAGGATTTTTCGACATTACGGATCTAACTAATCTTACAAAATTGCGATGAGAATTACAATATTATCAGAAATATTATGAAAAGATAAGAAATAACAAGATATACAAAGCGCAGGTGAAATGCAAGACTATAGAGGAAAATTATGAATCTTAGCATAATTTCAAACCGTTCGAGAGGATAATTACACAGTTTTACTAATAACAATTAAAACATCAAATTTTCGCAGCGATTGAATTCATGCAAATAAATACAAAATTTTAGTTGTTTTATATACCATTAAAAAAACTAATTAAAGTATCTAGAGCGCTTTTCAATTAATGATAGTAGATGTTTGACGAAAAATAAGAAAATTTCTCATAATCTTCACGGCACTTCTGAAATCTATGTAGACAATTACAAGATTTAATAATAATAATAATAATAATAATAATAATAATAATAATAATAGTCCAAGCAATCATACATGGATTTTAAGCAAACATAATTTTAGTAGATAATTCTATCCGTTCTAAACTGCTTTATGATTTATGTTAAGTTCCTTGTCATATAACCACTAAGAGTACAATTACTTGAATTAAGACTTTCTTCTTTCTAATAGATCATTCGATTGAATTCACCACTTACTTAAATTTATGATTATAATCTCCATAGAGCTTGTGTTTTGACTCTCTTTTTTGGCCAAATTAGCAATGTGGAAAAAGTTCTCCTAAAATTAAACCTACACATCCTCAATTGGAGTATGTATAAGATAGATAAAGTGAAAACTATAGATAACTTGTTTTGATAAGGGTAAGATGGGAAGCAATGCCTGTTAGAAGTAGTTAAAAATTAGTTAGTTAGTTGTTAGTTTATAGTTTGTTAGCTTTTTTTCCATATACACATGGCATGGTAGATAAAAGGAAATGTATTTAAGCACTGTACAACTCCATTTTAATTATAGTTCCACATTTACTTAGCTAACAAATGCATCAGTTTCCTCTCTCAACTTTTCTTCTCTTCCTTAATTCTTTTACGGCTTTGCTTTCTTTCATCAAAATCTAGAAAGTTTTCATGGTATCAAAGCTATAGAAAACAAATCTAGTTTTGATTGATTTGTGTTGTCTTACTCATCTGATTAGTCATGGCATTATCGCCACTAGAGGATGTATCTTCTCCATATTTTTCTGCGTCATTTAGATAATCAAAACTCAGTTTGTGTTACACCTGTTTTGACAGGTTTGAATAACACTTGGCAGCTCTTTTCTTCTGGCATTATCCATATGCAATAAGGTTAGATTTGTTGATGGAACCATTCCAATACTAGACAATCAGATTCCTTGTTTCAAATTTGGAGGAGGTGCAATAATTTAATAGTTGCTTAGTTATTGAGATCCATTTCTCCTCAAATTGCATCCAACGTAATATACATGACCTCAGCAAAAGAGATTTGGGACAAGCTTAAGGTTAGGTTTTGACAAACCGATGATTCAAGGATTTGCCAATTACACAATCTATTTGGCTTAATAGTGCAAGGTAATTGTTCTATCGATGACTATTTTACTGATCTTAACACAATGTGGGAAGAGATTAGGAATTATAGGACACTTCCATATTGTTCTTGTAGAAAGTATAATAGAAAGTGTTTTGATAAATTTGCTTATATGATATAAAAGGTTCATGTTTTCAAATTTCTCAATGATCTTAATGAGAGCTTTTTTATAATTAGATCACAGATTTTGGTTTTTAAACCATTTGCTACATTAGATGAAGCTTATAATTTGGTTATAAGAGATGAATTTCAAAGACCTGCTAGGCTAAAAGATCTCGATATTGTCAATGTTTTTGCAATGCTTATTGTAAATGACAATAGAGTAAAAGGTTGGAATGAAATCTACTATAGCTATTGTAAGAAACAAGGTTATTTAAAGGAGAAGTGTTACAAGTTGATAGGATATCCTCCACATTTTAAATTTAACAAGGCCAAAATTGTTGGTGCAAGTTATGTGTTTGGTCATGCTACTGATGAAATAGATGCAAGACAATTAAGCCCTAGTATGGAAAGCAGTACAGTTCCTATTACTAATGGAAGGAACGATGTGAATGTTCCAAGTGTTAACTTGACAAAGGATCAAGTTGTTTAACTTTATCCTTACTTAATGTGTCAAATTCTAGCTTGAAAAACTCTAATACATAAACTTCTTCTTCATGATCTGTGTTTCAAGCCTTCTTATTATAGAATAAGCCTTAAGCAAGTTCCTCTTTGGATGTGTCTCATCTAGTTTTAGCTCATTCAAATGACATGTTAAGTAATAGTTTTTCTACTATTTGGAAAATAGATTCAGGAGCGACAGATCATATGATCAGCTCCTTAAGTTTGTTTCATTCATTTTGCTCCATTTAAAATTGTTTTGTTCGACTCCTAATTAGCAAAAACTTCAAGCTACTCACAAAGGGTCAATGCATTTAAACACATATTTTGTTCTTCATGATGTGTTGTTTATACCCTCGTTTCAGTATAATTTAGTTTTTGTATCCAAATTACTTTCTACAAATACATATGCAATTTTATTCACTAAAGAATATGCATATGTTTAGGACTCTTTAACAAAGAGAGTGATTAGTTAAGCTAAGGCTAGCTATGGTCATTTTTTTTTAGCAAGATTTTATTTGTTCTCAATTTGATACTTCTTGTAATCCTACTGTCATTTCATTTGTTTCATTTGTTCTTAATGGTTTACCAAGTAGTTTTGATATTTGGCATTATAGACTTAGACATACTTCAATTGATAAGCTCAAAGTTGGTTAAAGCCTTAATAAGGCTATTCAATGTAATTCTTTTGATTTTTGTGTTTCTCCATTAGCAAAACAGTAGAGAAGTTCATTTCCTATACATAAGAAATCTACTTTAAGTCCTTTTGAATTAGTTCATGTTGATATATGGGAGGTCTTATGATGCTTGTACTATTAATGGTCATTACTTTTTCTTAACTACATTAGATGATTATACTAAAGTTACTTGGGTGTTTATCATGAGATCTAAGCATGAAGTTACTTCTTTACTTCCTGCCTCTTATCAATTGGTTGTAAATCAATTTCATAGTCATATTAAGACCATACATTCTAATTATGGCAAAGAATTTAACTTGGTAGATTTTTATTTAGCACATGGCATGGTTCATCAATTTTCTTGTGTTGAATCTCCTCAACAATATGGGTTTGTTGAGCGCAAGCATCAACACTTATTGTCTGTTGCTCCAACTCTTTTGTTTCAATCTTCATTACCTATTTCTCTTTAGGGGGATGATATTTTAGTAACAACTTACATCATTAATAGAACTGCTTCATCTGTTCTTCCAGGAAACACTACTCCATACACCATGTTATTCAATAAAACACCTTCATACTCACAATTTTGTGTTTTTGGATCCATGTGCTTTGACTCTACACTTAAGACAAATCATAATAAATTTGATCCTTGTACTTACCCCTGCATATTTATTAGGTATCCTTCTAATGTCAAAGGTTACAAGCTATTTGATTTAGTGGATTAGAAATATTTCATTTCTTGAGACACACATTTTCTAAAACATGTGTTCCCATCCAAAGTTCTACTTTCACTCAACTAACAAATGCATCAGTTTCCTCTCTCAACCTTTCCTCTCTTCTCTAGTTCTTTTGCTATCTTCTAGCTTGGCTATAAGTTCATAAGCTTTTAAACATAAACCTATACTCTGTAATGTCTAATACCATCTTGAAACCTATCTGATCATAAAGTGCTTATAGATTGCAATGTTGGACAGGTTTTAGTGCTCAACAATAGCAAAAACTCTCACCTATATCTTTGTTATATTTTGCCAATATAGATTCGAAAAATTTTGAAGCAAAACTTTCCTTTAGCTGCCTCAAACCTCATAGAACCACTACACATAATCTACAAATCCCACCATACCTTTATGAAATTTGTGATTTCCCACTTCTTTCTTCAAAGTTTAAATATATAACTATTTATACCACTTCTCCAACAGTATCTAGTGCTCATCTTTTAAAGCCATAAGAAAAATGATTTATTGACTATTACTTGTTACATGGGATAGTAAGTGGTAAACAAACGCGGATCAAATATGACACATACAATATAAAAATGAAAAAAGAAAAGAAAACTAAACTGCCGATGAGTAAGTTAACTTCCAGGATTTGATAGAATCTTGCTCACTATTGATGATGATATAGGTGGTGTATGTGAATGGGCCTTATAATGAAGATGCCTGAAAACTATACAGCTAGGACATTGTCAAACAGATAGATAATTAAGATAGTATATCACTATAATATTTACCTAGCTACCTAAAATGGAAATTAAGTGGAAGAAAATCTTTTATCAGCTGTTAGAGAGACATAAGTAAGGCCCAAAAAAGTTTTTTTAAAAAAAAAAAAAAGCTAAAAAATGATGCCTCATTCAAAACAGAAACATGAAATCCACGTTATGGATTTCGGTATATAGAAGTTATCAAGCAATAGTAGGTCACCCATGTGATAGTGTTAAAGTAACTTCCTTTCATCTCACTCACTACAAACTTCTTTGTTTTTAAATTCATTTCGATAATGTGTTCTCTACTAAAGTAATTATAAACTAGTAAAAGTACATAATCAGATTTATGAACCAAACAATCAAAACAAGTAACACCAAATCTTAAGCAAAACTATCAAATGGAAGCAAATCCGATGATATATTGCAAATACATTAATTCTACATGAACAAAATTTTACCGAAAATACTTATTATTCATGGATTAGGATCCAATCCATTTCCTTTTAAGTGCGGTAGAAACGCATATGATGTATTTCTAGATCTGATGTGATAGAAATAATGGGGGAAGAAGAAGAGAAAAAGCACATACTTGGATGATTACAACCCATGGTTGCTCTTTCGGTAGAGGGTGATTCTTAGAGTCATGGAGATTCAATCGAGTTAAGCATACATGAGTGATATTGATTCGGCTCATCTAATTTATATTTCTTTAAAAAATGGGAAAATAATTCAAGCATTAAGCCCATGTCAGGCTTTATTTTGAAATTTATAGTATAAGATTATAATCCTGGAAAAAAAAAAAAAAAAAGGAAAACGAGAGATGAGCCGAAGCAATATCACACCATGTCTACTTCTCATAAGACATGATTAGGTGTATTAACTACAAGAGCGACATCCCTCAGGAAGGTGCAAATGATTTCTAGGGCTTGGGGTTCTTCTGCTACAAGCGCAATACTTTTATACTGGAAAACGAGGGTCTTTTATTTTTAAGAAATGAAAAAAAAAAAAAGAAAGAAAGAAAAAGTTACATGGAAAGATATGATATGATGGGACTTTTTTTACTGTGATGTTAAGTAAAATAACTTGCCATATAATGTTAGCAGGTAATTTCCTTTCTTTCATATTTTTCATTTAATTAATTATTCATAAAAAATATGACATGTTATTTAGGTAACAAAGTAACCTATTTTAATATAATAAAAAGTGTAAATTCAATTTTATTAAATTAATAATTTAAATTCATCAAAGTTATGATAATGTATTCTTCTTATAAATCCTTAAAATTTTTCTACAATAACACTAATGGATATGATGTAAATGGTTATAAACTCCTACGTATAAGTTCTACTTATACATACCTATAACCAAACAAAACCATCTACGGTGTATATCACTCTAATTTGTTGTATTTCGATAGTCCTTCCTTCGATATTCCAATTGGACGGCTCCAAATGTAGTGACTAGGGAGGGATCGCTGGATTGGAGAGAAAGATAGATACTAATAATAGTGCGTCCAATCACTAGGCATTTGGACATTTAAAAATTATTTTAGCAGGATTCCCGAATCCGACTAGTAATAATTCCATATCTCTATTTTTTCTATATAAAACCACCACTATATAAAGTTCATTTAAATTTGCATAGAGGGTTCTTTTATTCTATGCCCGTGGGCTTTTATGGCATAAAAAGATGTAATAAGCTAACCTACTCAGATGTCAATCTTCTAATTACTCACTCTCCATGATCATGAATTGAACTTGTAAACTAAGGTTGATGCAATAAATTGATATGGGAGCGGAAAAATAAAAAAAAATAAAAAAAAGTTTTTCACCATTCGATTCTTGCTTGACTTATTACCCTAAAAGTACCCTCCGTGCTTGAAAGTCGTGTATGGTTTAGTTGATCTTTCCTTCGAGCTAAAGTTCGGTCGAAGAAAATCCTTTAATCTCTTCCTTGCAAGGATTCTTGATTGATTATTTTCATCCATATCTTTTTTCTTATTAATTACTATGTAATCATTTTTTTTTTAAATATGAAAAATTTTCTCCTTTAGGTTTTTAATTGATATTTCAAAACTCCCGTTAGTGAAATCCATTATTATCGTGTTACTGAAATGACAAATATAGATAATTGGCATCGCTATTTGTTTAGTTAAATTGGATAAGATTTAAAATATTCAAATTTTTTTATTTCACGTTTGATAAGGATATAAGGTATGACAATATAGACAGATATAACTCCACGACTCAATCCTTCAAAACATGACGTTTCATTCTTACCATTTTTATTTGTAATGAGAATCCCAAATTATCGGGAGCCGTAGCTCTTTTCTTTTGTCATATTTACATCCATATCAAGCTTTTTATCTCATTGTAACAAATTAATTTAAAGAGACCTGAATGCATAATTCGACAGTCATAAGTAATTATTACAGAAATGTTTTAATGCTAAACTGTAGATAGGTAACACGCAAATGGCTCCATAGAAATCTACACGGCACTATAATAACGGTTTCATATTTTAATTAAAATGATTGATAATTTTTAAGTTTAGACAAAAACACACACACATATATATACAGGTAAGGGGCTATTTAGAAGATTTTTTAAGGTATCAAATAAAAATAAAAATCTTTTTTTTATATACTTTTTTTTTTATAAGGTGTATAACAAAAAAAAAAAAAATTCAGCATCTCACTCTTTTTTATGGACCGACTGATGTACACATGTTGGTCTCTCTATTTGTGCATGAAACTTATTACCTTTATAATTGGACCCTATAGATCCAATGCCTTATTTAGTTTGCTCAATTTTTATTATCCAATTATTCAAATTTTTGTAAATATCCATTTTTTTGTAATTTACAAAGATTTGAGGTGAAATATCAACATTTTATGTGGGGTAAATTATAAATACTCTCTAAACTCTCAAAATATAGCTTTCCCTATTTATAATGTTTAAAAAAGCACATACACCTTGTTTTTCAGATATACAATCTTCATCTATTCAAACTGCCTAATCTATCTACCAAACCCATTTGCTCTTATGCAATTTTGTTCGAATGTTCATGCTAACTCATTTATACGTAGATTATTATGGGTGAGCATAAAGATGGACCTAGGTGAACTAATCCATAAATTAAACTAAACCAAATAGTCAATATGATTCTTTTTTTTTTTCAAACCAATTTGATCTGGAAATTTTTCAAATATAATTGAATCAAATATTTATGATACATTTAGATGATAGATAAAAAAAAATCAAACTAAACTATTTTCAGAAACAAAATAACTTTTTATTGTAATTAAAGAAAAGCATAATGTGAATGTATATATATTTGTATTTTTTTGCACGTGACTTTGGGATATTAATCACATTCTATTAGGAAGTCAGTTTCACTCCCAACTGTTTTGCTATTAGTTAGTATAAACACTCTGTATATATACCTATACCTCAATTGATAAAATACTTTTCCTTTTCTATCCATTTATCTATTCCTCTTGCTTCTGCCGATATTATGATAGAGCACAATACTATGAACATTAGTTGATAGTCAAATTGCCAATAGTGGTTATGAGTTCACATGGTGTTAGAGCAGTTGATCGGATGCTCTCTTTGTTGCAGCTGTATTTCTCTCTATTTGTAAGTCCATTTCATTTTGCTTTATGGTAATGGCAATTGTAGAACAAACTAATATTGATCTATTTTATCATTTTGGTTTGGATAATTCAAACATGATGCTCAAAAATGTAATTTTCAATGGTAGAAACTTTATAGCCTAGAGTAGGTCAATCAAATTAGGTTTAGGATCAAAATTTAAGTTAGGATTTATCGATGAATCAATTCCTAAGCCTAAAGATGAGTCTCCAAAGTTGATCGAGTGGATTAGATGCAATTACATGGGTGTTCATGGTTATTTAATCCGATGAGCACTAATTTGTTTCCAAATTATCTTTATGTACAATCAACACGAAATCATTAGCTAGAAATTAAAGAATAGTATGGACACACTAATAGACCATTAGTTTAACAATTGCAATAAGAGATATGTAACATAAAAGAAGGAAACATGTAAGTTTCTAAATACTACAATAGAATGAAGAAAATTTGGGATGAGCTTTAAGTTCTTAAGCTATATCTGTTATAAACCACGACCAAGAACAAACAAGGCCGATCGCTAAATGGGTTTAAGCTTGCAGAAAGCTCGAAAAAGAATTAATGAGAAGAGGTACGAAAAAAGTGACAAAGACAAATGAAACAGTAAGCAAACCTACGAATAGCTTTAAAAGTATGACACATCAATGGAACTCCCAAAGACTCACAACACAATTCGATATGATGCACGAATTAGTCTAACAAGGTTACTCGTCATCTAACCTTGCTTAAAGAAAAGGATAAGAATGATACCGAGAGTAAACAAACAGTGTTTATGCAAGAAAAAAAAGTACTCAAGTGTATTAAAGGTAATCTGATCTATTATAGTTACAAGTACAAAGGTATTTATACTCATAAGTTGGGGCAACTTGCCTAAAAGGAAAAAAAAAAAACCAATAAGAATATTTCCTAAAGAAATAATGTACACAATACAAGAGAATAAAAATAAATATATAAGGAAAATAATCATTAATACTACAAATTCTATATACGATACTGTACATGTGGTGATGCTGCATTGGTGAGGTTATTAAGAGATGCGAACAAAAAGTATAAACAAATAGGCTTATTCGAGCAAGAATGGCTTGGTCAATCCAAATCCTCTATCTTTCGGCTTTTCGGTAAGGATGATACCGAGTGATTGGTCGACTCGACATTAGATAGTAATCAACTCAGCATACCATAGAATAATGAGCACTCATATAGTATGGCATTAAAGGTGACTCGACAAGGAAGTACTCGACCTTGGTAGAGGTTGATTGGAACATAAGGATTCGTCTTGCTAGCCCTTCTAATCCTCGAGCTCAGCTTCAGGTCAAGGGTCCCATAGCTTGATTCCCATTAGTATCTAAGATGTACTTGCAGCCATTTAGAGTACTGTACTTGTGATATTTATACTCACATTGCTAAATTTGATTCAAAGCATAAGCTCATTCTATTTCTTATGAGATTATCTGATGGCTTTAAATATGTTACAAATCAAATTTTAGGCATCAACCCACTTCCTACTATTAATTGATCATTTTATTTGGTACAACAAATTAAAATTGATAGGCAAATTACATTAGGATATGCTCAAGATCTAGATGTCATTACTTGTTATACTAATAAAGAGATAGTTGGTAAAAGAAAGTTTAAACCATTTGCTACTAAGGTTTTCTGTAAACATTGCAAATCAGAGAGGTATTCTAGAGATTCATGTTTCCAAATCATAGTATATATCAACTAGTACAAAGGGAAACGTATTAACAATAAGAAGTTTAAAAGTATAAGTAGTATTCATTTTAGTTTTAAAGGAAAAAGGCGAAAGTATTCTTTTGAATCTCCTTTTGATCACAACAATTGTGATTTTGATAGCAATGCAAGTAATATATGATCTACTGTGGATCCTTCTTTGGTTCATAATGTGTGTCAGGAGATGGGAAAGGGAAGGGAATTGCTGAAGAAAGTGACTCTACAGCAGTGAATATGATACATTTAGCAAGTACATTCATTACTCATACTCATTCATTGAATGTTTCAAATGCTAGCTATGATTCATGGATTGTAGATACTGGTGCTATAGACCATATGACACGTTATGAGTCTTTACTTTCTTGTAAACAATCTTTGTCTAAGCCTATACCAATCAAGTTACCTAATGGATCACTTAAACTTGTTTCTGTCATTGGTAAATTTCATATCTCACCATCCTTAGTCTTACACAATGTTTTTCTAATT
This sequence comes from Lumnitzera racemosa, assembly GCA_024138005.1. Classification (NCBI taxonomy): domain Eukaryota; kingdom Viridiplantae; phylum Streptophyta; class Magnoliopsida; order Myrtales; family Combretaceae; genus Lumnitzera; species Lumnitzera racemosa. Next base: position 10,543,707 of record JAMXBC010000002.1, read on the forward strand.
CTTGATTTTACCCATAGCCTTCTATCTGTAAGCAAGATTACTCAACACCAAAAATTGACTGCCATTTCACTTTTGATTCATGTCATTTTCAAGACCAAAGTAATAAGTGTGTTGCTACAGCTAAAGCGATCAATGGACTTTATGTACTTTTTCCTAAAGCCGCTATAGGTAGTTCTTCATCTCTTTCCAATTTAATAGATAACGGTTCATGTTGTACTAAAGCCAAGAAAATTCGTTTGTTACATGCTAGGGTAGGGTATGCTTCTCTTTCTAAGATACGACATTTAGGATCTTATGATGTTTCTTTATTAAAAGATTTGTATCGTGATGTTTGTCATGTTTCCAAAATCCATGGACTGCCTTTTCAACATAGTGAGTGTAAGTCATTAATATCTTTTGATTTGGTTCACTTAGATCTATAGAGACCTTATAGACTGACTTCAAAAACAAGTGCAAATTACTTTCTTACTTTGTTAGATAACTTTAGCAGATGCACTTGGACTTACATGTTAAAGAGTAAGTTTTAAGTTTGTTCTACTCTAGCTAAGTTCTTTCATTATGTCTCCAATCATTTTAAAATAACTCCAAAGATAGTAAGAACTAATAATGGCTTAGAATTTGTGTCTCATGCTCGTAAAACTTTGTTTGATAGTCTTAGCATTTTTCACCAATGGACCATGATTTACTCTCCTCAACAAAATGGTAGAATAGAGTGTAAGCATTGTCATTTGTTGGACACTTCAAGAGCTATTAGAATCCATGTTGATCTACCCATTTTTTTTCGAAGTGAGTGTATTTTGGTAGCTATATACATGAATTTCTTTTTAATACAAAACCAGATTACAATTATCTACAAACTATAGAGTATCTTTACTTTGTTGTCAAGCATCAAACACCTTTTGATAAATTTGAGCAAGAGGTTTAAAGTGTGTGTTTCCAAGTTATATGCAAGCACAAAAGGGTTGCAAGCTCTTTGACCTTGCTAGCAAGAAATTAATTGTGAGTAGGGATGTCATCTTTTATGAACATGATTCATCCTTATTGGAATGCATATAAACTTTTAAAACTATATACCACTAAGCTATATATTAGTTAATTAAGCTCAAAACTTTAGTCCATAGGCTAGCTTCAACAATAAAATTAATTGTGTGAACACATTCATATTTTCTTCAATTATCAACCCATTACATGTCGATAATACACATTTATATCATGAATGTGAACCTTTTAATTCAGACTAAGAAGCGAATGAACTAAATTATAATTTTTACGATGAAATATTTCCAAAAGATAAAGTGAGCAAATATTATATCGATTTGGTTTGGTTTGGCGAAAAATATAAATCCTATCAAACCGAAAAGCACGCACCGGTACAGTGTTGTAAGTTTCGAAAGCTTAAAATTAAAACCATTAGATTACATCTAATATAAAAATCCTGAAATTCATACGACCATACAAGGTTTGAAAGGTTGAATCTCATCGGCTGTTTATGCTCAACGGTCAAACCCTACTAGGAATGGTATTAGTTGTTAGATTTGCTTTTACCGGCTGGGGAATACGAAACATATAATAATTTGGTGCTCATAATAAATATATAATATCATACACGGTCTTTCATAAAACGTGCTTTATTCTTGTAAAGGCATAATAGTGGAGCTGGCGGCCGGTGAGAGAACAAAAGCTAGCTTGAGGTCCCAAAACATGGCATTGTTTAAGGTTTAAATATGTTCCTGAAAAGCAACAAAGAGACAAGAGACATAAAGGCAACGTAGGATAAGTTACTTTAATCTATGTCAACAGTAACGTCTTGATTTATTTAATTTAATTGTAAGGAAATATTAATAAGTACTTTGAGTGTATTTGTTAAGAGATTAAATAAAAAATAATTTTGAATCTTTTAATCATTTACTCTTTTAAAATTTATAGATAAAATCAAACTCAAACTTAAAATGTATAACGATGGTAATTCATATTTATCATCACCACGATCCGTGTGCGTGTGTGTGAGAAAATCAGGTGGTTTCCCCAAAAAGACAAGGAAGAATCTATTGAATGGTCTTGGTCTCTTCAATATGTTACTTGAGAAAATCCAAGACCTCAAATGTAAAAAGATGCCGATGACTATACTTTTCCTTCCTTCGAAATTGTCGAAATACCTTTCCTTTTTTATTATTATAAATTATCTCAATAGGCCCTACAATAACAGTGAAGCTGGCAAATTTTAGCTCCTTGATAAGAATTTTCCAAAGAATAGAGAAATTGACTTTATATGAGACTAATCCTTTGACTGAACAAACCAAGGAAAATTAGGCATTTTGTATATTTCGGCATGCTATGCTCATAATTTTGCTGTAGGTGTAATTTTGAAGGAGGCTATTGAATTACTCCGTATCCACTAGTTACATAAAACAATATAATAAATAAATAAGAAAATAGAAACAAATAATAACTACTTATATCAGAGTATAATTGATGTGTTAATAAAATATCAGATAAAGATAGAACATAACAGAAAAACAAATTTAATATCTTTATTTTTATTAGATTCTACTAAAACCCTAAATCTATTAGACTTGAACAATTACTCAAAGATTAGATCTTCACATGTTAGGGATGTAATGTTTATTCACAAATTATGGTTCTCATCATAGATTGTACGAAGGATTAAGAGTAAGCATCGAAACCAAAAGTTTTATAAGAATATGAATGAGTAAAGATTCAAGCAAATAAGTTTGGAGATTTCAGTGAAGATTTTGAATATTTAATTTAAATAATGATGAGTTGAAGTTGGAAATTAGATTTAGAAAATAATTTAGAGAAGTTTTAGATCAACCTCTCGGATTTAATCTAAAAAAGAATGTAAGTTAACCCATAGCTACAGGTTCGAATCTAAAATTTCATTGAGTGTTTAATCAAAGACTAGGATTACGCTACAATCATCGATATTTCTTAAATATGGATATGAATTGAGAATTCTAGCCTTATAGGGGCTCAAGACACATCTGTATGGTTATTTGATTGCTACTTATGGGTATTAGGATTAGTAAATAATGAATCTAATAAAAGTGGAACATTAAGCATTCTGTACTGCTTTGTACTAGGAGATGCTAAGAGAGACTGAGAGATGCCTGCAATTTTAGATATCCGTCCAATGATCAATATAATATGACTGGCCCATCGAGTAACCTTGTAACTTAAGAGATCTGGTTACTGCCTATATACCCTTTATGGTATATACGATATGTATTTTCCTCTTCAACTTTCACTAGATCTTCTAGAACAATGGTTATTTATGATCCTTTAGATGAAGGCATAAAATTTTGAGACTATATGAAGAGATAAATACATATTTTTTTTAAATTATCAAAAAATCAAATCAAATTTCTTTAACAATTTAGAGGGTATGTCTCAACTTCACTAATTGTTCTTGGGATGAATTTGCAGCACTCCCTCTTAATCTAAATAGCAACAACATAAACAATTCCATTACCCCGTACTTTGATAAAATAAAATAAAATAAAAATCACATCATTATCGATTTAAAGCCCAACACTATATGAGATAAATAAAATTACCTCACTTTTCAATAATGAGACAGAAGATTAAAGATTTATTCAAAACGTCCAAGAATCATTATTGTGTACATGCAAATTAGAAACGTAAAATGTGACCCTCGATATGCATTCCCTAAACTCTAAAGACGTAATTTTATCACCCATAGCTATTAAAAATCTATATGCCTTCCTAATAGTCTTTCAAGCTTCCAAAACCGTGATTTGGGTTTTTGATGAAAAATTAGAATTTCAACAGCAATTAGGCAACACATGAATATTTTGGAAATTATAGAAAAATAAAGCCAATTTTTTTAAGCTTAGGAGTGTCTTAGCATCTAACCAATAGTTTTGATGGATGAATTTGCAATTACTTCTTAAAATTAAGAAAAGATTCAATAGTATTAACACACTATATAAATCAATGAGTAGAATATATAATTAATACTTTTTGAAAAAGTACGTTACTTTATTTTAAGTATTTAAATATCATTAGTACTTACATCAGGTTCCTCAATTCACATGGTGTATTAATACCATTAAAACTTATTTACTTGAAGACAAGCCTAGAGACATCAACGGAACTCTAAGACACCCTAAGAAACCACCATCATCTCCTACATTGACACTAAGGCAAAAGCCCTACCACCTCCACTTTGTGCCACATATGCTCTCAAGGGTTTCAAGTATGCCCCCACTAAAAGCTCGTCCTGGAGACAATTTTTAGTGTTAACTCATTCTTAGTGTGAAGGGTTTGTTGGTTGAATGCTTAAGAGGGAGTTATGTTGAAAATAGAAATGTTTGTGATGAAAAGAATGGATTCCAAATATCAGCTATTTAGCTACACTCCAATATAAATTAAATACCATAATCACATGATATAACGTAAGTGTGTAATAACTTATATATATTATAAACAAATAATAAGATATGAAAGTAGAAACCACTTCTATATTTCAAGAGTTCCTCTACTACTACTCTTAGACATGTAAACAGTAACCTTATGTGCTAAGATACTTGTTGAAGAGAATGTTATAGATAATTGACAGACAGTTCCTATCGCTTTTGGTGGATTATTTATAATTTAAGTTGGGGCAATCTACTTAACCTGAAATGTCGGTAATTTGCAGAGTTTAATATTGATCTACATAATCTAAAAGATAGATCCCACAAGTTACATTGAAGACAGAGGGTAGTCTACAATATGTATGTGTGTGTGTGTGTAGGGTTTGATGGTGATTAGTGATTGCTCAGCTAATTCAAAATATCCCTAGGACCAATGTAACGATTCGGTTGGAACTCCTTTGTTACGCCCCGAAGCGGCAGAGTCGTAACAACCCCGCTGTGTAAACCATCCTAAGATAGAAGTTGGCCTTACAACCGCTATCTTAGACCTAATCTACACAAGGCATCTACGACTAACCCTTTTTGAAGTAAACAGTTTGTAATTTAAATAATTCATTTACCTAAGAAAGTGAGAAAAGTTATATATAATCACTATAATTCAGTTATTACATTAATCAGAAATGAAAAGTAATAACATATGTGTTGATTCTTTAATGTTTTTCCTCACTCCTCAGGATCCAGCAGTTACTAGCTTCAGAGTAGTTGTTGCCGCTTCTTAGCCAGCACTTGTACGACGTCTATTAGGGATGTGAGCAACCACAGCTCAGTAAGTTAGGATGAAGGACTTAAAACTATACTATAAACACAACAAGATTTTCAATCAACTTATTAGGTGCAATGCATGTGCAAGCAAATGCCATCACACGACGTTGTCCGGCCCATCGTGAGATTAGAGAAATTGCGCCCACTCTAATCCAGGTTGAGGAGTTGTCATTAATGCAACAGCTCACAACCAAACCCAGGCTTGTGTAATGGAGACCTCGCTCCTCCCACGACTACCTTCAAACCATTGTCTTCACCCTCGCCACGACCTACTCTTCTGTCACTTAGTTCGACTAAAGATGAAAAAGGGATCATTTTGCAATCCTGCGCTATCCTTTTCGAAGGGGTCGGTATTTGGCCGGAGAGTCCTAAGTTTCCCTAACGGGTTGCCATGCATGTCCGATTATGATTACTGGTCATATATTTGATTAAGTCCAGTTTAGGGTGATCAATCATTTCATACAAATCATACAATACATACTAGAGCAACAAACAGAATCATAGCATCACCCATAATCAAGTACATGCACACATCCAACTATCTAACAAGCACAACCAAGCATAATCTCAAGCTTCCCAAAATACACAATTGTATTAATCCCAACTTACCTCGACTTTTCGCTCACTCACTCGAGGTTCGACTTGCTTAGGCCATCGCCGATTATCTCTATAACCCAAACGTGGTTTTAGTTTTCATATAATGATTATAGGTTCATTTTCTCCTATAACGCTTATTGTTATATTTTATTTAAGGTTTAATATACCTAATTATCTAGGTCTTAAGTCTTTTACAATAATTCTAGGTTTAGGTTCGGTTCGGTTTCCGCATCAATTTTTTTTTTAAATTAGGTTCTAGTTTGATTTCTAAGTCCTAAATATGTTTGAATCCTAATGTGAAATTAATCACAATAAGCTCGAGTATTCAAATATCCTATTGGGTCTTAATTTAGTAATCTAAACTATTCGGTACACGCTAGTCCTAATTAGGGTATTGGATTTATTCCCGACGTGAGAAAATCTTACTTTTTTATATAATTACCTAAAATTCAATCTTAATTCAGATTTAATATTATTCTGATTTTTACTCTAATATTATCTAAATAACCCTAATTTTTTAGATTTATTAATTTACAATTTCACATATTACTAATTTCTTATATTAATTACCTAATTTCCTAAATTAACCATACTTTATACTCCAAAGGTTAGGATTAGGGTTCCACATCAGAAATTAACATCCCTAAACATCTAATTACTATCTAAATCTGTAATTAATATCTTAATCACCTAATTAACCCCAAATTACCCAATTTTCCATCATTTTAGAGCTAAAAATTAACTTAAAATTTTCAAAAATTAATTTTAAAAAAAATGGCTTCATAGCACTGTTTTATATCACATGAGCATCCTATATAAAAAAATTGAGCTCCAAATTACACTCCTAAACCTATTTATTTTCCGTTCTAATCATGCCCGGTTTTACACGATTTCTTAAAGACCTTATATTTTCAGACGTGATTAAACTAAATCACTATTTTTCCCTAAATCCACATACAATAAAACCTCAGAATAACAAGTTTCATAATTTTCTAAAACTATTTACTATTTTTACAAAATTACACAAGAATCGGGCTGGAAATTGGACTCACCAATCTAGGTAGCTCCGGCCACCATCGGCCGCCGTAGCCTTATCGTCCAGCCTGGGCGCTGCTACCACCGTGTGATGGTGATGGCCGTCCACTCCCAGCTGTCACGCCCCGAAGCAGCAGAGTCGTAACAGCCCCGCCGTGTAAACCATCCTAAGATAGAAGTTAGCCTTACAACCACTATCTTAGACCTGATCTACACAAGGCGTCCACAACTAACCCGCTTTGAAGTAAACAGTTTGTAATTTAAATAAATCATTTACCTATAAAAGTGAGGAATTATATATATGTTATAATTCAGTTATTGCAGTTAAAGTTTACAATATTTCTCTATAGTATTTTTCTATATCATTACATCATTCGAAAATGAAAAATAATAAAAACTTAGACCTTAAAAATATGTGTTTATTCTTCAATATTTTTCCTCACTCCCCAGGATCCAGCAGTTGCTAGCTTCAGAATAGTTATTTACCTCTTCTTAGCCAGCACCTGCACAACGTCTATAAGGATGTGAGCAACCACAGCTCAGTAAGTAGGGACGAAGGACTTAAAACTATACCAGAAACACAATAAGGTTTTCAATCACTTATTAGATGCAATACATGTGCAAGCAAATGCCATCGCACGACGTTGTTCGGCCCATCGTGAGATTAGAGAAATTGCGTCCGCTCTAATCTGGGTTGAGGAGTTGCCGTTAATGCAACAGCTCATGACCAAACCCAGGCTTGTGTAATGAAGACCTTGCTCCTCTAGGGACTACCTTCGAACCACTGTCTTCACCCTCGCCGCGACCTCCTCTCCTGTCACTTAGTTCGACTGAGGATGAAGAAGGGACCATTTTGCAATCATGCGCTATCCCTTCCGAAGGGGTCAGTATTTGGCCGGAGAGTCCTAAGTTCCCCTAACGGGTTGCCATATATGCCCGATTATGATTACTGGTCGGATATTTGATTAAGTCCAGTTGAGGGTGATCGATCCTTTCATACAAATCATACAATATGTACCAGAGCAACAAACAGAATCATAGCATCACCTATAATCAAACACATGCACACATTCAACTATCTAACAAGCACAACCAAGCATAATCTTAAGTCTCCAAAATACAGCATCGTATTAATTCCAACTTACCTCGACTCCTCGCTCACTCGCTCGAGGTCCGATTTGCTCAGGCCATCGTTGATCATCCCTACAACACAAACGTGGTTTCAGTTTTTCATATAACTATTATAGGTTTGTTTTATCCTATAACGCTTATTGTTATGTTTTATTTAGGGTTTAAGATACCTAATTATCTAGGTCTTAAGTCTTTTATAATTATTCTAGGTTTGGGTTTAGGTTCGGGTTTCGCATCGATTTCTAAATTAGATTCTAGTTCGATTTCTAGGTACTGTTTTGTACCCGGACCCTAGAAATTTGTTTCAACTCATAATGTGAAACTAACCACATTATTTCCAGATACCATAAATACGATCATTACCCCTAGTCATCATTTTATTCCATCCGGTACACTTATATCCTTATTAGTGTACCGAATTCACTCCTAATGTGAGAAATGTTTATATTTTTCATATAATTACATAAATTCAAATTTCCTATCAGATTTATTGTACATTTTTATTATTATCACAATATCAATTTTTATTATAATATTTCCTATTTATTATATTTCCAATAATTACCTATTATGTATTATTACCTTTTATGTATATATTACACTTCTAATATTTATATCACTCTAATTATCATCTCTAAATATCAATTATCATTTCAAAATGTCTAAATTCATCCTAAATCATATTTTACTCCTAATTACCCTAATTTACAAAATTAACTTAAAATGTACTATTTTTCCATATTACTCATTTACTACATAATTAACCTAATAATTACATCTAACACCCTAAATGCTACAAGTATCATTCTCCATTAGATTTCAACATCCTTAAACATCTACTTATTCACTAAGTCAATAATTAATAATTTAATTACTTAACTAACTCCAAATTACCCAATTTTTCCATCATTTTAGGACAAAAAATTAACTTAAAAATTTAGAAAATTAATTTTTAAAAAAATGGCTTCATAGTACTATTGTATATCACATGAGCATCCTACAGAAAAAAAATTGAGCTCCAAACTACACTCCTAAGGTCATTTATTTCTAAACCGAAATGTGATCGGTTTTGCATGATTTCTTAAGGACCCTATATTACGGGACATGTTTTCATCAAAATAATATTTTTCCTACAAACTACATACAAAAATATCCTAGAATAACAAAATTCATAATTTTATAATAATATTTACTATTTTTACAAAATTACACAAAATCGGGCTAGAAATCGGACTCACCGATTTGGGTAACTCCGGCCACCACCGGCCGCCGTGGCCTTGTCGTCTGGCCTGGGCACTGCCACCACCATGTGGTGGTGGTGTCCGTCCACTCCCAGCTCCTCGTCTGGTGTGGGTTCCCTTTGAAAGCCCTAATTGCACAGTTTTTCTAATTTTTTTTCTAAACCAAATTTTTCTCTCAATTTTCGTCTCTCCCTAATTTTTTCTAATTTCTAACTGTCCAAATGAGTTCCTGAATTTTTCCTGCTATTTATAAGGCTTTATAGGATTTATTGTGCATTAAATGGGACAAGACAATTGCCTTATCTCTTGATTTTTTTGCTTTTATGTTGTCTTAATTTAATTGGTTGATTTTTCTTTTTCAGGTTCTGACTTGCCACGACCAAATTTGCATCATTCCACACTCATCTGACTTTTTCCTGATTTTTTCACAATTAATTTATAATTTTCTTGAATTATTTAGTATTATTTTAGCACATTTCGCGTATTTTAAGTAATTACGCGTATTTCTACATACATGTAAATTCATATATAGTACAAATAAATATTCCTAAATATTATTTAGGTTATTTTATGATTTTTAGTATACATATAATTTATCTCTAGCGATTTGTTAATTATCGAAATACATTTTACGCATTTTCGATAAATAACGAGTTATACACTTAAAATTTGGAATTTTTATATTCTTTTATTTTATTGCTTATTTTCTTAAATTCAAACTTATGGGGTCATTTTTACTAATACTTCTCTTAATAGTTTATAATTTGGGGTTTAATCAGATTCCTTAATCGATCGTCCAAAACTTAAGTTATAAGTTTAATCCTACGGTCAATTGGCTTAGCTTTAGGGCTTACACCAGCTGCCCATCGGGTCGGGATTCTCCTTTGTGGCCCTAACTGCACAGCTTTCCTTTTCTTTTTTTTCTTTGGTTTTTCTCTCAATTTTCGTCTCTCCCTAATTTTTTCTGATTTCTAACTATCCAAATGAGCTTCTAAATTTTTCTTGCTATTTATAGAGGTTTAGTGTAATTATTGTGCATTAATTAGACATGACTTTACGCAATTTCCTTGATTTTTGGCTTTTGTGTTGTCTAATTTTAATTGGTTAATTTTTATTTTGTGGATTCTAACCTGCCACGACCTGATTTGGACCATTCTTGATTTTTCTTGATTTTTTTCTTAATTAATTATGAATTTACTTTAATTATTTAGTATAATTTTAGCACATTTCGCGTATTGCAAGTAATTACGCGTATTTATACCTACATGTAAATTCATATATAGTACAAATAAATATTCCTAAATATTATTTAGGTTATTTTATAATTTTTAGTATATATATAATTTATCTCTAGCGAGTCGTTAAGTACCAAAATGTATTTTACATATTTTCGATAAATAACGAGTTATATACTTAAAATTTAAAAATTTTGTAGTCTCTTATTTTATTACTTATTTTCTTAAATTCAAACTTACAGGATCAGTTTACTAATATTTCGAGCTTTACTTTATAATTTAGGCTCAATCGGGTCTTTCAACCGATCGAAACCTCGGCTTGCTAGTTTTGGGGCTTACATCCTTCGACTGAGTTATTGTCCACTTTGGTATGAAATGTCGTACAGTTTTGTCTCTTGGTGTAGTAGTTTCCCAGGAGGTTAACTATCTTAGGATTGACCCACCCTAAATATGCTTAACATTGGAGTTTCGACGTACTCTGAGCTACTATGCTAAAAGATGCCTCGATAATTAGAGTTCCTTTTCCTAGCATGTAAGGGCCTATAACAACCCAGCCAAAACTCCTCTTACCCAGGTATTATCAGCTTTAGCATAGAATGCCCCATGGTTTTGTCTTATAGTACGGCAGTTTCTTAAGAGGTCACTCATCTTAGGATTGACCTAACCTAAGTATGCTTAACTTCACAGTTTCGATATGTTTTGAGCCACTACACCAAAAGACACCTTAATGATTTAGAGTTTAGTTACATAGGATGTAAGGGGTATTACAATTCACCCCCCTTTATAGAACTAAGGCCCTCATCAATTTCGTTACACAAATTCAAAACTATCACTAGTTAAGGACTCTACCCTTCTGGCTAATGAAGTACTTTGATACCACATGTAACAACCTAGCTGAAACTCCTCTCACTAAGATATTGTCTACTTTAACGTTGAATACTATACGGTTTTGTCTCTTAGTGTAGCAGCTTCCCAGAAGGTTACCCATCTTGGGATTGACCCAACCCATGCATTCTTAACTTCGATGTTTCAATGTGCTCTAAGCCGCTACACCAAAAACCTCTTCGATGATTAGAGTTCCTTCTCTTAGCATATAAGGGGTATTATAATCCACTTCCTGTATAAAACTAACATTATCATCAGTTTCATTACACAAGTCCAGGACTACTACCAAGTAAGGACTTCGCCCTTTCAACTAGCAGAGTGCTCTAATACCACTTGTAACGAGTCGACTAGAACTCTTCCTATTAAAATATTGTTCTCTGTAGCCCAAAATGCCATACGATTTTATCCCCTAATACAATAGCTTCCCAAGAGGTCACTCATCTGAGGATTAACCCAACTCACGAGTTTTGACGTATTCCAAGTAGTTACACTAAAAGGCGCCTCAATGATTAGAGTTCCTTCTCCGAGCATATAAAGAGTATTATAATCCATTACCCTTACAAAACCCACACCCTCGTTTGCTTTATTACATAGGTCCAAAACTACCACCAAGTAAGAACTCTGCCATTCTAGCTGGTAAAGTACTTTGATACTATTTATAACAACCCAACTAGAACTCCTCCCACCAAAGTATTATTCGCTTTGGCATGAAATACCGTACAATTTTATCCCCTAGTACAACAATTTTCTAAGAGGTTATCCATCCTAGGATTAATCTAGCCCAAACACTCTTAACCTTGGAGTTTTAACGTGCTTCAAGCTACTACACCAAAAAGCGTCTTGATGATTAGAGTTCCTTCTCCTAGCATGTAAGGGGAATTACATAAATATGAAGTAATTGTGTAAGTATTGAGAAACATACATACATACATATATATATGTGAATATATATATATACAATAAAAATACTTTCCTTGTAATTGGAGACAATCCCTAAGATAATAATTTCCTTTGCATTTCCAACATTTAGCTATCCCACCAGTCTTTCTCTGAAACATTCCTTATGGTCTCACAAATCTTCTCACTTTGCTGCTGCTACTACTATTGCCACTTGGCCCTTCAAATTTGTCTCTTTCCAAACACACTAACTTTACACTTGCCCGCTTCTTCACTTTGTCTTTTTACATTATCTAATACTCTTGCTTTCTCTAACATGTCAACAAAGTTTCTTAGCTCAAATTCCAAAAGTCTCCTTTTTATATCAGGATCAAATCCTCTGGAAAATATCTAAATTTTCAATCGATCACTAGTATGATACTCAAGTGGAGCAAACTACAACAATCTGTTAAATTCAGCTTCATACTACTCCACAGTACGTGTCCTATTTCATAATATCAAGTAAATCTTCATTGTATTTGAGCTTCAAACTTCCAGGAAAATAAAAATTCAAGAATTCACTTCTAAAAACATCCTAAGTGATTGGTTCTCTCAAATTCCCCTTCTTTGATTCACATCAAGTACGCACCCTCATTTTTAACATATATGTACCATAGGTATGTCTGAGATGTGATAGTACTTCAAATGCTTCAAATGATCTCTCAATCTGATGTAACCAATCCTCAGCCTCATCAAGTCTACTGGCAACACCCCCAAAGTATTTATTATAGCGAATAAACTCTGACAATAGATTATGTTGCTGCTTAAGATCAAGGGATGTCGGAGGCATAGTGGAGGAGGTGGTAGTGGAGGTGAAGGTGGAGGCGACTATGGTAAAGGAATCCTTGGAATTACCACTAAAGGTGGTACTTGAGTGCGTGGCACATACCCTCGAGACTAATATGCCCTCAACAACTCATTATGTGCATTAATAGCAATAAGAATTTCATTAGTTCGATCCCGTGACATACTAGGTTCTCATTCCTAAGTAGGTAGGGCCTAATTAACCTGTGGTCTCCTTTTGTGCCTACTTAGACTAAGAAATTCATTTCTAACTTTAAATTAGAACAATTGATTATATTTAAATAGTTTCAGAAATAATAAGCACAAAATGGAAATAATATATACACATATATAACAACAGTAGTAATAAAGGCTTCAATCTTTCATTTCTTTTCAATATAGTGAGGTTACATCTTTTTAGTAGTCATTTCGAGTGAGTGCATCTCCATTGACAACTATATAAAGTTAAGTCAAAATATAGAGTTTCAAAACATAATAGAGCTTCTCACAATACATAGATCCTCACAATACAAGGAGCTTTTAGTACATCAAAACTCTCAAATAGAACATAACCTCACTACAATAAGACTTTCGAAGTACAAAATGATCAAACATGATTCTCTCATATACAACAAAAGGAATATGCGTAATCACTCTGATGCCAAGCAACAACTCCAAAGTGCAACCCATCAAAATATGTATATGCACGTCTGTTAGGGGCATGAAGATGGTTCTGTACCTGCATCACCCAAATATCTAATTTGAGGAACAGAGAATGTAGAACCAATACTAGAGTAGACTCCTGACTCCTCACTAGGTACCTATTGAGCCCACTTTCTAGGTAACAAGAAATCCAAAGGGTTCGGACAGATAGTAAACACATCTGATGGATTACCTCTGACTAGCACTATGGGAGAAAGTCTAAGGTTAATTTAGTAGTACTCACAGTCCTTTGCAAGGGGTATCTCTTGAACAGGTATGGCAGGTATAATAAGGGCATCCAATTGTACACTCAACTTTTCAAATCCTATACTCTACTTAGATCTATAGACCTCAATCCCTTATGAGTGGTCATACTAATGCTCCATACTCATCTAGCAGTTAGCCATATCTCTAGCATTGTCTTAAGTAATGACTGGACCATAATCAGTATAGTGGTCAATAGTCAGGGCCACGCTATGACGAATAATCCTACTATGCGCAAATGAAGGCGACTTCGGTAATGAATTAGCTCATACTAAAAATACTAACTCCTGTGCTCAATTAGTACTCTCATCAGCCTCCAAGTAGTACAGCATCTCATCATTTATAGGCATATCTCCCACTGTATATAATGTCCAATAAATCTATCGGTCCTGCTAATATGTTCTCAGACCAACTCCCTACGTAATGAGAACTTCATGTAGTGTGCATGGTCTACCTACTAAGGCCAAATCCTCGCATAAAATCCATAGGCGACGTCGATAATCCCGTAAAGTCTCACTCTCACAGAGATGGAATAAAACAAAATCGATCTATAGCTCGAGAATCGATCTTTAAGTTAATAAGGCATGTAATTATTTTTATGATTACATTATTATAACATTCTGTAATTAGTTTTAAGTTTAAACATTTAACCCGATTCTACCCCTTTTAATCTAATCAAGTTAGTCGTTCTAATGTTTAAGGTCAGGTTGTATTTACCCTATTTAAAGTCATTCTCTGATACCACCTTCCTATCACAACTCGAGGGGTAGCCTAATCGTGGCAAGCGTCATATATCGTACAAAAGACCGTAAATTAATTACCCTTTTAATTGATAATCTTTCGTGCGATATACAAGACTACTACTATAACTAACGACCCAAGAGTTACATAGGCATAGATAATATCACAACATAGTTATATTAACATAAGTCTCATAATATGATTATAAAATATAATAGCAACTACACTAAGTCTTTAATGTAACTAAATCTTTAATGTACTATTGCATAAACTAATAGATATACTAAATAACATATAATATTAGATAATAAGTTTCTACTTAAGAGCTTGTTACACTAATAATAATACTCTTTTAACCCTTAGCTCAAACTTACAACAACCAGAAAGCTTGAACTTAACCTCGAGTATCTCATGGCCTAGAGTAACGAAAAGATCCTCTTGTAAAAGTAATCTATAGGGGTATAAGTTAAAGAGCTTAGTGAGCTATCCCTTAACCATACAACAAATAAGTTTAATTTTAAACATATGAATGTATGAACACATAGAATGTCATACAAATACATGTAGGTAACCAGGTACTGCATACAACTTAGATTTAACGCCCTCCAAAATCAGGATTGAAATATACACAGCACTAATCATTTTCGAGTGTCATACTTAAACTTGTACAAAGACGAAACTTTACGTTTCATAATCAAAATAAATGTTATATACATTTTCAATTTTAATTAAAACTAAGTTTCAAATATAATTGTGAGCGGGTTCTCACAATTGTGATCAAGTTCTCCTAAATGGAGGCTTCTAGACTTGACTCTTAACTAGGCAGTTAGTGCCTCTAATGCCTAGTAATCCCACGGGCCAAAATAAAGCCATATCATATGTATACACCGAACTACAATACTATAATCATAATTTATCAACCCTCATATGGCGACCTACTACCTTCATATGATGTGACAACCAGAATTACTCTAACATCATTAAATCCAATTATTATATAACCAATCAAAATCACAAATAGATCAATTCCTGTTAGATCTACTACGTAATAAACAGTACATTATTATACTTTAAGAAATTTCACAACTTATTAAACAGTATCATACACATGAATAACCTAACTCGACACATCAACCAATTAGTAATATCAATTAATATTCACTATCTATAAGCACAAACATACATGAAATCATTAAGAGTACTCACTTGGCCATAGTAGTAGTCAGAGATCGTAATAATCCACCGACAAATCAGTCTCAGTATTGTGATCACCTAACGTTTAGGGGATTTGAAAAATAGTATGTATTTGAGTGAAATAACTAAACTATTCACATATTTAGTATTAAATACCTAAATTAGCTATCTATTCATATGAAATCCCAAATTTAAGCATTTTTATAAATCGCGTATAACTTTTTTATTCTATTCTCAATTTTTATGAACTTATAATCCTTCTTTATTATTTTCGAATGTATTTTCTCATAACGAGGTCTTTTTTAGACGTTCTAACCCGCATTTTTCATGTTGGCCTAAAAATATTACGAATTTCATCATTTTGACTTAAATATTTATAAATTATCGTTTTAAGCTTTTCTTTGTGGATTTATGATTTAATAAGTATCTAAATTTTATATTTTTGAAATTTTCTTATTTTTAAGTTCATTTTATAATTATTTACTTATTATACTATTTTTAAGGTTAAAAACTTATTTAATTCACTTTTTTCTAATTTAATAATTTCCTAATTAGTTAATTATTATTATTATTATTATTATTATGAAATGCTAACATGGCACTTATGGATGTTCCACATGTCACTTTTATTAATTTTTCATATTTTTCCTATTTTTAACATTACTTAATATTTATATATATATATTATTATATTTTATTAAATTTTTTTAATTAACCTAATTCCTTTCTTAAACCCCATGACATACCTATATATATATATATATATTACTTTATTTAATAATTAGTATTTTAGTATATTGTACTTATATTATTTAGAAATATACATGTACTTATACTACACTACTAGTATACATATTTTTATACTTATACATATACTCTAATACTTAGGTTTTCTTAACTCACTTATACATATGTACATATGTAAATTTACAATATAAACCTAAATATAATATATACTATACATATGTACATTTACTACATATATATAATTATACACCATACTTATAAATATAGTTAGAAGTATATACATAGGTATTTATATGAAAGTAATGATAATAAATCAACATAAATACTATATAAATGTAACTACATGTATCATATATTTCTATATTTTTTATCCTATTACATATATACGTATAATTGTATATACGCATAATTTTTATCTTATTTTATCTATGTTTTTTTATCTTATTACGTAGATACATATACAAGAAAATATATATAACTTTATTTACATGTACAGATACTTTAATACAAAGAAAAGAAGTTACAAAATCAACTATATTGCATATTCCTTAAATACATAATACTAGAAAATATACAACAAAATAAATACATATTATATGAGCTACAAGAAATACTAAATACAATATACATACTAAATAATCATACTTTGTGTCGTCTTGAAATAGTAAACCAAGAACTCATTTTTTTTCCTTCTTGAAGTTGATATGAAGTTAATAAAGTAACAATAAGATATATAATTTAAATAATGGTGGATTGTGTAATAGTTTCAAGAAAATAAAAAGAAAGTGGAAGAAAAATGAAAAGAAAAGAAGAAGGTAAAGTTTTCGGTGAATGAAGCAAAAGAGAATGCGTGTTTGTTTTAGTCTAGATTTGATTTTGAAAGAAAAGTGAAACAAGTCAACACACAAGGATATGCAACGGGCCAAAATGAAAAAAGTGATTAAAGTAAAATGAAAAGATGAAATAAGCTGTAATTAATGGATGAAACATGTAGCTTATCTATTATTTTGGCTTTATCTCCTTAAATAAGCACATGGGCTACCACTTCTTCCAAAAGAGAAAAGAAAAAACGTAGGAAAAGGAAGAAGTAGGGAAAGAAAAAGGAAAAAGGGAAAAAGAAAAATTAAGAATCATAAAGTTAAATTTTCTAAATGTAAAATTATAACCTTAATAATAATTGTGAAATAATATTCATGATTTTATAAATTTTATTAATTAAATTGTTATCTGTTACATTTATAATATTTACGAGTTATCTTTATTCATTTGTTAACAATTTTAAGCAATTAGGCGTGTTAGTCGATAATTGTATCCAATTAAGGTTTTAATAATTTTAGAGAACACTTATACATTTTATAAGTCTAAGTTTAGGATTTTAAGATTTTTGTCAAGTTCGAGTACAATCTCCAGTATTTATGCATACATAAGGTTTAGAATTTTTATACGCAATTAAGGTTTTGATCAAAATTCTAGAGTTTTTTTATTACTAATAAAATATTCAAATTTATAATTTAGTAAAAATTTTAAATTATTCAACCTTATTGGCTTATGAAGTTATCTAAGGCACTCAAGTCTAATTTAGAGTTTAAACCAAAACTTTACAAAACTTACGTGAGGCAAGAGCATAATTACAAAAGTCTCTCCCATGTGCTTGGGAGCGAGTGAGATATGCAGGAAAGGGTTCAATAAGGGGCATTTTTAATTAGTTGAAGAGCACGTACATCAAGGTAGCATGGGATGTGGAAGAGTTTGACAAGAATGTAAAGAAGGTAGGGCTATAGTAACTAGTAAGTAAAAATATTGTATATACGAAAATCGCATTCATGAAATATAACTTTGGTTTTAGTACAATTCCATTCTATGAGATCCCGATCTTCAAACAACTATCTTGAGCTAAAATCGATGATTTTTCTTTTTTTTTTTGTGAAACACGAAATGTAAAAGGTATAACTAGATAATGGAGTAGCCCTTATCAATAACTTAAGTGTTGAGTTTTGATAGACATCAACATCTTTGAAATAAGTTAGTGATGTAAAAAAAATGAAAATATGTGTATAATAATATAGTAGAAAATAACATTCCAACTACATGTATATTCATTAAGATATACATGTTACTTAAGGAATATACGTATAACTACACTAATATATATAATACTGGGTATATGTATTTTAAGACCCTGTGCTAATATAGTTATTAATGATTAACATGATGTGATGACCCAACACTAAAAGATAGTAGTGTAACTAAAAAAAAAGCCATAGTTTTATTAATTATGATTTATTGGGTATGTGTCATTTGGATCTCAATAATTAACAAGTTTTTAAAGGTAAATTGTTTAGATATTAAAATTCATAAAATGATATGAAATAATAGTTAAATATGATGATACACTAAGCATATTTTATGTGTCAAATATACACTCATAAATTAGTATAAACTCGCATCTATATAAAATATACTTAAGACATACTAAAATAATTAGTGATGGCCAATAGAATTTGATTATACATGTTGTGATTCCTAAGTCCCGGAAATGGCAACATTCTTACATAGGAGATTTGGTGATTTGGCATAAAAGGAGTTTGCATTAGATACTAAATTATTATTAAAATACAACAAAGATGTTAAATCTAGGACGTATAACCAACATTATGCAAAATCCACCAACTAGAAGAATCACATACAGTCCTATCCTACTGTCATTTCAACCATTTCTCAGCATATTAGGAATTAAAGCAAATCAATAGAAGAGTTGATTGAAGGAATCCAATATATTAAAAAAAAAAATGGAAAGGTACTTAGAGAATTCGAGCAAGTTGGGTTGATATGCAACTAAAAAAATATCAATGTGAGGATAAAGGACTTAAAGTTTAACATGGAGTGTAGAATTTTCGACAGTAATTTAGCAGTGGATGGCAACCAAAGGTCCGATTAAGAAATGATGTTATTTTTAGTTTCAAAACTAGTTCATTTCATGGAAAATACTAAACGATTTTAAAAATTTATGAAACTTGGCACTTGGCATTCCTAGGTATTTTTACATGTAGAATCATAACATCAATCTAGACTTTTGAAATTAGAAGTGATTATATGGATTCCTTAAGAATAGGCATGGTATCAACGAATTTTGTACAAATTTTTATAAATAATAAACATATTGTTTGAGCTAATTTTTTGTGCATATATTCCTCATATATTATATTTAATTTACATAAAAAGATTTTTTGATAAACTACATGTTTGATATTTATTAAAATTATTTTGTTAAATCAGTCTTGTATTTCATATTAAACAAATAGGTTTTCGATTAAATTTCTTAATGAATCTAATTTATAGTGATTTTTGGAGCTTAGTTATGATTTATAAGTATTTAGTTGCAATATTGTAATATAATTTGATTATTTACATAATAGCTTATTTCTAGCAAAATCGAGTTTAAAATTGATATTTTAGAAAATATATGAAATGATCGTATTTACACTTTACAATAATCAAATCTTAAACCATATATTTTTATGAGTTTATAGTATTTTTCACGGGAATAATTGGTTACATATACTAATTATTGGGTAATTTCTCCTTGTTTGCATTATTTTGAGTAATATAATAAGTTCGTATTTTATATTAATAACACTACAATGAGAGTAGTATTAGATAGCCTTATTTTGATATATTCCCTTATTGATCCTTAATTTGATATGAGTAGTAAGGAGTATAAATTTAATAAATAATAAGGTAACTTGACGTAATCAGAAGATCTATCAAAGGAAGAATTAGATACTACATTTAGTTCCTTTTGTATAAGTTGGGTCTAAAGATTGAATCATAAGATATAATTGAGATTCCTAACTAATAGGGACTAGTAATATGTGTCAAATAGTATTCGTTTAGGAACCTTAAAATCAATTCGATTCAAATGATAATTCAAAAAATTAATTAGAAGATAAATAAAAAAAAGTCCAAGATGAATATTTTCCTAAAAGATAATCTCAGGCCATAAGCCCTAAGTAACAATAAGCTATTAATAGTTTGAAATATATGTAACCTATATATGAGTTTAGTACTATGTATTCTAAAGTAGGTGAAACAATAGAAGATGAACTTTGTATCAATGTATAGCATTGGAATGATTAGCAAGTCCAAGTAAGTAGATATTTATGTACTTTGAGTACTTATGTCTATTGCTAACTTTATATGCCTTTGGTGTTTGGCTTAGTCAAGTTTGGTTGTAAGTTTAGATATGTTGCTTTGTGAATTATGTAATGTTTCTTTTTATAACCATTGCTGACTAAAATATGATTTGATATTGGACTTAGTTACTATAGTTGTTGTTTATTGTTTATGTGGCATTCATTAGGATTTGCACTAAATCTGAAAAGAATCTAAGGACTAACTCTACCTATTGAGGCGTTCACTTAAGTAAACTCGACAATGAGGTTTTAGTAACAAAAGCGCAAATTTATCTTGGGCTAATAAGTAAATAAGAAAGCTTACTTGGTAATTTGCCAAATATTGCTTGGTATGTGATTTGATACATTCATAGTATGGTATGAAAATGACTTATGGGTTAAGTTTTCTAAAACTAAGATTTTGTTACTCTAGGTTTAGGTGAAAAGTTGTGTTTTAATAAGCAAACAATTTAATTTTTGAAAGCTAGTTTTGTCATATAAATATTTTAATTTATAAAAGCTAGGTTTTAGAGCATATAGAATTACATTTCTAAATCACTTCATGTGGTTTCTATTAGGTTAGGTTTTGGGGGTCTTACTTCCAGATAACTCCTTATTGTCTCTAGGTTCTTGGATCTTGTATTCAAATGCTCGAATTAAAGTTGACCAACTGGATGAGCACTAAGTTAAGCGAAGATATGAATACTGATCCACATCATGTACATGAACATGACATACATTATCTGCATTGACTGGTTAGCTGGGAAATGATAAGTTAATACAAATGTATTAACTACTTGCTGATGTCTAGTGGCGCTGGTTTTACTTGCATTATTGTTTGTTTATTCACTCTCACTTAGCTTACAGTAAGTTAAGGGGATACTATTTGTATGGCCCATACCTTTTGATTGAATATTATATTGATTTGTGATATTATGGGTATGGCCCACTTATATAAAAGTTTCGCTGTAGTGTCATGTGTGGAATAAGAAAAATCATAGCAGTTTCATGTGGTTGAGTAAGCTAAGTTGACAAGTTGATTACAAGTTAACCTTATCCTAACTCAAGAACAACATAATGAACCATCTTTAGGCACTAAAGATTTTGTATAAAAGTTTCAACCAAGCACCTAAAAGGCAAGGCATTACATAATCTCTCATATATCAAATGTAAGTTCCTTCACTTTAATTAAATCGTATCTTTAGATGCAATTTTGCTATGGTATTTATATAATTAATTTCATATGATTTGTATTTATGTAATTTTTTCTACTGAATGGGAAAGAAAGAAAAAATGTGAATAATTTTTTCATAGATAAAGAATGCTCTTGCTCAGATGCATCTTGTAAAATTAGAAAGAGTCAAGAGACTAGACTATCTTGTCAATTTCTATGTTCATTCAACCTTTTCAAAAAGATATGATCTTGAAAAAGAGAAAAAAAAAAAAAAACTATCTACTCCGAGGTGGTAAATCTAACAATAGAAACTCAATGCTCTGTAGATATAACATAAATTCCTTACATTTCTAAACATTTAAAATTCCATTTTTTATTAGTACATTCTATTATAACATAAAGTTTACATTTCATGGTGACGAATATAACATATATAAATGCGATATTCCATAAAGGAAATTCATTCCTCCTTATCTGATATGATATACTATATTCTGTATACATTTTTACCTTTGTAATAATGATAAAATGTCCATATTTTGTGAGTGCATCAGATGGACTAATTTTATTGGTATAAAATTTAAGAAAGTATTTTGAATTCAATAATATTCTTAGTTGACCATAAACTAATAAGGTACATACTAATTATTATATCGTTGATAGTGCACTATTTACTAATGAAGCTAAGCACCAATCAAAATATCAAATTGAAATAATTGACCATATGTAAATTGATTATTGTACAGTAACAATGGAGATAAATGATGATAGTCATCAATGTAAAAGACATTTGTAGTCCTAACAAAATAATATTAAAAGCTTGTAATGTAAAATAATAAATACTAAATTATATAAAGTATAAATATATTAGAAGAGGCAATTTGGGCAATAGTAAAAAGATACCAAGCTTCTCCTACTTTTGTTTTAATAATATAGATAGATTGATAATACTATTACAATATTATGCCTTCATAAAAAAAGAATATAAAAACATCCATAGATAAGGAAAACAAGTAAGAATATACAATTATAAAAGTAAGATTTTATCCCTTAAATGTAATAATATAGCAAGAAGTTAGCCTTCTTCAAATTAATGGCAAGTATTTCATAAGATAGAATAGCCATGCATAAACATTTCACACCTCAGTTAAGTCAGATATTTATTAGTTAGATTTAACTAACCTTACATGTGCAAGCTTCACACAACATCAAATACATACCAAGAATCCATCCACGATCTTGATATTATTGAATACTAATATCAATACCTAGTTGAATGCATTCAATAGATTAATGCTTAAACATACTTAGGGATTGTAATTCTTCAGTTTAAAAGCATTTTTCTTAGTTATTACGTAATTGTAAGCCTAATTGGTTTAGGGTCACTATAATGGTCATCTGGTCAACTTAGACTATAAGAGTGATCAACTTGGTCAAGGAAAAAAGAGGGAAATTGACCTCACTACAGGACCAATAGATAGAGTTATAAGGCCAATCGACCATCTTATTAGGGTCTTCTATCTCCTTCTTATTTTGTGGATTGACCTTATAGTCCTATAAGGTCAATCTTGCATAAGTCTAACTTTTAAGCCTTAGAACACTTTGTTTTCCAACTTCTTTAAGGATTCTATTAATTTAATTTTGATTACAATCATGAGAAATTTAAGTATCCAATTACATGATTCTTAAACTCATAGTTATATTATAACTTCACTTATCCTTTGATATATATATACATATGTTCAATAATTTTAATTCTTTCTTAAGTTTAACATAAGATTTATCCTGAAGTTTTTTGTTTATTTCTTTCTTTGATCAACTTCCTAAAATAGTTTGGTTTTGAAGGAAAAGAGACAGGCTACTAACCTTTTGATTCACATCACAATGTATCTTGTGCAAAATATCTAAGTCAAGCACTTGATGTAGGATAAAGAAAGCATATGATTATAGAGGAATGAAAAATTATGGAAAGTACAAAAATAAACTAAAAAAGAACTAATCTAAACAATAAATATGTTGAAATACTAATAAATCACTATGAAATATATAAAATGTTTTTTTTCCCCTTTAAGAAGCAACGAACTTGAAAAGGATATATTTATTAACCCTACATTACTAGATTTATATGATGGCTCTACAATACATGTGATTTATTTTGCTTCACATTACATGATGGAATCGAGATGATCTCACACCACAATGAAGAGAAAGGACATTACACCAATTCAAAAATAATTTTATTCAATATCAAGTCACTTTGTGTCTAATTAATTACAACTTTGCTTAAGAACACACTAAGGATTAAAGAGTAAAATAACACTCAATAATCAAGTTTAGCTTAGCTAAGCTTATGAGAGAGAGACAAGGCTCTTGAGAATATTCACTTTAATTCTTCATATCAAAGGTAATATGTTTTGATTTTTACAAAAGTTACTATTTATAGTACATCCTAAAACCTTAGTGGTAAAAATATAAATAGAGTATAAGCCCTTAAACCCTAAAGTAAGCATACAACTAAAGTTAAGGAAAATATTTACGTGTATACAAAATAATATGTTTAATAAGAAAGTCGATATGCAGGTCATCCAAGCTGTTCTAGAACGAGTAGGATCTAAATTAGGGGAAGTCAACAATTAGATGCTCGAGTTTGGGTAAGAGTAACTAAAGTCCTATAGTGCTTAGCCGAAATGCTTATAAGGTCGACCTACAGTTACCGAACTCTAAGATTGGTCAAGACTAGTTTTCCCATGCCATGTTGAGCTATTCTTTAGACTTAGGACCTAGGCTGTCTAGTCTCTCGGCTTCTTAGTGAACGACAAATTTGATGCCAAGCTATTTCTTTTTCTTTTCTCGACCTTCTGGTATCAACTCAGCCTTAGGTAGGGTAAGTCATCCTCGACCAAGAACAAGTGAACGTCGGCCTAGAATTTGCTATAAGCTAATTCCTATCATCACCACCGGGCTAAAAAGAAGTCGTCCTCAACTTTAAGCAATGAGCACGGGCCTCGATACTAAAAAGACTCCTCTTCCCTTTTATTTCTACCATGGGTGCCGCGTTACTCTGAATCTCTTCCACACTCATAGAGGTTAAGCAATAACTATTTCCACCCTTCTAAACCTTATAAGTGATAAAGAAGCCATCATGGATCACTCTCTAGTTGTACTCTTAAGGCTAGCTAAGAATCAAATTTGCTGCATTTATAGGCACCACATCGAAGTCAATCCCATCCTCATATTATACTATCTTGAATGTTATCTTAACTCTCTTATGCACATAGACCATTCTCTTATCATTAAACCACTTCAGTCTATATGGTCAAGGGTGAAGATGAAGGTAAGTCAGTAATCTCATCTTCTCCGCTAGCTCGACATAAACGATGTTAGTGCAACTTCTTCCATTAATTACTAAAAATTGGATCTGGAATAAGTTCTCCTTCTAACTTAGGCCTTCCTTTAGGTCAGCTCGTCAACTCATCATAGCTAAGAGCTCATCCATATCCGAATAGATGTTTACCTCTTCCAACTCATTTTTCGAGCTCTTGTCATTCTGAATCTCTAATTGTGCATTGGGTCCCTCACCTTTCAAGATCATGACCCGCTTATTCAAACATTAGGAGGTAATATGTTTGTATCCCAAACATTTGAAGTACTTAATTTCTCAAGTCTTGGTACCAGGTAATTTCTCCTTCTTTACCTTCTTTGTCTTAGTCTGGTTAGGACAGCTAAACTCTCCTTTCTCCATCTTCTTCTCTGCCCTTTTTCTCTTATTATACCTCTTGTAAGCCTCAAATCAGTCACTCAAGGTTCCAATCGGCTGAAAAATTCAATCGAGCCTAAATTATAAGTAAAGCTAAAAATATTAATAAAAATGATCCCATAAGTTCGAATTTAAGAAAATAAGCAATAAAATAAAAGAATATAAAAATTTCAAATTTTAAGTATATAGCTCGTTATTTATCAAAAATGCGTAAAATGCATTTCGATAATTAACGAATCGCTAGAGATAAATTATATGTATACTAAAAATCATAGAATGACATAAATAATATTTAGGAATATGTATTTGTACTATATATGAATTTATATGTAGGTAGAAATACGTGTAATTACTTAAAATACGCAAAAAGAGCTAAAATAATACTAAATAATTAAAGAAAATTCATAATTAATTAAGAAAAAATAAATAAAAATCATAAAAAATAAGGAATGATCCAAATTGGGTCGTGGCAGCTAGGGAAAATAAGAAAAAATTAGCCAATTAAATTAGAACAACACAAAAGTCAAATTGGAAGAAGATAAGGCAATTGTCTCATTAAATTAATACACAATAATTTCCCTAAAACTCTATAAATACTCCAAATTTTTCAGAAGCTCATTTTGGAGGTCAGGAAGTTTAGAAAAAATAGAGAGAGGCAAAATTGAGAGAAAATTAAGGTTTTACAAAAATTTAGCAAAAAGCTGTACAGTTGGGACTTGTAAGGAGAACCAGACCCGAGGAGCAGCTGGGAGTGGACGGCCACCACCACCACACGGTGTTGACAGCGCCCAAGTGGATTGACACACCCATGGCCACCAACGGTGGCTGGAGCCACCCAAATCAGCAAGTTCGATTTCCAACCCGATTTTGTATAATTTTGTAAAAATATAATATTATTATAAAATTATAAAACTTGTTATTCTAGAATATTTTTTTATTTAATTTTTATAGAAAATATTATTTTGATGAACATATGTCTCATGATATATGAACCTTAAGAAATCATGCAAAACTAAGCATGTTTCGGTTTAGAAATAAATGACCTTAAGAGTATAGTTTTGAGCCCAAAATTTTTTTGTAGACTATTTAGATAATATAGAATAGTGCTATGAAGCCCGTTTTCAAAAATTAATTTTCAAAATTTTTAGATAATTTTTAGGCCTTAAAATGAGGCATAAAATGGGTAATTTAAGGTTAATTAAGTAATTAAATAGTTAATTACTGATTTAGTAAATAATTATATGCTTTAGGATGTTGAAATCTAATTAATTATGATACTTGTAGCATTTAAGGTGTTAGATGTAATTATTAGGTTAATTATGTAGTAAATAAGTAATAGGGAAAAATAGTAAATTTTAAGTTAATTTTGTAAATTAGGATAATGAGGTGTAAAATCTAATTTAGGATGAATTTAGAAATTTTGAAATGATAATTGATGTTGGGAGATGGTAATTAGAGTGATAAAAATATTAGATGTGTATTATATACATAATAAATAATACACAATTATTAGAAATATAATAAATAGAAAATATTAGAATAAAAATTGATATTATATAAATAATAGGGATATATAATAAATCTGATAGAAAACTTAAATTTATGTAATTATATGAAAAATGTAAAAATTTCTCACATCAGGAGTAAATTCGGTACATTAATATGAATTTAAATGTACCGGGTGGAATAAAATACTAACTAGGGGTAATGATGGTATTTAGGATATCTGAAAGTAATGTGATTAATTTCACATTATGAGTTAAAACAAGTTTCTAGAGTTCAAGTATAAAACAGTACTTAAAAATTGAACTATAATTAAATTTAGAAATCGATGCAGAAATTGAACCCAAACCTGGCCCCAAACCCAGAATAATTGTAAAAGATTTGAGAACCTAGACAATTGGACATGTTAAACCTTAAACGAAAGATAACAATAAGCGTTATAGGATAAAACCAACCTATAATAGTTATGTGAAAAAACTAAAACCACGTTTGTGTTATGAAGATGATCGGCGATGACCTAAGCAAGCTAAACCTCAAGTAAGTGAGCAAGGAGTCGAGATAAGTTGGGATTAATATGATGCTATATTTTAGAGGCTTGAGATTATACTTAGGTGTACTTATTAAATAGTTGGTTGTATGAATGTGCTTGATTATGAATAATGCTATGATTCTGTTTGCTATTCTGGCTTATATTATATGATTTGTGTGAAATGAGTGATCACCCTAAACTGGACCTAATCAAATATACGACCTATAATCATAATCGAACCTGCATGGGAACCCATTAGGGGAAACCTAGGATTCTCCAACCAAATACCAACCCCTTTGAAAGGGATAACATAGGATTGCATAATGGTCCCTTCTTCATCCTTAGTCGAACTAAGTGACAAAAGAGGAAGTCACGGCGAAGGTGAAGTCAATGATTTGAAGGTAGTCGCAGGAGGAGCGGTGTCTCCATTGCACAAGCCTTGGTTTGGTTGTAAGCTGTTGCATTAACGGCAACTCCTCAACTCGGATTAGAGCAGATGCAATTTCTCTAACCTCACAACAGGCCGGACAACGTCGTGGGATGGCATTTGCTTAACCATGCATTGCACCTAATAAGTTGGTTGATAACCTTGTTATGTTTATGATATAGTTTTAAGTCCTCCATCCTAACTTACTGAGTTGTGGTTGCTCACATCCTTATAGACGTCATGCATGTAATGGCTAAGAAGCAGCCTACAACTACTCTAAAGCTAATAATTGCGAGATCCCGGGGAGTGAGGAAAAACCTTTGGAGAACAAACATATATTTTTAAGGTCTAAGTTTTTATTTTAGAATTTTTCATTTCTAAATAATGTAATGACTAGGAAATAAATTATGGTGAAACATTGTAAACACTAATTATAATAACCGAATTATAGTGTATATATATATTTTCTCACTTTCTTAAGTAAATGACTTATTTAAATTACAGAATGTTTACTTTAAAGTGGATTAGTCGTGGACATCTTGTGTAGATTAGGTTTAAGATAGCAATTGTAAAGCCAACTTCTATCTAAGAATAGTTTACACGGCAGGGCTGTTATGACACTGCCACTTCGGGACGTGACACTTCTCAAGCTTAAGGTTGCCATGTTAAGGTTGGTTGGTCGACCTCTAGCGCCTTCTTCTCCTCTGTCTCTCCACCCTTAATGCCAAATTAATTAGCTCGTCTAATGAGTCAAACAGTTACAGTTTGAACACATCGACAATATCATCTCGAAGTCCACTCAAAAACCTAGCAATAGTACAGTCCTAGGGCTCAGCAATCTCGCATCTCATTATCAAGGTCTCAAACTCTTGTAAGTACCCTTTAATAGTGTTTCAACCTTGCCTCAAGTATTGGAAAGTATAGAGCATCTCTTGTTTGAAGTAAGTTAACACAAATCACTTATTCATCAAACTCTTCATAAGCCTCCAACTTCTTATTAGCTCTTCTCCTTTGGCATCTCACTTAGCGACCAACTTATCCTACCAAAGACTAATATACTCAATAGGTGATAACAAAGCTATCTTGACTTTGGTTCTGTCACCATACTCATAGCATTCAAACAACTTCTCTACTCAGGAAATTTAGTCAAGGAACTCTTCAAGTTGACTACTACCACTAAAGGTCAACAGCTTAGGCTTGATGTTGTCAAGTCTTTAACTATGGGTTCGGGACTCATCCCTTGCATTCCAAATTGGTCGATTCACCTTGAATCAATCACTTCTGTTGGAGCTCTACTTGGACAAATCTCTTCTTGGCACTAGCTCTCTTCTTCGGGCTCCTTAGTCCACTTCAGAGTCAATACTCTTGTCATCGCTTCTCTTCAGCTCAAGTTAGTTCACTCTTCTTCTCGACTTAGCAGCTCTTCCAACCTATTGCTTATCATTAACAATTTTGTTGGAGTCACTTCCACTGGTCATTGCTCGATCTTTTTTCACTTTGGCCAATACGTCGACATCTTTTAACTAAACCAATAAGCTCCTGGATAGAATCAGTAAGATTCCAAATCTAATATTCAAGATTATCAACACGTCACCTCAAACTTCTATAGGGACTATCACCACTAATGTTCACATTATCTTCAAACATTCTTGTCTGTATAGTAATTTCCACAAAGAGAATTTAACAAACACATAATACACTCAACTCAAAACCACTACAATTTGAAGTTAGTAGTCACTCTTGATCGAACAACATCACTAAAACACTCCCAAAAACACTATTGCTAACAAAATACAACTAACATCAACCCAAAAATTACTATTACTCGATTTCTACAGCTATCCAAGACTAATAAACACTATTACAATTACTACAATATTACTAAATCAGATTACAACCAAAAACAACTATTAAAATAACTACTATATAACTCAACAATCTAGTACAAACAGCATAATACCACGACTACTAAAAACACGAACAACTTACTACACTACGGAATAATGATTAACAAAAATGTTCAAACTACAAATCAAACTTTGAAGAACACTAACACGCGTGTGTCCCTAAAGCTTTGATACCAAGATGATATGACTTACAAGTACGCAACAAACTCAAATCATAAATGGGTTTTCAAAGTTCAAATGGAAATGAGAAATAAGAAGTGAAATAGGGTTTTGAATGTGAATGTAGATGGATATCACATATCAAGAGACAAACATAATCAGGGGTTGAGCTCAAAATGAGTTTTGATAAACTCACGAAAACTAAACCAAGGCTTAAGATTTCAAATGAGGGATATATTGGACTCACTAACTCTCCCAAATGAAGGGGTTCACTACAATCGCACAACGATGATTGATAAGAATACACCAAGGATTACAGAGCAAAATAACACTCAATAATGAAGCTCAACTTAGCTAAGCTTACGAGAGAGAAAGACAATGCTCTTGAGAATATTCACTTTAATTCTTCATATTGAAGGTAATCTGTTTTGTTGTTTACAAAAGTTGCTATCTATAGTATATTCTAAAACTCTAGTGGTAAAAATGTAAATAAAGTACAAGATCTTAAAACCTAAAGTAGGCCCATAACTGAAGTTAAGAAAAATATTTATAAGTGTACAAAATTGTACATTTAATAGGGAGGTCGACATGCGGGTCATTTGAGTTGTCCTATAATCAATAGGATACGAACTAGGTAAGGTCAGTGATTGGATGGTTGGGTTTGGGTCGGAGCTATTAAAGTCCTATAATGCTTAGTTGAAATGCCTATAAGGTCAGGCCACAATTGTCCAACTTTAGGATTGGTGAGCACTAGTTTTCTCATGTCATGCCAAGCTATTCTTTGGACTCGAGATCTAGGTTGTCTGGTCTCTCAGCTTCTCGACAAATGACAAATTTGATGCCAAGTTGTTTCTTTTTCTTTTCTTAGCCTTCTAGTATCGGCTCAGCCTCAGGTAGGGCAAGTCATCCTTGGCCAAGAACAAGTCGATCTCAGCCTGGAGTTTGCCGTAGGCTAATTCCTATCACCTAACATTCTAGGAAGCCAAATCTTAATGAAACTAGAAAATAAAAGATTTGTTATCTTAAAATTAAGATACCTATCTAAATAAACACTAAAAGTAAAATGAACATATCTAGAATCTTTTTTTCTTTTTCAAAAAACTTCTTTTCCGCATCAACACGTATCCTTGAATCCATATATTTCATCTAAATCTTTTTTTATCAAATTTCAATTTGAAAAAACCAATTTTGAAATCACAAAATAATAGCTCTTCATGTTGGTATCGATTTTTGTTGGTTTAACAAGATTCATTCTTTGTCAATGCCATTATAGCCTAATAGCATGAATATTAATCTCCTATGGAATGACCGGGTTTGAATCCCTCTTTCCCTAAGTTATAACATGTAGAGTTCTTGGCAAAAAAAAAAAAAAAGAAAGAAAGAAAGAAAGAAAAATGGTCCAACTTTAGTGAATTGATATAGCATCAATTTTGATTTTTTTTCAAAATTCCCTTAATCTCCTCTATTTCTATTGAAACAATGTAAGTACCATATTTTTCTCTGGATATTTCCCATCTCTATGACAAAAATCTACCACAAAGTTATATAATTCATTGTTTAAATTAATTTTCTTTTAAATTTCCATGGAATTATCATGAGCTTTGATAATAGCTAGCTCAACAAGGTTTTAAGATTGGGATAATTAAGATATTTGCCATCATCTACATTAGGAATAGAACTAAAATACTCACAAACACTTCCTCGGGTAACTATTTTGTGTATTTTCATGCCCAAGCTCAAGTTTAGGAGAATTTTACTCTGTTATTTTCTCAAACAATATGTGAGAACTAAGTTGTGATATGTTTCTCTTAACTAGTAAGCAATTTGGGAATTTCCATACCATCAAAGCAACAATTCATGTATGTAAGTGGACGACTAAAATTATCCATCACAATATTTATTTTGTCTACTTTAGAGTTCAGTTGTTTAAGCACCTCAATAATATAAGTTCTGCTAGTTGAGTTTCCTCTAAAAATTGTACCATTATTAGGGTTTTTCGATTTAAAAGAAATTTCTTATAAAGAACAAAGGGAAAAAAAATGACTTCCTTTGATCTAAGAACAAATGCTAAATGTAGGCTCAAAGAAGAAACCTAATAGTAGGCTTTGACAACAAACTTGATGTAGACAATGAAAGTGGAAAATTATGGAAAGTTAAAACTAATCTAGACAACAAATATATCGAAATGCTAATAAGTCATGATAAAATAAGTAAAATATGTTTTTTTAATGAAAGAAACATTGAACTTGGAAAGGGTATGTCTAGTAGAATTACACTACTAAATTTGGATAATGACCTCACACCACACGACAAATGATAAAATTTAAATGGCCTTATCGCACCAATGGAAAGAAAATGCATCATGACAATTGAAAAATAATTTTATTCAACATTAAGTCACTCTTGCTTTAATAAATTACAATTTTGCTTATTTATAGGTATAATAAGGCATAATAATTTAGGAAACTAAATCTTAGTGAACTAAAAATTAAAAGATGTGCTATCTTAAATCTTATAAAAAAGATACCTATCTAAATAATTTTTAAAAATAAAAAATGGAATCTATTTATATAAGCGATGATAAAAATATATCTGTTTTTCTTTTCTTTTTTTTTTTTTTTTTCAAACGGTCTTCTCATCTACATCACCACTTCACCGAGAAATATCTTTCAAACTATTATGGAGATAATAGAATCTAATGAATTTCCACTTCCACTGCCAAAGGGAATTGCAGTTAGTGTATATTGACCTTCTTATTGATAAACCGTAAGAAAAGGATGTTATCAAGGAAAAACAATGATATCGAGGGACGGATGGTGGTGCAATTAGGTTGGGCAAGAGGAAAGAGAAGTTTGGGGCTTTCTAAATTTTCTATGGGAAATCTTATGAGTATATTATTGAAGGAATAGAGAGTTTAAGTTATTTAAAGGAAATCCCTATGAGTGAAATAGGTTCCCTACCTTGGTTTTGAAAATGAATTTAAGGGAATTTTGCACTATTTTTCAAATATTCAATCGTGGGTGAAACTTATAGGATCATTATTAAACAAGATTGTTAACTGTTAACAATAGGAGGGGTTGTTAGTTTGAACTTTGATTAGGGGAAAGTAGGAGGACATGATAATTGAGTTTTGTCATATCAATCTACAAGAGGGAATGAAGTACTCAATGGCTTTTTATTTATTTTATTTTATTTAACTTCTCAAAGCTCTTGCATCAAGAAAGTGTAGGTCAATGCCTATATATATATATATATATATATATATATTAAAATATATATACTGTTAACGAACCCCTGCTAATAGAATAGAATAGGTAAATGATAAGGCAAAAAGCTGGAGAAGTTAAATATTATAATCAAAAGATCCTACCATCGAATTTTTAATAATTAAATATCTGCAATATTTGTCTTGGGCATATTTTTAATTAGTCGAGCAATCAGTAATCACCATCAAACCCTACTTTCCCACTATGTCATGTAGTAACAAGCTGGCAAAACATAAACCTAGTTTAGCACATAATGTGGCATTGGAACAAGTGGATCAAATGGTTTCCGATGTACTACTTTCATATAATATAATATAATATAAATATATATATATATTTGTATTAGGCAGTCTGTCTCCAACGTGGCTTTTGGGATCTATCTCTAGATTATGTAGATCAATATTAAACTCTGCAAATTTTCGACATTTCTGGTCAAGTAGATTGCCCCCAACTTAAAATTGTATATAATCCACCGGAAGCGATAGGGACTGCCTGCCAATTATCTACAGCGTTCTCTTCAACCAGTATCTTAGCACACGGTTTTACCGTTTACATATCGTAAGAGCGGTAGTAGAGGAACTCTTGAAATATATATGGCTTGAACCTTCATCTATATTATTATTAAAGTCAATAAAACTTTATATAACCTTCACTGATTTTTTTTCATAAATTCTATTAAATACCTTTAAAACATTTATAATATTTAATATCATAAAAATAATTACATAAGATATTATAATAAATTTTTATATAATCTCCTTTTGACCCCACTAACTCGCTAATAATGGATTCTCCTCTATTATTTTCTCTCCATCATTTCTCTTTCTCACATTTTCCTTTAGTTTCTCTTTACTAATTTTAATGTCTTTTTTTTCACAATTTCCTATATTGATAATCTTTTACTATTTAACGCATAAAATAAAAAGTTTTAATACGCAATGAAAATTGATATAATTTAATTAATAATTTAAAATATTTGAATAAAATATTAATAAGGCCGATGTGGGATAATATGATAACAGCATGTAATTTACTATAAAATAAATTTATACCTCAATTTTTAAAAGATAAGATTTGGCAGAATTTACTCTAAATAAAAATATAATCACCTGCAAATTAGAGGTATAAATAAAAGGGAAAAATTTCATCACCATTTATATTAGTAATAACTTTGACATGTAATTTTTCTTCTTTTTTTTTTATTTTCTTATACTAATGTATAATTAGTCTAAGAGACCTCGTTGTTTTTGCGTTATGAATTGTTAGAGTTTTATTCAACAATTGTTTTATGTCTTAAATTTTATTTTACCATTATTTTTATCTTTTATTACATGCATCATAGGTGTGTGTGGTTACTAGTATCTTATTATTTATTTATACACTTTATACATATATGTATATATATATAGGTTATTACAGTTAATATATATTGATCTTCTTATTGATAAATTGCAAGAAAAGGATGTTTTTAAGAAAGGCATTACGATACTTTTCAAGAGGGATCTTCTCCATACATGGAAAAGACTAGCAACAACACTGGCAAGGGATGGGCGGTGGTGCAATTAGGGTGAGTAAGAGTAGAAAGAGAGTTTAGGGCTTTCTAAATTTTCTATGGGAATTTTTTTAAGTATATTGTTCAAGAATAAAAGAGTTTTAAGTTATTTAAAGGACATCCTTATGGGTAAATACTTTCCATGCCTTAGTTTTGAAATGAATTTGAGGGAATTTTTTACCATTTTCCAAATATTCAATCATGAATAAAACTTATAGGACCTTTATCAAACAAGATTATTAATTGTTAACAATAGCAAAGATGGTCAATTTGCATTTTGATTAGGTAAGTCATTAAGTGGGTCATTATAAGGTTTCCAACTTTCCTAATCTGCTATCTTATAGGATTTTAGGACAAGTTCTAGGATGGGTTTTGGGACAAGTTCTTGAAGTGATTCTCAAACCTTATAGGGTTACAGGTTAGGTTTTAGAATTTAGAAAAATCAGATGAAAAATAGAACCTAATTAAAAATAATAAGATATACATATATGATATTATTAATTTAGTATTAGATGGAAATAATAAAATATAACAGTTAATAAAAGATATATTATCTTATCTTTCAAAAAAGATAAAAGCCCCATCTCTTTCTCTCTCTCATAATCTCATACTCTCCATGACTCTCTTCAAAAAAAAAAAAAGCCCCAATAATATATTATTATAATTTTCTTTAATCATTGTAACAATATGTGAAAAACTTATTTAAGGACATTAAAAATGAATAACTAAAATTAGTATTTAAAGCAAACTATACATCATTTGCTTTATTTTTGGCATATACTTGCAAATCAATTTTTTAAATTTCTTTTTGGCATTAGTGGTCGAATCGGGTTTTTTACAGGTTCTATTGCAAAGCCATGTAAGGTATGGAATCGGGTTTTAGTTTTACAAAACCCACTCTAAGCTCCTCTCAATAACATCCTTAGCTTTGATTAAGGGAAACAGGAGGACATGGTAGTTGAATTTTGTCACATCATTCTACAAGAGAGCATGAAGTGCTCAATGGCCTTTTATTTATTTTATTTTATCTGAAATGTCAAAGCTATTATCGAGATAGTGTACGTCAATGGCTACATGTATATACATATTAATATATATATATATATATTGTTAACAAACTGCTAATAGAATAAAATAGGTAAATTATAAAGCACTAAGTTGGAAAGGTTAAATATTATAATCAAAAGACCCAAACTGGTAATAGAATAGAATAGGTAAATGATAAAGCACTAAGTTAGAAAGGTTAAATATTATAATCAAAAGACCCCACCATCCTAGGTGACTGAATTATAAATTATCGAAATGTCTTTTGGTGTAAAAACTTAAAAGATGTCGAAACTTCAAACTTAAGCGTACTTGGGCTAAAGTAATCTCAAAATGGCTAATCTCCTAGGAAGCCATTACACCAGGGGATAAAACAGTATAACGTTTCACGCCAAAACGAACAATACCTTGAGGAAAAGAGTTTCAGTTAGATCATTGTAAATGCTATCAAAGCAATCTATCTGCCGAAAAGGCAAAGTCCCTACATGATGATAGTTTTAAACCTATGTAACGAAATTGATAAGGATGTAAGTTTTATAAGAGGGGTGGATTGTAATACCTCTCATATGCTAAGAGAAGAAACTCTAATCATTAAAACACCTTTTGGTGTAAGCATGTCAAAACTCTGAAGTTAAGCATACTCAGATTGAGTGAATCCCCAAATGAGTAACTTTTTGGAAAGTTATTATACTAAGGGACAAAACCGCATAACATTTCATACCAAAGCAGACAATACCTTAATAGGAAGAGTTCCAATCAAATCGTTAAGAGTAATATCAAAGCACTCTACAAGCCAAAAGGGCAAAGTCCCTACATAGCGGTAGTCTTGGACTTATATAACGAAACTAATAAAGACGTCAAGTCTGTAAAAAGAGTAGATTGTAATATCCTGAACTTTAAATTATCGAAATACCTCTTGGTGTAGCAACTCAAAACTCTGAAGTTAAATATACTCAAGCTGAAATAATTCCAAGATGGATAACCTCCTAGGAAGTTGTTACACCAAAAGATAAAACCATACAATATTTCATACCAAAGCGGACAATACCTTGATGAAAAAAGTTTCAACCTAGTCATTATAATTTGTGGTAACTATAATATCTATAGATTGTTACTAATAACAAAAATTAATAAAATTTTATAATAGATGAAAAAGTTTATTAGTATTTGTTACATATTATGATAAGTAACTGAAATAGTTTTCAAAAACGTTTATGTTCCTTATAAGTACAATAGTCATTAAGATGATCGAATATGTAACTTATACAATTAACATAGTATATTATTTATCACAAAATATAATTTTATATAATAATGTGTGGTATATCTCTTATATATGCTATTGTAACAAATAATATAATTAAAATTTTTGGTAAAATTATAAATTTTAATGTAAAATTCTATAAGATTATAATTTTATTGGTTTCAAACAATTCTTTCGATTCTATAATTTTAAAGTAATAATAAAATTGTGATCTTAACAATTATATCCAATATAAAACTATCGACGCGTGTATAGAAAAAAAATAAAGTAATAGAAAAAAAAATTTATTGGTGACACAACAAGTCATAAGAGAGAGAGAGAGAGAGAGAGAGAGAGAGAGATTATAGACTAAAAACAGTTAAAATTCCCAGCATGGACTCACGGTATCATAATCCGAAGGACATTTAGCAGGCTAGTCTCCTCCTCAAACGTCGATAAATTGAAGATAACTAGGTCTCCATGTCCACTTCTCTCAAGTACATTCATTACGGTGCGGCTTTCGTAATAAGAGTTATAGGCACGAGAATGTGAGCACGAGAAACATCTCCAAGACAACGGTTCCAATCTCTGATTTTGTAAGCCTGATAACCTCGAATCCCTTAAATGTTTGGTTAGGAATGGCCTACTCCCCTATAAATTGAGTTTTTGTTTCCACCGATACTGATTAACTATTTCATTATAGAGAAGCAAGCCACTCCCAATAATATGCTGAGGGGATTCGATTCAATCGAGCTTATAAATCGGAGATTGAGAACCTCTATTTGGAGTCGTTTCATGCGCAAATGCTCTTATGCTTGCAACTCGGAAAGGCATTCTTGTGTTATGGGAAATTTGCATGGTAAAGATATATATATATAGATATTTTATGGTTCCATCTATTTTTTTTACGGGATTAATCACGTCTTTCATTCAATCTTTAATTTAATATTTATTAGGTCTAAATTATTAAACTGATTGTATTATTAATTATTCAGATTTAATGAACATCAAATCCACCATGTAATATAAGGCGAGACCGATCACATCAAAATAAAAGACGACGAGACCTCTTTTTTATAATTTTTTAAAAGAAAAAGTAAAAAGAAATTAATATGAGTTAATGTTTTGGTAGGTTTTGCAATCAATACTAATACGTAACTATGGCCTCATAAGGCCTTTAAAACAAATTAATATTAATGTGTCGCAGTGGGTTTTCCAACGAGGAAAGGACAACATGTGCGAGCTTTGGAAAGTAATTAAAGGGCTAGGAGTGTTTATGTTAACCAAATGAAAGCATCAGGAAGAAAATTTAGCCCACAACTCGTTACACAATGATGTAATATTTTAAAGATTTTTTCTTTGGGCTAGGGGGCCATGGCCTCTTTCAGCCCCCCAAGCCCGTCCTTGAGTGGGTTGGTCAATTAAAGGGAAGAGAGAAGCAGATTGTGAGGAAAGAGAAATTAGGATATTTGCAAATTTATACGTTAATATTGATATTTTTATTGAATAATATTATATTAGATATAATTTTTAAAGAGGTGATTATTTAATGAGGTTTAAATAATATAGATATACAAAAGAGTGAGAGAAAGATGGAGATGGACATAACTAAAAACAAATATAAATTTTACGACATTACTATTTTTAATAACTATTCCAATAAAGAAAATAACCAAAAGAAAACTAAAGATCTATTATCCTAAATAATCTATTGATCTAACTAAATCTAAAAATAAAAAACCAAATCCAGCTCAAATAACGTAAACTAAGATAAGGCTATTCAACAAAATTATAATCTCATATTGACTCTTTTTGATTGTGCATCCACCCTGAAAACTTGAGGAGCTTTTAGACCTTCTTTTCATTTTTATTCATCTTAGAATAAATCATACTCTTATCTTTTTTTCTTTTTTTTTTCTTTTATGCATCAAACAATCAATTTTCATTTTGTTGAAGCCAAATTCTTTTGGCCAAGGTAGGGGAAAAAGCAACTCGAGTTGAATACATCAACAATTGATGTCAACAAGAGAACAATAAGCAAAAATTAATAATGACAAAAAAAAAATAAAAAAATGAAGCATTGGAAAAATGCAGTTTTGATTCAAACCAGGATAGTAGACCAATGGACCTCCGAACCCTCGTTAATGGTTGGCGAAAATTTCTGCTTTAGGTTGTTCTCGCCAAAAGGGCCCATTCTGCGGCCCACTGATTCCCAAACACCTACAAACCTGCAGCTATGGCTTTCGGTATATTAACATTATATTTTTCAGTTCAAAATTACAATAAATAAATTATGTGCTTTCATTTCTGGGACAAAATAATTTATAAAAGGGATAATATTGGGAAATTCAACCTTTACGCTAAATGCACTTCAATTAGTGCCTTAAGCTCATCTTCACTATTTTTCTCTTCAAAATTATTCAATATAGAAATATGTCCTTTTCGGAGCACTTTTTAAAAATTCAATAGCCAGATAAGTGCATAAGGAAAATCTTCATTTGGCCAATCAAGAAGTGCCTTAA
Organism: Lumnitzera racemosa; assembly: GCA_024138005.1. Lineage (NCBI taxonomy): Eukaryota > Viridiplantae > Streptophyta > Magnoliopsida > Myrtales > Combretaceae > Lumnitzera > Lumnitzera racemosa. The sequence goes on from JAMXBC010000002.1 coordinate 10,583,672, forward strand.
GATACTTGCATTTCGCATTTTCTTTTAAATTAAAAAGATATGTTTCAAACCAAATAAATGTATAAAAAGCTTTTCATTTGTATTAAAATTCAATTAAATTTGCTATAGTTTAAATAAGTTAAGTAGGTTCTTTGTATTTACTTGAAAATATAATTGAGTACTTAAGTAGACTGTTTAAGTTTTCTATATTTATATTGTCACAACATATGAACCCATTATGCGTATATAGAAATTTATCATGAGAATAATGAATGAAAAAACTTAGCAGAACTAATAATACAAACATAAAGAAATTCAAATAATTTTGTAAAGACCCAAAAATAATAATAATAACAAAATTTATAATACTAATAATATAAATAAGGATAACAATAATCTTTTAAAAAAATATATATCTACCTACCCAAATATTTTAAAACCCAAAATATATTTATATATATATAAATATATAGAGATAAATCTTCCATATTCTCCCTTCATAACTTTATCATTCTATTCCCATATAATTTCTTCTTCTTTTTATTAACATAATACCCTCATCCCTCATAATCTCTCTTTATAAAATAAACTCCTCTCGAGTAGATCATGTTAAGGCAAATGCGTAGAAGAGTTTTTCAATCGAGAAGAATCATAGGATTTTTCTAAATAGGGAATTTTGAGAAACCCTAAAGTAGTTATTGTGGGTTTGAAAAAAAAAAGGAACATCAATGCTAAGTGTCGTAATTCCTGAATCTAAACAAGTAAGTAAATTTTTTTATTTTATTCACTTCAATAAATAATTCACATTAGAGTTGAAAAGACATATATAATAGTAGTTTATTTGTGAATTATAATTAAAAAAATTGAAGTTTTCTTAGGTTTTTGACATATCAATTTCTTTCTATTATCAATATCAATTATGAAACTGTATCAAAAATAATATAGATATAAACACACACACACACATATATATAAGAGAAAATAAAACATGTTTTAAATAAATATATATTATTGAAGTTTTTAAAATATACTTTAATATATGGTTAAGGTGAAGAGATGAATAGGAAATATTAGTTCAAACCTTACAAAAAATAAAATAGATATAGATGACATAGAAAATACAGGTATAGATAGATTCATATATAATTATGTACAAATGTAGATATAGATAGATTCATATATAAATATAGAAGATACAAATATAGATATAGATAAATAAATATATATATATATATAGAAAATAGAGATATAAATTGAAGCCTATTAATTGTAAATAATATGAACAGAGATTATCCAGATTATATTTTTAAAGATATAAAGTCAAATAAAATTTATTGGCTTATATATAATAAATAGCAATAGGTTAAAGAATAATTTCATAATTAAAAAATAATAAAATAACTAATTAGTCATAATAACAAGTGAATTAATGTAAAAAATATATAAGTAATGTATATCAATAAATAATAAATAAGTATATAGTTCTTAAGTTTTAATGTTATGTAAATGAGAAAGTAAACTTTAACCATAAGTTTTAATCTATAATGTTATTAATATAGTTTTTGGACGGTTTACCTCAAGTATAAAATACAAGCACTTCAAAACAAAACCATAGTTATAGGTTATAATATTAGTTTCTAATTAAGTATAGATATGTGACAAAGTTTTGTTATATGAATATATTAGGTTTTAATGTCAATCAAGACTTATGAGATATGATTGCTTGGGAGTAAGGTATGTAACACATGTTTGTTAGTTGTAATTGTTAGGATAGAAAGTTAAAATAAATTAATGAAATATCCAACTATAAAAGTATTTACTACTTGTGCTTAGCTTGGCCTAAGAGCCCGAAGTGGCAGATCCTTAAAGGACATCGATATTTTTTAGTTGTCAATCTATATCTAACATGTCATTAGATATTAAAAACATGTAGCAAGCTGTAACACCATGAGTTATGGGGCATTACAAATTTGCTAAAAATATATTAAAAAAATTCAAATTTTTCCCTCAGTTTAGCTTACTCAAATAATTTAATTCAAAGAAGCAGTTTGATTTTAGCAGCATGAAGAGAGAGAGAGAGATTCTTAACATACTTTCTCATATCATTTGTTATTTGAATTATGTAAGGAAAAATTTTGAGTTTTGGTAACTTTTTAAAATATAAAATCATCAAATTGATCCCTTTTCCTCTTAAAGAAAAATAATTAATATTGTATGCATATAAATCACAGCTTAAATTTTGAAATTCTCAAGCAATTTTATAATTTAAAACTTCAAAAATAATGAAAAATCAAATATATAACATTTTTCTAAATGATTTGTACTATAGCCTGCCAAGTGTTAATACCAAAGTACTATCACGCAATGGCTTAGAACCTACTAATAACCTCATGTACATTAAATAAATAAACCACAAACCACATTAATATTTATTAATCTCTAAGTCAATACCATAGATAGCCCTAAAAGTTTCACCTTTACACCACACATAACACATGATCTTTAAGTAATGGAGTCCAACGTGCTACAACAAACTAAGCCTAATTGTCAAACCATTACTAGAGTCTATATGCTTCTATTACAACACCAACAACATTAGTCAGTAACATCAAATTCACAAATGGAGTCTACTCCTCCAATACAATATCAAGAAAACCCATAAGACTATTAAAATCCTCTTATTACTCCCTATAGTAGGTATAATCCTCATTGCCATCTAAGTTGTAGACCAAATTGTACCTTAAGTCATCATAGAAGTCTCGGTCTTTTGTATTATTTACATCTAAAAATAAGATCCATAAAAGGTAAGCAAAATTTGCTTAGTACGAGAGTTATGCAATCACACACGCTTGAGTAAGCAAAATTTAATTGATATACATATGCATAACATGTCATCAACAGCCAGTTATTATCCTTATTTAAGTCGAGTACACTACACAGTTGTGTAGTTTCAAAATTTAAGATAACTCATAATCTCAAATCACTAAGTATCATATATATATATATATATATATATTTGGTACTCAGATACTTCCTAACACCCTAAGTCATTAATAACCTAAAATCTAACTAGATCGATCCGATTAGCAACTCCACTAAGGATAAACATCACTTACTAACCTTCGAATGCCATCCTAAAATACTAAGAAGATGCTTCTTGAAAAATTTGAGCAAATCACTTCACATTTTTCACGTAAACTCAAAATTTTGTGTTTCGAATTCAGAAATCGAAATTTGAATATTTTTAAGGTTGTAATTTTGCGCGAAAACAAGGGCGACACATTTTTCCCTCTTCGACGATGTGAACATTATTACATCATACTCGCGTTCCCGACCAAAACACCACCTTCTAGTACATCAAGAGAACCAACAAAGCCACGTGGCGTATGGATTAGTCTCCATTCTCCACTCGTGTAGTAGACAATCGAAACTTTTTAACCAGAAGCAACTGGTAATGCCCAACTGTTCAGAGGGAAGAGAAAACCAAACAAAGTCTCATCATTCATCGTCATCATAGATTCATTATCCACTCTCTCTCTCTATCTTTTAACTTTTCAAAATGGGTGCTTAGAAAAAAAATTTCATATTCATAATTATTCTTTGTATTGAAGCATTCGGTATATAATAATTCATGTAACAATGGAGAATTTGCCTGTGGAGATATGTTTGAGGATTTTCTGTTTGTTGGATCATCATAACCTAGCAACTGCTCAACAAGGTTTGACCTTTATGGATTCCTTAGTCTTTTGGTTCTCAATTCTTATGGTTTTGATTTCAAATACTTGTTGAACTAGGTTAGATTCTAATGTAGATCCAAATTTAGTTATTGTTGTTTTTGGAAATTAAGCTTTTAGATCGAATGGCTGCTTGTGTTCTAGGAGATATCGATGTAAGGTGAAATTTTGATGAGTACCCAAAATTGAGAAAATCTAGATATTGTTTTTTGTTGTGATAGTGTTTGTGAATATGTAATGGGGTTCAGAATTCGAATCCTAGTAGAGTATATATATAGTTTGGTCAAATTTGATATGGGAATTGGTTTGTTTGAATGTTTTCTATAACTTTACTAAGAAGATTTATGGCCAGATAGATAGATCGGATCTAGATTTTGCTATATCCTCATTTCCTGCGACATATAATTACTAGAGAGGATGCGGGAAGTAGGAAATTTGGCTTGTTTCAATGAAGTATCTGGTTGATGTGGTGAAAAAGTGATAAATTTAGATTCAAAGAATGGCAAGGAGATGTATTTTGTTGATGTTCTAAGTTAGTTCCGAATCTAGCAGGAGCATTTCTCTACAATTATATGTAAAGGATGGAGTAGTGTGGGATAAATCTGCATGTTGAATCAAGATAGGCACCATTGTTGAAAATCATGGACATGGTTATGTTCACTTTGCCTATTCATGTTTTTACGTCTTGATATCGCAAAATCCAAGACTCCTCTCCGAGCCATAATTAATTGGTGAGGAGTCTTGTACGGCGGTAGAGAAACTGTGTAGGATATCCATTGTGGTGATTCTTTCTATTTTTAGCATGGAAGAAAATGCTTGATCTGTTGCTTCTATATGAAGCACACTATTATTTGTATCAGGGTTCAAATTGTCTATAGATCATGTACTTATTTCTATATATTATTCTCCCTCATCATATGCTTTCTTCTGGAAACTGGTCTAATCTGCTTTGCAATAAATTATTAAAACCTTCTTTCTGTTGCCTTAGAAAAATGGTGACTGAAAATATCACTTCCATCAGATCACTCAACATTCTGCATGAAATTGTTGTTAAGTAGGAAGGCAAGTGTGCACAAATATGATACGCATCGACTGATCTAGGTTCTGCTTCTGTACTCGGTTGAACTTAACTTAACACAAGGTGTTACGGATCAAAGTTTGTAGGAAGTGGAATGCACTGGCCTCAGATGACATTCTCTGGTCTAGCTTATTCAAGGAGAGATGGGGAGATGACCTTGCTGCATTTTATGCTCCCTTGGATTCTAAATCATGGAGAGAGGTGTATGAAGTGCAGGATCGCTGTGATCGAGTTGGATTGTGAGTGGGAAATTCCCTTTGCATTTTACAATTTTCTTACACTTGTTCTGATAATCATGTGAAAAGATTTTGAGACACCAAAAATATATCACACCGTGGAAATCCTACATTATTCTATTACAAATATCTTGTGCTATTTGTACAAGTTTGCGACTCGAAATGACATGGTGTCTCTTTTTTATGCATGCTTCATCCTTTTTTCTCTAAAGTCTCAAGTGTCATATTGAAGAAGGCTGCACTAGTTATGATGCTGTATGAACATCTTCAAGCATGATAAACTGAACAAATGTCTCTATTTATTTCGGTTATTCTGCATGCCCTAAGCATGGCTGGATTCTAATCTCTCTCAAATTCTATTGAACATGCAATGGCATCAACTGAATAATTAAAAAGTAGAACTGCTACTAATCAACAGCATTGACTTGAGCTTTTCTGTAATTTTAGGGGACTGAAGATAATCAGGGAAGGGTTTGATTACTACCTTATTCACCAAGGTGAAATCCAACGCCATTTAGGATCAAAGAGACAAAGGCAAGGAAATACAACATGTCCATCTAGTTCAAAGAGGAATCGAGCAGGAGTCGGATCAATACAAGAAGAAACTCCGCATCAAGGGCTTTTGGACAAGATACTTTTTTTCATCGGTGATCTTGAAGTAGCTTCGATTGCAGCTGAACGTGGACATATCTGTGAATAAGGTTTGTGATGCCCTTAAATTGTGCTCATTTGATCTCCTTGTGTATGTATGTAATACTAGATAAGAAACATTTGAATTGGTCATGTACTTAGCAAGACGAAGCAAGCTTCTACTTGTAATCACATTTCTTCACAAGAAAACACTGCTGTAGACAACATTTTCGTTCTTTCTCCTCTGGTGACAGTCATCTGCTCTATTGACAACACCTTTATTTTTTCATACTTGAAAAATTTTGGCCACGAATCCTATGTAATCTAATTAATGTTTGTTGTCCAGCGAATGTCCCGAGTACTGTTATTGCCTTATGGCATGTTATCCAAGATACATGGCGCATAACTTCAAAATATTTGTTAGTTCCATAATGGTATCATCATGAATAAGGCACGAGCTTTCCTCCCCTTCCAGTCGAGCGTATTCTGTCTCCTCGACCGTAGCACAATACTTCACCATGCAATGGCTATTAATGAGTAAAAAGTGCAGGTCTGCTTATATAGACGTGGATAAAATTTTACAGGTTTTTTCGGGGAATTAGATGGTTTAGAAGTACATTTTTATATTCCCACCATGTTTTTAGATGACCAATAAAATGAAGTCTTGGAATTTTATTTCAAGAAAATAGCTAAAAGCATAAAGGACACTTGGTATTTATTTCTTTTCATCTTCTCAAATAATCTTAATGGACTTCAATGTTTCGGCAAAACATCATCCCACGAATGTTGCGAAAGGGAATTGATTGAGAATGTTATGAGGAGGAGGCGTTCTTCAAAAATAAAAAATAAAAAATAAGATAAAGGGTCTTTGAGAAAAATATTACATTTATAGAGTTGTGAAGGTGTTTTTTGAAAAAACGCTTTCAGTTTGGGTTATTTTTGCATTGAAGGTTCAGTTATAGTAAAAATATAATTGAAGGTGTTTTTTTGGAAAAATGTATTCACTATCAATATAAACAAAAAATGCACGAGCAAATTTATTTCCCCATTCGAAAATATAATCTCTTTGTCACTTCTCTTTTGGAGAAAATCAATTTCTCTCGAGAACCATTCACTTAGATCACTTTTTTTTTTTTTTTTCTTGTATGCGTAATCTACTCCAACAAACAAAAGTAAACATCCTAAACATTTAATCTACATCTATTTCACAAATTTCATGTATCATTTATACTTCTTTTTTTATATTTTCCCATTTGAAACCTTAGGTTGAGATGTGTTTTTTAATTAATCTAGGATATTTAATTGTTGTGTTTGCATGTCAGTATGTATTCTATATTATATTTTAACAATATATGTAAATGATTTGTGTATTGACGTATAGATTTCATATCATGGAATTGTAATTTTATAGTTTCAAAATATGCAATCCAAGTGTTCAGTGAAATATCTACTAGAGAGTTGCGTAGTTTATAAATTAAGATAGAGCTTGCGGTCCTATTGAATGAGACGACATCAATTATGTGCTAATTAAAACGACAATTACCATGTAAATAGGCTGAAAATGGTAAGCATAAGAAAATTATGAATTTCGTCTGTGGAAACATTTTAAGGGAAAGTTCGGGGCCAAAATATGGTTTTGACTCAATGAATTTGAGAACTAATGCAAATTTTTCTTATCTCTTCGAAAGGGTTTATCCGAGTGTTAGAGTGGATTTAGGTGTTGGGGATGAGAGTTTATATCGGCACCCTAATGCTTACTCGAACATTGTGAATTATTTGCTAATTGCCATTAAAAACCATGATAATGTTAGGATCTCTTCAAAATGGCTGAGGCATTTTGGTAGACTCATACCCATCAGTTGTATGTTAGGATTGAAGGAGAAGAAGGAGGCTTCCCTACATAATAAACATACGTAACTTCAGTAGAAGAGAACGGAGGGATGCCACTAGTCGAGGAAAATTAACAAATGACATGAATATGAGCAATTGCTCATGTTTATGCCTATATGGGATGATGATAATACGGTGGATGAGGTTGTAGGATTGGTTTTGTAGAAGGAAGTTTTACATGATCATGTGGTTTAGTGAACGGGAGGCTTACTTGGAGATGATGATGATGACGATGGTGATGATGATTACGAGTCTGAGGAAGATGACGAAAATGAATATAATGGTAATGATGGTAATAAGATACCTCTTGCATCTTTTATTGTGCTTGGGGTACTTACCACCAAAAACTTTCAACTAGAGATGCATGGTATATACTAGTACACTTCAAGTTCAAGTTCAATGACAATTACACTAGCTCCAATATAGACTTAAGAGTTCGATACTGCAAAATAGGGATAAGGAATGTGATTCCCTTTTACAATAAGGAGGTGAATGAAGAGTTTAACAACTTGCAAGCTAATGAATATCTCAGTATTGGTATGAGACTCAACACAAAGGAAGAACTTGTAAGAATTATCGAGCACTACCACATCAAATATCATGCTAACTTTAGGTCTTTGAAATCAAAGCTAAGTATGTATTCCATCATTTGTATCAAGCATGAAGATAGCTACCAGTAGAGGCTACGTAATTGTAAGAAAAAAATTAGAGGGTGTGTTTGTAATGATAAGACTAGTAGTATTGCGAACCGTGACCAAGAACAGATAAGGCCGGTCGCTAGATGGATTTAAGCTTACAGAAAGTTTAAAAAATGATTAATGGGGAAAAGTGTTAAAATAAAAATAAAATAGTAAGCAAAACTCACAAATAGCTTTAGAGAATATGATGTATCAATGGAACTTCTGAAGATTTACGACTCAATTCAATATGACACATGAATTGGTCTGGTAAGATTACTCGCCATCTAACCTTACTTAAGAGAAAGAAAAGGATAAGAGTGATGTCGAAAGTAAACAAATAGTATTTACGCCAGGAAGATAAAAGTACTCAAAGAGTGTATTAAGAACGATTTGATATCGTTGCAGTTACAAGTACAAGGGTATTTATACCCATAAGTTAGAGCAACTCGCCTAAAAAGGGAAAAGATAAAAAGGGTATTTCCTAAGAAAGTAATGTATAAGATACAAAAAGATAAAAATAAATATATAAGAAAAACAATAATTGGTGTAATGAATTTTGCACATGATACTGTACACGTAGTGATACTGTACACGTAGTAATACTACATTAGTGAGGTTATTAGAAGATGGGGACAAAAAAGTATGGATAAATAGGCTTGTTCAAGCAAGAATGGCTTAGTCAGTCCAGACTCTTTCTCTTAGGTTCTCAATAAGGAAGATGTCAAGAATTGGTCGGCTCAACGTTAGAGAGTAATCATCAACACAGCATACTATGGAGAAATGGGCGATCATACGGTACGACATGAAGTGTGACTTAATAAGGGCTGAGACTCTCTCTTACATAGCCTTTCTCTAATAACTCATTGACTTGACGTTAGAGTTCAAAAGCCTATTCGGAATTCATCCGATAAACCGACTTATTCAATAATGCAGCACTTGGTATTAAGTCAATATAGTGTTCTATGCTTCAAGTTGGGGGCAACTCCTTAGGTAACTATTTTAGGAATAGGTCGATATATTCACCTAACAACTCTTTCACCTCTTAGGGTAACTTACTCCGTTCTTTCATTTTCAATAGTCGCCTGACCAACATAAGGGTTGGCTTATTAGCATTGATGGCCTCTTGGAGGTCGGCTATACTCATCACCATAGCCTTTTTCGATCCATGAGTAAGTTTTGTCTGTAACTTATTAACTTCTCTTGGCGACATCAAATTCAGAGTGATCTTCCAGTCATCCTTCTCGAACATATATGTGTTTCTATAGCCGTCATGTATAACTCCCATGTCAAACAACCATGGCTTACCTAACAACACGTGGGAAGCACACATAGGCAGTACGTTGTAGAAAATCTAGTCAAAGTAATTCTCTATAGTAATCGGTAGTAATATTTGCTGAGTAACATGTAATGCTCCTTTCTCACTCAACCAGTATAACTTGTATAGTCTCGAATGTGAAATAGTTGGTAACTTTAGTTTTGAAACAAGATTAGACTTTAGTTTTGAAACAAGATTAGCTGATACCACATTGGTGCAACTTTCACTATCCACAATGAAGGCACACATTTGATCATTCTCCTTATAAATTGTGTGGAACAAATTCTCTTTCTGCTCTTCCTCTTGTGAAGGTTCTACATTCATAGTGCGTTAGATAACCATGAATAACTGATCTAAGTCCTTAGGAAACATGTCCTTTTCAATCAGTTCTTTCTCGATAGGAACCTCCTCCTCCTTCTCCTCTTTTTCCTCAGATTCCTCATACGTACTCTCCACTTCTAGTTTTGAGATATCTCTCTTAATGACCATCATCCGTTGATTTAAGCACTGAGCATCCATATGTCTGAACCCTTAACATTTGAAGCATTTGATCTGGCTGGTCTTTTCGCTAGAACCTGACCTTTTCTCATACGTTCGAGTTGGTACTTTACCATCAGGTCGGTTTTTCTGCTTGGCTCTTACATCCATCTTTCTGCTTAGCTCTGTACTAGACTAAGCCTGGTGACTTGCATGTCCGGTTGGTTAGTTAACATCTTCGCCGGTACTCGGCTCCTTCTTTGCCTCTCTATGTGTTGGGCAATCCTAACAGCTTCATCCATTGTGTTGAATCGATGGAGCTCTACAATGTCCTGAATATCTCTTCTTAACCCAGTAACGAATCTTGAGACTATTCGAGGTGATGACTTCTCTACTTTGCAACGTATCATAAGCATTTGAAAGTTTTGAATATACTTATCAACTGTTCGACCTCCTCGTCTTAACTTCTGAAACCGAATAAAAATGTCTTGGAGATAGGTTTCCAACACGAATTTGTTTTTGAGTATCCTCTTTATCTTTGGCTAATTATTAATTTCTCGTTACCCCTCTCATCTCTTTATGGCTTAAAAATTCTTCCAACACATGGTGACATATCCGAAGGACTCAACAACAGTAGTTCTCACCTTCTTATAATCTTCGTACTAATAATAATTAAACACACGCTTTACCTTCTCTTCCTACTTCAGATATTCATCGGTATTCCCAGATTTATTAAAGCTTAGAATTCAAAGCTTCACATGGTCGGATGCTTTAGGGATTCACACACATTCCTCTTCAAAATACTCCTCTTTCTCTTCATCAATCTCTCTCAAGTCTATCATTTGTTTTACTTGTTCGCCAACTCCTCTACCTCGAGTGGGTCGAGTTGGGTTCTGATCTCTAATAAGTTTAGTAGCTTGAGAAGTGTTTTGTACAGCCTCAATGGGTCGGCAAGATAGTACATGAACAGTATGGGTCAGATCTACTAAAAGATTAGCTACCTCACTAAGCTTCTCGTTAGTATTTTTAAGAGTTTCCCGAGACTGTCATCTATGGTAAACAACTCCACTATTATCACCAGTATCAGCATTCATATTTGAATCCATCATTTTTCCTCACAGATTGAAAACTTAAACAAATACTTTGGGAAGTTAACAGTTAACGACATAGCAGTCAAATGAACATAAAAACTTGCTCTGTTTCACATATGCCAAAACAGAGTGCAATAGAACTTTAAGAAGAACTAACTACAGTTCACACAAAACTTCCACTCTGATACTAAGATATTGCAAACCATGACTAAGAACAAATAAGGCGAGTCGCTGAATGAGTCTAAGCTTATAAAAAGCTCATAAAAAGCTCAAAAAAAGGATTAACGAAGAAAAGTATGAAAGGACAAAAATAAAGAATGAAACAGTAAGCAAAACCCACGAATAGCTCTAGAGAATATGATGTACCAATGAAACTTCCGATGACTCATAACTCAATTCAATATGATGTACGAATTGGTCCCGTAAGGTTACTCGCCACCTAACCTTACTTAAAAGAAAAGATGAGAGTGATGTTGAGAGTAAACAAATAGTATATATGTCAAGAAAAAAAAAAGTACTCAAAGAGTGTATTAAGAATAATCCGATATCTTCGTAGTTATAAATACAAAGATATTTATACATATAAGTTAGGGCAACTTGTCTAAAAAGGACAAAAACAAAAAGGATATTTGTTAAGAAAATGATGTACAAGATATAAAAAGATAAAAATGAATATAAAATAAAAACAATCATTGATGCAACAGATTCTGCACATGATACTGTATATATGGCAATGCTACATTGGCAAGGTCGTTAGAACATAGGGACAAAAAAGTGCGGACAAATGGGTTTGTCCGAGCAAGAATGGCTTAGTCAATTCAAATTCTTTCTCTCGGCAAGGAAGATACTGAGTAATTGGTCAGGTTCAGTACTAGAAAGTAATTGTTAACTTGACATACTATAGAGAAATGGGAGGTTATATGGTACAGCATAAAGGATGACTTGGTAAGGAAGTACTCGACCTCGGCAGGAATTAGTTGGAATAGAATGATTCGTCGTGCCAACCTCTTTAACCCTTGGGCTTGGCTGCGGGTCAAAGATCCGATAGCCTGATTCCCATCAAGTAAAGCCCTACACGTATGTCAATCCAATAATAAATCAAAATCATTCGCAATTAGATAGCAACACCATGGCTAGAGAGTTCTTAAATGTCATTAGGAAAGATCTAGATACTAAGATTTCCTGGTTCTGCAATATTATTGAAAAGTAGTTTATGTATTAAGTTAGCAATAGAAGGGTATAGGCTAGTAAGATGAAAGCAATTAAAGTTATGTATGGAAATTGGGATAGGTCATATGATGATTTGCCTCGACTGCTTAATGCAATCTAAATGACTAATCCTAGTACTAAGTTAGAGTGGATATGGAACCAATCGAGTTAGCTAAAGGTGACGGAGCTTAAGTAGGTATGGTGGTCATTTGGCTTATGTATAAAGGTTTGGAAGTATTGTAGACATATGGTAAGTATTGACAGTGCATTCTTATATAGAAAGTACTACTACAAGTTATTGGCAGTCATTAATATAGATGGAGCAAACTACATAGTCTTGCTTTTATGCTAGTCGATGATGAGACCACTAATGCTTAAGGGTGGTTTCTTAGGAACTTGAGATAGCACATTTGTGGGGATAGGACTGGTCGTGAAATCATTTGTGTGATATCTAACAAAGGGGTGGGGATTCACTTAGTATTGAACGAAGACGACAATGGTTGGAAACCTCCTTTTACTATGTGGTGGTAGTGCATACGACATATTGTAAGCAATTTTAACAAAGTCTATAAGAGCCAGTCATGTAAGGAGTAGGCAACCTTTGTAATTGTGTAAGTTTAGCCTTGAAAGTTTGAAAAATGCTTGGAGAAGGTTTAAAGTATTAAGCTCGAAGCATTGGATTGGTTTTGTCCTTTACTGATGCAGTAGTGGACACTTGCACATGACAAAGGTTATTGGTTTGGATATATGACATCTAACCTTGTGAAAGTGTAAGTAAGTGAGTATGTACAAACTGAGCATACACCAAATACACTGCGGAGATGTTAGAAGAGTGGGTCAAGTAGGTGAGTTCTCATCGAGTAGTCCATTTCATTAGGTACAGTAAAATTTATGAGATTAAGACTAAAAGCAAGCGTATCAAGAACAAGATGAAGGGAGGTGAACACATGCAGACAATAGACTTCAATAAGTGCATGTGTACATGCAACAATATAAGATTCCCTATTCACATGCTATTATCCCTTCCTGTTTTGAGCACTTTGACGTGATGTCCAATATCAGAGATTAGTATAAGTCCACATATTGGGTGCAAATGTACAGAGCTCATTTCATCTCAATCAATGATGAGTTAAGTTGGCCAATCATTCCACACCTCTAAAAAGAATGATCAAACCCCTAGTTGGAGTGAAAGAAGGGTAACCCTAAGACTAACCATTTCCATATGAAGATGGACATCAAAGACCGACCGAATAAAATGACTTACACATTCCGTAGGAGGGAGAAACACAATAGAAGAACGTGTTCAAAGGAATCAATAGGGTAATTAGAACTAGTTGTACTAAATTATACTTAGTTTGATTTGTTTATTAATTGACAATGTGTAATTATTTCTTAATTTCATTTTATTAACCATGTTTCGTGCTTTTGTAGGCTAGATGGAGCTCGGACCAGTTGATGAATCCATTATCACTTGACAGTATAAGCACAGGTTTAGACGCGTATGGGCAGGACATGTAAGAGAACCGACTTTTCTTTCCTACATAAATTACTTTGTTTACTCGTAGCATACTTATTAGTATCCTTGGTAGTGCATGGAATCTTTATATATACGACAACAAGAAAGGACACTTAAGTGGAACCAATAGGTTTACGAGATCTCACTAGACAACGTTTGTTGCCTTACCTTAATCAAGTCAGCTTCAAAGGTTTGAGCCATCTTTCATACATCTAGTTGGATTACCACTTGATCATTGCACTAATAGAGAGATAGAGAAAGGAGACTCGTACTTTCTACTAAGGTTAAGTAAAAAAATTGTAAACTGCAAATTGAATTGAATTAAACTGAAAAAAAAAATATTTTTTTTATGAACTATTTGATCACAGTTTGGTTCGATTTAGTTATATATAAAAAGTTCATGGTTTAATTCGAATAAGTGAATCGAATCGAACTATTTTAAATTGAACTAAATCATTTGGTCAAATAAAAATAACTTCATGTAATTGTTTTTTTATTTTTTTCATCAATTTTTATGGATTTCATCAAACTTTTTATATCTTTTTCTTTGTTTTATTTTTTGGGTAAATTATTAAGATTAAGTTGAGTAAATTCTATTCGAAATTTCACATTTAATTTTTTTTTAAATTTTCATTTTTTTTATATATTTTCAAATCAAGAGTCTCACCTTAGTAGTTTTTACATATATCTTGTTTCTTTTTCAATCTTTAGTGTGTTTCTTTTGTTCTTTTCATATTGTTTTTTATAGGCAGCTTTACTTCTCCGTCCTCATTGTTTATTCGTTAGAATAGAGGCTCTTATCCTCATTCAATCAAGTTCAATTTTTTAAGATCTTATACAATTTTTTACTAAGTATTATTATACATAATAAATATATGAGAAATTAATTAAAAACATGTGAAAGTTTAATGAAAAAGAAAATATGTTATTAGAAATAAAATGTTTAGCAAAAATTTGATATAAATAGTTCGAACTTCATCGAACTAATTTTAATTAGGTTCGAAAAATTTACGAATCGAATCGTATGATTAAGTTCGATTTAAAAAAAAACGAACTATTATATTAATTTTGATTCAATAAGGAGCGTCGAACCGTACCAAATCGAATCACATCTTCTCTTACTTTCCACATGGCCTATGGAAAGATGATGATTACACTTTGATAACTCGGATTTTAAACATATTTCATATGGTGATTTTATAGTATTTTCCTCACATTTTTTGTTTTCTTTAAAGAAATTGATACTTAATTGAGCAAAATTTTGATTTCAAGGTTTGAACACGTTCTATGATTGAAAACGAAGAAAAGGAATCAAATTTCACTCAAATCGGAGTTCAAATGAAGAAGTTATAAAATTTTGAAATTGTGTAAAAAATTTTGCCTTACTGCAGAAAGTTACACGACCTGAGGACACGGTCATGTCTCAGGCCGTGTCTGGTGACGAAAACAAAATCTTTGTGATACACATATAAAATGACATCTTAGGGTTTCAAAAGACATGAGAGACATTACAGAAACGGAGAGACACAAGAGAAGAGAAAGAGACTTAAGAAGAACATCAAGAAAGAGGCGGAACAACATTAAGAAAGAGGGAAACAACATCAATTTTAAGATTAGAGAGATTGTTCATCAATCAAAAGGAGTTTCCATGTTTTATTTTATATTATTGATGAAACTCGTTTTTAGATTCATTATGATAGCTTGGAATTTGAGTATTTAGGATTATGGAACCTAGGGTTTCATGTGATTCTTGGATTGATTTAGAAATTTCAATAAAGTTTCTATTTTTACTTGATTCGATTATGTCGTTTAATTATTGATTGATATTTCTAGAATATCAATATATGATATTATGCATGTTGATTGAGAAATCACATGTATAATTAGATCTTTACATAATTGAAGAGAATTACATGTATACTTAGAGATAAGATACATGTTTCTTCCAGAAAGTTAATTATTTGTATTGGAATTCATTATACATTAATGCAATTCTAAATTATATTACTAAGTGAAGAGATTCCGGTGAATAATTTAGGATTATGGTTAATATGCTTGAGAAAAGTATTAACTTTAGTTGTGAATCCCTCCGGTCAAGAATAATAGAAACCGAATTGAATATATTTTAAGCGATCACATGATTAACTCTAGGGGAAATAATTCCTAAATACGTTATTGCTTTCTTGAAGTCGTTCTTGATTTTATCGCTTTTTCAATTGCTTAATCAAGTCTTATAAATAAGTTAGTTTGTTGATTTTAGTATTTTTAATTAATTCAACTTTCATAATTTTCCGGTTAAATAATAAAGCTAAGGTTAATATTAGTACTCGAAGTCTCTAAAGGATCGACTCGGACTCACATCTGCTATATTAAAACTGATAGGTGCACTTGCCTCATATCACACTTCAAGATGTAGAAATTCAGTTGAGCTTCAGAGATGATGGATTATTGGTAATAGGGAGCATGTATATGACGTAGCCATAGGTATGCGTTACCTACTTCAGGGTAATTTTGGAGGACACCGTTGATGGGTGAGAAGGATGCTTATGTATGAGTTGGCTGGCTAGCTGAGCACTTTACTTCTCTATCTAAGTAGATGAACGATGAGCAAGTTAGACAACATATTAGAGCTTATATCTTACAGATGTTAGGGGGGTTTATGTTTGCCAACAAATTCAACAACATACCATATTTCTACCTTTATTGGATGCCTTCGAGAGAGCCAGTCAATATAGTTGGGGATCTGCATACCTTACTTGGCTATATAAGCAGCAATGTAGCTCTTATGAGCACTTAAAATCGCATTTAAGGTACTCAAACCTAGATTTAAGACCATTTGAGAAAGTTATCTGATTAAGCTCAAACTTTACAACTAAGATAAAAAAAAAATTAGTTGAAGTGTTCTACTGAAGTTAAATTTCGAAAATAATAACCCAAAATCCCAAATTTACTTTTAAAAGTATAATTATTTAATATAATACAAAAATAATCGAAACCCCTAAAATTAAGTTTAGAATATGATAAGGACTTAGAAATAAGTTAATTAAGCTATAAAATGAAATAATATATTATATAAGTATACACTTATTTTTATGAGCATACTTAGTATTTATAATTATTATATTCGTAAATTAATTCGAAATTATATATTTATATATAATATGTGATGAATTTATAAAAACAAATAAGAAAATATATTTTAAAAATAAGAAACATACTAGAACCATGATTATACATATATAATTACTTATTACGTATGCTACATATATAGGACATTTACACATATATAAGTAAATGTACTAAATATTAATATAAAGATACAAAATATTAACAATTAATCAAAGAAATCAACCAAACTCGTCTAAAACTTAGAGAAAAGTTTAGATTAACTTTAGAAACCACCATGGCACTATTTTAGCAGCATTATGGATGAATCAAAAGTAATAAACAGCCCCAATTAGACACCTCCTACTTGCCTTACATTGGAAAATTAATAATAATAATAAAAAAAATCTCTTCAAGGCAAAGAAAAATCAATCGACCTCCACTCTATATAAATATGACTCCTAACATTCAATTGAACATTTTAGAAGCTTAGGATCTTCAAAGAAAATTGGAAATTTTTTTATAGAAAATATAAAAAATTAGAAAAAAAAAAACAAGGGAACCATTGCCCTACTCTAATTCCCTAACTTCTTGATATTCTGCTATTGAATCCTTTTGACCACAAAGATTCCACACTGCATCTTGCCCTTCCGACCATTGCCAACAACCACCAGAGCTCTGACAAACAATAAGCTTCCAAATTCACCCTATGTTTCTAATTTTTTTTTAAAAATACTAAACCAACCCAGAAAAATTATAAAAAAAAAAATGTATTCCTTGTTTTTTTCTAAGATGTTATCATGTTGTGATTTTATTTTTGTAAAATATTAAATATTTAATATACCCTCTTAAAAAACTGACATGGTAATCCGCATTTTGTAATAAAAAATAAATTTCTTAAATGATGTTGTTTCATGCCCAATAATTTACTGTAGAATCCTTATTTGACATAGTTTAATTGTATGTAGCCCATTTTTAATGATGTACATGGGTAATATTTATTCTATTTTTGGATCCTAATATTGTAAATTAGAAATTATTGGAATAAATGCGCTTTTATACAAATAATTAACGAAAATGATATATATTGACTTTTGGTGATTTATAATGATGTTAGGATATATTGAAAATAATTTTGTATAAAAAGAATAATATTTAGCTAATTAAATGCAATTTATAGGTAAAATTGTAATTATGAACATATAGGCATTAGACCCAGTAGCATGGAATCATGTCTTGATTAAGTTTCTCATATATTTAGGAGTATATAGAAATTTTTTAGGAATTATTTGGTAACCCAAGTTATTTATTACGAATTTACGTAATAAAATAGCTTAAATTACAAACTGAGACTCGTTTTTAGTAATAATAGGCTAAAATATGATAAATATTGAAATAAAAACTATATATATACATGCTAGTCAGGTTTGATAAAAATGAAATTTTAATATATTTAATGATAGTATTACAACCGAAATATATTATATACATATTAAGGTTAGATAATATCTATATTATTAAGTTATATTGAAAAATTATATAAAATACATATAATACAATAACATTTATTTTAGATACGTATAAGTATATTAGAAATTCAAACTACCCTTTTAGAAATTATCTTCGAAAATAGAACCGGTAATACGTGTTGTTAAGGAAGTACAAACCTAATGACATTACGTTTACTAAAATCAAATAATATTAGGTAATATAGCCTATATCTTTATAAGACTACGAGGATTTACATGCTACGATAACCTTCTCGCAATCCAAATGTAAATTAACTGATTAAAAGCACGTTTTTAAAACGATATATTATACATAATAATATAATTATGCATATTATCAATGTTTAATAACTTAATTTAACTTATATAATAAAACTATATTCTATTATATAAAGAAAACAATAATATACTTTAGAGATATATAAATATATATATCTATATATATAACCATTTAGCATAATACACTTAGACAGAACTTCAACATTTTTATAACTCTTAAGAAAACTAAATCTGGGTTTTGTATATATATAGAGTCTCCTAATGAATAGAGTATCAAAGACATAAGTTTTCCACAGTGAGCGTTTGGATAAGAAAGTTGGGATTGTTGCTTTACCGCTTGTTGAGATATTATATTAAAGTATTTGAAACTTAAGAGTACTTTCGATTGTAATTGTAAGTTAATTGTCTATGCGCATGTCATGTGTGTGGTTAATTTTCTGATTATGCCAAGAGTTAAACTTCTTGACGTATTGCTTTGTATGATTATTTCGTTTTGTTTTGTTGTGAACTTATTTAGCCACCCTTAAATGGAATTAAGAGTAATTTAACTACTAACTTAACTAGATATGCATAGCAACTGTTAGGGGAATGATTAGGAGTATTAGGCCAAATATCGACTCCTTTCGATAAAGATTGTTGAAATGTTTATTTTCCCATGCTTAGCTAAACTAAGTGACAGGTGAGGAGGTCACGGTAAAAATGGGGGCCGTGGTTCGAAAATGATCATAGGAGGAAGGTATTTTCTATTACACAAACCCAAATTTGGTCTAATTTTAAGTCATGGAAAACTCCTCAATCAAGGTTGAAATGAATGTAATTCATCTAACCTCATAATGGTTAGATAATTGTGTAATGTTTCAAGTGATTAATTTCACTGCATTTTATCATAATTAATAATCTTATTTGTGATTATATGGTATTGTTCTGACTCTATCCTACTTATTGAGCTAATTATGCTTTCATCTTTATCGATTCTTTTGTAGGTTACGAGTGAAGATTAGGATGTTCAAATATTACTAACCCTAAGTTAATGTGCAGTTGGCTAAGAAAGTGACGAAAGGAAAATCCATTAAATCTGAGCTCTTGGCTTTTCTTTTGAGTTTTGAGGAAACTAACTACGAATTCCTTAGAACGCTTAGTAGTTTCTTACCTTATTGTAAACTTATAGTTTTTTGTAAACTTTGATTATAAATTATAACTTTAAGTATGAAATATTTATGTAAATACTTTTATATTATGAGACAACAGGTTATATGGAATAGATATTTTGTAAAGTTATACCACATGTTTGATTATTTACAAGTATCAAAATAAATGCTTTAAGCTAGTTAAATCATGTACTGATATGAAGCAAGTGCACCTATCAGTTTTAATATAGCGGATGTGAGTCCGAGTCGATCCCTCAGAGACTTCAAGTACTAATATTAACCTTAACTTTATTATTTAACCGGAAAATTATGAAAGTTGAATTAATTAAAAATACTAAAATCAACAAACTAACTTATTTATAAGACTTGATTAAGCAATTGAAAAAGCGATAAAATCAAGAACGACTTCAAGAAAGCAATAACGTATTTAGGAATTATTTCCCCTAGAGTTAATCATGTGATCGCTTAAAATATATTCAATTCGGTTTCTATTATTCTTGACCGGAGGGATTCACAACTAAAGTTAATACCTTTCTCAAGCATATTAACCATAATCCTAAATTATTCACCGGAATCTCTTCACTTAGTAATATAATTTAGAATTGCATTAATGTATAATGAATTCCAATACAAATAATTAACTTTCTGGAAGAAACATGTATCTTATCTCTAAGTATACATGTAATTCTCTTCAATTATGTAAAGATCTAATTATACATGTAATTTCTCAATCAACATGCATAATATCATATATTGATATTCTAGAAATATCAATCAATAATTAAACAATATAATCGAATCAAGTAAAAATAGAAACTTTATTGAAATTTCTAAATCAATCCAAGAATCACATGAAACCCTAGGTTCCATAATCCTAAATACTCAAATTCCAAGCTATCATAATGAATCTAAAAACGAGTTTCATCAATAATATAAAATAAAACATGGAAACTCCTTTTGATTGATGAACAATCTCTCTAATCTTGAAGTTGATGTTGTTCCGCCTCTTTCTTGATGTTCTTCTTAAGTCTCTTTCTCTTCTCTTGTGTCTCTCTGTTTCTGTAATGCCTCTCCTCTCTTTTGAAACCCTAAGATATCCTTTTTATATGTATATTACAAAGATTCTGTTTTCGTATCTAGACACAGCCGTGTCCCCATCGTGTAACTTTCTGCATTAAGGCAAAATTTTCTGCACAATTTCAAAACTTCATAACTTCTTCATTTGAACTCCTATTTGAGTGAAATTTGATTCCTTTTCTTCGTTTTCGATCCTAGAACGTGTTCAAACCTAGAAATCAAAATTTTACTCAATTAAGTATCAATTTCTTTAAAGAAAACAAAAAAATGTGAGGAAAATACTATAAAATCATCCTATGAAATATGTTTAAAATCCGAGTTATCATGTACGCCTTGTGTGGACTTTATTTACAATAGCATCTATAAAGTCAGCTTCTATCTTAGGTTGATTTACATGATAGAACTATTATAACTTCTTTTGTTTGAGGCGTGACAGCTCCTTATCAGAGACCAGCCATGAGAAATTCTCCTTTAGGTATGGGCATAGGATAACTTCCTACGCATCGCTCCCATCCCTAGGCATGGCATGATAGTAAACAGGGAGAGATCGTTGGCCGCTAGGTGGATAATTGATTATGATACAAGGACGTACCCCACTAATGCCGTAACAGCCTACTGCAATTCCTTTAATAGATACAGCCTTGATCAAGTATTTATTTTTCATGCAATTTCATTACTAGCTTTTTCACTCCATTGCCATTACAGTATTTATAACAAATACGTTTTTCAGGTAATTTGGAGGTTGTATTTGGATGAGCTTTTGAAGATATTACATCATTTCTACTATAGTGGTTGATACATCTAGAGAGCTTAAGTACCATTCATATGTTTTTACATTATTGAGTGCCACTTTTCCAAGCGAGTCATTAGGCAATTTGAGGGGTTGTAAAGGATTTCACCTGGATATGATACAAAGGATGTATTGCATTGCATCAACCTGCGTGGGAGGACGGATGTGGATTAAATCACACAGCATCTTCCCCACATCATCACATGGAATAATCATTAACGGACCTAGAGGAGTTGAGTGTAGGTATCGATAGTGGTACAAGAAGATTACTCCATGATATATTAGCCAAACTGGAGCACTGCTTAGGCTATCAGTAAGACTACTTTCAAGTATGACTACTTTTCCTTATTTTTATAGTCATGCAATGTCTTAAACCTCTTATCTTTTATCGGTTGAAGAGTTCCGACATATTAGGATCTTTTTCGATAGGGCCGACTACTAAGCAGCTTGATCCTCGATTGAGCATGGGATTCAATTGTTACACAACCATCTTTCAATCACTCTTTACCTTCCCCATCTAGCTTAAGTTCAGGCGGATGAGTGGGACAAGGACATCCAAGTGGAGTTTGACTCTCCAAACCCCCCTTAAGCAAGGTAGATGGACATAAACAAGAGTTAAGCGTGCTTAGGGATGGGGCCGGTGATGACAATACAACTCCACCCCCTTTAAAAGGGTTGTTTGAAGGTATACATGAGAAGAGTATGTTCAAGACTGTAACTTTAGGTATATAAAATGAACCCCCTTTCACATCGCTAATACCGATTAAGAGAAGGAGTAGGTCAGTCAGTTCTCAGGGCGAGAGTTTTTCCCAAGTGACTACTATCGACACCCCACAGTTTTTAGAATTACCTTAACAGTTGCTATGAACCCAAGAGTCTTAGATTTCGCCTATTCCTGAGGAGAGGAAACGTAGTAAGAGTCTAGTGTCCAAAGCGTCCCGAGTATTTGCTAGGATTAAGAAACGATGACGTTGTATTTGTTGTAAATTACACTTCACGATATTTGTATTTATATAGACTTAATATCAATACTGTATGCCTTATATTTCACTTTTTGCATTATTATAGTAGTGAATAATTTAGGGTTTTAGAAAGCGAATTAAATGTAAAGTAATAAATATCATCATACGTTAGAGCTATGTTTGGGGAGGCTAAGAGGTGGGTTAGATTCGGAGTTTTGAGGTTTTAGCAATATTGTGATTCATGTTTTTGTTTTGTTTTATGCATATAAGGTTCTTTGACTTACTTATTTTATATAGTTTAGGTTTTTCCAGAGAGAGTACATTTTCAAAATGTATCTAACTAATTATAATTGAATGCGTCTTTTTAAAAAGTGTCTTCAATCATTCATTTGTAATAAAATATATTAGAAGTACTTTCAATATAAAAATAACCTAAACCAAAAAATGTCTTTTCCAAAAGTACCTTCACTACTTTATAGATATAACATTTTTTCCGGATATATATATATATATATATATATATTTTTTTTTTCAAGTTGTGTTCCTCGAAATGATATATCCAAACATTGAATACTCTTGCCAAGTGACACCCTGGCCAGGTACTTCCTGTGGTTATTAGTAAGGATCCAAAGAGGCATATTAATTCTTTCTGGTCCCGCCTGATGAATTGGCCCTAATCCATATCCTTGTCTTAGTGTCGCTTTATTAATATCCGGGGTCGATATTCCATCATTTATCTTCCTTCAACAACAGCATATTTACCTTAAACAAAGGATGGCCACACAACTCCACCCAAATCATCATTCGCACTTAGCTGCAACATTTCCAATGCCAATGCTCGCAATTAACGAGTTACTCATATTCACAAGCTACTTAAATTTAATTTGATAATTTACTCAAAGGACGATTAAATTAAATTTCATAATGTTTAACTTAACTAGCTCACATATATAATCAAACTTGAAGCTAGCTTAAATATTAGTTGAGTAAGCTAGTTTAAAGTCAAATTGAATATTAATATAATTTCAATTAGAAGATAAGTATTGTTTTTCTCTTTTCCTTGACAAAAAAAAAAAGAAAAAGAAAAAGAAAAAGAAAGAAAGAAAGAAATATCCAACTCAAATGAACTTAAGTCTTGTTTGGATTATTTTTTTTTTCATCTGTATTTGATGTGTTTATTTAAAATTTAATATTTAAAAAATTATTTTATCTATATCTTATTTATTTTTATTTTATAATTATGATAAAAATAGCAATTAGAGTATCAAAATTAAAAAATAAAAATTTATGTACTTTTTAATAAAAAAGATTTGAGAAATATACATTTTATGTATTTAAAATGATTATTCAATTACTATTTTTGAAAAAATATATTTCTATTTTTTGATATTTTACTCTTTCCAAATACAAAAATTCAAATAAATAACAATAAGATAAAAGAAAAAAGAAAAAAAAGATGAACCAAATAAAACCTTAATTAAAAAATTTTATCTCTTGTCAAACTTAAGCTCAAAATCCTTGGGTAGATCAATCTCTCAAGCTTTGAAATTCCTAATCAAGTTGGAATTCAAATTCATCACAATATCATCTTTAACTCAACTCGTTTATACTTCTTATACTTCTAACCACTGCTATTCATGCACATGTTTCAAAAACAATATATTGTTATTCTACCATATTGTGTGCCATTTTCAAGGAAAAGAAAACATCTATATCTATATTTCCAAATAGAATGGACCAGAAAAAAGAAGAAAGGAACAGTGTATATACCGTAAGTTTTCAGTTTGTATAATGCAAATATGGAGTTCACCGCTCCAGGGCTAATAACTTTTTACTCCTTTTTTCGCTGTAACATGGATTTAAACAATTTTGGAGGGGTCTAATGACACGAAATAATAACCACAAAGGTCCCACCCGATCAAGAGGAAAGAATGATGATGAATTACATTACTGAGACAATTCATTTTGTTTCCTACAAAACATAGCCCAAAAAAGCCAAAAAAAGATTTTGATTGGTTACATGGGGCCTACTCGCACTTTTAAGTTCTCACTAAACAAAAATCAGAAGCCAGCCCCTTCATTTTTCCTCCCCGCCTTCCATATTCCTTTCCCCAATTGTAGAACAATTAACTTCATATGAAACAAACTTTCTTAATTGAATAAACTATATAAGCTTGGCATCAACTGCCACTCTAATCGCAGTGCACTGTCTTTTGCTCTGAGTTTTCTGTTACTGTCGTTGCCATGTTAATCAAATGTTCAATGGATCTGCCTCTGTGTCCCTTTCCCTCATAGGAATTTCACTCTCTGAAACAAAAGAGACATCACGGTGATTAACTTCGAATTAAGGCAAAGTTCATGAAGAAATTAGGATCGCTAGTTTTACTCACTTGGCTTTTCAGCAATGACAAGGAGCCGCCTTTGCAAGAGAGATGCCACAAAGAGGAAAATGGAGCACATGCCAAACATAACCGTGATGGGGAATCCATCAACCTTCAAAATGAATTCATAACGGTAAGTGCCAAGGAAACAACAGACAAGCAGTGGGGATTAAATAAACATAAAAGAGCAGCATTTGAAGCATAAGTTAGATGCATTTTTGCCATCCTGAGGCCTGAGCTCTAAGCCCCCTCCTATATCAATCCATTTATCAAAGATGGCAAAAAGATTATTTAGGAGAATGTCAAAACCAAGTGCAAAACTTACATTGTAGAGAACTATGCACACAAAGATGTTGAGAGGGATCCTGAAGAAGTTCATAATAGTGCTCCTGGCCTCCTCCGGAATGTATTGGGACCTCATCTTCATGATGGATGGCCAGAAGATTCCAACACAAGCCTCAAAAGTGCAGAAACCAAGAAGCTGAAGGCACCCTGCACTAGAGATGCTTCCACCCTTGACCTTGGGAGGTGCTACCATGAACTGTTCCAAATAGATGTTCGTGATGAGGACATAGAATTTATAGATGTGTGAGAATGAGAGTGAACAGCTACATAAAAAACACGTACATTTGTCAAAATGGGTAGAAGGAGAGATGCTGCAGAAGCCAGAAAAACAAGCTGCATATAGCTTTCAACTCTGAGCGATGCACGAGCCATCAATCGTGAGGCAAGTGAGCTACCCAACATGGAGGCCAACATGAATGTAGCAAAAATGAAACCATGAGGAATCTCCTCCTCATTTGGACTTAAAGCAGGTGTCCAGAGGAATACAAAAGTGTACATTGAGCCTTCAAAGAGAGACTGTATTGCACCCAACAAGGCGATTTTCTCATCTGAACCCACAAAAAACAGGAATACGAGTGCACATATAAATTCATAGATAAAAAGAAAAAGTAGTTGCAAGCATACAAGCTGCAAAGGGCATTTGGCTACATGGTATAGGACCAGTACAACATTAGCGATTCACTTATGCATCTATACCTAAAAGTCATCAAGGAGTGCCTCAAATGTCTCCACAAAACAGTGATTCATCTTTTACACGATAACACTAGCTTTCACAGGCAAATCAAAAGATGCAACTATGACTTAAGAAATAAAAATATTACACGCTAAAAGAAACTGTGCTAATTACCGGAAGCAATGGCTGTTGCAGCACCCTTGAATTGAGTCAGCAAATCCTTGCTCTCTGAAGGATCTCCATAATTTTCTGTCCATGATGATAGTATAATGGCCATACCAATTGCTAGAAAACATGAAGCGGCATCAAAGGGAGCAACAGGCCCAAGAGAAAGTGTATCAACAAGCAAATTTCCAAACAATCCAGAGATAATTGCAACAAGACCATTGCCAAGAAATATAGCTTTTGAGAAAGTGATTGACAACCACTGTTGGTCAAAGCCTCTCTGCAGAATCAGCATAAAATTAAGTTAGGAATATAGCCAATTACTTGCTAATGCAGACTCAATATAGAGGCAAATAGAAATTAGACAAGCATGTCCAGACAGTCAAATCCCACTTCGTATTACATTGAGCCAACAATACAGCCATACTTGATAACTTCTGCTGAAGGGGAGCTAGATAAGCTAAAAAGCAAGGGCATCTAACCTTGTTGTGTTCAGCAACTAGCCAGGACTCAAATGCTGAAAAGAGCAGTGAAGTAGCAATACCACCCAAGATACGACCCACCATGAGCACTTTGTATTGAGGAGAGTGCTTAGTGATGCAACTCAGAATATATGTTATACAATAGGTAACACATGCTCTCTTCCGACCCCTATTGCAAAAACCATGATCAGAACACATGAAAAACAAATTAAATAAAATGGCCAAGTAACAATAGTCAATATCAGAATTCTCACTGTTTATCTGCCAAAGATCCAACGATGGTTCCAAACAACATAGAAGATCCAAAACCAGCGATGAAAAGCTGTCCTATCTCTCCTTTCCCAAAGCCATATGTACTATAAAGATAATACACATAAGGACCCTGCAACCAATCACCAGCTAGTGCCGTGATAAAGCAAGCCATCAGTGAAAACAATACGTATAGATGAGAGTATGGAGAACGATGAATCTCCACCTTGGGCTTTTTCGGAATTAAAAAACAGCAAGCTAACTACATAAGAACATTTCATAAACAGCTCTTATGATTCCAGATCATCGATTCCAGCTAGTTTCAATCCTTAGGAAAGTAATTTTTTTGGACGAAATTCCTTAGATAAGTTTGATTTCTAAAATTTAACCAAATTTCCACTGCAAATGCATTTTCAGAGAACACCAAGCACATGGAATCTGCATCATAATCAATCACCATTACAAATCATCATTACATCAAAAACCAAAGATCCCAACAAAACGACTCAAACCTTATTCCCACTAAGTAGGATCAGTTATATGGATCTTTTGCCATCGCATTTTACCACGAACCAAAAGATTTAACATAGTAAAACTTGGATATGGAAACCATTATGATTTCCTGCCGCACATAACACGAATTGATCTTAAACTATTAACCTTTCAAATCCACATGAAATTAAATCCACTACATTAGCAGATCGGGATATAAAAACACTACAGAAACAAAAAAACTAGACATAGTTGCACGATAAAACCCACTTCATGGATCTACAAAGTACATGGATCGGAATATAATTACACAACAGAAACCCGAAAACTAAAGACATTCTCACAACAATCCATGTCATAAATCTACTACATTCTTGGATCAGAGTAACAAAAACAAAACCGAAGCCCGAGAACTAAACATATTTTCACAAATTCCTACTAGATCTCAAATCATCAAACACTAATTACACCTTGTTCAATCAGATCCACCACCAAAAACAACACTACATATTCAATCAAACCCCAGGTATATCCGCATTTAGTAAAATCAACAAAATGCTCAGATCTGAGTGAGAGAAAACGTTATATATTACCCATCATAAGGGAGTAAACCATGAGGTAATTGTTCTTGAACGAATTGAACGCAGATGGAGTGTTGATTCGATCCTTATTCGTCTTACTAAACTCCAGTAAAGCTACGATTAAGCCTAAAACTCCAAACACGCTGTAGTAGAAGAACTCCATTGTTTAGAGCAAGAAAGATGAGAGGGAGAGGGAGAAGGAGAAGGAAGGGAGGAGAGAGAGAGAGAGGGGAAGTGGTGGGGGTTGGGGGAAGGAAGCTCTTCAAGTGAGATTCGAAGATTAATATTGCGAAAATGAGATATATAAAAAAAAGGAAGGAGGAGAAGACGATGGTGGTAATTATAGAGTGTTGAGTGGTGTATTTTTGGATTTCCCTGGTATAGGGACATGGAATTTGACTTTACGGTTTTTGACTGGGTTTTAAAGGGTTTAGACAAAGGATTGTAGGAGATTAGAATAAGGTGTGGTGTAGGATATAAAAGCTTTGTATACGCGGTTTTTTCCTTATTCCCTAGAAGTAGAAAGTGTGACTGCACTCGGATGACACGTGGCGAGATCTGGAGTGTCCGACTCGAAATCTGGCGTCGGTGTCTCTGCTTTTCTGTGAGCAATAATTTTAAAATCAGTCTTAATACAAAAGAATTTTAAAAAACATTTGCCTTTTGTCTGGAATTTCATTTCAGAAAATATCTCTTTCGTGGACTGTTTTTACTATCACGTCCATTCTTAATTCAACTTTTTTTTTTTAATCTAAAGTATAAAACTAATTATGAATTTAAAAATTTAAATTTAAAATAATATAAATTAATGATAGAATAAAGAATTAAATTGATCTCGTCAAATAAAAAATATAATTATAAAAGTTCTCTCAACTTGTATAGTTTATTTATTATAAATACAATATGTTTATTCATAACTATATTGTAAATCTTTAAAAGATTACGTTTTAGTTTATATCCTATACCGTTTATATTCAAAATATTTGAAAAAGTGATTTTATAATTTTGAAAAACCAAAAGAGTGAATGCAATTTTTTAAAATTTCTAAGGTATAATGCTTAATTTCAGTGATGGAAAGATAAATATATGTGTAGTAAATATAAGAGATATATTTATAATTTATCATTTTTTTGTTTTCATCTAAATATATTGTTAGAGTTATAAACGAATTGAATCGCAACGATATAATATTAACCTAGAGTTTGAACTTGATTTAAAATTTTAAAATTTGAGTTTAATTGAGCTTAGAATTTTAATTTCGAGTTCAAACTCAAAGTGGTGTTTAATAAACTCGAGTTCGATTTGTTTAAACTCCATTTATTTGAAAAGTACTTTTTATTCTAATTAAAATAATATTATATCAAAACTCGATTAATATTTATACTCAATTAGACTCGTAAATTAATTTAATTAAATATTACGATACTTGAATTTAACTCGATTATTTAGATAGGTAGTTTGAACTTAATCTCAACTTTACTTTTTTTACATCAAACTTGAAATAAAGAAATGAAAATATATTCTCAATTGCTTGAAAGCAAAAAATTACACTTTTTTGTTTTACTATGGCATTTTATAAAAATCTTCTTTATTTTAAGATACTTGTATTACTAATGTATGTTAGCATTTGATTTGTAAAATATTTAATAAGTGCCTGATTGCCAAATGAGGTGTCTGAATCACGAAAGAAGTGAAAGATTATGGAAATAGAAGAAATGGGTAAAATTATTATATTTAGATATTTAAGATGAAAGTGGAAAATAATAAAAATGGAGAGAAGTGAGTGGAAATTAGGTAAAAATTTACATAAATCATAAAAATACTCCTAAAACAAAAGTTGAAATGATGAAGTGAGGGATACTTTAGTAAATCACATATTTCAATTTTTTTCTATTTTCTTTTCGTCATGATAGAAAAATACGTCACACTCAAAATGACCAGAACGTGAAAACAAATTGAAATGATGTAAGATATTTCCTTCACAAGTGTTAATTTATGTATCATGGGAAATATATCTGCCTTACCTTAATATTTATAATATGGTTTCGAATTCAAGTCAAACTAAAATATAGAAAATGTATTGAAGTCATATATTTAATAGTTATTTTTTTATAACCAACTTCCTATAGTAAATATGTTATAAACTTTTATAGGCAGCATAAATCATATATACATTTAGGTAGCATTTTTTTTAGTATAATACAAGAAAAGAAAAACAATGTAATTTTAAAATAATACAATATAAGTCTTTTTATATTTGGTGCACTAAGTCTAATATAAGCTTCTTCTTTTTTTTATTGTTTGTTATACACAAATAGAATACTGCAGATAACCATCTTGATAATTATACTATTCGTGTCATCATACATTTCTTTTAATTTTTTTTTTTTTTTCATTTTACCATAACCTAATAACTATTTTTGCAACTAATATCTCCGTTACACCATTGTTGCGATATTAACGGTGGTGAAAGAGGTTTTTGAGTTAGTAATATTGGTGACAAAGTGAATATTGTAGCAATAATAAGAATGACGGTTGAGTTGCAATGGCAATAGTAACGGCAATGTAGAGTGGATGGTAATTGAAAATATATATTAATTCACACGTTTTATTAAGAGAATTTATTGTATGCTGTCTACAAAGTTTTGTTCAGTATTATAAAGACTAGTATATTTAGTATTATATTTATCTTGTAGAATAAATATTTTATAATAAGTTTTATCTTTTTTAATACCTTAAAAAGTTGTATTTTACCTAATTCTATATAAAAAAAGAAAGAATAAAAGCTCTATTAGTACTAATATATCATGTGTTCTTACAAGTGAAGAG
Organism: Lumnitzera racemosa; assembly: GCA_024138005.1. Taxonomy (NCBI): domain Eukaryota; kingdom Viridiplantae; phylum Streptophyta; class Magnoliopsida; order Myrtales; family Combretaceae; genus Lumnitzera; species Lumnitzera racemosa. The sequence continues at coordinate 10,614,573 of JAMXBC010000002.1, forward strand.
TAAATATTATAAATAATATATTTAAACACATATTCATAATAATTAATTTATATATTTAAAATTTATTAATAATTATATATTATTAATATATTTATACGGTATATCGGTGCTATTAAAGCTTTTCTGAAGAGATATCCGGGTTTTTCCTTTGAAATGGCTTTCACTGGTTCTGGCCGCTAGTCGACTGATTAGAACCATCTGATATATCAGCACTGGCGTAGCTGCCTGCAGATTCGTGTAATAATGAATCTTAATAAGGAATTATGGTATCTTTCCCAGATGGATGGTGAAATATTAATTAATGTGGGTCCCACAACCCAATCAGGCCCCGGAATTTTGATCAATGTTGACTAGTAATAGAAATATATATATATATATACATCAATTGATATTTAAAAGAATTGTTTCTTAATTCTTAGTATGCGATAATCATATATATAATCGTAAATAGGCTAGTTACTTCAATAAGTAGCTCAAACTTAGAGGTTGTATTTGTATTTATTTATTTCCTTATTTCCGAGAACACAATTTCATTTGATAAATGAATTGAAATACAAACATTATAGTGCTAATGAAACAAAAAAAAAACAAAAAAAATGGAGATACAAAATCTAATCCGAAAGTGGACGCATCTATGTCACGACAATTGGTAATATTAATCCAGAAAAAGCTCCCCCACTGCAGAATGAAACTCAGGACACTATTTATTTAAAATCCCACATATGCATGGTAAAAAAGCAAAATAATTAGACCAGAAATCAAGCCTTTGATGCGGCTTTATTCGTTGACGGAGAGACAATTACAGATCTTAGATTTATAAATATATATATGAATTCCTATTATAGTAATTGCCAATCAAACAAGACGATTGCTACAAATGATTTGAGATGGGCAGCCAAAAAATAATGGTTATTGTCCGTAAATTTAATGTGAACAATAAAATGATAAGAATAGTCATATTTTGATTAAATGAGCCCCCCAATAAACTGGTTAATATTGATTAGATCCTTGTATTTATTATTGAATTATTAATTATTTGTTCGCTTTTATCTCAATATGCTATATAATATATTTACTTGGAATTTATTGTAAATAATGTTTTATTGCTCTTGAATGGATCTTTATTGTATATTATAGTAATTATATTTTGTTCTTAACAAACATAAATTTCTCAAAATTGAAGAAAACTATCGAATTCGTAATAACATTATATATGTTTGTGGATCATAAGTAAACATTATATCATAACATGTTATTTTAGTAACTTAATTGTTTGATTATGATTAACCGGAAACATAGAAAAACCATGCACACTCATGCCTCTTTACCAATAACTTCATCCATCAAATTTCTAATCTACGGTTACACAATCAATTCATTGTCTTCAAATGAGAGCAACATCCATGAGAAGGACAGGAGGCAATAGGCTATGACTACGATGAATTTTTTACGTTCACACAAATGGACATTGGTCGACCGCCGACAGGAACACTACCGAAGCAGAGAGAAAAAAATGAATTTAACATAAAATCGTGCCATGGGATGGTATTTAGGCCTCACGTAGAATTCCAACTTCCAAGCAGTTGGACCAAATAAGAGATCACGTTCAAGTCAAGAAGGTCAAAACCCAATCTTCTGTAATAAATTGTTTCGAGCTATCGGACGTACATGTCGGATCCGAAGTCAAAAACATTAACATGATTTAAACCCAAACTCTCTCCTATCATGCATTGCCACATATAAAAATAATAATAATAATAATAATAAAAAAAAGTAAAAAGATGGAATAAGTATCAAATATATATATATATATATATATATTTGCCATTGAAGTTAAACTTAGACTTCGATAATTGTTTTTGGATTAAAAAATTATATCATGTTTAAAAGCGACTCATACATAAAAATATATCGAAAAAATATAAGATACTTAATATTTTCTTCACAATTATTAATTCATTTATTATAAAAAAAATACCCACCTTAACAGTCTCTCTCTCCACATATACGTATACACATCTATAATATTAAATATAAAAGAGCCTTATTTGGTGTTTTAAGTGTTATTAAAATAAATGTTATTTGTTATTTTACTTTATAATTTCTTCCTCCATCCTACTAAAAGAAAACTATCATACCTTACTAACCATCATCAAATGTCAAATGATAATAAAATCTTCAACTTTTTTTTTTTGGGTAGGGGGGCTTTGCAAGTTATTTCATATATTTAATTAGTTAGCCTGGAGATTAATTAACCAATTGATTCCTAGGCATCGCCCGCTGGTAAATTTTGAGACCAACCAATTTATTCCGCTTTACTATTTTGTAGCAATGTTTGAATTCAACCCAAGGTAAAATATAGGAAATGTATCGAAATTATAAATTTTTTTATGATTTTTTTTTTCCTAATAACCAGCTTTCATATATTAAATTATTACAAATTCTTATGTTCAGACTTGCCTAAGAGATATCCCTGATTTGGAGGTGGGAGTAGGACCCATTAGGTATATCAGCACCATCATAGCTGTCTGACTCGTCTACAAACTCTAATAATGAACCTTAATATAGAATTAAGGTGGTTTTAGTTTTATTACAAACTTCTCTCCGGCCCCTTTTTTTTTTTTCCTCCCAATCATATATATTGAATTGAAAACAACCTATTCACAAAATTATTTGAATGTAGCTCGATATTTACTTAAATTTAACTCATTTGTAATTGAGTCAAGTTTAAATTTAAGCTAAAACTACTTAAGTAATTTATAATAAGATTATAGAAAAACCACAAATTAAAAAAAAAAAAAATATCGACATATTATATAAAGAGTCCGTTCCATATATATATATACTCTCAATGTAGTGGTATGAATATTGTTTCCCAACAAAATGGATGAAATTTGGTTTTCCCTTCTCCAATAGTTATATAGCTATATTATTTGGCAAAAAGGAAAAAAAAATATATATATATAATTGAAAATCCAGCTAATTTTCTTTTTGAAAATATAAAATATTCAAATTGTTAAAAAGAGAGGAACGATAAATATACCGATTGTTTTCACATCCTATTTGCAGCTTCTGTAACCGTAATTATCTTGAATTTATTTTACATTGCATAAATCAAATAACATAAACCGTAATAAAAACTTTTGAAAACTACCCTAGTTGAAGAAATATTTCAAATTTCTAATTTAACATACTTGCACACCTCGGAATATTTGGACACAATGCAGCACCAAGTGAGTCTTTGTATCAATATACGATTATGATTATATTTTTCGATTGATTGATTATTAGGTTTCAGGTTTTTCTTAATGTATTTGATATTTCAAAAATAAAATAATTCACCACCTTTAAAAATGATTACAATTATTTATCGACATAAAAGAATGATTCGACACTATATTGAACACCAAATCTAACAATATAAACACTTCTTTAAGGGATATAAATGAGCTATTTTAAATATTCAAAATATCGTTATAGTTTTGATAGCTTTGAAGAGTGATTGTAGTTTATCCTACACTAAAACCAAAGTCTTCACTCTTCATTCATCAAATTGGGAATTTCAATTAACTTATTCTAACCAAACTCTTCTTGCTGTTTTTTTTTTTTTTTTCCTTTTTCTATCCGAAACTTCTATTCTAAGGTTGGCAATTTGATATCCGATCCACGAGAGCTAAATAATGGATCTTTGTATGGAATATATCGACATGAGAGATAAAAGAGCTAGACCCATCCAACGTTTAAGTTTGTGTACAAGCTTTTTGTCCAACTACTAAAGTTGCTTAAGAACCTATTTGTTAAAAAGTTGATAAAAAAATGTCACGAGTTCAACTTACGAACTATTTAACTTAGGGTTTTAATTGCTTTTAAACTCTCTTCAAATTTTAGCTGTACTACATAAAACCACAAGCTAATAACTTTTAATTTTCAAATCTCTCTTCTTCCGATGTTCGTATTTTATTACACAAATATTTTATTCTCACGTCAGAGATTTTAACTAAAGTATGAAATTCACTGCTCATAATTATATATTTTTCTTATTGCATCACAATTTTAATGAAAAAAAAAATGCAAACCCATATATGCATTTCATTTGCTTTTTTAATAGAGTTTTGATCCTAGCAAAGACAATCCATATTAACCATGAGTATTTTGTGTTTTCTCTGTGATAATCCAAGATTACACAAGGCAAAAAAACAACTAATAATACATCCACAAATGTCCAAGTTATTAAACCCACAATGATTAAAGACCCCGTTTTTCCCAATTTAGCTTATGGGAGATGTTTTGTTAAGATAATTTGAGAAGTATCAATTGTGTAAATTTTCAAGTTTCCTATTTTTGATGTGACCTTTCCTTACTAATACTCTTATTTGGGTTGTAGTTTTATATTAAACATCAAAATCTCACCCTTTTTTTCAAATTGTAAGTATTTTACAAATTTATTTATAATTTTCTAATTAATAAATGGATCTAATCCGAACATATGATATACTTATTATATTGATCAAGTTACAAGTTTAAGTTTTTATACTCAATTAATTAAATAGACCCCTATGAGTTAAAATTTTCTAAACATAAATTCATTTAGACACGAGAACAATCACAACATGAGAACACAACTTACCTACAATTCAACAAGGATTTTAATCGATCAAACTATAAACTTTTTAGGAGCATATTTGTTCTAATCAATTTGGTCGACTGCATACAAGTCTTCATCTTCAATGAGTATCTACTGAGAAATGAAAGATTTCTTTCTAGTTGTGTGGGAAAAGCACTAATTTGAGATGATAAACATGGAACCATAATATTACGTCAAAAGATAACGGTTTGATACTATTATATTAACAGCATATTTAACCAATCACGATCAACCACCAAAGTTTGTTGTTTTCGTAACCTAACTGTTTGATTGTGATTAGTCAGGAACCCAAGAAATCCAAATTCATCAAAGAGCACATTCGTACCACCGGACCGGACCTATAACTTCATCAAATTTGTATCTAATAGTACATAATGAATCCTTTTCTATGAATGAGAGCAACATCTATGAGAACGATATGAGGCAATAGCTATGATGATATTCTATCATGGGGTGGACTAATCTCACAAATGCAATCTCCTCACAAGTCAACAAAATGTGAAACTAAAGTAATATCTCCTCTTCCAAATGGACGCTGGTCGACCAAAGCTGAAAGGAGAGCATAAGTAAATACATATAATATCATTTCATGGGATGGTATATGGCTTCACGTAGACCTCTTTAACTTCCAAGCACTTGGACCAAACAAGAGATCACGTTCCATGCAAGAGGTAACGCGAGGATCACTGTCCAAGCCAATCTTTTGTATTATTATTCCAAGATTTTGGACATGCACAAAGTCAGTCGCCTTACCTATAACAAACGTAACTTAAGGAGGCAGAAAACAACATATGCTGGGAGAATCGTGGTAGTTAGGTTCAAGAAGTTACTCCCAAGATTGACTAAGAGAATTCTTTAAAATATGTTATAAAAAAAAATATGCAAAGGAAATAGCCAGAATTGGAAGCTAATGGAATAGCTTCTACATTGTATGCTGCAGTGTATTAGGGATAAGAACAGCATACCCGACATCACATCAGCAATTAACCATGTTCAGAGGTCAAAAATCAAAAGTTATCACTTGTTTTGGCTCTTTCCTTCTCCTTCTGAAGCGGGTCAGCAATATGTTACCACACAAACTTGCTAAATCATCTCAAGCTAATCTAATTGAAACACCCTGCAGCTGAATTTCAAACGATGTGTAATCAGACAAGGGCTTATAAGTCAATAGCTAAAACATCCATGATATATTCACAGCAACATTGTAGTGGAGAAAAACTCAAGAGGCAACAATGACAAGGAGGAAAAAAAAGTGACTGGAATAAATGAATGCCTTTCTTCCATTTAAAAGATTTAATGACTTCAAAACTTGTTGATCTGCCTATGTGCAGGCAATGGTGAATCTGATGCAGATAAAAAACATACAGACCGTCGAAAGAGACCATAAGGAAATTATGGCAACTCACAAACAGATGTTTTCCGTTAACTCTGATACTATGATTATGGTCAGAAAATAATCACTTTGTTTCAACATTATTCTACAGATAACACTAAAACCTGCTGCATATTAGGCAGCTCAAGGGTCATGTCGTTCTGACTGAAGATTCATAATCTGGGACATAACAAGCCTAGAGAGTTCATTTATTGTTGCTTGAACCTGATCATCATCAGACTCCCTATTCCTTGGCCATCCAAGTGATTGAGAGGCCAACCTGGTGTACTCAGTTGCTGCGACCCTTGTCTTTTTTGATGTGGCAAAAACCTTCTCCAGATCTGCCTGGGATAATGGTCTTGGTGTCTGTCGAATAAATAACACAAGATCTATGAACATATAGAAATATCCGAGTGACACACATCACAACCACTGCATGAGTAAAGAAAGAAGAAAAACATTCAGCCAAATCTATTGTACGCAATTACTGTTCACTTAAAGGGTTGAACCATCAAAGTTTGATATCTTAGGGAAGAAACAAGGAAATATTGGCTTTTCACCATTAAAGGCGGAATCCAGTGTCAAAGCAGGCAAGAGTTTGCCTATGGGGGACAGATATACCTACTACAGAAAGGATTTACAATATGTCTAGGAAACAGGAAGGGTGCCAAATTTGCTGAACAACAATTGAAAAGTACATGTGAGAAGTTCATGTAACAACTATATCAGCATACATTCAACTTCAAGATATAATATTCTTGCATATAACAGGCACAAAAACTGCAAAGAAAAACCTATGCAACTTTTCAGTAGAGAGAGTGTGAGATCGCAGATAATCTCCAGACCCCAGTAAACAGTCAGTAATAGGAAAAATTCCTCCCAATCAAAGATTATAAAACTTACATGAGATGGCTTCCCCCTCTTCTCTTCATCTAGCAGGTCTCTGATAGGATAATAAGCAGCCTTCTTACAAAGCTCAAGGAGATCTGAACCAGTGTAGCCTTCACACAAGCTGGCTAGATAGTCATAATCAATATTATTTTCAACCCGTTCACCTTTCAGGATCACCTTCAGAATTGCAGCCCTCTCACGCTGATCAGGCATACCAATCTCAAAAGCTTGAGGAAGGCGACGCAGTATAGCTTCATCAAGTTCTGATGGACGATTTGTTGCTGCCAGAACCATCACCCGAGCACTCTCTAACATAAATTGGAAATCATTAAACTGTGGTCTTCTAGCTTTTTAATTCTTAATGAACAACCTCAATAAGAAACAGCAGATTAAAACAGCACCATAACAAGCAGAGATAAAACTTACATCAGCAGACCCATCTATGCAAGGTACAACAACATTGAGCAACCAGATATTTACATAGCTACAGTACATCTACAATGAAAGACTGAGAAAAAGAACTCACGATCTGTTGTAAATCCATCCCATAGTGCCATGAATTCAGTTTTCATATTGGTCAACGCCTCGTGATCTGTAGTTTTACGCTGACCCAAGAAACTATCCACTTCATCAATAAATATGATGGCAGGCTGAAGTTTGTAGGCCAAGCTAAACACAGCAGCCACTGCATATGTGGGCAATCAGCAATTTAACATCAATTTGAGTAAAATAGAAATTTGAAAGTTTTTTTTTTTTTTTTTGAACGAAACATTTAGAAGTGACTGAAGACTAGAGTCCATGCAGTGTACCCAACAATCTTCTCCGTCCAACCTAAGCCTAAAATGTAAGCTCCTTCAACTTCTTGCAAGCATTTAAAAGATAGAGGGAGGCATAAGCTAGTTTGATCAATCAATGCAATTACTTTCAGAACCAATTTTTCTTCTTTTTGTTTTTTATAAGCAAAATTGATTTGGACAAAAGAAAAGAAAATTTCCATCAATAGACAAAGAAACCTGAGAATTGAACTGGTATTAATTAATTTGAAAATGAACATAAACTTGAGTTTCAGAGTATCCCCAAAATGCCGCTCCATGCTCATACCTATTTCTTGCGGTAAGTAATACTACTTATCTTAAAAAAATACCACTTAATTCTCTTTCAAAATTTCACCATACAATTCTTCTAATCATCCTATCAGGTGGAGAAGATAGTCCACTAGCAATTTGAAAGAATATTTTACTTAAAACCAGTACATGGAAGCAAACACACAAACACCCCTTACCCAAAACTCCTCCCTCTTTCCTCTCTCTCTCTCTCTCTCTCTCTCTCTCTCTCTCTCTATATATATATATATATATATATATATATACATGGACCTAATAACCAAAAGTAAAATTTAGAAAGAACCAAGATATATGCTTAAGCTCTAACACATCTTCATTTTCCTCAACAATATAACATATATTTCTTCTGTTACATTATTGACGTATACACAAATATATAACAATAAATCAGTCTTATAGAGAATTAAGTGCCAATCATAGGCCCAAGATATATGCTTAAGCTCCAATACATCTTCATTTTCCCCAACAATATACCGTGTATTTCTTATCTTACATTATTGACATATGCACAAATATATAACAATAGATTAGTCTCATAGAGAACTAAGTGCCGATCATAGGCCCAAAAACAACTCGTGGTTATGAGGTCTAGAATCCAACTGAAACAGAATCTTTGTTTGATAAAAACCTGATCTCACAGCACCTGTCCGGCATTCTGCTTATAATTCTCTTTGAGTAGGAGCCAACATGACTCCAGGGAGACACTCTCCAGTTACTGACCCAATTATTGTCTTTTCCCGCTTACCCCAAAAAACTTAACTGTACTTACATGAAATAGTCAAATCCAATAAATTAAACACACATCACATCACCATGGAAGATCTTCCCTCAACCATCAATGCTCATGTTTCATGGTATGTGACACACCATCCTTTTGCACTCAATCATTCAAGGTGCAAATAGATAGCAATATAATCTGAAAACTCACCAAGCTTTTGCGCATCTCCAAACCATTTACTCATCAAATTTGAGATCCTAACATTGATAAAAACAGCTCCAGATTCCTTTGCAATAGCCTTTGCAAGCATGGTCTTTCCAGTACCAGGTGGTCCATACAGCAAGACACCTTTCTGTGGTCCAAGTAGCTTCCCATGGGAAAACAAGTCAGGTCTTCTAAGAGGCAGTATAACCAGTTCAAACAGTGCTTGTTTGATGGATTCCAACCCTCCAATAGAGTTGAATTCAACATCCATATGATCAGGATTTATAACATCACACGCTATGACATCCTGTCATCAATCAAAAGGTGAACTCAAAGCCAGTATAACAGAAACAAAACACTCAGAAACATAACAAAAGCATCTCCTAATATAGAAGTGAAGCTTCACCAACATCGTAACAATATGACATCAAGAGAAAAAGAATGCTACAGGTTTTTTATTTTAAATGAGGGTCAGCCACGTTTAGCTGGCCGCCTCAATAAAGGGAACCACTCAACAAGATTCATGCACCACTCAAGTGTAGCTAGCTTCTATGTAGATAGCAGCCCCTAGAAGTTGCCTTCATGGGATTTAAACTCAAAACCTCAGGCAAAAATGCATGAGAGCTATTGGGTTTTCACCACTAGGCAAAACTGTTAAGGTTTACACAGAAAAAATTTACCGTGCATGAAAGTACAAAACAAAATGCATCCATCAAAGATCAGGATTCATTGTTTTGTCCAAATGAACTTGTAGAGGATGTAGGTCAGACATTAACCGCACCGCGATAACAGCAAATATGCACTCATGCTGCAACCATGAGAATAGGGCATTTGCTACATGATTAAGACACAATTTAGCAAGTACATGATCAATAAATTTCATCGCAATAACACCTTGAAAAGGATCAGTATCATAGTGCAACACACAAAAACTCAAAAAGTTCCTCCCAAGGAAAGTAAAACAAAGCACTACTCCTTGAGACCAATTTATCACTTTCTGTTCTAGTGAAGTAACAATTCAAATTTCCATTAAGAAACAACCTTCTTTCTCACCAAACTCAACTCAACTCAACTACAAGAATAGAGAAGCCACCAATCCTCCCATTTAAGTAAGACACCTCCTCACCCCATCATTAACAAAATAATCTCCAAGAGAACGGCACAATCATAACATCCAATCAACCAGTTAATTCACTATTTAAACCATCCCAACAAGCTCTGAGCGTTCACATATCGATCGTAAGCAAGCACTACTACCAACATTTTAATACACAACACACACCCGAGATGCTGCACCACCCTATGACGTCTTTCAAGCTTAAAACCTGGATTCGAGTAAGGCCACTGTACGTATTCAAATTAGAGCAAATCCTGTTGCTCTATCTTTAAAATCCTAATTTGACAACTCACAATCAAAATCCCCACAGTAAAATTCGATCGACATTTACCAATATTTCGACTTCTCCCTCCACTTCCCTAAAACTCTAATTCCACAATTCGCATTAAATGCAAATAAAAAGGCATCAAACTGAGAAAAACGCTATCGATTTAAGCGAGTTTTTTTATTTACCTCGTAAGGATTGGTTTGAATAAGAGGACGGCCTAAACGTTTAGCGATTTCTTTCTTATGTTCAAGTGCTTTCTTAGATGCTTCACGGTTGGGGTCAAGATGTCGAAGACCAGCGAAGAGGACCAAACAACTTAATGCGGCACTGGCTGCGTACAACACCAGTTCCTGCAAGAACTTCGTTTCCGACGAACCTCCCATGATGTTGGCTTCTTATGTGATTTTGGATGATTAGGGTTTTGGTTGAACAATTTATGGTTTGATTCGGTTGGTTTTGGATAAAAGGAAAGAAGAAGTGGAAGGTTAGGGATTTTGGTCAGCAGAGGACGACGAGAGGGTTCTTCTCTCCTGTTCCTGCGGTTCTAGTGTTGTCTCTATTTTTTCCTCTTTTGGTTTTTAAATAAATTTAAACCCCCGAGAAGAAGGAAAAGGATGAGTAGTTATGGGCTCTAGGGCCCACTACTCGTTCACCATTTTGGTCCTTTATGATTTAGAAAGTCTGCAAACCCATTATGAGTTGCCAGAAAAATATAAGCAGCCCCAACAAAAGAAAGCCTTGATGCTGTTAAGGTGGAACTACCGAGGAATAGGACTCCGTTGATAATTCAAGCTTAAGCAATCTTAAAAAAAAAAAACACCAGCCAAGCGTTATTTTTCTCAAGAAAATGAAGATAGGTCAAGTATGTCAATTGGACTAAGGAAAACACTTTCATATAACTATGAGTCTCATGATACTCTCTCATAAGACAAATCTAGAGGGTAGTTTTGTGGTAGGTTAAAGATATGGAAGTTAGAAATTGAGGAGTTTAAGAAGAATTATATTCATATTAGTGTTTGGTTGTATAATTTTTGTGATATTAAATTAGATAAAAAAATTTATTTTATTTTGGTTTGTAAATTTACTTAGTGATTACACAAACATTAAACTGATGGATTGAAAAAAATGTTTAAATTTTATCACATCTATACTATAGTACAAAAATAAAATTTATTGAACAAACTAAAAATATTTTGCATTTTTAAAAGTATTCCTCCATGTTATAATATTAAGTCAATGAATATTATTTTTATTAAATATTATAAAAAATTATTTATTTTATAATATAAATAATTAATTTTTTTAATATAAATTTTTTATCTAATACTATGTATATAATAAATTTGAACTTTTTAGTCTTTTTTATACTTATCATATCTAGTTCTCTTTATTTTATCTTGTCTTTATAACCAAACATTACATAAGAGTATATTTATAAAGAATATTTAATATAAATTCAGATACCGAGTATCTCAGAATTATTTATAAAACTTAAGTATCCTTGGTGCTTATTGGTATTCGAGTACTTAAATAAGTACCGATATTGAATTTCTCTTCTTCTTTTTTTCTTTTAAAGTTTGACATTATTTTAGATAATTGCCATGGATTTTTTTCTAGTAAAAATAAATAAAATATTACTAATGATATATAATAATAAAAAACATTATATTTTATATATTGGTTTGAAAAGTAATAATAATAATAATAATATAAAATCTATAAAAAATTAGTAAACAATTTTGGTTAATCATTCTTTATAAAGTTGAGAAATACTTAAAAAAGAGAAATATTTAGAATATTAATATAGTATCTAAAATACCTCTTTTAAGTATCCATTTATAAACACATCTTATTTATATGCAAATTCAAATGGTCAAATTAAGTTAATATATGGAGAGTTGGAAATATCTATCTAATCAAAACTTTTGTACGTGGACACACATTTGGGATCTTAATGACAATATGTTCAATCATGAAAAGGAGGGAAGAAACCTTATGTGTTCCATACTCTTTGAGCGTTTTAATGCCATGATCTTTAATTCAAAATTGACCAATTTAGGATTCGAGGGCCATGCTTCACATGGTATGGAAGGGAGGAAAGCGTAGAGGTTTTAGAAATGATCGATAAGGCGTTGGCCTCAGAACATTCGTTGGAAAATTGAAGGAGATTCGTAAAGGGATTATGTTATTTGATCATATTGATTTGGTAATGGCTCTTTGCTTTACTAATAACAAGCGACTAAAAACACTTTATATTTGAGAGAATGTGGACTTCGGAGGGATGCTATGGAGAAACCGCTCAACAAAGTTAATTAAACTAGAAATGCCATCTAAAATTGTTAAGGGTCTTGTAGAATCATAATGTAAAACCTGTATAACTTAATTTTAAAAACTACAAATGCACTTAAAATGTTATAAGAAAAACTTGAAATATATTATGTAAATAAATTGAACATAAGTTTTGATGATAATATAATTTATAATACAAATAACTAAGCATAAATTATATTGCTAATGTATAAAACTAAAATATAAATATTAATATTCGTATAAATTACGTAACAATATGAACAATTAATCGTCAATTGTCTTACCATCGATAAAACTACTACAAACTCTTCCAACCATAATAATAATCACTATTATTATCACCATCTTCGCCAACCTGTTTTTAGTACTTACCATCGATAAAACTACTTCAAGCTCTTCTAATCATAATAATAATCACCATTATCTTCATCATCTTTACCAACCTGTTTTTAATATTGTTGCCAATAATATACATATATTCTTATTCCAAGTTCTTTAAAGTATTGATTCATACTTTATCTTTAGGAGTACTAATGACATAGAATTTTCAAATTAGTTTCAATTTCACGCCCATGAGCCATGACTCTCCACTTTTTTAAGTGTACCAATTTTTTTGTATAATATTATATTCATCTTTTTTCTTACTCTTTAGAATTTAGATCTAGAAGAATACTTAGCCAATTATCACTAGATGAACTAAATATATATTCTTCTTTAATTATTTTTTCATATTTGATGAGAGACCTTCAAGCATAAAGCTAGTAATGTATCTAATATAGGTTAAATAAGTAAATTCCATATCATTACACTTACAATTTGCTTGGTTTACTCTAAATCGTATAAGTATAGTTTTTTTTCTTCTTAGTTTTAATAGCTCTATAATCGTTCTAAATCATATATAAATAGTAGCATTATAAACTTGGAAGATCTTATAACTAAACTTATGATTCTTATCATAAGTCTATAAGAAAAACGATTATATATACAATTTAATTAATTATAAACTTGTAAAATTATATAGCTAAAATCATGATTTTAATAATTATAAATATCCATATCTTATTAGTTTCAGATTGAAACACAAAAGTTAAATGACTAGAGTCGAACTACTTTTCTTGATAGCTAAAGTGTGATCAAAAGGCTTTAAGAAATTCTAGAAATTTAGAATAATGGAATCACAGAAGATAGGAAGCAAAAAAAAAAAAAATCTACTTAGATAACTTGGAAGTTGGTGGAAGAGATAGGAGTTATATAAGCACTTAAGTAAGTTAGTTAAAAGAAGGAAACAAAAATATAAAATTTTTCTATTGATTATCCTTGATGGAAAGACAATAAGATAAAACCATAAGATTAAAGGAAAAGTATAAAAAAGTTTCTAATATTTATCTTTTTTTTTTTATTTTAGTTCTTAATGTTTTAAAAATTTTATTCTACTCTTCAATATTTGTAAAAGTTTTTGAATGAGTCATTTCGAAACTTTTTTCATTAGTCTTAACATGCGTAGTAATATGATTTTTTCATACAATTAATTTAACTATATAAATTAATAATATATATTATATAAGTAAAACTAATAAAAAAACTTAAAAAAATAAAAATAAAAATCTAGAAATTCGTGAATATTATTTAATAAGATATATGCATTTATATATTAAAAAAATAAATAAATAATTAAAATTAAAATAAAAAAAACTATAAAAACCAAAATTCGACCACTCCTACTTTTGGATTGTCGAATTCTAGCCAAATAATGAAGTAGGTCGGTACCTATTTTAAATAGTAGGCCAAACAATGAAGTGTGACCCATTAACGCCTTAACATAATTATCAAACATAAGAGAGGAGTATGTTCCGTCACCACAAACACCATATTTAAAATTTTAAGTTCAAATCAAGTTTAAACATTATAGTATAATATATAGTTTACTTTATATTCTATTGTAACAAACTATTATTCAATAATTCATTGTAAATCATTTTTTATACAAAAAATTATATCGTATTATAATATATTATAATTCTATTAATAAATGGATTAAATATTTTATTAGATAATATTTTGTTAAATAATACATAAAATATTAAATTATTTTTATGTTTGCTGTTTTCATAGAATCAATTTCATCCTTATTTAGGGCACTAATTAAAACATCCGATAATACTTTCTTTAGTAACTTAAGCCTTGTCCTTTTTCCTCAAAATAAAATTACAAAGTCAAAACTCAATAAATTGAGTTCAGGTAACACGGGAGAATAACTATCCGACGATATGGCCACACGCCACCATGCCGGATCGATGTTCCATCTCCAGCCCCTCTACCTATCATTCTCTCCGCTTTTTCTAATCTATCTTTTCACCTGCAACTACCAGTCTATCACCATGTAAATCGATGTAATCTTTACCTTTATTTTTTTAAAAATTGAACTGCCTACACCTCTTTCCAGTATGCGCATTATGAAAGCAACAGGTCAGTGATTGAAGTGAAAAAAAAAAAAGTACACGCACTTTTATCATCCATCTTCATCTAAACTTTTTGATTCTTTCCATGTGTAGTTTGAGACGGAGAAGGAAAACATGGAAGTCACCACACAAATAGTTGCCTGACAAGGGTTCTTGTCGTTGTAAACAAGCATACGTTTATTCAATCTAGTGTGCAGACTGTAGTGTCAAGTATAAATTTTGAATCAATTTGACTTTGTACAAATGGGTTTGCTCCTTCCGTTTATGGGTAATTCTAAAGTTATGTGAAGTTTGGATCTGGTCTTGCAATAGATCAGATTGGGAGTTTGAGCAAGTGTTTTGGTCATTATTTTTGTGGAAGAGAAGTCTCATGTGGTGTTACCTTGGATGAAGAGGAACATGAAGAGAATTACTTGAAAAAGATTCTTCTTTAATTTCTCTCAGATAAGGTAAAGATTGTTCCTTTATGGTTACTATGTAAAACGTTTTCCATTTTCATTGAGTGTAGGGTGTTTTCTTTCTTTTTTCTTTTTTTTTTTTTTATTGTTTGCCGTCATCTATATACCGTGGCAATTGAAAGCTTGTGATAACTAGTCTGCCTTAGCGGTAAGTGATGCGTGTTGGCAATAGTGGTCAATGACATATAGATGTTAATTGTTGCAGAAAATATTAATGGAGAATTAGTAAAAGATTTGGCCTTGTTTATCACTCTATTGAGTCACGGGTTACTTTCCACCAGAAATGGATTCTTTCCATTTTTGTTTCTTCAATTTCTATCAATTTATCTCTTTTAGATGTTGTGGGTGTAATTAGTTTCCTTAATTTCTCTCATTTTGCTTTTAAGATGTTGTTATGTGTAATCAATGGTTAAGATTATAATTGTGATTTTTTCAAAATTTTGATAATCTCAGTCATTGATTTATAAATTAAGGAAAATTGAGGGAAAAGTAAATGAAGAGTATCTAAATCTGTAAATTAATAGTTGCAATTTATAAGTGAAAAAAATGAGACTGTAATAATGTCACAAGTTAGTTTAAAAATTAGAGACAATTACAACAATTAGTTTTGAAATTGATTGAAATGGAGAAAACGGGAGGATATCCGAATCCCTTCACACCAGTGCTACTACTATTGATTACTTATGTAATGTTAGCATTATACATGCTACACAATATTACAAATTAAATTTTTTCTCAATTTTCATTAATATATTCCGTGGCAGTTAAAGCAATATTGGTTGCTGCTTTCATCTTGCACCATACTTATGATCGAAATACTTGCCATGGTTTAGTATTTATGGCTGTCAAATGTTTTTTCAAATATCAGTGAATTGAAAGTGGAAGTACAGTGGTTGGAATGAAACCAATAGGAGTGCAACAGCTGACTGTTAGCAGTGGCATCCAATGTAACTTATAGTAGGAAAATGATTTACATTTTCTTTTTGGGGGAAAGGACCTTATTTCCCTTTTGCCTAGGATGAAAATTTTCATCTAAGAAGGTTGTTTTTCTTGCTGACCATTGTATTTTCTTATTTCAAGACCCAAATAATTGATTAGCAGATCTTTGTGATAAAACTTTTAGGCGATGTACCAACATGTCGTTTTCATGATGAATTTAGTTTCTGTTTATTAAGGACAAGAAAGCTGCAGTGCCAGTGGGGAATATGAGCATTGATGAAATGAAAGAAATGGAGAGAAGCGAGAGCGAGGACTTGGAAGATATGTGTAATGAGCCAGAGGATTTAACAAGGATTGCCCCTTGGCATAAACAGATCACAGTGAGAGGTTTTTTAGCAAGCTTGGCGATTGGAGTCATTTACAGTGTCATAGTGATGAAGCTTAACCTCACAACTGGTCTTGTCCCAAATCTCAATGTCTCTGCTGCCCTCCTTGCATTTGTGTTTATTAGGACTTGGATCGAGCTGCTTAAGAAGGCCGGAATTGTTTCCACCCCATTTACAAGGCAGGAAAACACCTTGATTCAAACCTGTGCAGTTGCTTGCTACAGTATAGCAGTCGGAGGTTGCAGAATCATGCTGATTTACTTTGTTGATGTTTCAGCCAAAAACTTACATTTGCTTTAAGTTTGTTCTCATAAATTTAGCCATTTATAGTTAAATATTTATTATGCATCACTTATGCAGGTGGTTTTGGCTCTTATCTGCTAGCTTTAAACAGGAAGACCTATGAACTAGCAGGTGATTCACCTGGGAATACTCCAAACAGTACAAAGGAACCAGGAATTGGTTGGATGACGAGCTTCCTCTTTGTGAGCAGCTTTGTTGGCCTGCTGTCACTTGTTCCTTTGAGGAAGGTGATTTTAATATCATTTCCTTGTCGATCAGATATCATGCTTTCTAGTGAAGTGAGAGTGAGCACAAGTAGTATTGCTTTTGTGGTCTCTGTTAATTCTCTGGTTCTTATGCTCTTCCAATTGTGTTTTTGCACAAAGTAATCACTTTGATATCCCTAAATGGTACCTTCTAAGTTTTGAATTATCTGGTCATATAGTTTCTGCTTTGTTGCAGATTATGATAATAGACTACAACTTAGCCTATCCTAGCGGAACTGCTACGGCTAATCTAATTAATGGCTTCCACACTCTTAAAGGAAACAAGATGGCCAAGTACACTTTCATCGCACCTCCATGAACTTTTTCTATGCAAAAATGTTTTTATAAAGGTATCTAACTGAAATATTCATAGGGAGCGAGTTCAAGCTTTCATGAAATTTTTCTCGATCAGTTTCTTTTGGGCATTCTTCCAATGGTTCTACTCCGAAGGACAAGAATGTGGATTTTCCCAATTCCCGACATTTGGGTTTGAGGCTTGGAAAAATTCGTATTTGCTTACACTGCTTTTGTTTTTCCTATTTTCCCTTTTGCATTCCCATAGTTTTAATCGTCTTTAATACAGGTAATTGAACCTTGCAGATTTTACTTTGATTTCAGCATGACTTATATAGGGGCTGGTATGATATGTTCCCATCTCGTAAACTTATCATTGCTTCTTGGAGCTGTTCTCTCTTGGGGGATAATGTGGCCTTTGATAAGCGTGCTCAAAGGCAATTGGTATCCTGAAACCTTGCCTGAAAGCAGCATGAAGAGCTTGAATGGATACAAGGTATGTTAATGCGAGGCTGGAAGCCCTCATTAAGATTTAAGAATTTGCTCCTATAGTAGCAGCCGATATGGTACGAATAATTGACTTGATCACTGGATACAGGTCTTTATTTCTATTGCTTTAATTCTTGGAGATGGATTGTACAACTTCCTCAAAATCTTATATTTCTCAGCTGCAAATATCTATACCAGATTTAAAAATAAGAACCACAGACCGAGTAAGACCCATCACCTCCTGATTTTTTTCTAGCCTCGTGCATAGATGATTACTTATATTCCAATGCAAATATCACCAACTAGGCTTCTTTTTGTGCTTCTGCTTGGTACTAGCTCTGCTATTAAATGCATGATTTGGCACCACTTCTTCTATTACGTAATATCCTTTCAGAAAGGAGCATATATCCTACAATCAGGTCGAATATATATTATCTAATGTCCTCTGAGTCCCATGACTCAATAGCATTAATCTCTTTCTTAAGGTGGATTAATAAAGGAGGGAATAGGATGACTACTGATTGCATATTGATTGACATCTCTTTGATTTCCTCCAATTTGTGTTTGTTTGATTTCTTCATTCCTTTTTCTTCTCCATTTTCTGTTCCATATCATACCTTCAATGTATTTAAAGCTCCTACGCGTCCCTTCACTTGGAAAAGGCAACCCTTGGCTTGTTTGTTCCTTAGTACCTAGAATCAATCGATCCCTATTATGATATATACACACAGCTTTTATACCTTGTGTCTCCGACTTTGTGAGTTGGAATGTGCCGCTGACATAAGCTCTATCCTCTCTTGTTGCAGTTCCTGATGATGAGAATCAGGCTCTTGATGATCTTCGGCGTAATGAAATATTCATGAGAGAGAGCATTCCATTGTGGATGGCTGGCATGGGATACATTTTCTTCTCCATTATCTCCATCATTGTCATACCAATCATGTTTCCAGAGCTAAAGTGGTATTATGTAGTCATAGCTTATGTTCTTGCTCCATCTCTTGGTTTCTGCAATGCGTATGGTTCGGGCCTAACCGACATGAACATGGCCTACAACTATGGAAAAGTAGCACTCTTTGTACTTGCTGCCTTGGCTGGAAAAGATTCTGGCGTTGTTGCTGGACTTGTCGGATGCGGTCTTCTAAAGTCTATCGTCTCAATCTCTTCTGATTTAATGCATGATTTCAAGACAGGACACCTGACCCTCACTTCCCCTCGGTCAATGGTTCTTTGCCAGGCCATCGGAACAGCTATAGGCTGCATAGTTGCTCCACTGACCTTTTTCCTCTTCTACAAGTCTTTTGATGTAGGAAACCCAGAAGGAGAATATAAAGCTCCCTATGCTATCATTTATCGGAACATGGCAATATTAGGAGTCGAAGGTTTCTCTGCATTGCCCCAGCATTGCTTGCAGCTCTGTTATGGTTTTTTCTTCTTTGCCATAGCAGCCAACTTGACAAGGGACCTGTCTCCAAACAGCATAGGAAAATGGATTCCGCTTCCTATGGCAATGGCGGTACCATTCCTCATCGGGGCTTACTTTGCGATTGATATGTGCATGGGGAGCTTGGTAGTATTTGTATGGCACAAGCTTGATAGCAGGGAAGCTAGTTTGATGGTTCCAGCGGTTGCTTCTGGCCTGATATGTGGAGACGGATTATGGATTCTTCCTTCATCACTTCTTGCTCTTGTTAAAATCCATCCTCCAATTTGCATGAGCTTCTTTACAACGAGGTAGATTCCAGTTTTCGATCTTTCTGACGTGTTGCCAGCATTTTTTGAATGCATTGCAGCATCATTTCGGATCAGCTTCAAATTGTGAATTACTTATTCGACAAGAAAGAAGTGTATATAATAAATGCATAGAAGAAATTTTATCATGATCTTGCAATCAGCTAATTAAATTCAGTTTGTGCTCCGATAACTTTTAGTTCAGAGTTTCTGATTTGAAACTAGACTAATAAATGATTTAACATATATTTTTGTTCATTTAGCTGAGCAACAAAGCAGAGGTCCTTTTTTACATTTTAGCCACCGGAATCAGCTTGAATTATTTATATTAGGATTCCATTGACGAGTGCTTCCTCTATTTTATAGAATGCTAAAAAGAATTACTCTTCATGTTTTCAAAATTTGACTAAATTTTTTAGAGCCAGCGTTCGGAGTGCTGCGTTTTATAAGTTTTTGACCCATCAACACGTTGAAAGCTCATCCTGCGACCCACTATTTCGTTTAGTAAATTTTATATGTAAAGTTTGAAATTATTAAATATTATACTTAAAATTCATTTTATTACTTGTCATCCGTTGTACAGCGTGGAGGCCTAGTATATTGTAAAAATGTCCATCTATCTGGTTGCTTTCAATGTAAGGATGACTCAATATATGTGCCTCTCAACCATAAGCCTTTATTCAACAATTGGAAACCTCACTTTCGAGAAATTAATACATTAAATTCCAAACCAAATCTGATATCCACTTCAGCATCCTCCTGCTCTCATCTAACTCACGTTGAGTGAATAAGGTAAGTGAAATCGATTATGTCTAAGTCTAGCACATCCTCCATCAGAGATACAAGCTATGTGTTTCATTGCGACGACCATCCCCATCCATATGGAAATTTTCTAACCTTTAGATTCCTCGCTCACATTCATTTTTACATGAACAGTGACAAATGGGAAATTATGTGGTAAGGTGACGTCGCAATAAATTATATCCATTTTCAATAAATCATGCTATGAATATTAAAATAAAAATTATCAATAGTTTTTTTTTT
This sequence comes from Lumnitzera racemosa, assembly GCA_024138005.1. Classification (NCBI taxonomy): domain Eukaryota; kingdom Viridiplantae; phylum Streptophyta; class Magnoliopsida; order Myrtales; family Combretaceae; genus Lumnitzera; species Lumnitzera racemosa. The sequence continues at coordinate 10,635,567 of JAMXBC010000002.1, forward strand.
TAATTATTGATAGACACGATTTACCATAATTAAGTGAAAACAAAGTTATCGATAGATTTCATTTTATGAGTCGTTCATAAGATAATATACTAAAATAGAAGGGATTTTAATCATAATTAAAAACAAAATAAGGCATAATTTAATATTTCCAATATACCTACTAAAAACAAATAATAAAAAGGAAGAGCACATTGGTAATCTTTCTCTCCATTTTAGAGGGAAAAGAAAATAAGTTGGTCTCAGGAAACAAATCTCTCCATTATTATTCTTTTCGCCTCTACATTTTCCCCTAAACCAAACAATAAAATTGAAATATTTCCAACCCCTTTTGCTTCCCCCTCCATTCTTTTCCTTCTCTTTTCCTTATCTCAAGCATGTCTTGAACGCTGCCTGTTTTCCACTAGGCATGCTTGTGATTTATTCTCTTATATTGAATGATTTTTCCTCTTGACGTACCATAAGCACATGTACATGTAGTTTCACTTTTTGACAATTTAATATCTAGATTTTTGTTTTTTATAATAATTTATACTAAATTGCTCACCTCCATTAAACTGTAATTATTTTGAAAGTATAAATACTAAAATATAAAAATAAATAAATTACTAAATAAAAGTTTAAATGTTAAATCATCAAAAATTGAAAATACAAACACTTTTAGTACATTTGTTCCCTTTTTCTTTTATCCTATAGTTGAAAGTTTAAACCGCTCACATCACAGTAGTAGTAGCGTAAAGGCTGTAAGTCGGGGGGCGGCCATAACATAAGGCTATTACTTTCACTTATTATATATTTTTATATCAAAGTAATTTATAGTTGCCTTATATTTTCCCTAAAATACACATTTGGTATGATTAAATTCAATGACTTTTGAAAGCAAACTGCAAGCTTTCTATTAAATGGTCACTCAAAAAGTATAAATTTAAAAGTTTAAACATTATTTTACTGTAAATTAAGATGATTTATTGAACTTAAAAATGATTTTACTGTTTGGTATGACCATAGAATTTCCTAACAAACTAAAATGCTTTTTTTCCCCTGCATTGCCAATAATAATTCTAAAAGGTGCAATTACTTCTTCTGCTTCTTCTTCTTCTTCAGCTATACTGTGAGCTTGAGATGAGATCTATCCAGTGCAATTCGTTGTATTGTGGAGCTTCATATTAACTAAACGTATAAACTTCTATATATAGGGGTGAAACAGAAATGGATTTATTTCCTTTACTTTTATATAAGGATAAAACAGAAATTAATTTTTTTCATTTACTTTTTTTTTATTTATTTCTTTAAGATGTTCTCAAGTGTAATCAAATAATTTTGAGATTGTAAAGAATATAATAATATCACATGATATTTTAAAAATTTAAAAATTAAGATAATAGTAAATGAAGAGAATCCAAAATTGGACTCAACACATTAAATAGAATGTTAAGCCATTTTCTCTTTTATATTATATTAAATAAGGATTCATAAGCTTATAATATATGCATGCATATTCGTTGTCGTCATAACACTATTTCAATACTATTTCCACCGATTAAAACCAAACACCTAACCAGTGGAACTAGTAAATAAATAAATCAATTTATGTAATGTGCTCAGGTATTAAATTGTAGTCGGTGTGACACAATTGGGACAACATTATGTGGACAACGTACAATCATCTATTATATATAGTTGTAATTTCATATTTTATATTCTTTGGGGAAATTACAACGTCATTTTCTAAAAAATAAAATCTAGAATTTCCGTCCTCGTAAAATTTAAAAGAAAAATGCATTTAATCATAAAATTTACCATTCAATATCGTACCTAATCATCATTTTATATTGATATTTAATTGAAATATTTTTATACTAATTCACCCTCTATCTAATTTTTTTTAACTAAAACAACATTTTTATTATTAAGGTAGATAAGATTAGATGACAAATCAAATTGTGATAGATTAAGATAGTAAAATAATTATAATTTATTTATTTTATTTAAATTAGACAATATATTAAATTGGGTAAAGCACAAAGGAAGATCAATTAGGACAAATTATTTGAAATAAATTAGTAACTTAATACAGATGATTGGGCCTATATTTTAATTGAAATAATTTACCGAAAATTTTTTTTCTCGGTAAGCTAATTTATCTAGCTTTTAATTAAATCCCAACAGGTCCATTAAGCTAACTTATTTAGCTTTAACCTTTCTCGTCAAGTTCACAAATCGGATTCCTTAAAAATGCTATTGGACCTTTACATATTTCTCCCATAAACCAATTGAAGGTTCTAAGAAATCTGCATTAATCTTATTTGCAAAACGATCTGATGGTGGTTATTGATTGCCAAAATTTATAAATACCACTTAGCTCTCCTTAAGAAAACTTAAACGACAAATTAAGGTTTTCTACATTCAAGCTATTGTTACTCCAATAATTAAGCACTGTCTAACCGAAAAATTTGGGTTTCTTCAACCGTTACACAATACGGGCCTGTTAAGATCATCAGTTCCCTCTCTCCTTTTGTCTTACTTGAAGTATTATTCGAAATCAACACTTATCTCCCACACAGGATTCATGTTCTATACATATAATACTCACCTAACAAATCCCCGCGTCTGTTAATTAAACATAAAATGCTGACTTAATGCTGTATTGCATAAAATAATTTCTCGCATTGAAAATTGTAACCATCGATCGTTTTTATTAATCGAGAGGATTAGTATAATTTTATTGTTTTTCAAGTAAGTACTGTACTTATTATTATTATTTTTTAATAATATCATAAATAATACCTAAACTTTAACAAAATTTATAATTTACTGTCTATACTTTAAAAATATTAATTTATTACCAAGTTATAAAGAGTTATAGGACCCCTCGTTAAGTGGCTGCTAGCTACTCCTTGAGCTTGAAATGGTTAGAACAACCGCTTAAAACAAAATTGATTACAATTTATTTTAAAAAGTGAATATTTGTATTATTGGTATTTATAAGTTAAATTTTGGTTTAATTTTATATTTATGTTAACAAATTGATTTAATAAAATTAGTTTGGATAGTAAAATAATTATAAAAACCTCGATCAGATAACAAATCGATATTTTCAAAGTTGATTTTTTTCAAAGTTTAAATACTATTTTTTTTTTTATGTCCATAATTCATTCGAGTTACGCAAAACAATTATGCAAGCTGAAGACGGATATATATATAGTATGTTATGTCACATCGCATCGCAAGCTATGAATTACGATGAAACTTCCGAGACTTTCAACTGTAGCTCCTTATATACTCCATCTTCAAGGTGCAGATCGGAGTGGATTTATATATTATTATTATATCTATCTTATAAAGTTGATGGTGTCTGATTCGTTGTAATATGAAACCTTTATTTTAATTGAAATCGGGTGAATTAACTTACTAATTTGAAATTGCTTAAAAACCCATAGAACTTTATAAAAATGCAAGCTATCAATGAAAAGATTATGTTTGTAAATCTTAATGATGACCCAAAATAATCTTGTAGAAACAAGAACATAGATACCCTGCTAGAAGATAACTCCCCCATTATTATTCTCGAAATGAATTTTCCTCTACAGCTCTACGATAATGTCCCATCAATTTAACGACGTGATAGATAAATATTAGTAAGATTGTAATTTGTAAAAATATAAATTCAATATCATTAATACGTATCTGAATAATTAATATTTACCTATTATTTATTAAATACATAACATAGAATTGAATTGAATTTTTTTCTGATTTCACGCGACGCAGATACTTACCTCGGCGGGCTAAGTCGTGACCTTCCGCCCTTCTAGTCAGAGACCAGTGAAATATATATTTATTTACTTATCGAAATGTTAATTTAGATTTGATTATTCTAAGCGAAAGGAACGCCATCGTGGAAGACAAATAGATAGACGAAATGGCAAGTCAATCGTTTGGAATTATAAGTAGCATATCGGCAGCGCCCACAGGATTTTTCTTCAAACAAGCAAAATCAGAATCTTTGATTATTTCTACTCTATACAGAAAATTTGGTATATTGATGTTGTTATTTCTATCCTAGGTTTGACAATTGTTGTTCCTTAGAAAAAATTATGGTTGTTGAGCCTTTATTTTCAGTATAATTTGATTTTCCGCAAATAAAAAACCTCAAATCCGAAAAGCAAAAAATCTTTGCTTTTACACTATTGTTGGAATGAGGGAAAGTGGAGAGAAGGAATAGAAAGGGACTGAATTAGAAAGAGTTAGATTGGTTTCTTTTGTTTGGAAAGAGGGAAAATTGTGAAGGAATGAATGTGGAGAGAAAATAAATTCATGAGCTTCACTATAATTTAATCACTCCTAAAATGGAGAGAAAACAAAGGAAATATAGAAATTTGAAGAAATTTCTCATTTTGCACCTTATAGTTAATTAGATTATTAATTATTATGGGTATTTTAGCAATTTAGTATTATATCTTTAATAATAATCAATTTTTCCATAGTTTTCTTTCTCTCTTATAAACAAACGTGTGTAAATAAATTAAATTCTCCTACATTTTCCATTCGATTCCTTCTATCTTAATTCTTTCCTTCCCTCTTCCCAATCATAATGTTAATCTCCTAGAGACATGAAATAGAATTTTATAAGAACATAGGTAGGTAAAGAAAACATCCATCTTAATTTCATGTTATTTAAAGCAATATAACTGCATCAAGTATCCTAGAAAAATTTGAACAAATTAAATAATGCTAGTTCCAGAAATGGATATATGGAAAATGCATCGTGTCTATCATTCCGTAACATATGTTACATATATATATATATATATATATAAGATAAAATACAATATTAAAATCCCATTATTTTTCCTATACACATCACCACATATACTAGATTCAAGGTAAAGTACCGATGACAGATATAAATGATTACGATATTCTCTATTTGCATCACACCAAAATTTTTATAAAATCAGGATTGCAATCTAATATTGCCTCGCTTTTCCCTATATAGTTACATGATGCATGTTAACAATCAATTAACATTAACTTAAAAAGTTAATCAAGAAAACCTGTTCTTCTGAAAACAGCATTCCTAACACATCTCATGTCCCTTCCTTTCAGTGTCCTTCCTGCTCCTTCAAACACCGAAAATGCCATTTTCACATGGGATTTTGCCACAATTTCATGGGGTGGCACCATTTTACTTTTCCCATTTCCATAATCCCCATCATCCTTATCCTCCTCCGGATCACAGTACAACATCCCACGACGAACCGGACCTCGGTTCTGGTCGGGCCAAACCGGCACATTAATTGGGGCTGACAGTTGTTGGGTCCTTCCAGGACCCGACCCGGATCTAAACCCGGGACTAGGTGGAGAGTGTTGCACGTGCATGTTCGGGATGGCACGTGCACTCGAAATAGCAGACAATGCCGGGTCTATCCCAAGCCTTTTCCGGACCAGGTTCGGGTTACTTGGGAAAGACAAACTAGGATTAAACTCTTGAGGTTGTTTGCGAATTTGGATCGGGTCGGGATTATTCAAAGAAGAAGACCATAATACGTCAGACTCTTCCCATTCGAATGGGTCGTGGATCGGGTCGGATCGGTCTTCCCAACCCAAATATTGTGTTGTTCTTCTTGAGTTTGAGCTACTGTTGTTTTTCATGGATTTTTCTAAGGAGTAGTGACTAGTACATAGCTAGGAAGTATCGAGTGCTTAAAAAAAGAAAGAAAGAAAGTCCTGTCCATGAAGTGGGATTCTCTTTCATTGACATTGCAAACACAAGGTCCAAAGTCGCCATTTCTTGCATGCCACAGACTCTATACTTACATGTGAACCACTAACCTTAAAATAAACATGTGATGATTCGTGGGGCGATTGCTTTGTCATCAATAAATGAATATTCCCCATTTTTTTTTTCTTTTCTTTTTCTTTGAATCCTCCCTATTGATTGAATAAACGAATGTAGATATTTTTCTTTTCATTGCGTTCGGTTTAAAGAGTCTTTAAATTTATTGAATATACGAATAAATCCCATAAACCAATAAAATGTGACTTTATATGTCTATAATTTTTTTTAAAATATATATACATATATATATGCTTAATATTCCAAACCATTGTTGAATCCTAAAAATTATCGTTATTTAATGGTTATTTTAGTAAGATTAGGATTTTTACTACCAAGTGGAGGTTTTTTTGTTTTTTTATATTTTTAAAAGTCACAAGGAAGTAAAATCACATTTTGTGACTTTAGACAACTTTTTTTACCGATAAATAGTTTAATTATGTATTTATAATTAAGATAAATTATAGGCATACTCTCTTATATTTATTTTATTTACATTTACTCCACCGATATTTGTGTCCAATCTGCTAAATCTTAGAAGGAAGTACTTTTGAAACTCCTATTATTGTTACTTTATCCTTAATTTCATTTTTCTTTTCGTTTTATTTTTTTTTTACTATTTTAATTTAGAATAAAATAGAAGTAGGATCTAAAACTCACTTTGAAGACATACGTAAGAGAGATATATACCCTTTAATTATCTCAAGATACATATAAGACTACATCATATTCATTAAAAACCTTAGGACAGTCTTTGCTGAAATAAGTGTCTATTAGTAATTGCATTCTTTGGACCCTTTGTGCTGATATTTGATATTTGGAATATGATTAAGCTGTTGGATTTTCCAATCTTTTAGGTTTTCATTTTTAGTCTTGGTAAATGACTTTTGCATACCTAGTGAGTAAATAAATCAAAGGTAAGTCAAGCACTACAAAAAATAAAAAAAAACCGTCGCATAGGAAAATATAGTCCCATATTTTTTATGCTCTTCCATTCTGATATGAAGTCAACAAAATACTACTCCTACTTGAAAAGGAAAAAAAAAAAAAAAATTGATGGAAAAAGAACGTATAAAAGAGTGTGCCCGTCATATATGACCGTTGTAAGGGATATTTGATCAGCTCCAGCTTTCGTATATTACATATTCTTTTTTTTTCCTTATAAAAGTTATGTATATATATATTAATTAATATAAGGAGAGATTATTAGATTTATATCTAAGAATGCTAGCTCAGCTTAATAAGCTACTTATATAGACTATAATTGAATTAAATCTTAATTAATTAAACAATATATGAACCATCTCAATAAACACATTTTTGGAGTTGTACAAATGACATAGCACATAGCCTGATCAATACACAATAAGTGGAGAAGAAAGTTATATTAATGTAAAGATGATATTACATTTGATTCATAAAGTACTTATACCAACCCTAGAACCATTAATGAAATTGAATAAAATTGAGATCCCAATGAATCAAGACTTAAATAAAATTAAAAAATATTCTTATTAAATGACACTAAATTTTTAATGACATTGTATTTTCCCAAACTATACAAATTTGTCTCCTAAAATATCTCTAAATGATAAAGTATTTACTCTAATCAAAGTAGACTCAAATAAGTCGTTATGAATATATTATTGGCTCCATAACTTTTCAAATATAAAAAGTTATGGTCTTCTACAACAAAAAAGTTAGAATCATGCTTTTGGTTCACATGCTTCTAATCAACTTCCAACATCTTTGGCTTTTGATTAATTATGTTCTAATCATTCTTGAACTAACTTTTGGAAGATCCTAACTAGCTTCAATTCCTTCCTTCATTACTTTTGACAATGTAAATGGTCTATGATTATGATTCTAACTTGTCCATGTCGATCTCCTCCACCTAGGGAAAACTTAACCTCGAGTTAGAATATAAAAGAATATGAGAATCATGGAGCAAAGAAAAAATTGCAACATTAGAAGTTCTAGAGATGCCTATGTTTTGAAGAAGATCAATTATATAAGCATTGTCATTTATCTTCTAAAGTAGTTTATAAGGACCATACTTTTTCTATTGCAACTTATTGTATGTATCTATTGAAAACCTCTCTTTTCGAAGATACACCATAACTTGATCCCTTGTATCAAGGTCCCGCTTCTTTTGTGTTTGTTAATAGCTACCTTTTAATTTACATATTCAAGTTTTTGCTTCACTTCCTTATGTATTTCAACAATTTTCTTAGCCATATTCTTAGCCTAAATGTTCTTAACCTCTCCTTTTGATAATTGAATCAAGTCAAGGACTCAAGGGCATATTGTGACACCTTTGTATATGCAATAGAAAATGGCAATCTACCATTAGCACCATGAATAGTATTATCGTATGAGCTAATACAACATTCTACTGCCTTAGCTTATCTCCATAAGTACATCAATTCAAGTTACCCAAGGTTTTATTTATAGCCTCCATTTGTCCATCTATTTGTAGGGCCATTGTCTTACTGAGCTTTAAAGAAGAATCAAACATCTTCCATGAAGTCTCCCAAAAGTAACTTACAAATTTCATATCACGATCAAAAGTGATAGATTTTGGAACTCTATGAAGTCTAACCACCTCCTTAAAAACAATATAGCAACTCTAACTACATCAAGATTTGTCTATGGATTTTTAGTTTGAAAATTTGTCAACCATTGTAAACATAAAGTCGACTCTTCTATGAGTTTTTGACAATCCCAATAGAAAATCCATAGACAAATCTTTCCTTATATTTTTTGGTATACATGAAGGCATGTACAATCCAATATTCTTTGATTGTCTTTTAGCCTAACATACAATACGTCTCTCAATAGTCTTATATGCATCCTTCTTCAAATGTGGTCAACAGATTCCTCATTTACTGATAGCATGCGTCTTGTCTCTACCTAAGTGACCTACTAATACTCTACCATGTAATTCCTATATCACTTGCTCTCAAAGTAAGGTTTTAGGTAAGCTTAACTGGTTCGCATGCATGAGAAACCCATCATGTACATAGAATCCATTTGAAGGTTGTTTCTTGTTGACTTTACTCTAAATGTCAACAAAATCCTCATCCTGCTCGTACCCTCACTTGAGTTGCCCATACCCTATTATTTTATTGCTCAAAGTAAGCAGTAAAGATGCTCTTTTACTTAAGCATTAGCAAATTTGTGTTTCATTTTGAAAGGAAACTTTTGTAGAAACTGGTACCACCTTGCATGCAAGTTATTACTAAGCTGCTGTTGACTACTCAAATACTTTAAGGTTTCGTAGCCAGAATACAACACAAGTTCCTTAACTATTAGACAATATTCTTAAGTTTTAAAGGTACACATTACTAAGTAAGACTCCTTAACATAAGTACTCTATTTTTGTTAACGTTCACTCAACTTTTCACTAAAAAATGCTACCGATCTTTTTTCTTGAGATGAGACAACTCCTTTTCCCATACCATTTACATCGCAATCAACTTCAAACAACATATCAAAATCCAGCAAAGTTAAAACCATTGCAGTGCAAAGCTTCTCTTTCAAAATATTAAAGTTATTAACTGTCTCTTTCCTTGATGAAACTTCCCTTTCTTCAAAGAATATGTCATAGGTACAATAATGGTACTAAGATTTCTAATGAAACGCTTATAAAATGAAGCTATCCTGTGAAAACTTTACAACTGAGAAATATCTTTTGGCATAGGCTGATCTTTGATTGTTCTAACCTTAGAGTCATCAATATGTATGCCTTCTACTAACATAACAAATCCAAGAATAGTAGTTTGTTTGTCATAAAACTATTTTGTTGAAATTTATGTACAACTTGCTCTCTATTATTACTGTCAGAGCTTACCTTAAGTGTATCAACTGTTTATCTTTTGAATAACTATAAATCAAAGATGTTATCAAGATAAATAACCACAAGTTTGTTAGTGAATAATTTTAGTACTTAGTTCATTAATTTCACAAACATTGAGAATATTGGACTATCCAAATAGCATTATTAAACACTCATACAACCCTTCCTTGGTCTTGAATGCTCTATTCCATTCGTTTCCTACTTGAATTCAATATGATGGTGTCCATTCTTCAAGTAATTCTTAGAAAACTATTTATTGCCATATAAACTATCATGTCATCTAATCTTGGAATTAGAAATTTGCACCCCATCATGATTTTGTTGATAGCCCTAATATTAATACACATCCTATGGCTTCCATCTTTCTTTGGGGTTAGAGGTGTAGGAACAACATGAGGACTTATGCTCTCCTTTATAAGTTCCTTCCTAAGCAACTCTTGCACTTTTTCTTTCAAAATCTCATTCTCCTTTAAACTCATTCTATAGTGTGATAAGTTTGGTAAATTTGCACGAGGAAGAAGATCATGATGTTATGTTATCTCTTATAGAAGGTAATCCATTAGGTATCTCCTCTAGCATAAACTCCTTAAACTCTTACAATAAAGGATGCACAGCTTCTAAGTGCTCCCCCACTTGTGGTTTTACCTCATCATGAATACACATTTCACTACTATTTCGTGAATCTCTTTTATCTCTTTAATTTCATAATCAAATTCTCGAATAATTGACAATAAAGTACTCTTCTCAGGGACTTTTGACTTAACCTTTTAAGGCAATAAAGTATACTTCACACCATTCTTCTCTAACCTATACACATTACTCTTATCTGAATGTTAGGTATTTGCAGCATATTGTCAAGGTCTACTAAATAATATATGATACAAATTCATATCAACAATATTATAGTAAACTTCATCATGATACTTACTAATTGAGAACAATACTTTACTTCTTTCTATTATCTACCTTCCATACAATGACCTTAATCTATCCTAAAGTATAAGGGTTGGGATGCTTCTCCATATGTAGCTTCAATTTCTTTACAACATCTCTCTTAATGATTGTCTCACAGTTGCTACTATTAATGATAGCACTAAATATCATATCATTAATGGTGCATTTGGTTCTAAATAGTTGATGATGTTGAGTTTGATCTTCTTGTTTTCAAGATAACATCAATCTTTTAAGTATATAAGCTTGCCCTTCATCATCATATTCTTCCTCTTCTTCTCCATTGGGTTCACAACAAGTTTCCCCATCTTCTCCTTCTTTCTCCACAATATTCACTATCTTCCTCATGTGACGTTCATTCAACTTATGTCTAAATTGGTTGTGTTTGAAGCACTTGCCTTCATTAGGCTTGTCATGAGGATTTTCAACCTTCTCCTCCTCTATGCATTTAGCTTATGACATATGTTGCTTGCCTATGCTCCTGCTATTGCTATCTTATGCAAATGCTTTTGATGTTGGTTTGGATCTTTCATTAGGCTCAACTACTTTACGAGAGGTAGGGATAGGATAAGTCAATATAGAGTAGGTAAGCTGTGAAGCTCCATCTATATGCTACCCTATAGTATAAGTTTCCAAATTTCAACATAGGTATTGACTTGTGACATGCAGAAACCATCTTAGAGCTATACCTTATAGACTTATAATATACAAGATACTATGAAAACTTTTATTACTTTTTTATGATATATTTTTATTCGGATAAATAGCTTAACCTACCAATTTTACCATATTCTAATAACTAGTAATTTCATTCGTTTGACAATTTAACAACATATTTGTTTAGCTAAAAGAAAAGCCCATACATTTAACAATTGCATATTTTTCATAAAAACATATACCGAACATGATAATATAACTCGAAACAATTTATCATAGAATGCTATTGTTAAATTGTAATTTATTATAAAGTTTATGATCACTTATTTAAAATAAATAATAGCACCAAAATTGTTATTGTACTTTCACTAGTACAAGATCACCCAATATAAAAAAATATAATACCACAAAATAATAAGTTTAAAACAATTTTGGTTCAAATAATATCGTCCTTTTTAAATTGGTAAATAGGTTTAGGTGTCAAGAATCTATTAATTAAAGTGTGATATTGTGTCATGCTTAATATTATTAATTAATAATTTTTGTAAATTGGATATAAAATACAATAAAATCTATATCATTTATATATGTCATAGGACAAGTTTTAAAACGAGTAGAAAGATATAGAAATACCGTCATCCTATACCTTGTAGGAAAATTAAAACCAACATCAATCCCATAAATTTTAATATCCACTATAAAACCACGTGATTAAACAACATAGAGCAAGTCCTAGATTCTAGTAGAATTACACGCCCATTTTACTTTTTGCTATATTTGTTAAGTACCTTATAAATTTTAGGAAAATGTGGATTTTGTAAATCTTATTGAGGTGCTTGATCTTGATCCCAAATAATGACAAGTCATGTTTACCATACTTCCCGGATATTGAATGGTGGACTTTGGAAATAAAATCTTAAATTTGATAAGATTTGGAAAGTATTTTCATTTTTCGGTTGGAGTTTAGAAATTATTTAGGTGGACGTTTGGTCCAAATCCATGACATTCCTATTTGGCTTACCAATATTTTCAAAATCGTAGCAATACGTGTCAAATATCTATTCGATATATTCTGCCATTTATTTTCTATAACTCAATTTTTTATTTACTAACATGGGAACTTAAATATAAATAAGTTCACCCAAGAAAACTTATATATAAATAAGGATCACATTGTTGTATACGTATGTAATTTTAAAAAAAATAAAAATAAGAAAATAAAATGGAGAATATGGAAAAACTCATAAAACCATTTAGGAATGAATTTATTAGAAGATTTATGTCTTTGTATATTCTTTCATTGAATGTTAAATACTTTAAAAATTATCAATTTAATTGTAACTAATGTTCTTTAAAATACTCTTTTTTTCTCCCTTTTTATATGACATGCTACCCCTCACATATACTAGAAATCATGGATGTCTTAAAATAGGTTCAAAATTTAATCAATAATTTTAAAGACAATGAGGTAATAAAGAATAAGTAATTATAAAAAATTTGCATACAAGTAACTAAATTATTGTTTAGATTATAGGGTTATATGTAACCAATCCATATCGATAGATATCCACCTAGCATTATACGGAGTAGTACACCCAATTTAAACACGACGAATGTTTTGCTTATTTTGCCTTATTGTTTTTTAATCACTGGCTACTTTAAAAAGTTGTGCTATCTCCATAAGGTGTTGAATCAATTGTAAGCGTACGAGCTTCATCCTATCTTGACGTTTGGCTAAGCCTAAATGTTAAGAAATATTTAATAAATTTCACACACATATGTAAAAGAAAAAAAAAAAAAAAGAAACACTAATTGGGAATTATAATTTATAAATGTCAAGAAATATTTAATAGAAAAATCCTTTTGGCCAGACAAGCATTCGAGTTATGCTCCATTTATTAATTACATTAGAATCATTATATTGGTATATCATATATATATATATATATATTTACCAACTATTGGTAAATCATATTAAAAATGGTAATTATCCTTTGTTTTATTTCCTTGTCCGCTTAAGATTAGACTACTTCAATGGCAGCTCTGCATATATAAATGCGTGTGTCCTCAACGTTCAGACCCCCAATTCAACTTGACGACAGCCTGTCGACGAGATCGAGGTTAGGAGAGAGAAAGCTGAAAGATCTCACCTTTGCCATAGTTTCTCTCTCTCTCCCCCCTGTAAAGTAAGAAAATCAGAACATCTTTTGAATGTTCTTCTTAGATTCAGGATTTCCTCTGTTTAGTTATTGATATGTCTTGATGGGTTTCTGGGTTTTTCATTTTTGATGCTTCTTTTACTTGTTTAAATGCTAAACATTTGACTTTAATGAGTTGGGTGTCGAATTTTTTTTTTTTTTTTTTAATTGGATTGTGTGATTAGCAGGTAAGAAATGGATTCAGGTAAGAAGGTGTTCAAGTTCGAGGAAGTTGACAAACATAATCAAACCAATGATTGTTGGCTGATCATCTCTGGAAAGGTCGGATCTTTACCAATTAGATTATGGTTTTTGGTTGTTGTTCATTCACAAATTCAGTTTGTTTTTGCTTCATTTCTTAATTTTTATTTGTATCAGCAGACTCTTCTAGTGTTCTTTTGGTAATTGAATCGTTCTAGTTTATGCTCTTGGTCGTTTGTTAAAGCGTCCCGCCAATCACATGTTGCCACTCATAAAGAGAGAATCACAAAGTGATGCTTGCATCAGATAATATTCAAATGTGGTAGCGCGTCTTGGGATGCTGTGCTTAGTGATAAATGATGGTTGGTGATTTGATAATCAATTGTACCGGACATATCTTCACTTGCTTGAAATTGTTAGAGTAAGATGATGAAGTGTAGTTTAGTTTTGATGAGATACTGTACCTGCACCTAAGGACTCAGATTTGGAGTAGCTAATAGGGTCGGCGGGACCTCTTTAGTAAAAAGAAATAAGTAAAAAATGGTCGTTAAGAGTAAGACGATGAAGCATTGCTCGATTATTGAGATGCTTCACCTGTACCTAAGGAGTTGGATTTGGGTTGCCAAGGGGTAGGTAGGAAAGTTGATCAAAGTTAGAAAAGGGAAAAGTAAAAAGGTTGTTAATAGTTAGATGATGAAGCATGCTTAGTCTATGAGATGCTTGACCTGTACGGCTGTAAGTAAGGACCCATGCACAAAGTCGCCAAGGGGTAAGTTTCTAAGATGGCAAATTTGATCCTCTTTAGAAGAAAGAAAAGAGAAAAGAGTTGTTAAGAGTGAGAAACAAGACCGATTTAAATTGTTATATTTTCTTTTTCAATCCGAAGTCAATGGGTATCTACAATGGCTATCCGGTTGTTTCCTTTTGACTGGGCTGGAATTGTTTGGAATTTAACTGTATGTCTTTCTGTCGTTGACCCTCCAACATTTAATAGAAGAATCGATGAAGATTGATTTGCTGATAGTGTGTGGGTGACTGGTGCATCAAGAATCACCCGATTCCTGGGAACGGAGAAGAGTAGTCATTGTTTCTTTATGTGGGATTATATTGTTTGATCTGCTGAAATTATGTGAGAGTGGAAGAAGAAGAAAAGGAAACTTAACCATTAAATCAAACAGCCATTATAATTTTTAACAGTTATCTTCTAATAAGTTAGTTGCAGGCTTATTATAAGAGTTAAGCTTCCATTACTTAGCGGAAAATGAATCAGAATCTCAATTATATATATATGTTTCAAAATCTATATACCTGCTTAAACTAGGCATCTTAGTGTCCCCATTTCAATTTCACCTCTATTTCATTAAACGCCAGTCTCATCTTCAAATTATTGCGGTCTCTGATAGAGATCGCAGATTGGAGGAAACTGGTTTACCTGTTTTCTTTCCTCATTTGTTTGATTTATTTGGATTGCAATGAAGAGGAAGGTTTTTGATGGTATAGAAATTGATCTTGCCTTTTTCACACACATAAGGTGCTTATTTTGTAAATTTTTTATAATATGCGGCATTTTTTGAATTTTAAGGTTGTACTTGAACTTGATGGAAGGTGCATATTCTATAGGTCTTATATAGGGTAGGTACCCTTTAATATTCATAAAATAAAAATGCTTTCCTTTTGCTATGAGGGAAAAGAGATGTAAATGTTGCTGTCTCATACAGAAATGTTTAAAATTACTTTCATGTAAAGAAAGTTTCCTCAATTGTGCTCTTGGCAAAGCTTCTGCACATTTTATTATCCATAATCACTTGCACTATTTGAAAAAGGAACTGCAAGGGCATATAAGCTCACTCGTAAGTTGGTGAGCTTGCAGGTGATGTGGGTCTATTTCAATGAGAGAAATAGAATATTGAGGAGCAGCTAAGCCCGATGCTTGATCTGAGTTGATTGGAGAGTGCTTATTCCCGGTCCAGCTCCCAGAAATTGTGTTTTGATAAAATGTTGAATTAAGATCTGATTGCTGAGAATTATTCTTTTTCACTAAAAGATACTTTAAATGCTGAGAAGTTATTCAAAAATTGAGAATATACCATCAAAGTAGTAATTAAACCAACACAAATTGAAACTTGGGTTGTGTGTAGAAAATTGGGGTCTATTGGGGAAATTAGTCCTCATTTATTGCTCCTTTTTGGTTGCTGGTATGATATAAATTGAGGTGTATCTTCATTCCAGTTAGATTTTATATATCTTCTTCTATTAATTTGTATTAGATATGATTGGAAAATAAAGTTACTTGGTAAAATCATGGGAGATTCCATAGTAATAACAATGAAAATATCTAGGTGATTCATTGACACTGTGATTGCCGTTATGGTACTTTTAATGTGTTATTTCTGCGTATCAATAGGGCAAAGCGATTGCTTCCAGCCGCCATTGCTATTTGAAATCTTAAAGCAGGACCCTTTTTGCCTTCTTCCTTTCAATTAAGTCTAGATGTTCAAGTATCATAAAGGATGAACTTATCATTGAGCACTTACAATCAATAAAAATAGTTTCTACCTTTTCCACTGTGTCTTTAACCTTACTTCTAGTGTCTTTTCACTAAGTCTGAAATTTGATGCAGGTCTATGATGTGACACCGTTTATGGATGATCATCCTGGAGGAGATGAAGTTTTACTATCTGCCACTGGTATTCTTTGTTTACCTCTTGTTTTCGTTTTACTAAAATCAAAGTTGGAACTCCCCATATATCAAAAGCAATTTCTGGGAGGCACTCTTCTGTTTCTTTTCCTATTCCATGATAAGCCTCTGCTATCTTCCACTCTAAAGGTGAAAAGTTCGGGGGAAGAGGAGTAGATTCAAGATGAGCTTGCTTCGAGCAAGAAATGTAGTCAGAATTCTGAAATCATACAATGTTAAATAACTTGCAGGAAAGGATGCAACAAATGATTTTGAAGATGTTGGCCACAGCGATTCTGCAAGAGACATGATGGAAAAGTATTGCATTGGTGAGATTGATGCATCCACGGTCCCCACTAAGAGAACCTATATTCCCCCACAACAAGCCCCCTACAATCCTGATAAGACCCCAGAGTTTCTTATCAAGATTCTGCAATTTCTAGTACCTCTTCTGATCTTGGGTTTGGCATTTGTGGTTCGACACTACACAAAGAAAGATGAGTAATCATAGCTCCTTGGCACTGTTGTCGAAGGTTAAATTATTTGTATGCATTGCATTAGTAATTTGAAGGGTCCTTGACAAATTATGTCTGGTAGTTTTTGTCTTGATACAAAAGTGTGTTAATGGTGACCCCAGCAACAAAACATGGTTATAGTTTCTTGTGTTGAATAATTATAGAACCTTTTTGCTCTGACCCTTCGGGAGTTTCCTAATATATTTCCGTGAGGACCTTTTTTTGTTACATGGTCTATATGCGGTTGTTTCATTTTGTTGCAATTTTTCCTTTTTGCTTCGATGTTGCTTTTATCCTATATTGATTTTATTTTGCTAAGTGATTGTGTACTTTTAATATTGTGGAAGCAAGGTGACGGACTTGCTGTACTATATGGTTCATTTATGTAGAATTATGCGGATTTTCCACAAAGCTGGAGCGATGATGAGATTTAGTAGTGTTCTCTTTATGTGCAAGGATCTAAATCTAATGCGATCTGATAGCCCCTTTGCATTAATGCTGCTGTGGTTACAACATGTTATTTCTTTGTGAATTGTGACTGCCATTTGAGATGAGTCCTATCAGATTGATGTTTTACATGGAAATCTGCAAAATGGCCATTTGAATCTTGAGAACAACATAGAATTCTTAGAGAGAAGAAAGAGGAGTGGCAAACATTTGGGAAGATTACTGTTTTATTCATGAGCTAAAATCCTACTGTTCAGCTGATGATGCACTGAACACGGATTCATGCAACATTTTACTATTGCATACACTCTTTATTTTTATTGCATTTTACTTATTACACATTACATATATTATTTCTTCCACACAAAAAAAAAAAAGAAAAATACTAAGTCAATCACTAAGAATTGGTATCACAACAGTGTTGAATTGTCTAATTATGAAGTATATTCCAATTTTGTTAGTAGTGAAATAATACATGTTTATATGGAAAAACTTTTTGAATTCTCTTTCGGAATTCAAAGTTGGAAAATGACATCAAAATTTTGAAAAATGAAAAAGAAGCTTTGACCGAAACATATTCGCTTTTGGTTGATAAAAATAATATTTTAAAAGATGATAATGAAGTTTCGTATCTTTGACAAAGGATTATTACGAAACAAAACTTTTACATTGAAAGAAGTGATCGAAGTTAAAATTCACATTCTTTTTTTCAGTCAATCAAAAACGTTTTAAACAAATTCAATTGAAGTAATGAAAAGTTTAAAATAGTTTTAGCAAGACAAATAGTTAATAACTCTAAGAATGGTTTAGGTTTTGAAAAGGGTAAAAGCTCAAACATGCCAACGATAATTGTTTCTGTTAAATCAAAGAAATAGTGTGGAGTGAACAAACAGAAAGTAGAATTCGGTTGTAAATAAAAGTAAGGTTGTTGTGCAAGATTAAAGGTATATTGTTCAGCCTAAAAGATGCTGTTCAATCTAAAAGGTACCCTTCATATTATAGAAGGTACCAAGTAAACAACAAAAGGTATAACCATCCAAATTTGTCCTTGCTTCTTTTGCAACTAAGTTGAGCATACAGAAACATACTGCTTTTACAAGAATCAAAAGCTCAATAATGATCAAACTAATAAAAAAAATGTCACAAGCTTAAATTTTAAAAGACCAAGCTTGTCTAGATTCTTAAAAGGGTATAATCTATTTTTTATAGCTGCAAGAACTCAAAGTAGAGCTTAAAGGAACATGGTATGGTATCTCAATATCAGGTATTAATCCTATATTATTTCTCTAGTTTAAGTTGTTCTTGGTTTATCTATATTACATTTGGTTGTTATTGTATGTTTCTTTTATTGACTTTCACTAGTTTTTTCTTCTTCTTTTTTTTTTTGTAATTTATATTCAAATGCAATATTGTCTTTCCAATCAGAACACCATAATTTTTGTTATGAATGGCTAGAATACTTTAATGAAAAGAATAGAAGGAAAAGAATTCATAGGTTTCATAGAAAACATTAGAATATGTGTATTTTACAAGATATATGCTTCAAGATGATATGAAAGATCATATAACAAGTTCCAACTATAAATCTTAAAAATTTGTATTTATTAAGTTAACACTCTTTACCATATTGACCTTAAACTCCTTCAACCCGAAGGCTAGACTCATTTTTTTTAATTGTATTTTTATGTTCTTTTTATTATTCACATCGTAACATATGCATTGCGTTGTATAAGGTTGTAAACAAATTCAGCTGTTAACAAGTTCGGCTGTTTATAAGTTACTCGAGCTTTAATCGTCTCGAGTTAGTTTAAGCTCAATTCTACTCAAACTCAATTATAATTAAAAGTTTGAAATTACCATTTATTACATTGATAAACTTATACTGTGTTTGGTAATTTCTCATGTAAAGGAAATAGACAAAAATAAGTGAAAGAGAAAAGAAAACAATAGAAACGGAATAAAATGTAATGTTAGTTTAGTATTTGATAACATACGAAGGAAATGAAAGAAAATAACCATTTTTTTCATTAGATTTATCTTAAAGGACGAAAGGAATGAAAATAGAGTTAGTAGAAGACAAAATAGCTCATGTTTCTATGTTGATGTACGATCATCCTTCCTTTCCACTCATTTTTATCTGATTTTGGAGAGAAAATAAGCAGCCTTAAAAGTAAAAATATTTACATTCACTTCCTTTCTTTTCTATAAATTTTCACTTATTACTTAACTTGCCAAACATACCATTTCCTCCTATTTCTTTTGATTTACTCCCATTTCTGCCAATCCAGACAGCTTTAAAATGTTACCACTACTATTTAGTAGCAAAGGATAGTGAGATGGAAAAGAGATAGCGTATAGACGGTTATGATACTTAAACCTAGAAAAACTATTTCCAATTTTCAGGAAAAGGAAGTCATTTTTCAGTTTACCACCACATTGGCGGTCAATCGGAATTACCTTCACTAACAACTAAAATTTCACAAATATCTGCAAATTAATTGAAATTATTCCATCATATTTAACAGGTCTCCAACTTTTAGTTTTTTAGAAAACACTTTCTTTACAAGTGTAAATGACTGCTGTCTTTTGCTTTTCTTTTTTTTTTTTTCCAAGGTAAAAACACCATCAATACTTATCTACCGCTCATACATACACAGTAATAATAGAAAATACCCATTATCACACCATCCCTTATGGAGTAGAGCAAGAGAAAAACTTCATCGATACTAATATATCATACACATATATACACCTGGTGGATAATATCCATTATAACGCCATCCGGCTTAATTGGCATCATACGCACTAAACGAACTAGGCAAGGCAGCATGGTTTATTGAAAATGGAGACAGCAATTAGCTTAAGAAATCCCAAAAGGGTGCTCCCTAGGAGCTGTAACTTGGGATAATCTTAAAAGACTGCTTTAAGAATTTCGGCGAACATCTTTCGTCCACAATCAAACTTCAGTAATTTCAGATCAAAAATGGTATGAGGCCTCACTCCGTGCTTTCTTTTAGTGGTGCCACTGCCAAACAGGTTCATATACCATATACATAACCGAGTAATACTACATAGAAAAAATGATTTCTCTATAGCTGCCTTGTCACATCCCCCCCTTGCCCCAGCTGAAGCTTAGGGAAATTGCAAAACAAGGACTAATCGAACCGTGCACATAAATCAGTACTGCTCCTGGGATGCCAGCATTTGCAACTTAAGAAGGAGAATCGAAGCGACCTTCTATAGTCAATCTCCAGAGGAGCAGCATGTAGAAAATAAATCAAAAGTAAAAGCAGTTAGAATCATCAGAAGGATGTTTCTATCTTGTCATGAAGGGTCACGACCAAGTCGTGTGCATCGTCTAGAAGCCTCCACACATCCAGTTGCCCAGCCATGCTGTTGCACTCCCTTAAGATTTCGTCCATGCTACTGTACTTCTCAATGATCAGTTTCCTTCGTTGCAAAACAGAAGCAGCGATGGCATAGAGCAACAAGTCATCCGTTGGTGGGGCACGCTGCCTTATGCGGCTCCATGCTGACTTTCCAATCCCAGCCCTGATGGCTGCCTGATCAGCCCACATAACTTCCCAGAGGCACAGCGTCTGTTCAAAGGTTAGTTCCCTTCGAAATAGCACCACAACCATTCTATAAACAAAAAAGCAATCCTCAGCTTGGAGCTTCTGCAGGTGCCTGTAGAGATGGGAATCCTTGCACTTTATAATCTTGGAAACAATATTCAGCTGTCTTCGAATTCCAACCTCATCCAGCCTAAAATTGTGACGTGCCTTCCTCATAAAACCCACAAAACACCAGAAAGCTTCATGATCCTCCGTAATTACAGCAATTATTGGAGAAAGCAAATCGCTCATGCCTTGACAATAGCCAATTTCAGGGTCATAAAGTGCATAGGCTTCAAGAATTGCAACCAGTCGAGCAGCATGAAAAATCCGGCATGGCTCCAGATGATCATAGTCCTTCAACCCAACAGCTTCAGCAGAACGGCGTGCCCTTGCATCAGATACAGAAGCCTGATATGTGCAATGTGATAGCCATTCTGAATTGGCACGTACTGCATCAAGACGAATGATCCGCTGCCATGTTGAAAAATCTTCAGCAGTGCAGACCGTGGACTGCTCATCTTCCCTAGAGGAAGAAAGATTTTCTTTCTGCGGTATATCTGGATCATTTCCTTCCATGCCCTCCAAAGATGGTGATGCCTGAATCACTTCCCCATCTTCAGATGTGTCTGACTCTGATGAGTCCGTATTCAAAGCTGAGGCATCAGCACTGGTAATTCTTCTTGAACCATCATCATCTTCTTCCAGCAATGTGCTCGAAGGATCAATGACACATTCAAGATCTGGACTTCCTCCACAACTAGAAAGGGATTCCCTGGCACTCTCCACATCTTCTGAGCTGGGCGAACATATATCTTGAATGAGCATCCCACCATTGCGTTTGCTATTACATCTCTGATCACGCTGTTTCAGTAGCCAACGACACTGTCTGCGCAGTTTCTCATATTTCTTTCTGCACACAAGCAGAGCATATTAGATTCAAAAACGAATTTACCCTGAAGTATAAACAACAAGGAACTCCAGAAAAGTTGCAATCTGTTGAAGCAAGTAGGGGAAACTAAGAATAAGCTTGAGCAAAGCACCTGTTTTGTGTCCTGATGGCATCTCTTTCATCTTTTGAGCTCTTCAAGTCGAATCTGTAATTAAGTTTAGCATGGATCACTTATTTACCAAAGCTTATTAGAGAGACTAGCTTATCAATATTAACATATAATTTCTAAAGAACACGAAAAATGTTAACTAAAACAACAATAACTGATCCCATTCTAATCTCAGTATAGGCAGAAGATAATCCAAAATCGAAAACAAATACTGGTATGCCTCCGCAGAGTAAAAATGAATGAGGGATAGAAAAACAACTTCTTACACTCCAAGGAGAAATGGCCAGACTTCTGGTCTAATATTTGGATGGAGACCCTACAACAGAAAGGGAGAAGTTTTCAAATGCATGGCAGATGCAATTGGAACAATTCACTTAAGAATTATGTATAAAAGATACAGGATCCCAACTTACCACACTGCGGACCTTTTTGAGGAACTTCACCCCACCATCCCTAAGTTTACCATCAGGTGTAAAGAAACTTCTCCACTGCTGGGGAGAGAGTGGATGCCTTCTTTTCCGGCGAGACCATGGTGATTTCAAGCGACGCCTGATTTCAAACAGAATGTTCTATTAGCCATGTAAGGATTTAGGCTGAAAATAACATCACAACTAAGAAGCATAATTTGATTTTGATCTCCATGCTTGAAACAAAACTCAAACCACAATCAAGACTACTAGGTTAACATCTCACAGAAACTTGAAAAGCACATTAAGGAATACATGCCGTTGACAACACAGGATCGAATTCTGAAAACTTTTTGCTCAAAATTAAACTACCCAAAAGTCATGAATAGCCATAATCAGACAGCTGCCATTAGCAACTGATAAACTGAAACTCACACATAAACACAAGAAATGTCTGTGTTAATGCCACATATCAAAATTCACAAGCATTACTCGAACTAGAAGCCAAAAACTCTTAACTACAGAACCATAAAAAAAAAAAAAAAAAACACAAAACCAACTACACGCCCTCGCATTCCATTAAATGCCACCCAAGGTTTAACCTTTAGCAGACTACATAAAACCAATGGAATATTCCTCCAGAATCCTATTTCTTCTTCTTTTTTAAATTATAAACAGAGATATCTTCATACCGAAAATTAAACTAGGGGAAGATCTTAGATTAATTCTGAGGAATTGGTACTTGTAATATTAAACATAAAATCACTTCAATGACTTCAAGTTTAAGCAGCACGGCAGTTAGTTATGGTATCAAATTCAATTGGCTAACATAACAAACATAAAACAAATGCAATTAATCAAAACGAATGAAAAAGTATATCTGAAATTTACAAATTCTAATCAGAAATCCCAACTTTGACTCATTACAAGATGAGATCAAAACTCACGACCTAACCCTACGGCAAACCCTAAAAAAAGAGGGTAAAGAACACTGCAATGATTTCGAAGTATCGCTAAAAAAAGTATGCAAGCACTAAGCTTCTTTAATGAACTAACTCGAAAATGAAACGACTGATTCGACCCAGGTTTGAGCTCAAGCTTTGACTTCTAAGCTATTAGACCAATTAAGATCTGGAGAGAGAGAGAGAGAGAGAGAGAGAGAGAGAGAGAGAGAGAGAGAGAGAGAGAGAGAGAGAGAAGGAGACTCACCGGTCAACAGAAGAAGAACAAGAAGCTGGTGAAGAATTAGCAACAACAAAGAGAACCGAGCGCAAGTGAACCCATGACGAAGAAGAAGGAGAAGACGAATTCGAAGACGACGACGACGACGTAGTGTGACTTCTCTTAAGTGCTTTCATCTATTGATTCTACCTATTCTCTCTCTGTCTCTCTCACTCTATCTCTCTCTCTGTCTCTATTACTTTCTCTCTCTAAGAAGTTTCCTAGGGTTTGCAGTTTCAAAGTGCTTCGATTTTTACCTACTGGTGGAGTAGAACACAGCGCCAATGAGGAGAAGACCGGCTAAGGCAGTGAACGCCGCGGTAAGAAAATGAGAAGGTGGAGGAACGGCTCTCAACAAGAATCCACCTCCGACTCCACCACCGTCGCCGCCGCCACCGCCGGGGAAGATACCTCCAGACGGAAACATTGAAAAGCGACGAAAATTTACAAATTTACCCCTGCCCCTTTTCCTCTTTTTCCACTCAGTGGTAGTTGTTGCTTCCTGTTTGCTGTTGATTTCTTCTTTTGGTGTGTTGGGCACGCCAAGTTTGTGTAATGAGTGTTGGGATGGAATAACGAGTGGGAAATTCACTAACAGAAATCGAACTAAACCAAACACAGTGTTTAGTGGGGTTTTTTTTTTCCCCTATTTTTATTTCTTTTTTGGAATTTTGCTTTTTAATATTTCTAGTGGGACCGTGGGAGTTTCCTGCCTTGGTTGTCTCTTCTGGAGAGAGAGAGAGACGAGAGAGATTCTACGATGATGTTTGGGTAGCGCGGAAAGAGAGGAGGAAGTAGGAACGGAATTTATCGTTTAGGAAAGGGGGCGAATTACACAAGCGGCGTCGTTTACGGGCGGTTTGGGATTTTGATTTATTAAAGAAACAATTTAGGGTTTGTCTTGTTCCTTTATTTATTTAAGTTAATGCATGATTGATTGCTTTTAAAGAAGTTTCAAAAATAGGTAGTCTCATGAACATTTGGGTAGTTTATTTCTCTATAACAACTTTCACCTTAAACGAAATCTTTTGGATTTTTTCTTCCTTCTCTAAGCAATATTGTTAAGAAAGGATAATTAATTGCACGGGTTCAATGGGCTAAATTTTTTCTCTCTCTTTTTTTTTTTATTTTTTTATTTTTTAACATTTATTCAATTCAAGTATAAATAAAATACTAAAAAAATAAAAATATAATTATATATATATATCCCTATTTTAAAAATTGAATATCTAACTATAGATCTCAAAAGTAATCAAGAGAGAAGGTAAATTGGTTACTTAAAATTTAAAATTTTTTCACAAAACTAAATTAAAAACAACACATTATATTACTTAAGTAAGCTTAGGCATGAAATAATATATAATCAATAATAAAATACTGAGTAAAGAGATAATAGAGTTAAAAAGATCAGGTAATAAATTTATAGTATTTTGGACTTGTACTTATTATACTTTTCTAACTCCACTACTAAAGATCAGTAATTCTAAATGGTGTTATTTTGCTATTCACATTTCACTAACTTCAATAAGAGAAAAACAATTATAAGTTTTTCTATTATGTTTCACTAAGTTGTCCTTGCCTACGCATAGAACTATAGAAATTTGATTCTTTATCTAATACAAAGCTTATTACACAAATAAATATGTTTACAGAAAGTATGAGAACTAAATACAAATATCCTTTTGAATAAAGTACATAATAAATTTAGAAAATGAAAGTAGACTAAATATTGTTGTCTTTGAATTAAATTTAGAATATGGTTCTAAATTCTCTTAAATGTCAAGCTTTCAGAAAAACGTATGCAATTTTGATTTGATAATCTCTATCTCCAAAAATTTGAACATTTCTTCTCTTTATACCTTTGATGCAAGGTCTCTTTGTTATAATTTTGAATAATTCTTAGTAGATTTAAAAAAATCTTGACTTAGTTGTTGATAAATGCGATCCCTTAGAATGTGGAAGTCAAATTATACTTGAAATTGAATTCAATTTGAACATTATAATGCTGCTCTTTTATTTGAAGAGATCTATAAGTATTCTTAAACAATTAGCTTAGTTTTTTCTCATGTTTCTCCAATATAATTTTCAAAAATTGAATCCTCTTTTAAAATAAATATCTCCTAAAATGTAGAAGCAAATCTTGATACTTGATACTTTTAAATTTAAAACTTGAGGCTTCTAAAATTTTATTATTGTTGCCTTACTTGTGAATATTCAAACAAATATGATATATTAGAGTAAATATCCTTCTAAAATATTTGTATATTAACTCCATTTGAACTTGATAAAAATCCTTATCTCAAAATAGCTTCGCATATATCCTTGTTCTTTCTTGATTTGAACTCAAATAAAATTTGATTTTGAATCTCATAAACCACTCTAAGTATTTTGAGGATATTGTAACAAAAATCTCGTGAATAATTTAATAAGATAACTCTAATAAATATATTGACATAAGATAATATGTTCAATTAAACTTATCCTTAAAATAAATTTTGTGGAATGTACTAGATACATTACTCAAATATATCCAACAAGTAAAACTGAGCCTTTGAATACTTATAAACCCAAAATATTTCTCAAAATATTTAGCCCTATAACTTTTGATATTGTACTCAAGGGGTTGTCTCTAAATTTAGCTTTGATTTTCAAAATCAGCATTAACACAAAATTCTTTTCTCTATGTTTATCGAATTGTACACTTAAAAAACTTATAAATATCATTACTGTTTTTGTTATCATCAAAAGATTTATGAGAGAACTCAGTACTAACAAATTCATATAAATTTGAATTTATCTATTCTTCTTTACTTCATTTGTTTTACATAAATACCAATCTAAATATTCTTTTCGATTATATAAAACACATTTTTAAAATTTTTGCTTCTAAAATTGTATGGACTTTCACTTCTTAATTCTCATACTCTAATACTAACCTCATCATATTAATGAAATAAAAATAGATAAAATAATTTTTCAAATATTAAGTTTTAAATAGATATAAATCAAATACGATATAAACATAAACAAGATAGTGAAGTTGAGCCTTAGAACACTTATAAGCCCAACATATTTCTTGAAATATTCAACCCTATAACTTTCGATATTGTACTCAAGGTTCTGAACTTGTCTCTAAATTTGGTTTTGATTTTCAAAATTAACATTAAGACAAAATTCTTATCTCTATGTTTATTGACTGTTACACTTAAGAGACTTGTTAAATATGACTACTCTTTTGATTATTATTAAAATATTTATGAGAGAACTCAACACTATCGAACTCATATAAATTTGAATTTATCTATTCTTCTTTACTTTATTTATTTATTTTACACAAGTACCGATCTAAATATTCTTTTCGATTGTATGAAACACATTTTTAAAATCTTTTATTTTAAAAGTGTGTAGATTTTAACTTCTTAATTCTCATACCCCAATAATACCTTCATCATATTAATGAAATGAAAATAGATAAGATAATTTTTTAAATACTAAGTTTTAATCAAATACAGATTAAATACGATATAGACATAAATAAGATACTGAAAAAAAAAAAAAAAAGAGAACAATCCTCACAAGACCTAAGTATGATCTAATAAAGTGATAATAGTTGGAAAAAGTCCCCACTTTTTACTTACCCGTATCACCTTCGAAAAAGTAAAAGAGATTGCAAGATTACATCCTGTAAGCTCAATAAGTGAAAATTTGGGTCTTTTAAACCTAAGTTCTCTCCTGTCATCATCTTTTGCCATTGAACCTGTTTCTTCATCTAGAAAATTTTTTACATGAAAAAATTTAAACAAAGGTTCCGACTTGAAATAACCTTCCAATGACTTCATACCCTATCGGGAACACCTTAGCTAGATCAGAGCACCAAGATGTGGTGGTTGAATACAACAAACTATTCAATGAAAATAGTGGGAGAGTTGAACTAGAGTTAAGGACCCTCATGCTTAGGCATACATCATCCAAGTTTCAGAATTGATTTACAAAGAGGCACAACCTATAGGGAGGGTTATAATAGCAAGGTTGGGATAACACGTGGAGCCAGTGAAAGAAGGATCACTAAAAATGGGGACATTGAGATGGATATGGAGGCTCGGTACCAGTGTACGTTCTTGACAAATGAGAACAAACATGCTAAGCTATTGCTGAGAAGATCTTTCTTTGCCTACAGTTACTTTGGACATGAAAGTCCTCCTTATCATCCTAACGATGGATGGGAAAATGACCAAATAACTTCTTTTTCCACCATGAGATAGTGCAGAAGTCTCGATGAACACCAAATTTCTAGTATGCTAGTTTTGAGTGGAAATCATTCAAATAACGCAAGACAAGTCGAGTAATCCCTTGTTCAAGAAGGTTTCTTCTATGCTAGGCATCCATACTATGGCATCGACTTTAAGCTTAAAAAGAAAGTAATTTAGAATTTTCTTACGATATATTTACTTTACTTTATGGAATTAAAATTTTATTTCCTCTTTATTTTTTATTACGATATTCACTTCGTTTTTTTTTTATCATAAAATAGTAATTTCGCAAGAATTCCTATTACTTGAAATCAAGTAGTATTATTAATTTAATCATAGAATCACAATTCTTTATCATTACCACAACAACTACCATTGCTATTGACCACCATCGCTGTTACGATCGCCACCACTACCATCACTATTGTCGCCATGTTGTCATTATCGTTGCTGTCATCATCACTACCACCTTCACCACTATAGTTGCTAACGCTATCATCGCTACCACTATAACTACCACCATCAATTATCACCGCCACTATCACCTCTAATCACCACTACCGCTAATCACCACTACCCCTATCATCACTAATCATCGTAGTTATCGCCGCCGTCGCCACCACCAACCGCTACGTTGCTGCCACCATCATCGTCGTCACTAACCGCTGCTATCATTACCACTATCAACTACTATCGTCATTGCCGCCACCGCCACCGCCGCCGCTACCTATTACTTTATAATTAGTTGAAAAAAAAATGGATCGAAGATAATTTAGTCATCAAAATTATATTACATGTCTGTTTTTAAATTATTTATAAATTCAACTAAACTAAATAATATATATTATACCCTTATTCCATTTCTTATGGAATTTCAATTTCATTTCCTCTAATTTAATTCAAAAAACTAAACGAGCCGTTATGGAATACTTAAAAAGAGCAGACTCTTAAAGATAGAAGTTGTAAGGATGAGTGGAAGCATTAGAGTTCTTTAGAGCTAAAAGAAAATGCAATTATCAATGAGTTATGAGTAAATGCTCAAAAAGCGCAAGATTATGGAAGTACCTAACTCTTCCTTTCTTAGATTTAATTGTGGTTTATGCTAATTGTGGGTTCCAAAAGAAAAAGAAAGATTTTCATCTTAGCACAATAGATATGGATGTTGGTCAGCCATGGATGATGATTGGTGATTTTGATAAAGTATTATTAAACAATTATTTATTTATATTTTGGGAAGAGGGTGTTCAATATTAGCCAAACCGAGTCTAATATGTAACAAAGTTGTATGAATAAGTATGGTATGTTAGATATGAGCTTAATTAGTCCTAAGTTCTCCTAATCTAGGAGAGGTAAAACTTATTAGATTTTATTTAGATATATGATAAAGCTCGAGCGAGCGAGAACTAAAAAAGAATCCTCTTAGAGTGGCAACTAATTTATATTCAAAACAATAATTCAAACCAATGATTGGTTTTGTTAAACACTAAGCCAAGTATGAATTTGGAGCCAAGGAAATCTTAACCCTTTTTTATTTCAAGAAATATAGATTAATCATCCAAGCTTAAAACCCTATATAGAGAAAGTGTCCCAGGGTCTAATACTTTAGTAGATTTAAAGTACATTCAAGATAAGTTGAGATAATGGATTAAAGACATCTATGGCATCATCTCACTGGATAAGACAAATGTCATTAAACAAATAAGAGACGATTTGACAAAGTTGCGAAACGAACCCTCTTAATATGATTGACAGTGATGTTTACCTTATACATGAGCTCGACAACATCGTTTGTCTGGAAGAGAAATTTGCGTAATTGTAAAAACTTTATTTTTGCTTAAATCAAAAGTAAAAAAGAAAGAAAGAAAGAAAGAATCACAGGAAAAATGGAAAACTAAGAAAATAATTAAAAATAACAAAAAAAAGTGAAAAAATATATATATAAAAAATTACAAAAATTATAAAAAATAAAAATATAATTTTTTGAATCCTTTTATGTAAAAATTATCTCTATAAGCTCCTACTGTCGATTCAATCAATGAAATTTGCCATTTTAGTCTCAAATCCAATTTTTCACTTAAATGGGCAATAAATGATTTTATTTGAGGGTATTTGAACTTATAGTAATTAATTTAGTATGCTTTATTATTTCTTTTTTCAAAAGAAAGTTTGGACAAAATGTAACACAAAGTATAAATTTGTTAGATTATATCTTAAGAAATAATATTTTTGCCCGAACATTGGCTTGGCTCTATTAGTTTAACTATGGACAAATTATAATACATTAGGCTGGTTTATTTCAGGTTCGAGATTTAATTTTGAGCCTAACTTCATATTTTTGCAATGCTTAGGCGTAATATCAACCCAGTAAAAACTTGAGAAATTGACTACCTTAGTGGAAATAATGAAGGCAGGCATTAAAAGACATAAGATTCAAAACTACGTGTGAGGATGGTTCTTTATTTTTGTGTGTGCTGCATGTTAAACACACAGCAAGTGCGTGAACCTTCAACTGGTGCATGTGTAAGTGTAACACATGCTAGGTCTTCTTGATTGTCGTGACCTCTGTCCGCCATTGATGGAGCTTTGAGCATGCCGGATAAAAATTGACCTTGTTTTGCCTTAAATAAAGCAATAGAAGCTGAAACAGTCAATTTCTATAAGATTTTTTTTTTCTTAAATTGAATTAAACTCGGATATTTGAGTTTTTACAAATCAAGAGGCAAGCTTGAATTTAATTTAGGTTGTCTCTTAATATTTAATCTCTGAAATGTACTATAAAGCTTACATATTTATAAATCGGGACCTTATGGAGGTTGATTTTGTCATCAATTTCACTTCATTTCATCAATATAAACTCGAATCCGAGCTTTCTCCATTTAGAAAGCTTGAAACTAAGGTGAATAAGTAGCCTTGTTAAATAAGGTATCCATCCAAACCTTGTTCTAGCAAATAGGTTTCGAATGGGTAAAGATGGACACAGAGTGGATTCTGACTTGCAATATCTCTCAACGTACTCTTGCAAGGTATGATACGGATATAACGTCATGGTATCCTATACCCACACTAACATATATTCTAATGTATATAGGGTATAAATTCATGGTGCCTTATACTTACCTTTTAATAATAATTGAATAATTTTAATAAACAAAAACTTAATATTATTGCATTTTTTAACCTTAAAGAAAATATTAACAAAAGCCCAAGCTATAATAAAACACTAAAACTACAAACTTTTGTATCTATTGTATTATCCCCCTTTCTTCTTCTTTTTTTTTTTTAGGTAATATTTATCTCTTTTTTTACTATCTTATTTTTACTCTACTTTCTTCTTCTTTTACTAACCCTAATTTAGTAAGGTATTAAAAACATCTAAGTTCTTAATTTATTATTTGTTGAAGATACTTAATACATAGTTTTTGTATTCTGTGTATAACAATTTTGTAATTTGATAACAATTTTATTTTGATAATTTAAAAAGAAAAGATAAAAAAATAATTGAGCATGACCTAACTAAGGGTTAAATGCTTCCAATTATAAGGATATTTTTTATTCTACCCACCAAAGTTTTATTGTTACATTTAAAAATATTGTAAATATAAGAGCTTTTTAAATTATTATTATTTGATCCATTAGTATAGGTATATGTTTGATATTAATTATATGTCTATATAATATTTCAAAAGAAGATAAAGTAAAAAAAAATAAAAAAAATACAAGTTTCACATGATTCTTTGTATCCTATAGAATTTATAAAGTATAAGGTATAAGTTGTTTATAAGGCACTACATGATAAATTCTAAGTAAGGTAAATACTCTATCCACCATATACTTGCTCACCCTTACTTAAAACCCATAGTCTCTCTCTATCCTTAGCTCATTGACCTCTACCAAAAAAATTAACCTAAACACCACCTACATTAAGTTTACTACTAAAAGCTTCCTTAAACCACTATCTATTTAGCAAATACCACCAAGAATTGCCACTAACCACCAAACCCTAAAAGCATCTCTTATGTGGCTACTTCTTAAACCATCCAATTTTCTTGGAATTTACTATCATATTGCACGCTACCTTAGTGGAAATAATGAAGGTAGGCATTAAGAGACATAGGATTCAAAACTACATATGAGGATGATTCTTTATTTTCTTGTATGCTACATATTGAACACATAGTAAGTGCATGAACCTTCATTTGGTGTATGTGTAAGTGTAACATGCTAAGTCTTCTTGATCCTCACAACCTCTAATCACCATTGACAGATCTTTGAGCTATGTGTAAGGTAAAAAAAGACCCCATTTTGCATTAAAATAAAGCAATGAAAGCTAAAGTAGTCGATTTTTAGAAGATTTTTCTTCTAAAAATCGAATTAAGCTCAAATATTCGACTTTATACAAAATAAGAGGCTAGCTTAAATTTAATATAGCTCGCCTCTTGATCTTTAATCTCTAAAATGTGCTTAAAAGCTTACATCTCTATAAGTAAGGACCTCTAGAGCTTGATTTACCATCAATTTCACTCCATTTTATTAATATAGACTCGAATTCAAGCTTTATCCATTTAGGAAGCTTGAAACTTGTTAAGCTCTACCAAATAAATTAAACCAAACATCACCTAATTTAAGTTGACCACTAAAAGCTTCCTTAAACTACTCTTTAAGCAAATACCACTACGAATTGCCACTAACCACCAAACTTAAAAGGGACTCTTATGTAGTCAGTTCTTAAATGATCCGCTTTTCTTGAAATTTACAATTACACCATCACCATTATTCCATATAAGGAGGTTAAGACAACCTGGCTTAACATTACTAGAAAGTTCAAGGCTTATCATATGATGTCAAGGAAGCTCTAATAGTCTAACTGCTATTTCACTTACAACCAAATCCAACAACCTAAATGCTTAAACGAAACTTAACCCGTAAACCAATTTGATCTACTAATCTAACATACTTCTATCCAACCCAATGCAAAGCTAGTTAACATGTTCTTTTTAAATATAATTTAATAAATTGTTTTTATAATAATACTAAATAAAGTTTTGACCAATGATGTAAATAAATAATAGAAATTTTAGGAAAATAATAAAAATGAGAGCTTTAAAAAATAAATAAATTGTTTTTCTAAAGAAAAAAAATGAAAAATATAATGTTTTTGATAATAATAGGTAATAGGTATTTTAAAAAATCTCTAAAATTTAAATATATATGTGCACAATAAGGATATTATTTTTGAAAAATGAGAAAATTTCCAAAAAAATAAAACATATACAAAAGTTCTTAAAATCTTTGAACATAAGCACATTTTTCGAAAAAATCTAGATTAGAAGGTTTTAGACATCCTTTTAGAGCAACTCTAGAAAAACAAAAATTCTCTTTTTGAAAAATTATAATAGTACATAAAATTTTGAATAAATCAAACAATAATAATTTACAAAATTTACGTAGTAATAATAATAATAATCCACTCATAAGGTCAACCTAATTTTTTATTTGATGGTTTATTTTCAAATAGCTTCTTTGTGCTTTAAAGTTATAGATCCTAAACTAAAAATTTTTAGTTTTCAAAATAGGTAGTAGTAAGGTGAATAAGTACAAAATAGGTAAGGTTTGAAACCCAACCTTGTGGATATATGTTTTAAAATTTTACTATCAATACTCTACCCTATGATATTTTTGAACCACCTTATACTTTGTAAATTATATAGGGTACCCTATAAAACTTATAAATTTCTTTTAACCTTATAAATTTCAATACAGCTACTTT
Organism: Lumnitzera racemosa; assembly: GCA_024138005.1. Lineage (NCBI taxonomy): Eukaryota > Viridiplantae > Streptophyta > Magnoliopsida > Myrtales > Combretaceae > Lumnitzera > Lumnitzera racemosa. The sequence goes on from JAMXBC010000002.1 coordinate 10,669,228, forward strand.
TTTGAAAACATAGTTTTTTCCAAAAATAATTACTCAATTTAATCAATCTTTCAAACTAAAATATTTCTTCTTTTACATGATACATGCATTAGTAAAATTAGATTTCACTCCCGTAATACCAACAAATCTTTCATCAAATATAAAATAAAAAAAATTATTCTATCATAGAAAATAAGTAATGGATGTACCTTTTAACTTGTAGGCGGTACTAGAAGTAAAAGCTAAAAACTCATATTCCATTTTTGAACTTTACTAGATGATGGATTTGGCAAATGAGGAAGAAGTAAGGAGAAAATGACAATTGAGTAAAGATTGAAGAATAAAGATGGAAGGGAAGGGACTGATAAGAATTTAGTTTTAGGCTTTAGATAAGATGCTTTTTGTTTTATTTTAATAAGATGGTATTCCTTTTTATTTATTAATTTTATTTAATTACCATTAAAGAGTCAGTATAGGATGCCCTAAAACCTATAACTTGTATATTTCAAAGTACAAGTTTTATGGTAAGTATAAGGTATCCTAACTTCATATCCATATCATACCTTATGGGAATAGGTTCTAAAAAATTATTACCTAAAACCTATCTTTAATCTTAATTACCCACTTAAAACTTACCCAATTGAGCAAGATCAAAGTAGATATAAGGTACATTAACTTCATACCAAACCTTACCTTGTAGGAATATTATTACCTGGAACCTACCCCATAACCTTAACTATTTACTCAAAATCTACTCGGTTAAGTAAGATTTGGATGGGTACCTTATACAATAGGGTTACTTGTTCACTCCTAACTAGCAGTCGGGCTACAATTAATCTATCCATTTCATTATGATCCACCATTTTACTTCTAGGCTTAGTCGATGGTAACTCCTCTACAAAGTTTTTTTTTTTTTTGGAAATTTTTTCAAGAAATTAAATTTAATTTCTTATTAAGTTTTTTAGATTAGGTAAGCCAAAACTAATATGAATCCAAATTAGAGAATAAAAGGAAAAATTTTCTAACATAACAACTACAAAGGCTGGATCCAAATAGATAGTTAGTGGTGGACATAATACCAAACTTTTTCGTATTAACAATATTACAAGAAGATCGAAGTATATAATTTAGGTTTGTTTAATCAAATGTAGAAATGGATGAGGGTAAAAATAATTTAAGCACTCTAGTTTCTAAACATATTTTTTATATTTTTACAACAAATAACATCTCATCGAACTTAAATTCTCAAACTTAACTAGTAGTGGGAAATCTTCTATCCCTATAATGTAGAAAATCTTAAATGCAGAGATGGGCACAATTGAAATGAAGAAGGCCCTTAAGTTTATCGAGTCGAGTAGAACTCTAGGAGTCAATGGTTTTCATGCTCTAGTTTTCTTGAAATATTGTGATATTTTAGAGGTTTCATGGTGGAAACATCCAAAAAAAAATTTTCCACCGGAGAAGAGTCCTTGAAAAGATAAATTATACTCTTAAGTACCCACAATTTAACATAAGTAAGCACAATAGGTCTTTAGTGCCAAATATTAAGAACATCTAAAAAATTTTCTTGTTTTAACTCGAGAAACTTGTTAAGGCTATAAATTAGTTAAAATGACCTAGAGACTTTAGGTATTCAAAATAAATTCATGAAATATTAATGCAAGTTAAAAACCAAAAATTTTCAAAAGCGTGATTACCTTAGGTTCCAAACCGACTAAATTTAGGGCATTAAATGAAATCCAAGGAATTAAGCGAAATTTAATGACTAAGCTACAAAAATTAGAAGAAGTTCTCCCATGAAGTTATATTGCTAAAATAATGCATATATCGAAATTTATTAATTAATAAAGCGTAGACTTAACCAAAATCGAAAATTCATTTAAGTGACAAGTCATTGACTAAGCTTGAAATATTAATTAAAGATGATGTGTACTTGGTGAATATACTTAAAATATTAAGAATATGATTGGAAGAAGGATTATATTAAGAGTACAAGTCCGTTTATAGAAGCTTGAGCATGGCCTTATAGAAGCTTGCATTAAGTTGGAGATAATGTAAAATAAACAAAATAATACATAAATATAATAATGTAGATTGTTTTTGTTACGCCCCGAAGTCACAGAGTCGCAACCATCCCGCCGTGTAAACCATTCTATGATAGTAACTGGTTTCACAATACCTACCATAGACATGATCTACATAAGGTATCAACGACTCTTCGCTTTGAAGTAAACAGTTTCATTTAAGTGTTTAATTACAATATAGTAATTATCACAAATTTTTAATAAACATACATAATTATATATAAAGTCTACAGATTTTTCCAGGAAACTTTACATAAACATAACGGTTCACTAATTTTACATAACAACTATCAGTCTTTTAGTCTTAAACTACAAAGGACACACTAGCTACATATCCACTGCTAAGCAAATTGATCCTCACACCCCTGGTTTTAGAAGAACTAATATTTGGATAATTGTATGGCAGCATAATACTTAAAGTAATCAGAAATTAGAACCTGCAAAAAGATCTATAAGAGTATGAGAAACTACAACCTAATAAGTTGAATTGGAGACTTATGAGAGTGTACAAATACAAATAAGATTATCAAGCAATTACTTTAATGCAATGCAACAACCGAGTGTCATCACATAACGTTGTCCGATCCATTGTGAAATTAGGGAAATTTCACCCGTTCTAATCCGGGTTAAGGAGTTTTCATGTTATGCAGCAGCTCACAACTAAACCCATGCTTGTGCAATGGAGACACCGCTCCTCCCGCGAGTACCTTCGAACCATTGACTTCACCCTTGCTACGACCTCTTCTCCTGTCACTTAGTTTGACTAAGGATGAAGAAGGAACCATTATGCGATCCTACATTATCCCTTTCGAAAGGGTCGATATTTTGTTAGAGAATCCTAATGAACCCCTAACGGATTGCAATGTATGACATTTTTTTGTCATTAGAGTCAAATAAGATTAAATTTCATTTAGGGTGTTCAAACAATTTCATATCAATTCAATCAATCACATTACGAATTTCAGCACGCATTCAGATATATCAAACACATGCATAAAGTTCTTACAATCACAACCATATGCAATCTTAAGTCTCCGAGTACCATAAAATAGCACTCTAATACAGTAAGTAATAACCCAACTTACTTGAAATTTCTCAGTTGCCCGATCACTCAATTGCATGCCGATTCGTTTTTAGGTATCCTATAATACAAATAGGTCTTTTTAGTACTAATACCTTAATGATTCATGTTCAAAGTTATAATTTAGCTTATTTTTTCCATGTATACCTACTATTTACTAGTGATTCATTCTACCCTATTTCGGGATTCGGTTCATAAATTAGATTCTAGTTTTGATTCTGGAATCTTAAATATGCTTGAATCCTAATGTGAAATTAATCACATTAAGCTTGAGTATTCTAATATCCCATTGGGTCTTAATTTAGTATTCTAAACTGTTCGATATACGCTAATCCTAATTGGGGGTATCGAATTTATTATATTTTTTTATACAATTACCTAAAATTAAATTTTGTTTCTGATTTATTATATTTTGATTTTATTATTATATTATCTAATTAAACCTAAATTTTCATATTTATTAATTTTCCAATTCTACATATTCCTAATTTTCTACAATTACCATATAATTCCTTCATTAACTACACTTAACGCTCCAAAGGCTAAGATTAGGTTTCCACATCAGAGATTAATATCCCTAACCCTCTAATTACTATCTAAATCAGTAATTAATATCTTAATCACCTAATTAACCCAAAATTACCCAATTTTTCTATCATTTTAGGGCTAAAAATTTACCTAAAAATTTCAAAAATTAAATTTAAAAAAAATGGTTTCATAGCACTGTTCTATATCACTTAAGCATTCTACAGAAAAAATTTGAGCTCCAAACTACACTATTAAGCCTATTTATTTTTAATCCTAATCATACTCGGTTTTACTTAATTTTTTAAAAACCCTATATTTTCATACGTGATTACACTTAATCACTATTTTCCCCTAAATCTACATACAGTAAAACCTCAGAATAATAAATTTCGTAATTTTTTGGGCAAAATAAATAATTTTACAAAATTATACAAAATCGGAATAAATGAGAGACTCACTCGGTCCGATGGTTTTTGGCTTTCCAACATTGGTTCAAGTGTGCCGGCTGGCCCAGGCGGTGGGTTTGGAGTGGGGCAGCGGTGGTGGCTCGGTTTCAGGTGGTGGTGATGCATGGGTTTGGCTCACTAGTCCTAATTGCACAGTTTTCCTTTTTTTCTTTTTTTATTCTAGTTTTTCTCCTGAATTTCGATACTCTCTATTTTTCTTTGATTTCTAACTATCTAAAGGAGCTCTGTGAATTTTTTTCCTATTTATAAAGCTTTTTGGTAATTAATGTGCATTAAATTAGACAAAATATTACCCAAATCCCTTAGTTTTTAGCTTTTGTATTACTTGATTTTGATTGGGAAATTTTTTTTCTTCACTTCCTGACTTGCTATGACTACATCCACCTCATTCCTAATTTCTCTGATTTTTTTCTTATTTTTCCTTAATTAATTAATAATTTTTTTTAATTATTTAATAAGTTTTTTGCCACTTTAAGAAATTTCACGTATTTTTATCTACATGTAAATACATATAGAGAACATGTGAATATTTCTAATTATTATTTAGGTCATTCTATGATTTTTAATATACATATAATCTATCTCTAGTAATTTATTAGTTATTAAATTATACTTTTAGCCTTTTCGATAATTAACAATTATTATACTTAAAATTTGAAAATTTTATAGTTTCTTATTTTATTACTTATTTTCTTAAATTCAAGTTTACGGAGTCATTTTTACTAATATTTCTATCCATAGTTTATAATTTGGGTTTGATCGGATCCTTTAACCGATCGCCCTAAACTTTGTGTTCTAAGTTCAATTCTACAGTTATTTGACTTAACTTAGGACTTACAGTTTTGATAAAACCTAAGGGTTGCACATAGTTTTAAAAACTAAAACCATAAACACCCATGTTTTTAGAAAACAAAAAAAGTAGAGATTATGGTTTTCTGCATATGGTTTTTCCACATTGAGGACACTTGGCACATTTGTTCCCCAACCCAATAGCTATAAATATCCCATTCTCCCACATTTTCAATCTTTGGTCACACTTATAGGGAAAAACATAGAAAGCTCAACTTAGGGTTTTTCGAAAATGAAGAAAATAACAAGAAAATCAATAAGGAATCAAAGTATACATGTAATCTTAACCAAGCAAACACTTGGAAGGAAACGACCACCTCCACTCAACGGTGAAGACAACTTCGTCACTATTGATGGCCATCGATTTGTATCGCCAATGAGTCGTAAGTTTAACCTAATTTCCCTTAATTTGTTAAAAATATCAAATTTTAACTAAAAATTTTAGAAGATTTATTTTGGCATTATCTTAAGTATATTTTCATATAAAATTATTATTTTTATAAAAATCATTCATTTTTATATCTCACCCTTAAGAAATGCATCATTCGAAACTAATTTTCGATTTAATTTTCAAATATCTAAATAATGAGATTCTTTTTCAAAACTTTTCTCTAAATATCCTATGTCATATAGATAGGTTCTACCTAAAAGAGTTTTCTTGAAATTTTTCATTTAATTAAAGTTTATTTTTAGATTTTGGGAAAACCAAAAACTAAAATTTTGAGAAAAATCACTATTCTCAAGTTATTTTGTGAAACTTAAAACTCAGGCATCTCTTTAATGAGCTTGATGACAAGAAATAGGTCGAGATTTAATTTTGAGAAGAAATTGTTGGATTTCTTGAAGAAAGGTTTTTCATAGTCAAATTTGATTGTTTCCACTTTATTACATATGTTGATTTTACAAAAATTATAAAATTGATTATTTTTATTGAAGAAACCTTAAAAATTAGAAGTAAATTCATGATTTTAGCTATTGTATATGAAGGGTTTTTACCTTAAAAAGGATAATTTTCCAACCTAATATATGTATTTTAGGAATATTAGTTATTAATTTTGTTTAACAATCTTTTTGGTTGAATTTTCAGGTTTCAAACATAGATGTGGATGAGTTCCAGGCCATGTGAGTCAATATTGGTGGACTTTCAACTAAGTTAAATTTAAATAAAGTGAAGGGAAGAGTTAAATGTAATTTTTTGGTGAAATCAAATGAATCTAATAGTTATAAAAGGATCTGAAAAAGTTTTGAATGAGCTGATAAAGTAGTTTGTAGTTGTAGAAAGTTATGTAGAAGCTTTTGTGGTGTTTTGGTGCAAGCAGGTTGCATGAGAAGGTATTCTACAAATTTCCCTAATCTAATTAATTATAAGTATAGCAGTAGAAACTTCAATAAAAGGTCTCTTGGTGTAAAAACTATAACCAAAATTCAAGTAAAAGGTGTATAGAAACTATGCTTATTAAAAACCATGAGTTGAGACATTAGTAAAGGGTTATATAGAAGGTCCATAACAAGAAATACAAGTAAATAGCCCAGTAGAAGCTTGAATAGAATGTATTCTAAGCTTGGAGACCCTAGTAGGAGGTTATATAGAAAGCTTTATAAACCTAAGCAACCTAGTAATAGGTAGTGAAAGGTCTAAATAATCTATGAAGAAGTAATAACACTTAATACTCCCTACTAACACCTATTGAATACTAAAAGAATGTTAAGCATAAATAAATACAATAATTAAAACATTATTACTCTAATGAATTATACTAAAACCAAAATATAATTTGTAATATAAAGACAATTGATAATGGAAAGGATTAAGGCGTCTGACATACTAAAGCAATAGCGATACCAAGTATTACGCCTCGAAGTGGCAGAATCATAATAGCCCCGCCATATAAACCATTCTAAAATAGAAGTTGGCCTTACAACTGCTATCCTAGACCTGATCTACACAAGGCATCCATGACTAATCCGTTTTGAAGTAAACAATTTAAATAAATCATTTACTTAAGAAAGTGAGAAAATATATATACTAAAATTCAGTTATTATAATTAATATTTACAATATTTCACTGTAATACATTTCCTAATTATTACATTATTCAGAAATGAAAAATTTTAAAATATAAGCTTAAACCTTAAAAATATATGTTTATTCTTTAAATATTTTTTCTTACTCCCCAGGATCCAGCAGTTGCTAACTTCAAAGTAGTTATATGCCGCTTTTTAGCCAACACCTGTACGACGTCTATTGGAATGTGAGCAACCATAGCTCAGTAAGTTAGGATGGAGGACTTAAAACTATATCATAAACACAATAAGGTTATCAATCAACTTATTAGGTGCAATGCATGTTCAAACCAATGCCATCGCACGATGTTGTCCGGCCCGTCATGAGATTAGAGAAATTACACTCACTTTAATCCGGATTGAGGAGTTGTTGTTAATGCAACAGCTCACGACTAAACCTAAGCTTGTGCAATGGAGACATCGCTCCTCCCGCGACTACCTTTGAACCATTGACTTCACCCTCGTCGCAACCTCCTCTCCTGTCACTTAATTCGACTAAGGATGAAGAAGGCACCATTTTGCAATCCTGCACTATCCCTTTGGTATTTGGCCAGAGAATCCTAGGTTTTCCCTAATGGGTTGCCACGCTGGTCCAATTATGATTACGGGTCGTATATTTGATTAGGTCTAGTTTAGGGTGGTCAATCATTTCATACAAATTATACAATACAAGCCAAAACAACAAACAGAATTATAGCATCACTCATAATCAAGCACATGCACACAACCAAGCATAATCTCAAGTCTCCAAAATACAACAACGTATTAATCCCAACTTACCTGGACTCCTCGCTCATTCACTCGAGGTCCAACTCGCTCAGGCCATCACCGATGATCCCTATAACACAAACGTGGTTTCAGTTTTTCATATAACTATTATAAGTTGGTTTTATCCTATAACGCTTATTGTTATATTTTGTTTAGGGTTTAATATATCCGGTTATCTAGGTTTTCAAATCTTTTACAATTATTCTAGGTTTGGGGTAGATTTGGGTTCAGTTTCCATATCAATTTCTAAATTAGGTTCTAGTTCGATTTCTAAGAACTGTTTTATACCTAAACCCTAGAAATTCATTTCAACTCATAATGTGAAATTAATCACATTATTTTCAGATATCCTAAATACTATCATTACTCCGTAGTCAGTATTTTATTTCATTCAATACACTTAAATCTTTATTAATATACCAAATTTACTCCTAATGTGAGAAATTTTTATATTTTTCATATAATTACATAAATTTAAGTTTTTTATATATCTTTATTATTTTTATAATATCAATTTTTATTCTAATATCTTCTATTCATTATATTTCTAATAATTGCGTATTATATACTATTACTTATTATGTACATAATACACATCTAATATTTTTATCATTCTAATTACCATCTCCCAACATCAATTATTATTTCAAAATATCTAAATTCATCATAAATCAGATTTTATACCTAATTACCCTAATTTACAAAATTAACTTAAAATTTATTATTTTCCCCATTACTTATTTACTACATAATTAACCTAATAATTACATCTAACACCCTAAATACTATAAGTATCATAACTCATCAGATTTCAATGTCATAAAACATACAATTATTTACCTAATTAGTAATTAACTATTTAATTACTTAATTAACCCTAAATTACCCATTTTATGCGTCATTTTAAGGCCTAAAAATTATCTATAATTTTTGAAAACGGACTTCATAGCACTGTTCTATATCATCTAAGTAGTCTACACAAAAAAATTTGGGCTCAAAACTATATTCCTAAGGTCATTTATTTCTAAACCGAAACATGTTCTATTTTGCATGATTTCTTAAGGACCATATATCATGAGACATATTTTCATCAAAATAATATTTTTTATAAGAAATAAATACAAAAATATTCTAGAATAGCAAGTTTCATAATTTTATAAGAATATTTAATATTTTTACAAAATTAAACAGAATTGGGCTAGAAATCAAACTCATCAATTTCGATGGCCATGGGTGTGTCGGCCCACCTAAGTGCTACCACCACCGTATGGTGATGGTGGTCGTCCACTCCCAGCTGCTCGTTGGGTTTGGGTTCTCCTTATAACCCTCAATTGTATAGTTTTTTTTTTTTTTCCTAACTCTAATTTTTCTCTCAATTTCGCTTCTCTCCATTTTTATCACTCTTTAAACTGATCAAATGAGCTTTTGAAAAATTTTGAGTATTTATAAAGCTTTAGGGAAATTATTGTGCATTAATAAGATAAGACAATTGCCTTATCTTTTCTTTTTTCCACTTTCTATTTATTGCATTTTAATTGGTTGATTTTTTTTCTTCAATATCAGATTTTCATGCCCTACTTATGGACTTTTCCTCATTTTTATATATTTTTCTTGATTTGTTATTAATTAATTATGAATTTTCTTTAATTATTTATTATTATTTTAGCACATTTCGCGTATTTTAAGTAATTACGCGTATTTATATATACATGTAAATTCATATATAGTACAAATAAATATTCTTAAATATTATTTAGGTTATTTTATGATTTTTCGTATACATATAATTTATCTCTAGCGATTCGTTAATTATCAGAATGCATTTTACACATTTTCGATAAATAACGAGTTAAATACTTAAAATTTGAAATTTTTATATTTTTATATTTTATTGCTTATTTTCTTAAATTCGAACTTATGGGATCATTTTTACTAATATTTTTTGCTTTACTTATAATTTAGGCTTGATCGGATTTTTCAGCCGATCGAAACTTTGAGTAACTGATTGTGGGGCTTATACCAAATAAGTGGAATCAATTCTTAATAGTATTTAGAGTACTATATAAAAGTACCTAAAGTCTGGTGTATACACATTTTTATTGTTGTAAAGTAGTTGAATCTGCGCATGTGATATGTATGGTTGAATTCTGTTCTTATGCTATATGTTGTGACTGTTTTACTATATCTTGTCTTTTTATTTGAATGTTCGCAATTAGTTGGTCATCTCTAAAATGGACTAAGCTAAATTTGGAGCTAAATACTAACTAGACATGCATTGTAACCCACTGAGGGAATAGTTAAGATTCTTCAACCATATATTAACCCTTCAACAAGGCATCAATAATCGGCCTTTTCCTAATCTTAGTCAAATTAAGTAGTGGGAGAGAAGGTAATGATGATGTTGAGGGTATTGGGTTCAAAGGTAGTCATGGAATGAGCTAAGTATCCATTGCATAAGCTCGAATTTGGTCATGAGTCATGATTGTTATATGTAATGCAGATGATATATGTTTAGTTACAATACATTGCATCTAACTAATCGATTGACAATCTTACTTGTTGTCATATTATGTATGATATGTTTCCATCTTCTTACTGAGTAGTGGTTGTTTATATCCCCATAGTTTTTTTTGTAGGTTTGAGAAGATAGATACTAAGATCAACCAATCTCTAAAAGTATAAAAGATGGACAATTGTTTTGAAGTGAGGATCAAATCGATTTAGATAATTCTATTTATCTTTTGTTTTAGAGTTAATTGGACTATTTATGTAACCTAGACTAACTTGGATATTCTATTTACACAAATTTAGAATTTCTTATATAAGTTTTCTTATATAAAAGGTAAACTTACTATTTTTGAAAAGAAATACATGAATCAAAATTCTATTTTTTTTTTTAAATTTATATAAATCGAATGTTTCTATTTTACTTTAGATATGGAATTAAAAATACTTTAGAGTTGTCTAGTCATATTAGTCTTGTGTATACGGAGTATATGATAGTGGCTAAGTAGTCAACTTTTGTCATAAGATGGTATATATGGTGGTATTATCATGAATTTACCACTCTTGGGGCATGACACTTTTTCCCGTTTATCATTTGAGATAGAAACATTGGAGCATTTTCTCCATTCTTCTTGAATGATAAAACAAAATTAGTTTGGATGTAATGATGAGCTTTTATGCACTTCCTTCTTCATCCCATTTGATACTTGGACAAAAGTCAACTGCCACTTAGCTAAAAGCAACAAGACAATAAAAAAATATCCTTGATCTTGTTTCTTCCCCTCTATCATTTGGGGGATTTGGTGTGAATGGAATCGTAAAGTCTTTAGGTACTCAAATAAGAACTAAATTCTTTAGCTTGAACTAGCAAAAATAGCTCTATGGACTTCCGACCATTGATGAGAAAGTTGCTATCTAATATGTTTCATTTTTGCCTCTTTTAGACCCCTCTTGAAACCAATACAAAATAAACTAAATTGTGATGTTGCCATATTTGAGTAAACTTGCAATTTAGGTAATAGATAACTAATAAGAAATAAAGAAGGAGTTTTGATTAGTGGATTTGCAAAATCTATGCCCCTACATCTTAAGTAGAACTGAAGCTTTGCAGTATTAGGCATAGATTCCAACTCACAAAGTATATATTTTAAAGATCGCTATTGAAACCGATTCTTTCAATGTCATTGATTGTGCATTCTAACATAAACTTCCTTCATAATGTTGTAATAAATTATATGGAAAAGATGTCGAAATATGAGGAGGTTGAACTTATGCACACCTTTCATGGGAAAAAATAAAAAAAAGCTTATTAGATCATATGGGGGCCTTATCATTCTATAAACTTGAAGTTTTTTTTTTTTTTTTGGTGGCTATTCCTTAATTTCCTTTTTGTTAGACTTCAATGGTGCTGTTATTGTTGTGTTTCTATTTGTTTTTCCAGTTTAAGAAATCATACCCTCATTTGTTAATAAAAGAAAAGGAACAAAATTCTACGAGAAAGAATAGAATATATAGTAACAAGCATTTTGACATATAAACACAAAATATAGAAGAAATGAATTTTCTAAAAAGTGATAATTACAACACATAACCTTCATTTCTCAAGGCTATTTCTTTGCTGCCAAGGTTTTGACCACATAACCTTTTAACTTGTGAAACTATATGGGGTAAAGGTAAAGATGATGATAAATAGAAAAATTAATGAGATGAACTGACATCTAATGTAATCAATTTCAGTTTGGACATTAACCTAAAATCAAAAGGCGTTATGGATTAAATGGTCGCCAAATAGTCTAATGAGAGATCAATTGAGATGAGTACAAAATTATGTAATATATATTTTAATTATAAAATATAATGTAGATGGGGTCATTAGAATCATATCATGTATATGCTGCATGAATCATGCACTTTATTGATGAGAGAAGAGCGATGTGATTAGGGATAGCACTTCAAGTGGAATCAAATAAACATGAACTAAGGAAAAGGAATAGACAATCTTGGCATGCTTGTTTACTTGAGTGACAAGCAATGGAGCTTAAATGTTTCACTTTACAATTCTTGATTTTTGGAGTATGAGCAACTTGTATGCAAGAGCTTTTGATCTTTTAATTTTGTATTTGATCTATGGAATCTGAAGCTTAATAGCTTATTGAGTTCCGAAAAGTGAGAAGTTAGATAGTATTTGTAGTATTTGGCAATTAACCACCACCACCACCAAGTTATTTTGATGATTGTAAGACGAGATCATTAAAGGTTTCTAGAGATATCCATGACCTTAAAAGGATATGTGTGTAAGCCTTAAATATAAACCTCGTAACTGTAAGATTAGGCTTGGTATACGAAATTTAGGGCGATCGGCTAAAAGATCCAATTAAACCTAAGTTATAAATTAAAGTTAAAATTATTATTAAAAGCGACCCTATAAGTTTGAATTTAAGAAAGTAAGTAATAAAATAAAAAAATATAAAATTTTCAAATTCTAAGTATATTACTCATAATTTATCGAAAATATGTAAAAAGTATTCCGATAACTAATAAATCGCTAGAGATAAATTATATGCATACTAAAATTCATAAAATGACCTAAATAATATAAAGGAATGTTTACTTATACCCTACATGTATTTACGTGTAGGTAAAAATGTGCGAAATTATCAAAATTTCCCAAAATTAGCTAAATAATGAAAGAAAATTATAAAAAAAATCAAGAAAATGGGGAATACTCTAGATCAAGTCTAGTAGCTAAGGGAAGTAAGGAAAAAATTGGACCAATTAAAATCAAACACTTAAAAGGGAAAAATGGAAGAGGATAAACAAAAAATCTTGTCTAATTAATGCCCTAAAATTCCTTTACAAATCTATAAATAGCAAGAAAATTCTTTAAGCTCATTTAGTTTGTTAGGAGTTAGAAAAAATTAAGAGAATAGAAAATTGGACAGAAATTAAGGTTTTAGAAAAATTCTTCACAAAACTATGCATTTAGGTCAAATCCATGGGTTACCACCACCTGCAACCGAACCACCACCACTACTTCACTCCAAACCATGCGCCTAGACCGACCGACATACCCTAGGGCATCACTAGTGGCCTGAAACCCAAGAGTTAGGTGAGTCCCAAATCTCATCCAATTTTGCAAAATTTCTTAAAACTATTAATTCTGCCCCGAAAATTATGAATTTTGTCATTCTGATATTTTATTGTATGTAGATTTAGGGAAAAATAGTGATTAAGTTTAATCATGTCTGTAATATATAGAGTTCTTAAGAAATTAGACAAAACCGAACATATTTAAAATTAGAAATAAATAGACTTAAGATATAATTTGGAGCTCAAACTTTTTCTGTAGAATACTTAAGTGATATAAAACAGTTCTATGAAGCCATTTTTATTAAAATTAATTTTCAAAATTTTTAAATAATTTTTAGCCCTAAAATGATGAGAAAAATGAGTAATTTTGGATTAATTAAGTAATTAAATGATTAATTACTTATTTAGAAGGTAATTAGATGTTTAAGGATATTAATCTCTTATATGGAAACATAATCTTAGCATTTGGAGTGTTAATTGCAATTAATATGGGAATTATGCAGTAATTTGGTAATATGTGAAATTGAAATTTTAATAAATATAAGATAATAGGTTAAATTAGATAATATAATAATAATGTCAGTACATATTAAATTTGGTACAAAAATTAATTTTAGGTAATTATAAAAAAATTATAAAATTTTCTCATATCGGGAGTAAATCCGGTACACTGATCAGGATTAAAGTATGCCGAGTGAGTTAAAATATTGAATTAAGACCTAATATGATATTAGGATACTTGAGCTTAATGTGATTAATTTCACATTAGGGTTCAAAACGTTACTCGTGGTTGAAATTGAATTAGAACTTGAATTGGAATCGAATTCGAAAAAAGAACCTCGAACTAACGTAAGACAAATCATTAGTAAATAATAGGTATATAAGGATTATTGAGTTAAATCCTAACTTAAAATATGTATCATCTAAGCATAAGTATTAAAAAGAGCGTATTTATATTATAGGACATACGGAAATGCGTTAACCTATAACAAGTAGTTGAGCAATTCAAGATTCCAAGTTGGGTTTAATGCTTCATTGTATTTTGGAGTAATGTTTTAGAGTCTCGCAAACTTAGGTTTGTATATGATTGCGATTGTAAGTAGTCTTATGCATGTGCTTATATATCCGATTTCGTGTTGAAATATGTGTTATATTTGATGACTGTTGTAATTGGAGTAGTATGGAATTGTCTGGTCATCCTAAACTGAATATAATCCTAATCAACCTAAATACCCTAAAAAGATATGCATTGCAACCCTATAGAAGATCGTTAGGATTTTCCAACCAAACACTGACATTTTCGAAAAAGATAGCGCTAGATAGCAAACTGGTATTTTTCTCATCCTTAACCGAACTAAGTGATAGAAAAGGAGGTCACGATAAGGATGGGAGCATTGGTTCGAATGATAGTCTTAGGAGGAGGAGTGTCTTCATTACACAAACCTAAGTATGGTTGTGAGCTATTACATAATATGAAAACTCCTCAACCCGGATTAGAGCGGATGAAATTATTCTAATTTCACAACAAACCGGACTATATTGTGTGATGGTACTTATTTGTTGCATTTCATGAAAATAATTGCTTGATAACCTTGATTGTACTTGTATATATTCATGAGTCTCCGATTCAACTTACTGAGCTGTAATTGCTCATACCCACATGGATTCTTTTGCAGGTCTTGACTTCTGATTAATTATGCTACGTTATAACTATCCAAAGGTTAATTCTCTTTTAAAGCTCTACGGGGTGAGAATCAACGAGTTTATGTTCAAGTTTTTGTTTAAGGTCTTGTTAGAATCTTTAGGAAGAAGAACTGATGTACAATATGTAAACTAGCTAGCTGTTACGATATGATATAGAATCACTTGGGAATTTTACGATAATGTACATGTAATTATATATATTGATTTAAGGTTTTAATCATTGATGTAAATTTTAGTTAAATTCTTAAATGAACTATTTATTTCAAAACGAAGAGTCGTCGACGCCTTATATAGATCGTATCCATGATAGGTACAGTGAGATTAGTTCCAGTAACATATTAGTTTACATGGCAGTACTGTTGCGACTCTACAATTTCGGGGCGTAACAATGTGTCTAAGCCAATGATTTGAAAATAATCATGTTAAGTACATGACCTTGTTAGAAAAGGTTAAGATTTATCAAATTAATTTTAGTGGACTACATTCTAAGGTCATCGGTACAGAGCTCTCTAAATGATCCTAAAGTATGGGTTTACTGATTCATATAACTAATTCAAAATATTATTTAGCTGAACCCATATCAATATATTTAGAGTAATGGCAATTTCATTTCCCTCTTGTTCCTTACATGGGCCCTATTGCTTTATTTTAATAATTTGCAGCCCTCGAAATAGGGATTCCTCACAACCACAATTCTAAAAACAATAATGAATACCAATTCTAAAGCTAAAATCATGAATCTAAATTCTAACTTCATATTCCCATGTTATTCCTAAAATACCCTCATTAAACTTAAAAATCATACTTCTTACCTTTAAGCAAAACATCAAATAATTATCCCATTCATAACCCTAAGCTCCCTAGTCCTCCATCATAACCCTAATCGCAATCTTCCTCCATGTCCCATTTGTAACCCTAATCATGTCTTCCTTTATGTTTCAATGACAACTCTAGGCTTCATCGAAACCCCAGCTGCTTGATCATTAGTTTCATCCCTATTTCCATCATAATAAAGTGATAATGTGAGAGAGAGAGAGAGAGAGGACCTGCATAGTAGCTTCCTTAAGAGAGAAGGAGAGAGTTATCGCTTGGATTGTGAAGAGAAACAATCCAAATGTGATGGTAGGTGGTAGTGAATCAATTCCCTCGGAGGTGGTTGATAGATTTACCAATCGCTTGGGTTAAGGTTTCTTAATTAGTTAGTGGAGTTTGGGGCTGATTGTTGTTTTGATTTATGGTTTCATCTTCTGTTTTTTCTTTTTAAATGCCCAACAAATATTTCTTGTACTTTCATTTTTTTGTTTAATTTAGAACCCTAATGTTTCTTATTTTCTTTTCTTTTCTTTTTCTTTTTTCTTTTTCTTGTAAGAGAATAGGATTAAGCTTTCGACTACATACATAATCATAAATACATACTACAAAATTAGAAACCTTATCACGAGAATAGATATTGTAATGTGCCAAGACGAACAAAGCTTGGTTTTCCAGGAGCAAGAGAGGTGCAAGGGTTTGCTATGACAATGCTTTTATTTTATTGTTTTTAAGTGGGAGTATTTTGGACTTTTTAGTTTTGATTCATTACTTACTCCTTGTTCAATTCCAAACAATATTTTTTCTATTCCATTATAGCTAAGCAAACATTGTGATATATAAGGAACATATCATGGTTTATACCTCAACTTTACTACTTTTTACAATTGTACTCCTTAAATTTCGAGTTGTCTAATTATATATCAAATTGAAGATTTAGCTCTCACTTTCTATATCTTTATTAACTCAAATTCACCTCGTTAATTTAGTCAGCACCATGGCCTTATGAGTGGTCATACAACCTTACCAAGGCTATGAGCAGTAACCCACGACAACCAATTAGTCTCTTAACCCACATTTTTAGAGTGGATTGCAGCCTACTGTTTTGTAGGAGATAGCTGATGGCCATCTATTAAGGGTCATATAACTCCTCTAAAGTTATGAATGATCACCTTATTGACTGATTATATTAATAATATAAATTAGAGTTAATCAAGGTATAGATAAGAGAACTACATCTTCAATCAAATGTATAATTAGACAAGTCGAAATTTTAGCTATATAATTACACAAAGCGATAAAGTTGAAGTGTAAACAATAATTTTGATCCTTATTCCATTTGGCAGCCTATTATATTTTAGCCTCCACACTACTTTTTGCTCTCGCATGGGTACAATAATTTCCATTTCTCCTACAAGTGGAACAGCTATACTCATTGGAATCAAATCGAATGGTCAATTCTTCTTGAATAGGCTTATGGGTTCAAGTCGTATAAAATGGAATTCAATTCAACCATCTCTCTCTCTAAATCCTGATTCTAGGACAATTACATTGATCCCAAAACTACTGGAATTTTCACTCAGCACTTAGGTCTTTACTTTGAACTTCCCCACAGTTTCATCAAGATGGATGAAACAAGGCAAGTTAATGATTTCGTGTAGTAAATCTGTTCAAAACATGTCTTGACTTGAATTCTATTTTGTCTAATGATCCTCATATTCAACAATGGGCTTGCCCAATCAAATTGAATTCTACGTACAAACAAACACGCTATATGGTGTCTGTTTAATCAATCTTCTGCGAAGATATCTGCTTAAACGACGCCAATTTCGTCTCGATGGAAATTACCCGAACATAGAATTGACGACATGACATTCTCTTCAATGTCAGAATGTGTCGCATGGAATAGCTTCGAGGTGAGGACAAAAGTAGATCTATTGGTCGTATTTGTAGAACAGCATTCCCATTCGATGACCTTGATATATGACTCTATAGAGACAACATCCTTGTTTAAGACTCTGGATGAATGGAGAGTGGTTTTAGCTTTTTTAAGATCCTCAGTCAAAGAAAGAAAGACTTAAAAAAATATTTATTTATTTTATTGTTTTTAGTGTAATGTCAGTTTAAATTTATATACTGTGGGTTCCATAAATAGATAATAAATATTAAGTTATTTTATTTAAAAATCTTACAGTACAAATAATGTGGAAACATTATTGTGGAAAGAAGTTTTTAAATTGTTGATATAATATTTAGAGGATGCTCTAAACCTTTCGAACTTGTTGAAATATGATTTATCTTCTTATGATTTAATATATATATATATATATGAAAACATATGATGTACTTGCTTTTTAAACTATCATTAAAGTCTAAATATGTCGGCAACAAAACTATAAAGAGTGAAATTTTGAAGATTTAACACTGATTTATGAGGTATATGCATATTTTAAGAATGTAGAAGTGAAAATATGTTTGAGAATTTTTCTGCATATGACTACTACTTTTGAAGGTATATTTGCAATTTTAATATCTTATTACAACACACCTTATGTCAAATTTTATTATTCATATTGTTTTCTTACCATTCGATATATTATCATTTTTTTTTCGAGCCATCTAAAAATGACCTCATAGTTTTGATCCTTTTAATATAGGATGAATGTTATATTCAATACCAAAACTTTTACTTTTTTTTCAATGGATTACCTAGAATTTAAAAGTATAATTATTACCTATCAACTTTCTGCATCATCTATAATACTTGCATTAGATAGTTGATTGTAAAAATAGATAAAATTCAAGTAGTTAAATAAAAAATAAATAAAGTTTAGGTAGCTTTTATAAGAATGAGCAGTTAGAAAAATTGATACTTTTAAACTGGAGAGAATTTTCGGTAAGAAAAAGGACAAAGTTCGAATAGCATGACATTTACCCAAACCAACTTAGGTTGAGGAGCCGCTATGGACTTGGCCCCGAAAACGATTCTACACGGACCACAATGCCCATAAACCATCGGTTACGATTCAACAAGACCGATCGAGCTTATGCCTAGAACCATATAGATAAAATTAAAAATGAGTATAGAGTTAAGGATTCTTCTTGTATGTTACATGATTTATAGGATACAAACACGTAGACTAAATGAGTTTCACAAAATTTATTTCTATAATCTCGTGTGTAGATCTAAATCAAGTAAAAATTACAAAATTGTTTGGAGATATTCTCAATCGCATGGGATAAAGGGAAAAAAAAAAACACTTTATTCATTGTTGCATTGGATATTTGAGAGACAAGAAAAGAAAAAAGTGCTATTGGGTATTTCTATATTTTGGGCTGCGCTTAGACAATTGCTTCAAGGGATTTGGATCCTCTATAATTATTTTCTTTAAATTTTTTTAAAGTTATCCCTTTAAAACGCTATCACTAATGATTGAAATTAAAAGAAAAAATGATGTCACTATCACAAAATATTAAAAATATTTAGACAGTTTGAATTGTTAAACTTGTATCTTTGCCTAAAATACTTTATAGATCCATTTCCTAAATTATTTTGTATATGGTAATCGAAAATAAACTTTTTTTCATTTTTCGGTTACATTTAAAAATTGTCACAAATAATAGACTAAGAATGTATTTACAATAACCAAAATACCTTCATCTTTTTGAAACCTATCTATACCAAACCCTAACCCTATCTAGCAACCACATTGTCGTTCATTAGGGATTAACAACTCTAGCCTTAGGGGACTGTTATGCCCTAAAGTCGCAGAATCGCAGAGTCGCAGCAGTCCCGCCGTGTAAACCATTTTGTGATAGTAACTGGCCTCATAGTGCCTACCATAGACATGACCTACACAAGGCGTCGATGACTCCTCGTTTTGAAGTAAACAGTCCAATTAACAATTAAACTATAATTATGATAAATTGTGCAAATTTCTAATAACATGTACAATATTATATATATAAGTCCACAGAGCTTCCCAGGAAGTTTTACATAACATAACAGTTCACTAGATTACAGAATAACTACCAGTCTTTCATCCCTAATTACATGGTCATTTTAATTACACATTATACTAAGTAACTTGATCCTCACACCCCTGGCTTTCAACAGACTAACCTCTGGGTAGTTGTAGGGCAGCATAGTACTTTGAGTGTTCAGAAATCAGAACCTGCAAAAGGATCTATAAGGGTATGAGCAACTACAGCTCAGTAAGTTGAATTGGAGACTCATGAATGCATACAAGCACAAACAGGGTTAACAAACAATTATTTTTATGCAATGCAACAATCAAGTGTCATCGCACAACACAGTCTGGTCCGTTGTGAAATCAGAGAAATTTCACCCACTCCAATCCGGGTTAAGGAGTTTCCATATTATGCAACAGCTCACAACCAAACCCAAGCTTGTGCAATGGAGACCTCGCTCCTCCCGTGACTACCTTCGAACCATTGACTTCACCCTCACTGCGACCTCCTCTCCTGTCACTTAGTTCGACTAAGGATGAAGAAGGAACCATTTTGCAATCCTGCGCTATCCCTTTCGAAAGGATAGGTATTTGGTTGGAGAATCGTATAATCCCCTAACGGGTTGCAATGCATGACATTATTAATTATTTAGGGTCGACGAATATTAAATTCCGTTTAGGGTGTTCAAACAATTTTATACCAATTCAATCAGTTACAAAATCACTCACAATACAAATTCAGCACGAATTTAGATACATCAAACTCATGCGTAAACTACTTACAATCACAATCATATACAAGCCTAAGTCTCCCAGTATTACAAAACTAATACTCTATTACAATAAGCAATAACCCAACTTACTTAGATTTGCTCGATCGCTTGATCCCTTAATCGCAAGCTGATTTTGTCTCGGGGTGACCTATAATACAAATAGGTTTTTTTAGTACTTAAAATTTACGGTTTCATATTCTAAGTTATATTTTAATTCATTTTTGTCAGTGTATGCCCATTACGTCTTAATGATTGGTGTACTTTATTTCGGTGTTCAAATCCTAAATGAAATTTTAAACTTTGAATTCTAAGCCTTAAATATGCTTGAATCCTAATGTGAAATTAATCATATTAATCTCGAGTGTCCAAATATCCTATTGGGTCATAATTTGGTATTCTAACTTATTCGGTACACGTTAACCTTAATTGCGGTATCGGATTTATTCCCGATGTGTGAAAATCTTACATTTTGAGACTTTTGCTTAAAATTAATGTTATTTTCAGATTTATTATTTTTCTGATTTCTATTATAATATTATCTAAATAAATCTATTTTTTTTAGATTTATTAATTTACAATTTCACATATTACTAAATTCTTATATTAATTATCTAATTTCCTAAATTAACCATACTTAATACTCCAAAGGCTAAGATTAGGGTTCCACATCAGAGATTAACATCCCTAAACATCTAATTAAGATCTAAATCAGTAATTAACATCTTAATCACCTAATTAACCCCAAATCACCCAATTTTTCCATCATTTTAGGGCTAAAAATTAACTTAAAAATTTCAAAAATTAATTTTAAAAAAATGGCTTCATAGCACTGTTCTATATCATATGAGAATCCTACAGAAAAATTTTGAGCTCCAAACTACACTCCTAAGCCTATTTATTTTCGGTTCTAATCATGCTCGGTTTTGAGCAATTTTTTAAGAACCCTATAATTGCAGATGTAGTTAAACTAAATCAATATTTTTCCCTAAATCTACATATAATAAAACCTTAGAATAACAAGTTTCATAATTTTTTGGGCAAAATAACTAATTTTACAAAATTATTCAAAATTGGGTCATTTAAGAGACTGACTGGTCCAAAGCTTTCTGGCCGTCCAAACCCAGTCCAAGGTTGTCAGTCTATCCAGGCGATGGTTCTAGTGTAGGGTAGTGGTAGTGGTTCGGTCTCGGGTGGTGGTGGTGGTTCGGTTCCAGGTGGTGGTGAGTGGTGGGTTTGGTTCACTTGCCTAATCTGCACGGGTTTTTTTTTTTCTAGATTTTCTCTCGATTTTTTTAGTGTTCCCATTTTTCTCAAATTCTAAACTGACCAAATGACTTCTGGAAATTTTTCCCCTATTTATAGACAATTGTAGTAATTAATATGCATTAATTTGACAAAACTTTGCCCAAATTTCTTGATTTTTTGGCTTTTAGGTTGTCCAAATTTTATTGGTTTATTTTTCTTTTTCTGATCTAGACCTACCACGACCTGATCTTGATTAAGCTTATCATATTCTAATTTTTTCTGATTTTTCTATAACTATTTTATAATTTTCTTTAATTATTTGCTTAAATTTTGGCTAATTCAGGTAATTACGCATATTTTTATCTACACGTAAATACATGTGGGGTACACGTAAACATTCCTAATTATTATTTTGGTCATTCTAAAATTTTTAATATATATATAATCTATCTCTAGTAATTTTTTTGTTATTAGATTATACTTTTCGCCTTTTCGGTAATTAGCAATTATTATGCTTAAAATTTGAAAATTTTATAGTCTCCTATTTTACTAATTATTTTCTTAAATTTAAGTTTATGGGGTCATTTTTACTAATATTCCTCTCAATAGTTAATAATTTGGGTTTAATCGGATCCTTTAACCGATCGCCCTAAACCTTAAGTTCTAAGTTCAATCTTACGGTTACTTGGCTTGACTTTAGGGCTTACAGGGACAAGTGGAATAATTTGAAACCTAAATAAGGTGAATTGTGACTTATACAGTTAGGGTTGATTCTAAGCTAATTCACCTTGGCCTATTAGTTTAAGGATCCATGAACCAAATTTTCCAATTTTTATTTTTATTCATTTTCGTATAGCTTTATTCTTACTTGAAAATTTTTTAAAAAAATTATTATATATTATTACATATATTATGTTATATTACAATATATATTATGCACATATATAACTTGGCATCTTATATTATAATGTATGTTACGTAAATATATAATGTATATATCTATATATATGATAACTGGATATATGTATATCATATACATATTATATATCGTATATATACCATATATATAATGTATATACAAAATATACATTGAACTATTAAGACCCACATAAACCAATGAGTTTTTGGCTAGTTTAAACTTGCTCTATAGAGAATAGGTTCATTTTCTGTATGAACTATTAAGACCTACATAAACTAATGAGTCTTAGGCGAGTTCAAATCTACTCTATAAAGAGTGGGTTTAATGAACTAAAACTTCTTATTGATTCAGGGTTTTAAATCGACCCTTCTCTTGAACCAAACATGTAACCTTAGGAAATCAATAGTTAAATCCTAATTCAAGTCTAAGTGTCTTAAACTGTATAATAAGTTGATAAGGCTAGTAATAATAAAAGATAATGGAAATTTAATAAATTGAATATAACACCGATAATAAAACCCTAAGAATTGATCGAAACCTTAAATTGCGTACTAAAACCCTAAAACTGATTAACACACCATTAATCAAAATTGACTTCGAATTCATATATATATATATGTATGTAATCATATAGTATATATATAGTAGTATACTTCCATAAGTGGTAATATATGTATATAGGACATATATACATAGATATATAATATAGAGTATATATTGCGATATACCACATATATATCATAAAATATATGTATAATATATAGTATACATATTTTATAACAAATACTATGTAAATATATATATATACCGAATATATAATACATGAATAGGTATTTGTATATTATATATATTTATGTATTCGGAATTATATGAGTATATTTATATATATAAATACAAATACATGAATATATGTATATGTACATAAGAATATGTTTGTTTTCATAAAATAAGTACATATATACATATAGCGTATAACATATAGTATACCAAAAATATATATGTAATAATATCTATAAACTAAAATAAATTTATAATTATATAAGGAGTACGTACATATATATATTACCGTAATTAAGGGTTTTTCAAATAAGATAAAATTATAAAATATATCATAAGTCTATATATATATATATATGTATAAATCATGAAATATAGATATATAATAAGAAAATAAGAAATAATAAAAATAATAATGGCAATAATAATAATAATAATCATAACAAAGCTAAAATCTCAAAAATTGGAAAAGTATGCTCAAAATAATAAAAATATCAAATATATAGTTTAGATAATTATTACATCGTAAATATATTTAAAAAAGCGAAAATTAATATTTTATAATTTTTAAACTTAAAAAGTAAATTTTGTAATATTTTTATATCACAATTTATACTACGAGTCACAATGTCCAAAACAGGCTTTATTACGAGAAAATACGCTCGAAAACGATTAAAATAGACTATAAGTTCATAACGATCCAAGCTAAAACAAAAAAGTTACATGCAATTCGATAAAAAGCTCAAATTGACAATTTCACATATTTAAGTAAAGTAGACCTTACACATTATAATACTAGTTAGCTTTAAATTCCCAAACTTACAAAAGTTTTATTATTCTCAAGTGATTTTGATATAAAACCTAAGCTGCCACCAGACTACTACGACCCCTGAGCTAGCCATGACTGAGTGAGTTTTTCCTAATGATTCCATACTTGTTTATGTTCGTAGTTAGTGAATATAAGTTATGATTAATAAATGAATATGTATGACGTTGGGTTATGCTTGTGCATGATAATTGTTATTGATGGTGAATTTACTTTAAACTTCAACAATGTAATAATTGTTGCATAGTAGATTTATTAAGAATTGATTGTTTGAGACTTGGAATGACCACTGAATAAATAAGACTTAATTTTATTCAATTAGAAAAAAAAAAGTTAACTTGAATCATGCATTACATAACGAATTCCGACAGTCACATTACACGGAGGTAGCGAGAAGCCATACATGGGTTAATTATTAATTACGATAGATTTCGTACAGTGCACACGTGCAATATGATTTTACCCTGGCCAGCGGGATAACTAAGCGTGGGAGGCGCCAACTGCTTAGTTAAAGGTCGAGTCCAAAGGCCTTCGTTTAAGGGCAGGTGAGGGCTACGTGAACCTACTCACAATCATATGTAGAACTCGTTTTGATAAAGTTAATAATGGATGTACCATTACATTTTAAATATGAGACACAGAGTTTCATTATGAAATAAATTATATATGATACCCGGATCTGACTGTACCAATAAAGCTCTAACCCTGACTTCGGAGGGCGTTAAATTTGAGTTGCATGTAGTACCTGATCACCTGCATGTAGTACCTGATCACCTGCATGTATTTGTTTGGTATACTGTTTGTCATGCATTCATTTGGTTGAACCTAACTTGAGTGCTATATGATTGAGGGAAATTATCTCACTAAGCTAGTTAGCTTATACCCTTCTCTCGTAGGCCAATTTTTTTGTAGAGTCGGATCGTCACATTCCCAAGGTTAGTTTCTATACAGGATCAGTGTGGGAGCTAGATGAGATCGGAGAGTACTTCTGATAGTTTATAGATCTGAATATGTAATTGTTATACTAATTGAACTGAAGACATGTTTCAGACTTTATAGTTGTAAGCTTTTATACGAATAGACTATGTGTTATGTTTTTATAATTTTATTATTTTTCGTGAAATGATGTTGCTTAAGCTTGCGCACTCTTGATAGTTAGTAGTAGTTGTAGCCTTGTGTATCGTATAAAAGTATCGTCGATTGTAAGAGAATTTAATCTACAATCCTTTGTACGGTATATGGCAACTACCATGATTAACCCCTGGGGTCGTGACAAAACAGGTCATTGCATTCAGTAACCAAGCTTTCTTACTTAGATTAGATTGTAATTGTTCACATGTTAAGAGAAATTTTATTAGTTTAAAATGTAATTTCATAAGATAATATGATGAAAATCACCATTAATTTCTTATAAAATAAAAGAAAAATAAGATTTCTTTATGGATGCATAAACACCCATTAGATTGAACATTTACATGTCGACTATATAAAGGGTCCATAAGAAACCATTTCTTATTATCATGAGACATTTTATGATTATTATTTACATTAATAGAATAAAGTACAAAGTATTGAGAGATGGCTTATAAAAGTAAAATATGATAATTAAATGACTTACAAATGGAAAAAAATGATATCTTAATGGGGTCTCATATGGAAGAGCACACTTCCACTATTTTTATTTGAATTATATAAATATAAATTAAATGAAAAATATTATATAAACGTAAACCTTAAATTGCATTTTTTCAAATGTGACACTGAAAATAAAAAAATTATTGCCCTTCACAAATACAATTTAATGTTTTGCTTATAATAACTATCTTGCATTTAAGAGATGCAACATTAATGTAATTAAACATATGTCATATCTTTAAAATGCCACACAAGTATAAATACATATATCACATCTTAGAGATACAACATAGGCCTAATAAATTGGTAATATTATTTATACAATTGATAAATATGTAATATTTATTACACATAATAGTAAATAAGTAAAATTCTTAGGTCTCATAAAAAGCACATTATATTTTTATTAGATATATTATGTAGTTAATGTTTTGAAAACTACATCTATTATAATATATAACTAGTTAATACCTCACATAATATGCGGGTTTTACTTTAAAATATATTTATATTAATGAAATAAAATATCAACCCAAAATATGATCATAATTAATACACCAATAAATTCATAGTTAAAAAATTACATAAATGCATTTATTTAATTATATGAATATATCTTAACATTGTAATCTTTGTGGTCATTGATAGTCGTATAAAATATCAAACTATTTAGAAAAAAATATAATATTTTGAGTTAGTGAGATTATAACACCATATAGCTAGAGCTGCATCGTTTTACACTAAGTTACGTAAAGGTTGCGATTATTCAACAAATATCATCTTATATATAAAGAATATTTCTCTTAAAAAATGAAAAGATATGGATAAAAATAATAAAAGTATCGTTAATGAAAACTTACGAATAATAATAAAATTTCCTTAAAGAAAATAAAAATGTCGAATAAAGGGAAAAGTGAAAAGTCATATCATTATATACTTATCGATTACTTCTTAATAGACAGTTATTTTCATTGTGTTGAAAGACAACATAAATATGATGACTTTTTATGAAACATAATAATATAACAACATAATATCAAAAGGGTACTATAACAAAAAAAAAATTCCAAATTTATTATATTGGATAATAAATAATATATAATAGATAAATTCAATGCAATATTGAAGAAGAAGAATAAAAGTTACTCTTTTATTCATACTCCTTGAGCAAAGTAATACTTCTTAGTCTTTTTCTTTTTGGATAACAACAAAGCAATAAATTTACTTGAAAATATCAAAGTTTCTATATTAATAATAGTTGGTTATAATTTTTTTTAACTATATGGTAACAAATACTATTAAATCAATATAAATATATATATTATATTATAGTATAAATACCAAATGGTTTCCATGAAATAATGCATCATTTATAAAGAAAGTATAAATAATGTTATAATTTTTTTTTTACTATAAGACAGCCACTATTACTAAATATATATATATATAATTCATGATAGCATTATGTAAATACCATATGGTTTCCACGAAATGATATATCATCTAGAAAGAAAGCATAAATAATTATTATCAAAAGGTATTACATTTTAAAATGAAATTTACTTTAAAACATAAAATACAAAGTATATTATGGATATGAAAGTATTATATTTATATTTTAAAAAATATTTTATATCTAAAAATATAAAATGAAATATTATGAATGTGAAAGGTTATGCTACTTTGCCTTAAATTATGGAAATGATATACCTATACATATAGTTATGATTTCATATATGTAAATTCCTTTTACTATAGATGAATAAATATAGTAAATAAAAAGGTAATTGAATACATAGAAAAAAAATATTTTCTTATAGAAGATTTGATTATTTAGTTCTGATTATATTTGCCCATATATTAGGATTGCATCTGTCTTTTATTGAATTAGATCTAATAATGTTAAAAAGATATTATATAAAAGTTGAATTTGAAAAGTAAACAAATTGGAATAACCTTGTAAAATTAGCAATTATAAAAGAGCAATCAAATGTATTATCTCAAAATTACTACGTAAAAATAATAAAAGTAAGAAATGCTAAAAAAAAAACCATTTTGCTCTTTAATAAAGATGTAAGACTCTAAATCATTAGACATACAATTTTCTTAATAAATATTTATTTTCCTCAACTTATTGTCTCCGACATATCCCTACCAATCATGAAAATCATTACATATTAGAACTTCGAGAGATTTTATGATCCCGCCCTCTATTTTGAAAAGATTGGTCCCATTCTTCATATTAAGATTCATTATTTGTTTAATGGTTTAAATTTAAAAAAAAAATAAATTAACAATGAAATAGAGAATAAAACCTATCTCATAAAAATAAGGACAAAATTATAGAAAAATCTCACAACTTTATATATGGCATTCAGTATAGTAACAAATCACATAAAAGCAATTATTTTCCTACATTCATTTAAAATCACTTAAAAATCAACATACTACTTATCTTTTTGTTGAATGGAAATAAGCATGTAATCAAAAGAATTTTTCATTTTTAGATTTCATTTAAAACTATTGAAAAAAAGCAAGTTTAAAAAATTCACATAATATTTTCGAGAAATATTTTCAATAATATGAATAAACAATTAAAATATCTAATAGTAAGGACTTCCTCCATTCTCTACATAAGACATATTGTAGAAACTTAAAACCATTAATAGATGTAAATATTATGGCCAATCTAAAAGTATTAATAATATATAAGATTACAAAATTATCATTAGTAGAATCTAATGGCTAAGAATAATATACAATTATTTTTTGAAAATCTTCAATGATAGAAATAGTGGTATCATTAGGTATAATTATAAACAAAGCTTATATTAAGTTAGACTTATTTAATATGTTTTATGTAAATACAATCGACATCCTAATTATTCAATAAAATAGATGCATTTAGGATCGTATCTATATGAAAATAATAAGGCAAAAGATGATTCCTAACAATTGTCAGAAGTCATAATTTGAGATTAGTAGTTCAACATCAAATTAAGAAGACAAACTAAATAATAAAGACAATTATAAATAGAATATTTACAATATGAGAAGGAGAAAAACCTTAGCTTTAGTCAATAATACTATACTAGGAAGGGTTTTGAAAACAATTATGCAAGAAAATTAACTTAGTTAATATAAAAGAATCAAGATTATTGGGGAAAAAAAAAAGAAAACAAATAAATAAAAGCAATGAAGATGGAGAGGAAAATTTGTTTTCGAGAAATAGTAAAGAGTGAGTAGTTTCATAATAATTATTTTATACAATTAGTGGGAGAGCATAAATGAATAAAAGAATAAGATGGTTTTAGGAAATAATAACATTAGGAAAAACAAAAAAAGAAGAAGAAGCAGTGAAATTAATAGTAGGTTAAATTAAAAGGATATGAATAAACAATCATACATTTTTTTTTTCACATATAAAACTGAAAAGTTATTACCACTATACAATTATATAGGAGAACATAAAGGAACTGAAGAATAAGATGATTTTAGAAAATAATAGCATCAGGTAAAACAAAAAAAAAGCGGAAAAATAAATAATAATAATATGTAAAATGAGCAATTGTGGAACTTAAATAGTTAAATTGAAATTACATGAATGAACAATCATACCTTTTTGTTTTTTATTTTTTATTTTGGCATATAAAACTGAAAAGTAATGACTCCTCAAAAAAAAAAAATCGAAGTAGATATGATAGATTAGGGAAGTTTTTACTTAAGCTTTTTCAATATTTTTCAAATAGTTGCAACTTTTACACAATTCGTCATAAAATAATAGAACTCTTTGCATTAAGTGATATATCCTTTGAATAATTACAACATATACATAATTTAACATAAAACAACATAACTATTTGCATAAAATGAGACTTCACTCTTATATTTTAAAAGATAATAATTCTTTATAAAGAAAAAACATGTATTTCAAACTAAAATATATGCATACGTAGAATTTTGACTAACTTTTATAATAAGTAAAACTAATGATTTTTTATAGATGTTAACTTATAACATGTTTAAGTGCAAAATCCTACATATCTTGCAGCTACTACTTACATAACAAGCATTTTCATTTATGGGGCATTCGATACAATGTTTAGACCAAAGGAAGGAAAGAGGAGGAAAGGAAATGGAAGGGAAAAAAAAAAGTACTTTCTCCTTATTTGGAAGGGGATATATTCGTAAGGAAATCAATTCTTTTGGGTCTATCAAAATCTTCTCCTTTTAAATTGGAGAGAATAAGAAGAAAACTTTATTACCCTATGATAGAAGCATATTTTAAAGTCAAAGGGTTTATATATATATATATATATATTTAAAATAAACAATGGAACTTATCCCATTATCTACCTTATTATTCATTTTTATTTTTTAAAACATGAACCATTGAATTTATAATTTATTTAATTGTTTAAATTTAAAGGAGTATAAATTAAAGATAAGATAGATGGTAGGACCAGTCTCCTAAAAAATAAGAATAGTGCAGTAAAAAATCTACCCTTTACTTTCGTTTCTTCCCTAACCAAATAAAGGAATTTATATTTTTTCTTCTCGATTTCCTTCCTATCTAATTCTTTCTTCTTATTTTCGTTCCTTTCTAACTCTTTCCCTCTTCCAAAATATAGTATAAAGGCTTGCCAGTCAAGAGAGCTAGGTGATTCACATCGCATTTGTAAATTCATCTCCCTAATTTTTGAATGAGCTTCAGATAGCCTTTATAAATAGAGAGAAAAAAAATTTAAAAAAAATTGGAAAATTAACATTAAAAGGAGGGGAGAAAAAGGAAAATATTAAAAACATGAAATATATTAAATTCAAAAATAAAAAGCGAAGAAAATAGAAAGATAAAACAAAAAACGAGGAAAAAGATAAAAAAAAATTGAAAATTATCATAGCACGACAAATAGAAAAGTAAAAATTACAAAAGGCATCCTAATGGTGTCAAAATACCTTGTTAATGAGTGCAAATTGTTTATCAAACTTGAAAATGGTTTAGAAGGTTAAATTGTGTATGTAAGATTAGACATGTTACGTTTAAAAGTGTTATCTTTCTAAACTTTACCTATTTTCGTAATTAATTATCTAAAATTTAAAAGTATTATCTTTCTATTAATAGAAATTTTTTTCATATCATTTATGGTACTTGGATATGATAGTTAATTATAAAAATATACAAAATTGAAACAGGTAGTTACAAAGATAAGTAATAATAAAATTCAGGTACTAAATAAAACTTTTAAATTTCAGGTAGTTAGTCACAAAAAATAAGTAAAGTTTAGATACTAAATGGACATTTATTCCATATAATTTAACATTGGATAAATGTTATATTTGATATTAACATTATCTATTTTTATAATTAACTATCTAAAGCTTAAAATCGTCAATTTAATATCTACAAACTTTTTGAAGTACTTATAGTGTTTAGATTAGGTAGTTAATTGTAAAAGTAAGTATAAGTTCATGTAATTAATGTAAAAATAAGTAAAATTCATATAGTTAATTACAAAAATGGACAAAATTCAAATACTAAATTGACATTTTTGAACTTCAAGTAGTAAATTGCAAAAATCATTCAAAATTTAGTTACCAAATGTGATAGAAACCCAATTGTTTTATTGTAAGCCTTACAACAATAAGTTTGGAGTTGATACGTAAAGTTTAGAGTGATCGGATAAGTTATTTGATTGAGCCTAAATTATACAAAAAAAGTTAGAAATATTAGTAAAAGTAATCTCATGAGTTTGAATTTAAGAAAAAAAGTAATAAAATAATTATATATCATAATATTAAATTATAAATATATTACCCATTATTTATCGGAAATACGTAAAACGAGTTTTAATAATTAACAAATCAATATAAATAAATTATATCCATACTAAAAATAATAAAATAACATAAACAATGTTTAGGAATATTTATTCATACTATATATGTATTTACATGTTGGTAAAAAAATCCGAAATTGTTCAAAATATCTAAAATATGCTAAAATAATACTAAATAAGTAAAGAAAATCATTAAAAAAATCAAGGAAAAATAGGAAAAAGCGAGGAATTGTCTGGAAAAAACGAAGAATTGTCTAGATCAAGGTCGTGGCAAGCTGGGAATTAAGAAGAAACAATTAGCCAATCAAAATAGAATAATTAGAAAGCAAAACGAAAGATGATAAGGGACAAATGATACTCAAAAATTAAAAGAAAAAAATTAAACAACTCTATAAAAGCAGCAAGCCTCATTTAGAACTCATTTTAGTCAATTAGGAATTAAAAAAAATAGAGAGAGATCATAAAGAAAGAGTTAAGAAATTTTGGAAAAAATAGCAAAAATTGTGTGCAATTAAAACTTATAGAACAAACCTAAAATCAACAAACAGCTAAGAAAGGATGACTACCACCACCACACCCTACTATTACCACTCTATCTTGTCAATACACCTGAAGCCACCACTAGTGATCGGAAGTTGATTGGACAGGTGAGTCTGATTTTATTTAATTTAGTAACATTACTAAATATATTTAGAAAATTATGAAATTTTGTATTATGAAATTTTATGTATGTAGATTTAAGGAAAAATATTAATTTGATGAATTCATATTTGAAAACATATAGTGCTTAAAAAATCCTAAAGCTCGAGTTTATTTTCGATTTAGAAATAAATTATTTTAAAAGTGAAATTTTGAGCTCAAAATTTTTTTGTAGGCTATTTAGAGTATTTACAATAGTTTTATAAAAAGATTTTCAAAAATTAAATTTTGAAAATTTTAGATAATTTTTAGGCCTTAAAATGATATAAAATAATGATTTTAAGCTTAATTTAGTAATTTAATGGAAAATTAATGAAAATACTGATTTAATATATAATTAGGTGTTTTAAGATGTTAGCTTCTGATGCAGTATAATATTTGTAGTATTTAGAGTGTTAGATGCAATTATTACATGTATTATGAAGTGAATATGTGAAATTGGAAATGTGATAAATAGAAAATATTAGGTTAAAATTAATAATAATAATAATAAAATTAATAATAATAATAATAATAATAATAATAATAAATCCAATATAAAAGTTAAATTTAGGTAATAATATGAAAAATGTTAATTTTTCTCACAATGAAAGTAAATTCGGTAATCAAATTAAGATAAAAATGTACCTTACAAACTAGAATATTGATTAGGGGGCCAAATGCGATATTTAGTATACCTAAGTATAATGTGATTAATTTTACATTATGATTTGGACTAAGTTCTTAAGCTTTAAGTGTAACACCCATAATAAAAAACTAAATTAGAGCCTAAATCGAAAACAAATTTGAAGACCGATTCCAAAACTAGCGTAGAATATATCGGTAATGAATAATATATATATATATATATACATTTAAAAAATCGAGTCAAATTATAATTTAAAACCTATATGTCATAAGGATATAAATACTAAAATAATATTTATATTATAAGACACGCAAAGACAAGTTAACCTATGGTAAGTTAAGTGAGCCAACCGAAGATTTTAGATAAGTTAGGTTCAATACATAATTGTATTTTGGAGTATTATATTAAAGTACTCTCAGAAGTGTAGGATTGTATGTGGTTGTGCCTATAGGTAGTTATATATGCATGTGCTTGTGTGTCTCGAATTACTTGTTAAAAATTAATGTTGTGTTTTAATGGTTTGTTGTGAATTAAGTGGTTGAAGATTGTTTGGTTACTTTAATCTAAACTTAATTATAAGTGACTTAAATACCTTAATTAAACATGCATTGCAACCTTTTAGGAGACTGTTAGTATTCTCCAATCAAATATTGACACCTTAAAAAAATAATACTGGATAGTATGATAGTCTTTTCTTCATTCTTAGTTAAACTAAGTAATAAAAGAAAAGGTCACGGTAAGGACGAAGGCAATGGTTTAAACGATAGTCGTCATGGAGGGAACGGTGTTTTTTTTGGATTTAGTTATAAATATTAAAACTCCTCAACCAGGATTAAAGTAGGTGAAATTTTTTTAATTTCACAATAGACCGAACCACGTCGGATGATGGTATTCGTGTGTTGCGTTGCATTTAATTACTTATTTGAAAATACTGTTTGTTTTTGTTATGCATTCTCAAGTCTCCATTCTGACTTACTAAACTAGTGGTTGCTCGTACTTTTATAAATTTTCTTATAGGTATTGATTGAGATGCCACATTATAACTATATTGAGGTTAGTTTCTTTTTAAAGTGCCTTGAGAGAGTGATAATTAAACTGGCTGAACAATTGAGTTTTTCAGAATTTTATTATTAACTCTTCGGTTTATGTAATAGTCTTATAATATTTTACTTATAAAACTATTATGTTATGTAAATATTTTGTAGGATCGTAAGATAGTATAAGTATTTTTATATAATTATAATTTAAAGTTTATAGTTATATATATATATATATTATCAGTAATTACGAATGGGTTTTTTATTTCAAAGCGAAAAGTGATGGACGTCTTGTGTAAATCGTATCTACGATGCTGATTGTGAAGTTAATTACTATTATAGATTGGTTTACACGATAAAATTATTATGACTCTGCCATTTTGAGACGTAACATTCATTTCTTTTAAATTCTATATTTTAAATACTTACTTTGAGCTCAAAATCTAAGTAGTTTTAACCCGATTTATTATGATAAATATGACAAGGATTTTTTTTTTATCTTATTTATATAAAAGGATAAAACATTGCGTTGTTAG
This sequence comes from Lumnitzera racemosa, assembly GCA_024138005.1. Classification (NCBI taxonomy): domain Eukaryota; kingdom Viridiplantae; phylum Streptophyta; class Magnoliopsida; order Myrtales; family Combretaceae; genus Lumnitzera; species Lumnitzera racemosa. The sequence goes on from JAMXBC010000002.1 coordinate 10,704,040, forward strand.
TAAGTTTGGGACCAGAAAACAAAAGAAAATATCAATAAAATGTCAATATTTAATTACATTGTGATAAGGAATGAGAACAAAAGCATATAAATAGCAAATTAGACATACTTAAAAAATAAAGTTATTACTTGTATTGTTAATGACAATAGGAATGATGTGAATGAGAAAAAATTCCTTCTAATCCATATGAAAATGGCTTGCTTAAATTTTTATTATTGAACTTCACGTTTTAACTTTTTCAATTTAGCTTTTCTTTTCTTTTCTTTTCTTTTTTTCCCTTCCCAAATGTCAAGTAATTTTTCTAGATCTTCATTAGGGTCCATCCTGATCCCTTACCCACCATGATGATATTAGTTCGGTTTACGAGTTTCCACTGTGCTGGATTCTATACTTGTTACTGAATAAGTGCTAACATATGGTAGGTACAGAGAAACTAATACATAACGAAATATTTTATTTATTAAAGAGATTTCTCCATTGAGTTTCTACTTCCTTGATAGTTATATTATATTCGGATACCCTATTAGATTATTACAAATGCAAAATAAAATTATTTAAACGAATCATCCTACACACACAAAATTATATATATATATATATAGGACTGACATCAGGACTTGTCTTTTTAGGCCAGAGGTTAGGAATCTATTTAGGGGTGATTATAGTATTGATGTGTATGGGCCTTTGTTTAATTTGATCAGCTATATAGTTTAATCCACGTGGTACGTTAGCTGGCCTAAATGTGTCACTTCAAGGCTAAATCAACGTAGACAAAGTCTTATGTGGTGTTGTTGATTAAGGTAGGTCTTTAGTCTTTGTACTTAAAATTGTTTGATTATTTTATTTCACACGTTGAGAAAGAAAGAGAGGGGAGGAAACAAAAACACCTACTTCTAAGAAAAGAAAGAAGGAAGGAAAAAAGAAAAAAAAAAAAAAAAAAAAGAAGAAGAAGAAGAAAAGAAGGAAATGAGCCATTGAACGCTAATGGAAGCTCCAACAAAATCCTAATAAAAAATTATCAAAGTACCGTATTAGGGTTAGCATAGAGTATAAGAAGTGATAATTAATATCATACGCCATAATAATAAGTTGAGAAAAACTGAAAATAAAACTATCTTATATTTTTTAAATCTATTTGTAACCTTTTTGACTGTATAAGATAGAATGGGCTCTACTTTATCTTCTACAAAATTTATCATTCAATTTTATTGGTTACTTTGTAAATCTAAAAACTAAATCTTGGCGGAATTTATTGTTTAACCCTCGCGGTTGCTTTGCAAATCTAAAGCCTAAATCCTAGACTTATGTCTAAAATAGTGAAGAATCTTCTAAACTACATCATCTAGTGGCCCAAGAACTAAAGTTAGATATTCATGCTAACATTTAGTTAGTATATTGAAAATTCAACATCTTAAATTTCTAACATATTCTAGCCTTTAGGAACTCTCGAAAATTACTCTCATAAAACGGTATCCATGCTTTTCTTGAACATTACGGCAGACAAAGTGTGCATAGGGTAAGAAAACTTTTCCAAACAGAGTCATTAGAATAACATTAAAGTAAATGATAGGAGAAGCACACTTTCTTGTATCTCGATTACTAGAGTCTAGAGGTCATTGAGGTCTAAGTCAACAATATCATGCTTAGGGTTAGGGCAAAGATTTAAGGAAAGGATTGAAGAAAAAGACAGAGAGAGAGATGGGAAGAAAATGAAAAGGAGAAAATAGCGGGAGAGGGTTGGTTTTATTAAAGTGGGCAAAGGCAAACCCTTTTGATTTTCTTGTGCTCCTCCTCTACTCGATTGTGGGTGGTCAAAGGAAACAATTGCTGGCCCAGCAATGGCATAAAGTTTCCACACCCATCATATGTATAATGGCCAGCTTTTTCTTTTTCTTTTTTTGTTCTTTTCTTTTTCTTGGACATCAATTTTATTTTTAGATAATCACAAGATTTATCTTTTGAGAAATATGTAACAGGTCATGTGAACTAACATATATAGATAAATATCCTTGAACTCAGTTCATAATATCAAATAAACTGTAATCAATAGGTTATCCAAACTTGAGTAGATTCATCTACTCAACTCATTTATTTGATAAATTGAATTCATGTTGTTTGGTTTAATTAGTATTGCAATCGAACTAAATCGCCACATAAAACTATTTGAATTTGATTTCATAGTTTTTGGCATTTGATTTGGTGTAATAGAGTCGAGTTTAAACTTGAACTTGAACTTGAACTTTTCTTGCAATTTAGCGAGTCAAGCTTGAGTATATACATATTTGACTCGATGAGTATACTAACCTAGTTAAATTTGAGTTTCCCAAACTTTCTATATAATTTAATTGAAAGAAATGTGATATTTTTAAATAATTGAGGTTTTTTTTTTTTCCTTCTAGACCAAATAATTGAGTTAAGTTTAAATGAACTTGGTTGAGCTTACCTTTATACCATTATGTATAACTCTCTATAGGTTGTTGAGTGAAATGAACTAATGCTAGCCCATTAGTCTTAGTCCATTAAAGGTTTTTTCTTTTCTTTTTTTTTTAATTATATGAGTTAACTGATGAACTTACTTAAAAGATAGTTTTTTTAAATTACTCAATATAGAGAAAAAAAAATGATAATAAATAACTCGTACAGTATGTAATTCGATATCGCTACGAAATTATTTTCTACTGTTTCTAGAAACCCGATATAAGGGTTTATAGACTAACTGGGAATAGTTAGTTTAATGGGTAAAGCGAGTTCACCATACTACTCAATCCCTAATAAAAGGGCGTTCAGCGAAGCGGATTTCTACTATGGATTTATTCACTTTAGTTTTTGGCTTAATGGGCGTGAGGAAAAAGAGAAGACCTTTTGAAAATGTCAATTATATCAACCCATTATACTCCAAAGAAGTCGCAAAATCATTTTTAGCATTGATACGTAATTTTATAAAGCCAATCATACAACAAATGTTCAAATATAATTTTATTTTCAATAGTCTATATAATCTGTTATCGATTCATTTGGATGCACTCTAATTCGCATAGCTTTGACAGATATTAAGATTGATTGAAATATTAAAATATTTGTACTATCAATCTATAAATCTAGCATTAAAATATTTTTGCTATGACGATTGATTTTTTATTACTTAAATAAAAATATAGCTTATCATGTTGTATGTCTATGATTCTATATTTTTCACATAATTGACCTGAAGGAATATTCAATTACTTCAACGTCAGGAGAACGAATATCCAATTGCTTCATCTCTTTTTGATTGGGATCCATGTGAAGTTTATCCTCGAGGGTGAAGTACGTGAACCCTCAAGTTATAAAGCATATAATTGGTGAATTTTAAAGAAGTTTACATGTAATTGACCTTTTTATCCTTGAAGATGCGTGTTTAAGCTCTAAAAAAAAAAAAAAAAACGAAGAAATGTGCCTTCGGGCCATTATATGGTCATATTATCCTTATTACAAATAAAAATAATAACAACTAATAATAAAGAGAAATTTGCAAATAGATCCTTAAACTTTGACCTCAATAATAATACAGATACATTTTTTGAACTTACGAGGTTTACTTGACACCTTTTTTTTTTCCCCTTTTCCCAGACAATTATAAAGGGAATAAGTATTAAAACTTAATCAATCCCATCAAGAAACTATCAATTATGTCACTAGACTATAAGACCATGACCACTTTAGTACCTCCTAAATTCTTATAAATTGGTAATGTTAAAGTACATTTGCTTTTTCCATAATGTTTAGAAGCCAAAATTTAGAAGGTATTAAAAGAACACTATGTAAATTTGATAGGGTGTATCAACATCTATGTCAAAGTTCAAGAGATTATTTTATAATGTTCATGAGTTATTTATTAATTTATTAAAGTATAGGAGTTATTAAACTACACCTTATTAATTTGAGGGATATGTCGATACTAAGGTCAAAGTTTAAGGGTATTTGCATTTTCAAATATAACAAAAAGCATAATAAAGTATTCAAAAACTAAAAAGAGAAAAAACAAAGGTAGTTCTCTCTCTTTTTTCTTATTTTTGTAGTTTATTTTTAATTAAAGTGAATATGTTGTTATTTTTTTAAGGATAAAATGGTAATATAGAGGTCTAAAATGTATGTTATCAAAGATTTAAAAATTTAACCATTAATTTTAAAGATAAGGAGATTAAGTAGTTATTAAGCAAATATAAGTTGAATATTTGTAATTGATAATAGTGTAAAATTTTTGGAAATGTTGTTAAACCGAAGCCAGGAGGTTAACTCGAGAATGGGAAGGGATTAAGAGTCAAAAAAGTCAAATTAGGAATGAAATAGAGTCAATAAAAATATTATAATGCAGTTCACATTTATTTATAAAATAATAAAATTATCTACATTCTTACGATTTAAAATTTAAGAGTTTTTACAATTTACTTTTTTATTTTTATTCTTTTAGGGTAAGTTCGTGTATATTTTGGGAAAAAAAGAGAGAATATAGTATATTCTAACCTAAAAAACCTGGTTAATTGTTATAAGAATCGGATTAAACCTGCTCAATCAATTGGGTTGAATTGAGGTTACTGATAATAAGAATAAAAAAGGTGATTGAAATCGATTTTATAAACGAATTAGGTTGAAATGAGTTGGATTGAATGACTCAATCTAGATCTAGTAACGTTGGGTTTTGGCTTAATGGTGGATCAATAACTAAAACATTTTTTATTAGGAGTTGAGACTAATCAGATTCATTTAATTACTAAATTGTTATTAGAGATACGAGACCTATACCATCTAATACTTTACTTTACACAGGCACTTATTGTCACTTAACCAACCTTATGAAATATAGCTTTAGTTGTTGGAACACAACTAATTCTACACCATGGATAATATAATTGAGTCCTTTAATTAGTGATTTTTCCCTTCCCAAACTACTACCAACTATGAGAATTTTAACATTTTTAAATTAAAATATAAATGTATTTATAGAACAAGAACCACACATCCAATCGACGGTTCTCTCAGAAATATTAAAATTTTGCTAAAGATCGTTATCACTGGTTATACTCATTGGGGCTAAATTTAATACAAGCACATTGCAATTCATTAGTCATTCTATAATCTGAGTGGACGAAATGATAACACCACCACTAAATAAGAAGAAATCTTTCTTACCGGAAAAGAAAAAAAAAGAAGAAGAAGAAGAAGAAGAAAGAAATCTTATAATACTCTAAAACAATAAACTATGCCCTTGTGCGATTAAAGTGGTGTCTTGTGCTCGGATAAGTTCTTATATAAAAATTGTCTCTTTTTTGTTTCCCTTTTTTCGCCAATATTGAATAAAACAATCGTTAGATATCGGGTTCTTAATTGTTATATTACGTACGTATCATGTAGGTCTCGCGCAATAAACTACCTCATAGAAGTTACATGGAGAGAGCAATTAAAGAAATGAGTTCTAAAGGAGTGTTAGCATGAGAAATGGGTAGCTTCAATAGCTCAACTAGTAATAGATGAAGCAGCTTTGGGTAATGTTTGGTTGGCAAAACATTATAGTAGAAGAAGAATTAGATAATAAAAACTAAGGAGAATTAGATAGCAAAATCATCTTATATGATGTTTATAGTATTGAATATGAATCTTATGATGTTTGTTGTTTAATATTCATAAATATTGCACCGGACAGAAAGAAAGAAAGAAAAAGTGAAAGAGATAGAATGAGGTTATTTTAATAATTTTGAAAATATATTTATTTTTTACTGCAAAATGGATTTTTTACCTTCAAAAGGTATTATTTTTTAGAAAATTACACTAAAGGCCCTTAACATTTGAAGATAATTTTAAATAGAGAATCAACATTTCAAAAAATCTAAATAAAACATCATCGTATCAGTTTACCACATGGTGCTGACTAAGTAGACACATGGTATTAACATGAATGATTAAACAATAAATATATAGAAAAGTGGGAAAAATAATAAAAAAAGAAAAATTACAAAAAAATGAAAAAAGAATAATTAAATATAATATATATGTAATACATATTATATGCAAAATGTAATATGGATGTAATATATATTATATGCAAAATATAATATGTATATTATATACATAATATATATTATTCATACATACATAATATAATATATTATACATGTAATATAATACATTTATGTTTAAATATAAAATAAATAAAAAAAAGGAAAAAAACAAAAACAAAAACAAAAAAAAAAATATAAAAAAAAATCACAAAAAAAAAAAATCTCTCCTACAACCCCCTAACCTTAAGTGGTTGGATTAGCCACCAAATACATAGGTGGGTAGTTTAGCCCACCAAGTAATTCTAGGTGGCCACCTTATGGCCAGGGGGTGGTTATGCGACCCCCCCAAGCCATAGACAGCTATATACGATCATTAAATAAAAGAAGGAAAAAAACAACAATAGAAATTTGATCAAGTTGTACAATTTGATTAGATTTCTCCTCTTTCTTCTTTAATTCTTTTTTTAACATCAGCCGTAGACTGCTATTTATGACTACTCAATAAATCAAATGACTCACCTTTATATTTGGTGATTGACTCAACCACCCAAAGTAGGGGGATGGCTGGCGGCCACTTGGAGGCCATCTAAGGGGGCCCACGCAACCCTTCCTAAGTGGCCCCTAATTTAGGATAGTTAGAGTTGCTGTTTTATAATTTTTTAGTGATTTTTTCTTTATTTTTTTTTTTGTTTTTTGGTTTTGCCTTTTTCATTTTCTAACTTTTTTTATTTTATACTTAAACACATATTATATGTATAATATATTATAATATGTACATATGTATAATGTATGTCATGCATATAATATACATATTATATTTTGCACATAATATATATTATATATTGCATGCATATTATATTTAATTTTACTATTTATTTTATTTAATTATTCTGATATTTTACTTTTTTCTGGTTTTTCTTTTTTTCATTGATTTTTTATTTTTTTACATTTTTTCCTATTTATTTATTATTTAATCATACATGTCAGTTCCACATGTTTACTTAGTCAATACCATGTCAACACTATGTGTCAAATAACAACCACGTTAACGTGGACTCAATGGTGTTATAATGGTTTATTATATTTTAATCATAAATTAAAATGTTGATTTTTTATTCAAACTTTTTAAACGTTGGTCCTTTATTTAAATTTATTCTCAAGCTAATATCTCAATAACCCTTTTTATCTAATAAGTTGAACTAATATATAAACGGAATAATAGACTAAAAATTTTGTCCAGCACAATACAATAAAAATATGACAACCAATCGATACCTTAAATTATTAACCTCGCTATTCCTAATTTGATCTCAACAGATATTTGAAACCAAAGGTTTCACAAGCTTATGTTGTTTATTTGATCTCTGTAATTTTTAGAAATGTTCAAGGTGAAGAAATATGGCATCATGGAACCTTATTTATGGTTTCTCTAGAGATTTCTGCTCGTAATGAAGAGAGATCACTAGCGTAATTATTGCTTTAGGGACCTTGTTTCCGTGCCTCGTATAATTTTTTTATGTTATTCATCTAATATTAAAGTTGTATCTAATTTAGGTCGATTTAGCTTAAATGTGCCATTTTATATCCAACAAAGATAAGGCAGGCAAGGAAAAAATAATAAAAATAAATCACCATTGATACATCCATAATACGAGTCCTTAAAAGATATAGAATAATCATTTACTAAAATACTAATTATTTAAATTCTTATTTATTATCTAGATTAAAAAAAAAAAGTGTTTAGGGGGTTACTGTAGTTGGGTTGATCAAATGTAGCAAACATACTTACCCACTTTAGAGAAGTTTTCATTTGACGACATACGGGGGCATCCTCTTAAAAACAGGGGGGACGACAGAAGGATAAGTTCAATGGCTCGTATACACACGTGTAAAGCTTATTGATACTTTAAATATTGTAAATGAAGGAGGTCATTGATATGAAATAGGTTTGTATTTAGAGAAAATTGTACATAGATTAGCATGTGCCTAAGTAAGAACATGTGCAGAAACAATGTGATTATTATGGAAAATAAAGATATTTTTTATTTATTTATTTTATAAGGTTTAGTAATTTTTATCGGTTTTTATCTTCATGAACAAGAAAATTAATCGAATACGAATGAACTTGAATTGGTGGATTACAACTTGATATAACTACAAGATTAAAATTAAGTAGGTTGAAGGTTTGACTTTACTAGTTGATGTGATAGCTTAATTGATTGATTTAAGGGTTTGAAATCACTTAATAGATATTATAGCACTATTAAATAATCTCTAGTGGGGATAAATGGATAACTTTATCATACATGATATCAACCTAAATCCTATTCCATGAAGTAAGTTCCGAGTGAGTAACGAGGGCCATAAAATAGGTTTGGAATAGTAATTTTTCAAAACGTATCTTTACAAGTAGGGTCCGAATATAAAATCAAAGTACTCTATTTTACCTTAAAACTTCTACTCTAAAGTATATATGGTATAGGTCTTACAGTACATTATACGTACTTTATAATAAAAATTAAATAATATTTTAAAAAAGAAAAATTAATATTATTACCTTTTTTAAGCATTAAAGAAAATAACAGCAAAAACTTAATTTATAATAAAATACTAAAACCATGTGGTACTTGTATTTACTATCCAGCCCCTCCCTCTTCTTCTTCTTTTTTTCTTTTCTTTCTTTCTTTTTTTTTTTTTCGAGCTCCTTCCTCTTTTACTAACTTTAATATAGTAAGGTGTTAAAAATATATTAGTTCTTAACTTATTATTTAATATATTATATTGAAATTACTCATACATGATTCTTGTACTTTGCTTATATTAATTTCATGATTTGATAAGAATTTTATTTTAATGGTTTCAAAAGACATGACAAAGAAAATTTAAATATAACCCAACTAAAGTTTGAATATTTTTAGCAACAGAAATATTTTTTATTTTACCTACTAGAGTTTTATGTTATTTCAATTTAAAATGCATAGTAACTTATACAAATTAGTGCTGGCAGGTCTTGCAATAGTATAGCTTTAACTTATATTGATTATGTATTTTACATAAAGTTTTAAAGGAAGATAAAAAAAAAAAATGTAAGTTCAATAAGATATCCTATACCTTATAGAATCTACAAGATACATGGTACAGTGTAATTTCAAAGCGTCACAAAGTATGTTATAGGCATAAAATTCTAAAAACTTATACCTATAATATATGGTATAAATAGAGAATCATATCCTACTCAATCTATACCCATCCATCCCTAATTTTAAGAAAGAGTTTTAATCCAACAAGGGTGCTTTTAATCCAATAATAACATTCACTAACTCTGTCAAAATTGTTATGATATAGTTTTTATATGAAACCTTAATAATTATAGGGGTATAAAGGTAATTAGCCACAAATAATAACAAGAACCTAGATATAATTGGCTACTTAAGTATCGTAATAAAACCTAATTAATATCTCATAATACAAAAATACATAAAAGTAGAATTGTTATTTCCTAATGAAATAAAATAATTAAAAATAATATTAATTCCTCCAATAATCTCCACACCAATACCTATGTAAGTCAGCACCATAATTTTTTGTCCATGTAAAGTTGATAAAATAACCTTTAATCCCATGAAAGCCATGTAATCCAACTAAACCATGCAAAGTTGGTATATTTCAACATTCTTATGCAAAGATGAAAATAATCATGCCAAATTTGATGGGATTTAATTATTGAAAATAAGTTTTCAAATTGTATAAAGAAGAATCGTGATCTCTATCTCTCATATATATATATATATAATTTAGAGGTTGATCTTGGTAATCGGATTATTTTAAGATGAATAGTTGAGATTTGATGTTAAAGCTACTCATTAGATCTTTCTTAATGATCCAACAATTTGTATTCAATAGTTAATGTGCTTGGATAAGCTTAATGAACTTGTAAGAAATAAGAAAAAATCCAACCTCTTTATTAATTAATGAAAGACCTATTTTAATCCCTTTAAGGCCTATTAAGGCCAATTAAAGCTTGATGAATTCAAAAAGGCATTTTTTTAAACTACTTTTTGTATGCGAACAATTGAGTAAGATTGCGGATAGAAAAAACCATTTTAGCAATCTTTATTCTGAACTTACTAAGCGATATCTGTTAAAACATCCTTGAATAAGACTCGGGTTTTCTAAATTCTATATAGGAAACTGCTCCATGGCATTAAATTGGTTCAAAATCCCAATTCCCTAAATAACTCTATAAAAAAGTTTTATAATATATATATATATATATATATTTTGTGAAACCGCCTAGAAACTTCCGAAATTTGAATGATATTTTATACATAGATACAACATGATAGAATTATTTCCTTTTAGGGGAGGAAGTTAATTAACAATTTTGCCTGTTAGGCCAAAGCTCTCCCTTCCTTCTGGAGTAATAATTGAAGTAACGACTTAGTATGAGTCCGTAGAAGTCAAGGGAAAAAAAAATAATCATACAGAAAACTAGTACGTTCCAGTAAATAAAATAGACAAATTGTAAAATAGAGGAGAAAAAAAAAGGGGGGGGGGGGAAGAAAAAAGAGGGATAGATAAAGAAAGGATCGTTCGTTCTTTAGGGTCAAATGATGTCAAAAGTTCCCAAAATGAGTGTCCCGTTTTTACTGAATTGAAAATTAAAAATTGCATCATGTACCCATTTTCTGAGCTCAAATAAGCCCATATAGTTGTTAGGCCCAAGTGCCCAAGACGACATTAATAAGATCCGAGGGCGCGAGACCTTAATCGTAACCGCCATTAAGGTATAAATACTTAACAAAGTGTCGACAAGTAAAAATATAACAAACAAGTCTTATAAAAAAAATGTGTAAATATATTATTCACGTGATATATACAAGATAACTGGATATAAAGTTTCTAGTTCTATAAATCTCACATGATGCACATGTCAACGACGAATCGAAGACGATTTGCCAAAACTCCCAAAAGTTTTCCAGGATTTTAGATTAGGCTAAAACCTCGAATTCGTACGAAAGTTAGGACAGTAATTAAGTTCATTTCAAATAGGTTATAAGGCCTTGGCTAACAAATTCAGAATGTTCGTCAATGGAAGCATTAGATGATATGATTTATGCAAAACGCTGAACTTGCGAAGACATACTATTTTCAACATGAGTTGATCCACAGAGAGAGAGAGATAGACAGAGAGAGAGGATGAAAATCAGCGTAGCAAGCTGCAACAGCAGCAGGCAGTTTCATTACATGCGAAGATCCTCCGAGTTTGATAATTGTTTCGATTCAGATACAAAACATTAGCCAGTCCGTAATTCTTTGTCACAGCAGTAACGAAGATCACACCTTCACAAGATGCGAACAGACGCATCGTGATACGACATTCTCAATCATCCGCCGCCAGAAGTTAGGACTGTTTTATTAGGCAACACGATCGATCCTGGAGATTTATAGAAGCAATCCCTTTGAAGAAATGTAGAACGAATTGCAACTAGCTGAAATTACATAACATGTGAATTCACCTTTACATAAGCATGCTGTCCTTAGAGCTTGGAAGCAGCTCCCTTGTCTAGAAACCAAGCTAACTCGCCTTCAGGTGAAACCATTGCAACAGGCAATTTCTCGGAGTTCTGATCCTTCCCCAGTGCATTTTGTACCGCGCCTGCTTTACCAGATCCGACAACCACAAGAGCAATATATGATGATGAATTAATCACCGGGAATGTAAAGGTGATCCTCTCTGGAGGTGGTTTTGGTGAATCTATAATGTGAGTGACCCATTTTTGTTTTTCATTCACTAGGGGGTGGCCCGGGAATAAAGAAGCAACGTGCCCATCTGGACCCATGCCCAAAAGCATGAGATCAAATTTTGGATACCCAGTGGCTGCTGATAGTGCTAGGACTCCATTCTTTACACATTGTTTGAGACAGGACTCATAGTCGTCAGCTGCACCCTCTGCTGAAAGCGCATCATTGATTGCATAAACATTGCCAGGAAGTATTGGCACCTAAGAATCAAGATACAGGAAAAATCAATACTCAAATGAATTTGATCAGAACAAATAAGTAAGACTTAAAAAGAATTTTCAGACACATTTTGCCAAATGCCAATTACTCACCAACAACAGAGAAGAATATAACAAAATAGCCTTGATTAGGCTGTCCTTCAAATCTACAATTTTAGAATAATCATGCCAAGAGTAATTTTAACCATTAGCAGGCATAGTAAAACAGAACAGATTGACCAAATGGCATGTTTATTGGAAAAAAGGTGGATAAAAATGCCATATTTAGATGTTGCTCGCCTCATAAGACATTACTGTAGCATATAATTAGCAAGCAGAGTAAGCCTGTCTTCTGTGTCTGACCAAGTCAAAACAATACTCTACAAAAATAAGTTACTCGCAGACTCCCAGTTAAGTAGACTGACTAGCATCCACAAAGCCATAGATTCAACATAGCAGATTTCACAGTACAAAAACAAAAAATGTGTTACATGTGAGCCAAGCTCAAGCTCACAAAGTAAGATCGTCCCCTTTGAGCAAGTTTATACACGGAAGAAGAAAAGTAATTTTTTATGTCTTAGAATTGCTGCATGTTGTTGTATTAAGTCTTTTGTTCAGGTGTTGTGTATCGTGTTGGGCTGTTATTGATGTCCATGTATTTTGGGATTTCTGCTTTCTGTTTTGTAGGTGGCCGATCCATATACTGATGTGCTGTATTAAAAAATCGCATTACCCCCAGTAATGAAAGTGTCCTGCATTTTATCTAATCTTTGGTTTATAACCAGAGACCCATGGGTTCTCTCTAATGAGCCTGCGCCACAAGCAATCATAGGGAAGCATGGGAAGAATAATTCTAAGCTACCTAATGAACCTGACTTCACACTGAAAAGACCAAATGCAAGATCTTTTGTTCGATCCTGTAACAAAAAGCTACTTCAACAAATCCAACCATCCCATTTTAGCCATATCCCTTGATAGCAAGTGAGCTTTAATCTTATCACGATTAACAGTTTCAGCTTTTTCATTATCATTATCCAACCTCTATTTTAACCAACTTCAGTATCAACTCTAAGAACTTTACTTTAAAAAATAAAAATCTAAAACTGAAATAGCAGCAGGCTGAACTAAAAGACCTAAGTTCTTAGAAAGATGTACCTTAGAGAGGAAACCATCAGAAGCAAGTTTGTAGTTACTGTCCACGTGATCCTTGGGGACAACTCTCTCATCCACCCAGAACACATGCCATTTCGACCAATCCACAGAATCAAGGAATGGCGCATCAACTAGCTTCCTAAAATTCCAATCCAAGCCATCAATAACCCTTATATCAACTCGTCGAAGCCAAAATAACAAATGCACATACTTTAGCTCCAAATAGCTGAATTTTACAAGCCATCAACAATTATATCATATTGTTATAAATACATGCGCGGATTCCATATCTTAATTGAGAAAACAATGAGTACTAAGGAAGTACACACTTAAGAAATCAAAAGGAACAGCTTCTTGCTAAAAACAACATAATCCGGTACTCCATTTTCAATCTGGATTCCTTAATCACGTACTGTCCTATTTAAGATATTTTCCACAGGCCGTCGCATTCTTCTTTCATTCAATCAAAATCCATAACATCTGATTCGTGTGGACATGCACGGAAATACCATTTGGGTCAATGAAACCTTATATATTCAAAACACTGCCCTGTAATTTCGCCTAAAGCCAACTCATAATCCTAATAAAAATCAAAGCTTTATCACATGCCACCAAAAAGCTGACAACTCTATCTGCAGAAGATCAAAACTTTACAACAAAATGCCACTAAGAATCTCACCTGAGGGACTTGATAAGAGAACCACCGGACAACACAACGGTGAAAGCACCTCTTTCTCTCACAAATTTTTCAGACAAATCTGCCGTGTATTTAGCAAGAGACACAGCCAACTCATCCTCGGAATCAAACACTTCAATAACCTTCTTGTTACCTGTTTCAGATGCCATCATGGAGGACGATGCTTTAACGGTGTATCGCTTGGAGAGAAGGGTTTCTTGGTGCCTAATCGAGTGAAAAAGTCCTTTGTGCGTTGGGTTTAAGCAAGCGTGGGAGAGTCCGGGTCTACAGGAGTGCAGAGAAGTTGAGAGAGAGCGTAGGGAAGGAGATGTGAAAGTTTGGAGAGAGAAAGTGGCCATGGTAAGTCTGTGGGGTTTGTTTTATTTTTTTGGAGAGAGAAAAGGAGGGCTTGAATGATGGCTGGGTGGTTGGAGGATTTGACCTTTCGGTCGGAGTGGCGGGGACACCAACGAGGTGGCCGGAGGCAAAGTGGGACACGTGGGAAGGCACTTGGATTTTGAGTGGAACAACCCATTTGCATAGGGGCAAATGCTGCCATAGGCCACCCGTTACACGCACCCAAACGACATTTGAATTTTAATAATTTCATAATAATATATAATTCGTAATATTGCATACAATTTTATAAAAATATTACATTAAATAATATTTTCTCTGTATTATTAGTATTGAATTGTATCCTCTAAAGTTTTTTTTTCCTAAAATTTTGTAAAGTTATATATATTAATAGTCTTTATTGTTATTTAGACTCTCGATATATCGTGTGATATCATTATGATATTATTTCTTTTCAAAAAATCTATATAATAATAATAATTGATTTATAATTTTAGAAACTTTAAAAAGAAAATAATTTTAAAAGATCCAAATCCTATTATTAAAGCTATTGTTTTCTTTTCCTTTATACTTTTATATAAGATAAATTACTTTTAAAATTACGACAAAGAATTTCTGTTTTTAGCTTTTAATTAAAGAAATATAATACAAATGCAAGTTCCCGGTGAAAAATAAAAAGTTTAAAAGTACCATACCAATGACATCATCTATAAATAAATTCCAATTTAAATAATATAAATTTTCTTTATATGGTTTTATTTATATAAATTTCATCTTTTATTTAAATTATTTATCGACACCTTATTTTTGTCCTCCCCTTTTTATTTTAATTTTGTTAGAATAAGGTAAGGGGTTCTAATTTAGGGAAAATTAAAAAAAAAATAGTAAAATTTAGAAAAAAAAATCACAAAAATTTGAAAAATCTAAAAAATCACAAAAAGTTGAAATTTAGGAAATTTTTAATTTTAAATAATAATAATAATAGAATAGTATTTTTAATTTAACTTTAATATTTTTAGGGTTTGAAATAATAAGAAGAGGAAAGAAATGTTGTGCTTTAGCTTAGATTTAAATCTAGCCTAAACTGACATAATCCATATGTAAACAAAGCACAGACTAACGATATGACGGTTCCATACTCTAACTTGCATTAGGTTTTACTTAGAGATCTCAAGCTCTAATCTCACCAAAAACATAAAATATCTTTTATTTTTCTTCATAAAACATACTCGCAACCTTTTAAAAAATCACTAAGCCAAGTGTCTAGTCATGGCACACAGCGCTTTGTGATTAGGCTATAAGCTAACATGGCACCACATCATCCACTTATCAACTTCAAGGCATGTGTTAACTACGTAACATGACACGTGTCACTACCCCTGCTACGTCATCAACTACGTATCATTTAAAGACATGTAGCGTAAGCGATTTGACATCGTAGCTAACATGACACTGGGTCAGCATCCTTTCCCCTCACTTTTTTCCTCTTTCCTTCATTTTCTTCGAAAAATTTATATATTCCCTCCCTAGTCAATTGCCTTTAGCTTTAGATTCGACCCCTTATACGTTACAATTTCTCTAAATTAATTGCAAGACATAGAATGTTGCATATTGAATCTAAAAACGTAGCCTTGTACGGTCATTAAATGGGTCAAATTAATTGTTAAAAAAAAAACATAAATGCTTGGATTTTCCTTCTCCTTGAACTTCCTTAGTTCAAGCATTGAATTTCAAAACTTTCACTATCTTTTAGGCAAAAATAAACAATAAGGACACTCATTTGATTAGTTATTAACACGAAATTGCATGGAATTAGGTTTAAATCTAGTCAACATCATTTATGCAATTTTTTATTTTAGTAGCCATTATTGATCTTCCATTCTAAAAATTGAGCTATAATAGTATAAAAGAGGGGCTTTGGTTTAGTTTTGAATCATTAACTTCCTTATTCCCGAACTCTCTTTAACTCTCAAACTCTCTCTTACTCTCTCTACATTTCTCTCTTTCTAGCCACTTCCAAGTAAATTCACTACCCCCAATAGCTCCCTCTTAACACAAGCTTTAAAACCTAACCTTCCCTTCACTTCGCCATACCTCCTAGTCGCGTTACCTATCCTCTACCATCGAAACCATCACCACTACTATAACCTCTCTTCAAAATCCCTACACCCAACCATCACCGAGCATAATCAACACCACCACAAACCTCACTACACTCTATAACCCGGAACCCAACCTCCCTTCAAACCTTAGCAATCACCACTCGTGTTAGCCCAATTTCAACGACCATCCAAACCGCCTCCAATTGCTGCGACACTCTCTTACCACCCCCCACCTCCACCCATTACACCCCCCCCCCCCCCTTCAATATAAAACTCATTCGCTTGCTCATTTCAATACCCAAAAGTATTAGAACCACCCCTTGCTATTGGCGTCACGACTTGTTCTCTAAGATCCAAGACTACGTCTGACTTAAACTTGCTACTCCAAGTTCGACTTACACACCCAAAGTCTTCAGTCTAACCTCATTTCCATTCGATTGTTTTGTATTTTTTTTTTCTGTAATTTGTTTATTTATTTATTTATTTTCACATTGTAATTGTAATAAAAAGAAAAAAAAAAAGAAGAGAAAAGAAGAAGAAGAAGAAAGGCTTAGATTTATGTTTTTTTTAATAATAAGAAAAATAATAAAAATAATGATTAAAAAAAAGAAAAAATAAAATGAAGTAATTAAACAAGGAAATAAATTTTACCACTTAGGGAAAAAATCAATTTTTTTAAAATAAACAAACATAAATCAATCCCTTTTCGACAACTAGAACATTTTTAGAATTTTCCAAAAATAAAATCCCAATTTATGACTCTTTTAAAAAATTTCCTTAAATAATGTCGAACTAGGTAAAAATATAAGCCTAACTTTTTTTTTTTTTACTAAAATAAACTAACTCTCCTATTTTTTTTTTTAAAAGAACTATATGCGTATAATCCTAATTAACGAGCATTTAGGTACCCTCGGGATAGCGTAATATTTTTAAAAACTTAGTTTTTCATTTTCCATAAACTATAGATTGAATTATCCATTTTTGTTAAATAACTTTAATTTAATTCATTTACCAATGATTAAATTGCATTTTAAAAAGGATAATTTTGAAAAGTAAAAATAAACTCAAAAAGTTAGTAGTGGTATTCATAAGGGCTTAAAAGTTTAACCCTTGGACTCAATCTTTAATTTTCAAACTTTTTTTTTAATTGGTTTTTCAAGTAGACTAGTGGCTAGATTAAATCGATCTACTCAATCGATTTAGCTTAACCCTCTTTTTTCTTAATTCTAGTCAAGTAGCAACTTCAAAATATTTTTAAAATAAAAACTAAGTTTTTCTTAACTTCTAGTCCACGGTTAACATTAAACGGGTTAAGATTTAACATTAATCAGGTTGAGGAAAATATTTTAAAAATCAAGAAAAAATTAGGCTTGACATTATTGATTATTTTTTCATTTGAATTTATGCAATACCCTAGTTACTAAACTAACAAATATAAGTTAATACGTTTAGGGCATTAAGAACAATTTTGCACAATTTTGTCCGAGTTGAGCCAAATTTTAATATAAAATCATGAAAGTTAGACGAAAAGTGTTAGTAGGATCAATATCTCAAAATAAAGTATTTGTAATATTTAATTTTAATAAAACGTATTTTTGCTAGGTATGATTGGTAATTATCGGAAACTCGAAACCATAGTTTCGAATGATTAGGAAACCTTATAAATAAATTATATATATAATAAAAATATTACATAGTACAAAATAATATGTAGAACGTATATATATATATATATATATCACGTGTAATTATTATGCATATATATATATCTGTAACTATATAAAATACCAAATTTAATATTAATTAAGCTAAAATAAGCTATGAAAAATATAAAAAAATTAATTAAAAAAGATGGGTAGCTGGCATATGAAGCAATCAAGCATGTGTAAGGTAGAGAATCGGTTGTTGAAGTATAGGGTGTAAGTCCTACAACTAGAAGTTCGGAATCGATATGTAAAATTTAAAGCAATTGGGATCAATTGTCCGATTGAGCCTAAATTATATAATAAAACTAGAAATATTAGTAAAAGCAATCCAGTAAATTTGAATTAAGAAAAATAAGTAATAAAATAATTAAATATCATAATATTGAATTATAAACATATTACTCGTTATTTATCGAAAATGCATAAAACGAGCTCTAATAATTAACGAATTAATAGAAATAAATTACATACACATTAAAAATTATAAAATAATATAAATAATGTTTAGGAGTATTTACTTTTACTAAATGTGTATTTTTTTATACGTAAAAATACCTGAAATTACTTAAAATACTCGAAATATACTAAATATTTAAATAAAATTACAAAAAAATCAAGAAAAAATAAAAAAAGTAAGGAATTGTCTAGATTAAGGTTGTAGCAAGCTGCGGATTAAGAAGAAATACTTAGCCACTCAAATTAGACTAACTAGAAAGCAAAAAAAAGAAGAGATAATAGTTAAATGTCAACAAAAAATCAAAAGAAAAATACCAAACAACTCTATATAAGTAGCCATCCCCATATGGAACTCATTTTGATCTGTTAGGAGTTTAAGAAAAATATAGAGAAAATAAAAAAAGAGAGTTAGGGATTTTATAAAAAATAGCAACATTAGTGTGCAATTAAGACTTAGAGAGAGAACCCACGACTAACGACTACCCGGAAACTAATGACTACCACCATCACACCCTACTCCCGTTGCCCCTTGTTGCTAACACACTTACAGCCACCACTAATGGCTAAAAGTCGATCGGACAAGTGAATTTGATCTTTAACTCAATTTTTTTTTATTTTGTAAAAATATTAAATGTATTTAGAAAATTATGAAATTCTGTATTTTGAGATTTTTATGTTTGTAGATTTAGGAAAAAATATTAGTTTGATGAATTTATATTTGGAAATATAAAATACTTAAAAAATCTCATAATCTTGAGCTTATTTTGATTTAAAAATAAATAGTCTTAATAGTGTAGTTTTGAGTTAAAAAAATTCTGTGTAGTGAATGGGTTGATTAATAAAATATCAATAAAGTGAGAAGTTATAGAAAATGGTGAATCGGCCTTAATTAGTGATTAATAAAGTTTTGAGCTAAAAAATTTTTGTGTAATGAATATGTTGATTAATAAAGCATTGATAAAATGAGAAGTTATAGAAAATGGTGAATTGGCTTTAATCGGTGAAGTTAGTATTTGATGAATTTAGTGAACTTGAAATAATTGATGAATTGTAATGTAGTGAATGAAGAGCTAAGAAGTAATGAAATTGGGGAAGGTTGGTAGGGAGTGTTATTTGATATTTAAATTTGATTCCACAATTCCAACTTAGAAGGAAATTAGTAAATTAGCTACTTATAGGACATTAATTAATGGTAGAGGATGATTTAGAGGATTATGGTCATGAATTTTACATTAAATGATACTCAAAGAATACATCAAAAGCAAAAATGATGATTAAAATATAAAAAATAGGGGAAGCAGAAGGTTGGTTAGAGGATAATTTTATTAAAAATTATATAGCTAACAAAGTTAGAGGGTAGCTTAAAAGATAATTTAGAAAGGGCCTTAAACTAGAGAGACTCAAAAGCTGTGTCAGAGGATAAAACTAATATTATCAATGACCCTTGTATAACTTAAATGGTAACTCAAAGGATTTTTTACTAGAGAAAATTACTATAGTTTTTGCTTAAAACCTAACTTAGAGGATTTAGCAATTTCAAGTAACTTATAAAAATTATTGATTGGGCTAATCTCAAGTAACTTATAAAAATCATTGATTGGTTAAAAAATCATTATTTGTGAAAGAAGATAGAGTAATAAGAAGTTGTTTCATAAGTAAACTTAGAATCAAGCTCAGAGATTGAATCAGAACCAACTTATAATGAACTAATTGCCAACAAGAGAGTATTTAATTAGTATGTGTGTGTGTATATATATATATGACCTATAATTGACCTTAGAAGTACTTGCTCTTACTAAGTGAATTCGTAGACGATGGAAATCAGGTTACCAGATCACTGACTCGTAGCCAAGCTCGAAGACTAAAGGGACTGGCAAGATGAATATTTTTGTTCCAACCGATTCATGTAAAGGCTGAGTATCTCCTTGCTGACCCATTCTGCTTATCAAGTTAAATGATTATCTATTTTTTGCATGTTGTGTACTGAGAAGCAGAAGGCTAAGACAACGGCCTATCTTAGTTTTCACACATACTTAGCCAATTGCTTACTCTATGTCCTAAGGTGTTTACCAAAGTGAACCCGATACCGAGATTCTAAAATCAACAAAACTTTAAAGTAATGGCTGAGTAACAAGTGATGAATAAGTTTGCTTAGATTTGCTGGGTTTTATTCGACGTATCATCTAATGTATTTATAGTAAGGTACGAAAAGACCAATAGGTCAAGTTTTCTAAAAACTGAAATATTGTTAAATTGGTTTTCATATGAAAAGCTTGGTTTATCAAGTGAACTATTTGAGACTGCATTGTAAATGCTAGATTTTCCAACCACTCTGTGGTTATTTCTAGGCTAAAATGTTTGTTAGGTTTCTTGATATGTTATCTAAATGTTCGGTTTGAGTCAACTGAATCGGATGAGTTGCTAAGCTAGGCTGGGTTAAGATATCGCTATCGGTGCTTATCTCATGCATGAGTATGATTCACTCTTATCACATTTGCATCGTTTGGCTGGAAACTATAAGATAACGTAATTGGATTAACTACTTAAATGATATTCCTATTCTATTATGCTTGTTGTTGTATGTTTATTCACTTTCATTCAACTTATAATAGTTAGGGAGATAAGTTTTTCTTATCCTCAAGTTACGGATGAATAGACAAAATAATCGGAGTAATAAGCAAATATAAAAACTATAGTTGAAGATGAGGTCTTAAGAGAAGTCATTGACTATACAATATGGCTTAAGCATATGAAAATAGCTTTTAAGGAAAGCAATGGGCATTACACTTTCATTAAAGGTTTAGTATAACCATGGTAGTTTAAAAACGTGTATCTATAAAAAGAGATACTATGTTGTATAGAAGTGTGTAATTGCAATACTCTGAACATGGCTTACAATTGTATAAGCTTTCGTTATTGTTTATCATATGGAGTGAGAAATAATTTGGAAGTAATTGTTTATGGAATAAAAGAGCGGGTTAAATACAAGTTTCATCTTATCCTTAATTCAAGTATAACAGTAACAAACCGTTTTTAAGTATGAAAGAGTTTGAGAAAAAATTTTAAGTAAATATCTAAAAGGCAGGGCATTACAATTTAATCTTAAACATTCCTCACCTTGCAAGTAATTTAATGTAGTATTAATCCAAAATCTATAGAGCATAAATTAAAACTCCAATTTTAAGAAACATTCATTATCATTATGGGGCTTCACTTATTGCTTGTTCAAACAAGTAAGTTAGTAAAATGAGCTAAATCTTTTTTTTTTCTCCCACTAATAGATGGTTAATTGTGAAGTGTATGTCTTAATAATTTATTGTAAATAAAAATCTATTATAGATACTTTTCATGATGTTTATTTAAATTACAATGGTAGAACTATATAATTTGTTATATGTTATCATTTAGGATGAATGAAATTAAACCTAATTTATCCTATTAGAACATCAATATATTTTTGTTTTTATGGATATATATATATATATATATTGTTGTTTTTCGTATATATCGTTGTATATAGCATTCGGTTGCATAATTTTTGTGGTATTGGATTGAATAAAAAATTTTATTCTATATTTAATTTGTAACCTTACTTGACGACTAGATGAAAATTAGGCCAAGGGATTGGATAAAAGATTCAAATTTTGTCTCATCTACACCACAGTATAAAAATGCCAAACTATATTATAGAATTGAGTTAATTAATATTCTTTTTATTAAATATTATAAAAAATTATTTATTATATAATATAAATAATTAATTTTTAATATAAATTTTATATCCAATGCTATATAAATTAAACGTAATATAATAAATTTGTACCGTTTAATTTTTTTTATATTTATATTCGATCTTTTCAGCTAAAACTCTACTTAATTCCTATTTTTTTCCTTAGGGTTTTAATGTTTCAACGAAAACAGACTTTTCCGGGCCTTTCAGGTCGAAAAACCAAGCCCAGTCCAGCAGCCCAACTCACATAATCCACTGCACAAGACCCATTAAAACCCTAATTCCCCGCCATATAATCCCGAACCCTAACGAATACCTAAAATCACTTCCACCAGCGCCGTGACACCTCGCGAAGAAGGCCAAAATGCAGATCTTTGTCAAAACTCTAACCGGCAAGACCATTACCCTAGAGGTCGAATCCAGTGACACCATCGACAATGTCAAGGCTAAAATTCAGGACAAAGAAGGTATGTCTGTTCAAATGTCATAACATTTCTTTCAGTGAATTCAAAAGTTCGGATTGATTTGCTCATGCAGAATTATAAAGTCGACATTTTTTGTTTTCTTAGGGATCCCACCGGATCAGCAGAGGTTGATTTTCGCCGGAAAGCAGCTCGAGGATGGTCGTACACTCGCTGATTACAATATTCAGAAAGGTTCTTTTATTTCAATTTATTTATTTATTTATAAACTTGATTCTGTTACTGAATTTTAATTTAGTCTCTTGTTATTCATTTGTTTATTTGATTAAACGATGAAAATAATCTTGAAAAAAAAAACATGTTTTTGTGGGTTTAATGTTTTGGTTCAGTATGTTGTTCAATTATAGGAACATGGCCTGAATGAAATTAGAAGTATTTGTATAGATTAATTTAGATGGAATTGTGCCCCTTATAGTTCGAGGAATTTGTGAGATATATGTATCAATTGGAAAATTTTAGTTCTACTTCTGGTTCCTAATAGTGTAATTATTATTATGAGGGGTGATTGCAGCATGGCATCTCTAGTTAGGTCAATTAAAGGTTGATATTACCTGTTGCTCCTCCAAAGCCACTCCTAAAAGGCAATATTTTGAATAATACTATAGCTCATCTGAAATAGCTATGGCCTATGGGTGCAATTACTTGATTAACTACGTTTAGGAATTGGAATGATTGTTGTGTTCATTTCTGGAGAGCGTGGATGGGAGTATAATTTGATCCTATCATGTTTTTTGCAAATATCGTGTATACTTTGATCAAATTGACTGGTTAAATTTGGATAGATGAATCTTTCTTTTTCCCCCTTTTTTAAGGAATAAAAGTGATATGGGTTATCTTTTTGACATATTTGCACGTATCCTTAATTTCATTCCTAATGGCAAGAAGTTAACACATGTTTTTCCATGTTTGCATTTCTTTCTGTCGAGTGAACCTTGTTTTATATATATGTGTGTATTGGAGGGAATATATACTGTAGTTTTCTAATTGTTAATTGGATTCTGCAGAGTCGACCTTGCACTTGGTTCTAAGGCTTCGTGGTGGCATTATTGAGCCATCATTGATGGCATTGGCCAGGAAATACAACCAGGACAAAATGATCTGCCGCAAGTGAGTATGGGATTGTTTTTAAATATCATGGTGTTCCTTGTTTATATGCTGCAGCCTAAAGAAAATCTGCATCTGTACTTTGCTACCTATCTGCTGGATGTGTATTTGTTTGCAGCATAAAACGAGTGTATTTGCGATTACCCAAAAATATGTTGGGCAATATTTAATTTGTAGCATGACATTTCAACTAAGGAAGTCTGGTTTATTTCACTCTTAGATTCTGTTTCATTAGGTTTCTTATATATGGATATTTTTTCGTTTTTCAAGATGCTATGCACGCTTGCACCCTCGTGCTGTGAACTGCAGGAAGAAGAAGTGTGGGCACAGCAATCAGGTAAATGAAAGTTTTGCCTTCACTTGGTTTTCACTGAGGAATCTGCGGAACAATGTATTTTGACATAATGTGTTTACATGAACTGCAGCTAAGGCCAAAGAAGAAGATCAAGTAGATTATTGATTTTGAAGCGTGGCTGCTTGTGGATTTGGTTGGTGTTGCCTACCTTGCCCCTGCTAGCTCTTAGACTTTCTCGTTATTTAGTTAAAAGACATTGGATTCTTGAGTACTTTGAATTACTTTCTCTTTTTTATGAGACGAGCAAATTGTAGCTTTTATGAGTGAATGATTCAGCAGTTATATTTCTCATGGTTGATTTTGGCCCCCCACCGGCCCCCGGCCCGCCCCACCCCCTTTTTTGTTTTAATAATTATTATACTATCCCTTATCACCAGCTTTTGCTGTCACAATTACTGCACTTCGTTGGGCATCTTATTCATTGCAATTACTTTCAATTCTTCCAGATAATTACCTCTTAACTTGTAGCTTGTAGGGCTAGCAATTCTTGTCATAAGTCTCTCTTGTATTTGTTTTTAAGCCTTATCTAAGATTAAGTTTTTTATACGTCCAAGTTTAATTATATATGACAAAATGGAAATAATTTATTTCTTCATCATATTGTTATATTATATGCACTGAGATGTAAATTGCATCAAAAGATTATGGAATCCAAAAAACATGTAAACATAATTATGTTTACAATGCTTATCGAATGTTAGAATGATCTAAGACTAAAGTTCTATGAATGTATAGGGAAATTGAAATCTTGCAGTATAAACGTATTACATGAAAGAAAATATTATGTGAAGAAAGATAGACCTTTTCATAAGGATATCATGGACATGAAAATATTTCAAAATAAATTTATTGTTTATCATATAAAAAAAGAACATAATAATCGAAACTCAGAGCCTGGGAAATTTTGTAATTACATATTTCCGTGAATATAAAATATAAAAAGGGATGCTCGAGAATCACTTATTTTCACCGAGACAAGCTCTACGACTCTGCAGGGTGGCATTACGACTTCAGCTTAAAACTTAGAAGCAATGCTAAAGGATAATATTAAACGGGTTGATGGATCTATAGGTGAGTATGGATGCTATATCCAAATCTGGATGCATTTATAAGCGGATAGATAGATTGGATATATTTACGAGTCTGTTTGGATTTGTGTGAAATACAGCTTTCAATGAATTCATTGACTTTAACCGAGCGGTGTAGTATGTGAACGAAGAAGAGAAGAAGTAGAGAAGAGTCTGAAGAGGAATCCGATACATAAGAAAATGACTCAAACTGATTTTTATTACCATAACAAGGGAATTTATAACGCCTATTCTAACAAACTAACAAATCCTATAACTAAGCAAAATAACTAACTAATAGATCCTAATGTACAGTTGGAAAAGTAATTACAACTTGGAAAATAAATAAAATTACAATAGAGTAATATTTTAACATCCCCCTTGAGTTGGGAATTCTAGAAGACCTAACTTGGTGCAAAGCTTTGTATAGATATCAGCCAATTGATATTGAGAAGAAACATGAAGTGGGACTAACAATCCAGATGTAATGTGATCTCATATAAAGTGCAAATATTAGCCAATTGATGTTGAGAAGAAACATGAAGCGGAACTAACAATCCGGATGTAATGTGATCTCATACAAAGTGCACATTAATATCGTTGTGTTTTGTTTAAGCATGATGATAGGGATTATTTGCAATCGAGATAACTAACCTCTCGTCACACTTTAAAGAAATTGGTAAGGAGACTATAATACAAGGATTGTGCAAAATATATGAAGTTCACAATATTTCCTTGATCGTTGTAGGAAAACTATAGTATTCAACCTCTATAGAAGAGGTGGATATTGTATTTTATTTCTTCGTTTTCCACAAAATCAAAGCAAACCCTAAGAAAATGCAATATACACTAATGGATTTTTGATCCATCAAGTCTCTTGTCCAATCGAAATTAGAATATGCACGAAGTGATAACTGATTAGTAGCCGAATAATATAAATCTAGTAATAGTCCCTTTCAAATACTTGAGAACATGCGCAACAACTTGAACATGAGATACCCATGGCTTAGACGAAAATTTGCTAAGAGTATGCAAAACAAAACTAATGTCTGACTTAGTAAAATCAATGTAAGACAATTACACAACCAGTCTTTTGTAAGCAGTAGGATCGGGTAAGAGATCTTCTTGATCATTGTCAAGTTTCAGTCTACTTAGTAATGGAGTTTTAGTTAGCTTTGAAGCAGTGAGACCTATTTCATTGAGTACATCCAATAGAAATTTGTGTTGGTTGATTAAGCAACCTTCCCTAGTTTTATATGGTTCCAAACTAAGGAAATACCTTGCTAAGCCTAAATCCCTTGTGGTAAAAGCTTTGTGTAACCGATCATTTAATATAGAAATCATATGATCATTTGACCCAATAATTAAGATATCATCTATATAGAGCAATAAATAGGGCTAAAAAAAAAAAAGTGAATCGCGAATTGAATAGTAAATCAAAAAATTGATTTTTTTTTTCTCAAACCGTTTGGTTTATGGTTCAGTTCAATTATGTATGAAAGGTTTAGAGTTTTGTTCAAAAAAGCGAACTGAATTGTATATTTAGATTCTAATCGAACCGAATCATTTAGTTAAACTAAAAAAATTTATGTAATTATTTTATACTTTTTTATATTATTTTTTCCATCAATTTTCATAAATTTCATCAAATTTTTTATATCTTATTATTTTTTATCATAATTTTGTGTCAATTATTAAAATTAAGTTGAGTAAATTCCATTTGAAATTTTATATTTATTGGAAATAAAAATATTTAATGAAAATTTAATACAAATGGTAAATCGAACCGAACCTAACCGATTTTAATTAAGTTTAAAAAATTTATGAACAGAAATCGTATGGTTAGGTTTGACTTAAAAAAAAAAAAAATCGAACCATTATAGTAAGTTCGGTTAGGTAAGTGGGAGCGAACCGTATCAAACCGCGCCCACCCATAGTAATAAAGCTACAAAACTAGTTGTTATCTGTTGCACAAATAGAGATGCATTGTGTTTGGATTGAATGTAACCTATGGAAAGTAGAAACTTAGAAATTTCAAGATTCTATTGGTGTAATACTTGTTTCAAGCTGTATAAAGATCTCTTCAGCTTGTAGACCTGATCAAAATTAGCCTTGTCACAACCTTAAGGTAGGGTTATGTAGATTTCTTCATCCATATTTCTACATAGATAAGCATTATTTACATATATTTGATATAAAGGGCCATGAATAAGCAACAACTATTGTAATAAAAATATGCATAGTATTAAGTTGTGCTACTGGTGAAAATGTATCATGAAAGTTGGATTGAATGTAACCTATGGAAAGTAAAAACTTATAAATTTCAAGATTCCATTGGCGTAATGCTTGTTTCAAGCCATATAAAGATCTCTTTAGCTTGTAGACCTAATCAAAATTAGCCTTGTCGTAACCCCGAGGTGGGTCATGTAGATTTCTTCATCTATACATCCATAGAGATAAGCATTATTTACATATATCTTATATAAGGGTCATGAATGAGCAACAACTATCGCAATGAAAATGTATACAGTATTAAGCTTGGCTATTGGTGAAAATGCATCATGAAAGTCTTGCCCTTCAACTTGAGTATACCCTTAGCTACCAATCTAGCTTTACACTTCTTAACACTTCCATCAAGTCAATATTTGACCTTGAAAATCCATTTATACCCAATTGTTTTTTCTTTTTTCTAGGAAGAAGAGAAGTTAATTCCTAAGTCTAATTAGACCCCATGGCACTCGATTCATTCTCCATAGCCTCAATCCATTCTTTATGTCTAATAGCTTGAGAGTAAGAAGTAGGCTCTATAGGTTAAAGCACATTAGCTAAAGATAAAACAAAGTCATGGGGATAAAATTGGAAAGAATTAAGATCAAGTAAAGGAAATGGGGTTATAACTCCCTATGACTTGATTGAAGACTTAGTGATATGTTGACTAGATTAGATTGAAGAAGCAAAATCTTGAAGCTAACTTGGTAGATGGGAAACTCTACTTGATCTGCAAATAGGAGTAGGAATATTTGAAGAAGTAAGAATGTGAGACTTTGAAGTTTGTGTTGTTTGAGAAGTAAGAACAGGAACAAAAGATTGATGATCATATGAAGGAGTATAAATTGACATAAAGGGATCAAATTCAATTTGTTGTGGGCAAGGAATTGAAGGAGCCTTTCGACTTGTTGGCAAAGCACTCTAAGAAGGATATTGTTCAGTATCATGCAAATTTTCCTTCTTGAAATGAAATATGGTTTCAAAGAAGATAACATCTCGATTGACAAAGGTTTGTCTAGTATTGAAGTTATAGACTTTAAAACCTTTCCTACCATTAACATAACTAAGAAAGACACACTTAGAAACTTTAGGATCAAACTTATCTTGTTTAGAATTTAAGTTCTTAGCAAAACACAAGAATCCCATGACCTTAAGATCATCATAGCGAGGTGTTTTGTGGAACAGTAGCTCAAAAGGTGATTTTTAGCTAAGAAGCTTTATAAGCATGATGTTTATGAGATGTGTAGCAATAAGAATGCACTCTCCCAAAATATTCTTTGAGAAATTAGCATGTAACCTAAGTGCCCTAGATGTCTCTACTAAGTGACG
The DNA here is from genome assembly GCA_024138005.1 of Lumnitzera racemosa. Taxonomy (NCBI): domain Eukaryota; kingdom Viridiplantae; phylum Streptophyta; class Magnoliopsida; order Myrtales; family Combretaceae; genus Lumnitzera; species Lumnitzera racemosa. Next base: position 10,732,861 of record JAMXBC010000002.1, read on the forward strand.
ATATTTCCTTTCTATTCTATTGTTTTATTGCAAAGAGTATGGCATGGAAAATTGATGTAAAATCCCAAAGTCATCTAAAATTTCCTTACAGCTTCTTGAAATAAATTCTCCCCCTTTGTCGGTCCTGAATGTTTTAGGGGTAATTTGAAAATGATTAATGACTTATTTGATGAATTGACCAAGAACATAACACACTTAAGACTTATGATGTAGCAAATATGTCTACGTAGCTCTAGAAAAATCATCAACAATAGTTGAAAAGTAAGTAGCTCCATACAATGAAGGAACATGATAAGGTCCCTAAACATCAAGAATAATTAATTTAAAAACAAATGAGGCCCTACTTGAACTGGCTTGAAAAGGTACCCTACTAAATTTAGCTTGATGATAAGTAAAGCGATCAAAATTTTTTAAACCAAAGTGTTTACAAACATCTAAATGCTATAATTTTGAGGGTGAATTATGACCTAGCCTATCATGAAGAAGTTGAACATTTTTATTGCTAAAAGTTTTGACTGCAAACAGGAAGGAGTCATTACAATCAATTGGAAAAACATTATTAAATTTTTTTGACTCAGTACTAAGAACATACAACCCATTTAAGGCTCAAGCAGAAGCTAGGATTGTGTTAAAAGTTGGGTCTTGAAAATAACAAAAACTTGAATTAAGGATAGATTGTAAAGATTGACAGTGTAGTAGTTTTTGAACAGACAATAAGTTATTAAGAAAACTCAAGAACATAGGGAACTTGTGACAACACAAGTGAAGGAGAAATCTTAGCTTTTCCTAAAACATCGGCAGAAAGTGTGCTTCCATTTGATAGCCCAATAAACATAGGACGAGTCAGCTTATGAGGTTCAACTAAAAGTTCATAAAATGGTGTAATATGTTCAGAGGCCCTAATGTCTACCATCCACAAATGCCTTTTATTACTCTTAAGATTTGAACAAAAAGAATTGATGCAAGGACTAAGTGAAATACCTACTGTTTGCACCACATTTACAACAGGAAAATCCTCCTCTTCTTTCATCATATGAAGCATTTCTTGATACATCTTGATAAAAATCAAGTTACTAGGCCTTTAACCTATAGCCAAGCCCGAAGACTAAAGGGGTAGGCAAGGTGAATCTTTCTCCTCTAGCAAATTCCTATCGAAGTCGAGTATCTTGAATGACTGCCAAGCTGAATGACTGCCCATCTCTTCAAGATTATGTGCTGAATAGAAGAATGCCAAGACATCTTCCAAACCTCTCACGCTTACATACTAATGTTCAAGCCCACCACTTGCTTGGCATCACCCTTACCAAGAGGTCGAGATAGAGACCCCAGATTAATCCCCAGTCATCCCTATTCGGACGAGTAATCTAATCATACTCTTTTGTTTGTATCCTCTAACGATATCACTAATACATCTCCACTACGTAGATGGGACCATATTTAGAATCTGTTATACTAATTATTGTTTTTCTCGAATATTTATTTTTACTCTTTGTATTTTTTGTACATTACTTATTGGGGAAATACTCTTTTAGTCTTTTCTCCTTTTAGGCAAATTGCCCTAACTTATCAGATATAAATACCTTTATACTTGTAGTCAGAATCATTGGATTAGTATTAATAGACTGAATATTCTTCTTCTCATAAATATTGATTATTTACTTTCATTTTACTCTTGTCCTAACTTTTAAGTAAGGCTAAGTGGCGAGTAATCTCACTAGATTAATTTATATGTCATATTGAGTTGTACCATAAGTTTTCGGAAGTACCATTGGTGTATTATATCCTTTACAGTTGTTCATGGGTTTTACTTACTTTTCATTCATTTTTTCATTCTTTTGTACATTTCCCATTGCCTTTTTCAAGCTTTTGGCAAGTTCAAGCTTTTGGCAAGTTTAAACCCATTAGTGACTAGCCTTTTCTAATCTTGGTTACGGTATGCATTACATCTCCTGCATGAATTGCTTATCAAAACCTTTGTTAGATAATGCAATACTTGAATTAGTAGTTAGAGATTCCTTAAGTGGAGTGTTTGAAATATGATCATATTGAACTATTGGATCATGATGAAAGTTCACTAAATTTAGTTGTCTGCTTTTAGTAATAGACCTTTTCCCTTTGAACTAGTTAGGATATCCTATGAGCTCGAAACATGAATCTACATTATGTCCTTTAGATTTAAAATATTTGTATATAAGACCTTTCTTGAACTTTTGTCTATCAATGATTGACCTATTAGCAAGAACTATTGTAGTCTAAGAATTGAACTTATTTGTAGTAAAAGCAGAGACATCTTGATCTAAACTAATAAGTCTAAAAACTTGTTGTTGCTTCTCTAACTGTTGGACAAGATAGTAAGCTCAATTGACTGAAGGAAGTGGTTCCATGGAAAGAATTTGGTTCCTAATTTCTTCATAAGCTTCGTTAAGTCCCATCGTGAATTGTAACAACCTATTCTGTGATTCAAACTTCACTATCTTCTCATTTAAAGCATAAGTATAATATTGCATTCTGCCACAAAAGAATGTAGTTCTTGTTATTCATCCCAACACATCTTAAGCTTGTTAAATTACACACTAATTGACTGATTATTTTGACTTAAATTTTCATGCTAAATATGAAAAATTAAAGGACCATTTGCTAATCTATATTATTCTTTACTTCTTGCCACAATTCATAAGCAAATATAGTGTATAAGAAGTTTTGAGCCATCTCACGAACCATGGAATTAAGAATCCATAATCCAACCATGCAATCACAACAGTTCCATTTGAAAAGATCAACACTATTCTCTTCAAGCTTATGAATTGATCCATCAATAAATTCAATTTCGGTCTTAGCACCTAACCCTAGCTTTACAGATTTACTCCATGGTCATTAAACAAAATATTTCCTATGTAGATTATTGAAACTAGATATGTAATAAGGATTATTGACAGCTAACTCCTACTGTTGATTCATAATCGGATAGATGACTACAACTAAAATAGAGAAGCAGTTGATTAGAAGGTTAAGGTCAGTAATACCTAATAGATATTGCTTTGATACCATATGTGAAATACAGCTTTCAATGGATTCATTGACATTAATCGTGTGATGAAGTATGTGAACGAAGAAGAGAAGAGTCTAAAGAGAAATGTGACGTATGAAAATGACACGAACGGACTTTTATTACCGTAATAAGGGAATTTATACTGCCTATTCTAACAAACTAACAAATCCCACAGCTAAGCACAATAACTAACTAACAGATCCTAATGTACAGCTGAAAAAGTAATTACAACTTGGATAATAAATAAAATTACAACACATTAATATTCTACCAGGATTGTCTTTTTTTTTTTTATGTTTATATCTTATTTGTTTTTAATTTATATATGATCTCTATCTGTTTAAGTTTTAACTTTAAAAAACTTTCTTATCTACATCTTATTTGCTTCTTATTCTTCCCAAATACCAATACCAAATATAAATATTCAAATAAACTAAAAATAAATTATCAATAAGATAGAAAATAGATCAACCAAATGGAACCATAATCATATCGTATCACATCCGTTAGCAGGTCAAGCATCACAATTGGCAGCCATAGAATTCGTTGCGAATTGTTGTCGTGTGTCCAGAAAGTGTTTACTTACATTAATGATTCCCAAGTTATTATAGATCCATTTTTCCTGCTTCTCCTGAGCGGGCTCGCTCATTTACTGATATTTCCCTACGAATCCTAGTAAAAACATGAAAGAAGAGGGACAAATGTGTATAAGAATAAGAGTGCCATTGTCACTTTTGTGTTGTGTTGGCGATGCCAATGCGATGATCATGCTTTTATCTTTCCTGACTTAATCAAGCATTTTCCATTCCTTCAATGGCGCAACGTGCCGTATTATCTGGTTCCAAATTTTCTAGCTAATGCACTAGCTTCCTTGCCCAACTTAAGCTAGGATGGCCGTTATATTCTTGTTTTCCAGTGTCTCACCTGGGATATTAAAGCAGAAAGTATTGAGTTTAAATATTGGAATTACAATTTTAGCACGAAAGACGGGAACTGGACAATCACCTAGTTTGGAAAATGTTTTGGATCATCTTGCTTGGTGACACCTGCGCTGCATCCTCCAACTGAAGCACCTCGTTGTTGCTTAGGCGCCAACCCAAAGCACCCAAATTTTCCTTGGCTTGCTTCACTGTCTTGACTCCTGGTATGGGAATCGCACCCTTGCAGATGCACCAGTTTATTGCAACCTGAAGAGAAACAATGCATAAATCAAATGACGAAGGTAATCTGGATCCTTGGTACATTAGTGGGTAGACACTTCCAGCTCTAACTCACCCTTCTTTTAAGGTCTTGGTTAAGGTAACTTATAGTTCACTCTACAGTATAAGGAAAGTACAGCATTATAGTATAAGAAGTACAATACAATAGAACCCTTTGGTTGTGCTTTTGGTGTATGGTCTTTTGGAAGATGAAAAGGTTAATTTTAAAAGTTCTCTCGAAGATGCTTTATTTTGTCTAGTTCTAAATGATGTATCCCTTTAGAAATTTTTGTTAAGCATCAGACCAGTTTACAAACTAAACATAACACTATATATTCTACCTAGTCCAGTAGCTTAAAATTAAGCACACGATAGTAGGATGATATAGTACAGAACTTCCCCGTTTCCATTTTATATTTTTATTAGAAGAGACAATACGATGGCTGAAAGTTGTCGTCCGGATGAAGAGGGTTAATGACTTCTAAAGGAGATGACATAGGAGATAATGTTAAAAGCGGAGGATGAGACTCCTTTTTCAGTTCTAGAAGACGATTCTAGGAAATATTCTACTTCAGATGGAAAATCAATAGCTCTAGGTTGGAGAACAATGCCTGTGGTAGACTTTTTCGCCTTCTTTGCGCCACCTCTTCTAATGAAAGTAGTAACGGTTCCAATCCGGGAAGAATTTGCTTGAAGAGGAAGGAGCTGCAAACATTGGAAGGGCAACTTAGAATTTGATAAAGTTGATGATGAAAGTGTTTTTGATATGCAATTCAAACAACTGCAGAAAATGAATGTACCGTGGTCCACTCGGTAGTTTGGAAGGCGTGTACTTTCCAGTCAGCATTCCAAGTCCCAGAGGACTATAAGCTATCAAACGGATACCAAGACTATCACAAATCTCTTTGATCTCCCTCTGTTCTCTCCCCATGCTTATCAATGAAAACTGAACCTGGAATTGCAGTTGCATGAATTTTACGATTAGACTCCCATACCAAGTTTGTTGACTCACATAAAAAAATCATTTGCTGCAAGTGTGGACTCATTGATGGAATCTTTATATGATTAAACCGAACAAGGATGAGTAGACAATACCTGTGCAGAGCATAGTGGAACTCCTCGCGCTTTAAGGTAGTCATGTATTTTTAATAACTGCTTGGGACCATAATTGCTCACTCCAACTGCCTGGACCAAACCCTGTGTCATAAGATTATAAGTTACAAGAAGTTTAACCTGATTGTGTAATCGACAACTACCATGAGGCTTGCAATTCATTAAATCCTGGGCAGGATAGGGTAACTAGTGTTGATGAATTAAACTATGCTTTGCAGCATGCTCCCTGGAGTAATCTATCTACAGGAGATAATTTTGTGTTACTAAAGCACTATAATTATGGTAGCTTTACACTTTTATTTCCTTAACTGCACAATTATTGATGCAAACACTGGGAAGCTTGATTCACATTGCCCAGAGCAGAGTTCAGTGGGAAAATCGTGTTGTTGCTGGGCTCTTTTGGTTTCCATTGTTTATGCCTACTAAAATCTGCGGCTACAACACCTATTAACAAATAGTCTCACATTATAGAAAGAGAATCTCAGATAACCTTGTCGTACATTGCCACTAAACCATCCCAAAGGGCCATTTCTTGTAGGGGGGCATAGTTTGCAGTTGACCAATGAAGTTGTCCAATTCCAATTTGCTCGAGTTGCAGCCTCTCCAGGGAAGTCCTGAAATTTCCATATTACTGATAAACGAAGAATGTCCAATAGACCATAAAAGCAGGGACCACATACTTGCAAGCGTTTACAAACTGTCCTGGTGTTAGACGCCATGGATATGCTGCAAACTTTGTCGCAATCACAATGTCATTGCGATTTGGCTGTTTTCCTGAGAATGAACTTGTGTCATAATTTCGACATTAAGCAAGTAGGATATGAGGAGAAATCTAACTAACCAATATCTACAAATAGCAAACCAATTTCCATGCACTCCGTAGTTCTAAAATACATACGTACAACTTCAATACTAGTAGTTCCTTGAACGTTTATACGGTTGGTTGCTTTCCTATCACCATTTCATGCCAATTTTTATCCTTGCTTTTAGTTAAAGTGGAGGAACATGGAAACTTGTTCACCAAGCCACTGGTATAACAACCACTTTGGTTGTTTTTATTAGTATTAGATTTTAAGCCACGTTTAATCCTTGTCATAACCTCCTGAAGAAGATCAAGTGCCATTGACAATTGGGCTACTTATTCCTGGAATGTACATTGATTTAGAGATCATGCATAGAGTAACCCATTTTACGATTCAAGGATGAGGTGATATACTGTTGTTGTACAGAAGCTTGTAATTGTCAATATTATCATAGTAATTTCAAGAGTTAAAAATTATGAAAAATATCTACAGACTTTTGTTTTATTTTTTTCCTTGGAAAAGAGGGAAATCCTTTTTCTCCCATCTTTATGTAATTTTTATGAAGATTAACCACAACCTTTAGTGATTAGTTGCCATTTTTGCCTTCCACTGTGACTTGCCGCTAAAACTTCATTAATGATTTTAATATCTTGGGATTACCATGATAACATTTGACATATTTAGAGTTTTTCTTACAATAAATATCGGAAATTAATAGAAAAAGCTTCCCATATACAAAAACCTTTGTATCACAGTATACAATGTGTATTTGGATATCAAAGTGACTAAGATTTGTCCAAACTACTATGCATAATGCCATAAAGCCTCACAAACCAGTCCTAATTCACTGTTTTTCTAATTAAATTTTAGATCCAAACTACTAATCTGTCTAGCTGGAAGGATGAGATTTTGATAAATGCTCATCAAATGGACTGCTTAAGTACATAGAATTGAAATTAGCACACAGGGGGACTCTGGACTCAGGAACTTCTATGCAGGGACTATAATCAAATTTAGATTAATAATCAGCTCATTTAAAAAGTTATTTATCATATCTGACGCTTTTTTTTTTTTTTTAATTTTATAATAATGCAAACATGAATTTTCATAATAATGAAATAGAAAGACTGACCTTGAACTTCTTTAATAAACTTTCCTAGTAACTTTTCACTCTGTCCATTCAACTTGCCAGTCCCGTAAGAATCTGCAGTGTCGAAAAGATTAATCCCATTTTCGACAGCTAATTCAAAAGTTTGCTGAAGTTCAGAATCCATAGATTGCTGGTATCCCCAGAGAAGCTGGTTTCCCCATGCCCATGTACCGAATCCCATTGGAGATACACTCAGAGGCCCCATCTTTACCTGTCCATTCTTAAGAATAACATGTACATTCTAAAACATATTGCTTCATGACAGAATAACATATTTTCGTAATTTAATGCTTAAACCGCACATTCACTGCATGATATCTGCAGTCCCTATTTCATTGACCAATGATATTCATGATGCACATTTTTGAGCTCCACTTGGAGTTTCAAAGTGGAGCTCGGTTCGAGCATGGAATTCTGAGCAGGGCGAGGTTGGACTCCCAATAGTTTTGAGTTCAGCTCAACGAAGCTCATTTCAGATCATTTTATTTTACAAGCATTATTTTCCTTTTAACTAGGATAATATTGAAGCTTGAAGTCATCTCGATTCACAAATAAGCTCAACTCGAGTGTGCCATTGGACATGCAAGTTTGTCTAGCTAAATATTATGAAGTCTAAACTCGTCTTGGTGAACTACTCGGTTAGCTTGACCTCTAGCTTAAATCAGATGCAAACCAACCGAACTCGAGTAAATATCGAACCACCAGCCCTAATGCACTCCTCTAGTGTAGTTTTTTTCCAACTCTGGCGATCGTTTAAATTTCCGAAATTAAATTACTGCAGCGTCCTTACAATGCTAGCATATGTTAAACGTACTAGGTATTGCATGCATCATAATTATCAATTTCGTTATTAAAGTGTGTTTGCTTTACGATTGTGAAAATGAACACTTAAAATAGTACCTTTTGCCATGGCCAAAATGGAAGGGGTTTGAGAGACTTGAAGAATGTGGAAGGAAGAAGGGACTCAGTCTGTGGAGTGAAGGGACTGAAAGAAGCAGTGGGTGTTAATGTTGAAACCGCCATTGACATGACACCCAAGTTTTCCTGATCAAAGCAGCTGCTAGTGGTTGCTGCTCAGAGTGGAGTGATACGGAGGAGGACCTTGTTCTGTTGTTATGTGGTCAGGATTTGCTCGTTAATGTTAAGGTACTTCGTGGTCGTGGATAGAACCCAGAACAGAACCGGTTCAGAAATCGGTTCAATTTCAAGTACCTCCCAGGGTCAATCAGGGTTTTATGCTTTTATGCTGGAACTGCAAATTCTCGGTTTCTATTATCATGAAATCAATTTCAGAGTCGAATTTACGGTTTTAAGTAGTTTTTGGAGAACTAACTCGGTTCTCGATTCTTGGACCGATTTATTACTACATCCAGATGAAATAGTTTGGACACGAGGTGAGCAGTTCCAAGTAAATAATCTACTTTATATACACAGGCTCCTAAATTTTATATTAAGAAATTACCATTTAGTACCTTAAAACTATCTTCTATTTCACATATTCTACGAAGTATAAATATCTTGTACCCTGCAAATTCTACATTCTAGATCTTGTATAAGGTATCTTATAGAATTTGTAATTTTTTTTTATCTTCTTTCAAAACTTTGTATTTGATATACAATTAATATCAAAATTCTAACTATACTATCCGATAATAATTTATATAGGTTATGATGCATCGTGAATTGAGATCATATGAAATTTTGATAAATAGAATAGAGAATATTTCAGAAGTTAGAAATGTTAAAGCACCCGATTGGGTCATATTTAAATTTTTTTTATCATTTTTTTAAATTATTAAATTAAAATTCTTATTAAATTATAAGATTATTATATGTAGAATATAAAAATGTGCTAGTAATTTCAATATAATATATTTAATAACAAGTTAAAAATTGAAATATTTTTAAAACCTCATTAGATTAAAGTTAGTAAAAGATGAATGGGGATTTAAAAAATATAGTAAAAGAAAAGAGATTTTTTTAGAAGAAGAAGAAGAAGAGAGGCTATATAGTAAACACACGTTACGTATAATTTTAGTGTTTTATTATAAGTTGAGTTTTTATTATCATTTTTTTTAAGATTAAAATAGAAAAAAATAATAATATTAATTCTTTTTATTTATTAATATTATTTAACTATTGTTATAAAGTAAATAGAAAGTACTATAGAACCTATATCCAATATACATCATATCATAGGTTTTAAAGTGTGATACGTTATTCTTATTTCATACCTATACTCGTACCTATAAGAGTAGGTTTTAAAAAACCATGCAGGATCTATCCTATGAAGCTTATTACTCATCTAAAGTTTATTTGGTGGAATAAAGTCCAGATAGATATTTTATATAAAAGAGTTACTTGTTAATCCCTAATTTGGATGTTAAAAGAACTTTAATACAAAATAGGGAGAAAAAAAGGAAGAGAGAGTGGTAGCAAAGTGAAAATTATAACAAATTATTATACATGCTCTTAAGGGAAGTGACAGAAAATAAAGATAAAATTTTAATAAATAATTGATTGACAAGAACATTTTTTAATATTGTTTGTTTATTTATCTATAAAGTCTAAAAGAATATAAGTATGAATAGTTTATAAGAAAGATTTATTATTTAGTTTTAAACCTTTTTAAAAGCGTATTTACATCCTAAACCTTTTGATGGAATGCGAATTGAAATCCAAATATTCTTCGAAATTATTTAAGATGTAAGCTTTTTCTAAACTCTCTTAGAATACTTTTCTTTTTCTTTTTTTTTTTTTTCCTTTTTTGTTTTTCAAACTTTCAATATGCTTTTAAAGTAGAGTATATTTAAAATTTTTGAAATGGTTCATTTACTCTCGTTATTATCTCTACGGCTTCCAAGCTATTGCTAAGGCATGTCTTATTTTTAACAAGGCTTTAACGACGATTTGGAGAAGTAAATGCACGTGCACCTTTGTAAAGTTTTGAAAAGGTAAAAGCATATTTATAATTTAAAATGTGTATCCAAATCTCCCTATGACGTTGTAATTTACCTATTTATGTTGGAATTAAATATGTCATATTCTTTTAGGTGGTTTTTCCTATAGCCAAAATTTTATGTTGTTCAAGCCATTAGATACGTCAATGTTGTCATACTCATTGGATTTTTTTCTTTATTTTTTCGTTAGGAGATTTTCTACCACTTGACGTATTGGATTGTTAAACGACACTTTCATATCCTGTAAGTGAGATGAGATAATGCAAAATGGTATGACTACTATTTTTATCCACCGTACACAATAATGTTTTCTTTACTAAATAACATCACATTGGCCAGGTACACTTTGGAGACAATATAATACTAAATTTGAAGTCCAATTTTGAGTTAATGTATATCACTTTGTAAGCTTGAATTTGATTTAATTAAATTGATTAGGCTTGATTTATATATAATTTTTTATAATTAAAATAATATTAATATTCAAACTCCATTGAAATACAATTAATATTTAAATTCAATCTAAATTAGAACTGAGTTGAATTGTCCCTTATTTTGATGGTACTAAGCTTTTTAAGACATCCCTAATGTAAAATGCTTGGCATGTTTTTCAAGACTCAAACATTCAATGTAAAGATGTCTGGCGTTGGGCGAAGGTCCCTCGGTTGGGGATGCACCTTCACAAAGCTACAAAGCTCTATCTTCCCTTTTTTTTTTTTTTTTTTGTTTTTTGGATATTTAATATATGAAAAAGGACCGCGGGTGGGGGGCGGGTATAGGACAACAGGATAGGGCGAAAACCGTAAGGGGAAGGGAAATGGGAAAAAGTGGAGACCGGTGAAAAGGGAAAAAATAAAGGGAGGAGTAAAGGAAAAAATAAATAAAGAAGAGAGGGAGGGCAAAAATAGATATTAAAATAGGAAAAAAAGGGGAAAAAAATAGTAACTCATTTGTGTTTTATATGTTTATATTTTATTTATTTTTATTTTCGATTTTTAGCTATGTATCTCAATTCTTTTCAATTGAGAATAAAAATTTCTTCATAATTTTTTTTAAGCTAACTAATTGATAAATTCAAATGGAATTATAAAAATTTCTTAATATTTTTTCTTTTTGATATTCTCATTGTATTTTTTTTTTATATGTTTAGATATGTAATTAAAAATAATTATAATATAGGACGCAACAAAAACTTTAAAAGGCCTAAAGGAGTGGTTTAAAAGGAACTTAAAAATAAACTATAAAGTGTTTTAAAATAAAGTGTTTCTTAAAAGTGTTAATGTGATAATGTAAGAATCCAATAGAGTTCGAATGAGCTAAGGGTTGAGGTTGGCCGTATGCGAAGATAACAAGATGTTTGGGATCCGATTGCATCATTTCAAACTTTTGCAACGACCGTCATGTCATGTACACAAAGCAATCGACTAATTATAATTTTGTCGCAAAATCACACATTCCCAGCCACTTTTTTTAAGTACGTGGATGCACAGATTATGTCAAGATATCAACATTAGTTAGCCTTTCTTAAAACCTAGTACTAGTATATTGTTATACGAGCACATATCATATATGTAGTTCTTACAAATTATACAAGAAAAAGGGCGTGTCATGTCACATTTCAAGCCTAGAAAAATAAAACCTATGTTGTTTTTATTTCTAAGTCCAAAAATTCCACCAAGCTTGTGAATTGGTAAATGAGTAATCAGAAGTGCAACTTGAGCCTGAATAGTCCCATTTCTCAGCCAACCCTAAAGGACCAACCTCTTCTTGTTCTCCCTCACCACCATCCATTTTCAGGATTCCGCACCTTTCTACTTCCCTCGAATTGTTTTTACTCTTGCTTGACTTGTCATCCTCCATTATCAGTCTTCGTACAAAATCGTCCTGTTGGTCGATCGGGTTCGCTTCGGTTTCGCGGTTGTTGTGTTCTCCCTCTGCTGAATTCCTCTCCCAACCGTGCTCTTCCAATTCCACGGAACATCTATTCCCTTCTTCATGTCTGTCTAGTACTTCGTTCAATTTCTGCATCTGCTGATAAAACATCAAATGGCACTGCTAAGTGTCTTGTATGAAAAAAGTGTTTCTACATCCAATCAATTGATTAATGAGTTTATCAAGAAATTAAGAGTTAAACTTATATGATATCTGAATTCATCGTGAATTGTCAATTTCCTTTCTAAATTGTTCCCTTGTTGAATTTTGGTACCTAAATTTAGTATTTTTGCTAAATTAATTCATGTTGCCATTCAATAAGACAAATTATAAAAAAAATGAAGCCCATATGCCAAATTGCCGAAAAAGAAGAAGAAGAAGAAGATAAAAACATTAAAAACGCTATGCAGATAAGTTTGAGAAGTATTATTTGCTCAAAACCTATATATGAAGTGCATCTAAAGTCTCTTTTTAGTCTTTACATTAGTTCCCCCATGCCAATTCATTTGATTTTCAGAACATAGCTCTGTGTTATTTGCAGCAATCACCCATAGTTTTCACCGCGCTCTACCACCAGCCACATAATTCAAAACAACACATCAATGATCGCTCGACGCAACTCACAGGGCAAAAGGCGTTTGTACCGACTGAATTATGAGGCCTCGATGCAGAGTCTCAGTGCTACGATGAGCACTTTGTGCATGGATGAGCCTTTAATGATTATATAGCAATTTGTTTTTTTGGGGGGCCTAAATGCTATTACCTAATACATATGACATAATAGTTATGAATAACAATACATACATGACAAAATAACATATGATTAGTTTATTATTAAGAAGTACTAAGCTAAACTAGAGACAGGAAATTTTTTTTTTTTTAATTTTTTTAAAGAAAGGTCCATGTGCATACCTCAGCTTCCAAATGGTGCTTTTCCTTCTTCAAACACTCAAACTCATTCATAAGATTATCATACTTCGCTTTTAATGCTCTAAAGTCTTGCTCTACTTGCTTTGATTTCCATCTAGCCCTTCTGTTCTGAAACCATATAGCAACCTGCCTTGGTTGGAGACCCAGTTCTTTTGCTAACATAACTTTCTTTCTTGGGTCAGGCTTTGTTTCCGATTCAAACATACTCTCCAACAGCTTGATCTGTTCATCACTGAAGCTCTTCTTGTTCTTGTTGTTCTTGTTCTTCTTCTTTTTCCATGTTGTTGTGTTGTTGTTGATGCTGAAGCTGTTGTTTTCATTCATCTCCATCACTTCAGCTAATGCGGGTGTATAGTCTTTTCTCTATATTAATAATCTCTAAGGATGAGGAAATAATATTTTCTTTTAATAAAGAAAGAAAGAATCTGAAATTTGAAAGTGAATGTGCTCTTTAAGTATATGCAGCGCAGGGAGGTGTGGGCTGTTAATTTAAATAGACGGCCATGATTGGTTTTGTGCTGGCTTGGAGTTTTCCTGCTCCCCATCATATGTTTTTATACGTGGCCCAGCCAATATTAAATAATAATAAATTATTATATAAGCATATACTTTTTCGTTTTGCTATATATGCTATTTCTTCTTCTTCTTTTTTTTTTTTCCTTGGTGTTTTAAGTTTTACTCTTTTAAAGTAATGCATAAGAGATCCATGCTAAACATAACATCTAAAAATCCCAAAATAGTTAATTTGGGTGCTTGATAAGTTGTTTATCAGGTAAAAATTAGATGGTCCAACAATCATTTATAGGTGATTTGTTTAATGAATTTTTGACAAATAGATAGTCCAATCTCTATAAAGAAAATGAGATCCATGATCCATATATGGATCTTCTTATTCTAAGAAGAAATCATCTAACTTTGAACCTGTTTAATTTTATAATAGAAAAGTTAGATTTCATTGAAGAGAAATTGTTTCATAAAACCTTATATAGGCAATTGGGTCTCGATTCATTGGTGTTTAATACTTGAGTTCAAGTATTTCAATTCTAAGTTTGGATTTAAGGATTCGTATATAATTTAGGGAACTTAAGATTCGTATTTAATTTAGATTTAAATGAGACAACACTGGTCAATGCTCAATCGAGATCACATTAAAAGTTTGTGATGTTTTGTTTTTGATTTAAATATTGGATGAAAGACTAAAAGATGAAGGATATTGAATAGCAGATTAACCTTTATAAAATGTAGAAGAACTCAAACTAAATAAGTAATACAACTTAGTATATTAAAAAGGCATCAATAATTGGGTAATGTCTTTTGAAATTTTATGCAAGTAATAATTAATTTTACTTTTTATTTTTGTATCAATATGTATCGATCTCGTAAAATACTAATTACATGTATATATAAAGTGGAAAATATGAAAGTATGTGCATGTTTTCCGTCATTAGCCAAAACACCAACGATGGGGGCATAAAAGTTGTGTCATAGTTGTGATGATTGGGACAAAAGATCGATTGTTTAATCCAAGCCAAAGGGATCAATATGACACTATCGTAACGTAGTGTCTTACCTATATCCCTCTTATGGCTACTGGATGTATCTATCTTTCTTTCTCTTACTATTTTGATGCTATGATTCAATTACTACTTTTAATAATTAACTCCGCCGAACGCTGAAATTGGAAACCATAGGCATGTAGGTCTAGGTAAAGTTTGCCAATTCGTATGGCCACACATTTTGATTGTTCTCCTTTAGGAAGCTTTGCCGTCTCGTATGCGATGACGAGGGTGCTTAAGCATCAAAGTGAGCCCTAAGGAATCTCTGTTCCTAGTTCGATCCTGAAGATATTTGTGCTGCTTCATCCTTGACATTTTATTTATTTTCTATTTCAGTTCTCTCTCTCTTTATATTTATATATATATATATTTATTTATTTGAGTTCCCTATGAATTCAAACCTTTACAAAATAAATCATTTTATTAATAGTGTTAGCTTTTTAATTAGGGATTATATATGGTTTAATTCAATTGGTCCACATAATTATATAGAATAAATAATATTATAAAATGAACAACCTTTCATCATATCTGTAGCCATTCCAATCAAGCAACTCTCTTAGGTAGTCATCGACTACTCCTAACCTTGCCATGCTAGAAATAAATTTTTATTTTTTTCCAATTTTTTTTACAATTTTTTTTTATTTTGTTGCTTTATTTAATCTTTATTGATACTCAATTCTTGCTCAAACTAAGACCTAATGAGTGAAGCCCATTACAAGACACATCAAGCAAGTAGCGTCCTATGTGTCATGCCATGACTCCCCCGTGAGCCTACGAGCTTATGCCAATGAAAAATGCCAACCAAGGGTGAGCCAATTGCTCGCATTATTACGTGCTTAGCAAGCAAAATAACAAATTTCTGAATAGACCAATCCCTAACCAACGAATCGGCGCTTGTTGACCGTCTAAGGTAAGCTTGAGGCTCAACTCATTCCATCGAGCATCAGTTGACCCCTCAATGAGTGTTTCAGCCCCACTTTTATCTTTAGTAGTTATAGCCCACTATAACTCATTAATGAGCATATGATATATGTGGTACGACTGGTGTACTGAATACTCCTGCCCTGCTAGATCACTAAGTTGAAAATTTAGTGGCTTGATTGGCTTTAGCATGTTGCCGATAGTAAAGCCTTGTCCTCCATTACGGAGCACACTATTTGCTAGCAACCAGTACGAATAAGCCCTCAATCGCCATGTCTTTCGGTAAATCACATAAAAGACACTAAACGCCAATAAATAAGGACATCTGATCTAACTTTTTCGAACCCCTTTCTCTATCTTATTCCCTCTCAGACTTCCTCCTCTTCCCCTGTTGAGAGGAGAAGTTGAAGACGCACACACACATACACACACTAGGCAAGTATAGCTCACTAAGTCTTCAGTGCTCGCCTCCCCCTTTCTTAGTCCTCCATGCTGATTTTAGTGTCAAAGGGCTCCTGTGGTCTTGCTCACAGGGAGCTTTTTTATCGGTATTAAGGAGCAAGAGGTGAAATCCAATCCAATTCAACCTCATATGTCTTAGTTAGTCTCCACTTTGATTAAGAGTCTTTAAATATTTTATAATATTATTATTTAATAAAAGTATGTAGACCAATAAGATGGTGCCACGTAGTTGGATCTTTTTTTTTTAACTTTTTATATATTATCTTTTTTAGTTATCTATTTTTTATTAATTTTATTTAATTTTTGTAATTATATTATATTATTTATTTATATAATTACTTAGGCCAATGAAGTTGTAGCTTGTGCCATTCCCTAATGAAAAAGTTAACACCACTAATAAAAAGATTTACTTGCAAACATTGAGGATTTAAATATAAAAAACAAATAAATAAAGAAATAAATAAACGTTTAGGATTAAAATAGAAAAATAATGAAATGTTAAGAACTCAATTTGTATTTTTCCATTTAGTTTCTATATTCATGGTTTTCACCATTGAAATTGTTATTGGAGTTACTATAAAGTAAATGAAGTAATTCAAAGTGTAATATTAAATTTTGTCCAATATTGATCTTGTAACAAAAAATAAACAAAAAAAATTAAGATTATAAAATTACTATTGTAGTATTTTTTGTCATGCTATAAAACCAAGGATGTGACAATTTTGTCGTATAAACATATCACTACCAAAGTATACAAGTCTATGCTTTAACTGAATTTTAATTTGAAAAATCTCCATAATATCTCAATAAGGTAAATACTTCAAGTTAACAAATATCCAAATCAATATAAAGCTAATGATTTCACCTATCAACAAAAGTCTTTCGAATGCTAACAATTTAAGCATTATGAACTAATAGAAGACTAAAAAAAGTTTTTAGTCATCAACATAGTCGGAGCCATCATCCAATCCATTCTCATAATACAAGCCATGAACAAAGTTGAATGGATTTAGCTTATAGATATCACTAGCACTTAAAAATTTATACATTCCATAATAGTTAAGCAATAGCAACTAATATATAATTACCGCATACAACTACATGAGAATACCACGCCAACATTCACATAATTAGCCTCATTTAACTATATGCATCAACAATTTATTATCTTGTAATTTATAAAGTAAACAATACGATCTTCACATTTCAACATTTGAAGTAACTTAAACTCTAATAATACACATATGTTGTATAAAATATAGTGCAAAACGTCATCTAATCTAAATAGCAGTACCAAAATCAAATCTTCTCATTTTAGGTTTATTACTATTTTTAGCCATCATTTAACTTGTTCACTATATCTATCCAAAAACACATCTTATTTCATCATTCAGTAATCGGTTAATCAACAATCTACCTTCCTTCATAAGAGTGATCCCTTACTTAAACTATCATCATATTACTTATGATTATTACCCTTACAATAGGATGAAAGACCCATGATCGCCTCTTTCTGTACTTTAGGTCTAGATGCATGCACAAACAATTAGACATTTATTTGGAGGACATATAATTTTATGTTTTCTTTTTCCTAACCTTACACGTGCAAATAACAACCAGTAGTAGCCATGTATTTGAAATTCACTCAAGATTTTGAGAACAATCAAAATTGAAATGGCCTCTTAAAACTAAATATAAATTCAAGTGATTAAAACTTAATTATCCTAAGGAGTCGCAACTTCTATAGCTATTGCTTGATTTCTTACTTAAAATATCATTTTAAATCTCAAATGGATTGACTAGAACTTACCAAAGCAAATTTGATCGGCTTTAGAAAGTAGTTGATCAAGACACATGACAAAGAAGTTTAATTACTCGGTTTCAAATCGAGTCAACCTAAACAAAAATTCAGTCCACCTTGATTGAAGCTCAGCTTATTGATACTCTATTTTAGGAACTAGACCGGCTCCGGCCCCACCCCCCCTCCCCCCCGCCGCCGCCGCCACAAGGCTCATTCTGACCTATTAAGTCCATGGGCCAACCTATTTCAATCCATTCCTGACCTACTTGGGTGTAAGCCCCAAAACTAGCTATTCGAGGTTTCGATCGGTTAAAAGACCTGATCGGGCCTAAATTATAAAGTAAAGCTAGAAATATTGGTAAAATGATCCTGTAAGTTTGAATTTAAGAAAATAAGTAATAAAATAAAAAAATATAAAAATTCCAAAATTTAAGTATATAACTCGTTATTTATCGAAAATACGTAAAATGCATTCTGATAATTAACAAATCGCTAGAGATAAATTATATGTATACTAAAAATCATAAAATGACCTAAATAATATTTAGGAATATTTATTTTTACTATATACGAATTTACATGTAGGTAAAAATACGTGTAATTACATAAAATACGCGTAATGTGCTAAAATCATACTAAATAATTAAAGAAAATTCATAATTAATTAAGGAAAAATAAATAAAAATAAGGAATGATCCAAATATAGGTCGTGGCAGCTGGGAAAAATAAGAAAAAAATCGGCCAATTAAATTAAGACAACATAAAAGCAAAAAATTAAGGGATAAGGCAATTGTCTTGTCCAATTTAATGTATAATAAATTTTATAAAACTCTATAAATAGAGAAAAAAATTTAGAAGATCATTTTGATAGTTAAAAATCATAGAAAATTAGGGAGAGGCAAAAATTGAGAGAAAAACCAAAGAAAAAAAAGAAAAGGAAAACTGTGCAGTTAGGGCCACAAAGGAGAACCCAGATCCGACGGGCAGCTGGGAGTGGACGACCACTACCACCACACGATGGTGGTAGCGCCCAGGTGGGTCGACCACCACCACCACACGATGGTGGTAGCGCCCATGTGGGCCGACACATCCATGGCCACCCAAATCGGTAAGTTCGATTTCCAGCCCGATTTTGTATAATTTTGTAAAAATAGTAAATATTATTAGAAAATTATGAAACTTGTTATTTTGGAATATTTTTGTATGTAGTTTTTAGGAAAAATATTATTTTGATGAAAATATGTCTTGTGATATAGGGTCCTTAAGAAATCATGCAAAACCAAGCATGTTTCAGTTTAGAAATAAATGACCTTAGGAGTGTAGTTTTGAACCCAAAATTTTTGTGTAGACTATTTAGATGATATAGAACAGTGATATGAAGCCCGTTTTCAAAAATTAATTTTCAAAAATTTTAGATAATTTTTAGGCCTTAAAATGAGGCATAAAATGGGTAATTTATGGCTAATTAAGTAATTAAATGGTTAATTACTGATTTAGTGAATAATTATATGTTTTAGGATGTTGAAATCTGATGGAGTATGATACTTGTAGCATTTAGGGTGTTAGATGTAATTATTAGGTTAATTATGTAATAAATAAGTAATATGGAAAAATAGTACATTTTAAGTTAATTTTGTAAATTAGGATAATTAGGTAAAAAATCTGATTTAGGATGAATTTAGACATTTTGAAATAATAATTGATGTTAGGGGATGGTAATTATAGGAATAGAGATATTAAATGTGTATTATGTACATAATAAGTAATAGTACATAATACACAATTATTAGAAATATAATAAACAGAAAATATTATAATAAAAATTGATATTATGATAATAATAAAAATGTACAATAAATCTGATAGGCAACTTGAATTTATGCAATTAGAGGAAAAATGTAAATATTTCTCACATTAGGAGTAAACTCGGTACACTAATAAGAATTTAAGTATACCAGGTGGAATAAAATACTAATTAGAGATAATGATAGTATTTAGGAGATCAGGAAGTAATGTGATTAATTTCACATTATGAGTTGAAATGAATTTATAGGGTTCGAGTATAAAATAATACGCAGAAATCGAACTAAAACTTAATTTAGAAATTAATGCGAGAACCGAACCCGAACCTAACCCCAAATCTAGAATAATTATAAAAGACTTAAGACTTAGATAATTAGGTATATTAAACCCTAGACAACACATAACAATATGCGTTATAGGATAAAATGAACCTATAACAGTTATATGAAAAACTAAAACCACGTTTGTGTTATAGGGATGATCGATGATGGCTTGAGTAAGTTGGACCTCGAGTGAGTGAGCGAGGAATCGAAGTAAGTTAGGATTAATACGATGCTGTATTTTGAAGGCTTAAGATTATGCTTGGTTGTGCTTGTTAGATAGTTGGATGTGTGCATGTGCTTGATTATGGGTGATGCTATGATTCTGTCTGTTGTCTTGGCTTGTATTGTATGGTTTGTATAAAATGATCGATCACCCTAAACTGGACCTAATCAAATATACGACCTATAATCATAATCGGACCTACATAGCAACCCATTAGGAAACTTAGGACTCTCCGGCCAAATACCGACCCCTTCGAAAGGGATAGCGCAAGATTGCAAAATGGTCCCTTCTTCATTTTCAGTCAAACTAAGTGACAGGAGAGGAGGTCGTGGCGAGGGTGAAGACAATGGTTTGAAGGTAGTCGCGGGAGGAGAGAGGTCTCCATTACACAAGCCTGGGTTTGGTCGTGAGCTGTTGCATTAACGGCAACTCCTCAACCCGGATTAGAGCGGGCACAATTTCTCTAGTTTCACGACGGGCTGGACAACGTCGTGCGATGGCATTTGCTTGAACATGTATTGCACCTAATAAGTTTATTGATAACCTTGTTGTGTTTATGGTATAGTTTTAAGTCCTCCATCCTAACTTATTGAGCTGTGGTTGCTCACATCCCTATAGACGTCGTGCAGGTGCTAGCTAAGAAGCGGCAAACAACTACTCTGAAGCTAGCAACTGTTGGATCCTAGAGAGAGGAAAAACATTTGAAAAATAAACACATATTTTTAAAGTTTAAGCTTTTACTTTAGAATTTCTCATTTCTGAATAATGTAATAACTAGAAAATATATTACGGAGAAATATTGTAAACGATATTTGTACTAACTAAATTATAGTGTATATATGTATTTCCTCATTTTCTTAGGTAAATGATTTATTTAAATTACAACTGTTTACTTCAAAGCGGGTTAGTCGTGGACGCCTTATGTAAATCAGGTCTAAGATAGCGGTTGTAAGGCCAACTTCTATCTTAGGAAGGTTTACATGATAGGGCTGTAATGACTCTGCCGTTTCGGGACGTGACATTGGGTGTAAGCCTCGTAACTAATCAATCCGAGGTTTCGATCGGTTGAAAGACCCGATCGAGCTTAAATTATAAAGTAAAGCTAGAAATATTAGTAAACCGATCCCGTAAGTTTGAATTTAAGAAAATAAGTAATAAAATAGGAGACTACAAAATTTTCAAATTTTAAGTATATAACTCTTTATTTATCGAAAATGCGTAAAATGCATTCCAGTACTTAACAAATCACTAGAGATAAATTATATGTATACTAAAAATTATAAAATAGCTTAAATAATATTTAGTAATATTTATTTGTACTACATATGAATTTACATGTAGGTATAAATATGCGTAATTACTTAAAATACGCGAAATGTGCTAAAATTATACTAAATAATTAAAGAAAATTTATAATTAATTAATAAAAAATTAATAAAAATCAGGAAAAATTAATAATGATCCAAATTAGGTCGTGGCAGGTCAGAATCCACAAAATAAAAATTAACCAATTAAAATTACACAACACAAAAGCCAAAAATCAAGGAAATTGGGCAAAGTCATGTTTAATTAATACACAATAATTACACTAAAGCTCTATAAATAGGAAGAAAAATTCAGAAGCTCATTTGGACAGTTAGAAATCAGAGAAAATTAGGGAGAGGCAAAAATCGAGAGAAAAAACCAAGAAAAAAAAAAGAAAATGAAAACTGTGTAATTAAGGCCACAAAGGAGAACTCAGACTCGACGGGCAGCTGGGAGTGGATGGCTACCACCACCATAACCATATGATGGTGGCAGCGCACAGGCCGGTCGACAAGGCCACGGTAGCCGGCGGTGGCCGAAGCCACCCAGACTCGTGAATCTGATTTCCAACCCGATTCTTGTATAATTTTGTAAAAATAGTAAATAATTTTAGAAAATTATGAAACTTGTTATTTTGAGGTTTTACTGTATGTAGATTTAGGGAAAAAGAGTGATTTAGTTTAATCACGTCTGAAAATATAGGGTCCTTAAGAAATCGTACAAAATAGAGCATGATTAGAATGTAAAATAAATAGGCTTAAGAGTGTAGTTTGGAGCTCAATTTTTTTTTCTGTAGGATGCTCATGTGATATAGAATAGTGCTATGATGCCATTTTTTTAAAATTAATTTTTGAAATTTTTAAGTTAATTTTTAGCCTTAAAATGATGGAAAAATTGGGTAATTTAGGATTAATTAGGTGATTAAGATATTAATTACTGATTTAGATAGTAATTAGATGCTTAGGGATGTTAATCTCTGATGTGGAACCCTAATCCTAACCTTTGGAGTATTAAGTTTGGTTCATTTAGGAAATTAGGTAATTAATATAAGAAATTAGTAATATGTGAAATCGTAAATTAATAAATCTAAAAAAATTAGGGTTATTTAGATAATATTAGAGTTAAAATCAGAATAATATTACAGCTGAATTAAGATTGAATTTTAGGTAATTATATAAAAAAGTAAGATTTTCTCACATCAGGGATAAATCCGATATTCTAATTAGGACTAGTGTATACCGAATAACTTAGAATACTAAATTAAGACCCAATAAGATATTTGAATACTCGAGTTTAATATGATTAATTTCACATTAGGATTTGAGCATGTTTAGGACTTAGAAATCAAACTAAAACCTAATTTAGAAATTGATGCGGAAACTGAATCCGAACCTAACCTCTAACCTTAAATACTTGTAAAAGACTTAAGACCTAGATAATTAGGTATATTAAATCCTAAACAAAATATAACAATAAGCGTTATAGGATAAAATGAACCTATAACAGTTATATGAAAAACTGAAATCGCGTTTGTATTATAGAGATGATCGGCGATGGCCTGAGCAAGTTGGACCTCGAGTGAGTGAGCGAGAAGTCGAGGTAAGTTGGGAATTAATACATTGCTGTATTTTGGAGGCTTGATATTATGCTTAGTTGTGCTTGTTAGATAGTTGGATGTGTGCATGTGTTTGCTTATGGGTGATACTATGATTCTGTTTGTTACTCTGTCATGTATTGTATGACTTGTATGAAATGATTGATCACCCTAAACTAGACTTAGTTTAATATACGACCAGTAATCATAATCGGACATGCATAGTAACCCGTTAAGGGAACTTAAGACTCTCCGGCCAAATATTGACTCCTTCGAAAGGGATAGCGTAGGATTGCAAAATGGTCCCTTCTTCATCCTTAGTCGAACTAAGTGACAGGAGAGGAGGTCGCGGCGAGGGTGAAGATAGTGGTTCGAAGGTAGTCGCGGGAGGAGCGAGGTCTCTATTACACAAGCCTGGGTTTGGTCGTGAGCTGTTGCATTAACGGCAACTCCTCAACCCGGATTAGAGCGGGCACAATTTCTTTAATCTCACGACAGGCCGGACAACGTCGTGCGATGGTATTTGCTTGAACATGCATTGCACCTTATAAGTGATTGAAAACCTTGTTGTGTGTATGGTATAATTTTAAGTCCTCCGTCCTAACTTACTGAGTTGTGGTTGCTCGCATCCCTATAGACGTCGTGCAGGTGCTGGCTAAGAAGCGGTAAACAACTACCCTGAAGCTAGTAACTGCTAGATCTTGGGGAGTGAGGAAAAACATTGAAGAATAAACATACATATTTTAAGGTCTAAGTTTTTATTTTAGAATTATTTTTCATTTTTAAATAATATAATAACTGAATTAAAGTGTTATATATATATATATATAAATTTTCTCACTTTCTTAGGCAAATGATCTATTTAAATTACAAACTGTATACTTCAAAGCGGGTTAGTCATGGACGCCTTATATAGATTAGGTCTAAGATAGCGGTTGTAAGGTCAACTTCTATCTTAGGATGGTTTACACGGCGGGATTGTTATGATTCTGCCGTTTCGGGGCGTGACATTGGGTCTTAGTCCAACTTGCTCACCATGTTCTCTAACCTATGATCAACCTCCATCTTAATACTTGAGTTACTCATGGCTCGAGATCCATACTTAGATCATCATATTCCTCTCATAGTACTTATGCCCAAGCCCTCTTTTAAGTCTGGAGACTTTCTTAGATAGCTCGAATAAAGGACAAATGGGCACTAAATAGAGATACACATAAACCTAGGATGGATGGGCAACTACATGCTATGTCACCTCAAAGATTTAAGGATCTTGCCCAAAATAGGAAGATAACCTTTCCCATTTTGGTGGAATTATCATATATCCACTTTTTGAATATCTCTTGCTTATCATCACTATAAATAGGGACCAACACCCATCAATAAAGGTACCTTCACTCACTCTTGCACACTCCTTCTTGCTATTGCATTCATCCCACAAACAAGTTCCAACTTAAGTATCAAAGTGACCCTGCTGAACAATTTCCCGGTGCCCTTCATTGTATGCTTGTTTATAAGCTTAGATCCATCAATTCAAGGCCCAAATTAAGCTTGATCTTTGCCAATGAAATATACTAATGTCATAGCCGAGCATGTTGTAAATGGGAATTTAACCAACCAACTTGGTCTAAACTCCAAAATCTAAAGTTCTTCTTGAGAAATCTATCAAAACACCTTATCTACGTAATTTATACCTTTAAAAGATTGAATTATGGATCAACTAACCCAACAATTGACAACTTGTATCAAAATTCATTATACAACTCCAAATTGTTTGTTATGGAGAATTGATTAGTTCTTGATTTTTTAACTATTCGCATTAATTATAGAAATCATGATTTTTACATTTTAGCAATTGAATCATAATTCATTGTACAACTTTGAAATAGATTAATACCTTAAAGGGTAAAATTATTCTAACAAGAAATTGTAAGTAATAATAAGGAAAAGGAAAAGGAAAAGGAAAGAGAAAGAACACCTTAAATATGAACTAACGGCAAGTCTCAGTTATTTTTTAAGCATTTCAATTTGATAATTGTAAAATAAAAATACAACACACATTAAAAACTAATTGAAGATATTTTCTATAAAACTAGTGCAAAAGACATTGGAATGAAGTTCTATGGATATAGCAATACTTACATTGTTAAACCTAGAGTGGTTATTTTATCGAAACACTAATGAAATCCATCCTCATTATATTTTAAATCAATTTTCATAAATGAGTATATTAGAGCAATTTTCAAGGATATAAAAGGAAAATTCATTGCAGTTTCTATTTAAAGAGAACATTGTGGACAAGGTGGTGAATTACTATTTTTCCTTGACATTTAAAATACCTTTTAGGGTATTTCAATTTGATAATTGTAAAATAAATGTCTAACATGCATTAAAAACTACTTAAAGATATTTTCTATTAGGGATGCCATTGGGAAGGTCATTATAGTGTATCTAACTCACACAACTTGACAATTCCTCTATACGGTCTAACCTTATATTGTTTTGGAATCGATTTTAGATCAGGTTTTGGAAAGGGCTTTAAAACTCTATGGGGTTCTGTATCGGGTTGTAAGACTTATAAACACCCAACAAGACACCTCTAACTTGATAAAAAAAAAACATGATATATATTTCATGTTTACATATATTATACTATACATAAGTAAATAATAATAATAATACTGTCTACATATACTATGCTTGTAAGGAAACTTGTATTAGGTAAACGATACTTTGTTTCTCTATATTTTCTCTCTCTCTAGTGAGTTAATTGACCATTGAGGATTGCACTTGATGAAAAAAATACTAGAACAAAATCGCTACTCGTCCTTCACTTGATTTCATTTCTCTAAAATTATACAAGTTCATCAAATTGTACATGATTTCACTTTTGCTATTGTTTAATAGTTAAGAGAAAGTAAGGACCATACAACATTAAGATCACAAATATTCACTTGATAGCTTTGAATTCATAATCGAGTTTATGGTTTTTGTAAGAGAGAAACTTAAATCACAAGGTTACTTCTCACTATTACATTATGGGATAGGAATATTGCCATAATCAGTATATCAAGCTTTATTTGAAAAACTAAGATTGGTTGTATATTCTATGGTTGTTCAAGTTTACTAATGCTTGTTATTTAGTTTCTTTTATTGCCATGTGCTTTCTTTATGGCAAATGAGAGCAATTATCAAGTTGGGTTGGGTCGTCAAAGGGTAAATACAACTATACATAGGCGGGTTCTGAGATCAGGGTAAAAAGCCTATAGGATTTTAAGGCAAGTCTTGGGAAGCCTTACAAGCTAATGGGTAGAATTCAAATTTTGCAAAACTCGTCATCCTTATGTGAAACTAACTTTTTCATTGAAAATGAAGAAAACATTAGAAGGAAGTCAAATGGATATCACAACACTTACATTGTTAAACCTAGAAAAGTTGTTTTTATTGAAACACTCATGATATCCATCCCCATTATATTTTAAATAGATTTTTGTAAATGGATGTCTTGGAGTAATTGTCAAGGATATAAAGAGAAATTCATTGTGGCTTTTAGGATTGATTATTAGGAGAAATTACACGAAACTCTCTATAAACTTTGATTTTAGTGCGAATTACCTCCTCGAATTTTCAAAGCGTAATCTTTTAGCCTTAAATTTTTATAAATTGATAAATATCCTTCTAGGTTGATAATAACCCATTAAATTTTGATTTTTATGTGTAAACAACCCCCTAAATATTGTGATGTTTATATACTAAAATCAAAATTAAAAAAGATTATGGAGATTATTTGTTAATTCATAAAAGTTTGAAGATAAAAAACCATACTTTGAAAATATAGAGTGTTAATTTAAACCAAAATTAAAGTTGATGACAGTTATCTACACTTTCTTCTTTATATTAATTTAGCCTGGGAGAAAGTGCTCATATGGCAACATTAATATTTTCCTTTTAAATATTCTAAGTTTACACCACTAACTTTAGAATTTGATATTCGAGATGCAGTATTTCAATATACCAAAATTTTAAAGTCGGATGAAGCTCAAAGGCTAAAAAAATTTACAGAATATTTTAACCGACTCAACACAGGAAAGTTAAAGTTGAATAATTCCATTATATGAACATTGTTCTTTGGCAATAATTATCCATAAAATCGACCCTCTCGTTCCCGTCCATTCTGATATACGATGAGCCCAAGAGAAAAGGACAAAAGAATAAACAACGCAGCTGCTGAACATAGAAAAAACGCTACAATCATAATTTTACAACGCTTCGGTTGATGTCTCCTTGCTAAGATAAGTACACATATCAAATTCATGTCCCCACTTTAATAATTTCAATTTAGATCGCCTGATAACGACAAAGCAACTTGGGTTACATGGTCAAGGATAATCACAAAAACAAGCAACCATTTCTTCACTAATAGCTAATCATATTATGTGGGTCCTGGCCCTTCAACACAATGTTACTTTCCATTGCCATTTCGGCTAGCTAGCTAGCCTTAAATTTGCAATTGAAGCAGAAAAGAAAAAAGAAAAAAAAAAAAAGAAGAATAAAAATATCCTAGAAGACCCCATCACAAACTTACAACGTTTGAACCGAAATTAATATGTTGCTCTCATCTTCTTGAAACAGTACCATGAAAAACTGTGGCAGCAGCCTAGCCCTTTACTTACTTGTCGGACATGGCTTTGCTGCAATGGTGAGAAGTCCATATCAATGGTTGGCGAGGTGTCTTTTGAAAACAAGATTACATGTGGCTTTTAACTTTCTTTGGATGCTTTTGGGATTAGGCTAAAGCTTGCACGTAACTGGGGACATCTTTGACAAGAAAGTCTAAGAAAGAAGGTTTGTATTATCCTTGAATTTTTTTTTTTTCTCTTTATCATTGTAAATGCTTTTGTCAACAAAAGTAGAAATAAATTATTAGTTTTTCTATTGCCTCTCAATTTATTTTTTCTACATTTTCTTTAATTTATCTATTTACAATATTGTTACGCATTATTAACGGTTAATATTATAAAAAAAAATATTATGATGATATTATAGGTTATTTCAAAATTCGAAACGATCTCAATCATTAATTTACAAATTAAAAAAAATTAAGAGATGAAAAGTTAAGATGATCCAAATCTAAGTTAATCCTTTTTATTTGTAAGGAAAAAATGTTAATGAATGCTTTAGAAATTATCTTATTTTTGTAAAAATGACTTCTGATCGAATTCCCGAGATTGACGATCAAAATCCTTATTTTGTTGAAGAGGAAGGGTGCCAAATGATATTAAATGATCTAAGACATTATTAAGAAGATGAATAAAAAAGAAATTAACGATTTTATAACCTAATGGTATAGATATTACTTTAATATCTCAATGGGATGAATTAGGTTTGAATTCCTTTTCTTCTTAGATTGAATAAGCTCTTATGGAATAAGTATTCGGTATTTGTAAACTTTTCAGTACTATTTTATTCAATGTCTGTTCAATTACTCTTTGTAATCACTAAAAAAAATGACTTATACCTATTTATACAGGTCACTAAAAAAAATTATTAATACCTATTTATATAAGTCTTATAATCAATATTTGTAATAAGTTTATATTTTAGAGTTTCCAATCATTTTGGCAAACTTGCTTATAATAACCCAGGTATAAACATACCGAGCGCTTTTAAGTCTTTTCCAGACAGATCCATTGCCTCTTTTGTTTTTAGGTTAATTTGACCTTTTATGGCACATAGGCTATAAGCCTATAATAGATTATACGTGTGGCAAACTTCGTTAGGGTTTGTTAGAGCCAAACTCCTAGATATTTTTTCAATCGTTTTGATTTGATCCAAATGTTGTAAGTTTTTTTTTTTTTTCTTTTGATGTGTTTGATTTTTTATCAATAGTACTAAATTGAAATTATCGATAATAAAATATCTTAATATATTATATTTTTATATGTAACAGAGAAATGTTACTTTTTCGATTGTTAATGTTTTATATGTTCATAATTGAAGGTATATTAGTCCTTTTTTTTTTTTTTTTTCTTGTTGGGAACAACTTGACGTTTATAAGTATATATGTACCGTCCCCCAATCTAAAAGAGACTATATTCAAGCCAAAAAATGACTTATGGCCCTTCAAGGTCCAAAAATTCCTAACTAGTATAGGCTAAGCATTTACAACCTTAATTTCATATTTATTAACAAGGTAATTCGTAATATTAAATAGAAACTCGGACTTGATTAGTTTAAATAATTATTATTATTTTTAATTTGAACTCGAGCTTAGTCAAGTTTAAAATGAGTCGAATTTAAATGGTTCATAAATAACTCGATTCATTTATAACCCAAAGATATTATTTAACTAGCTTGAGAAAGAGGTAAGTTTAGTCCTTAAGGATAAAACAAATGTGATTATAAAAGAAGAGAGTTAATGATCCAACATAACAGCGTTGTCAAAGGATCCGTATGGAAGAGACATGCCAGTCATATTTATGATTTGTGGGAAATGCTTAAAAGGAGCATGCAGTCAGGTTAACTGTCATTATGGATGCAAAATAATCATAAATGGCCAAAATAATAGGGAAATGACATACGAAATTATTCAAACATCGAGATGGAGGATTAAGCGTTAAATTACTGTAAACTCCTCGAGCCCAAATAACGGAAGAACAATGGACGGTTCATGCAACTGCGTGTGCGTGCGCATTTGTGTGTGCGCTTGTGTGTCTATAGGTGTGTTTGTGTTCTTCTCCTTCCACAAATTAGCTTAAAATTTAGATGCAATTTTTATCTAGAAGTCTAGTTCTTATATTACTATTCTTTTGTTATTTGTTTTGCAATTCACCCTTCTGTTTGCAACAGTTGTCTCACAACATCATGAATCCCGATGGTTTTAACTTAAAAGTCTTCATATTAGCCTTGAGCCTTCGTTTTGCTTACTTCTGCAATTTATTTTGATTATCCTTATATCTTAGAGTCAACTTTAGAGTAGAACCAAGTTAGCCTTCGGTTACAACTACCTTAGAATTAGTAAGTTTGTTAAAATCTTTGATGATATAGGCTATAGCATTGGAAAACTAATACATCCTTTTGGTCCACAAATAGGGAAAGAGATTTAATAGGTATTACTTATTACTTGTATGCACAAGTGGGGGATAACTATTAATAGTGTTTGAAAACATAATGATATAGTAATAGTTTTTTAAAAATCGATTAATATCGTATTTGATACTTGAACTTTTTCTAAATGTGCAATTTACTATCTAAGTTTTTAAAAGTTCAATTTGCTATCTAATTGAAGTTTTCGTTATAATTTGCTAATGTGGCATGAATTGACCTATGACAGTAGTATAAATTGACACGTGGCACATTTTTATTGACATGACATAACATATTGCACAAGTATAAATTGACATGTGGTATCTTCTTTTATAGAAACAATACTTTTACTAATTACTAATTTCTATCAATGCATAGTTCACACTTTACCCTTTATCACCTTTCTACTCATGAGTATTTGGGCAATGTATAATATATAGAGGGATTTTTTTCATGTAGCATTCCATTTGGGACAATGCATGAGGTTATGAGGTTTTAAATTGTAACTTGTAGTTTTCAAAAGAGAATGAGTTGATTTAAATTACAGCCTACTACGTAATCCTATAATCTATTAACATATCAAGCAACTTAATTCAACTTACTAGCTTCTTGACGTATATAACAATCATCAATAACCTAATAATAACTCTTGTTCAAAATATTTTATGGATGTTTTTAACGTCCTCAATTCACCAAAAATATAGAACGATCAACTCTTTCATTATTTTATTCAATGAACATAAGTTTCAAAACTTTGCCAACATTACCTGTCTCAATGACACATGAATACAAAAGTAAATTCAAGTCTAACATAAGCCTAAACTTTAACAAGAGAAGTCTCATATGACTTCTCATAACCCAAATTACATAATAGAAACAAATAACTCAACGTTTGACAAATATTTCAATTAAGTTCATAATCTTATTCAAACTACATTAAACCATTTCCATCGTTATAATAGTAGTAGTCATAATAATCAACAACATCATTATAATAGTCAAAATCACTATATTCATCCTCATACTCTCCATAACCTATACTTGCACCAAAAAATAGAAATTCCCAAAGGAGTGACCAAAGCCCAATATAGGTTAGCAAGCACATGTGCATCATCACATAATAAACGCAGAAGCACATACACATTAACTAGCTCAAATTCACTATATGCAATAACAACAATTTCTTATCTTATTATGTTGGTAAAACAAGGTTTTGGTGTTCTGAAACTTAGAATAACTCATAACTCTTGCATGTAAATATATATATATATATATATACATATAGTATGGTAGTGGGTCCTCCCCAATACCCTAGTGTCATCTCTAAGTATTTGTCGATAGTAATTGTGTTCTACATATAGTAACCCTACAAAATGAAACATTGTGGGTGAAGGGGTAGGTGGAGGGCTAGAGTGTTGTCCAGCATAATCACTTCAATACTTAAGTAAGCGATGCTTAAAGTAACAAGTAAGCTTAGTATGCTGAGTGTAAAGAGTTTACCGGTATGTGGTAATAAGATATTTATAAAAAGTAGCGCTGGCAGTTGGAAAACAGTTAGTAAGGAGAGATCTTCTCCTGTAAGTATTGGAGCGTAGGGTTATGGTATTCAATGTGTTTAACTTATCTCGAACGTAGTTGTTGACTTAGTATATTATTCTTATCTTACGCATTCTAATCGTTGTAGAGCTTCTTGGGCTTAGTCAATCCAGGCTTTGGGCTTGAGCCCGCTGTAATGAACCTTAGGTAGCGAAGCGTGTCAAATTTAGATGGGTCTGAGGAATTCATATCTAAAGAACCTTATCAACACCTAGGAACTAAGGAACAACTAAAACTAACCAAATCATTTCAAAGTGATATTTCAATCAGGACAATATCATACGAAGATTATTGGGGTATTACTCCAAGGTCACTGGTCCTCCTAAACCGTTGAACCTAGTTAAGTACACACAACACACTTATTTAGGCCGAATAATTATTAAGTCCATTTAAAAAGTTGTAGTCCTACAAACACAAGCAACATATAATACTTCGTTCCTAACTAAATTGTTTGCTCATATTCTGAAACTTTGCCTTATAACCTATTAAAATGGAAACAAAGTACCTTACTTAGTTTCTAAGCTTAACTAAAAACATTCTTAGACTCAACAACTCAACCACCTCACATTCACTTGTTTCACTTTAAGAACCTAAGATCACTAAGAGGATAACTTAGTTTGTAAAGTGTTTTAGGTGCAGATTAATGTTTAGAAAACATTTAGAAGGGTTTAGGAATAAAAAGAAACACCTAGAGAACATCAACAAACGAAGGGGAATGTCGCTATATGTGTCAAGGAACTTAGCATCTGGATGCTACTTCGCATGGCATCTAGATGCTAAGACTTTGGGGAATATTTCCCCCTAGCATGTCTAAACATTAGAGGAGGTAGCGTCCAGATGCTAGCATGCAGTCTGCAGTTTTCTACAAACTATAGTGGCATTCACACCTTGCAATCCATCCTCATTCTTAGTACATTTAAAACCATCACTCCTGGTATGTTATCCCATTAACAACATAACAAAACCTTATACCTCTCCAAACATCTTTTAAACATCATTCTACATCCAAATTTCATATCAAACTCTTGTATTCACAATAACGGTTCATAAACGAAACATACAAATTCTAACAATGAACTTACCTTAGAGATCCAAAGTTTGCAATTGCATCGTCAAGATCTTGCTGTAAAACCTTTGTAGAACCACGCTAAAATCATTTTACTTAGTATCTTATGGAGAAGAACGGATTTTTAATGGAATTCCGCTATAATTCTTTAATAAAAGGACGTTATCAATCCTTATCTTGGTTCTTACAATCCCGATCTTGTTAAAACACGTTGTAATCTTTTCCTTACTTTAAGATTCATTTGAAAACCTTAGCCAACAAGTACAACATATGAGGGAGAGTTTGCGAGAAGGGTTTCTAAACTCAATATGTAGCTTTTATACTAAGGTTCATGGAAATTCTCCATGCCTAAGATGCCCTTATCACTTATAAATAATCCCACTTATGTCCTTAATAATAATGCTATTTATTTATTATTTTTCCTTTCTATTCGGGTTTTATAGTTTCAACCTTAACTAATGTAACCTATTAGGGTTGCTAACCTGCTAACTTGGTAAATATCTTTTTAAATAATTAACATAATAAGTAAATGAAATGTTGTCCTTTTAGAAAGTGATCAACTATGAAAATATTAGATGATTTGAAGAAATATAAGCTATTAAGTTAATAGACTTAGTGGATTAGGTAAGTTGACTTCCAAACCAACCCACTTTGAACCTTGGTGAATTTAGTGGATTAACTGATGAAGCAACTCACTTCAACTTCTTAAAATGTAATGCTTAGTTGTTAGGGTTTAAGCAAGCCGTTTTGATATGTATTGCACTAGCCTATTTTAAAATACGCGTTAAATGAGCTAGTACATAAAATAATGTTTATTAAAAAGTTAAGAAAGTAGCCTTGACATATTGTTTTTTTTTTTTTTCTTCGTTTTTTGGGTTAAAAGGATCAATCTGTCGAGCTGCACAACCATGGTGCCATGTCAAGTTTTTACGATAGTTTCTATAGGTGAATTGGTTTCATAGAAAGGTTCACTTTTGTCTCCTATTGGAATTCACAACTTGGAACGAATTGATTCAGCTTTGTGTACCACTTCCTTTCCTACTTCGGAGAATGCAACTTCCTTTTCATAAAAGACATGACTAAGTGGTCCAGGTGAATTCATGACATTTGACTAAGATCAGCGAAACTCGCTTGTCTTGCATGCACCCAAATGCTTACGAGTTTAGAACTTTATATCCAATGAAAAATCATGTTCTTTGTGCTAAAGTTTGATATTTTTTTTTATTAAAATTTGTCATTTTATCACAATTCAGAGTTATAATTGATTGAACTGTGGTAATAATCATCAAATTGTTGCAGCAAAATCAAATTGTGGTAATAATATCATAAATTTGCTAAGAAGAATCGAGATTTTGTTTAGGAAAATCGTACATAGAAATTCTTATGGATCTTTTCGCTTTGAAATGCGCATAAACAAGGGCAGATATAATTCCAAACTAACTCGTGAAATGCGTCATGTTGAATTCGTTCGAGGTTTGGTTCAACATTAGATTTATGGTTCGTGTACAAGTTATGCAGTATATTCAATTGAATTTAGAATCATGTCCATCCCAAAATATATCTATATATATATATATATATATATATATGAAAATCAGTTGAACGGTATTTGGGTTTTCTTTTTTCCTTTTTTAATATTTAATATTTCAAAGATGATCATCCAATGCTAACCATTCAACGTCGATTCATTTGGATCTAAGGTCACAAGCTTGTTCCGAGGGATTTGTAAAATAATGATCTGAAACCGTACAGATTTTTTAGTTTAGTGTTTTTGTTTTGCATATCAAATATAGTTGTCATCAAGGACAAGGATAATGGTTAAGTTAAATTTTTCTTATTGGGAGGACACTTAATTGATCGTGTTAACAACTCTGGATTTTGCTAAGGATTGAGATTAGATTACTAAACTTGATTCTTGAGCATTTGGGCTTCATTTACGATCAAAAACACCTGTAAAAATATGCCAAAGTTAGGTTCGATATTACCACTTTGACACTCAAGTTAATCACAAGAAGAAATTTGGTGGAGTAACAAGTATCTAAGTGAAGATGGTTGTGGTCATATCTGTAAGCCCCAAAACTAGCAATTTGAGGTTTCGATCGGTTAAAAGACTCGATCGAACTTAAATTATAAAGTAAAATTAAAAATATTAGGAAAATGATCCCGTAAGTTTAAATTTAAGAAAATAAGCAATAAAATAAAAGAATATAAAAATTCCAAATTTTAAGTATATAACTCGTTATTTATCGAAAATGCGTAAAATACATTCCGATAATTAACGAATCGCTCAAGATAAATTATATATATACTAAAAATCATAGAATAACCTAAATAATATTGAGGAATATTTATTTGTACTATATATGAATTTATATGTATGTAGAAATACGCGTAATTACTTAAAATACACGTAATGTGTTAAAATCATACTAAATAATAAAAAAAAATCATAATTAATTAAGGAAAAATCAAGAAAAATAAAGAATGATCCAGATATAGGTCGTGGCAGCTGGGAAAAATAAGAAAAAATCGGCTAATTAAATTAAGACAATACAAAAGCTAAAAATTAAGAGATAAGGTAATTGTCTTGTCCAATTTAATATACAATAATTACACTAAAGCTCTATAAATAGCAAGAAAAATTTAGAAGCTCATTTGGACAGTTAGAAATCATAGAAAATTAGGGAGATTCGAAAATCAGAGAAAAACCAAAGAAAAAAAAGAAGAAAAACAATGCAATTAGAGCCACAAAGGAGAACCTAAATTCGACGGACAGCTAGAAGTAGACGGCCATCACCACCACCACAGTGGTGGCAGGTGGTGGCAACGCCTAGGTGGGCCGATACACCCATGGCTACCGACGGTGGCCGTGGCCAGAGCCACCTAAATTGGTGAGTTCGATTTCCAGCCCGAATTTGTGTAATTTTGTAAAAATAGTAAATATTATTAGAAAATTATGCATTTTGTTATTATGAAATATTTTTGTATATAGTTTTCAGGAAAAATAGTATTTTGATGAAAATATGTCTCGTGATATAGGGTTCTTAAGAAATCGTGCAAAACCAAACATGTTTCAGTTTAGAAATAAATGATCTTAGGAGTATAGTTTCAAGCCCAAAATTTTTGTGTAAATCACTTAGCTGATATAGAATAGTGCTATGAAGCCCATTTTCAAAAATTAATTTTTGAAATTTTTAGATAATTTTTAGGCCTTAAAATAAGGCATAAAATGGATAATTTAGGGTTAATAAAGTAATTAGATGGTTAATTACTGATTTAGTGAATAAGTACATGTTTTAGAATGTTGAAAGCTGCTGGAGTATGATACTTGTAGCATTTAGGGTGTTAGATGTAATTATTAAGTTAATTATGTAGTAAATAAGTAATAGGAAAAAATAATAAATTTTAAGTTAATTTTGGAAATTAGGATGAATTTAAATATTTTGAAATGATAATTGGTGTTTAGAGACGATAATTAGAGTGATAGAAATATTAGAAGTGTATGATATACATAAAAGGTAATAATACATAATATATAATTATTAGAATATAACAAATAGAAAATATTATAATAAAAATTGATATTTGGATAATAATAAAAATGTACAATAAATCTGATACGAAACTTGAATTTATGTACTTATATGAAAAATGTAAAAATTTCTCACATTAGGAGTGAATTTGGTACACTAATACGGATTTAAGTGTACCGGGTAAAATAAATACTGACTAGGAGTAATGGTGATATTTAGGAGATCAGGAAGTAATGTGATTAATTTCATATTATGGGTTGAAAGAAATTTCTAAGGTTGGAGTATAAAACACTACTTAGAAATCGAACTAAAACATAATTTAGAAATCGATATGAAAACCGAACCTGAATCTAATCCAAAACCTAGAATAATTGTAAAAGACTTAAGACCTAAATAATTAGGCATATTAAATCCTAAACAAAACATAACAATAAACATTATAGGATAAAATGAATTTATAATAGTTATATGAAAAACTGAAACCACGTTTGTGTTATAGGAATGATCGGCGATAGCCTGAGCAAGTCGGACCTCGAGTGAGCGAGCGAAAAGTCTAGGTAAGTTAAGATTAATACAATGCTGTATTTTGGGAGGCTTGAGATTATGCTTGGTTGTGCTTGTTAGATAGTTGGATGTGTGCATATGCTTGATCATGAGTGATGCTATGATTCTGTTTGTTGTTCTGGCATGTATTGTATGAGTTGTATGACATGATTGATCACCTTAAACTGGACTTAATTAAATATACGACAAGTAATTATAATCGGACATGCATGGCAACCCATTAGGGGAACTTAGGACTCTCTGGTCAAATACTGACCCCTTCGAAAGGGATAGCACATGATTGCAATTGGTCTCTTTTTTCATCCTTAGCCGAACTAAGTGACAGGAGAGGAGGTCGCAGCGAGGGTGAAGTCCGTGGTTCGAAGGTAGTCGCGGGAGGAGCGAGGTCTCCATTGCATAAGCTTGAGTTTGGTCGTGAGCTGTTGCATTAATGACAACTCCTCAACCCGGATTAGAGCGGGCACAATTTCTCTATTCTCACGACGGGCTGGACAACGTTGTGCGATAACATTTGCTTGCACATGCATTACACCTAATAAGTTGATTAAAAACCCTGTTGTGTTTGTGGTATAGTTCTAAGTCCTCCATCCTAACTTACTGAGCTGTGGTTGCTCACATCTCTATAGACGTTGTGCAGGTGCTGGCTAAGAAGCGGCAAACAACTACTCTGAAGTTAGCAACTGCTGGATCCTTGGGAATGAGGAAAAATATTGAAGAATTAACACATATGTTATTACGTTTCATTACTGAATAATGTAGTAACTGAATTATAGTGAATATATATAAATTTCCTCACCTTCTTAGGTAAATGATTTATTTAAATTACAAACTATTTACTTCAAAGTGAGTTAGTTGTTGATGCCTTGTGTAGATCAGGTCTAAAATAGCGGTTGTAAGGCCAACTTCTATCTTAGGATGGTTTACACAGCGGGGCTGTTACGATTTTGCCGTTTCAGGGCGTGACAATATCTATGGGCCTCATCTCTTATCACCTATTTTAGGAGATGAGGCCATGATGTTTTAGGAAAGTATGATCTATTATATCTCCAAATGTATTCTCTTCAATAGGTAAGTATATTTAGTTAAATAGATACGTCTTTTAAAAGCCATAGTATACAAAATTTGCTCCCAATACAAGTGACTTTATATTTATTTCAACTCGAGAGCTAAGGTTTGCATGAGCTTGGAAGAGCTCTTAATGTTATGAACCTAGGCTAGGGGCAACCTCATGGAACAGTGCAGTGCACCTAATGGAGATCAAGGATGAAGGAAGTCGACTTGAACTAGAAAAGCCAAGTCCTTGAGAGCTCGGAGGAGCTCTTCAAAGGATGATGTTTATGAGGACCCGACCTAAGATTAGGTTAGGTAGAGTCGTACAAGTCTGCTCGCTTGAAGGTGGTGTAGGATTTTCATGAAGTTGGTGTGTACCATAAGCCTAACTTGAGGGTAGATTGTTAAAACCGATGTGTATTCATAATTAAACTCTAATTTATTTAATTATTTTTTGGAACCAAATATATATAATAACTTTAAGAGAGAGAGGAATCAAACCTAATTCATTGTATTGCAAGATTGTCGTTTATACCACTAAACTATAATGATACGTTTACTTAGGGAGAATTAAAATTATATTTCCTCTTTATTCCTTATTACGACGTTCACTTGGTTTTTTTGTTACGAAATTGTAATTCTATAGAAATCTCTATTACTTAAAATTAAGCATTAGGGAATTCTTAATTTAATTAAAGAATTACGATTTCTCACTATTGTCACCGCCATCGCCATCGCCATCGCCATCGCCGTTACTACCGTTACCACCATTACCATTCTTATCGCTACCATCGACCACCATTGTTACCGTTACTATTGCCGACCACCATTGCTATCGCTACCACCACCATCATTGCCTCCACTACCGACCATTGTAGCCATCGCCATCGCCATCGCTACCGTTACTGCCACCGCCACCGCTACTATCATTATCACCACCACTAACCATCATTATCGCTACTGCTACCGCCACCACCAACAACCACCATAGTCACTATTACCGCTACCATTATCACCACCAACCCATCACTACCACCAATACTAATTATTTTAAGATTAGTTGAGAAAGAAAATTGACTGAGAATAATTTAATTATTAAAGTTATATTACATATTTATTTTTAAATTGCTTATAAATCTAACTAAATAAATTAATATATATATTATACCCTTATTCTATTTTCTAAAGAATTTCAATTTTATTTCTCCTTACTCTATTCCATAAAGTGAACAAACCGTAAAGGTTTTCACTACTCTAAAAAATAACTTAGATCCTTTCCCAACATTATTACCAACATATAGTAAATCTTGATACTTTGAATCATGTTCGAGCAGCATACATGTTATGATAAAATATCAAGTGGAAGCTAATCAATTGATAAGGGTTTGGAATGTGTAATTTTTGTTTAGAGCTTAGATATCCTTATTCATAACTTTCGGCTTTTTTATTTTTTTCAGACCTTAATTAAGCATCTGATATAATTTACGACAAGATGAAGCCAAAGAAGTACCCTATGGAAAACGATCTCAAATCAGAAGCGAGAGGTCCTTAAAGTAGACGAACCGGATAGATTAAGGCATAGCCAAGTCGAGGGAAAAATTACACTCGGTACAATTTGCCCAAATTACCGAATCTTATTTCATATAGCGATTCAATTTTTTTTAGATCAAATTCAACCAAAAATTTTTTAAGTCTAATTCAATCCGGTTTAAATTATTTATAGCTAAATATTTTTATCTCTAATAATATATTTTTCTTTTCATTAAACTTTCATATGTTTTCAGTTATTTTCTTATACATTAATTTTGTGTAAAGATACTTAATAAAAAGTTACATAATACAAACCTTATTTAATTAAACAAAGATAAGAGAGTCTATTCTATGGAACAATAACGAGGAAGGAGAAGTAAAATTATTCATTCAAAAATAATACAAAGACAAAAGAAATACACTAAAAATTGGAAAAGATATGAGAAATATATAAAAAGCACTATGGTTCAATAACGAGGAAGAAGAAGTAAAATTGTTCATTCAAAAATAATACAAAGACAAAAGAAACACACTAAAAACGGGAAAAGATATGAGAAATATATAAAAAGCATCGTAGTTAAAACTTTCATTTGAGAATATACAAGAAAAGGATAATTTAGAAAAAAAAAACTTCTAGGTACGAAATTTCATATGAAACCTACTCAATCCGATCTTAATAACTAACCTAGATTTAAGACAAAAAGAAAATGACAAAAAATTGATGAGATTTAAAATGATTGACCCCAAAAAATATATAAAGGCACAAAACAATTAAGTAAATCTTTTAGTTTAACTAATCTATTCAGTTTGGTTCAAAACAGATTGGTTCAAAACGGGTTGGTTTAATTCACTTTTTCAAACTAAATTGTAAGCTTTATATACATAACCAAACCTAATCATTTGCATAAAATAGATTTTTCAGTTCAATTCATCGATGGTTTTTTTTCCTGAGCTGCTAGAGGATTGTGCAAAAGAGCTCTGAAAAACAAAAATTTTATAGAGTTTCAATTTAGTAATCGAAATTGGCTTCATCGGCTGTTAAAGGCCAAAAAGAAAAAAAGAAAAAGAAAATGGGCCCATCAGTAGGTGGAATGGTGTGTGTTTGAGAATTGAATGTCAACTGGGCTTTATATTGTGGGCTGATAATTTTAGTTGAAGCCCAACATGAGTTGTGGGGGCCAAAAACAAAAGGGCCGGCTGATGGTTTTGCAGTTTAACACAAGAAAAGCCTGGTCATCTTTTTCAAAGAAAACAAATAGATGTTCATGTTCCTAAGGGACACTAGTAAAATTTGATAGGTCTGATTAAAAAGAAAAAAGGCCCAAGTTAAAACTTTACAGATATTTGTATCCTATTGATCAATTTATATGACACACAAATATCACTAAAATATCATTTAGTTGTCACATTTTTATAATTCATTATTGGATAAATTCTTTGATTCATTGACTGGTTGACATATTGACCCAAGTTATTAGACAAAAGGACTTGAGTTATTAGACTAAAACTAAAAGTTTATATCATACTCTTATGCTCTTCTTATGTTATGCTCTTCAATTTATCTTATACTCTTCAATTTATCTTATACTCTTCTGTTCTATCAACCAAGCAACCAAATGTTATCTAAAGTTTTTTTATTGATGAAGCAGACATATATGAATTAGATTTCTTTTTCTTTTTTTTGTAAGTAGTTAGGATTAAAACCATTTTTGTCTTTGCAATAAGTCTTATTATGTCGATAATGAGTTTCTACTTATTTTCTTATTATTGGAGGATATTGATTAGTAATTTCGTCTCCTTGATTTGGGAGAAGCACAAATATAGTTTTCGAATACAAATTAATATGAGTATAAGATTAAGCAAATAAATTTGATAAAAATGTCAAAATTTCTAACTCAATCGATAAGTATGTTATTCAAATTGTAAAGGAAGTAGAAATTGTAACACCTTAGGCCTAAAAGTAGCAAATTGCCAAGCTAACAAATATTAATAGGCTATTTCAACCACCTAATATGAAAGTTTTAAAATTTTATTAATAAGATATTTATAACCATAGTCTTATAAATTAATATTATAACCTCCTATAATCTATATAGGATACTTAACTATGGGGTCTCACAATCTCTCTCTCTCTTAACACACGACGTCTTCGTCACCACACCTTACAATTGAGCCTAGATCTTCCCTTTTTTTTAGTATATGATTCAAGCTACCCATTACCTATATGTTATCATATAAGCATGTAAGGAGTCATACCTGATGACATTCCCCACTTTCCTCGAATCTCTTCTCTAAACTGTAGCCAAATCTGTGAATAGCCAAGTTAACAAATACTAATAGTGAATTTATGTACAGCACTTAATTACGGGGTCTCATAATCTCTCTCTCCATTAACACACAACGTCTTCGTTGCGAAACCTTACGATTGGGCTTAGATCTTTCCCTCTTTTTAGTATATGATTCAAGCTACTCAGTACTTATAATTTATCCTGGGAGCATGTAAGGAGTCACACCTTGATGACACTCTTCACCATCCTTGAATCTCTTCTCTAAATTGTAGCTAGACCCATAAATAATCAAGTCAACAAATATTAATAGGTTTATTTTAACTACATGGTCAAAAAATTTTAAGCTTATGTTGACAAAGTATTTATAACTATAACCTTATAAATTAATATCACAAATTTTGATAGTTCATATGGGACACTTAATCATAGAATTTTACAGATATCTTAATGGATTTTGATTAAATTACCACTAAATATTTTTATTTATGACCCAATGGAAAGATTGTCATTTGCATTGTGGTGAAGTCGACTTTTCCTATATTAATTCATTGACATACTTTTTCATTTGACCAGTGCAGTTTAATTGTACTTGCATCTAGTTTTGATAATTTAGGATTGAATCAAACTCAATATTTAGACATCAATCTTCATGGTATGATGTCTGGACTTACAATTTATATTATCCATACCAGTTCTTGCACTTATAGTTCATGGCATATCATCAATATATAAATTGAGTCATAATGTGCGTGTGTGTGGGCTTTTTTTTTTTTTTTCTTAACCTATCAATTACTTTAAATACTATGACCGGAGCGATAGGAGGCTTCAATCCTGATATATTTTTATGGGAAATCAATATTCATATTATTATATTATAACATTTTTAATGGAGGTATTTATTTTAATACAAATAATTTTCAAGCTTTTATTTTTTCAACATTTAGTCTAGCCAAAGTTATAAAATTGTGAATATGATTGTAGTAATCTCAAGAGCTTATGGTTACTGGAGGCTATTAGTGTATGATGGTAAGAGGTGAAGATGTCAACTAATGGTTGTTTACTGTGGTTATTTGTTATAGAAAATGTCAATAAAAAATGGGGAATATGAATTTTCTAAGAGGAAATTGTCTACATTTTCTATCGTTATTTTCCATAATGGATAGCTACCAGTCCTGGACATTAGTTGCCACATCGACCTTCCGCCATCACATCGATGGTTGCTCGCCACACACAATCGCTAGGGATCGGCCTCTGTTGTTATCTTCCACAACTCGTCACCACTAAAACTTACTAGCAATGCGACTCTTCAAATTAATATGATGATATTCGATAATTACAAATCACATTAATTATAGCATCCATCTAAAAAAATAAAAAAATAAAAAGTCGTTTTCTAGGAAATAAACCAACCCTTCAAAAACAAAACATACTGTCCTAAAATGTAGCGTTGAATTAATGTACGTCAACGTCGGGTGGTTGTGTCGTTAACCTGCGGCATGTTTGGCGCTTGCAAATCCGAGGTAAATGCGTGTACCGACTACCTTGCAAAGTCGGGAAGAAACATAAACTATGTATTTCGTTAATCCGCCTTCCAGCATGATAATTGATAAGCCTTTTTCCAGAGCACAGAGCACCTCTGCCATACGCTTTCCCCCTTTATATATCCTAAGAACAAATTATAGACACAATCCTTAACATTATTGGACTACTGGCTCTATTGATATATGTCTATCTCATTGTATATGCACTTTCAAATAACTTTTTAAAAATATGTATATACAATTTAAACCGTTTCTAAAACCTTAAAATATTGTTATGTATATAGTTCTTACGATAATTGTTACGTACCAAAAGTTTGAGGTATGAACATTTCAAAAAGTTACGGAGAAATTGAGTATTTTATTTTAGGTTTAGTAGCACATTTAATCAATTTTATAAGGATAAAGTTGAATAGTTATTCTCTTTAATAATGTTTGGTTACGTAATTTTTGTTATACTAGTGTAGATAAATAATTTTATCCCATATTTAGTTTTGGTGATTAAACAAAAAATTCAGTTGACAAACTAGATAAAAAGTTTAGATTTTATCCCATTTACAAAATAATACAAAAATAAAATTTATAAGATAAAAACAAAAATATTTTGCATTTTAAAAAATATCCCTTCTAATTCATTATTTTTTACTTCTTCTCTCCCAAAGCTCTCATAGGTCATTGTAAATTAACATTACTTTTATTAAATATTACAAGAAATTATTTATTTTATATTACAAATAAGTAATTTTTTAATAACTAGAAAATGTACAACTTTTGATTTAATATTATATATAATTTGCTTATTTATATAAATTTAATAATCCGTTCAAATCATATTTCATATACTAAAAAAATATAATTAATATATTTATTCAACAAAATTGATAGTATAAAGTCAAAATATAATGTTGATTTTAGTATTTGCATATACTAAACAAGAGATAGCACAAATTCTTGTATCCAGTATTGTGTAAACTAAATATGGTACAGGTTCTCTTTATATTTGTCATGCCCAATTCCCTTTATCATGTTCGGTCCTTAAAAATCAAATGTTACTTTCCTATAAAACTATTGTTGCCTTTAGTTAGCAGAATGACTAATTCTCA
The DNA here is from genome assembly GCA_024138005.1 of Lumnitzera racemosa. Taxonomy (NCBI): domain Eukaryota; kingdom Viridiplantae; phylum Streptophyta; class Magnoliopsida; order Myrtales; family Combretaceae; genus Lumnitzera; species Lumnitzera racemosa. The sequence goes on from JAMXBC010000002.1 coordinate 10,777,339, forward strand.
AAATTACTATTGTTGTAAATTTAAGGATTCTAATTCTTTTACAAATCCAAGTAAATAGCTATTCTTTAACTTTCTGCAATATATTTCCATATCTATCCATAAGACCTCAAAAGAATAATAAATGATTACATGAATACTTTTCTATTCCATTTCTTAAAAATTGTAGTTTTTTTCCTATCTTATTTTAATCGATAAATGAAACATATTATAGAGAGTATGTTCGCACTTAACAATCAATAGTTTTAAGTTGCTTTCTATTGTTATTCCTTTGTTTTATGCTGCTAATGATGTTATCTATTTCATACCAAAGCAAAATACAACACATTAAGGGTGAAACCAAGATATTGAGTGTGTTTATGTCTATATCTATATTATCTAGGCCAAAAAAGCTTTAAGTAATCGCCCTTACCTTTTTTTTTTATATAAAAATCCATCACTCTTAAAAATTTATGTTATTAAATACCATAAAAATAACCATAAGACTATATTACGTGCTTAGACAAGTGCTTCCATCAAAGAATAACATAGAGGATTTCTAAAGTCTAAGGTTATCGATTCCATGAGGATTAAATGATTACTTACTCATACTAATTAATCAATTAAAATTGGATAATAATGGATTAAAGGATAAAAGGGAATTTAAGAAACAAGCATTAATTAAGATTAATACGAATGATGCAATCAATTAACAAAAAACCTAAATTACCATGAAAAGTGATATCTAAACTCTAATTAATAAGAGATTAACATGCAGTATCCAAAGGTTTCTAATGTACTCCTTATTGTTATTAATCGAAGGAATTAAATCATTAAATTAATAGAAATTGATTTTTTGTTAATTCCCAATCCTAATTACATTCTGACCAAATAGCTTTTGAAGTAGAAGTACTTAGAACAACATTAAGAATAGGAATCTTTCAACAATAAATAACATATTAAATTGATTCTCTAAAGAAGTTCACAACTTATCCATAATCTTATAGCAATCTATTTATGTATGAGCTCTATGACTTCAATACATAAAATCTAATTCTTAAGTTGAAACCTTAAAAATAACAACTTAATCAATCCACATAATTGAATTAATAAAAATAATAGAAATTCATTAGAGTAATAACAAATAACACATGTTATATATTACCTCAAGGTTACAGGTCTATAGGGCAATCATTCTACCCTATAAACATGATAAAAACACAAACTTTCATGATAAAACTAAACAAAATCCCTAAAAAGCACTCATTCTATCACTAGAACGTCTCTCTTCCTTTATACATGTGTCTAATATCAATTTATAATGTCTGGATAAAATAATCTTCATATGGTTAGTGCTTTAAAATCATAGCAAGTTCACGAATAAGAACACGGCCATGGAGTGTCGACATGGACTTCTCCTTATAATAGTTCTTTGAAAAATTAATGATAAGAGGATCATGAGTACAAAACACAACCGTAGAGTTAGGCCATGGTCATGTACTTGGTTAAAATTCTTCACTCTTCACTTGGAAATTGGGAATGCGAGCTTCATGACCAAAGAACATAGCTATAACGATCAACTGTGATCTTCTTCTTTGCTTAATTTCTGAACAAATTATCCTTGATACTTACTATCCTTGATTCATCCTTCAAAATAGGTGGAGTTTCCTTAAAAAATTGCTTAAATTTTCTTATAACTTTATCTACGTCTTGAATCAATAAATGACTCAAATCAATAGTAAATCCATCAAGGTTATATCAAAACAAGTCAAAATAATCAAGAAAATAATATAAAAGATAAGTGTAAAAATATACTCATGAGCTATTATAGTAATTTTCTAGATAATTTCCTTTAATCTTACCATTCATCTCTATCTTCTCTTTCTATTTTGCACGTTCTCACTACTTCAAAATTTAGGCACAACTCTCCAATCTCCTCTCTCTCTCCCCTTTACATACGAAGAGTCTTGGTTGAAGTTTACAAATGATAATGATAATGCAAATGAACATGAGACTCATTAAAAGTAATAGAGCAATAATTAATAAAAAATATTAAGAAAAGGTTTAGATAAGAGATATTAAAAAGTTTAAAGAGCTCTTCTCAATATAAAAACCAATGCATACATTCTCAAAACAAAATCCAATACATATATTTCTAAAAAAGAATTTAGATAGACAATTATAAATCTATGAGATATCGTAAAAGAAATGTATATTAAAATTTAAAATTATCTATAAAAATCAATATTAACAAAAATTTTGACTTTTTACCAAATAAATAATGATAAATTTTAACAATATAAATTTAATGTTGTTTAATCTGCATATACATTATGAATACGTAGTCCGCAAATAAATATATATAGTCAAAAGTTGCGTTTGAAGAGAAGAATTTCATGGCTTCTCCAATAAATCATATCCCCACATTCCATCATTTTTGGATTACAAGGGACAACATGGTAGCACAGCCAAAATTGACGTGTTTTTCTTTGTCTTCTCTAACGTGGAAATCGCATTAATGCATTTTAATCCACAGGCCAACGACCCAATGCGGGAACATAATTAGAGATGGACCCTGCGCATGCTCAAAATAAGATCTTTGTGTTTCCCTTCGTCATTGTGTGTGTCACTTTTTATATTTTTTTTCCCCCTCCAATTATTCCCTATAAACCAGGAAGAAAATATAATAATATGAATTAAAATGAAAGATTAATATGTCTTTTACATCTTTAGTAAGGTTGAATGGCCTTGCTTGACACTCATCAAAGTCCTATTTTCCTTAACATTACAATAAGTTTTGAAAAATCTGTTCCTTATTGTTACGGTCTACTACAACTTTGTCCCTCTTTTTTTTTTTTTCAATTAACTTTGTCTATCTATTTGAAAAGATAAAAAGAAAAGAAATTCACTAGTAGCAACCACAAGTGACGGTGGTACTTTTTCTTAACATGGAATTTTAGATTTCCAATATTAGAATATTCAACAATGCTTTTATCTTTTAGGTAGTTTTTTAGCTTTGATATTCTAATTTATTAGCCATGCATTTTTACCAAAATGTATATTTTACAAGATGCAAGGAAGAGGGATATTTATCTTACTCTATCCATGAGTACCTTAGCATGTGATAAGGGTGTTCATAGTTTAATTTGGTTTAGTTTAGAGACTGAATTGTTTTTGAAACAATCCACTTCAATCTCTTAATGAACTAAAGGTTTAATTCAATTTGAATCGCTTTAAAGCGCCTTGTATAGTTGAAGTTTTCAATAAAATATTAATATTCAAATTAAAAAATATTATGTAAGAATTTAAGGCACTTCACAATAATACTGTATCTTTAAGTGATGGTCAAGGTGTAAGAGTTTACTTAAAAAATAAGAAAAAATAGTAAAGGGTGGACTAAAATGGCATAGAGTGAGATGTGAGACTAAAATAAAAAAAAAGGGTAAATAAAGTTAGATTAAATAATAATAAGGTCTAAAACATTTTATTTTTAATAAGAAGTGGTTAAATTTTAATTAAAGCGGCTTAATTCAATTCGATTCCTAAAATTAAACTATAAATTGTCTAGACTCTCTTTAAATCAAATCGTGGATCTAATCAAAATATAAAAGAATTATATTTTGCTATTCAATTTGATTTTTGGTTTTATTCAGTTCATTTTAGTGAGCAACCCTAATTTGTACTATTTAGTTAGTTCTATCCTTAGGGTTTGCAGCCTCTAATTAATAGAAGCTTTCTTTATATGGGTTTGAATTTATTTTACAATTTAATGAAATATTAAGCTCTTGGCTTTTTCATCTAGGGACCTCAACTTATAAACAACATCATGTTCAGATTAAGAGAAACAAGGAAGGAAGAGTGAAAGAAATAGATATAGTTGGAAAATTTTTCTTAGACAAAAATATAAAAGAGATTACTTTTCAAATTATGAGAGAATATGAAAGGAGTTAACCTGAAATTCATGTCAAACCTAATTTAAGTGTTTAGAAACACTCAGAAAATGTGGCTCACTGATTCTATAACAACTATTCTACACCAATTCACCAAGATTCGCCTTACATATTTACTATGCTACTGTTAGATTGCTTTCTTCTGAGCAATTTAATAAGGACACAAGGAGAGTGAGACTTTCACGAGAGCAAGGAAGGAAGAGAGAGAAGTTTATATATTGAAAAGAAGATGTGAAAAATAATATTTGCTTTTTGTCTTCTTTAAATTGTATAGGGAAAATTGACCAAGAGACGCGTAGACAACGAACGCTTACGATCCTATAAAACAAAAGGAGAGGTTCTAATTGCTTTAAAAGGATAAAGGGGGAAATTTTAGAAGTACCTTTCAATGTAAAACATTTTTAGGGATATTTCAATAGTTATTTAATTAAAATAATAATTGTTATACTATTGAGTAAAAAATATTATTTTACTTAAAATTCAATATTATATATAATATGTAAATATTAATAATATTACATGATATTTATTAATATATGAAATAAGACATCATATTAATATAAAAATTAAATTATTACATATTTAATACTTGATTTATATGGATTATGATTGACCAAATAATATAATAATATTTTAACCGTATCTTATATTAACTATTTGAAATCCATGTGTTCTCATAAGAGGGGGCTAAAAATAGGAAAGGAAAAAATAAAAAGAAAGGGTTCTTTTGGTTTCTCAAAATAGATCTTACTTAACAAATCATTGTTATTAAATGAAATGAAGAATCTCCTGCAATGAAAAAGGTAAACGAAGCTTTAAAGGGAAGTATATGATGAATAAAAGGACAAGAATATGTACGACTTGCCAGATCTCTATTTTGACACTTAGATTTTATCCCGTAAAAAATTAGATATGTTTTTGACAGAACCTGAAAAGCAATTGAATATGGAACTACCACCTCTGCTTTATGAGTCATTTTAACAGCATCAGAATCGTACGGGAGTTCCTCGATGTTTCTGCTAATAATACTTTATATAGAAAAATGTTAACGAGATCCCGCCAATATCATGGAATAATTAAAGTACGTTTTAACTTTTTAATAAAGTCGTTTTTTTTATAAATCGTATAATTAATGCTTCAAAGAGTAAGAAGGATTTTTAATTTTGACGTCTACGAGATATTTTTGCTATTTCAATCTCTCTATTTTTACTATATCTTCACCAATCATCTGTATATATGGGGATAAAAAATTAATATATAATTATAAAAGTTTGTTTAACCAAATCAGATTGTATAAATGAAATTGGTGAAAACACGGTCATAATATAGGGTTCGGGATAGCAAATATTTATCCGATATCTAACAAATGTCCGATTTTATGAAGGCATCTATTTCGATGGTTATATATCCTCTAGGTCCATCGTCCATGCATACAAAATCAATATCCTTTTAAAACACAAAGGAATGAATAAGCAAAAGAAAAGAAGGAAAAAATTGAATATGTAACATCTTTAAAATATATTTATTTAAAGAAGAGAAAGAAAAACTAATTATTTGCAAGGATGAAAAAAAAGTAATATAGTATCAAATCATCAAAATATCCATAAGAATTAATAATTTAATTAATTATAAGGTACAAAACGAAAAATTGAATTACCCTTTCAAATTCCTTAACTTTCTCTCCATTTAGGAGAGAATAGTTTTTGATGGAGTTTATGAATTTGTTTCCACTCCTTCCTATTAGTTATAATCAAATTGAATTCCTCCTGGTTCTACTCCACTAATTCTTTCTCCGCTTTTCTTTATTCCAAACATAATGTATAAATCAAATTAATAAAGATATCAACTTATCATATTTTTGAAAAGTTAGGGCATTAAAGCCAAATATATATATATATATTAAAATTTGAAAATTTAAGCAAATCAAGGTCATTATTCTTAATAAAGTGAAACGATTATTTTTTTTAAAGAAAAAAAAAAGAGAGGTATTTTTAAGGCAAATGGGAAGAAACTTATAAAATTGTTGGGTTTTTAACGGATATTAATGGAACATTTGAAGTCTTTTAGCCTAGTCATGATGGAGCAAAATCAAAATTTCTACAGGAGTCCCCACTTTCAAGCTCCACCACTCAGAATCCATCCTTTTTCCTAAAGGAGAGCAACATATTTTGCCGGAATTGTGGCGTCGGATCCGGCCTAGATCCACCAGGCTGATATTCTGGCCCCAGCACCACGTTGCTCCCTGCCTGCCTCCTCGGAGAAGAAAAGGGTCACCTCGGTTTCGGCTTTTTCACGATGTGTTTTCTAACCTCTTAGCTTCCTAATTACTTATCCGTGTTAGTGTTATAATCCTACCAAGGACCTCGATCTAGGTTAGCACAAACATTCCTTTCATGAGAGGTATATCGTCTGCGGTAGGACACATCGAATACGATTCAGCGGTTATTGATTATTTTATTGGAAATAGGATCAATACATACGGATAAGTTTTGAAGACAGCCAAACACGTCGGTAATACTTCTTTCGATAACATTTAGCAGCTACAAAGTTTAACAGATGAAATATTCCCGATTTTAAACTTTTTGTGTTTCTTAGTTACGTTGTGGAGAATCATATTTTGGTAATTCAGCTTTTAACTCGATTTAATTTTATGGACCGATATCTTAAACTAATAATAAAATTTACAAAATCGGCTCGATTAGATATATTTTAGAAAGATCTAGCTTGATGAATTCAAGACAGAGATCACTGACCTGAATATTCCGATCTCAACCTTACTTGATTATCTTATGCGCAAAAAGTAAATTTGAAAACGGTTTTTTTAGGTATATTTAGGCTTTTTCTAAGCTTCATTTAATTATATTGGTCTTTAAGAAGCTCAATTAATCTTTAAGCTAAATAATAATGATAATAAGCTTTCTTTTGCTATCAAAAGCCTTAGGTATTCTTGAGCTCGTATCCAAGCCTATGATGGCTAAAAAAGAGGATAAGCTTCAACAAAGAAACTCAATCTTGGTTACTCATTTTGAAGTCATCCAACGAACAAAATTAACCTTCAAATTTTATAGATAAGAAACTTCTTTTCTCATTTAATTCATTCAAAACATTGGCAAACTTAAGACAAATACCAAAGTTCTACTGTAATTACTCCAAAAAAGATCAAACAAGTAATTCAATAAAAAATTATCCACAAACGATTAAGAATATCAAGTTTGATCCAATGTCACAAGCATGCATTCAATATACCAAATTTATCCGTTCTTTCTCTTATGCCTCTTCCTAGCAACACCTTCACATGTCATCAGCTCAAAAAACGTCTCTTAAATAAACTAGTACACCCATTGCACTTGATTGGTCAGCTACAATAACTTGACCACACACACATTATGTGCCGATCAATTATAGTCCTAATTGTTGTGAGGACCATTTGACAGAGCAATGGGAAGGAGTTTGAAATTCTATGTCAAACATACTTATAAACATTAAAGGTTGTGATTAGGTAAACGATAATAGGATCTATGTGAATTATTTCGCTACAAATGTAAGATGCTCCAACTATACAATTTACTAAATTAAGCTTATAAACCAATGCTAATTTTTCTTCCTTAATCAAGATGGGATTCACAATTTTTATTCTTCATTTTAAAGGAATTAGGGGTTTTAAATGTTCCTCAACCCTCCTAAGAAACAGCCATTGAGTAAAATGGTGGATTTGCTTGGCTCGTTGATTATCTAGTCCACACATAAAAATGAAACTAATGTGGTATCTAACACTAATGAGACAGGAAAGATGATTTTTTACTTTTCCCTAAAATGAATATTATGTAAAACTTTGGGTGATAAAAACTTTGTATTACTAAAACGCCAAGTCTTTCTGAAAAAAGAAAGAATCTTTCAAACGAAATGAATAACTTCTAAAAGTAAACCATGAAAGACATGATCTTGCCGGGAAATTAGGCATCCATAGCCTCGATAGAAAGGAGCAAAAATAATAATAATAATAATAAATCTATGGTATTCAATAAAATTTACATTTTATGGGAGAACTTATTTAAAAATAAAATAAACATAGATCCCGAAGGAATTTTTTATTTGGTGACAAAATTTTTGCTTTAAAATCGAAGTCCCCAAATCCAATACTTATGCTTTTTACAGGCCATTGCTTAATTATTAAGATTAATCCTCTTAGTTAATTTTAACGATTTTTTAAAATTTCCGACCTATGGTGACTCCATTTGTTCTTTAAAGGGCTATTTTGATTATTTTTGGTCGAACTATCAATATTTGATGAGAATAGCCTAATATAGAATATTAAACTTAAGGTAAATGCAAATTCTAGAAATATTGGGGCTCAAGAGTATCGGTGGCTAGAAAAACAATGAAATGGAATAACAAGAAAATTTAAGACTAACAATAACTTAAATGTGTGTAATCATCCTTAGAGAGCTTATGTACCTTAACCAACTTTGTTAAAAGGATTAAAGGTAGATCTCCCCATAATGCAACAAAGTCTAGAGAACTGTGGTTAAATCCATTATTTTCAAAGATGACAAAATGGAATCAAGCCTTGTCTATAAAATGAGGAATTTGGTGCTTAATGATCATTTAATTGATTTAAGTTAAGGCACCTATACCCTGTTTACTTCACTAAGTAAAATAAAAGGGGAATGGAATTATAGTTAAGGTAATAAATGAGTTGAGTCGAATCGAATCGAACCGAGCCAAACTTTTAAAGGCTCAAACTTAACTCGTTTAAATATCATAAAGCTTGATCTGAGCTAAGGTTTTTACCAAGCCTAAAATTTAGAAGATCAAGCCTAGGCTTAGGCTCGGGCTTGTTGAGGTTTTTGAAGCTCAAGCTCATATGTCTTAATAAGCCTATAAACAAGCTTGAGCTTGTATATCTAGACTAGTTTGAATCAAACTTATTAATATAATTGAAAGTAAAAATTATTATATTAATATAATATAGGCTATAAGCCTATTAACAAGCGTACTCGCGAACCTGCTCTCGAATCATCTCATTAATAATATAAATAAACCTACTCACGAACTGCCTCGCAAGCCTAAATTTAGAGCTCGAATTTAGCTTATTTAATTAAATAAACTTTATTTTGAGCTCAAGGTTGGCTTGTCTAATAATCGAGCTCAAGCCAAGTCGAGCCTAAAACACTCATAAGCAACTTAGCTAATTTATAGCCATAATTATAGTTATTAAAAACTGGAATTGAAGTATAGTAAAAGGAGAATCGATATTATATTATTTAATAAAGTTTAATGAATTGCCACAACATTATTCACTTCAAATAAGAATAAATGATTAAAAGAAGGTAAAATGCCAAATGTACCCTAGCACGCAACCTCAAATACACATACTCGTAACCATAACACAAACCTTAATCTCAAATACACAAATTTAAAACCCTAACCTTAGCCTTGAATCCGTAATCTTAGATTTCCTTCCATTAGAAACCCTAACCTTGACATAATCTCCAATTTTCCTTCAATTCAAAATATCAACCCTATGTCAAGTAGAGATCGAGATGGGCAAGAAAGTGAGAGTTCGAGATAGAGGAGAGATCAAGAGGGAGGAGATTGAGAGAGGGGTAAGGGCAGAGGGGGATTAGGGTAGGAGATCGTAAGGGAGGATATTGATAAGAGGAGATTAAGAGGAGGAGAGATTGATATGGAAGCAATCAAGAGGAAGGAGGAGATCGAGAGAAAGTAGTAACCAAATAGAAGATCTAGAGGGAGGAGATTGATAAGAGGCAGTAGAGAGAATGATCTTTGCTTGTATTGTTTCTGATGTTATTTTTGGCAAAAAGATAAACATATCATCTAGGAATTTCAATTCTTTGGTAGAGTTTAAGGATTCCTATTATTTGATTTTCAAAATTGGAATTCCTAAGAATTGGATATTATCGGAGTAAAAACCCATCTAAATACCACAATAGAGACTATATAAAGAGTAAGAGAAGAATGGCGGTTCCAATTCTCCTTTAAGTTAATACATCCTTATTGAAAGGGATGTAAGTTTTCATTTACATGCAAGTCTTCACGTTGTGCATCTATCACTTATATACGTTACAAAAGTGCTATGACTATTAAAATTACTAAACACGTTAATAACACTCAAAACAACACAAAGCTTAAGTTAGAACTTACATTACATGGATGGATGCAGCTTTTCCATCAAATGATACTTCTCTAATCCCATGCAGTTCATTCAGACAAAGTTTCATCCATCGAGAATTCTCTGTCTTTAGTTGACTTTATTCAAATCTCATGAGCTAAGATTCGACCGAATTCTTCATTCACATCCCAGGACAAAGATATCATAAATTTAAACATTCACTAGGCATAAGAAAACAAAACATTCCACTTCATTTAAATCTTGTACACAAGGCTCGAAATAAATAGTTGAATTTGTTACCTTGCTTATTTAAATCTCACTTACAAGAATCAGGCGAAGTTTATACTTTGTTGAAGACTCACTACGATCATTCAAATTAAATCCTCCTTTATCAAAATATTTGAGTTTTTGCTCAATGCATGACAATGATACCACTTTTAATCAAACTTTGAGTTTCCAAATCCAAGATTCATTTAAGCATTTATAAAATGATTCAAAGCTCATGATGGCATCATATATATAATTCAATAGTGCATGTACTCTCCATGAAAATCTTGCCATAATATCTACATGCTCTTATCTCTTTTATGGATTACATTGTTTGGATGGATGTCGAATGTATGATGTTTGCAGATGATGGGATCCAGTTATAGTGGTCATGTACATAGAGCGTGTGCCTCTCGCTATATGTGACTTCAGAGGAGCGATGTAAAATATGTAAGAAATGACTTAAAAAGAAAGAGGCAAAGAGAAGGAGTAGGCAGTTTCAAGAAACTTAAAATGCACTCGCGATAGGCGAAGGAGCTATAAAGTGTCAACTCCATTATTTTAGATAAGAAGCGATATGTTCTTTGCCTTGAGCTTTGTTTGATCTTCTACGATAGTAACGTGATAGCACGATGTTGTTCCCCTCAATAGTTCAATTGTGTCAAATGAAAAAGAGCTCTAGAGTATTTATAGAATTAAACCATTAACGAAGTCTGTCATATCGCAATAATAATCAATAGCTGAGATTACCCCTCTTGTTAATGTATTCTTTTTTAGGCTTCTGTTGAATCCAAACTCATTGCAAGTTTTAATATGTGCAAGAGCTTTCCTAAATAACTACTCCTATTTCAAACCTACCATGCTATATCTTCATAAATTATCCTAAATTTAAGAATCTGACTATTGAAGCCCTGCTCCCTTAGTGCAAAAAGTTAAACTCATATCGTTAATGGACTTAAAAGTCCTTCATTGTTAACGGCTTTAATTGTTGAATTTTATATCCATTTCTAAACGAGTGTGTCTTTCATAGTGTTCATCTTTGATTAAAATCAAATGGACAAAAATGTGTTTTTTTTAAAAAAAAAAAAAAAAGTGGAATATGATTTGACGGATGATTAATTGTCCTTTGACCGTAAATTAAATTGGACTATTTATCTTTGTTACCAAAGTATTTGCGAATTGAACATATACTTTGGTTCGATTAAGATACTGCTTTTTGTTTTAAGCTAAATGAACCAAACCATTCTGTTCACATTTCTAACTTTGTGAATAGCAACCATTTAGTTAATTGAGATACATATGAAGAAAAGATTCATTATGTATTCCACGTAATAATATTTATAAAATACGAATGCCAATTGCTGTAGAAATTATTTATTATCTCTATTACGTGTTCAAATATAATTGATACTTATATATTATATATATATACATATGACGTATATTGTAATTAACTTGGTTTCACTAGCCACAACCCAAAATAAAATTATAGCCAATTTTCTCCGATCCCAAATGTTTATGATTTATCTCTATTTCCCATTTTGCAAATGCATAGCATGAAGTTTATATGTTTTTTTAATTTGAGCGGTGAAGCCATTAATGTTGTGGACCTAGCCACCTAGGTCCTTGTTGAATATCTGTAGCCTGTCCGACATTTTTTATTAATGTAAGAGCAATGGCTGTTGAATTTTTAATTTCTCCAAACGTTAAACTAATTGTTCACAAGCATTTTCATACGAAAGGAGTCGCTCTTTTGTCTTTTTAGGAGCCTCAATTGTCAAGACGTCGCTAAATTGTTCATATTATAGAATGGGCTACCTAATCTTATATGAACATGTACCTATATTTTCCCAAACACAAAAATAAATAAATAAATAACTGTCATTACAAATTGCCCAAAAAAAAAAAAACTCACTTATATTCACCCGTTACATACTTAAACCATTATCTTTTAAAATGATCTCCTAAACATTTAAAAATGTATAGTTATACCACGCATCTAATTACCCATTTTAGAAGTATATTATCATGTATAAATGTGGAACATAAATGTGCTCCTTCGACTAAAAGCTATTTGATCTCATAACTTTTAAAAGTATATTGTTATACTATAAGTTAGGTATTTAATTGCCCGTTTTAGAATCATAATCATAGACAAAATGAAAAATCAGATTCTACAGATTGTGTTGAGCTAAGCGGTAGAAGTGTTTTCCTTTGGAATTTCACATTGGTTTGAAATGTCACATATAGTTTCCTATTAATTTTGCGATACATGACCGACTTTATCTTTCTACAACTTTTTTACTTCAATTTTAATTCCTAGATCATCCTCGTGATTTCACGAACGTCGGCTTCTTTTCTTTTTTCTTTTTGAACAAGCACATGTGCACAAACCCTAGAAATTACCAGTTTCTACAGCTCCCACTACCCTGGAAATTACGTGTTCCTTTTTTCATATGATTTTAAAAATTTCTATTCTTGCAAGTGGAATAACGTATTCTTACATTTTAGAATAATTGCAAAAGATTAAAAAAACTATTGGTCAAATGTGAATCGATTTCCTGCATGGTTTATTTACGTATATTTTTTTAATATCTATATAAGCGTCGCTAAAAGAAACATCAATAACGATTATAATTATGCTATACTTACTGTTTAGGTTTAGGGGTTATGAATTTATTTTGAAGTCACATGTTGATATTGAATATATGAATTTGGATTTTCTCAATTTTTTATTTTTTAATTTCTTTCTATTTACAAATTCATGATTGAGATTATCTAAAATTTTAAAATGCCTTACATATCATTATAATATTATTTTTTTTCTTTTATGATTTCAACCGTTGATTATACATCAAGATAATAAATTAAAAAAAAATATTACTAACCTTTTCTTAGCCGCTTGAGAGCTTTATTCAAAGTCACAAATAGTATAGGACAATGACAGACCAAATTGCTTAGCTTAGACGTCAATATGATTAAAATGCTCCCATGATATATGACTTTTGACCATTTCAGCTGTTTCGTCGTCTCTAGCGGATCACTATTCAAATTGCAAACTCCTCATTTTTTTGTTTTCCTTATACCCCTTTTACACCTTCATGCCTTCGTGTATAAACCAAGGAAGCCCTAACCCCAAGCCAAAGCCAACTCATCAACATCTGGCCCTTCTTTATATTATTTACAATTTTTCCTTTAACAACAACCCCCACCCCCCCTTTTGCACTTCACATAGATAAATACCCTCCCTCTTCTTCTCTCATAAACCTCTCATCGCTATTCCTAATTTTCATCAATATCCATATATGTCAAGCTTCATCATATTGCATCTATAATGAGCAATATACCGAGATCCTTAACCGACTCCTCTTTCACCCTCTTTAAGTTGGCCATCTCCGCATCTTCCGACCCTTGGCCTTTCTCTCATATTTGCTTATAGCCTAAGTTTCTATATACCGCTATCTACTAGCTAAAACTTTTAGATCGGTTAAGCAGTTTAGGGTTTAGACTACACTCGAGTGTTTGAAATGGTGATAAAAGAACATTACAACATGAGTCATAATAAGCACCAAAATCATCAAAGTTCCATAACCTTTCACATCCCTTTACCACATATTCATGTTCACCATCATAGCAACCAAGAGAACAAGAAGGATTTGAAGGATATTCCCAAAGGGTGTTTGGCCGTCATGGTAGGACAAGGCGAGGAGGAACAACAGAGGTTTGTAATTCCTGTCATGTACGTCAACCATCCATTGTTCATTCAATTGTTGAAGGAAGCTGAAGAGGAGTATGGATTTGATCAAAAGGGTCCTATCACTATACCATGTCACGTGGAGGAGTTTCGCAGCGTTCAAGATTCAATCAATAAAGAAATTAGTACGACGATGTTACACCACCACCATCCCTACCATCATCATCACAACCATCATTGGTGTTTTAAGGTGTGATGTTTGGGATTAAGAAAAATTGTGAAATTTGAGGTGAAAGTGATGATGGGTGGCTAATTTTTGTCATGGTTCGTCGTTTATTTTATTTAATTTCTGATTAAAGATGTATTTGGAATCTCGTTTCGATGATGACGAAGAATTGTAGATTATCGTATGGTTAAAAAAAAAAAAAAAAAAGGTTAAAAGAGTCATAGTGTGTGATCCTTCCTTGAATGAACTTGTAAATGCCTATACAATGAAAAGTACTTTCAAGGATAATTGTAATTATTCCCCCCCTTTTTTTTTTCTTACCTTTTCTCATTGCTCTATGTTTATTTATTCATTTCCAATAACAATGTTGGATATATTTTATTAGACCAGCTATCTTCAAGTACCACAATTGGCTTTATAGATTTTAATTAATTATATATATAATTTATCTAAATTACAAGTAATTGACTTTGTCTTGAATTTAAAAAATGCTTAAAGAATAATATGATATTTATCCATGACTAATCAGTCTGGTATATGTCTTTATCGGTTCCAACACACAGTGAATTGATTATTTTTACATCTATAATCGTGTACTTGTTTAATTATTTCTATAATTTTCGTCATCTTAAAAGTTTTGAGTGTGTGAGTTAGCCTAAGATCATTTTACATGGAGAAATGAAATTAATGAAAAAAGAAAATTAATGAGACTAGTGAAGGTTCCGTTTGTGTTATAATGTGAACACAAAGATGCCAAAAACAAGTCGCAAAAGAAAGGACAGGAAGTTTGTGAAATAAACCGAAGGGGAGGTGGGAGCACGAGCAAAGCTTGAACTTGATTCTTTACGGGATGGCGTGACCGTGACGTGAAGCTCAACACGGACAAGCATTTAGGGCTTTCTTGAATTATACTTCTCACCTCTCATTGGTGGGTTTGATGGGCAAGAAACTTCCCTTACCATCTTTTCAATTACCTGTTACAACTTGGTAGTCATAATAGTAAAGTACTATTGTGAAACCGGTTGTACTAAAACTCACATACTTAAAAATAATAAAAATAATCTAAAACTAATCGAGTTTTCCATAATTATAATTATAGTTTCTAAGATAAATATTAAATATACAATATCATAAAAGTAAGTCGTAATTTTTTTTTTAAAGCTTCTCTTATAAGATGATATAAACGGATTTTATAACTTATAAAATTTAAACAGAACCGTATATAATTGTTAGATTTTTTTTATATTTTATGCGTGGGACATCATTTTATGGCTAACATATAAAATATCACTAATAAATACAAGTAGTTGTAAGAATTGCAATCCAAATCTAACCGAGTGAGTCTAATTCATATTATGTTATTATAATCCAACATTCCCAAAGATAATTATGAACATAAACACCCTTTTTATTGAGTTTAGTTTTTATATTATGTATATGAGTTTGTTGAGAGATAAAAGGTCAACTTCAACTAGAGTGACGTGTGTAGAAATAGAACTTGATTGGTGTTTTGTAATTTCAAGTGGGAAGCAGCATTATTTAATATATACTTGATTGATCACATAGTTGCATCCACTTGTCATATAATATATATATATATATATATATTTATTTATTTATGTTTATATATTGTGGTGTTGGTGGGGGCATGCATTTATAAGAAAACAAGAGAGCAATTACCTCTCAAAATTCGTAAATATTCAATATTTGCACCGAATTGAAATCTTAACCGATTCGATGAGTAATGACACCAATTTTTCGGAAAAATATTAACATCAATATTAAATGCAACTGCACATTTTGTCTTCTTTGATCGCTCCAATGGTGTTTGGGTAATGAATTCTGGAGTCATGAAAGGCAGCGGCAAATTAAAATCTTCTGTCCATTAGCGAATCAATCTATATTTTCATTTATCTTTCTATTGACCTGGCGCTGTGGTATATGAATAATTAAAATAAAACGGAAAAAACTAAGGAAGAAAATTACTATTAAATATTCACTTTCAAGTCTTGAAAGCAGTAGCCTTACTTACTTACATGTGACTCAAGTTTGATTCAATTGTAATATAGTTTGAATAATTTATCAAGTTAAACTTAGATTTTTATGATATTTGGTTCAAAAGATTCATGAGCCTAATTAAATCCGCTCAAATTTATGTATCGATCAAATTTAAGTCAATTTTAGGAATCATTTTTATTTTAGTTAAAGAAAGAAAAAAGTTATGAATAAATCAATTTTAAATGATTTTAATCAAATCAAGCTCACATTGTTGAGTACCATTTCAAATTCAGTTTAAGATTAAATATATATGCACTTTATTTATTTTTTTAATCAAACAATATTATAATTTGGAAGAGAGAAAATTCAAATATAATCTATCACATTAGAAAAAAAAAATCATGATATTAAACCACAACGGTTAAAACCGTGTATAACATTTCGATTTAATTCATTTTTACTATCGCATAAAAGTTAAACGCTTCAAAAGAGATAAGAGGGAAGGGCACTTTTTCCCGTTGTGGCCAGGTGCTTTCTCTCGAATTAAATGGAAACCTTTAAGGTAGATGGACTCAACTTGTTATTTAATTGGTATATGGTTATTCAATAGGTTAAGAAGGAAAAACGCGAGAAGAATAAAATGTGGAAAATTAAATATGTAAGGTTTCACGTGGGAAGCATAAAGCTAATGAATAGGATTATGTGCTTGCTCAGAGAAAAGCGAGAAACTCTCTTTTTTTCATGTCTGTTAATTAGTATTACCGGGATAATTATTGAGTTTATTTAATTCAAAGAAGACACAATTTTTGAGACGGCGATTACAACTTCTTTTCTTAAAAAATTACATTGCAATCCAAATATGAAAGATAAGAAGAGAAATAGTTACTGCTCTCCACGCTCAATCTCTAGCGTGATGATTTTAAGAGCACTTTGAATGGGAAAATTTTTTCATATTTATGAGAACAACTATTGCACGAGTGCGTTTGATTTGACTTCCTTTCACGTAAACAGAGTAAAAAATTTTAGAGAGAAAGGTTGATGAAAAATTAGTTAGACATGAGTCATATTAGTCTCTAGATTGTTGAAAAAACTCGTTTTTTATTTATTTGAGTATATTAGGTATTTACTGGGTACTTCGAACGTAAACCTTCCAAACTTAACTAGATTCTTCAAACTTTATCTTTCTAGACTTGCTTATATAAGCTTCGGGTTTAACCCTTAATGACCTAAGCCACTGAAAAACTGTAATGGTCATAAAGTATAAAATATGAATAAAATAATTACATCATAAATATTAGAAACACGTCGAACATGATAGCTCCACTCTTCCACACTTACGGAAAAAGATCTCTCTCGCCAACTGATCTCTAACAGTCGGTTTAAGTCGGCTTTATTATAAATACCAAACATTTACCTAATGATAACCCTCTCTACAAACTTTGCACTCTAAGCCTACACACTTAGTATTCTATTCCACAAAAAAACTTATTGCTAACTTAAGTATCAAAATAATTACGCCGAATAATCCTTCAACATCCCTTCACTGTGCAACGTCTTATAAGCCCAGTACGTATAGACCTTAATCAACTACCGATAAGAAGTGAGGAACGACATTTGGTACCATCTATGAGAAGTTAGAATTCTTAACACACCAACCTTTCTACACCATGTCTCAACGCGACGAGCAAAGAAAGCAACAATTGTTGAACAATCAACCTAGGGGCAACCAACCCCTCCCAAGAGCTGAGCTGAAAGAAAGCCTAGACCACACGAAGAACCTGGTTAAGTAGTATACTGAGTAAAATAGGGAACTCCGAGCTTGCTTGGAAGAAGCAGAGCGCCACAGCAAACAAACTCATCACCCTAAAGCTTCATATGCTAGTATTAGGCGGGATAACATCCAGCAACAACAGTTGTTGTAGAATGGAAGGAATCAGCAACTCGATCCACAGCTACCACGGCGGCCAGTAAGGTCTATAGCTACTCGCAACCAAGCTCTGGCTAGCAATGAGCAGGAAGCCGACTCGTAGAGAGTTTAGACTCATGTAGCCACGTAACGAGCTCACTCGGCAGACAACGTCAACCTAAATAAGCTGCATGCAATAGTAAGGCGGCTCTCCGAGCAGAGTAACCCTACTGGCGACACCGGGCTAGTTGCTAGCAATATGACCCCCTTAACCAGGGGTGTCCACGACAAAGTACTGCCCCCCAATGGTAAACTTCCATCCTTGGATCACTATGACGGCATGGGCTACCCCGATGACCATCTCTTCTACTTCCGCACCCTTATGAACCTTTACGGTCATGAAGACCATTACATGCAAAGCCTTCTTAGGCATACTAAGAAATGTAACACGAACGTGGTTTAACTGCCTCCTCAACAATTCAATCAACTCTTTTAATGAGCTAGCCAAGAAGTGCAACCTCCATTTCAGAACTAGTAAACCCCCGTCCAAGGACACATCGTCCTTATTTTTGGTAAGGCAAGGTGAGGGTGAGTCCCTGCGTAACTACGTGGCCCAGTTCAATAACGCTGTGATCGAGATCCTTCAACTAAACGAGGGAATCGCTATCCATGTTGCACAACTTAGCATTAGACCCTCAAGAGATTTCTTCCAATTTCTTACAAAGAGTAAGCCAAAGACCCTGGTCGGCTTCTTGAACAAAGCCCATAAGTATATTGACCAGGAAGATAACATTCGCACCAGACGCGATGCCAACTAAGAAAGGTTGAGCGGAAAGCAGGATAAGGAGAAATTATCCATTAAAGATCGCCTTAGTAAAAGGATGCCGAGCAAGCTAGAAAGGAAAAGCTCCAAGAAGAAGAAACATCGAGTAGAGTGCGACCCTTTCCCCTTTCCCATTTATAGCCAATATGCGCCTCTAAATAGACCAATAACCTAAGTTGATTCTGAAGTGAAGCACAAAAACTTGCTGCAGAGGCCGTAGAAAATGCAGGGAAACCCCAATCGCTGGAATTCTGACAAATATTGTCAATTCCATGACGATTACAGCCATACAATTGAAGAGTGCTTCCAGCTAAAGAATACCGTTAAATACACTATTCAACGCGGCTTCTTCAATGAATACGTAGCACATCACCGGAATGACGATCGTTCCAACAATGACACTAACAGGGCACCTCGAAGGCAACGGACCAAAGACGCCCAAGCGGAGCATAATAACGATCGCCACAATGATTGCGCCTCCAATAGCGTTATAAATGTAATTATGGGGTACCTGCACCCTGGGAGCCAACCGAGTGCTAGCAACTCGGTTAACGCCCAATCAAAGGCACTGGTAGTTAAGGAGAAGAGATAGAAATTAGATACTTCCATGTCCTTCCCCAACGCTGATCTTGAAAGGGTCGATACTCCCCACCAAAACGCCCTAATGATTGGGGCGAGGATCTCAAAATTTGAGGTTTTGAAGATCATGGTAGACATTAGTAGCTCTACTAATATACTCTTCCTCCACACATATGATAGGATGAGGAAAAAGCTGCCAGTAAAGATGAAGCCATACCACCACCATCTGATCAGCTTCAACAGCAGCATAATCCGAGCCAAAGGAATCATTACGCTAAACACAAAACTTGGCAATGACAACCACGTGGCACAACGACCTATGGAGCTCTTGTGATTAATTATCCTTCCCTTTACAATGTGCTCTTAGGAAGACCAAGCCTAAACGCATTTGGGATGATCATATCCTTTCTGCATCTGAAGGCCAAATTCCCAACACCCACTAGGGTGGGAGTATGCAGGTGAGATCAAAAGCTCTTACGAGAGCTATACATCAAGGCGGCTAAAGGCAATGGCATTTTTGCCCTAAAAACCGGCCCATAAAAGAGACCGGCTAAAAAGGGTAAGCCCGGAGAAAAAATCGAAGATGTCTAAATCAACGACTCTCTTGACCAAATAACGAAAGTCAAGATTGAGACCCCAGCTAAAGTGAAAGATGAAATGACTACCTTCCCGTAGGAAAATTTAAATAGGTTCGCCTAGTTGGCGTCCGGCTTACCTAGAATTTCCCCTGACTTAACAACCTACAACCTCAACATCAACACTATAGCGTAGCCTGTCAAACAAAAAAGAAAAGTATTTCACCCCAGAACGGCAAGCCGCTATAAAGGAGGAAGTGTAGAAGCTACTCAAAGCCGGCTTCGTAAGGGAAGAAAAGTACCCAACGTAGTTGGTAAACGTGGTACTATTGAAAAAGAAGAATGGAAAGTGGCACACGTGTGTTGATTATACCGACCTCAATAAAACCTGCCCTAAAGATTGTTTCCTCATCCTTAGAATCAACTAACTTGCCGATTCTACGTCAAGACATACCCTTCTGAGCTTTATGGACACTTTCTTGGGATACAACCAGATCAAAATGGACCCGAAAAACGAGATCCATACCTCTTTTGTTACCGACTACAGCATATACTACTATACTGTAATGGCTTTCAAACTAAAAAACACCAAGGCCACATATTAACGGATAGTGACAAAATTGTTTAAGTCCTAGATCAAGCATAATGTGGAGGTATACGTTGATGACATGATTATCAAGAGCTAAAAGCCAGTCGATCATGTCAAGGATCTCTAGGAAGCCTTCGATCAAATGTGCATGCATGATATGAAGCTGAACTCTTAGAAATGCGTCTTCAGCGTCAACTATAGCAAGCTCCTCAGATTTTTTGTCACCCAAAGAGGTATCAAGACTAACCCCAAGAAGATCATGGCCTTAAGGAGAATGGAGCCCCTAACCTCAGTTTGAGACGTATAAAAGCTCACTGGCATGGTAGCTATCCTAAGCAGATTCGTTTCAAAAAGAGATGACAAATGCACCAAGTTCTTTAAAATTCTCAAAAATCTCAAGAGTTTTGAATGGACTTCAAAGTGTGCCGCTGTCTTTCAGTAGCTCTAAAACTTCCTCACTCATCTATCGATCCTTTCTAAGCCTTTCCAAGGGAAGGATCTATTTTTGTACTTAGCTATTAGCGATTGGGCTCTCTCTTTTGTACTAGTAAGAGTAAACGGAAGATAGCACAGGCCGGTATATTACGTCAGTCACATACTTCATGGGCCTGAGGTTAAGTACACTCAGGCAAAAAAATTTACGCAGGCTATTGCCATTATTGCCGAATGGCTAAAGCCTTATTTCCAGGCGCACCAAGTAATCTTAATCATAGAGCAATCACTGCGCACCATGTTGTAGAAACCTGATGCGTCTGGAAGGATGATAAAGTACGCAATGAAACTGAACGTGTACGGAATCCAGTATCAACTACGAACAGCTTACAAAGCACAGGTCCTAACCAACTTCGTGGTAAAATATACTAGAGAAGAAACATCGTTGCGTAACGATAAACCAGTCTGAACTCTCTATGTCGATGGATTATCCACCACTAGAAGTGGAGGTACAAGCCTTGTGTTAATCGGCCCACATAAGGTCACCATCTGTTATACCCTCAAGTTCGGGTTTGATTCCAACAACAATAAATGTAAGCCCTAAAACTAAGCCAAGTAACCGTAGGCTTGAACTTAAAACCCAAAATTTAAGGCGATCGGTTAATAGATCCGATCAAACTCAAATTATAAACTAATAAGAGAAATATTAGTAAAACTGACCTTATAAACTTGAATTTAAGAAAATAAGTAATAAAATAGGATACTATAAAATTTTCAAATTTTAAGCATAATAAGTACTAATTACCGAAAATGCTAAAACTATAATCAAATAACTAATAAATTACTAAAGATAGATTATATGTATACTAAAAATTTTAGAATAACCAAAATAATAATTAAGAATGTTCACATGTAACCCACATATATTTACGTGTAGATAAAATACGCGAAATTACCTAAATTGACCAAAAACTAAGTAAATAATTAAGGAAAATTATAAATTAATTATAAAAAAATCAGAAAAAAATCAGAGGAACCTAGAATAATCCAAATCAGGTCGTGGAAAGTCAAACTCTATAAAAGAAAAATCAACCAATTAAAATTAGACAACATAAAAACCAAAAATCAAGGAAATTGAGCAAAGTCTTGTCTAATTAATGCATAATAATTACAAAAATCGTCTATAAATAGGGGAAAAATTTCCATAAGTCATTTGGACAGTTTAGAATTTGGGAAAAATAGGAAAACTAAAAAATCCAGAAAAAAAGAAAAGAAAACTGTGCAAATTCGTGTAGGGAGAGAAACTCATACCTCACCACTACCTGAGACTGAGCTGCCACCACCACACCACTCTAGCACCACCATCTAGGCCGGCTGATAGCCTTGGACCGGGTTTGGACGGCCAGAAAGCTTTGGACCGGTTAGTCTCTTAAATTTCCCAATTTTGAATAATTTTGTAAAATTAGTTATTTTGCCCAGAAAATTATGAAACTTGTTATTTTGAGGTTTTATTGTATGTAGATTTAGGAAAAAATATTGATTTAGTTTAATTAAGTCTGCAATTATAGGGTTCTTAACAAATTGTTCAAAACCGAGCATAATTAGAACGGAAAATAAATAGGCTTAGGAGTGTAGTTTGGAGCTCAATTTTTTTCTGTAAGATGCTCATATGATATAAAACAGTGCTATGAAGCCATTTTTTTAAAATTAATTTTTGAAATTTTTAAGTTAATTTTTAGCCCTAAAATGATGGAAAAATTAGGTAATTTAGGGTTGATTAGGTGATTAAGATGTTAATTACTGATTTAGATATTAATTAGATGTTTAGGGATGTTAATCTCTGATGTGGAACCCTAATCCTAGTCTTTGGAGTATTAAGTATGATTAATTTAGAAAATTAGGTAATTAATATAAGAATTTAGTAATATGTGAAATTGTAAATTAATAAATCTAAAAAAATAGGTTTATTTAGATAATATTATAATAGAAATCAGAAAAATAATAAATTTGAAAAATAACATTTAATTTTAAGCAAAAGTCTCAAAATGTAAGATTTTCATACATCGAGAATAAATCCGATACCACAATTAGGGTTAACGTGTACCGAATAGATTAGAATACCAAATTACGACCCAATAGGATATTTGGACACTCGAGATTAATGTGATTAATTTCACATTAGGATTCGAGTATATTTAAGGCTTAGGAATCAAAATTTAAAATCTCATTTAGAATTCGAACACTGAAATAAAATACAACAAATCATTAGGACATAATGGGTATGCACGGAAAAAAAAAATGAGTTAAAATATAACTTAGAATATAAACCATAAATTATAAGTACTAAAAAGACCTATTTGTATTATAGGACACCCAGAGATAAATCAGCTTGCGATTAAGAGATCGAGCTATCGAGCGATCGAGTAATTCCAAGTAAGTTGGGTTATTGCTTATTGTAATAAAGTACTAGTTTTGTAGTACTCGGAGACTTAGGCTTATATATGATTGTGATTGTAAGTAGTTTACGCATGTGTTTAATATATCTGAATTTGTATTGTGAGTGATTTTGTGACTGATTGAATTGGTATGAAATTGTTTGAACACCCTAAACGGAATTTAATCTTAATCGACCCTAATAACCAAAAATGTCATGCATTGCAACCCGTTAGGGGATCGTAGGATTCTCCAACCAAATACCGACCCCTTCGAAAGAGATAGCGTAGGATTGCAAAATGGTCCCTTCTTCATCCTTAGTCGAACTAAGTGACAGGAGATGAGGTCGCGACGAGGGTGAAGTCAATAGTTCAAAGGTAGTCGAGGGAGGAGCGAGGTCTCCATTGCACAAGCTTGGGTTTGGTTGTGAGCTGCTGCATAACATGGAAACTCCTCAACCCGGATTGGAGCGGGTGAAATTTTTTTGATTTCACAACGGACCGGATTACGTTGTGCGATGACACTTGATTGTTGCATTGCATGAAAATAAATGTTTGATAACCCTGTTTGTGCTTGTATGCATTCGTGAGTCTCTAATTCAACTTACTGAGCTGTAGTTGCTTATACCCTTATAGATCTTTTTGCAAGTTCTGATTTCTGAATACTTCAAGTACTATGCCGCCCTACAATTACCCAGAGGTTAGTCCGTTGGAAGCCAGGGCTGTGAGGATCAAGTTAGTTAATGTGTAACTAGAGTAACCATGAAATTAGGGATGAAAGACTGATAGTTATTATGTAATCTAGTGAACCGTTATGTTTATATAAAACTTCCTATGAAGCTCTGTGGACTTATATATATAATATTGTACATGTTATTAGAAATTTGCACAATTTATCATAATTGTAGTTTAAATGTTAATCGGACTGTTTACTTCAAAGCGAGGAGTTGTCGACGCCTTGTGTAGGTCATGTCTATGGTAGGCACTGTGAGGCCAGTTACTATCATAAAATGGTTTACACGGCGAGACTGTTGCGACTCTGCGACTTCAAGGCGTAACAATAAATCCGAAGACGAGGCACTTATCGCTGACCTGGAGCTGGCCACGGAGATCGGGGCTAAGTAGTTGTGGATATTTTTGAACTCCATGTTCGTTGTACAACAAGTCCGGAGTAAATATGAGGTTAGGGACAGTATCATAACTAGGTACTTAGAGAAGGCGAGAAGACTCCTAACGAACTTTCCCTCTTGGGACATCGAGAAAATCCCTCGAATGGAAAATTTAGCGATTGACTGACTATCCAAGCTGGCCTTCACTAGCATACGGAAGCCCAAAATGACGGACAGCAAGATCTTCATTGAGTACCTGTCGAAAAAAAAAAGCATAGATCCAAGCTCAGCTAAAATCCTGGAACTAACTACGACGACACCAGAGCCGAGCTGGATGGATCCCAGCTAAAGTTACTTGGAGGAGGGAACGCTACTAGAAGAAAGGATGGAGTCGAAAAAGTTTTGATACCACATTACCAATTATATACTGATTAATGGCGTCCTATACTACAAGGGAATTAGCCTCTCTCTACTCCGATGTCTCCAAGAAAGGGAAGGACTACGCATCATGAAAGAGCTGAACGTCGAAGTATGCAGTAATCATATCCAGTCCCAAGCCTTGTACCTTCGAGCGTTATGGTTCGAATATTACTGGCCTACCATGAGGTAAGGCGCAAAGGTCATAGCCCAAAAGTAATCGCAGTGCCAAAAGCACAAACCAATCAGTCTCGCACCTAACACTGCACTCCAACCCCTAATGAGCTCATAGCCGTTTGCCCAATGGGGGATCAATATCCTCAATGCCTTCCCGAAAACATCAGGAGGACGGCAGCTTATAATTATCGTCATGGACTACTTTACGAAGTGGGTGGAGGATAGAGGCCAAAGCCATAGCTAGAATTATAGAGAGGAGTATAGAGACATTTGTCAAAAACAACATTCTCTCCCGGTTTAGAGTCCCCCATGCACTGATCACGGACAACAGCTAACAATTTGACAACCCCAAGTTCAGGGAGTTCTATACCAAACACTACATCGCCGCGTACTTCACCTCAATTGCCTACCCCCAATCGAATGGACAGGTGGAGGCGACCAATTGAGTCATTTTAGATAACCTTAAGAAGCGTGTAAACCGATCTCATGGTGCCTAGGCCGATGAGTTGCCTAATATCTTGTAGGAGTACAGGACCATACACTACACTTCGATGGGCAAGACCCCCTTCCATCTAGCTTTCGGGTCGAAAGCTGTCCTCCCTATCGAACTTAAACTTCCTAATATCTGGACTTGAAGTTTTGATGCTGCACTAAACAACTCATTGTTACAGGCAAGCGTTGACACAATCGACGAAATCAATGACCTTGCTGCTACTTGGGTTACTACTTACCAACATTGAACCGCCTAATATTATTATCAGAAGGTCTGACATGAGAAATTCAAGGTCAGTGACCCAGTATACCAAAAATTGGAGGCAATACAAGAAATTTCATCATGTACAATTTTATTTTCAATTTAAGTCGAAATAAAAAGTTCTCAATTAATTGTGTGCTTCTCTCTCTCTCCTTTTGTTCCAATTGCCTTAAAATCCTTTCAAAAAGGACACAAATAGTCACTCAGGCAGGCCGAAACGTTATTGACCTGACCCCATTATGGTAAACTTGGCAAGGGGAAACACCCCCTGTATAGAGGAACTTTCACAAACCAGGTGAGTCGAAATGCTACAAACCTGACCCCCTTAGAGTAACCTCAGCAAAGGGAAACACTCCTTGTACAAAGGAACTCCCACAAACTGAGTAAGTCGAAATGCCACCGACCTGACCCCCTTTGAGTAATCTCGATAAAGGAAAACACCTCTTCCATAAAGAAACTCCCTTAACAAAATCTTGACCAAAAGTCTACAAAACTTACAAAGAAAATAGCGAAAGACTTTACAAAAACATCATTTATTTATTCTACACTTTTATTTACATAGCAAAGGCTGGCATCCCGGCCCTAACACAAAAAAAAAATAAATAAATAATTACAAAACCCCTCTACCACCTGAACGCATAAGGAATCCAACACCAGCCACAAACGGCTTACAAGGCATAGGTCCTGACCGACTTCATGGTAGAATATACTAGAGAAGAAACACCAACCGACGACAACAAACCGATCTGGACTCTCCACATTGATAAATCATCCACCACTAGAGGTAAAGGTACGAGCCTTGTGTTGACCGGCTCGCATAAGGTCACCATTTGTTACGCTCTCAAGTTCAGGTACAATCATATTAATACAAATGCACCGGATCTCATTAAAACTCCGAAGTTAAGCATTGCAAGAGACAAGCTTTCGCCTTCTGCTCGTTCTCCAACCGAGCCTTCGATTTCGTGACCTTCCGAGCATCCCTCTCCACTTTGCCCCTCTCCTACTCCGTATGCTTAAGCCTCGACTAAAGCCCTACCACCTATACAACAGAGCGACAAAAGCACTTGTTAACCTGAGCAAATTTTCTCATATACCTCTTACTAGAAGTCTCCACCGCTAACAAGCACTTCTTCTACCGATGCAACTCCCCCCACAACCTAGTTACCTCTTTTTAGGTGGCATAGGACTTACTTAGCTCAAGGAACACTTAGCTGTAGTACAAGTTAGTACAAGACACCAAAATACAACACCACAACAGTATAGAAGATCTACCTATAGTATTAAAGTACTCAAGTAGCCTACGGTTTGTATAGGGTCACCCACACCCTCTTGGGAGATCCTTTTCACACAGCCCAATCACTAAGGGTGTAAGACCCCATTAAAGCCTGGTAACTGAGGGTCCAATGCCATAACATCAGGTCGCCAACACGAACCTCTCACTTCAACCATAAGATATTTCCTTAAGCCCTCTTTATCTCTATGGCCCCCCTTCTTCAGCACCTCGTCCAACGAAATGTACAATGTCACACCCCGAAACGGCAGAGTCGTAATAGCACCGCCGTGTAAACCATCCTAGGATAGAAGTTGGCCTTACAACCGCTATCTTAAACCCGATCTACACAAGGCGTCCACGACTAACCCGTTTTGAAGTAAACAGTTTGTAATTTAAATAAATCATTTACTTAAGAAAGTGAGGAAATATATATATACACACTATAATTCAGTTATTAAAATTAAAGTTTACAATAATTTTCTGTGATATATTTCCTAGTTATTATATTATTCAGAAATGAAAAATAATTCTAAAATAAAAACCTAGACCTTAAAAGTATGTGTTTATTCTTCAATATTTTTCCTCACTCCCCAGAATCCAGCAGTTGCTAGCTTCAAAGTAGTTGTTTATCGCTTCAGAGTAATTGTTTGTCGCTTCTTAGTCAGCACCTGCACAACATCTATAGAGATGTAAGCAACCACAGCTCAGTAAGTTAGGATGGAGGACTTAAAACTATATCATAAACACAACAAGATTTTCAATCAACTTATTAGATGCAATGCATGTGTAAGCAAATGCCATCGCACAACGTTGTCCAGCTCGTCGTGAAATTAGAGAAATTGCGTCCACTCTAATCCAGGTTGAGGAGTTGCCATTAATGCAACAACTTACGACCAAAGCCAGGCTTGTGCAATGGAGATCTCGCTCCTTCTGCGACTACCTTCGAACCACTGATTTCACCCTCGCCACGACCTCCTCTCCTGTCACTTAGTTCGGCCAAGGATGAGGAGGGACCAATTGCAATCCTGTACTATCCCTTTCGAAGGGATCGATGGAGAGTCCTAAGTTCCCCTAACCGGTTGCCATACATGTTCGATTATGATTACTAGTCGTATATTTGATTAAGTCCAATTTAAGATAATCAATCATTTCATACAAATCATACAATACATGCCAGAGCAACAAACAGAATTATAGTATCACTCATAATCAAGCATATGCACACATCCAACTATCTAATAAGCACAACCAAGCATAATCTCAAGCATCCAAAATACAGCATTGTATTAATCCCAACTTATCTCGACTCCTCACTCACTCACTCGAGGTCCAATTTGCTCAAGCCATCGCCGATCATCCCTATAACACAAACGTGATTTCAGTTTTTCATAAAACTATTATAGGTTCATTTTATCCTATAACGCTTATTGTTATGTTTTGTTTAGGGTTTAATATGGCTAATTATCTAGGTCTTAAGTCTTTTATAATAATTCTAGGTTTGGGGTTAGATTCAGGTTCGGTTTTCGCATCGATTTCTAAATTAGGTTCTAGTTTGATTTTTAAGTAATGTTTTATACTCCAATCCTAGAAATTCGTTTCAACTCATAATGTAAAATTAATCACGTTACTTCTCGATTTTCTAAATACCATCATTACCTCTAATTAATATTTTATTTTACCCGGTACACTTAAATCCGTATTAGTGTACCGAATTCACTCCTAATGTAAGAAATTTTTATATTTTTCATATAATTACATAAATTCAAGTCTTCTGTCGATTTTATTATATATCCCTATTATTTATATAATATCAATTTTTTATCCTAATATTTTCTATTTATTATATTTTCAATAATTATGTATTATATATTATTACCTATTATGTATATAATACACTTTTACTATTTCTATCACTTTAATTACCATCCCTAAATATCAATTATGATTTCAAAATATTTAAATTCATCCTAAATCAAATTTTACTCCTAATTTCCCTAATTTACAAAATTAATTTAAAGTTAACTATTTTTCCCTGTTACTCATTTATTATATAATTAACCTAATAATTACATCTAACACCCTAAATACTACAAGTATCATACTCCATTAAATTTCAACATCCTAAAACATATACTTATTCACTAAATCAGTAATTAACCATTTAATTACTTAAGTAAACCTAAATTACCCATTTTATGCCTCATTTTAGAGCTTAAAAATTATCTAAAATTTTCGAAAATTAATTTTTGAAAACGAGCTTCATAGCACTGTTCTATATTATCTAAGTAATCTACACAAAAATTTTGGATTCAAAACTACACTCCTAAGGTCATTTATTTCTAAACCGAAACATACTCGGTTTTGCACGATTTCTTAAGGACCCTATATCTCGAGACATATTTGCATCAAAATAATGTTTTTCCTAAAACTATATACAAAAATATTCTAGAATAACAAGTTTCATAATTTTCTAAAAATATTTATTATTTTTTTTAAATTATACAAAATCAGGCTGGAAATCGAACTCACTGATTTGGGTGGCTCTGACCACCATCGGTGGACATGGGTGTATCGGCCCACCTGAGCGTTACCACCACCGTGTAGTGGTGATGGCTGTCTACTCCCAGCTGCCCGTCGGATCCAGGTTCTCCTTTGTGGCCCTAACTGCACAATTTTCCTTTTCTTTTTTTTTCTTGGTTTTTCTCTCAATTTTCAAGTATCTCTATTTTTCTCAAATCCATAATTGTCCAAAGGAGTTCTCTGAATTTTTTTCCTATTTATAGACATTTAGGGGATTTATTGTGCATTAAATTGGATAAGACAATTGCTTATTCCTTAATTTTTTACTTTTGTGTTGTCTTAATTTAATTAGCTAATTTTTTTCTATTTTTTTCCAGCTGCCATGACCCAATTCTAGATCATTCCTTATTTTTCTTGATTTTTCTTTATTTTTCATTAATTAATTATGAATTTTCTTTAATTAATTATGAATTTTCTTTAATTATTTAGTATGATTTTAGCACATTACGCGTATATTAAGCAATTACGCGTATTTCTACATACATGTAAATTCATATATAGTACAAATAAATATTCTTAAATATTATTTAGGTTATTCTATGATTTTAATATATATATAATTTATCTCTAGCGATTTGTTAATTATCGAAATGCATTTTACGCATTTTCGATAAATAACGAATTATCTACTTAAAATTTGGAATTTTTATATTCTTTTATTTTATTGCTTATTTTCTTAAATTCAAACTTACAGGATCATTTTACTAATATTTCTAACTTTGCTTTATAATTTAGGCTCGATCGGGTTTTTTAACCAATCGAAACCTCGAATGGCTAATTTTGGAGCTTACATACAACACTTCTATGAATGAGTCTAACTCCAGCTCCATCTTTCGAAAGTTGTTGAGGATATCTAAAAACTCATCACCAATGTCATCTACGCTTCGGAAGGGATGAGCTAGGGGCTACTTATTCTATTTCCCCTTAGCCAAAAGATCGCTTACTAAAGGCTTCTACCTCTTTGTTCCTAAACTTAGCTCCTCGAGTACTTCAAGAACCTAGCACTTGTTGTTTACAGCTACAGGTGGGGCGATTATCTCCCCGGTTCCTTCCTCAACTACTCTCGAAGGGGAAACCACTTGCATATCGGGCCCTTCCGCATCGATAACTTCATTGCCTTCGAGGATAAGCTCAGACGAGTAGATAGTAGGAACAAGCAGAGCCACGCTCAAAGGTGCTACGGCTGTCAGCTTGTCCTGAATGACTAATAGAATCCCTTGAGGCATAGACTTTGGTCGCGACTTGCTACTCTCTTCAAGCCCTAGCTTCAACCTTGCCGCTTTCCTCGTCGACTGGCCTACCTTTGATTAGGCCTGGCATCGGGTCATTAGATCATCCATAGACCGATGAGACACCTTCAAAGCCAAGCTCTTGCTTGTAGGAAGACCGATCTAAAGGTTAGAAAAAGAAAACAATGATAAATCAAAGGAAACTACCACAACCATTTGTAAAATATCACTGTGACCAACACGACCAAGGTAGTCCACCCATCCTACAAGCGTAAGATGAAGCACCCCAACACTAATACAACAAACAGGTGCATAAAATTGAAACGATACCTTCAACCAACTTCTCTACCATAGCTTTCTTTATGCTTAAGAATAGCATGAAGATCGAACACCGAACATACCTTTCTACAGTCTCCATAGCGTTAATCTCCTAGCCACCTCTTAGCTCCATAGAGGCCAAGATCTCCTGGGTAGCCTCGGCGTTACTCGAACCAAGCCTCTTCTCACCTCCAGTACGGACCACTCTGGTCTACCAGGTCTAAAAGGTTGCCTCTTTGGGCAGCTCCACCACCACGTATTCATCCTGCCAAATGTTCTTCCACATGTAGAAATAGCAAAAGAGCTCGAGAGTTGCCCTTATCACCAAGTATTCGTAGAGAGCCTAAAACACCTTCAACACTCTCTACCCATTCGAAGTGATTTGCGACGAGATATAGCGGTGGTAGTCAAAAAATTCCCTCTCAAAATGACTTTAGAGGGAAGCACAACCCAAACTTTAGGTACTTTTCAAAAATCGCAAAGCACCTCCCCAATAGCAGGGCTACCCATTCATCCCTGCACGACAACTTAATATGCCACTCAGGTATCACCCCCACAAAGAAGTTACTAATGACCCAGTTGAAGGCAAAATCCTTACTTTTACTTATACGGTCGTCAGGCCCCTTCCTTGTACCAAGAACGTCAAATAAATCCTTAGCGAGAGATAAGAGAATATCTGCATACACGTCTCTGGGGATGGCATTAATGATTCTAACCCTATCCAATGCTTCCACAACCATCCTCGTAAGTTGGTCGAGTTGTGATAATAACGACAGTTTGCCCTCGAGGAAGATCACTCCTTATAGAATCTGAACTGGAGGTAAGTTCTAACGAAGAAGAATTAACCTCACCCTTGTTGATAAACATGGCTATGATTCTTGAAAAGAAAAATATAAGCTTCTGGAGAAGGTTTGAGAGTTCATACATGAACGCAAAAATTATGACAACTGAGCGAAAAGATTACAGAAAAGTGTTCTCTTTGTAATCCTCCTATTTATAGGAAAACCTCTTGGAAAGCCATACAGGTAGTTATAGGGATATGTACAAACATGAATCCCTTGGAATGTTGCTTAGCAGATACGTAGAAAGCATCTCAATCGAACGTTCACCTTTAAAAGGGTAGAAAGCATATAGTTGCACACTAGTCTGTTAGAACATAACACCTATTACGTCACATTTAATGCACGGAATACAAGCAGGCAAAAGTTACATTTTGAAATTCCCTTTAACAGAAAGCTTCTTCAAGGCCCATCCGATCTACACTTGGTCGCGTTACGAAGACATGACACACCTATATTCGCTCAGTCCTTATCGGGCCCTGTTCAAGTAGATCGATCCATAGCATTTAAGTACCTTAGCACCTCAACCCACTTAGCCTCGAATACTTTTAAACTAGTAGATTACTGTCTACAACAACTCACCACTTCAGGCCTTCTCGTCTCAAATCATCCATCGTTTCGAATCTACAACCTCATTATGTTGACATTGTAGCATTGGATTGAACTTCCTGAAGTTGGACCGATCACATCTAAGTAGCCCATACATTCTTTCTCCTTACCTCTTCCTCAACAATGAAACTGCAGAGGAGCAAGTGTTGACAGGGTACTTTGGTTAAGGACCACTTAGGCCCGACTAGATCCACTAAACCTTACCTCCTTAAGCTCACCTCCATAGGCCTCAGGCCTGGCTTTTAATAGTCCAAGCTCATGAAGAACTATAACGATTATAAATTCAAAGATAAGGATAAAACAATCACATCCTAAATATTAGGAACATATCGAACACGATAGCTCTACTCTCCCACACTTGCGAGAGAAAATCTCTCCTGCCAATTGATCTCTAATGATCAACTCCACTCCACTATAAATACCAGACATCTACCCAACGATAATCTTCTTTATAAACTCTGCATTCTAAACCTGCGCACTTTTATTCTATTCCACAAAAGTTTATTACTGACTTAAGTATCAGAGTGGTTATACCAAATAACCTTCCAACATCCTTTCGCTATTCATTATCTTACAAACTCAGTATGTACAGACCTTAATCAACTACCGACAAAAACTAAGGAACAATACTATAAATTTTATTTAAATTTATTGGAATTTGTATTAATACCTCCATGTTTTTTACTTCATTTATTAAACAAGAGAGATGAAGGATCTATTTATGCCTTCTTACCGAATCGAATGGCAATCATATTATTTATAATCCTCCAAGAAAGTAATATATTATAACCTCACAGTCTAGGTAATACTGCATATGTCGCTGCCAGAAGAGAACAGTATGAAAATGATATAACTTTGTATAGTTCTTACAAGATCGTTTATTAAAATGATAATTAGTAAGAAGAAAAAAGAAAAAGAAAAGAATAGAAATACCCTGTTCCACTTTTATAATATGAGGAAAACAGGTTACTGTTAGAAGAGAACAGTATGAAAACGATTTAACTTTGTATAGTTCTCATAGGATCATTTATTAAAATGGTAATAAGTAAGAAGAAATAAAACAAAAACCCAATATTCCTCTTTTATAATATGAGGAAAGCGGATTTGAGGGGGAAATTAAATATAAAGGCATTTTATCCTTTTTTTTTTCTAGATTAGAAAGGAAGTTGGAAAAAATAAAAAGGGAATGAACTCTTTAATCAATGTTTTCTTGATTTGATTGGTAACTCCATTTATGTCTTGTCAAATCGCATATTACATATGAATAAATTAAAAAAAAATTACCACTATTCATTATGATCATGAATGATCATGGGTGATTGGATGCATTTAAGAAAACATTAATTTGGGATAAAGAAAATGTTAATCAAAGTTTCCTTAAGTGAACAACTAGACCTAAGACTAAGTCTAACTCGATCCGAACTTCTTAAGTTAAGGACCCGATCTCCCTTTAATCGAGACTAGTTTGATTCATTTGGCCTAACGATTCAACGAATTAGTTTTTGATCCATGAACTACTCAATTTTTTTTAAATTTTTTAATTGAAAAAATATATATATTCTTTTATCTTTATTTTTTATTTGAAAAAAAAAAAACCATTAATAAATCACAAGAATTTAAAATTTTGACTATTTCACTTTATTAATTATTAAGCACTAAAATTAATAATTCATACCCTATTAATTATTGAGTATAATATTAATAATTTACATTTTCAATAATACATAATAATTACTTTATACTCACAATTTATGAATTGAGCAAGTAAACCTATTTTTATAGACAACATCTAAGAAAAACTTTCCAATATAATCAATATGAGACTAAATTTGTAACAAGCAATACTTACTGTGGTATTTTATTATTTCAAAGAAAACTTCAAAAAAATAATATAAACTATGTAAAAGTTAAACTAATATTATAAAGAGAATAACATCTATTTAATATTTATAATACACATCATTTTATATATAGCATAAATATATTCCTTACAATTTTTAATAATATTAAATTATAAATATACTTACATTTTTATAAATCATTAAATTATATTATTTTTAAAAGTAATTGCTCTTTCAAAAATTAAACAAGATTGTATGAAATTTATAATATCTTATATCTCGAACTCTTTTAGTAGTTTTTTTTTTCTTTTAAGAAAACCCTTTTGCTAATTAAAATAATATATTTTAAACTATAACTATCTACTTTTACCAACATTAAAATATACGAATTTTAATAATATTTTTTATAAATTCATATATATTATTTGATCTTGATATCAACTTCTAAATATAAGTAATAATATATATTCAATTTTATTTTATATTTAATTAGAAAAAATACTTAAATTTAATTTATAAAAAACTTTTTTTTTCAAATCAAAACTGACAGATTGAACTACTAGTTTCTTTGACTCGAGTTTGAACCTACCAATTCAACGATTCCAACACATTAAACCACACCGACCTATTAAGCCTAACAAGTCAAGCTACTCTTTAACCTCGTAACTCACAGATCTAAACTAGTTTAATCAATTATCAAGCTGATTCTAGTCCAATTCATGGGTCGAAGCAGGCCCTTCCCTAGATCTATCAACAATATAAATTAGTTCAAATAGTAGTAAAATGGTTCTAGTGCCAACTCAACTTAGAAGATCTCTCCCTTTAAGGTTCGACACAGGAAAAAGAAAGTCCAAACATAAACAAATAAAATCCACTTGGAAAAAAATAAAATAAAATAAAAATAAAATCCGCATATTAAGTGGTTGTCCTCACAGCACGATTCGACTCTTTTTGCGAAATTAGTCCCGTCCGTTCTGATAGTGAGTGATTCCATTTGCTAACCCAATCAAGAAATAAATAAGAACAGGTTTAAAGACTAAAAGTTACAGCTAGAGGGGCATATTAGATTTGTAAGGAAAGTAGTCATTTTTATTTAATCTACGAGAATTATATGTGATTATAATATAAGTTTAATCAAGTATTCATTTCACTTAATCAAAATACCATTATAGTAATTTCAAGGCTGCATTAATCAGTTGTTTTGGATAGTCGGAAGCAATAATAATGATCAATCACTAGTGGTGATGGTTGATTATTATTATAGAAAATGCTAATAAAAAAAATAATAAAAAAAAATAAAAAAACTGTTTAAAAATCAAAACCACTATACCGTGATGGTTTTACAATCACCATTGCCCACCAAGTACCATCATCACCTTCTGCCATCACTTGAACGTCTAAAACTCGTGAGATTTACAACCTCTTAAAATTGCTATAATAATGTTTAACAATTTCAAAGTTTTGATAACAAAAAAAATAAAAAACATCCAAAAAAAAAAAATTTACGTGAAAAATACCTTAAATCTAGGTTTAACTAAACTTCTCGAATATTTTGTTGATAAATTAGGTATTGAGGTCAATGCTACCTTAATACTTGACATCACATCTCAAGCGCAGTACCTCAAATCATCACCAATAATTAATTTTATAGGTAAATATTCCTTCTTCTCCTCATCAGTTACATTTAAATTAATCTCATGACAATTCAATAAACTTGTGGTTTCAAATTTTCTTAATAAAAAATCATTTTGTATCCACAGGTTGCGATCGATATAAAAATCTCTCTCCACAACAATTAAAAACCATGTGATTCTGCAAAAATAAATAAAGAATTTAGTGATTACACTATTCACATGAGGGAACAATGACGAACTGTTCAATGAATACAGGCTCAAGCACTAAGCAGTTCACAACTACAATGGAAACATGCCCAACTGGACAAAGTCAAACATACTCGACAAACAATGAGAATCAACGTGTCCTTAACGTGAGGTGATGTAGCAGTCTTAATTTATCTCCAAACCAGTTGAAACATAGATTTTATTAATCATTTGTTCATTAAATCAATAATAAAGCCAACGAATAAAGACTTTGACTTGGTTAGCTTGTCATAATCAAAAGAGTTTTAAGTAGTCACCAAAATTTAACCGTTTACATTATTGAAAGATTACTATCACAAACTCTGTAAGCACATTTTAAAATATCCCCACACAACTAACTCCACGATCTTTTTCATGCATGAAAACATTTGAATGATGATCAAATTTAACCATGCTTAACTTGTACCACCTTGCAAGGCTCAATAGTCTTGGATGACCAATAGCAAAGTACGACCGTGAGGAAAGGGGAAAAGAAACCCCATGGGGAGTGAAATAGAACATGAAATCCCAAGCTCCCAAAAATTCCGTAAAGGCATTTAAAAAAGCCCAGCACGTCTCGTTATGTCTACAAGCTTATTTGGCCATTCATGCCTATAGGAATTTTCTTTTGCAAATGGGATTGGCGATGCTTTTGGAGAAAATATAGGCCATGGAACATGCCAGGATGCTTTTTCTTAACACTTACGTGCAATTTTTTCCTATCCAGATGCAAATACTTACTTGACAGCACGTGTCTTAGGATTCTGCCACTCCATTAACCATGATATGAAGAATGTGAGCAAAGTGCTTTAAGCGTTGACTTGACTATTCCTGTCTGCACCAACCTTTTTCTGTGTGCTCAAAGTTGGAATACTTCAAGGCTTCTTCAACTGTTCAACAGACCTACACTTGGCAAAAAGATAACGTCAACAGCCTGGCAGCAATTGCCATGTCCCAAAATATCTAGATACAAAATAACAGGTCGTCGTTGACATCAGCATAACATGTTACCAAATCAGATAAAATATTCAGTATGAAGGTTGTTCCTGGCACTTATAAGCCCCCAGTGTTCTTCACAAAACTACACAAATAAAGTACCCAGGGGCGAATCAGAGTTTCAAAATTAAGATTAGAAACAAATCAAGACGAAACGATATAATATTAAACTTAAACTTGAGCTCAATCTGAAATTTTAGAATTCCAGCTCAACTCAAAATGACACCCCAACAAACTTAAGCTCAACTTAGTCAAACTCGTTCAAACCCAATTTATCTAAAAACTATTTCCCTTCTAACTAAAATAGTATTAACATCCAAAGTCGATCCAACTCGAATGACATTTAACTCGACTCAAGCTCAATTAGGCAGGCCTGCAAGCTGGTCCAGCTAAATAATATA
Organism: Lumnitzera racemosa; assembly: GCA_024138005.1. Taxonomy (NCBI): domain Eukaryota; kingdom Viridiplantae; phylum Streptophyta; class Magnoliopsida; order Myrtales; family Combretaceae; genus Lumnitzera; species Lumnitzera racemosa. The sequence continues at coordinate 10,815,321 of JAMXBC010000002.1, forward strand.
AAGCTCAAGCTAATCCAGCATTTTACTCAAGTAGTTCGGGGATCGCCCACAACTTAACTATTGTCAAATCAAACTCAAGTAAATGTCAAGCTAAACTCAAGTAACTCCCAAATAGACTTGATTCATTTACACTACTAAAGAGGCAAAGAACCAGCTAAAGAAGAAAGAGCACAAAAATTCCTTTCTGGCAGAACACCAGCAGAACCACCTGTTTCCTTGAACAAAATGAACTAGACTGAAAATGCCCAGAGACTGCAGCAGGATCGTCCTTTCGGGCCAAGGCGATTGCCTTAACAGGACCCCTACCATAAAAAGATCAGAAATTCCTGCTTTAATGTGCATCTAACTACGTAGTACTAAATACCAGGTGATGATATAGATGTCCATAAGCCCATCAATAGATATACCATTTTCATTCAAAATTGCACCAATGAAGTTTATCCTGGAGCAGCCCACAAGCTCATATTCTTAGCTTAATGTCCACAGGAACATGTGCTCTAGGCACATTAACAATTAACTTTTAAATTTTCAGCGCATTTAGCTTGAATCTGCCTAGCATATTCTTAGTGTTGCATGCTCGATGGAACACATATAAGCCACAGTTACTCACTGAATGCATTTGTATGGGCAAAAAAAGCTAATAATAAGGCTTCTGGGCAATTACTAAAACCAGAGGACATGCAACCAAAACGGTAAAGTTTGAAACTTCATGTGATATAGATGATTGAAAATAAAAGCCACCACAGATCCGTGTTTTAGATATAATGATTATGGAGATGTGCAAAATTGCAAGTGTTCTTTTTACTGAATAGAATGGTGGGTTATTTGATAGTAGAGATGGTTTTTTACAACATGCCTATTGAAATGCCACTGGAATTCGATTTTTATGGGTAGAAGCTGAGTAAACTACCCTTATGGTTAATGAAAGGTGCAGTTTTCTAAACATGAGTTATTAATTGTTTATAAATATAATTAAAAATAAATATTGTTAAAAGAATATTATAGGACCCTGATTAGGAGTCTTGCTCTTGTCATCATATAACTGTTTCTCACACATAATAGTTTCCTGAAATATTAGTACAAAAGTGATTGCTTGATTCATAGTTCATTTCACGGAAGAATAAACATAGAGCACTTTCTACATTCTTGTTATGCTTCAGTCCTAGAGGCAAGTATCCGTCCTTTTATTCTATTACCTAAAACTTGTGACCTCTTTTTTATTTTTTTTTTTTCTTTTAGGGTGATGAGGAAAAATTTGTGTTCATGGGTATGCAGGTTCATTAGTTAACAACTTCTATCTACAGCAGAACACAAGGTTCTTTCTAAAGAAAATAATTAATATATACCAGTTGCAGGCCAGCAATTAACAGCAAACTTGACGATGCAGCATATTACTAGTTATTTCTGCTCTCACAAGAACTGTTTCAATTTTTCAGCTACTTTACTCAAGGATCTCCAGAGTTGGCTCTTTTTTAGAACGTAATTGCACGGCACTGAAAGGCACCTAAGGTTCACAGAGAACTTGAAAAATGTTAGCGTTGCCAAGGGGCTTAACGGCAAACATCACTGGTAGCAAAAAACCAATATCCAAGAAATACAGCAGTATGGAAAGGGCAAGGTAGCAACTTTTTGGGTGGATAATTACCTTAAAAATAAGTATGAATGCTATGAAGAAATCAAGAGGAGAGCCTATATATGGAATAGATCTCATCGAGTAGGCGAAGTTTAAGTTGTCAACTTATCTATGGACTCACTCATGGGATTACTTAAATAGTTCTAGAAGCAGTAGTTCCTCGGAAGGCTGTAAAACATCAGAATACAGAGGATGTTGTTCAAGCTAGAAGGTTGCAACACCACTCTGATAAGAAAATTCAGGGAACAAGAAATACATCAACAGTCCAAATTCGCCCCTGTTTTCTCGTTTATCAGAAAGAAACCTTATAACAACGACATGCATACTTGAAAACCATAATTACATTTAATTTAGTGCAGTATCATTTCAGGGGAAAAAAAGGTAGGTACACTTGGTAAGTCAGTATGGATTGTAGCTCTATCTGTGGTAATCGATATGAACTTTCAAAGCAGAATACCCAATTTTTTTGCTCTATGCCAGTCTGAGAAATAGAACTGTGGAAGCAGCAAAAAATAGCAAAGCTAGGAAACTGAGAATCAAGTGAAAGATGCCAGATAAGAAGTAAAAACATGCTTACATAAGCTTTTCTATACTAGATTTCTATACGGACTTATAGGACTTGCAAACCCAACCATACACCAAAAGTCATTTGACTTAGATACATTTGACATGACAATTAATATTTCACAAATATCTTCTCAAAACATTGAAACATAAATGTGCTCCTTCAACTAAGGAGTACAAATATTCAAGCTCAATTTAATTTTAAAAAAAAAACAAAGGAAGAGAAAATTTGAAGACTGTTTGAATAGAATGTGGAACAGGCACGCTCCTTTATTATCATTGCTCATATTATCTACTTATTTCCCAACTTTTCCACCGTTACGCAAAAAAAAAAAAAAAAAAAAAAAATCAGCCTTATGTAAAGTTGCTAGAGTATGATTAACCTCTGACATGATCTTCAATTGGCTATTGATTTAAATGTTAATTTTTTGTCTATTAGCATACAAGGATAAACTGGAATTGTAAGCAAGCATAGAGGGCTGTCACAACAGTGGGATCGCCTACCTTATATAAGAGAAAAAATTCAGCCTTTCATGAATTAATACTTTAGGAAATTCTAGCTCCAAGGCCGTTTCACAAGTCACCACTAAGCACAACCTAAGAGGCTGTCTAAAAGGCATAAGCATCGCTTAGATAACGTTGACAACCAAGGTCCAGATCACACTAGAAGAAGTCCCCTTCCATTGGATACCCCAATAGGTTTTTCTGTTTTACAAAACTACTGCATATTCCTCATTTTAGCACCATGCAAACAGCATGTGGCATCCTGTAATTAAGATATATAAACTTCTATACTTATCCAAGTTTTACTGTGCTATCGGTGAGGGGCCCTAACCATAGATTACTAGATTATAATATGAATGTCATACATGATACAGTAAGTTGAAGGATCAACATAGCTCCAATTTGGTGAAGTCAAGCTCAAAGGTCAGTGATATGCATTTAAAGTGTACAGAATATATTTGAAAGAATCATGCATGACCCAGCTCTAACAATCTAACATGTTTTGGGTGGTATTTTCAGGTTAGGATATCAAAGTATAGAATTTTTTTAGTATATATATATTTATATATATACCTCTCTAAAATGTAGTTGAAATATTTAAGTTGATCTCAACTAACATTTCATTCTTGTTTTGCCAAAGAAGATACTAATATTTTCCCTTCTTGTTATTTAAATAAGATTCACAAAAATATCTGTAAGTGATAAATCTCAGTTACAATTCTGAATTAGATGAACTTTCAACCGTTATCTGGTGTTTGGACAAGGTAGATTAATTAGACACCATTTACTTTTCTTAAAACTCATGTCCCTAAAACATACTCTTGGAAGATTATAAAACAATAAGAATGCTTTCTAGGTAGCAACAACCAAGCCTTCTGTCTGGACAAGCATAAAAAGAATTTAATGAAGTAGCTTCTATGGAATCCTATATAAGTGGATCTGCCAGAGATGGAAGATTACTTTAGACCATTATGTTAACTACTTAAGGGAATTTGCAAGTACATATTCATCCCTACTCTTTTATTTTGTGCCTACTTGCAAATCTGAATCTGTTTAATCAAATCAATCTAAGTTCAAGTAAAATCAACGAAGGATTAATTTACAAAAACAAAGTTTGAAAAAAACAATTCAACACCCACTTGATTGTATTGCTAAATCTTAATAAATTATGCACTGGTTGTAATCTAAGATCAAGATTAGGATAAAACCAATGTAGAGTGAAGGTCCAGGCAGCACTTTGACTGCTCTCGATACATGAAGCAACAATAAAACACAAATAACACTTAAGTAGATACAAAGATGAATGGAACTTAAATAACAACTTAAGACACCAGATAGCAGTGATCAAAATAAATGTAGAAAGGAAACTGAAAAACTTCCCACATTGAAAAGACATCACTGTGACCAATAATGCTTTAGAAAAAATTTGATGGGCGAATTCGTTTTTATAACAGATAAAATATGACAATTGGGAAATGTATCAAATGCAAGAAGAACCAACAAAATTCTTAGCAACTGCAAAATAATATACATCATAATCTACATAAATCTTTTGTATACTTCTGCATTTGCTAAGAAAAGCTTACTTTAACCTATGCAATATGCACTAAGCTGCCCAGAAGTCATCCAAAGCATTAAGCTTAGCACACCACATTGCTGGTATTGTTGCAACAACAGATGATTCCACCAGTTTATCTGTTCTTATTCTATATCTGCCAATTTTTCTTTTCTTTTCTTTGTTTTTTTGTTTTTTAAGTCACATTGATGGATAGCAATGTAAATGAAACTAATCAGTGGTGTAAAATGCAGATATTTGTATTCTGAGATACAAGATTGGTGAACAGCCACCAGTTTATCTCTTCTTATTCTATATCTGCCAATTTTTCTTTTCTTTTCTTTGTTTTTTTGTTTTTTAAGTCGCATTGATGGATAGCAATGTAAATGAAACTAATCAGGGAAAAACAAAGGCTGTTCACCAATCTTGTATCTCAAAATACAAATATCTGCATTTTACACCACTGAAGCCACAACCTGCAGTCACAATTCTTTTCTATATCAAACATGGATGAATGATGATGTACATAAGTCCTTTTCTGGGGTGACATATGCATATCATTAACAATGTACAAGTAATTACAACTTTTCTAGCTTCAGTTTGGTTTAATATTCATTTATGGCAAATAAAGTCATACTCTGAGAATTCATATCAAGGTTGCACTCTCATTATCATAACAAAAGAAGGATTTTGAAAAGAAGGTAGTCTCCGCTCTCCAGCCTCAGAGCATCCACAATCTACAATATAATTCTGATGATTGCAAAATGTTAAGCATTGGCTTTAAATGAATAGGACTCGATCAGATGATATAGACTGAGCTTCATTTATTTAGCACTAGTAGAGCTTCTGTAATGTCTTCACTTTTATTTCACATATTATAGTCCATTTTGATGTAATCATAGAAAATATGACTTCAGGTCCGACAAATGCATGAGCCCATAATTACAATTTGCAGATGCGTTGACATTTCATATTCAGTCTATAATACCACTTTTAGAATATTTGACACTTACAATTGCAATGTCTCCCAATAAATCCTTAAAAATTTATTAAATAAAAAGCAGCATTTAACTCAAAAAATAGTGCATGTGTGTCTCTGTGTGTGTGTGTGTATATATGAGATCAATGTGACCACACATCATCTAGAGCAAAACTGGCCCTAAACTAGTTTCTTGAAGTAATTATAAAGTTGAAGAAACACCAATTATAAACATGAAAAACCATAAGAAAATAAGATCTTACACGAGGCAGGAGTATCAATCATATACCAAGTAAGCAATTAAAAAAGAGAGAAATCTATCAGCAAAAAGCCACACATTGCGGTAGATACTTACTGATTGAACTTTATTACATGGAAAGCCCTTCCAAAATGACTCTGTGTATCTACAGGATTGTTAACTAAAACAAGTGGTGTGACAGATTCAATGACACCTCCTTTGAACCCATGCTTCGTAAGAACAAATCCTTTACAAAAGCCCATACAACCTTTTCAATCTTTTCACCTTTCATCCACTTCCGTTTGCAAAATCCATGTAGTGCTAGAGTTAAATACATGAAGATCCATCAGAACATTGTAATGTCCCTTCTCAATTTCCTCCTCCTTGACATGATGAAGGAGGAGGGTCTCAATAACTATATCTTCCCAATCCACGTCTTCAACATCAGCTCTCTTTCTCTTCTTCTGAGAGCCTGAATCTTTGGAGCTGCAGAAACCACCATTCTGACCATTATCAGCATTCTGTGGAAACATGAACCTATTAATCCGCTGTTTAGCCGCATTTATCCTCTCTTGCCTCTTCTTATATGCCAAACAACTATTTACAAAGGATGGAGGCATAGGATCCAATCCCACATCCTTTTGTAGTAATTCCTTGAGCACAAGCTTTTTGCTCATCTCCGATTTCCCATTCCACCACTCCCAACAAGCACGAAGATTAATACCTGTCGCCTTTCTAGATGGATCATTAGTACTTTCCTGACTAGATTTAAGGTGAGCCGTTTTTTCAAGAAACTTAGAGTAAGCCAAAGCCAAGCATTCATGTGAAAGCTTCAAGCCATCCAATTTTTCAACATTAGATTCACTGGACTGAGTTCTGTTTTCTAACTCAAAGTACTGGGTATCGTGATCCACAGCACTGAATTCATAAGCATAGCCAACATCTTTTCTTAAGCACCCAGCAATTACATCATCCAAATCCATCGTTCCATGTTCTGAATCATCCCTTTCCCCATTGTGCCTTATCATCGATCTCATCTCCATATACTGTATAACCAAATGAGCATTTTTCAATACATTCTTAACCGTAATATCCTTTCCCCAAGGCAAGGCACGGGACACTTCCACGAGTGCCTTTAAAAGCTCCTTATACCTCAACTTCAAAGTCTTAACTGCCAAATCAAACTCATTAGCAACATCCTCAATCCTAACCTCCAAACCATTCAATTCTGAAACAACCACCAGAACCGCTGCTACGATAGGAAGCGGTCTCCGTCCAGTAGTAAGTGACCATTTCACTGCACATTGAATCAAAAAAACCCCTTGTTTACACATCATAACAACCTCATCTCTCAAAATCCCTTGAAATTTCGAAAACTTCCCTGCAGCTCTCTCAAAAGCACTCACAACATCGTACACAGGAAACTCATCCTTTAGACCTAAATGATCCACCACACGCATTATCATCCTCCCTAATTCATACACATCGCAACCAACCTTCGATGCAGCTTCCGCAATTGAAAGCGGCACACTATCTCTCCGGGACACAACACAAGCACAAGCACCGATGAGGACAGGAAACCAATCGCCTAATCCATACTCACCATCGGTTACTTTATCAATCATGTCGTCCACTTGCTCGATAAATTTAGAATGAGTAAACCCAAGCTTTAGCACAATATCGTCGATCAATTTCTTTGCCTCGAATATTTTCTTTTCTTTGTAAAGGAGTGCGTGGCCTTTACCTGACGTTCCGAGACGGACGTATGTGCCTTGTGGAGCATTGATGCCGCCGATTTGGGGATCGAAGGCAGCGTATTCAATGAGGGCTCCACAGTCGGAACAGATGAGATGGCCTGTCACGTCGTCTCGGATTAGGGTTTTCGAGCCGCAGCGCTCGCAACTCGACCGGTCCATCGGCGGGAAGAGAAGGGAGGTGAGAGAAAGAGACAGAGAGAGAGAGAGAGCGCGTGAGAGTGTGTCAGACTTTCAAATTTTAGAGGGACACTGAACGAGTTATTGTGTAATTGCACGGGAAGACATTAGGGCAAATTCTACCGCAGTTAGTGAGTTGTAGATAACAGTAAATTAATTTGTATAAAAATATAAATTTATAACGTGTTGATTTAAAGCAGGCGGTTGTAGCTAGTAATAATATCAATACTAATATCTAATGAAATATACCAAACCCGGTTCCTTCTCCTGTAAAGTTCAAATGTGATAGTTTTCAAAGGAATAAAAATAAACTATTGATTTGAGAACGATGTGGACATTTTTTAATCAATAATGAGTAGACGTAAGATTTTTTTATTTTTAATAAATTTTTTGGATAAATATTTTATCTTTAGTGAGTTTAAAAATATACGTCTATATATTATTTTAACTATTTATTGCAAAATCAAGTTTGGGTATCCTTACTTTATTGATTTGGTAATAGATATTATATTAATTTGGTAATATATATTGTTGACAAAGAAAATTTTTGGTAATATATATATATACCAATTTATATAGAAGAATGATTAACAACATGTTGCATTCATTTTGATGATTTTCACATTGAGATTGCATGCATATTTAATTTCTAGTCTTTAATTTATACATGCATATTAAACGTTTCGCAGCCAACTTTTAAATATTTTTTTGTTATATTTACTAATATGGACATATTAAACTGTTGATGGGACAATTTGACTGTGTAAGAGCATTCAAAAAGTATGTACATTAAAATACATTATTTATGATGAAATATATCAATCTATGTGCCGTAAAAACTTATTCTTATACTAATAGGACCAAACACCTTCGATGTATATGCTTGAAAAATAAAGCATGAATAATATGATAAAATGTCGTACCATTAGCATATATAAATAACTAATGGACTATCCACCCATAATATATATATATATGTTACAAAATACAAAATATTGATAAATAAAATACAAAATGCCACATGGGTTTGGTATAGACTTTTAAAAAATAATGGAGAGATATATAATTGGAAATTTTTTAATAGGTTAGTACTCTATATAGCAATTGGTGATGATATGCTAGATGTATAAAGTAAAAGTTTTATAGAGTAGTTACTTTAGTTCGTATGATCGAAAATGAAAGATAAACAAGTAGATGCTAAGTAAAAATTATGTGAACCTATTTGTATTCTCTCATATTAGTAGAGAATCTCAAATTTTTTTAATTTCCAGCATCTTGAAACCATTTAAAACTAATACCCTATAATACTTATCATATATCATTTTGTTACTATAATTTTATGGTACCTAAGTAGATACTACTTTTTTGTGTTTACCTAATTAGCTATGGTAGTAGAAAAAAGCTCAAAATTTTATCAATATATTTGATGATAAAAAATCTATTTGCATGGTATAAAATTAATATATTTTTAAAATTTCAAAAATAATTTACACTAAATTCCCAAATTACAATATTGAACTTTATTGTACTTTATATTATAAATAATTTAAGTTTTAACTTTTTAATTGTTCAATCACAAAAATATGTGTCCAATATTCCGTAAACAAAATGTAGTACAACGGGGTTTATATTCATTATACTATTTTATTCGATTCTACTTATTCAATTCATTTCTAAATACTAAAAGATACCTTAGGGCATAAAGTACTCTATAAAATTTATAGATTTTTTTTACCTTCCCATAATTTTCCAATATCACACATTCTTTTTATAACAAGCTCTAATTATCAATATTTTATTTTCCTAAGCCAAAAGATTTCTTTTCAAATATTACAAGGAATCTTACTATTAAATATTAAATGATACCATTTACTAACAAAACAAGCAAACGAAAAGTGCATGAGAGTGCATTAAAAAAAAATATAGAAGCTATTCAAAACTACAAATAAATATTGCTAATTAAAGTTAAAAGCACCATTTTTAGGTTTCAATCTTTAGTTTTAGGTGTTGGGTTGTATTAAGTCTAAATCGTTCATTTTAACATCAATATAATATTGTTATTTTTTTTTTAATAAAAGAAAAAATAAGATTCATTTTTCATTCATTAATATATGCCATATTATTTAATAAGTTTTGTGAGATGGATATAAAGTATCCTAAAACTTGTACCATATATACCTATAATATAAGTTTTAAGGTAAACACAAGATATAAAAAAATATTTACGATTACTCATACTCCACCTTATAAGGGGTGATTTCCTAAAGTTGCTACCGTAAATCAACTTTATGATCCTTAACATCTACCCAAAACCTACCTAACATTTCGCTATATCTATATAATAGAGTTACTTACTTATCCTTAATCAAATAATGCATGGCATTACATGCATATGATTTTTCAAGAGTCGATATTACGAATGTAAGAATGAGATAATAGCTGGGTGTTTATAAATATTTCATATATGATCAAAGTATAAGACACCAATTTGGACATTAGGGTATAAATAATGTATATAGATATAGATAAGGATGTATGATATTTATAGAGTTATTGATCAAGTCTCAACCTTCTCAACTAGATAAACAATCTTTGAGCCACTTACCCGAGCTAGACTCCAAGGCTTACAAAGGCTAACTAGGCAGATCCTATCTTTATAGCCAGCCAAATACAAGTCCCAATACCAAGTGGGCCCCTTCTTCCTTGCTCGATCTAAGGTCTACACACTGGTCTAAGTTACTAATGCCCATATTACTGACCTTCGAGCTCCCTACCTACTAGCTAACCTTCTACCTTCGGATTAACAATTCCTTAGCTACTAACCTCCAACTTACTATTTACCAATCTCCTGACTCTCGACCTCTAGAAGCCTATCTAAGCTCAAGCATAGTCCCAAAAGCAACCCCAACCTAGCTTCAACTAATACCCAGATTGACCAACCTATCCTTTGACTTCCAAACTCAACTCAACTTGACTCGAGTAGGCTAATCTTCACTTCTTCTTACAACCTTTATGCCAGAATACGAGACCCTTAGGTTTATGCCACATACATAATATACTTTATTCCTTTTATATACTTGTCAATTACACCTTTCTAGGTGTGTTTTAGGATAATACATTGGTGGCTACTCATTATCCTAATTTCCCTTTTCTCTTTTGTTACCTTAAGAGACTTATTAATAACCTTATTACATGTAGCTAAAATATATCATCTTTATTGGAATATATAGAATCTTCTTGTAACTAATCTCCAAGTTTATCAAACACTCTTATCTAACCTACTAGCAGCTACAGTTAATGGAAAATAGACCTTAGCTTAAGCTCATATGTAATATTAAGCATTGAGTTAAGTCGTGTTGAGCTTTCCAGTAAGTAACATCCGTAGAGTTGCTTCGTGGTTGCTACAGTTCTTCTTATCCTACTCTATTCTCTTCACTACTGTGAAGGACCCATCACTTTCATAATGAACCTTAGTGATTACTTAGCTCCTACACATACTGGTTATTATAGTTATCTTTGCAAAAAATTTTCAATACTTACCCATTCCAAATGTTTTTTTTTTCCTACAATGGTTTATCTAGTAAAATTAAATACAAAACAAAATTTACAAAGCATAAGACACTAAAGAGTATCTTCCACTTTTATATTATATGGATGGATTCATTTGTGAACTTACAATATTCTTATATTGCATCTTAATTGGGATTATATTTGGATAAGTGAATGGAAGATGTCAAATTCATATATCATAAGAAATCTAAAAAAGGGGAATAAATCATGTACAAAGGTTCTTTCTCATTGGTTAATCCAAGCTACAGTGAGATGGAACATAACTATTAGTTATGATATATAATACAACATACGACATGTTGATAAGATTGTGCTGTATATGGATTTTACCCCCTTAAGACCTCAAATATCCCTACAGCCTACAAGATTCTAACTAGTTTACTCTCTAATAAAGAAGCCCTACATGGAACCCGACATACCTTAGCAGTTCTACAAGCCCAAAGACACATTGCAAAAGTAAGGATTTGTTGCCACCTACCTCAATCTCAATGATTATCGTCTAGCCTAAGCGATTTGTGCTTGCCAAGGAAGTTTGGCTACATACTTGTCTCCATTTCGAAGAAGCAAGTACTTTGTAAGAAGGATCACTGTCTACATAGCTATATCCTATGAGTAGTTTTTGACCTATAAAGTAACTCAAACGCCTCCATGCACAAAGATCACACCTTTGAAACTTGAACCTCCATATCAATCCTAGTCTATTTTCTATATCTCTAAATTCTCTTGAGTGTTGACATTAAAGGTTCTTAATATGTTTCACGCCTCCTAACTAACTTAAGCGTTGGAGTGTATGTTAAAACCATCTATAGCGCTCTCTTAACTTACATACTCTTTTGTAGGCTTAAACCCAAGTCAAAGCTAAACTGATAAGCCCCATGGGATCTTCAAACATCAATAGGTTGCATGTTGATAATCTATAATATTTAGTTTCCTCAACATAGTTTCCATGTTAGTATAATAAGCAATTGCTATTTTGTATTGTAATGGGAAAATTATACTATGATATAAAGCAATATTATATATTTATATATCTTTTATCAGTATATATAAAGTGGATGGCCTCTAGTTTGGTGTTTTAGTAATATATAATCAATAAAGGTATATAGAAGTCATAAGAATATTATTTAGAGAAATGAGATATAGAGAAGTTTTATGGAGAGACAAGATACATGGATGTTATTTGGAAAAGTAGGGTTTTAGGAAGTTATGAGGAATTATCGTTTCTATATTTTTAGCATAGTAATGTGGGTGCAACATCTATTCATAAGGATAAAGTGAAATAGTTATTTATTCTTAGTCATTATTGCATTTAAACTTCCAAATAGTTATTCTACATAATTATAATTGCTGTGAAATAAGAAATTGCAAACTTTTCATAAGATCGAAAGAATAATTGTATCTTAATCTTCTTTAGCGTCTTTTCATATCAAATCTTGATATCTCTAACCTAACAAAATACTTGCTATCAATTCTTTATTTTATTTTTGTAATTTTAATCGTAACTTATTCTATTTGGTAAACCGATCATGTTAATTTTTTTATGTAAATTGCATAAATTTTTTGCATAATTTATTCATTCCATTTTGTGATACTAATTTGGGAATAATAAAAAAAAGATGACAAAAATTATTGCTACAAGACAAATAGTATAAAAAAAAACAACATCAGCAATAATAATAATAATAATAATAATATGATGATGATGTAAAGACTAGCTTCATTCCTTTGGGCGCTCGATTTGGTAAGTTGGAAAACTTATTCTATTAAAAAATAAAAACAAAACCAAAATAAATAAATAAAACAAAACGAGACTAGAATCCCATTCATATAACACCAATATTGTCTCCATCTATATCTACGAAACATATTTTAAGTGTTGTATTAATCTCAATCCCAATATTTTACCTTCCTTAAATTTCATATCTTCTTTTTTCTTTTCAAATTAAATAAAAGATGTTCTCTTTTGATTGATTTAATGGAATTTCGGCCTCTATGGGTCTATTTCAAAAAGAAACAAACATTTTGTTTATAAGTATTGATAATGTAAGAAAATAACCTCGCTTCAAATGTTGAAAGATGTGAGGTTTTTTTTTTAATCAATAGAACGTGAAAATGTCATTCTTTGCATTTGATCTTTGAATTATGTTAGAAGAATTCGTCTTTGGGTTGTTATTTGATTTCATTAATATATTATGAAACCATATATTATTTTACAATTAATTTGAATCATCCTTTTATAGCATTAACATATCATATAATATACCATTTGCAACTATATAATACGTATCTTCTTTGCTATTTTATTGAACATATAGCAATGTTAATCGCCTCAATTCACTCTCTATATCGAAAATGGTTATTTCTCTATATAGTATCTTTTATATTTATTACATCAAGATTATATATGATATACAGTCAAGTTGTGATAAATATACATTAATGTATAACCATAAAAATACGAGGAAAAGCAACTAAAGTACATGTTATAATGATTTAGTTTATAGCATCCCCATAATTTACCTAATTTTTTTCTTTTTTCACTCTTCTACTTAAAATGTGTCTATAAATTTAAGTCTAACTTGAGAACAATTGATTAAAATTTTTAATTTATAGTTCACATTTATTGTGATTTATTTTATAATACTATGCAAATTATATCATGTGTTTCATACAGTGCAGTATGCATATATTAGGTTGCACAATATATTTTATAAATATAATATAATTTATCACAATATAATATACAATTGATATATCTTGTGTATATAATTTTAAACTCCATAAAATACTACACTACGTATTCTGACTAAATGTAATATATTATACATCATATAGAAGAAGTTTCAACTTTTATTAGCAATCAATCAATTTAATTCCCATTGATGTGGTTAAATTAGCTAAAGCTTCTTTTGATAAATTGTACTTTAACTTTCAAGATATTAATTTCTTCATTTAATAGAGAATTTTTTTTTTTTGCAATTATTTAATTTCTCTTTAATAGTTCAATCTCATGTTTCAAAAATTCATTTTCATTAAGAAAAAATGATCTAATTTGATTTAATTAAATTAACTTAAACTTCTTTTGATAGATTGCACTCTAACTTTCAAAACATTATTTTTTTTCCTTTAACAAAGAATTTTCATTTTCCTTAATTATTTAATTGCCCTTTAATAGTTGAATCTCATGTTTCAAAAAGTCATTTTCATTAAGCAAAACATGATTTAATTCTTTTAATAGTTTCTTTTCTATTCTTAAAGATATATTTTCTTTCTCAAAAATCGAATTTTTACTTTTAAAATTTAATACACTTATTCAACAAAATTTCAACTTAGTTACATATTTCACCAAAATAATTTTTATAACCAACATGAGAAGTTGCCATTAAGCAAGGGTCTTCTACCTTTTTAATTTTCTTTTTTTTTCGTTTCATCAAAATTTCCACCTATTTCAAGTTCACTTTTTCAAGAGTAGTTAGTTCTTTTTAAAGTTGGAAGGTTTTTACCTTTCTTTTGAAGCCTAATCAAGTCCTCGAGTTAAGAGAACAATGCCATCTTTTTTGTTACTAGATTTATTGCTGTCTAAATCTTGATAGTTTATATTAAAATTATTTATGTTTTTCCATCATAATCACTAGGCATCAAACTCATAATAAGTAACCTATTTGCTGATAGTTTTTATAAGTTTTATACTTCTTCTATGACTATCTTCTATATATATTGAGTGCACAATAAAACTCTCTAGATTGTCTTAACCAAATTAATATTGTGTAACGCTCCAATGCCCTAAAAGCACTACAACTCGCCACATAATCCAGTTAGCTTGGATTATGTAAAACTTTCTAAGTTTACAATGGTAACATGAAGAATCACATTACATAATATATAAATATCTATAAAAGAGTAGAAAATTGTATCTACTTATAAACTCATATAAACCTGCAACATCTAAAAGTTCAGAAGCGTCCTGTCTTACAACTAAAACATAAAATACGTCAAATAACTAAAATCCTCGGATATCGAAAGGAGCCCATCTCTTCAAAATACAAAACCAGCAACATAACATAAACTCCAGCAACTCAAAACCAGTCCTATCTTAATCATCATAAAAATATAGATACTCGACTTCATCCTCCTTATGATATCGTCAACAAACGTCTCTTCATAAATAAGAAAGTTATCAGATCCAGTACTTGAAAAGGAAAAGAATAAGCCAAAGCCCAATACGAGTGTACAAACACATACGCATGCCAGATGAATCGTTCTCATATAGAGATGCAAATATAGTAGAATAATATATACGACAGTTTAATTATCTCAACTTAAGCCCACGGAACAACAAAAAGGTATTCAAACCTGCCACACTTGGTCTTTATCCACATAAATAGGTGGATATAATTATACGTTTTCCTTTAAGTCTTTTACACCTAGAAACCAGAGTTTAGAGCCTAATATTCTAACTATATCATTCTACGTGAAAGTCTACTAAGGAAACCTCACATATAATCAGCAGTAGCCTCTCTAGAAATCTGCCACTATGAGCTCCTAGAGCAGGCAGGTCAAGCAAAACTAGCAATTAAGTTTGATTGGGTCAAATATAAGTTAGTTCGGTTTGATTACTAAGTCCTGTTAAACACAAGTAACAATTAACACCACGTACACCCGACCAAAACTTAGACCTCGACAAGGGAAACCGAACACCATGAATCTAAAGAAAAATAAGTAGCATATTAACCCTTAAGTATTCTAAAGCTAAGCCCTACTCTGGAGTTATTCAAGAATTTATGATCTACACAATTAAGGTTCCAAAAAAAAATCGTTGAGTCAAATAATAAGAATAACATAATATGAGTAAATAAAAAAAGGGTGACATAACTATATATATAAGATCACTTTTATAATAACTCGTAAAGTACATAATATATATATAAGAAGGTATAAAATGGACACATAAATAGAGTATCGGATCATATAGGTTATTGAACTGATGTGGTAAATAAATAATACATACCGAAATGGAAGATACTATGATTTGTAAAAGTTCGTAAGAAATGGCATAAAAACAGTTAACACGTGAAATAGACGTATTTAAGTAATATGATATGCCAAAAATAGATACATAATACTAACGTGACCAAGTAACTAGATCACGAAAACATTGATGACAAATATAAATCTCACTAATAATAGAATAGATTCATAGCATAATAAATCGACATATAGGACTTTATTTAAAATATGATTGTCAACATAACATTTAAATAAACAGAAATTAATGACCCACTTGAATGTGAAAAACTCAGAAAATTAGCCCTAAAATATATCTATAACTAATAGCACGAAATACGATAATATATATTTTAATCATAACTTTTATATAAAACAACACTATATAACATGATAATCCATAATATAGTTTAATATTGGAAATCGAATACTAACTATACATAATTTAACACTAACAATGAAAATACTAAATAAAATAATAATACTAAAATACTACACTATATGGTATTTAAACTGAATTCAGAAAGGCTCGTGTAAGTTAAAATTGGAACGAGATTACTGAATGGCAAGAATAAAACCTAACATAAACAATAGTACAAAGTTATAATATGTAAAATAATATACTCAAATAAGTTAATTAAATAATAATATTTACCGAGTTAAATTCAGAATATACAGAATAAACTCTAACTGAAAGTGAAAAATCACTTTGGATGTCGGACAGCTACTCAAAATAAATCGAACCAAAGAGAATGTTACCTAAAAGGATTCGGAAATTAAGGGGTGGAAATTGAAGGCATGGGGTCTGAAAATGCTTAGTGAGTGACGTTTTGAGAATTGAACTAAAAAGGTAAAAGAAAACAAAGGGGCGAGGGAAATCGGGGTGGGTTTAGCGAAGGGGTTGGGGATAAGGGAAAAAGAAAAAGAAATAAGAGGTCAGGGGGAAGGGGTTAGATAATGATGATGGGAAAGCAGAGAGTGAGAACCGTGAGAGAGACATAGGGAGCAAAGTGAGAGAGAAATAGTGAGAAGAGAGAGACTGAGAGAGGGACAACAGTAGGGTCAACCATTAATGCCGAGAAGGAGAAAAGGAAATAGGGGCACGAGAGAGTATGAATGGCAGTAGGGTTAGGGAAAAATTTAATAGAGGCTCACGAGAAAAGAAGATTTAGAGACAAGAGAAGAGAGATTGTAGGGGGTTTTAGGTTCCAATGCCGAGAGAGAGAGTAGCATTTGCAGTACTGGAAGAAAATGAAAGTAAGATTAGAGTGGGGTTTTTAGGTAGTTTTTAGAACCTTCTAGAATGTAAGGTAGTGCTTAAAAAGAAAGAAAAAAAAATGAGATTAATTAAAATAACCATATATATTGTAATTAAAATAATAACCTTTTTATAAAAATATTGTAAGGTAAAGCATTAATAAAATTGCTATAGTTTATATGTAAAATATAAAATTTAATTTACTTAATATATACGTGAAATAAGGATCTTAAAAATCATTTAAGGAGTTTCGAATTCAAATAAAATACTGAACTAACTAAGGTATTTCATACTGACTTACTTTTACCAAGAAACATTGCTTCGTTTGTAATAGTTTTAAAACTATTAAACGTCTTTTTGTTTTTTTCTCAACATTATATCTTAAATACTTCATATTTTTCTAATAAAATGTTAGTTCTTATCTCATTCATTATATAGATTCATACATAAGTTACACAAAAACTCATTATACATTTTTTATAATCAACACAAAACGAAATAAGGATAAATTAAGTAGGTGTGTAGCATATAATAAGAAATGCTTACTTTATCATTATCATTGATTATAAGAGTTTTAGCATTTAATTATCTTAAACAATAACTTCCCATGTCTTATAGTAAGCAACTTGTGTAAATATTCCCATTCTATATTTCCAACAAGAAAAAAAAAATATTATCCAAATGAGAAGTTGTACTTATAGATAAACAAAAAACAAGATTATATGCTCTTAGATCTTTGACTTAAAATTTTGAAAGCAAGAGCACTAACTTTGCAAGTGTTATCGGTAAAAAGCAAGAGTTTGAATTAATTGCTTTCATATACCTCTTTCTAAAGGATCTTAACTACGTAAGAGACTAATGCACAAGTATAAAAACTTGGCAAGTTTTTTATAAGTTCTACGATACCTTTTATAACTTACTTCCTTATTTATATTAAAATAAATATTAGCATTTTACACAGGAGGACTAGAAAGCTTGTTTTACTCCTTTTTTTTTTCTTTTTTCTCTCATTTGCTTTTTTTCTTTTGTCCATGTTTTTCCCCTTTTACGTTCCTTATGCTCTGAGCTTTCTTATCTTATAAGTTTAACCTTCAATCATATTTATATAATTTTTATGTTCAAGATAAATGTTCATCCACCGGAAGTTCACTTCCAAGAAAATAAATCCAACTTCTATTTCCCATAAACAAATATTAGAAAATGTATCCAAAAGATTTTAGTACAGAGCCTTTTGATTTAGAATTATGAAAATTGTCAAAAATTCATCTCCTTCTTATTTAATGTATGTCAACCTTGTCTTTAAGGATGTAAACAGGGCATGTTTGGGATAGTTTACAAGAACTGAGGACTTATTCGACTACCCTAAGAGGGATCCCAAACCCGTCCTAAAATCTTATAGGATTTTTAATTTTATATCCATAACTCGTCTTATTACTCTAATGGGGTATCCGTTTCTTAACTCACAAAACTCCTTTTTTTTATTTTCTTTTTCCATAGAACTATTTTTTACTTCATTATTCATTTCATGGGAAATTAATTTGTATTATTCATATTTCTAAAACATGGGCAACATAAGGAGGAGACATTAAAGTAGGAACCATAAAACTATGTCATATTTCATTTTATAATATATTTATAGAGCACAAATACGAAAGAGAAGAGAGTAGATATATAGAGATAAAAGAGATGGATGGAGATTAGAGAAGGAATTAGGATTAGGAGTACATAATATTAATAGATACTTTAGTAATTTTACTTTTCATTTGTTTTTTTATTTAGTTAATATTATATTTTTAATATATTATTTTTGTCAAGTAATGGATTTCCCAATAGGTTTTTCTTAAATCATAAGACCCATCTCATAACTTTGATGGATTTATAATTCTTTTTCTATAACCCATCCCAAGACTTTATTAGGTAATACCCTGTAGAGTTTTTAAGGGATCGAATGCGAGCCCTAAAATCACATTTAAGGTGACTAAACCTAGATTTAGGGCCTCCGAGGAAATTTATCTAATTGATCTCAAACTTCACGATTAAAATAGAAATGTTAGTCGAAGTAACCTTGTAAAGTTAAATTTAAAAAATAATGACCCAAAATTCTAGTTTTATCGTTAAAAATGTGATTATTTAATATATAGTAAAAATAATCGAAACCCTTAAAATCGAGCTCAAAATGCAAAGAGAACTTAGAGATAAGTTAATTAGGTTATGAAAAAAATAATATAGTGCAATATACAATATGAGTATATTTGGTATATATAATAATTATATCCGTAAATTAACCCAAAATTACAGAATTATATATAATATGTGATAAATTCATAAAAGCAAATAAGAAAAATATCTTAAAAATAAAATATATGTTAAAAACATAATTATATGAGTACAAATGCGCGTTATACATGATATATATAGTATATATACTTGTATATAATAAATAAACAAAAATATTAACATAATACATGTATTATTAATAAATTCACTAAAAACCAACTAAAACCTATCTAAATTGTAACTAAAAAATCTAGAATTTCCTAGAGAATCACCGAAGCAATCGATTACACTAGGATTTGATGAGTTAAAAAGCAATTGAACAATAAAAGGACACCTCTTACTTAGAAAATGGGGAAGAAAATAAGGAAAAAAATCTAGAAAAATATGAAGAAAAATCCCAAACAACCCACATTGTATATACAACACTCCAAACATCAATTTACACCTTTAGGATCTAGGAACACTTAAAGAAAAATTTAGAAAAAAATTTTAGGAAAATAGAAAAATCAAAACAAAACCAAAGCAAAGACCAAGCAAGATTAGTTCATAGGCCAAATGTTATCTCGCTATTACACCCTTTCACTATTGTGTAGAGCTATAACCACTTGATTGTTCCAACAACCACCCACCACCTCATGGTTGTCTAAGCTTCAATGAACAGCAAGTCAAACTTCTACTTTGTTTTTGCCCAATTTTCTAAAAATATTAGATTAATCTAGAAAATTATGGAAAAAATTATATTTAGGTTATTTTATATATGCTTTTGTGTGATATTTCTATTTTTTCAAAATTTAGAATATTTTATATACTTGATTAAGAAAGTTACTATTCATCTGAATCTTCACTTTCAAAATAAATATATCAAATGATGTAGTTTCTAGTTTAAATTTTTTTATAGAATACACATGATATACATTTGATTGCCATGTAGCTAAATTTATAATTTAAGTATTTTTAGTGTTTGATGTAATTTTTAGCCCTAAAAATAGCTAAAATTAGGGTGAAAATGTGAAATAAATAAGTTTTATGAATATAATTGATGAAAATGATATATACTAACTTGTGGTGATTTGTAATGATATTGGGATATATTGAAAATAATTTGGCATTAAAAGGATAATATTAGGTTAATTAAATGCAATTTAGGGGTAAAATTATAATTTCGAGTATACAAGAGATAAATTGGTAGCATGAAACCAAGTAATGATTGAATTCTCTATATTTTAGAGTTTATAAAAATTTTCAAGAAATTATTTGGTGACTTGAGCTATTTATTACAAATTTGTGTATTAAAATAGCTTAAATTATAAACTAGAGCTCGTTTTTAGTAATAATAGATTAAAATATAATAAATATTAAAATAAAAACTATGTAAATATGTATTGGTCAGATTTGGTGAAAATGAGTTTTTAATATATTTAATAATAATCTTACGATTAGGATATATTATATATATATTAAGGTTAGATAATACCTATATTATTGAGTTATATTAGTAAATTATATAAAATATAATTTAAATAAATAAAAGAAGTATATTACGATAATATTCATTATAGGTTCATATAAGTATATTAGAAACTCGAGCTGCCCTTTAAAAGTTATTTCTCGAAATAGAACCCGTAATACATATTGTTAGGTATGTACAAACCCAATAACGCTACTTTTACTAAAATAAGACAATCTTTGATAATATAACTTATATCTCTATAATATTACGAGAATTTAAGTATTACGATAATTTTACCGTGATTAAAACATGGTTTAACTGATTAAAAATACGTTTTAATACAATTGAAATGATATATTATAAGTAATAGTATAATTACGTATATTATTGATATTTAATGACTTAACTTATATAATAAAATTATATTTCATTATATAAGGAAAATAACAATATACTTTAGATATATAAATATATTTATATATATAACCGTCTAGTGAAATATAGATAGATAGAACTTTAATGTTTTCATAACTCTTGTGAAAACTAAATTTGGATTTTGTATATATATAGATTTCTTTATAACCAAAGCATTGAAGACACGAGTCTTTTATAGTGAACATTTGGATAGGTAAGTTAGGATTATGACTTTATCGCTTGTTGGGAGTATCCGGAAGCTTAAGAGTACTTTGATTATAGTTGTAAATTAGCTTTCTGTACGTATTCTGTGATAGGAGTTAAACTCCTTAACGTGCTGTTTTGCATAATTATTTCGTTTTATTTTGTTGTGAACTTGTTTAGCCTCTCTTAAATGGAATTAAGAGTGATTTGACTACTAACTTAACTTGACATGCATAACAATTATTGGGGGAATAATTGGGAATATGAAGTTATATATCAACTCCCTTCAATAGGGATAGCTGAAATAATTATTTCCTCATTTTTAGTCGAATTAAGTAACAAATAAGGAAGTTGCGAAAAGGATGAGGATCGTGGTTCAAAGGTGGTCACGAAATGAGGGTATTTTTCATTGCATAAGCCCGGGTTTGGTCTGATTTTGAGTTAGGAAAAATCCTCAATTTGGGTTAGAGCAAATGCAATTTCTCTAACCTCACAATGAATCGGATAATGTTATGTGATGTTCCAAGTTATTAATTGCATTGCATTTCATTTCATCATAATTAACAACCTTACTTGTAATTGTGTGGTACTCTTCTAACTTCGTTTCACTTATCAAGTTAGTTATGCTTACATCTCCATAGACCATTTTGCAGGTGATGAGCAAATATCAGGATGTTTAGATATCATTACCCTAAGTTAGTGTGCAGTTAGCTGGGGAAGTGAGGAACAAGAAATCCACTAAATCTAAGCTTTTGATTTTTCTTTTAAGTTTTAAGAAAACTAACTAGGAATTCCCTAGGATGCCTACTAGTTTTCTATCTTATTATAAATAGACTTTAAACCTATAAGTTTTGATAAACTCTGATTATAAATTATAACTCTAAGTTATGTAAATACTATTTTATTATGAGACAACAAGTTATATAGAATAGGTTTTTGTAAAAGTACACCATACGTTTGTTCATTTATAAGTATCAGAATGAATACTTCAAGTTGGTTGGGTCGTATACATTTTGTGTAGACTATATTTGTAAGCTTCCAAAATCAAGTTTAGGACAACTGAGTTTATATTTAAGACTTTTAGGGAAACTTATCCAATTGAGCCTAAACTTTACGACTAGAATAAAAAAGTTAGTCAAGATATTACAATAAAGTTAGATTTTAGTAGTAATGACCCAAAATCCCAATTTTGCCCTTAGAAGTTAGAATATTTAATATAGTACTAAAATGTTCGGAACTCCTAAAATCGAACTTAGATTGCAACGAAAACTTAGAGATAAGTTAATTAAGCTATAAAATGAGATAATATAATATAATTTACTATATAAAAATACACATAATTTTACAAGTATATCCAGTATAAATAATAATTATACTCGTAAATTAACCCTAAATTATGTAATTATATATTTATTGTATTGAATTCATAAAATTAACTTTAGAACAGATCCTGAAAATAAAAAGATATGCTAGAAACTTAATTATATGAGTATAGTTATATATTACACATGATATTCACAAGGAATATATACTCGTATATTAAGTAAATAATTAAGTATTAATAAAATATACTCAAAATACTTAAATAATTGCAAAATATTATTCAAAAGCCTTCCAATTGCTGATTCACGCCTGGAAATTGCTGGAAATCATCAAAGCTAGACAATTGCTGAATAAAAAAGTGAATCTATAAGCAAATGCCACCTCCTACTTATAATCAACGAAGGAAAAAGCAAGAAAAAAATAAAAATAAATAATAAAGAAAAAAGGAAACCGACTTAAACCACTATAAATCTATTGAAACACATCATTTTTCATCTCTGAAACCAAAAACAATATAAAGAAAAATTAGAAAAAAAATTGTAGAAAATAAAAGAAAATTTAGAAAAAACAGGGAAAATTTCGTGAAAGTGAAGAACCCTAATCTAGAGTGGTTTTGCTATGAAACCCAGCCAACCCTACATGGTCCACCACCATGCAGGCCGTTCGACAACCGCCCAACCGCCGCCAGTCACCGGAGCACCCAAGAATACCAAGGTCAATTTCCTGCCCTGTTTTTCAATAATTTCTAAAAATTAGTAAATTCACCTAGAAAATTATGAAAAAAATTGTACTTAGGTTATTTTAAACATGATTTCATTTGATAATTTTATTTTTTAAAAATTTGTAATATTTAATATACTTTGTTAAGAAATCTACTATTCACCCGAATTTATATTTGTAAAATAAATATACTATATGATGTTGTTTCTAGCTAAAAAATTTTTGTTTAATATGTATATGATATATAGATAATTGCTATGTAGCCCAAATTTGATTTGAATAATTTTAATATTTATTACATTTTTAGGCCTGAAATAGCTCGAAAATAGGCTGAAATTATGAATTTAATAGCAAATTATGAAATTAATTGATGAAATGGAAATGTACTGATCTATAATAAATAGTAACAGTATTGAGTTAGATTGAAATTAATTTGGTGCTAAAAGAATTATAATTGGATAATTTATCATAATTTAGGGGTTAAATTGTCAATATGAAAATATAGGCAATAGGTCGGAAACTTGAAACAAAGTGATAACTAAATTCCCTATATTTTTAGAAGTCTATAAAAAATTTTTAGGGAATTATTTGGTAACTCGAACTATTTATTATGAATTTATTAAGTAAAATAGCTTAAATTACAAGTCGGGGTGTATTTGTAATATTAATAAGCTAAAATGAATTAAATAGTTAAATAAAAACTATATATAGGATTGCTGATCAAATTGGATTAAATGGATATTTTTATTGTATTTATTAATATTTTATGATCGAGATACACTTTGGGTGTATTATAATTGGATAATACTTATGTTGTTACAATATAGGGACAAATTAGATAAAATGCAATTTAATAACGTAAATTACGTATAATACGATTATATTTATATAATTATGTATAATTTTATTAAAAAAAAAAACTCAAACTACCCGTTAAAAGCCATCTCTAGAAACGGGACTTGTAAAACATGTCGTTAGGTCTATACGAACCCAATGACACTAATTTTGTTAAAATCGGACGACCTTAAGTAATTTAGCCTATGACTTTATCATATTCAAGAATATACATATTTTGGTAACCTTATTGGAATTAAAATGTGAATTAATAAATAAAAAGTACGTTTCGGGGCATGACATAAACCCAAACTTATGCAATAGAGACATCGCTTCTCCTGCAACTACCCTCGAACCATTGATTTTACTCTCGTTGTGACCTCCTGTCCTATCATTTAGTTTGACTAAGGATGAAGAAAGGATCATTATGCAATCCTACGTTATCCCTTTCGAAGGGATCAAATTTTTTTGTCGGAGAATCCTAGGTTTTCCCTAATGGGTTGCTATGCAAGTCTGATTATAATTACGGATTGTATATTTGATTAGGTCTAGTTTAGGGTGATCAATAATTTCATACAAATCATACAATAATAGCCAGAACAATAAATAGAATCATAGTATCACTCATAATTAAGTACATGCACACAGCCAATTATTTAATAAGTACAACCAAGTATAATCTTAAGCCTCCCAAAAATAGCAACGTATTAATCCCAACTTACCTCGACTCATTGCTCACTTACTTGAGGTCCAACTCGCTCAACCATCGCCAATCATCTCCATTACATAAATATAGTTTTAGTTTTTTCACATAACTATTATAGGTTGGTTTTATCCTATAACGTTTATTGTTATCTTTTGTTTAGGGTTTAATATGTCCAATTATCTAGATTCTCAAATCTTTTACAATTATTCTGGTTTGGGGCCAAGTTCGAGTTCAGTTTCCGCATCAATTTCTAAATTTGATTCTAGTTCAATTTTTAAGTATTATTTTATACCCGAACTCTAGAAACTTGTTTTAACTCATAATGTGAAATTAATCACCTTACTTCCAGATATCCTAAATACCATAACTACCCCTAGTCAGTATTTTATTATATCCGGTACACTTAAATCCTTAATAATGCACCGAATTTACTCCTGATATGAAAAGTTTTTACATTTTTCATATAATTACATAAATTCAAAATTTCTATCAGATTTATTATATATCCCTATTATTTATATAATATCAATTTTTATTCTAATATCTTCTATTTATTATATTTCTAATAATTGTGTATTATGTACTATTACTTATTATGTACATAATATACATCTAATATTGTTATCACTCTTATTACCATCTCCCAACATTAATTATCATTTCAAAATATTTAAATTCATC
This sequence comes from Lumnitzera racemosa, assembly GCA_024138005.1. Taxonomy (NCBI): domain Eukaryota; kingdom Viridiplantae; phylum Streptophyta; class Magnoliopsida; order Myrtales; family Combretaceae; genus Lumnitzera; species Lumnitzera racemosa. The sequence goes on from JAMXBC010000002.1 coordinate 10,841,169, forward strand.
TTAAATCAAATTTTACACCAAATCACTCTAATTTACAAAATTAACTTAAAGTATACTATTTTTCCTTATTACTTATTTACTACATAATTAACCTAATAATTACATCTAACACCCTAAATGCTACAAGTATCATACTTCATTAGATTTCAACATCCTAAAACATATAATTATTCACTAAATCAATAATTAACTATTTAATTACTTAATTAACTATTTAAACACTAATTTTATGCCTCATTTTAAGGCCTAAAATTTTTGAAAATTAATTTTTGAAAACGGGCTTTATAGCACTGTTCTATATCATTTAAGTAGTTTACATAAAAATTTTGAGCTCAAAACTACACTCCTAAGGTTATTCATTTCTAAACGAAAACATACTCGGTTTTGTATGATTTCTTAAAAACCATATATTACAGGACATATTTTCATCAAAATAATATTTTTCCTAAAAACTACATACAAAAATATTTTAGAATAACAAAATTCATAATTTTCTAAAAATATTTACTATTTTTATAAAATTATACAAAATTCGGTTGGAAATCGAATTCACGAATTTGGGTAGCTTCAGCCACCGTCAGTGGCCATGGGTATGTTGGCCCACGTGGGCGCTACTACCACCGTGTGGTGATGATGGCCGTCTACTCCCAGCTACTTGTCGGGTCTTAGTTCTTCTTAGAAATCCCAACTGCATAGATTTTTTGTGATTTTTTCTAAATTCCTAATTTACTCTCAATTTCACCTCTCTCTATTTTTCTCACTCTCCAAACTGACCAAATGACCTTCCGAAATTTTCTTGCTATTTATAGAGTATTAGGGAAATTATTGTGCATTAATAAGACAAAACGATTGCCTTATCTCTTCTTTTTTCCACTTTCTATTTGTTACATTTTAATTGGTTGATTTTTTTTCTTTACTTTCAGATTGCTACGCCCTCCTTCTGGACTTTTCCTCGTTTTTATATATTTTTCTTGATTTTTCCTTAATTAATTATGAATTTTTTAATAATTTATTATTATTTTAGTACATTTCGCGTATTTCTACCTACATGTAAATTTATATATAGTGAAAATAAATATTCCTAAATATTATTTAGGTCATTCTATGATTTTTAGTATACATATAATTTATCTCTAGCGATTCGTTAATTATCGGAATGCATTTTACGTATTTTCGATAAATAACGAGTTATATACTGAAAATTTATAAATTTTATATTCTTTTATTTTATTACTTATTTTTTTAAATTCGAACTTAGAGGATCATTTTTACTAAAATTTCTAACTTTACTTATAATTTAGGCTCGATCGGATCTTTTAGCAGATCAAAATCCTAAGTGACTGGTTATGAAGCTTACAGATTGTCGATGTTCTGAACTAGGTTTATGAGATTGAGTAACATTGACCGTGGGTTGGTATGACGTTATGCTATTGTAGTGGTGGTGGTTAATATTTGTGTCATATGGGTTTATGACTGTATTGGTGTGGTGAAGTGCATAACTAGGTCATTAAGTTTGGAAGGTAATGGTAATTAGAGTTGAGTTTGTAGTGGCTGCATTTAGCGACCCCTAAACAAGTGATGCTTTTAGGTATGTAGAATTTGAGTATAGCTTGTGGTTAGTGGTTATAAATTGCTTACAGGTGGTGTTCCAGTATCATATAACAGTGGTGGCCGATTTTGTATCTTAACAAGTTATTAGGTGGTGCTAATAAGTGGATTTTAATATCGCCAAAGTTCGAGTGAAGACTGATTCACCTAAACTATATATATAGTACGAATACTCCAGTAAGTATACTAGGTTAGAATCAAATAATACATAACAAGTAAGGTTGTTAATCCCTTGAGGACTGAAAAATTACTAATTCTACGTTAGTTCTTATTAATATTCAGGCAATTAAAATTAAATTAACTAATCTAATAATTATATTAAAACTATTGAAAAAAATAACTATAAATTATCTAAAACTAAGCAATCAATTGAGTATTATGAGAAAACAGAATCTATCCTGGATTATGCAAATCAAATTGTTACCATGTTATATAGATTGACAATTATATGGCTATTCAAGTAAAATTATTATGCCTTAAATTTTAAGGATTTAAACCCCTAATTAATCAGTTAGCTCTCGCATCTCCAATTAACAATGGACTCTAAATTGCAATCATATATCTCCCAATATTATGATTGTCTAATGTTCTAAATCAATTATCCCTAATGTTTTAGTGAATAATCAATGGCCGAACATCATATTAATCTCTAGATAATTTTTAATTAATTCAATTAACACTGCTTCCACGCTGATTATTTTAACAAAATTTATATCAACTCCCATATCACTAAGGTTTCTAACAATTATAATCGAAATCATAAAAATTGCAATCATGAGTCAACCCTATATTTATTAATTCTATGCACGAACACAATCATCATCTTAGCAATCTAGGGTTTCATCAATTCCCACAAATAAATTTAGCCAGCCATGGAATTTGAAACGAAAGCACAACTATTAATTGAAATTGTAAGGAAATTCACAATTGAAAGTATGAATAATTCATAGAATTGCGTAAATATAATTAAAGTAGATGTCACTGATTCTGTAATTGGAAAAGATAAACTTCAATTGCAACTCTCAAATTTGGTCTCTACAGCAAAAGCAAAATTTTCTTAACGATCCAAACAATTCTATAGACGAATTCTTCAACAACTATGTAATAACTGTTCTACGACTCTCTAAGTCTAAGGGAGATATAAAAGTCTCTTCTAATTCCAAGGAAAGTGTGTGTCTCTCTTAAATGATCAAACACATGTCTATTTATAAGAAAAAATAGGGTTATCTCATGATTGACTTCTTTTTATTGAAGGCCAACTGATAGGTCGGCAGTGTACGCTTCAAGGCTAGCGGCATAAGCTTCAAAGGCTGCCGGTGTTCATTATAGGTCAACCGCCTTCAATTACAAATTGCAACATGTTGATTCCGACTTTATTCATTTATGTAAAACTCTTCTAAATTGTATGTAATTTCACTCTTGAATCCTTTAGTTCCTAAACTGTCTAACCGAAAATAATTAAATACAATTTCTTAATGATTTTCATAAAATCAATAATAATTCTATCTAATTTGTATATTAAAACATAAAAAATATGTCTTTATCAAAGACTTACCACAACTGTGAAAATTGACGAATTATAGTATTAATGTGTGTGGGTGCACAATTTATGCAGTCGTATTTATGCCTTGTGGTGTGCTAGTGTGGTGGTGCTACCATTCCGTGCCTTTGTGTGCCATGAGGAGGTCGTGTGTCAGTTGTGCTCATATGTGTGATGCAAACAGTTGTGTTTAGGGTCGTATACGAAAGTGCTGCTGTAGTGTATGCACTACTCTTGTGTGAAGTGTCGAGCGTGACAGCTAAAGTGCCTGAAGCCACTGCTTTAGCCCATGGTCACAGTGCTTTTAAGACTTGCAGTCATTCCGACCTGTTGCGCCTACATAATTTGCCAAGCTGTCACGCGTGTGTGCCGACCTATTAAGATAAGTTATGCCAAGTGTACTACGCTGCTGTGACAAACTGCTATACTCCCAAGTGTCCAAGCTAATTTGCTGTGAATAGCTGCTGTGCTGAATCTAAACTTTGGCGAATGGTGGTGTCTTCTTGCAGTCCAAGGCATCCAAGTACTCTACCCGAGCTTCTTGTGTATGTGTCAAGCTGCGTCTGTCCAATTACGTGTAAGGGTGGGCTTTGCCGAGCTAAAACCAAAGTACGAAGTATGGTTGTGTCAATTTGTTACGGACATTGAACTGTCGAGCTTTGTGTGAGCGTCTTCGAGTTGTGGTTGGCAAGGTGAATTGGCTTTAGCAAATTTGAGTGTCGAGCTATTTAATGCGCTGACCCTTATATAATTACATACCGAGCTGCTGCGAGGAAATTAATTACCAAGCTGATAAGTGGTTCATGTCCGCGCTTTCATTTAAAAGAAAATTGCTGAGCTGTCTTTGATCCGAGGAGTGAAAAACTGAACTGCTGTGTTTATACTACAAGCTGAACTAATTTGCAAGAAAATTAGTTTGTCGAGCTCATTTTGTTAGAGAATTGTAGCTTTGTCATGAAGATTCGAGCTATTGTAAGTGCAATTGAACCCTTACCGGGTTAAACGTGTGTGTGTGCTAACGAAAAGAAATGCGAGAGTGCTGCTGTTGACATTGAATCACTGAGCTACTGCATGTAAGCCTATTTCCAAGCAGTTGCGCGTATATAATCTAACAAGTTGCTATAGATTGTGCTTGCTACAAGCTTGTGTATACCTTCTTGCCAAGCCAATCAGCTGAGTATTGAACCAAGTTGTCTTTATAGACTCTATTATCAAGTTATCGTGCCATGCTATTCGAGTTGTTACCCGTGTATGTGCCGTTGTGACAGTTGAATTGAAGAGGTTAAGTACTTATGAGTTGATGTCGGGCTACCAAAACTTGCACATTAAAATTGTTATGCCTCAAAACCACAGAGTAACAACAATCATGCCATGTAAACCAATCTATGACAGTAACTGACTTCACAATTCCTATCATAAATATAATTTACATAAAGTATCCATGACTCTTCACTCTAAATTAAATAACTCAATTAAGATTTAAGCTAAAATTTACATAAAAAGCTATAACCATAAGTCATATATATGTATATATATGTATATATATATACATAATTACATCCATATTGTCTTAAAATCCTAGGAAATTATACATATTAGAACAGTCTACTAACTAAGATATTACAATACCCATTCATACACCTAAAAGTACTAACTACACAGTATAAGACTTAACCATACAGCTAGTTGATCCTTACTCCTCCATAGTTTCAAAAAGAAATTAACCTTAAGATAATTGTACTGTGACATATTAATCAGAACTTGTAAAAAAATCTATATGGGTATAGGTAATCACAGCTCAATAAGTTAGGTTGGAGACTTATAAATGCATAACAAACATAAACAGGGTTATCAATCAATTAATTACATGCAATGTAACAAGCAAGTGCTATCACACAACGTAGTTCGATCCACTATGAAATCAAAGTAATTTCACTCACTCTAATCCAAGTTGAGTAGTTTTCATATTTATATAACAGCTCACAACCAAATCCAGGTTTGTACCATAGAGACGCCGCCCCCCCCCCTTCCACCTCACCGCTCAATACTATCCTTCAAACCATTGTTCCCATCCTTATCGCGACCTCCTCTTCTGACATTTAGTTCAATTAAGGATAAAGAAGTGACCATCGTGTTATCCAACATTATCTTTTTCGAAAATATCAATGTTTGGTTAAAAAATCCTAATGGTCCCTTAAAAGGTTGTAATGTATGTCTAATTAAAGTATTTAGGTTAGTTATGATTAAATATAAGTTAAGGTGGTCAAACAATTTTACACCATTTAATTTACTTCAATCACCAAACATAACACGGATTTCAGCACGAAATCAAATACACAAGCATATGCACAAAACCATTTACAACCATAATCATATAAAATCCTAAGCCTTCGAGTACTCTAAAATAGTACTCCAAAATACAATGAACTATTGAATCCAACTTACTTGGAATCCTTGGTTTACCTACTGTGTCGCAGGTTGACTTGTCTTTGCATCTCCTATAATATAAATACTCTTTAGTATTTATATCCTTATGATACATATACATTTTAGATTATGATTTAACTTAATTTTTCATATATATATATATATATATCATTTATTACTAATTCATTTTAGGTTAGTTTAGAATTCAGATTCTGAATCTAATTCCAATTAAGGTTCTAAATTAGTTCCAACTACAAGTATTATATGTAAATCTTAAATATGTGTTTAAAACCCTGATGTGAAATTAATTACATTAGGCTCAAGTATCCTAAATATCACTTTTGGTCCTTAAGCCATATTTTAGTTTATACGGTACACTCTAATTCTTATTTATGTACCGAATCTACTCACTATGTAAGAAAATTATATATTTTTCATATAATTACCTAAATTTATGTTTTCTACCAAATTTATTATATATTAATATTATTATTATATTATCCATTTTAACCTACTATTTTATATTTATTACAATTCCAATTCCACATACTCTTAAAATTACTTATATTTGCTACATAATACTCCTAATAATCATATATAATGCCCTAAATACTACAATTATCATACCACATCGGATGTAAACATCTTAAAACACCTAATTATTTACTAAATCAGTAATTATTCAATTAATCTTAAAATCACTAATTATATATATTTTTTAAAGGCCTAAAAATTACTTAAAATTTTTAAAAATTTATTTTTGAAAAAGGGCTTTATAACACTTCTATATCCCATAAGTAGTATACATAAAAATTTTGAGTATAAAATTATACTCTTAAGGCTATTTATTTGTAAATCGAAACATGTTTGGTTTTACACGGTTTTTTAAGCACTACATATTTCTAGGTATAATTAAATTAAACCAATATTTTTTCCTAAATCTAAGTATAATAAAACATCATAATACTAAATTCATAGTTTTATGGATAAAATTGATAATTTTAATAAATTACACAAAATGGGGCTAAAATCGGAGTACTTGGCTGTTGGACTTCTAGCCACTAGTGGTGGTCCTAAGGGTATCTACTGGTTTAGGCGATGTTGGTGGGGTGTGTTGGTGGTAGCGGTTTGGCTCCAATTGGTTGTAGGTCGTGGGTTTGGTCTAAGTACTCAAATTGCACTGATTTTTTTATAAATTTTGAGAAAAACCTTAATCCTTTCCTTTTTTGGTTCTCTCTAATTTTCTAAGACTCCAAACAGACCACATGAACTTCTGATTGAGTTTGGATATTTATAGAGTCGCCTAGGATTTTTTTCTCATTAAATTGAGTTGACATTTGCCTTATCTCTTCCTAATTTGACTTTCTAGTTTGTTGATTTTAATTGGTTCAATTTTTTTCTTTCTTTCCTAACTTGCCATGATTTTTCTTTGGACAATTCTCCACTTTTTTTATTTTTCCTTGATTTTTTTATAATTTTGTTTAATTAGTTGGCATTTATTAGGATTTTTCAAGCATTTTAAGTAATTTTGCGTATTTTCACCTATACGTAAATACATATAGAGTATAAGTAAATACTTTCAATATTATTTAAATTATTCTATAACTTTTAGTATACATATAATTTATTTCTAGCGACTCGTTAGTTATCAAAATTTATTTTACACATTTCTAATAAATAATAGATAATATACTTATAATTTGATATTATAATATTATATTATTTTATTACTTATTTTGCCTATATTCAAACTTATCGGATCACTTTTATTAATATTTGTAACATTATTATAATAATTTAGGCTTGATCAAATCCCTTAACCAATTACCCTAAACTCTAGGTACTAAATCCAATCCTATAGTTGTAAGACTTATAGAACCTACCTATTACATTTTGCGTCTACGCCCTTTGTTTGAAGATTTATCGAGCTGTTATCCTATTTTAGACAATTGCGAGCTTCTAAGTTGAACTTGAGAATTTCGAGCTAAGCTATAGATTTAAGCTACTATTTCATATTGCCGAGCTATCTTTGCTCATATGTGTACTTGTCCAAGCAATTGCTAAGTTGCTACTTGTTGAGTGACTGAACTAAAAACCCATCATTGAGTTGAGTTGTTCATCTATCAAAGTATCAAGCCAACATCTAAAGTTGTTATTCCTTTGGGTGCTATTAGTAGACCTAATAAATTTGCCAAGTGGTTTTATGAAGGACAACTCAGATCCGTACGGAACTACATTGTTAATTCTAGCATCTAAGCAAATTGGTGTAATGTGCCGAGCTAAAATTGAAGATCTAAGCCATAAACATTGAAGTGTTTGAACTACTAAAACAAAGATTGTGCTATTTCATCTAATTGCAAGTATGAGCTACTGTTATAAGTGATCGTGCCAAGTTAATTACTGGTTGCAAGTGTGAATGTCAAGTTTGTGGAGTAGAGAAAATTGTTAAGTTATTGTAGGGATTTATGTAAGTGTCAAAAGTGTAGACTGATATTCGATTGACGGAATGGGCCTCATTGCTCTTCACTGTGATGAATTATAGTATATAGGCCAGACTAAAGATAATTCTTATATGAGCTCCTTATGAGATTTCGTCCGAGATACTCAATTTGAGAGTTGTAACGCGTAAAGCATTACCGAACTATAAAATTCACCTTTACACGAGTGGTTTGTAGCCAAGCTGATAGTGCATATCCGAGCCATCTAAATTGCCATTGTATTAAGCTATGTTGGTCGGAAACTTCAGTTTTAAGTCCATAAACTATACCAAGATGACTTGAAAGTGTATCCGAGCTATTGCTTGTGTATCTTAGTATCCTCTTACCGAGCAAGAATTAATTCAAATATCTAACTCTCCAAGTCATTGAGTACTCATTGTCGAGTGTACTTAGCTGAACAAACGTGTGCTAAGGAGTTATCATATGTGACCTGAAAAAGTGTATGTGAGTACTGGGCATGCTGTGGAGTTAATCAGTGACTAGAGTGGAAGCCAAACATGTATGTGTCGGTCTAAGTGAGTGATGAGCTAAAGTAGGTTGTACTTTTCTTTAATTCTTGAGCTGTCTTTAATTGTATGTTTTGTTTGGTGAAGCATACCTGCACCAAGCTAAATTGATTAGTGGATCTCGCGTGTAGTTGGACATTGTAGGTGTTTGTTATAGAGCATGTGTGAAAGTGCAGAAGGGACAAGCTGTTTTATGCGTCCTTATTGTTGTGCCTTGCAAAGGAATTGCTATAAATATCAGTGTCATGTATCTTGTTTGAGAATTTTACTATGCTAAATATCATTGTGTGTGAGTTATGTTGTTAGTCTAAGCTTGTCGGGGCATGTACATTGCAAGCTTGTATGTTATGTTGCTATATTTCGAGAAGTTCGAGCTATCACGATTGCTTAGTTCGAGCTGCTATTAGTTGTGTCTAAAGTGTAAGCTAAGAAGTGTTGGACTGTTGTAAGCGTACCGTGATATCTAAGGTTATGTGCAAGTGTGTGCCATGCCGAAGCTTATAATTATTATCTGTCTACTGGAATTGATTGGAAAGTGTTAAATATTGTTCAGTTGATTTCATTTAAAAATTATTGAGTTGGGATGTATCTAATATGGCTTATAGAGCTCAATACGGTCACGATTATAGTTATAAAGACATAAAATCGAGAATACCAATATTTAATGGTTATGGATCTCCTAATGAGTACTTAGATTAGGAATTCAGAGTTAATAAAGTCTTTAAAAATTGAAAATTATTCGTATCCCGAACATGAGAAGGAATATATCATAGATGATCAACTTCAAGGCTTTGCTAGAACTTGGTAGGAGAATGTGATAAGACAAAGGTTCGTAGAGGGGTAACTACTGCATAGAGCTTAATGAGACTTGTAATGAGAAGAAAATTTTTACCTCTACAATATTAAGATGAGTTGTATTAGGAATTATCCACCTTAAGGCAAGAACAAATGAGTGTCTAAGAATTTGCTCGAAAATACAAGATACTCTTAAGATGATGTGAATTGTATGAATCTCTTTCGTATACTATATTGTGATTCATAAGAGGATTAAATCCAGAGATTGCTAGATGATACAACCTATATTAAGAACTGATAAGGTCGATCATCATGGTGGGTCTAAGCTTACAGAAAGCTTGAAAACGAAGATGGGAAGTATATGTAAATAAAGGAACACACAATCAAATCTCGATCCACTCCAAGGATATTACGTACTAGGAAATTACCAAGGACTCATAGCTTAACTCAGTAAGACACATGAGCTAGTCTAATGAAGGTACTCGCTATATAGTTTTGCTTAAAGGTTAGGATAAGAGTGAAGTAAACAAGCAAACATAGAGTAATGCTCACAAAAAGAGAAGTATAATCAATATCAGATGTCTATTATGGCTACATTTATAATGAATATTTATAGCTAAAAAGTTACAACATTCTATCTAAAATAGAAAAGACTAAAAAGGGTGATGTCCAAAATAAGTATGATATAAGGAATGTCCAAAAGATATAAATGAAAATTCAGCAAAATGGACATTCTATACGAAAGATTATGTCACAGGGGGTACTCAGATACATAGTGGATGATCAGTGGTCATGTGCTTAGCAAAAGCAGACAAACTGTACAGCTTTCGAGCTGATAGTTCGATAATTTTAAGCTAAGCAAGTAACTCTTCTAAGGCGAATTCAACTTGAACGTGTTTGGCATGGCTTGGATTCAGGTTGGCTGGGCAGATGGCCAGGTAAGGCAAGTTGTTGTTTGAATGTACCTTTGGTCGGCAACTAGAGACTATCGATAAGCATAAGAAGGTTCTGTTCAGCCAGGGCATCGGGTTAGTAGACTACAATAGCTTGGATTCTTCAATTGTAGGGCAAGAAAGAACTCGTCTTGCCATGCTCTCTAGTCTTTGGGCTTGGGTTCGTATCGGGGGTCTGGTGGCCTAATTCCTATCATCCCCATTGAGTTGATTAGGATTTGGGATCAAATATAGTTAGTCCTCATCCAAGTTCTCCTCGGATCAGTAAGGGCTAAGGTCAGCAAGATTGAATATGGTGGACACTCCAAAGTTTTTAGGTAGTTCTAGTCAATATGCATTGTTGTTTATCTTCTGGAGTATTTAGAACGATCCTTCGACTCTAGTAGATAGCTTGTTCTTCTTCATGTTGGGAAACCTTTTCTTGCTCAAGTGTAGCTACACTTGGTCACCGGGTTAAAACTACTTGGTCACCGGGTTAAAACTACTTGGTCTTCCTTTCTTTTCCTTTCTCTTTTAGTTTTCTGGCAACTTAGTCAACGTGCTAGGTACTTGATCTTCCTTTCTTTTCCTTTCTCTTTTAGTTTTCTGGCAGCTTAGTCAACATGCTAGGTACTTGATCTTCCTTTATTTTCCTTTCTCTTTTAGTTTTCTAGTAGCTTAGTCAATATGCTAGGTAACTTATTAGTAGATTTGTTGTATAAACTGAGCTCTGGTTCCTTCTTTTAAAGCTTCTTGGTCGATACGTGGCATAGGGGTGTAGTTAAGGGGCAGTTCTAGGTTAAAACCATAGACGACCTCATAGGAGGCATGCCTAATGGTGGCATGTATTGTCTTATTGTAAGCAAATTCTACTACAAGCAAGTAGAGGTCCTAATCAGCTAAGTTTTTTCCTACTACAACTCGGAGTAATGATCCTAAGGTGCGGTTGACAACCTTCGTCTGGCTATCGATTTAGGGATGGCAAGAGGTGTTGATTAGTAGTTTGGTTTCCATTCGACACTAAAGAGTTATTTAAAAATAACTCAAGAATTTTGGGTCTTTGTTCAACACTACACTTCTCGGTACTTTGTGCAAGCAAACTATTTCCTACAAAAACAAAGAAGTAATAGCCAACGCATCGTTAATTCCATTTTGCTGAACCTATCTATGACAACCATCATAGAGTCTTTGCCTCAACAGTTTGGGGCAATCCGAGAACAAAATCCATACTTAAGTTAGCCCATGGTTTGGTTAAGATTGGCATATCCTTCAATCATATAATGCATGTTACGTTTTATTTTAGGCTAAAAGAACTTGTCATCTAAGAGCTCATACATCATTTGTTCTCCCAAGTGTCTAAAGAGTCCTCTAATGTGGGCTTCTCTCACCAATAGTTCCATCATCAAACAGGTCAACACACATAATACCTCAAAATAGATAACCATCTTTCATATGGTATTTATTCACCACTCTTCCTTCTCCACATCGCCCAAATATATGACCAAAATGAGAATCATACTAATACTGTTTTTTAATGCTTGTAAGCCCTAGTAATTTAGTCTGTAACTCGGTAAGAAGAGCTTGTCTTTTTAATAGAGTATCGACAACTACATTATTCTTTCTTTGCTTGTATCTGATGATGAAATTAAACCTTTCCAAAAATTTGATCCATTGAGCTTAGCGTTTTAAGAGCTTTGTTAACTCTATAGATACTTTAAGGACTCATGATCCGTGTATATGACAAATTCCTTTGGCAGAAGATAATGTTACCACATGCAAAGAGCTTGGATTAAGGCTAAGAGTTTTTTTGTCATATACAAGATAGTTCAGTTGTACTCCCTTGAGCTTTTCAATGAGTGATAGGTCAGCCTTCTTGCATCAGTATGATTCCGATGCCAACACCCGATGCGTTACATTTAAGCTTAAGCACTTTATCAAAGTTTAGCAAAGCTAAGCTGGGGCAAAGGCCAACCTTACTTTCACTTCAACAAAACTCCTCTCTTCTTTCTTTCCCCATTAGAACTCTATATTCTTTTTATTAGCTCAGTTAGGGGTGTAACAATAGTACTGAATCCTTGGATAAAGTATTGATAGAAGGATACTAACCCATGAAAACTCCTCATCTCTACGTAGAAGTTGGGGTTATTTACTTAATAATGGCTCGAAACCTCTCTTCATCAACTCTTGATCCTCCTCCATTAACTACATAGCTTAGGAAAATCACCTCTTCCTGATAGAAATAGCACTTCTTCATATTTTTGAACAATCTCTCTACTTAGAGGACATTGAAAACAGCTCAAAGATGATCAATATGACTCACCAGGTTGACACTATAGACAAGTATGTCGCCAAGTAGACTACGACACATCTTCTAATTGGGTCTCCTTAGACATGGCTCATCAATCGCATAAAAGTGCTTGGGGCATTTGATAGCCTAAAAGACATGACCATCCACTTGTATAAGTCATGTTGGGTTTCAAAAGCAGTTTTCCACTTATCCCTTTGTCTCATTCAAATCTAGTGTTATCGTAATTTCAAATCAATCTTATTGAACATCTTGGCACCACTCAATTCGTTTGACATATCGTCTAGCCTTGGAATGGGATATCTATACTTAGTCGTAATCTTGTTGACAATTTACTATCTATACACATAATTCCAAGTATCATCCTTCTTTGGCACAAGCAATGCAGGCACAGTAAAAGGGCTAAGACTTTTTCTTACATGTTCCTTCTCCAATAGGTCGTTTACTTATCTTTAGAGTTTTACAGCTTGCTCAGGATTCATTCTATAAGCAAGCTTGTTCGCCAATGTAGTGTCGAGTATTAAGTCAATACAGTGCTTAATACTTCGAAATGGGGTTAATCCCTTGGGCAACTACTTGGGAAACAGGTCGAAATATACATCAAGCAACTTTTCAATCTCCTCTAGCAGCTTCACTTGCTCCTTTAATTCTAATAGCCTCATTATTAATAGAAAGGTCGGCAGGTTAGACTTAATGGCTATTCAGAGTTTGGCTTTACTTAGTACTAAAGCCTTATTCGATCCTCGAGCTAATTTAGCTTATAATTTACCTGCTTAACTCTGGGTTATAGGGTTCAAGGTAATTTTCCTCTCATTCTTCTCAAACACATATATGTTACAAAAACCCATCATGCATAACCCTTTAGTCAAAAAGCTAAGGTTGGCTTAACAACACATGAGATACAAACATAGGTAACATATCACAAAGAATTTCATAAGAATAATTCCCAATGGAGATTGATAGTAACACTTGCTGAGTGACGTATAGTGTTTTTTTCTCATTTAGCCAATGTAACTTATATGACTTTAGGTATGAGATAGTCGGCAACTTGAGCTTCTTAAATTGGTCAATAGATGTCATATTGGTATAACTTCTACTATCTACTACAAATGCACAAATCTACTCATTTACTTTGCAAGTGATGTGGAATAAGTTTTTTCTTTGCTCTTCCTCGGTAAAGGGTTCTATACTCATTGTCCAACCTTAATTTGTCTAAATCCTCAGCAAACACATCGTCTTCAATAAGTTCATCTTCCTGGTTGGTATCCTCTTAAGGAGTATAAGCAGCCCATTTTTATTAGGTAAGGGGTCTAAATTCAAACAAAAATACAAAAAAGAAGAAATAAAAATTTAAACGAAGATACAAAATAAAAATAAATAATAATAATAGAAAATTTAAAGAAATAAAAAAAATTACAAAAAGATAGGAGAATTAGAAAAAAAAAATCATAATAATTGAAAAGTTTGAAAAAATCACAAAAAATAGAAAAATTAGGAAAGTCACAAAAAATGAAAAAAATTGGAAAAAAAAAGGAACTTTAGAAAATAATGATAAATAATAATTTTTTTTAGATAGCTTAAGTTTTTTTTTTAAGGTTTTAGATGAAGGAAAGATGTTGGCCATAAGCTTAGATTTAAATCTAACCTAGACCAGTCTTATTCATATGTGAACCTTGTTCATATATACAATTGAATTGCACATATGAATGAGGCACATATTAACAACTTAACGGTAATACACTTAGACAAGGCATTGCAATTAGCTTAAAGGTCCTAGGTTTGAACCTCACCAAAGGCATAAAAATATTTTTTGATCTTTTTTTCCATGACACATACATGATATGTACCATTTGTCTGGGATTCACTATACTATGTTTCCTGATACATGGCGCTATGTGTCAAGCCACGTAGCCTGACACGTCAACTACCATGTATCCTGTTAGGATACGTGACATAATGCTATTGGATGATACAATTGATGTGGCGTTACGTAAGCACTTTCCTTCCTCTTTCTCCTTATTTCCCGCATTTTCCCTTGATTTTCTCATGCGACTTTAGCTTTGAGTGTTGACTTTTTGCATATTTTTTATTTGATTTTCTTCATGATTTCACCATGGTGAAATCCCGAAGACCACGTAAGATACTACGAATTAATACAAACAAACAAGTTTAAATTCAATCTTTGCAAGGATTAAATGAGGTTTGAAAATTTGAAAAAACTAGAAATTAGGGGATTTACATTTAATTCTATTTTCAACTTTTCGAGCTTAACTAAGTTGTTTGAAATATAAATAGGGGTCGATTTGTTTGTTTCGAACAGAAATCAATCGATTCTTGACACATAATCATCATAAAAACTCCTCTCTCTCTTCCTTGATCATCTTCCTCTCTCTCCCTTGACCGTCACCTCTTTCTCTCTCTTCGGTTCTCTCTCCCTAACTACTTTCAAAGTGTGTGACCACCTTAGCTAGATTCCCCACAACTTAAGCTCTTTAACCCAACCCTTAATGCTCCTCGTCGTAACCCCTAAGCAATTCCACCGAATCACCTCTAGTATACCTTAAACTACCGCCCCCTCTCCACTTCAAACCACTACATTAGGTGGTTCTAGATCCATGTCACCACTCTGGCTGTACTCATAACATCCCTAAATAAAAAACCTAACCCTCCCTTCCCTTCCAGCAGCTACCGCTAACACCATGTATAACCATTACCACTACCTACCTCTGACGACCACCCAAACGCTAACCAAACCCCACGGCGCTCTCCCTACCCCCTACCCATAATCCTAATAAAATATTCATCAAAATCTACTTTCCTACTCGATTTAGTATTCGATTCACCTAGAAACGCCCCCTGTTGTCACTATTATTGAAGAACATTAAGGCCTGACCCGGATCTGAAAGGCTTGATCCGGACCTAATAGAGCCAACCCAAAGACCTACTCCGACTTGTGCATATCCCCCTGGTTCAGACTATTTCAAGCTTCAATTTTTTGTATTTTTTTCATTTATTTATTTAATTCATGTAATTTTTTATGTAATTGTAATTGAAAAGAAACAAAAACAAAAAAAAAAAAAGAAGAAGAAAAGAAGAGAAAAAGAAAAGAAAAGGTTAGTTCAGTTTATTTTTAATGCACAAATAAAATAGATAAAATAAAATAAAGAAAACAATATTAAAAAATAATAAAATATCAATAATAAAGAAATGTTTAATAACTTAGAAAATCCACTTTTCAAATAAATAAAAATAAATAAACCAACCCATTTTCGAAATTAGTGCTTTTTTTTAGAATTAAAAAAAATAAAACCAAATTTAGGACCTTTTAGAAATTTTATTTAAATAAATTGAATCAAATAAAAAATATAAACCTGACCATTCTCTTAAAGTAAAAACAACCAACACACTCAAATTTTATAAAAAAAGAGTTACATATATTTAATTCCGAATTGTGGAAACGTAGCTACTTATGAACAATGTAAAAAATAAAGAAATCAGTTTTTTCACTTTTAGTTACTCAATTTAGTAAAAAACAAAAAAAAACTTAAATTTTTCAATTTAGTTTAATTTATCCAATTTAATAGAATAGGATTAAATTCGTTGATTAGTGATTGAATTTTAGTTCAAAAAGGGTAATTTCGAAAAGCAAATCTAAATTCAAAAAATTAGTAGTAGTATTTGTAAGGGTTTAAGAAAGTTAGCCCTTGAACTCAATCTTCTGATTTTCAAAAAATTGTTTTTAGAAATTGATTTTTTAAGTGGACTAGTGACTAAGTTAAACCGGTCTACTCTATTGATTTAACCTAACTCTCTTTTTCCTGACTCTAATTGAGTGGCGACTCAAAAAAATTTTTAAATATGTTTAAAAAACCAATTTTTTTAAAGCTTTAGTTGATGATTAGCATTAAACGGGTAGGATTTAATATTTATCAGTTTAAAGAAAATTAACTTAGAAAGATCGGAAAATATTAGGCTTGATAAAATGGTGACTCCATTAGGGAGGTAAAGAAGACTATGGACGTCAAGAGGGTTAACTACTTAAAATACTTTCAAAAATTAAATTTATCTTTCAAAATACCCATGTTATTTATTTATTGTTTGTTTGTTTAATGTATTTGTTATTAACTTCATGTGTATACTTTTTTTAATTGTCATATTTATTTTGCATACAATATACATTAGGACATGAGGGCTCATTTGTTGCATCAAAGATGCAAGATAGATGCGGTCAAACTCAGGTTGTCTTAGGACTCTATAAGGGGGGCCATTGTGTATGCTTCAAGTGTAGTGGTGTAACCACTGCTTGGAATTGATTAAGCTACCCCACTTAAGCTGTAGTGTTACTAATGAAGTTGTTTTCTAAAAACGAGTGAGGTTACAAAACTTAAAAACTTTTCAAAACCCACCCTAAATGTATATACTCCCTTTTAAGTTTAAATTAATACAATACTCTTAAGAATTGTAAACCAACTAATTTTTGAAAGTTTTAATGTAATCAATTTTTGAAAATAACAACAAGGTTCCTAAGGAATAGTGTATTAACCCAAATAATCCTATCATCTGCATATTTCCATGTACATTTCTTTTGTTTCATTAATAATTGATTCCTAACTGTAAAATGTTTAGGTGTAAAATAGCAGATAACTAAGCAAATAATTAGAGAACTGATAGGTTACTGAACATCCCTATAATTCATGAGCAACTGCAGAAGGATGAAATTGTCTATTTAAAGGAGAAACTTAAATGCTCCGAAGTTCACAACTAGGCCTTAAGAGCCCTTCTAGGATAAGTCACTTGGGAAACTTATGAATAGATGTCTAAAGAGCCTAGAATAGATGTCGAGTTTGAAGAATAAATGTGTAAGCTCTCTTCTTTGGTTTTATGTACTTCGATTTTCCAAAATAATAAAAAGTTATCTTAAGCTTATCATTGTTTATTCTTTTAGATGCCCTTTTATAAATAGTTACTTCAATAATTATTCATCAACCATTCATTCTCTCTCTCGTAGGGAAATGTAAATAAATCTCATAAACTTGTAAATAGAATCCTAAAAATCACCATCCTTATTTGTAATTTGATTTCTCAGTTTATGTAAAATAAAACTTTCTTTTTCTTTCTCAAAGAAAAAAGAAAAAAAAAAGTGAAAAGGAAAAGGAAAGTTGCTAACAGTTATAAATCTTTAAGGGCTCAATCTAAATATGAAGGAACTAACCCAAGCCCAAGCCTTTGGTTCACTTAAACAACTAGTCTAAACACTTAGCATGTTAAGGCATCCAATCCACGTATAGCCCTTCGACCTGTTAAGATAGCCAGCCTAAACACTTGGCCTGTTAAGGCATCCAACAAACATAAACCATGGCCCATCATGGCAATTGACCCAAATATAATCCTCAACCTATCAAGGCAATCAAGTTAAGCCAAAACCCCTGGTTTATTTACAAAACCAAGCCTAATTATGAACCAAGTCAAACATGAAATTAAATGTAACCTCAATCTCAAATTTAGATCAAATGAGAGGATTCACATTGGGGCATATGTTAAGAAACTGAGGGGGCAAAGCCAATCTTCACTTAGGGCAAATAAATAATAAACTCCTCCTTAAGGAATTGGTAACTTACCTTTAAAAGGTTTAGGATGAGAAGAGGCAAACTATACCTCACATTTTAACCCTTAAATAATTAGAGAGTTGAGTGATATAATGGTGAGGATATTTTGAACTCATTCCTTAAAGGAGGTCAATTTTAAATTTGATACATAGATTAAAATGAAGTTAGGCATTCATTTTTAAATTCCAAACATAGTTATCTCTTGGTAACCTCGTTGAACCAATTTGGAGAATTTTCAAATTTAAACCTTATCAAGAACTACCTACAATGGGGCAATTTAGATGTTAGAGTTATTGATTAGGAGAGAAGGATAAAATTGGTTTGTGTTTGCTTCGGTAACATTAATTCAAAGATGACTTTTATTTCTAATAAATTATTTTTCTTTGAAATGAAGAAGGTTCGACACGCTTCAAACAACTCAAGCTTATACTTACCTTGCCCAAGCCCATATACTTGGAATCTATGGAATTAGGGCCTTCAATCTCATAAAGTCAAAGACTCAACAAAAAAAGCCCAAGAAAGAGGAAAGAAGCACCAGGAAGATCCAGTAAGAAAGGAACATTGGCTAAGCACCATAAGAATGTTTAGAAATAGGAGTACTTTTCTTTTTTCATTATGCATTTTCCTTTTTCCAAATCATGTAAAAGGAAACTCCAAAAGCTGCAAAACAATGAATAAAAATTACCATCTTACCGACTAATTGTTGGTTCTGTCTCTTTGCATCCGTGTACCACGCATCTTTACATTCTTGTATATTTATTCATTTATTTTTTCATCTTTTTAATATTTATGTGCTAAATTGTTGTGAAGTAATCTTGAACTTAGGTCACAGAGATAGCTTTCAAATGCCAAACCTTCTAGACAAGTCCTATTTGAACTCACTTACAAACCAAGATGACCAACCAAGGAAACGACAATGTCAACAGCAAAAATGATTACAATAATGTCAACCTTAAAGTTATTTATCTTACTAAGTTGAGGTTCTACTCCTTATAATGAACAGTGGGAAAGATTACAGATTAGCTAAGCTTCCTTGTTAATAGCATCGCTTTACTTAGATCTATAGCACCACCGAATGAAGAAGAAAGCTCGAAGGCCTAATATGGAAAGAATGTTGAAGCCCTACCCCTTAAAGCAGAAGAAGCTTATCTTAATGTTAACTTGGCATTTGAATGCTTTGAGATGGAAAGGGTCTATCCAAAGGTCAATTCGACTTTTGAGCCTAACACTTACTCATTCCAGGTCAACCCGAAACCAGAAGTTAACTAAGATCGGTTAAAAGAATTAGAAAGGCAGTTGACCAAGTAGATTACTGAAAAAATGAAAATGCTTGAAGGTTATGATGGTTTCGAACAGGTTGGTATTACAAACTTCTTAGCTTATGACTACAGAAGCTTCCTTGAAATATTTAAAGTACTCAACTTCGAGAAATATAATGAGATTGGCTACCCTAAAGTGCACACTAGGTTATACATATGTAAGATAGGTAAGTATGTATAATATAACTAGCTCTTAGTGCAAACTTTTCAAGATAGCTTAATGGGCCTTACTTTAACCTAGTATGCCCAATTAGACTTGAATTAGGTGAACATATAGGAGAAGCTAGCTAAAGCCTTCTATGAAGAATACAAATTCAATGTTGAAGTGGCATCAACCGTAATGGACTTGGTTGCCCTGCGAAAAAGGTACAATGAGTCATTTAAGGAGTACGCCTAAAAGGTGGAGATCCTTAGCCGTACGAGTATCCACCCCCATGACCGAGAAAGAGCTAACTTCAGCTTTTATTAATACTCTCGAAAGGCATTAATTTTCTCACCTGATTAGGCAAGGCTCTTCTAACTTTGTAGAAGTGGTGGTCGTAGGATGCCATATTGAAAATGACGTCGCTGCTGGTAAATTACAACCATTAAATAGAGCCCTTTGCAAAGCCCACTATTAGTAAGTCCAAAGAAGTAACCGTCGGTATGGTGAATTTAAACACCAAGCCCAATACCCAAGTCTCCTTCAGAATAAATCCTTCACCAATGCAACAACAATTTCAAAGTTAGCCACAAGTCAGCAGGGTTCCTAGGTAGTTCACTATGATAATAGTTCTTTTCAGCCAGGTCCTTGAAAAATTAGGAAAAGATAATCTAATCCATTTCAAGTCTCCTAATGAAAGGTATAGGCTAAAGGTTTTTTATCCCAATGCCAAATGTCAATATCACTTGGGACAGTTAGACCATTTAACCGACTCACACTGGAGATTAAGGAACAAAATTCAAGACTTAATCGACAAAGGCACAGTCCAACTAGACTTCGTGGAGGCTCCAATTTTAAACGTTAATAGCAACCCCCTACCTAATCATGGCCCCATAATCAACATGATATTTGACAACCCAGACCCTACCGTTAACATGATTGGCTCTAACTGAGAGACTAGGGTCTATAAATTCTAAAAACAGGAATAAACAAGTTCTAAAGACTAAAAGG
This sequence comes from Lumnitzera racemosa, assembly GCA_024138005.1. Classification (NCBI taxonomy): domain Eukaryota; kingdom Viridiplantae; phylum Streptophyta; class Magnoliopsida; order Myrtales; family Combretaceae; genus Lumnitzera; species Lumnitzera racemosa. The sequence goes on from JAMXBC010000002.1 coordinate 10,861,858, forward strand.
TACACCTTTCATGTGCCCTTAGCCCTTGAAAATTACAAAATTGCCCCTCTCAACTACCAAGCAGTATATGAAGGGTAATTAAGTTCACTCGTGCAAGGGATTACCTGCTCCAATAGAATTTATGACCTAAAAGAAGAAATGAAACAGAAGAATGTGTTGGAGGAATTAAGTAACAAACTCATTGAATACGAGGAAGGATTGTTTGCCTTAAAAAAATGATCAAGTCAAGTGAGTACAAAATAATAGACCAACTCACTAAAACTCTAGCACAAATATTACTCATAGGTTTATTGATGGCATCGGAACCGCATTAGGAAGCTTTATTTAAAACTCTAAAGGAGGTTAAAGTCCCTCGCAAGATACTAGCCGAAAGAATGAGGTCTATTATCAACTTTATCCTTATCACAGATCAGGATTCTTTATCCATCGAGGAATTGGGAGAAGAAAGTAATCAACATACCGAGCCCCTATTTATAATAGTGGGGGTAAACACCATCATCATAGCCAAAGTCTTCATTAACAACGGGTCATTGCTAAATGTTTGCCTTCTCACCACCTTAGATCTAATGGCCATTGATGCAACCACAATAAAGTAGAGTATAACAACAGTTAAGGCTTTTGATGGATCTAGAAGGGAAATTATTGAGGAGATGAACTTACCATTTGATATTGGCCCATAGATCTTCAACATCTGATTTTAGGTCATAGACATCCCAAAGATCTTTAACCTTTTATTGGGAAGATCTTGGATACATTCAATAGGGGCCATACCTTTAAGCTTACATCAAAAGGTTAAGTTCATCTCAAATGGCCAGGTTATAACGATTCCAGGTGATCAGGATTACGAAATATATAGAGAAACGACCATACCCTACGTTGGCATTGAGGAGCAGGAGGACTTTGGGCTCCAAATGTTTGAAGAAGTATGTATGATTATCGATCAGAAGAAAGATGAAAAGCCAAAATTCAAAAAAGGCCAGGTTGGTACCTTTAGGCTCAGTTACATCCCAACTCCGATGGAAGAGTTAGGAAACAAGCAAGTGAGGGGTAATAGAGGTGACAGATTTTATTATCCCCAATAACCTTTCTACCATTGACAGAGACCTTCATTCAAGTTGATGTTCATACCTCAGAATCTGTTAAAGAAGATACCTCCAATAAGAATGAAATAACAGGCTCATCCCACAAGTTTTAACACCTAAATAATTGGTTCACTATCCCTATGAATAGCAATAAGTCTTCTTTATGATAAGGATGAATCACGGTTTAGTATTTTATTAATTTTTGTAATAATTACCTTTGCTTTACAATATTGTACTTTAAAGAATTTTTTTTAACCTAATAAAAATTAGTCTTCATTCTCTTTACTACTTCTTTACTTATACTCTTTTCTTTACATACTTAGATCCAATGCTTTGAATAAATGCTAAAGATACCTCGCGCAGATAGTTGATGAAAATATTGATATCACTTTTGGTCCTATTAGGTTAGTCGTTGGGAATGATATCAATTACTATAGTGACATGTAAGAGAGTTGGCAAAGATATGAAATGAGTATAACTTTCATTAACGAGCCAATTGAGACAGTTAATGTTGGGACTAATGACAACCCTAAAGTATTGAAGATTAGAGGGAATTTAAAAGAAGAATAGGAGGCAGATATAACCGCATTTCTATCTAAGTATCAAGATGTGCTTGCATAGTCTTATGAAGATATGCCTGGGTTAGATCCATCAATCTTAGTCCACTGCTTACCCACATGAAAGGATATCAAACCTAAAAAGCAGAAGTTAAGGAGATTCTAACTAGATATCTTATTGAAAACTAAAGAAGAAGTAAAAAAGTTACTAGAGGTCAGTTTCATCGAAGTGTTTCATTATCCTGAATAGGTAGCCAACATTATGCCAGTGATGAAGAAGAATGGAAAAGTTAGAGTGTAAGTGAATTTTCGAGACCTCAACCAGGCAACTCCTAAAGATAATTTCCCTTTGTCCCATATTGACAATTTGATGGATAATACAGCTAGAAGCCATCTCTTCTCCTTCATGGATAGATTTTATGGGTATAATCAAATCATAATGTTCGAAGAAAATAAAGCTAAGACAACATTCATTATAACTTAGGGTATATTTTGCTATAAAGTAAAGCCTTTCGAACTAAAAAATGCCGAGAAAACTTACCAGAGAGCAATGGTTACAATCTTTCATGACACGATGCATAAAGAAATTTAAGTACATGTTGATGACACGATTGTAAAATCCAAAGAGGGAGGAAATCATGTAGATAATTTGAGGAGATTATTTGATAGGTTAAGAAAATTCCAATTGAAGCTCAACCTAAAGAAGTGTAATTTTGAAGTGACTTCATGGAAATTATTGGGTTTTATAATCTGCTAAAAGGGTATCAAAGTGGACCTTGGTAAAGTCAAAGAAATAGTTAACTTGCAAACCCCCACCCCATCCCTCCTCACGCACACTTAAAGATATCAGAGGTTTATTGGGCTGCTTGAACTACATTGCCTGGTTCATATCTCAACTTACAAATAAACATCATCCCTTCTTTGAGTTGTTGAAGAAGAACACCATGATAGACTGGGACGAAGAATGTGAGAAAGTCTTCACAACGATCAAGGAGTACTTTATGAACTCTCCAATTTTGGTAGCTCCTAAACTTGAGAAGCCTTTATTTCTATACCTTACAATATTACCAGAATCCATAGGGTATATGCTTGGTCAAAGGATGATGAAGGAAAATAACAGGCCATATATTACTTGAGTAAGAAGTTTACTAAAGGGGAATAGAAATATTCAGAAATTGACAAAACATGCTGTACTTTGGTTTGTCTAATGTATCGACTCAAGTAATACATGCTCTATTACTAGATTAAATTATTGACTTAGCATGATCCCTAAAGTATTGATAGATAAATTAGCCTTAATTGATAGATCTCAAAGTAGCAAATGTTACTATCGGAGTTCACCATTACATATGTGAATTGGAATTCAGTCAAAGGGTAAGCTCTAATAGATCAATTAGCAAAAAATCCCTTTGATGATACCCCCCTAAGAGGTACAAGTTAGATTCCCCGATGAAGATATCTTAGTAACTAAAGGAGGTTTTGATGAAGAAAAGGATGACGAACCCTTGAAGTGGAAGATGTTCTTTGATGGAGCTACTAATGTGTTTGGGTGCAGAATTAGGGCAATACTAATATCCTTGGAGGGTTTGCAGTTCCCTGTAGCTGTAAGGCTCATTTTTTCATACACTAACAATATCGCTGAATACGAGGTATGCATCATAGGATTTAAAATGGCCATAGATAAGACATTCAAAAATTGGAAATGTATGGAGATTCTTCACTTATTATTGACTAAGCCCAAGGAGAATATAGGATAAAGGATCCTAAATCTGTACCTTATTACCGATACTTAACTGAATTAATGGAGAGATTCAAAGAAATTACTTTCGCTTACGTACTGACAACACGGAATCAATTTGCCGATACATTAGCTACTCTGGCATTTATGATCCAAATATCCAGTAGAGTTGAAATTTAGCCCCTCAGCATTGAAATTAAAGAGAAGCCTGCCTTTTATCTAACAATTGAAGGTACACATGATGAAAAGCCTTGGTACCATGATATCAAAATGTTCTTACAACAACATACATACCCTGAAAAAGATGAGAAAAAAGATAGAAAGACGATCGGGAGATTGGTTGCCCAATTCTTATTAAGCGAGTCTACTTTGTATTGACGATCTTTTGATGATACACTTCTAAGGTGTATGGATGACAAAGAACTCGAGGTTTTGATGAGAGAAATGCACGAGGATTATGTGACCTTTACATGAACGGTTACATGCTCGCCAAGAAAATTATGAGGCTCAAATATTATTGGTCAACAATGGAAGGCAACTGTATCAAACATGTCGGGCACTATCACTTATGTCGGGTTTATGCAAACAAAATAAATGCTACTCCTTAAGAATTACAAATACTCTCTGCGCTATGGCCATTTTCAACATGAGGTATAGACATCATTGGCCTGATTACTCTAAAGGTATCCAATGGGCATCGCTTAATACTAGTTGCCATCAATTACTTCAATAAGTGAGTTGAGGCCTCATTTTATTCAAGTGTTACTAAAGTGGTAATAGTCAAGTTTATTAAGAGAGATATTTTGGCTCGATACGGAACTCCAAAAACAATTATCACCAATAATGACACAAATCTCAACAATAAGCTTATGTTGAAGTTGTGCCAACAGTTTAGGATCATCCACAAGAAGTCTACCTTTTATCGACCCTAGATGAATGGAGCAGTTGAAGCAACCAATAAAAACCTCAAAAAAAAAAAAATCATCGAAAAAATGGTTGTTACATATAAGGATTGGCATGAGATGTTGCCATTTTCACTCATGGCCTATCAGAGTTCCATTAGAACATTGATTGGGGCAATACGTTACTCTTTAGTATACGACACTGAAGTAATGTTATCAATAGAGGTTGAGATCCCACTCTTATGGTGCTATCAGAAACCCAGTTGGATGAAGTCGATTGGGTAAAGAAATTCATCGAGCGGTTGAATCTGATTAATGAGAAAAGATTGATAGTTTGCATCATAATCAGTGTTAATAATAAAGAATGGCTCGAGCTTTCAACAAAAGGATATGATCTCAGAACTTTAAAGAACGTAATATGGTATTAAGAAAGGCTCTCCTTAATACATAAGATTCAAGAGGAAAATTCACTTTCAATTACAAAGGCCCTTATATCGTGAAGCGAGTGTTACTATGAAGGGCGTTAATTTTGTTGCAAATGGATGGCCCGGAATTGAGAGACCTTGTAAATGTTGACTCTATAAATTTGTACAATCCATGAAAATCAATCGAAATTTTTACTCAGAACACAAAAACAGCAGTCATTTTAAATGTTATTGTGGTCTAATTTTCATCTTCTACAAGTAAAGTTAGTATCATTGGTAGTTATTGGCGTTGAAATCACCACCATCCCTTTTTCTTACACTATCAAAAGGTCCAGTTCCCTTACTCCATTGAATTGAACCTATACATTGAAAACACCAGAGAAGTTGAAGAGTAAGATATAGAACATTAATAATTAACAAAACTCTTTAAAACACTTTATTATGGATTGATCCCCTTTGATGGGGAGTTTTATTATTATTTTTTAGGGAAAGGCGAAACCTAAATGAGCAATCACCTTGCAGTAGATCAACTGAAGAGCAAGTTGAGGGCATTCTATATCGAGTTGATTTATGTGACTTCTTAAAAGGGCCAATACAGTTTCAGGTTTGAAGTTATTTCAAAAAACGAGTTAGTTGGTTATAACAAGACTTTTCAAAGAAATGTTTGATATTTCGTATGCTATCAATAAGACCGGGTAAGTATTTCTATACGATGTTAGCATATTGGTTTCAACTATTGCATTTGCATTTAATCGTTATATCCTAAGGATCTTAGCCAGCTTAAGAAGCTCTTTGCTTATTTGCTTAGGTTAGTCAGCTCATAGGAGCACACCGGGTTTTAATTTCTCTTTAGGGTCTTAGCCATCTTAATGAGTGCTTCGTCTATCTGCTTAGGTTAGTCAGCTCATAAGGGCATGACCAAGCTTTAATGTCTATTTAAGGTTTTAGCTAGCTCAAGAAATGCTTCGATTAATCGCCTAAGTTAGTAAGCTCAGAGGAGCATGACCGGGCTTTTAATTTCTCTTTAAGGTCTTAGCCAGTTCAATGAGTGCTTTACCTATCCGCCTAGGTTAGTCAGCTCAGGGGAGCATAACCAGGCTTTCAATTTCTCTTTAGGGTCTTAGTCAGCTCAAACAGTGTTTCGCCTATCTACTTAGGTTAGTTACCTCATAAGGGAGTAACTAGGCTTTAATTTCTCTTTAGGGTTTTAGCTAGCTTAAAGAGCATTTCACTTATCTACCTATGTTAGTTAGCTCATAAGGGCATGACCGGGTTTCAATTTCTCTTTAAGGTCTTAGCTAGCTCAAGAAGTGCTTCGTCCATCTGCCTAGGTTAGTTAACTCATAGGATTATGACCAGGCTTTTAATTTCTCTTTAGGGTCTCAGTTAGCTTGAAGAGTGCTTCATTTATTATCCTAGGTTAGTCAGCTCATAAAGATATGATCGGGCTTTCAAATTTCTCTTTAAGATTTTAACTAGCTCTAGAAGAGCTTTACCAATTCGCCTTAGGGTCTTAACCAGCTTAAGGAACGCTTTACCCATCTCACCTTGGTTAATTATCTTATAAGGACACGACCAAGTTTTCAACATATCTTTAAGGTCTTAACTAGCTTAAGAAGCGTTTTACCCATATTACCTTAGTTAGTTAGCTCATTGGGGTACGATCAAGTTTTCAACATCTCTTAGGGTCTTAGTCAGCTTAATGAGCGCTTTGCCTATCTTACCTTGATAAGTCAGCTCATAAGGGCATAACTAAGTTTTTAACATCTCTTTAAGGTCTTAGCCAACTTAAGGAGTACATAACCCATTTTACGATGGTTAGTCAACTCATAGGGGTACGACTAAATTTTTAATCTCTTCAGGGTCTTAGCTAGCTTAAGGAGCGCTTCGCTCATTTCACCTTAGTTAGTTAGCTCATAGGGCTATGGCCAAGTTTTTAACTTCTCTTTAGGATCTTAGGTAGCTCAATGAGGGCTTTACCGGTATTACCTTGGCTAGTTTACTTATAGGGGTATGACCAAGTTTTCAACATCTCTTAGGGTCTTAGCCAGCTCAAGGATTACTTAACCTGTATCATCTTGGTTAGTTATCTCATAGGGTCACGACCAAGTTTTCAGCTTCTCTTTAGGATCTTAGCTGGCTCAATGATCACTTTAGCAATATTACCTTTGGCTAGTTAACTCATAGGGGTATGATCAAGTTTTTAACATCTCTTGGGGTCTTAACTAGCTCAAGGAGCACTTTACCCGTATTATCTTAGTTAGTCAATTTATAAGGGCACGACCAAGTTTTTAACATCTCTTGAGGTCTTAGCCAACTTAAGGAGCTCTTCGTCTGTATTATCTTGGTTAGTCAATTCATAGAGGCACTACTAAGTTTTCAACATTTCTTAGGGTCTTAGTAAGCTCAAGGAGCACTTCGCTGATATCATCTTGGTTAGTCAACTCATAGAGGTATGACTAAGTTTTTAACATTTCTTTAGGGTCTTAGCTAGCTTAAAGAATGCTTTGCCCGTTTCACCTTAGTCAGTTCACAAGGGCAAGACCAAGTTTTCAAAATCTCTTAGGGTTTTAATCAGCTCAAGAAGTGTTTCATCTGTACCATCTCGATTAGTCAGCTCATAAGGGCATAGTTAAATTTCTAATTTCTCATTTAGGGTCTTAATTAACTTTAAGAGTACTTTGCTCACTTACCTAGGTTAATTAGCTTAGTGGGGTACTACCAGGTTTCACTTTTTCATTTAGGGCTTAATAACCAAGTTTTTCAAATTCTTTTAAGGTTTTTGCTAGCCCATAGTTGTGCTACCCTTTTTCAATTTTTATTGTGTTTTGGCCAACTCTTATAGTGCCTCTTCTTTCTTTTACTTTTCACCGAATTCCTAATGGACTAAACCTAGAATAGTTACCTAGAATAGTTAGCTAGCTAGCTAGTTGTATTGTTTTTTAGGACAAATTCCACCTTTGGGATAAAAATAGTGTCTCTTTTATTTTTATGGTAAAATTTTCCTCAAATTTCATCACAAAGAGGAGTAATTGTAGACATTCCATTTTTGCCTCCTTTTATTAGGTAAGGGTTCTAAATTCAAATAAAAATACAAAAAGAAGAAAATTTAAAAAACACACAAAAAAAGAAAATTTAAAAGAAAATGCTAAAAAAACAAAAAAAAATAATAAGAGAAAATTTAGAAAACTATAAAAAAAATTACAAAAAATTAGAGCACTAATTGTCAAAGAAGTAAAGTATAAAAATGCATGGGATTCAAATTTAGCAATATCTAAGATATGAAATAGTATACTACATTGTGATCACCCTTTCTAGTCACATAAAGGATATCTTAGAGACTTCTTCGAAAATTTCAGTAAAGCTTAATATTTAATATTTTCTTCCTTTATTTTAGTGCTAAATAATTTGGGGGTCTTGTTGTATCTCTCGGTTTTATTTATAGACAATATCTAAGTGTTTTAGGTGCTGTATTTATGAGAGAAGTAAGATCTATGTCTTTGTAAATTTATAATTACTTTAGATTGTAAAAAGATAAGATAAACAGAGTTGAGAGTTATAAAAGTCAAATATGGCAGAATTTGTGACTTCTCTTAGTTTTTTATTTTGAAATAGTATATCAAGTGGAAGTTCAAATCTATTAGCGAAGAAGGTTGGGTTCCTCAATAAAGAAGACCGAGTTTCCTAGTAGTGGTTTTGGTTTTGGAAGAGAACAATAAATATAAAACGAGATCTCTTTAAATTTGAGTTTGATTTTCTTCTTTGTATCATTTTTATTTCAAATTTTTTATTTGCATTATTGTCTTAACATATTAAATTATTAAAATATAACTGTTTATCAATATAAGTTATTAAAAATGATATTCTCAGTTTATTTTTAAAAAGTTTTAAAATTCTCAAAGCTAATAATTCACCCATCTTTTGTCTCTCGATATCTTATATGAATCTACCGTTATTAAGGTGAAGTGAATCTGCTACGTGCGTAAAATGTGGGTGAAATTGTAAAACCATTATCGCATCGGGTAAAAAGAATAAAAAAACAAAAACACATTTCAATGAGATTTTGAGGATGATATTTTCGTTTCCATAAATACCCCGAGCCTTGCCCAGACTGAATTTTCCACATCCAATCATATCCCTCCCTTTGTCTCACTCACTCCCTCTCGATTTCTCTCTCTTAACTTTCTCCTAAAACTACTCTTTCTGACCCTTGAAAACCTTCGAATCTCAAAAACCTCACTCATTTTCTCCCAAAATTTTATCTTCCCAATCCCTTTCTCTCCTTAAACCCATCGCTCCAATTCCATCCATGTTTATGCCCTAATTACTCCTCGACCTCTTCGATTCGAGGGTTTGGGTCTTTTCCCAGCTCGTTTTCGTTTGTGAACCTAGGGTTTTTGGTCTTAATACATAGGTTTTGAAAGTGAGAAAACGTGGAAGAGAGATAGTCTGTGAAAAGTTGGAGGAGTGAAAGGAAATTCCGTTCACGATTCAAATGGAGGCTGCGGCCGGTCTCGACGCCACACGCGCCGCTGGTGCTTTGTCTTCTCGGAAGGAGTGGCGTGCGGTTTCGGAGCATCAGACTGTTAGAAACGGGGCAAATGAGGTTATTCTTGGGGCAAAGTTTTGATTTTTGGATAATTTTACTTGATTATTGGATAATGTGGATGTGTTAGAACGTGGATTTCAGAGCATACGCTGTTTGATCGTCAATATAATGCGGAAAAGTTAATGACTTTTAATGCAAGGAATATAACAGTTAGTTATATAATGATGATAAGAGTACCTTTTTGGCTATCTTGTTTGTCATTTCGTTGAACTTTTATGGTTTAGTAAGTGTAGATGAGAATAACGGATTTAAATTACTGTCTTTTCCGGTATAGCACATGAAATTTGGTTTATATAGCGATGAAGAAGATTGGCGTTCTGTGTATTTTAGTAAGTATGTCTTTGGTTTTAGGTTTTTGAAGTGTGGATCAGGATTATGAACTTTAGTGATTGTCATGAGTTAACTACATTACTCTCAGGTTAAGATGTGAATGTTGACCCAGGTTTCTCTGGTTTGTTTAAGATGGGGTTCGGTGGTTTGGGTCAGGACTAGGAATTATTGCTGTTTTTCATATGGTGTTGAAAGCTACTGAATAAGGAGAAACTGAAAGCAAAATGTGCCATATGTGTTCCCACTGTCACATCATGCTCCTTAAAAAAGATTTCTTTTGGAACTGCTTACTGTGGAATTCAGGTGTCAATAAGGTCTTGTGGGGTAATGCCTATGGCATTGATTGTAATATTTTGATTTGCAGGATTTGGAGCGAGCAAAGTTAGGTCATTCTGATGAGAGAACGATATATGAGGTAAGGGATGTGGTTTTTGAATCAATCCATGACTTGGTGGAATACTGAGAGTAATGTTGATTTGCTGTTTATCAAGGTGCAGCATGGAAGAGAGCCGCTGGATGTTGACTTCTGTTCCATTACAATTGATGGTGATTCAAATGCTGATTTGCTACAGCAGCGGCTCCAGAATATATCTAGACAGAGAGAAGAGTTGCAGCATATTGAGATCGAGCTTAGAGCCCAGATGATTGCGAGATCTGAGATTGCAGAAATGCAGAACAATTTCGATGCACAACTCAAGGATCATGCTAATGCTGCTGTCAAACTTCAGGTCTATTTTATTTCTGTAAGCAGGCATAGATATCAAGAAGTTGTCATACAAACACTATTTTACTTTAATGATAGTTTTTTCCCCTTTACTAGTCTCTTGAATGTCTCTTCAATAACAATCAAAGAATTAATTTGTATCGCTGAATGATAGTTCTGTTTTTTAATAGGCATTTGCTTGAAATTATAAGCTGGCTTCGATATCCTTTAGCTTTGGTTTATACAAGCATTTGCACTTGTGAATGAAGATCTTTTTATGTTATTCGGTAATGCAAATGGAGGCACTAGCTTTTCTCTTAGATAGAATTTTGTAATTGGGTCCTTAATGAGGATTTTATTTGGTCATGCAGGAGCAACTTCATGAGAAGGAACAAAACATTCGCGACTTGGAAAGGAAAATGGAAGAGAAAGATAGAGAGCTTCTTGCCATTAAAAGAGACAAGGAGGCGGTTTGTCAAGTTTTTCCCTCTTGCTACTTCTAATTGTAGTCTTGCTTTGTTGTTTATTTGCACTTATGATTGTCTTTGCAATGTCAATTTGGCAGGCTTGGGTAAAGGAGGACCTCTTGAGAGAAACAAAGAAAGATCTGGCGACCGTACGGTATGTTGCCATTCAAACTTCCCATTTTGTGCTTAGTTTATTTAATCTGAAATTTGACCCTGAAGGCCTTTTAATCATATGATTTCCTTTTGCTTCACCTTTTGCCTTTCGATGATGGCCCTGTTTCTTTAAATGTGAAATAGCTCTTCAGCCATAAACAGGTTTTTGAAACAAGGATTTGCAAGTGGGATCTATCTTTAATCATTACTAGCATAATACTTCGATTTCCATTTTATTTCATATATATATATATATATTACTTGGACCTCTTGGGGAGATACTTATAGTTTCTTCCTCTTCTCTCTCTATCTCTCTCCCCTCTATCTTTGCAGAAGGGAGCGTGATCATTCTGAGGCTGAAAGAGTTCAACACATAAAACAGATCCATGATCTTCAGGAGCATATTCAGGACAAAGAGAGGCAGCTCATTGACTTGCAGGAGCAGGTTGGTGACATATAAAATTATGTCTTTTTTAAAAATTTTTTGTTTCTGTAATCATCAAATACATATCTGTTTTAAATAGATGTTCTGGTAGTTTGAATGGCTTAGTCTTTTATTGTGATTGTAGTGGGAGCGGTGTGTTATGCACCTCAACTTTAAAGAACAGAAAGTCAAAGTTTGAACAGAAAATCAAAGTATCTTGTATTGATTTTTGTAATGAAATTTTAATTTCAAAACCCTAATCTCTCTAATTGAGAGCCATGAGCAAAAGCTTACCAAGGAACATGAGCAATAGCTCATGAATGATCTAGAATGCCAATGCAAGTAACGAGCATGAATTTCTCTCTCAAACTCTCTATTTATAGAAATAATTTCCTATATTAATACTGCATAAGCATGTACTGCATAGCTCACATATGTACTACACTTATTATACCTATTATTACATATATTTTCTGTTAGTACTATTGGCATAAGACCATTAGCACGCAGGAACATATCAATTCCTTCCCCCTCAAAAGTGTCCTTGTCCTCAAGGATAGCCAAGCAAGGCAACTCATTCACTTAGCCGACCCCTTTGTTGTCCAACTGCTATACACAACCAAATCCATCTTGGTCTTCCTTTAACATGATGAGGTGAAGAGACTTATTGGGACATTTGTGGGTAGTGGAGAATGGCTGATCACACTTAAAACAAAAGTCCCTTGGCCATTTTCTCACGAAACTCTTCATTAGTCATTTGCCTTTGACCACAAGACTTACTCCACGTATCTTTCTGCCGTTCCTGTTTTACCACTGGATTAGAAGCAGATGTATCAGTATGTCCTCCCTTCGATAGTCCTTGATTGGAACCACTAGATTGCATAACGCTATCCTTAAGTGGAGAATGCACAACATTGGAGTGCAACAAAGTTTGAACAAGAGAAAAATTGGATGATGCTGGTGATAATGTTTGATAATTTGAATAAACTACAGAATTATAAAATGACCTCTCAGGTGTTTGATAATTTCTCCTGGCATTGGTACCTTTATACTTGACTTGATTACAATGTGTTGGAGCTAGAAACATACCACTTTTGAACTCCTCCACTTTGATTACAAGTTCCATGGCTTTCTCAAGTGTAGTAGGAGAAATGTGTCAACTCTTGTTTGTATTTCCTCAGGCGACCTACCAAAAAAATACTCTTAACTGCTGAATTTCTGGCAGTACAGGTGCTTGAGATGTAAGAAACTCAAAATCTTCTATGTATTGACGAACACTGCCTCTTTGACCCAATTGAGAGAGATTTTTGAATGGATTCGAGGCCCACTGCCCTCCAAACTTCTTCAACATTTTCTCCTTCATCGTATTTCAATCTAGGCATGAAACTTGTTGTCGTAAGGCCCGTAACCAATAAACACACCTTCCCTGCATACACATGGCTGCCAAATCTACTTTCCGGTCCTCTCTTGTCCTTTGTATATCAAAGTACAACTCCACCATTAATATCCAATTTGCTGGATCCACACCATCAAACAACGGAATCATCACTCTTGCAGCATTTAATTGGTAGTCCTTGTTCTCTTTGACTCGCACGCTACTTGGATTAGTTTCCATATGATCTCTGTTCACCTGATGCTTCCCTCGTTGGATCGTACTTTGTGAATCAATTTGTATTCCACTACCAGATCTAATCACATTAGATGATTCGCCATGCATTTCACTACTGGGCCGATTCATTACCCAAAGATCTTCCATCGTTTTCTGCATTTTTGATACGGAAGCTTGAATTATGGAATCATCTTCCTGTAGTGAAGTCATGTCACCACGTAGTGAGGTAACACTTCCACTAATATCCTTTTGATTTTTCTCCATTTCTATTAGATGTTGCTGCACATCTAGTAATTCTTCATGAATCTCTCCTGTATTCTTCTCCAACTCTTTAATTCAAGAATCCGTTCTAGTCATATTTCCAAGAATTGCATATAAGTGTAATATTAATTTTCTCGTGAGACGGCGCCGATTGTTATGCACCTCAACTTTGAAGAACATAAATTCAAAGTTCGAACAGAAAATCAAAGTATCTTGTATTGATTTTTATAATGAAATTTTGATTACAAAACCGTAATCTCTCTAATTGAGAGCCATGAGCAATAGCTCACAAATGATCTAAAATCCAATGCAAGCAATGTGCATGAATTTCTCTCTCTCATACCCTCTATTTATAGAAATAACTTTCTATATTAATGTCACATCAGCATGTACTGCATAGCTCACATAGGTACTCCACTTATTACACTTATTATCACATATATTTTCTATTAGTGCTATCAGCATAATACTATTAGCAATTGGGAAGATATCATGGTGCAGCAGTTTTGTTAAAATTCCTGATAATTATGCTTTTTTCAGTGTAGGGTTGCTCAAGAAACTGTCATTTATAAGGATGAGCAATTGAGGGAGGCTCAAGCATGGATTTCTCGTGTGCAAGAGATGGATGCCTTGCAATCCCACTCTCTACAAGCTGAACTACGAGAACGTACAGAACAGTGCAATCACCTATGGCTTGGCTGGCAAAGACAGGTTGATTTTCAATCTCTATCTTTTAAATGTACTTGGAGAAATCCAGCATTACAAGTATTTTTCCATTATATGTAGCTCAGTTGTGAATGTTTGTTTGCTTTGATGTGGTGTGTCAAGTTATATTGACTGCTTCCAGATAATATTACTATATTCGTTACCGTCGGTGATAGGTTACAGAGATAGAGAGATTTCATTTGCATACTGTACAACAGCTTCAGCTTGAGATTGCTGATCTAAGAGAAAGGAATGGTTCATTGTCTGATGAATCACATTTACCACAAGCAAAATTAAAAGAGGTATCTCAGATTGGACCTGATAAAGGAAGCCAACTTGATGTGAAGGGACCTTCTGGAAACACTGGTTTGCTTTCAAATGGCAATGCTGGTGCCACCTTGCCTGGCAATACATCAAAACAGGTAAAAATATTGTTAGAAAGAATAAGTTACTGAGAATATGACTTCAGAGTTAAATGTTTTCATTTCTTTGCATGCACATATTTTCTTATTGTAATATTTTTCCTGCATTTATTGCCGAGCATTGCTAGTCTTTGTTGCCCTGGTAAATGGAAGCCCCTGTAGAGCAGCTTTTGTTGAATATCTTATGCATACATGAGTGAAGTGTTTTTTATCCCTGTAAGGCTTAAGTGTCAGTCAAATTGCTCCATCAGAATCACAGGCCTTCACCATGCTATTAAGGCCCAAAATTAACTAGTCAAGATCTTACAAGCTCACAGAATTAACTCGTCCATAACCTAAAAATCCATTTACACCAAATAAGTTAGTTGGCCATACAAACGCAATTAAATTACAAAATGTCAATTTAGTTAAGCCCGATTCCACATGAAAGATCAATTTTTCTCCGAGCATGAAAACGGCATGGGTTAAAATTTAAGCTTGCACACCAGGGTGCAGAGGCCCAGGAAAGGAAAAACCAAGCTGCCTAAAGGTGCCAAACAAGAAATACACGTGGCCTTGAACATGAAACAAGCTGGTGGCTTGTGCCACTGGCATGTGAACACACGGTGGTGCTTGGTGCTATATTTCATTGTGTAATATGATGACTTGATGTGCTTAACGTTTGTTTAGATTAAGTTTTCTTTTTAGTTGCAACTTTTTTTATTTAATTGGGCGACATTCTTTTGTTAGTAAATCTGATTGAGCTTGTAGTTAATTGGGAATTGGGCATGAGTATTGCTGTTGTTGATCAGTTTTTTTGTTCATGTTTTGCTGTAAAAAATATTCAGTTATTTTTAAGCTTGTGTTTTTCTGAAGTAAATTAGACCTTTTATATGGTAGAATATGCGGCAGGGGCACTAAATTGAAATATTGAAAAGGTTTGCTAAAATTAGGCTGATTTTCTGATTATTGTTTGTCAATCTGACCAGGTACTATTATTTTTTTATCTGAAAATCTATATTCTCCCCTATTGTGATATCTATATCTCTTAATGCTTTGAGATTTCTCTTTTACTTAGAGTGACCATGTAGCTGGTATTCCACTCGCTTCTTCATCACTGCTTGGACTACCAGCTTATCTTCCACCTGGACAGATGACTACTGTCCATCCATTTGTTGTGCATCAACAGGGGGTTTCACAAGCTGTCCAATCTGATGGTTCTCAATCTCAAGTTGGTCAGTATCAATCAATTTCTCCAATGTCATCCCTTCAGCAGTGGCAGAATCAACAGGTTAACATTAACAGCCTAATTTTGGTTGTGCTAGCTATAGTTTAGGAGGCTTACATGATGCTCTAAATTATTAGCATTTTTTGAAGTCATTGGGGTTTATCTGGATTGCAGATGCCAACTCAGGATCAATTTGCACAATCTCAAAATGAACAAAATTTAGGGAAGTCTGATGCAAAATACGACTATGAAATGCCTGTAACTGGACAGAGCCTTCAGAGAGATTATCAGGAACGAGTGAGTGAGGATGTAGGGGTTAATCCTGCAATATTGTCAGCTGCAGGAGATCCACAGGTTGGGTTGTAGCACTGATTAAGAGTAACTAGGTTGTACATTAGCACTGTTTTTATTTGCTTATTCACTTAATCAACATTCTTAGAAGGCTGTGGAACCGCTTGAGGAAAGGTCTTTGACATCATCCCAACCCAAGCAGAGCTTGCAACAAATATCTTCCCAATTTCATGATTCTTTGAACTTGAACACTTATGAGCAGGCTGAACCTGAGGTTTGTTGGGTCTGAGTCCTATTCTCTCTCTGTTCACAATGCCAAAGAGACCTTTACATTGATATTTTTGTGCAGGATCAGACTGTTTCTACATTGACTAACTGTGAGATGGAGGGCCAAGTATTGGAAGCTGACCAACAAGTTCCTCTAATGAATATGCCATCTCCAGTCAACCCAGCTGGTGGTGAAGTAGCAGCAGCTGCTGATGTCGTCTTGCATGAGCCATTGACTTCAAATGGTCAGAATAATATGGCTATAGCTGCAAAGAACTCTGAACTTAGTCTTCTGGATGAAAGGTCTCTTTTGGCTTGTATAGTTCGTACAATTCCGGCTGGTGGTAGAATTCGAATCAGTTCAACGGTTGGTGTCTCTGCTGTTGTAATCTTTAGACAGCACGTAGTTTGTTATTCTAATAATGCTCTCATTTGTTTTATTCACAGCTTCCAAACAGGCTTGGAAAAATGCTTGCTCCTTTACACTGGCATGATTATAAGAAAAAGTATGGAAAACTCGATGACTTCGTGAACAGTCATCCAGAAGTGAGTTTCTTGTATTCATTTTTTTATATTTATCCAAGATATTAAACTGGAAAGATTTTATAAAAAATGAAGTGTAAAACATGATTTCACACATTGTTTCAGTTTTTTGTGATCGAGGGTGACTACATTCAACTACGGGAAGGTGCACAAGAAAGGATAGTAGCGACTGCAGCTCTTGCAAAAGTCGCTGCAGCTGCTGCCTTGTCAGCTCCATATTCCTCGGCTATGCCATCTGTGGCTGTCACTCCAATGGCACAGGCTCACCGTCTAAGAAGTCTCTCATCGTTTGATAGTAAACATTCGAATGCTTCAGAAAGCAATCTTGCTGCTGCTGATGAGTCCTTGCATCTTTCAGCAATGCGCCCCAAGCATCCTAATGGTGTCAACTACAGTATTCCTGTTGCTGTTTCTGGTGTGAAGATTCTAAGCAAAAAGGATCTGAATGGCTTAGAAACAAGGCCAGGCCATTCATCTGCCCTTTTGGTGAATGGGTCAAACCTTGAAAAAACTGGCATGACTAATGCACAAAGCAAGGGTTTGATTAATGGAAGGCCTGGGTTGAATTCCTTTGCAAGACAGCCAGGCAGGTATCTATTGTTATCTTCCCTGTAGTCAGTATTATGAGCATATTTGGCACTTACTTATGCGATGACTAGCCAAGTAGGGCTGGAAATGAGGCGAGCTTAGCTGAGCTTTTGAAGTCTCATGATTGTTTAAAAGTCATCGAGTCGAGTCAAGCTGAGCTCAAAGGGAGTTGAGCTCGAATAGCGTGAGAGCAGCTGTACTCTTTTGCAGCCTTAGCCTTTGAGAAGATACAAAGCTGTCTTTTTTCTGTGCTGTTATATAAAGTTTGGAATTATTTTCATTGCCTAAGTATGAATATTGGCATGTTTCTATGAATTCATATGTGCACCCAGTAAAACTATTCATAGTATTTCTTCTGATGCCAAAGCTGGTGGAAGCTTGTTATTGGCCTTCTAGATGTGGTTGCCAATCTACGATCTTTGCTTTTTTATATTTGTTTTAGCTTATCTTTTGCAACTTCAAGAAGACCGTTCCATATAAATATGGTAGGATCCATGTTGTTATTATTATTCTGTAGCCACCGCCAGGAGCTTCATGTTGATATTCCATTGCCTCTGTTTGCTGGCAAATATAGGTTCATGGCCTAAACATCTATGAAGTTGTAACTTAGAATATCATACTTTACCCCTGAAGAACTTTGAATACTGAAATTCAATATTGTCCTTCAGGGTGGTAATAGTCTCTGCACTTTATATAACGTGTTACTGTTAACTGCCTTTCTTTTCCAGCAATTTCCCAAGTCCTATGTGGATCAACCTCATAAAACTAAATTGAATTTTAAGGACCCCATGTGTTGATTGCATAATTGCTTGCTTCTCTCTTTTTGATTGTTCTCTTGTTGCCAGTCTTGATAAATATTACGAGTTCATTGCGGAAACATGTACTTCTCTTTTGGTAGTCTGTATCCTTGCTAATAAACACTTTGTACTTTCTTTCCTTATCTGTTGCAGGAGATGAAGTGGGGTTCGATAGTGCACTTGGCATTGTCAACATATTACCAGGATGATTTTGGTGACTGGATTCTTGCAGATCGAAATGGCTATGCATTGTTTTGGAAGTAGTAATCCTCCTCCAATGGGATAATTATTGTGTGTTTTTTGTGCTTACCCTCCTCTCTTGGAGCCGGAACAATTACTTGTCTTATTTGATACAAAGACTAAACTTATGACAGCCCACATTTTCGGGATGAAATCATGGAAACAGGAAAATGTTGCCCCCACCCGGGGAAGCTGCTTGTAGGGGCAAGAGTTCACGTGCCATAGGTTTTGCGATTTCGTTTCATGAACCGACTCCATTTGAAACTATCGATCATCAACTATTTATGCTCTCTTGAATTTAATTGAGGGGCATACTTAGAGGTATTATCAGAGTAATTTTTCCTTTTGGAAGACATGGTAATATTTAGTAAAATTATAGCCATATGTTGGTACTCTGAAGATAAATTTGATTGTTGTGACGAGTGCAATGTAGTTACTGGACGATATCTTGTCGACCGTGTGTGGGATTGGAAGACAACTCGAGAATCTAGTCTTTGAGCATTCTCTTCAACAAGACAACTAGTCTTTATTAAAACTGAGGAGTGGGTGCTGCAGTATGAATGGTACACTCATAGGTTCTTAAGAGCATTTATCTCTCGGATGAAAAGGCACATTGACCCGTCACTGTTAGAAGTTTAGAAGACTGCCGGATAGATGTTTCAGTATTAAGACCCTACTTAAGCTCTGTTGTAATGTGAAACTCTGAACTCTTATTGTCTTCTCGATCAATCCCATCTTTGATAATAACTAAACCATGTCTTCGTCGATCGATCTCTTTTGCTGTTTTATTTAACTTGAGATGGGGTCTATAGTCCCTGCTGGTGTGGCCGCACACCTGGAAGTGGTAAACCGTGGGTATACTCAGATATTTGGATTGTAGTGAATCTTTTGGGTTGGTACTTGGTTTGTTATGCTGGTGGCTCTGATGGTACGTAGATTGTAGTGAGTTGGGCATAGAACCCCAATTCCCACGCAATAGATTTTTTTCGCCAGTTATATTGGGTGGTTGGTTGGAAGCCCCAGGAACGTTACCACCATGTAACCACCAACTTTTACTAAGCAAAGAAAAAGCAAAAGTAATTCGTTGTGGTTGCAAAGAGGGAAGACTCCAATTCGGGAAAACCAATGCGGTTTGGGTATTGATAAATGAAATCATCGGTGTGATCACACTGCTTGCCTGGGAATTGAGTGGGTAACAATCCACGTGATATGGTGGTTGCAAACGGTTACCTATGCTTCTCAATCATGGAGAGGTAGCTGCATGAGTAAGAAGATGGTGGCTTGGGGTGGTTGAAGTAGGTGATGGCAGTTGTGGTGGGTATTGGGTTACTTGAGCTGCATTTTTGGTAAATGCTTTTTGTTATAGTTCTTTTTTCTCCCTAATAATTCCATGACTATTGTTTTAACATGCAAATTAGCAGTTTCAAGTGTAAGATACAA
Organism: Lumnitzera racemosa; assembly: GCA_024138005.1. Classification (NCBI taxonomy): domain Eukaryota; kingdom Viridiplantae; phylum Streptophyta; class Magnoliopsida; order Myrtales; family Combretaceae; genus Lumnitzera; species Lumnitzera racemosa. The sequence continues at coordinate 10,881,618 of JAMXBC010000002.1, forward strand.
TTAAACGTAATAAAAACGAAAACAAGGCATTTCGTGAAATTACAAAGATACTTCCTTATCTTTGTTTTAGACAATGCTTATGTCATTGACAAGTTCTTTAAAACCTAGGCTCACTTTGGCCCCAACTTAGAAGGCTCGGTTGAGTGTGATCCAACATTGATGTTCGATAGGAAGCATTACTACCTTAAGTTTTTAGGTTTGTTGTACATGAGTAGATGGAATAGGAAGGGAAAAAGCAGGTAGGAGTAGTTACAGATGATTTATGATCATTTGTATTAGTTTGATCTCACCCATTGTATGAGTAGTTACAGATGATTTATAATTATTAGATTAATTTGATCTTACCCATTTACTCAAGAAGATTTTGGATATATAAAGAGGGTTTCACCTCGTTTGAAAATCATTCTTTTTATATTGAAAAACCTTTGTTTGAGAGCATATCTCTCATCCTTTCAAAAATACTTTTATTTTGTGAGTTGGGCTAATTTAATACCTTTGGTTGACTTTTAGAGAGTTTAAGTATCATAAGGGAATACTCTTTGAGTAGAATTTTTGTAATAAGTGATGTCAAAGCTTAATCTTAAATAGTGAAAGTAAAGATGTCTTTAAGAGTAAAGAATAACATTCAAGTTGTTGTTGAAGAGACTAGTAGCGACGAGTACCCTACTATTGGGTAGGAGGCATTGTTGGGTTTTATATTGATAGCATTCAATGCCAAGCTTGGCAAATGTAGAAGGAGTTTGAGGACTTGTAGACTTGTATGGAGGGGATACAAAAGAATCTCTGTAGGGAGTTGTAAGGAGTTTGAATTGTACCATGAAAAGTTTTGTAAAAGTAAGACAACAATGTTGATACTAAGATGGAAAACCGAGGAGTTAACATTGGTAATATGGAGGCCATGGCTGGGGGGAGGGGGTGGGGCGTGTGTGGTTATGTGGGAAGTTGGGAAAAGAGTAGACATAGTTGTTGCATACCGAAGGAAGGAGATAGGGGACCTAAACATACAGTTAGCATTTTGTTAGATAGTGCTAGCTAATAGAGTGACTGTTCAACTAGCACTTATGGTGGATGTGTCAAAACCAGAGTACTTTAAGGGGAAACACGTAATGCAAGGGAGGTAGACAATTGCCTAGGAAGAGTAGAACAATACTTTAGAGCTATTGGGCTTCTAGATGAAGCAAGGAAGGTATGGACAACAACTTTACGTTTGAGGGAATTGGCTACAGTTTAGTGGAGGAGAAAGTTAATAAGATAGTTTTCCGATAGGAACTTATAGAGGAGTTCATCAACTAGTTCTCTTCTCAAAATACCACTAAGGAGGTTAGATTCAAGTTTTGCCACCTTACTTAATAGAGTACCACAAAGCCATACAAAGAGGGATTTTTAAAGTTCGTGTTGTAGTTATTAGATCGGAGCTTAGACAATGCTCCCGTTATGCTATGGTTGAGGGGTTATTGGAATTCTAGAAATGAAAAGTAAGGCCTTCCACTAGTAATAAAGAGGAAGAGTAGGCCAAGAGTAGAAGATCTCAAAGTCCACCAAATAGGAAGAGTAAGAAAAAGGAAAGTGACCTAGAGAATATAAAGCCCAATAACTACATTATGCAAAGGAGTGTATTAGGAAGGAACCTTTATTAGCTCTAGTAGTATAGGAATGGTAGAACATCCATTTTATGGTGGACAGTACCATGCCATGAATTTTTAAGACACCAAGAAGCACAAAAGTTTAATATACGTAGAAGTTAAGGTCTTCGAGACTAAGATGAATGTGATAGTATACATGTGAGTCTCATATTTATTCATTTCGAACGATTGTACCAATAAACTTAGATTAAGGGAGGAGATAAGTAAAACTTGACTTGAGACATTGAACTCTAAATAGATCCTAATGTTAGGAGTTTCCAAAAATACAAAATTTAGTATTGTTAATTGACTTGGGAGAAAAATTATATGGTAGTCGCTATAAACGATGTTGAGTTTTTTTATTGTTATGTATATTTTTGGACAAGATTGATGCTATAATTATTATTCCTTAGTCTAACTGTATTTATTTGCTTAAAGGGAAGTGCAAGTGTATTAAGATCAATTGAGCTATGAAGTTCATCACGACAACACAAAATAGAAAGGAAGATAGCGAAGAGGAATATCTATCTTTGGAGGGTAAGGCTTTAGAGAAAGTCCATAGTAGGACCCAATTAACATTAAGAGTAAAGGAATTGTTGAAACAATTCAAAGTTCCTTAAGGGAGGAATAGATTGGTACATATTAGAACCATACATTCCTCTAGTTAGGGATGGTTACAATACTTGTTATGACTCACTCCTCTAAATTAGACCAAACTGTATACTTTTTTAAAAAAAATATTTTAAAACTAATCATATGGGAAGATACAAAGCGTGAGATTGGCTTTGCAATGTAATTGCACGAGGAAAATCAAAGTAGCATGCCAATCCCCATAGAGAAAAAAATGCAAAGTAAAAGGAGTACAAGAACTAATCACGGATATTGTTGGTATACGGTCATATACTCGATCTCTCTTCTACAAAATCAAGCCATAATAAACAATCTTTTTTCTTTTTCGCCGAGTAAAGAAAAACAAACCGAATTGCAAACTAAATCATGTTGGAAAAAAAAAAAAGAAAAGATCAAACTTTGTTTAGTCATCGATACTTCTGCTAACCTCCACAGTTAATAGGAGATGGAGAACTATTGGGGATGTTGCTACAACTTGAAGGAAAGGATAGGATATTGGTTTGAATTCTTATACTTTTATGATGAAGCCTTAGAACAAACGAAGGTTTGTAGTTGAAGACAACGATGATGATGATGTCGGATTGAGTAGGAGAAAATGTCAAACAGATTTGTTGTAGCTTAAAATTACGGCTTATTTGGGGCCTAACCAGGAATGCTCCATCAAAAATGATCCAAGATTGAGATATGATGGAAGCATTATTCTCGTAAATGTCCAGATTAATAATATATAAGAGGTAGGTGTAGGTGTAAATGATTTAAACTTGTTAAGCTATTCTATATTGAGATACCTTCTTTTAGAATATCTCTATCTACTTTTCATTTCTAAATGCTTGTATTCTGAGTTAAGTTTAGTATCCTCGATTTGCTTTTAGAGAATCTCTGTGTCACATGAGAGTGCCTTTGAGTAGAATCTCCATGACACTAAGCTCACTTTTTTTTTTTTTTAAATCGAGCGTTTGTACCCTTAATTCTTTCTTAAAATTGCACTCTGTCTCCTACATGGTTATTTTACTCTTGATTTTATATATTACTTTTAATTTTAGTGTTTTTTTTTTTAATTTTACCCATAAACAAAATAATAGGGAAAGGGTTTAAAAACATGTTTTTCAAAGATTTGAGTATTCAAATGCTCAATTTCATATATAGGGTTGACGGCAAGAAAGGTTTTAATGGTATTAACTTATCACGTGGATTAACGAATTATGTACAAGTACTAGTAAAATTTTGATATATAAAAATATAATATGTATTATTTGAAAAAAAAAGTACGTTTCTTTATTATCACATATTAAAATTTTATTAGTATTTATACACCACTAATTAATCTATATAACGTGTCAGTATCATTGAATTTTTTTTCGTCGATCGCAAAGAATGTATTTGCACATGAAGTTTTTTTTTTTTTTTTTCTTGAATAGATATTTGAATAGTTTATCATTTCTATAAATTTGTGTATTTTATGAACGTAATAAATGTATTAACCTTAGAAGTAGTTGTTAATTTTTAATCATGGTAATGACCGTAATTGCTTATAGAGGTCCTTAATAGAGTGGCGTTACACAATTAATGAATTGTCTAAAAACCCATTTCATGGCTCATTGTCGACCCAAAAGAAGAGAACAAAAACTTTGTCCACCCTAAATGGCGTGTATAAGACATAATAGGACGTGTTAGTATCACCAACACGAAACATCTACGTTAATACAGCAGGTACAAGTGAAATTGCCTCTCAATCAAGTAAAGCATGGGGAATTGAAGAATTCAAGGAAAATAATATCTGAAAACTGGGTCCTCCATGGATGTAAAATCAAAATGAAGAATCACATGGGGTGGTGGTCCTCGAATATCCAATCAAACCATACCATCCAATGAGAAAGAGAAATATCACTAGAAACATTACACACAAACTCCGGACCAACATTATGGGCCCATGTAGTCCCTCTTATGGTAATGGGTCCAACCCCAGCCATACAACATGCTTGTTCAATCATTCTCCATTCCCCCCATGGGACAAAACCCTAGTTTTATACATTCAATGGAACAAATTTCCTTTTTGCTTGTATCTCAATAGTTTAGTGCATCATCTCATCTTTATAACGATTAGCATTTTTCGTTTTTTCTTGGCAGGATTATGGAATATCCTTATATTTTTAGTCATGTTTTCATTTTTTATATGCTATCACGGCATATTACTCTTTTAATGGAATTAAGTAGGTTGGATTTTCCTTTCTATTAGTGTAATATTAGATATGTAGAAAAAAAAAAAGAAAAAAAGAAGAAGCTAGTACAAGAAGGTAGAAGTGGTTTAAGTTGTTCCATCAAGTGAAATTATTATGGGGTTTAGCCTTATATAGAAGTATAATAATGGGAGGGTAATCCATCTAATTAGATAAGGGATTTGCTTTACTAAATACACAATTTAAAATGCCACATTATTAAAAATGGTGCAAAATAGACATCAGTATCTACTTTTTTTACTTGATGTGCTTTATTAATGATATCTAACAAAATCTTTCATCATCTCTCGTGTTATTTTTCCTTTTTAATACAGTGGTGAGAATTAGGAAATACCATGTAGAACAGATTCATGAACAGAATGTATATCCCCACTTCATGTATAGTATCAATGAATTCAAAAATGGAATGTACAATGTAGCCGCTCCAACGGTGTTTCCTTGACGGTGGTAGCTTTTGTTGTTGGGGGGTTTGGGTTTGGAATTTGCCATTGCCATAGCCTTAGCTGCTAGGTTTTTTTTTTTTTTTTTTGTTGGTTTATGGTCCAAACGGCGTCCATGAGTTTATGTTTTTGTGTCTGTTTGAAGCAACGGAGGCATACTTTTGTCTCTTCGTGATATGTTCTTCGTATCGTATTACTCGTTGCTTTCATATAGGGGGACCGGTTTTTCTCTTAGATGCACAAACAGGTGGATTTACAGGAAACAAACAAGGTGTTGATGAAAATTTATTATTAAAAACTTCTCTCTTTGTGTTGTGGTCCTCATTTGAATTTTGATTGACTAGCGTTAGTTGAAGAATCCCACATCAATAAATCAGAGTAATTTCTACCGATACCGGTAGCTTAGCTTTGCTAGGGATAAGACAGGTAATAAATGAATCCTTCCCTGTCAATAGTTAAATGAATCAGATTAATTAATGGGTGTAAATGAATCGACTCTATTTACAATTTATTCAAATTTGACACCTTAGAGTTTAATTTTATCACAATTTGTTCGAACTTAAAAGCATTTCAATATTTTGCTCAACCAACTTGTTGGGGGTGGTAATAATGATGTAAGCCTAAATAGGCTAATGGAGTTAAAATCTAACTGTTAAAAAGTATTATTTCAAGTTTGAGTTGGAGTTGGAAAATTCTAAAACCGATGATATTTGAATTCAATCTAATACCTTGCTGTCTCCACTCAACCATTTTTTTGTCCTACTGTAAAATTGTCCATAATCACCTGGCTGCCATTAACGGGTGCCTTTGTGCCTTTGTACTTCGCCTATAGATTAAACGCGTATACCAGGTGGGTCTGATATGTTATATCTTTATCTGTGTCTTTATGGCAAATTAGACTAGGTTTAAGCCATGTATGTGGGCTAGAGATCTCATGTGGTCCTATAGAGTAGTGAATCTTTGGTTTCTTTAAAAATGTTAATACGTTCATTGATGAGCAGTATATAAATATAGATACAGGTTTGATGTATAAAAATATAATTGATACTTTCTTAAAAAAGATACGATTGTTATCAAAATTTTATAAATATTTATATATTACTTATTGATCTACGTAGCATATTAATATTCAATTAAAAGATATAAAAATGTTATACACCTTTTTTTTATTTTATTAATTTAAATTAATCCTTCGTTTTTCCAACCTTTTTTTTAATCTGACTTTTCCACCTTTCGAAGAATAACTAAAAAAAGTTTCTTTATCATGAGCGTCAATAATTCTTAAAGTTTTCTAATAAAGATTTATTCTTATCTAATTCTTGTTAGTATGAAAAATCAAAGAGAAACTGATCCAATCATAGGTTAAAACTAAGCCCCAAACCCTAGCTCTAACAAGCTAAATTATTAATTGTACAAACGTGTCCTCGGGAAATATTAAAGGACCAGAACGTGTCAAATGTTACTCATATTAACTAAGACCAAGGAAAGAAAAAAAAAAAAAAAGGAGAAGAAGGGAACCATTAATTGGCATGAATATTCGTTTTGATAATGTAAAGGATTCAAATACGAAAAAGAAAAAAGAATAATAATATATAAAAAGGTCAAATAAAATAATAGCAACAAGTAAATAGCATTGTTCTTATACTTTTTTATTTTCCAAAAAGAGAAATACTTACATTTGTAGTAAGGACTTGAAATTTATAGTGGCGGTGCCATTGCAATGCAATATAATACATACACAAATAAGAGCTTGTACTTTCTTTTTATCATTAATTCATTTAATTTCCACACTCAAAAAAGAACTCGGGTCATGTTCATGCAAGGTGGGGTTAAAAGGAGAAATAAATGCTGGCGGTTGCATGGGGACATCTATCTTTTGTTTTTTCAAAAGTCAAATATATGTATATATACTTTGTAGATGTGTCATGGTTGTGGGGTGTGAGGGGTGGGTGGGGCCCTCCTGGGCTAAGTGACTGGGTGAGGTGGTGATAGCATTGCGGTAGCCACCAGCACGCGTTAATTGGTTTAAACTTCGTGTCGGCCCGCGGCGGCTCATGTCAGTGCCTGTGATGACGTCGATGAACACACAGCACGACGATGCCCCCAACCCCTTCTACTTCTCTTTCTTCTCTAGGTAACCCTGATTTTAGTTGGAAAGGCTGCTTTTCTGGCCACACTAACGGGTTTTCTCCAGAATATTTGTTAAGAAGTTAAAAAAAAAAAAAAAAGATATTTATATTTTGCTTATTGAGATACGCATGTCGATTTAGAATATTAATATAAACAATAAAAGTGAGTTAATCTAAATAAATTACTTTTGGAAGCAAATGGATCGCAAAATTTAATCACAACAGATCAAAGCCACTTGCTGTGAGCAGAGAAAGAAAACATCACGTCTAGATCGAGTAATGGATAGCTAAATTAAATCTAAGGTATATATATATTTTTAGCGATATTCTTTATTGAGAGTTTGATAAATAAATACACGAGATTACATGTAAAATCGTATTTTTACGTGATACATAGGTTTTACTAAAATTTCAATTATCTAAATGCAATATAAATTTGGTCAAGATCAAACATGACTACAGAGCTTTCGTACAATCCAACTTAAAACTAATTTCTAAATAAACCGTATCGTATGAGTGTTTGAAATTAAGAGTTGATCGTTACTTTTCTTATTAATTAAATTCTAGAACATCAGATAATTTCCTAATTGGGAAAATTACGTTTTATATGACTTCAATTTCTTGAAATTTTGATCAAGCCGATATAATTTGTCAATGAAAATCGAGGTTTGCAATCCATTTTTAATAAAATGCTTCTTTTAGAAAAATTAATTGGAATATCTAGAAAGGGTAATAAGAATTTGGGTCCTCAATGGGACAAGCAAAATCAGATTAGTATTACTAATGCTATAAAGCATATGGAAAAGAACGTAAACGAGCCTAAGTATATTAGGTATCAAATTAGAAGAATTTAGGTGAAAATACGAAGAACTAAGGGAAAACAATCAAAAGTACTCTCCATTCGATCGGTCTAAACCGAATTATCGATCTTCGGTCCATTCGACATGCCACCCTCTATAACAAAGCCATTCGACTGTACCATCCATGACCACCACTCGGTTTTTCATTTCGATCCCTACGCTTATCTTTTGACCCTTACCTTAGTAATAGAACCTAAAACCATAAGAAACACCTAAAAAACGTTTAACATAATTTTAATATACTTCCAAAATAGTTGCATAATTTCTAGAACTTTGTAATTATAGAATTGATCAGAAGGACTAGGATTATAAAGCTTTTAGCATGTAAGTCTCGAGTAAGTATAAGTTCTATCATACTTGATCTGCTGTGCATGTAGGATTAGTTTATGACTTTTTCTTTTCTTTTTTTTTTTTTCGCCTGCAGTTTATGAGTTCAATTCATATTCAATTGCTTGTTAGCCTGTGGTTACACCCATGCCCATAACCATTCGAGATATGCGGGTCATGAACTCGGCATTTAGGATCGACTACAGGTGTAAGACCTAAAACAAAGTAATTTTAGGAAACGTTTATATCAATCAATTTTTAGTTTTTCATATTTTAATAAATTTATAAGAAATGTATTTCTGTTAATCTTTTCATTACGTGTCAACATATTGAGAATTAAAATAAATTAAATAAAAAAGTTAAAGATTAATTTGTATATATAGATAAATATTAAGGACCATTTTATATTTATATAAATCAATTATGTGTTGATACATATTCACAATAACGAAAAATTTAATAGAGTTTAATGAAACAATTTATTTGATTCGATTTAAAAAGACGTTGATTCGTAAAAACGGAAAAATTAGTATCTTTTTCGTACTTTTTCCTATAATTTAGGTAGTGATGTGATCAATGTGATGGATTTACAATTGGTATGGTTTGGAGGATTGAAAACGAAGCTATTAAACTGACATATTCGTAATATAGGATGCGATTATGTAAGGAAGCAGTGAATTAAACTACAGATGATTGATTGGAACAATAAGAGCAGTATGAGATGATTCTTGAATTCGAGGATTATTATTTTTATTTTCAATTTGTTATGATATTATTGGATAATTAGATTTAAGTTGTTGATATACCCTGCTGAGCTTGGACCGTATCATAATCAATCGTTTTCAGGTTTTTAACAAATGTTTAACCAATTATCCATTGTGTGATACTTATGCAAGTGAACGATAAATGTAAAGCTGCAAGATCTAATAAAGATAGCAGCTTGACAATCTCTCTCTCTCTCTCTCCATTTAAGATCCCTAATTTTTCCGTTTATTAATTTAAGAATCTTAATTGTAGTGTCAAAATGAAGAAGAGTGCAGTAAATTGAACCGACAGTTAATGTTAACAAAAGATGATGTTTTCAACAGTTGATGAACAGTACCTCCGCTTGTTACTTTCTATTTTTTGGGCCCTAACTTTTTTTTTTTTTTTTTTTGTACAAATGTAACAATATGGCGATTTTGATTTTCCAATTTTATTTACCGGGTTCTATTTGGTATTTCCGTTGGTATTTTAGTTTGATATATATAATTATACTGTAAAAGATTTCAAAAGAATTAAAACATGTTAAAGCACTTATCCAATGTAATACATGTCTGCAAATCTTTAAAAAAAATTATAGAAATACAAGTTGCATAAAACAAAAAATTACGTAAATATCATTGCAGTCACAAAATCGTATGTTTTGGATTCCATCTTTTATTTCAATAAAATAAATGTTACATTTATGACATAGAATATTTGTATATATATTGATATATATAAAATATATGATTTTATAACGGTATTTATTTATGTAATTTTTTTTGTATAATTAGTATTTATGTAAGTTTTATCTAATTGGATCAATAAACATGCAAGAAAAAAAAAAAAAAAACTCCACTATTATCTTGTAATTGACAAATATTAAAATGACATATCAAAACTCCTCACCCATCAAATAATATTGAGGATTTGATCGTGTGATGGCATTGGAATGTTGTTTTATTATTTCTTTTTGAACATTTAGGTAGGGTAGTAAGAGACAGCCAGCCTTTTACCAAGAAGTAGATTCTTTATGCGTTTTGTCCTTATGCATGTGAAGGGGACATGTTATTGACCTTATTAGTCATAGAGACAGCTGTCTCCTCTAGTCCCTTCAACTTCCCTCTCTCTCTCTCTTTAAATGCACCCTCATCTTTTTCTTCTACCCTCCTCCATTATCTATACACTCCATACCTCACCTCAATCCTCCTCGGGAACCCAATTTCATTCCTTGAATCTGCCTCAGATTTGCTTCATCCTTGATTTCCACCTTATAATATAATAATAATGCTATTTATTATTTTAAAGATAAACTATGGTATAAATTATAGTATGATGTACTATGAACTTTTGACCCTTCAAGTTTGGTCAAGATTTTAAATATTTTATATCCCCCTCACTTGCTTCTAAGTTTATCTATGGATTCGATACATTAGGGCAAATATCGGTTGGGCACTTAGATTTGGTTTGTGTCCAGGTGTTTCTTGACCATTAAATTAACCTGTTGTGGATAAGAAGGAATAACATGTAAGTTAGTTGAATAATACGGTGTCATAATAACTAGGGACAAAGTGAATAATTGTAATTTTTTTTAGAGATAACTAATTCAAGCCGTAAGCCAAAACTCAATATGATAATCATCACACGCATGCAAATGATAAATAAGATACAATGCATGCATTCACAATACTATGTAGCAAACAATCATTTATCATCTCCTAGGTCTAACAATCAATATAGTCTTGAAAGTAATATTTGGTTATATAATTTTTGTAATACTGGATTGGACAAAAAATTTTATTATATGTTTGGTTTGTAATTTTTTTTATAACTAAACAAAAAATAAGGTTGATAGACCAGATAAAATGCTTAAATTTTATTTTATTTGTACTATGGTACAAAAATAAAATTCACTAGACAAAAGTAAAAAATATTTTGCATTCTAAAAAATATCCCTCCTTGTTTTAATATTAAGTTAATAAATATTATAAAAAACTATTTTTTAATATAAATTTTTTATCTAATACTGTATAAATCAAGTATAGTATAATAAGTTTATACTGTTTAATTCTCTTTATACTTGTTTTATCTAGTTCTCTCTATCTTGTCCTGTCCAATCTTTATAATCAAACATTACCGAAATCGCAGGATTTGAAGTATATTAGACTTCTTAGTATACAATATAATATATATATATATATATAAGATTATAGCTCAAATTCATTGTATTCCAAAATGACTATTGATATCAACCATTGATTTAACTAGTCTACAATACCTGCCCATAAAGGAATCCCATTCTATTAGTGGATTCACTTATTGCTTCTTTTCAAAAGACCAATCCATATCACAACAATTAGCTAGTCTACAACCTGCTTACTTGTATGTGGTGGTTAAAAGCCTAAACTACCATCCCATCACCCTAATCTATCGCCTTACAAGACAATACAATTGCCAGTTTATGACCTTTACCTCCAGTACCCTAGTATTATCGGTCTCTCAATATAGGAGCAAATATAATCAGTAATCATTTAAGTTGTTTCGATTGTTTAAGATTCATGTTAGTTTCTAATCCAATAAGCATAAGCAAACAAGTATAGTAACCACATACTTGGATGGTGCTCTTCAAAATTTGAAAGCTTAAAGAGAAGATTAGATCTTTAAATAAAATAAAAGAATACCAAGTTTAAAACATTTATTTTATCTAAAACCAGGAATTTTTATTTCTAACAGTGATTTTATGCTTAATTAGGTTGATTAAGACTAATAGTATGTCTTAAAGAACTCGTTAGAGTTAGTTTAATCAACCTCTATTTGTTTAAGGTCGATGAAGCTACTCTCTGGGTTGGTTACTTGAGTATTGCCCTTGATTGGTTGACTAATAAGATGTTAGGCTGAATAGTTAACCAATTAAGAAGATTAGTCAACGCTTGATAAGAGGGATAAGCAGTTGACCATATATATTTACGAATTAACTAATTTGTCTCTATATTTGGGTTGATCGATTGTCTCTGTTAGTGGTTGATCAACCTTTAAAAAAGGGTACCCTTCCCTTCAAAAAGGATGCAGTTGATCACACATTCATTCCATATCATCTTTTATGAATGAAACTTCAATATTTTTTTTTATAATAAATAAAGTACGAGAGAAGAGGGGAACATGGACAGTACCTCTTCTAATTACATGACAACTTCATTGGGAGATTCCAAAAATGAAAATTTACACTCAAACTCTTATATTGTTGGCTTTCTATAATCATTTTTCACATAACACACTTCTTCTATAATCCTCTACCCAAACTTCAATTAATTTTGAACCGATTCCATAACAAACAATGCTATTAATGAATAAAAATAAAATCCACCAATTTATTCCCATTCCATAATTAAATTCCAATCTCAATTTGAAATTTTGAATTATTTTTACCTATAATGAAAATTTGAAATCTTATTTCATTTTCTTTACGAAACCTACATCCTAAACATCTCAAAGATAGGAAGAGAAAAATTAAATCTTACCTTAAGCCCTGTTTGTTTCAGTGAAAATATATATATTTTTTATTTTCCTTTGTTTATTAGGTTAGATATGACCTTTTAAGTAGAAAATATTTTGGTTTGTAAGAGAAAACATTTTCCTATTAAAGGGAAGATCTTAAAGTTTTCTAAAAAAATTATTTACTCTTTTTAAAACGGAAAGTTGCTTTTCTAATTACTTTCTACAAGTTTTCTAACTTTGAAAAAGTGATTTTTAAATTGATCATTGCTAGAATTGGCTTATAAATTATAAATATAAAGGTACTTTAATGAAAAAATAACTCAAAATACTTGGTAAAATCTTAAAATATAAGCTAAAGATGTTATAACAATAAACATTAAAAATTAATTCATATGTTATACTTTTATGTAAAAGATTTGTAATGTAATCACAATTTTACGATGATGATATTTTATATAAGTATGACTACATGTTACATAAAATTTATACTATGTTTTTATAAAAATGTCCAAACACATAAAAACATATTATTTTGACGAAATTTTTTTCAATCCATTTATAAAAGATTTTTCTTCAAACAAACAGGCCTTAATTATAATGAAACTTGATTCTGAAACCTGCTTTGCACATCCAAAATGTGTTAATATATATTTCCTTCAAGCAATAGTTCATGTTAGGTTTCAATTAAAGTGATTAAAGACACTTAGATATCGGTACTTACCGGTTCTCCAACAACTGTCCTTCACCAAACCACATGTTCGCCTTAATAATAACTTCACCCCTCATTCTGACAAGAAAACTAGACTTAAATCATTAGAATTGCCTAAGAAATGGAATCAACTTATAGGAACTAGCAAGAGAAAAAGAGAGAGAGAAGAAGAGAGAAAGAGATATGCTTGCTGAATTAAAAGAGAATAAAGGAAAGATAAGAGAACCTTTTTTATTTGCTTTTTTAACTGTACAAGGAAAGAATCAGGGGACGGATTTGTTAACTTGAAACAATCAATACCGTCTAATTCTATAGAAATTAAAAAGAAAGGGTACTATTTGAATAAAAAATGCAAGGGGAATTATGGAATTGCTCCCAAATTTAAAACATTTTTTAAAGTTAGTTCTTCCCGTCCCGTCCCGTCCCCTCCCCCTTAGAGTAAAATTCGTCAATCACGATTTACTTGCTATTATCTATAAAATCGCTACAACAATTTGTAAGTCTCCACTGAGGTTGGGCAAAAAGAATTGCTCGAATAGCCAAAACGACCAAAAATTCAATGTTTCAAAAAATTTGGTTCAATTCGCAATTTGATTTGGTCGTAAGATATTGGTTTGTGGTCTAGTTCGTTGGTGCAAGTAAATTCTATGTTATGTCGTTCTCGTTTCAGTCTTAGCATTTTCTTCCTTTTCTGGTCATATTTCTCGTGTTTATTATGCTTTTGTTTTAGATCTGTAGATAGTAATAAAAACTGCTGGTGTAAAATTTTGGTTCGAAAGTGAGCTTTTCTACCTCAATCTCTCCATTTCAAATGATGATTTTCTAGCTAGACATTTTAACCGATGGATGTGATAATGCTGAACATTTAAAACTAACGAATAGGGTCAATGTTTCAACTATAGAACTTCACAGTTGAAGTTCTATTGAGTGTAACGTTGAAATTGTACAAATAGAGGTAGCTAGCCATTTACTCAATGACATCTTTTTTTAGGTCATTACACGTATTACATTAATACTTTTATTGTCACTTCATGTCAGGAGCATGCAGATCAAGTTGATTCACTACATGGAGCTTCTATTCAACATTCACATAAGATTTTCATTTATTCATCATTAACTGAAAAATTAAATTGTAAATTCGCAATAATGGTCAATTTGTGATATAAGTTTAAACCATTAATCGAATTGGGCTAAACTGTTTTCTTTCGGTTTGAAAAGATTACGAACTAAATCGTATGATTAAGTTTAATATTTTAAAACAATAAATTGCTATATATGATTTAGTTCGATTCAGAGGAACGAATTGCACCAAACTAAATTGTGCCATTCTTATTGTAAGCTCTACAACCAGTTATTGGAGATTTTGATCAGCTAAAGCATCCGATCGAAACTAAATTATAAAGTAAAGTTAGAAATATTAATAAAAATAATCCCGTAAATTTAAATTTAGAAAAACAAGTAATAAAATAAAAGAATATAAAATTTTCAAATTTTAAGTAGATTACTTGTTATTTATTGAAAATGCGTAAAATGCACTTCGATAAGTAAGAATCATTAGAGATAAATTACATATACATTAAAAATCATGAAATAACTTAAATAATATTTAGGAGTATTTATTTATATCATATATGTATTTATATATAGGTAGAAATTACTTAAAATACGTGAAATAAGCTAAAATAATGTTAAATAATTAAATAAAATTTATAAATAATTAAGGAAAAATCAGAAAAAAAAAAAATGAAAAAGGTTGAGAACAATTCAGAATTTGGTTGTGATAGGTTAGGAATCAAAAAACAAATTTTGGACAATTAAAATTAAGAAAAAAGAAAAACAAATAGGAAAAGATATGAGCCTTATCTTATCCAAATTAATACACTATAATTACTTTAAGGCCTTATAAATAGTTAAAAAAATTCAGAAGACTTTTTGGAAAGTTAGAAGATTAGAAAAAATAGAGAGCACTAAAATTGGAGAGAAATTAGGGCTTTAGAATTTTTTTTTCTCAAATTTGTGCAGTTAAGGTAAATAGGCTGAACCTATACATCACCACCACTACCACCACCCCACTCTAAATCTAGCGTCTGGACCGGCCGACCACCCTTAGGTCATCGCTAGTGGCCAGAAACCCAAGAGTTAAGTGAATCTAACTTTTCAACCGATTTTGCAAATTTTCTTAAAATTATTAATTTTTTCTATAAAATTAAGAAATTAGTTATTATGATATTTTATTGTATGTAGATTTAAGGAAAAATAGTAATTAAGTTTAATCATATCTGTAAATTTAAGGTTCTTAAGAAATTGGACAAAACCAAGCATGTTTAGAATTAGAAATAAATAGGCTTAGGAATATAGTTTAGAGCTTAATTTTTTTTTTTCTGTAGAATACTTAAGTAATATAGACAGCTCTATGAAGCTATTTTTCTAAAATTAATTTTCAAACTTTTTAATTAATTTTTAGCCTTAAAATGATGAGAAAAATAGGTAATTTTGGCTTAATTAAGTGATTAAATGATTAATTACTGATTTAGAAGGTAATTGTATATTTAAGGATGTTAGTCTCTAATATGGAAACGTAATCCTAACATTTGGAGTGTTAATTGCAATTAATATAGGAATTATGTAGTAATTTAGCAATATGTGAAATTAGAATTTTAATAAATATAAAATAATAGGTTAAATTAGATAATATAATAGTAATATCAGGGCATATTAAATCTTGTACAGAAATTAATTCTAGATAATTGGATCAAAATTGTAAAATTATCTTACATCAAGAGTAAACTTGGTACATTAATTAGGATTAGAATGTACCGAGTAGATTAGAATACTGAATTAAAAGTTAGTATGATATTAGAATACTCAAGCTTAATGTGATTACTTTTACATTAGGGTTCGAAGTGTATTTTAGGATCACTTGTAGTTGAAATTGAATTAAAACCTGAACTGGAATCGAATTCGAAAACTAAACCTCGAACTAACATAAGATGAATTGCTAGTAAATGATAGGTATATAAGGAGAATTGAGTTAAATCTTAACTTAAAATATGTATCATTTAAGTATAAATACTAAAAAGAGCGTATTCATATTGTAGGACATAGGGAGACTTGTTAACTTACGGCAAGTGGTTGAGTGACTCAGGATTCTAAGTAAATTGGGATTAATACAGTATTGTATTTTAGAGGCTTGAAATTGTACTTGATTGTGTTTGTTCTAAGCTAATAATATGATTTTGATTTGCTGCTTGGCTTGTATTGTATGATTTGTATGCTTTATATGAAATGATTGATCACTTTAAACTTGACCTAATTAAATATATGACCTGTAAACATAAATTGGACTTGCATGGCAATCCATTAAGGGAAACTTAGGATTATCCTGCCAAATATCGACCCTTTTGAAAGGAATAATGTTGAATAACATAATTAGTTCCTTCTTCATCCTTAGTCGAACTAAATGACAAGTGAGGAGGTTACGGAAAGAGTGATGTCAATGGTTCGAAGGTAGTCGCGACAGGAGCGGTGTCTCCTTTACACAAGCTTGGGTTTAGTCGTGAGGTGTTGGATTAATCGCAACTCCTCAACCTGGATTAAAGTGGGCGCAATTTCTTAAATCTCACGACCGGCCGGATAGCGTCGTGTGATAGCATTTGCTTGTATATGCATTGCATCTAACTAAGTGATTTGGTTAATAATCCTGTTTGTGTTTGCTGTATGGTTTTGAGTCTCCATCCTAACTTACTGAGCTGTGGTTGCTCACATCTCTATAGATGTTATTGCAGGTGCTACTTAGGAAGCGATTTGCAATCTCTCTAAAGTTAGTAACCGTCACGCCCTGAAGCGGTAGAGTTGTAACAGCTCCGTCGTGTAAACCATCCTAAGATAGAAGTTGGCCTTACAACCACTATCTTAGATCTAATCTACACACACATCTCTATAGATGTTATTGCAGGTGCTACCTAGGAAGCGATTTGCAATCTCTCTAAAGTTAGTAACCGTCACGCCCCGAAGCGGTAGAGTCGTAACAGCTCCGTCGTGTAAACCATCCTAAGATAGAAGTTGGCCTTACAACCACTATCTTAGATCTAATCTACACAAGGCATCCACGACTAACCCGCTTTGAAGTAAACAGTTTATAATTTATTACCTAAGAAAGTGAGGAAATATAAATATATATAATAGAATTCAATTATTACAATTAGCGTTTTCAACGATAATAGCTTAAACCTTAAAAATATATGTCTGTTCTTCAAATGCTTTTCCTCACTCCCCAGGGTCCAGCAGTTGCTAGCTTCAGAGTAGTTGTTTGCCGCTTCTTAGCCAGCACCTGCACGACGTCTATAGGGATGTGAGCAACCACAGCTCAGTAAGTTAAGATGGAGGACTTAAAACTATACCATAAACATAACAAGGTTTTCAATCAACTTATTAGATGCAATGCATGTGCAAGCAAATGCCATCGTACGACGTTGTCTGGCCCGTCGTGAGATTAGAGAAATTGCACCCGCTCTAATCCGGGTCGAGGAGTTGTCATCAATGCAACAGCTCACGACCAAACCCAGGCTTGTGCAATGGAGACCTCGCTCCTCCCGCGACTACCTTCGAACCACTGACTTCACCCTCGCCGCGACCTCTTCTCCTATCACTTAGTTCGACTGAGGATGAAGAAGGGACCATTATGCAATCCTGCGCTATCCCTTTTGAAGGGGTCGGTATTTGGCCAGAGAGTCTAAGTTCCCTTAACGGGTTGCCATGCATGTCCGATTATGATTACTGGTCATATATTTGATTAAATCCAGTTTAGAGTGATTAATCATTTCATACAATTCATACAATACATGCCAGAGTAACAAACATAATCATAGCATCACCCATAATCAAGCACATGCACACATCCAACTATCTAACAAGCACAACTAAGCATAATCTCAAGCCTCCCAAAATACAGCATTGTATTAATCCCAACTTACCTCGACTCCTCGCTCACTCACTCGAGGTCTGACTTGCTCAGGCCATCGCCGATCATCCCTATAACACAAACGTGGTTTCAGTTTTTTATATAATCGTTATAGGTTCGTTTTATCCTATAACGCATATTGTTATGTGTTGTTTAGGGTTTAATATACCTAATTATCTAGATCTTAAGTCTTTTACAATTATTCTAGGTTTGGGGTTAGGTTCGGGTTCAGTTTCCGCATCAATTTCTAAATTAGGTTTTAGTTCGATTTCTAAGTTCTAAACATGCTCGAATCCTAATGTGAAATTAATCACATTAAGCTCGAGTATTCAAATATCCTATTGGGTCTTAATTTAGTATTCTAAGCTATTCGGTACACGTTAGTCCTAATTAGGGTATTGAATTTATCCCCGATATGAGAAAATCTTACTTTTTTATATAATTGCCTAAAATTCAATCTTAATTTAGATTTAGTATTATTTTGATTTTTACTCTAATATTATCTAAATAACCCTAATTTTTTAGATTTATTAATTTACAATTTCACATATTACTAATTTCTTATATTAATTACCTAATTTCCTAAATTAACCATACTTAATATTTCAAAGGTTAGGATTAGGGTTTCACATCAGAGATTAACATCCCTAAACATCTAATTACTATCTAAATTAGTAATTAATATCTTAATCACCTAATTAACCTAAAATTACCTAATTTTTCCATCATTTTAGGGTTAAAAACTAACTTAAAAATTTCGAAAATTAATTTTAAAAAAATGGTTTCATAGAACTGTTCTATATCACATGAGCATCCTACAAAAAAATTTGAGCTGCAAACTACACTTCTAAGCCTATTTATTTTACGTTCTAATCATGCTTGGTTTTGCACGATTTCTTAAGGACTCTATATTTTCAGACGTGATTAAACTAAATCACTATTTTTCTTAAATCTACATATAATAAAACCTCAAAATAACAAGTTTCATAATTTTCTAAAACTATTTACTATTTTTACAAAATTACACAAGAATCGGGCTAGAAATCGGACTCACCACTCTGGGTGGCTTCGGCCATCGCCGACCGCCGTGGCCTTGTCGGCCAGCTTGGGCGCTGCCACCACCGTGTGGTGGTGGTGGCTGTCCACTCCTAGCTTTCCGTCGGGCCTGGGTTCTCCTTTATGGCTCTGATTGCATAGTTTTCCTTTTCTTTTTTTTTCTTTGGTTTTTCTCTCAATTTTCGCCTCTCCCTAATTTTCTCTGATTTCTAACTGTCCAAATAAGCTTCTGAATTTTTCTTGCTATTTATAGAGCTGTAGTGTAATTATTGTGCATTAATTAGACATGACTTTACCCAATTTCCTTGATTTTTGGCTTTTGTGTTGTCTAATTTTAATTGATTAATTTTTATTTTGTGGATTCTGACCTGCCATGACCTGATTTGGATCATTCTTGATTTTTCTTGATTTTTTCTTAATTAATTATGAATTTTCTTTAAGTATTTAGTTTTATTTTAGCACATTTCGGGTATTTTAAGTAATTACGCATATTTATACCTATATGTAAATTCATATATAGTACAAATAAATATTCCTAAATATTATTTAGGTTATTTTATAATTATTAATATACATATAATTTATCTCTAGCGATTTGTTAAGTATCGGAATGCATTTTACGCATTTTCGATAAATGATGAGTTATATACTTAAAATTTGGAATTTTTATATTCTTTTATTTATTACTTATTTTCTTAAATTTAAACTTACGGGATCATTTTCTTAATATTTCTAGCTTTACTTTATAATTTAGGTTCGATCGGGTCTTTCAACAGATCGAAACCTCAAATTGCTAGTTTTAGGGCTTACAGTAACTGCTGGATCCTAGGAAGCGAAGAAATATATCTGAAGCACATATATGCCTTTAAGGTCATAGCATATATTTAGAATCTTTCATTTTCAAATAATATATTGCTTAAGAAGTATAGGACAATAAAATCTTATAAATATTATTTGTAATACTTGAATCTTAGTGTATGTATATGTTTCCATACTTTCTTAGGTAAATAACTTATTTAATTTATGAACTGTTTACTTCAAAGTAGGCTAGTCGTGGATACCTTGTGTAAATCAGGTCTAAGATGGCAGTTGTATGGTCAGCTTTTATCTTAGAATGATTTGCACGGTGGGACTATTACGATTTTACCGCTTCGGGACATGACACCTACTTTCCATTCAATATGGAAAAATATCTCATAAACATTCATATCCTCAAAATTTCTTTTCTTCTTCTTTTCTTTCTTTTTTTTTTTATATTAATCGAGTAAAATTATTTATTTATATTGCAAAATAGGTGCTGACAAGCAATTTGGGATTATCAGCTTCCAAGGTCTATTCCAGCATTTATAGACCGTAGGTCGTCTTGCCTTTGCTCATGATTGGTTTACGATGATCTAGATCCTGGGCTTGGAAGGCCGTTTACTACCCGACTACCTCTACCATCCCTAAACCTCTAGTAGGTTAAGACGGCGTCTTGGTCACTATATCTAGGTTAAGTCGATAGATTCTACACTATGGGGACCTCGGATCTTAGCAGCTCGATTGGGACCTCAAACCTTGGATAACAAGGAACACTATGGAAGCATTATTTAGTGGGAATATTTTAGGTGTGACGTCACCTTTGGAAATCTTGAATTGTATCGATTTGAAAAATACACTTGCTTAATTAAGGATGTAAATGAATTAAGCCAACTTGCAAACTATTTAAGTACGGCTTGACTTTCACTCGAATTCAATTCGATGACAACCAAGTTGAGCTTAAGCTACTTAAGTAGCAAATTAAGTTGAGCTCGAGTTTTAAAGTATTAAGCTTGTCAGGCTCGTGAGCTTAATCGAGTTTAGTATACTTTTTAATTTTTTTTCAATTTTATTAAATATAAGTGAGTTTGATGTTACTTAGGAAAAAATTGTAAATATTCGAGCTTAATTGAGAATATCAAGCGAAACTTAAGCTTACCAAATATATCTTCAAGTCGAGTTCGAGCTCAAAATCTAGAGTCTAATTGAACTTGAGCCGAGCTCGAGCTTGAGTCTAATACTGTACCAATTAGACTCGACTCAATTACACCGTCATGCCTAATTGGGCAAGATATGTATCTATCCAAAATTCTCTTCATATAACCTATAAATAGAGGTTAAACTCTGCAAGTTGTATACTTTACAAACACTTGCACTAGCTCTCTTACTCTCTAACTTTCTCCAATCCTATTGTTATTAACTTAAGTATTGGAGTGACCACGTAGGATAATCTCCTGACACCCATTAATTGTGACCTAATTTGTAGATCCGAGCTTTCCTTTAAGGCCTAAATTGTACAATCCCTACCAATGAGATTCAGGCAACAACAGTATGTAAATGATTGTTACATCCATATTTTACCATCCTACTATGATCAAAAGATAAGGATGAGGAATTTACATGGTCCCTAAGATTGCAAGCAATATTCTTCACTTTTTAGGTTTTGACTGCATAGGACCTAACTCATATCTGGCTTTCCTGTCCTTTGCTGAACTAACTTGTAATACTTTAAATCTATATGGGACATTTTTTAGTGCTACTATGCTATTACTAAAATATCTTGCGTAATTTATATTATTGGTTTCATCTAGCTTGTCTCCATAGTTTTTTCACACCTACAATTCTCCACTATTTTTATCTTTTCATTTAAAATAGAAATCTCTTAAAGTTGGTTTTAGAAAATCTATCCACCAAATGAACAATAACTATTCAATTATATAATTTATTTTTCTTAAAGGACATTCTAGATTTCTCTCCAAAAGTAATACATTTAAGGCCTATAGTTAAGTTGTTTATTTATTAAAAAAATTATCCACAATACCACTCATTAGATTGATTTCTTAAAACTTTATGTTTTTTCTTTATGATCTTATGCTACATAGGAGGGAGGAGTTAATGATGTTGCATATACAAGTTGCGTAGTTAGGGTTTCGACAATGGCAACGGGGGTTTCTAAAGGAAAAGATACAGGATCTTGTGATTCTTTTGGCTTTACACTGCAAGACATGAAGTAGGATGTGGAACGGTTGGCTTTATACAGTAAAGATGGGATTAATATGGCCAAATGTGACTGTTGCCATGCTCCGAAGTGGTAGAGTCGTAACAGTCTCGCCGTGTAAACTATTCTAAGATATAAGTTGGCCTTATAACTGCTATCCTAGACCTGATCTACACAAGGCATCCACGACTAACCCACTTTAAAGTAAACAGTTTGTAATCGAAATAAATCATTTACCTAAGAAAGTGAGAAAATGCATATATATACGCTATAATTTAGTTATTATATTAACGTTTACAATGTTTTACCATAATATATTTCCTAGTTATTACATTATTTAGAAATGAAAAATTCTAAAATAAAAGCTTAGACCTTAAAAATATATGTTTGTTCTTCAAATGTTTTTCCTCACTCCCCAAGATCCAGCAGTTGCTACTTCAGAGTAGTTGTAAGCCACTTCTTAGCTAGTACCTGTATGACGTCTATAGGAATGTAAGCAACCACAACTTAGTAAGTTAGGATGGAGGACTTAAAACTATAACATAAATACAACAAGGTTATCAACCAACTTATTAGGTACAATGCATGTTCAAGTAAATGCCATCGCATGACGTTGTTCGGCCATCGTAAAATTAGAGAAATTACGCGTACTCTAATCCGAGTAGAGGAGTTGCCGTTAATGTAATAACTCACGACCCAACCCTGCCTTGTGCAATGGAGACACCACTCCTTTCGCGATTACCTTCGAACCATTGACTTTACCCTCGCCGCGACTTCCTCTCCTGTCACTTAGTTCGACTAAGGATGAAGAAGGGACCATTATGCAATCCCGCGCTATTCCTTTCGAAAGGGTCGGTATTTGGCTGGAGAGTCCTAACTTTCCCCTAATGGGTTGCCATGCAGGTCCGATTATGATTACTGGTCATATATTTGATTAGGTCCAGTTTAGGGTGATCAATCTTTTGATACAAATCATATAATACAAACCAAAACAACAAATAAAATCGTAGCATCACTCATAACCAAGCACATGCATACAACCAACTATCTAACAAACACAACCAAGCATAATCTCAAGCCTCCAAAATACAACAACGTATTAATCCCAACTTACTTCGACTCCTCGCTCACTTACTCTAGATCTGGCTAGCTCAGGCCATCACCGATCATCTCTATAACACAAATGTAGTTTCAGTTTTTCATATAACTATTATAGGTTAGTTTTATCCTATAACGCTTATTGTTATCTTTTGTTTAGGGTTTAATATGTCTAATTATCTAAGTTCTCAAATCTTTTACAATTATTCTGGGTTTGGGACTAGGTTCAGGTTCAGTTTTTGCATCGATTTTTAACTTTTGGTTCTAGTTCAATTTTTAAGTACTTTTTTATACCCGAACTCTAGAAACTCATTTCAAATCATAATGTGAAATTAATCACATTACTTCTAGATATCCTAAATACCATAATTACCCTTAGTCAGTATTTTATTATATTTCCAATAATTACATATTATGTATTATCACCTATTATGTATATAATATACATATAATATTTCTATCACTCTAATTACCATCTCCCAACATCAATTATCATTTCAAAATGTTTAAATTCATCTTAAATCAAATTTTACACCAAATACCATAATTTACAAAATTAACTTAAAATTTATTATTTTTCCTTATTACTTATTTACTACATAATTAGCCTAATAATTACATCTAACACTTTAAATGCTATAAGTATCATACCTCATCAGATTTCAACATCTCAAAATATATAATTATTCACTAAATCTGTAATTAACTATTTAATTACTTAATTAACCCTAAATTATCCATTTTATACCTCATTTTAAGGCCTAAAAATTATTTAAAAATTTGAAAAATTAATTTTTGAAAACGGACTTCATAGCACTATTCTATATCATCTAAGTAGTCTATACAAAAATTTTGAGTTCAAAACTACACTCCTAAGATAATTTATTTCTAAACCGAAACATGCTCGGTTTTGCACGGTTTCTTAAGGACCATATATCACGAGACCATAAGAATATTTAGTATTTTTACAAAATTACACAAAATCGGCCTACAAATCGAACTCACCGATTTGGGTGACTTCGGCCACCTTCGGTGGCCATGAGTGTATCGGCTTACCTGGGCACTACCATCACCGTGAGGTGGTAGTGGCCGTCCACTTCTAACTGCTTATCGAGTCTAGGTTTTTCTTAGAAACCTTAACTGCACAGATTTTTTTGTAATTTTTTCTAAAACCCTAATTTATTCTCAATTTCGCCTCTCTCTATTTTTCTCACTCTCCAAACTGACCAAATGAGCTTCTGAAATTTTCTTGCTATTTATTAGGGAAATTATTATACATTAAATTGATTTGACAACTACCATAGTTTCTTCCAATTTGCCTTTTATGCTGTTCTAATTTAATTGGCTAATTTTTTCCTTATTTTCCCCGGCTACCATGACCCAAATCCAGATCATTCCTTATTTTTTATGATTTTTATTTTTTTTCTTAATTAATTATGAATTTTCTTTAATTATTTAGTATTGTTTTAACTCATTTCGTGTATTTTAAGTAATTACGCATATTTCTACCTACATGGAAATTCATATATAATGTAAATAAATATTCCTAAATATTATTTAGGTCATTCTATGATTTTTAGTATAAATATAATTTATATTTAGCGATTCGTTAATTATCAGAATACATTTTACGCATTTTCGATAAATAACGAGTTATATACTTAAAATTTTGAAATTTTATATTCTTTTATTTTATTGCTTATTTTTTGAAGTTTGAACTTACGTGATTATTTTTACTAATATTTCTAGCTTTACTTATAATTTAGGCTCGATTAGATCTTTCAACGGATCGAAACTTGAGTGATTGGTTGTGAGGCTTACAACTGTGGGCTATCTACATTGGTCTAAAGAAATATTTGTAGTCCAGTAAAATAAAAGTTATTATATTATGGTACTTAGGCTAGAAAAATTAAGAAAATTCAAATAGAATCATTGAAGTGGCATGGGTCACATGCTAGAACATTCCAAAGTTTGTAATAATCTTGGGGAAGCACTTAATATTTTGTATATATACATAATAGTATATACCAAAAAGAATCAATGAAGAAAAGCCTAAAAACATTACACTACCCTTCCCCCGCCCCCGTCCTCCCCCACCCTACACACATTTTGGGCGAATGTGTGTGCTGTTCTTATGTGATTGTATGTGTGAATATTAAATTTGTGTGAATTAAGTTCCTGCTGTGAATTTGCATTGCATCAACGGTATTAAAGGCACTTGATCTAGAAGAAATAATGATAGGTGGTATAAGAGAGTTTAAGAGAATAGAGGATGCCATAAGGAATGTAATGGCAGAGGAAATAGAAAATTGGGTGAAAACCTTTAAGGATACTTTATAAAAACAAATAAGATATAATTAATAAAGATACTACTACTTAAGCGAGATTCAACGGCAATTAAACTCTTCATTGAAGGCCACTTCAACTACTTCGACCATGCTGCCATTTGTATATGTCGATAAAGATGTTGAGGAGTTGAACTACACTAATGAAACCCATGTCCATAATGCACCAATCACTGTAGGGAATTCTATGCTGGAATACCAGGTACTTGCAAGAACCACTATTGGATTAGAATTTCCATTGTTTATTGGAGATGATTTGAAAAATTGGATTTACAATGCAACATTATATTTTCACAGGGATAATACTCCATCTCATCTTAAGGTGCGAATAACATCTTTGCATTTAAAGGATTGGGCTTTATAGTAGTATCAATCTTATATTCATGCAAGAAATTCTACTACTTTAATTACTTGGGAAGAACTTACTACGGGTTTGAGTGATCAATTTGGAAATAAGGGGTACTTTGATCCATTAACTGAATTAATTGTAAGTCTTGCAATTAGAAATTCGGAGTTGATAGGTAAAGTTTAAGGCAATTGGGTAAGTTGTTCAATCAAGCTTAAATTATACGATGAAACTAAAAATATTAGTAAAAGTGATCCCATGAGTTTAAATTTAGGAAAATAAGTAATAAAATAATTAAATATCATAATATCGAATTATTAGTATATTATCCGTTATTTATCAAAAATGCGTAAAATAAGTTCCGATAACTAACAAATTAATAAAAACAAACCATATGCGCACTAAAAATTATAAAGTAACATAAATAATATTTAGGAGTATTTACTTATATTATATATATAGGTAAAAATACCTGAAATTACTTAAAATACTTGAAAAATGTTAAAATAATACTAAATAATTAAAAAAAATAAGGAAAAAGTGTGGAATTGTCTAGAACAAGGTCATGCCATGTTAGGGATTAAGAAGAAAAATTAACCAATCAAATTAAACTAACTAGAAAGCTAAAAGAGAAGAGATAATGGACAAATATCACTAAAAAATTAAAAGAAAAAAAATCAAACAACCTTATAAAATTAGCAAGCCTCATTAGGAACTCATTTAGACATGTTAGGAGTTAGAGAAAAATAGAGAGAAGCCAGAAAGAGAGAGTTAAGTATATTTAGAAAAAATAACAAAATTATAGTGCAATTAGGGTTTTAAGAGAGAACTTGTGACCTATGATCACTTGGGGAAAGATAATCGCCGCTACCACTACACTTTACCACAACACCCTACCTTGTCGACATACTTGGAGCCACCCTTAGTAGCCAGAAGTTGATTGGACAGGTAAGTCCAATTTCCAATTTGATTTTTGTTAAATGTATTAAAATAGTTAATGCGTTTAGAAAATTATGAAATTTTGTATTTTTAAATTTTTATGTATATAGATTTAAGGAAAAATATAAGTTTAGTGAATTTAGATCTAGAAATATATAGTGCTTAAGAAATCCTGAAACTCGAGCTTATTTTTGGTTTAAAAATAAATGGCCTTAACAGTATAGTTTTGAGCTCAAAATAGAGTATGAAGAGATTTTTTAAAAATTAATTTTCAAAATTTTTAGATAATTTTTAAGCCTTAAAATAATATATAAGAGAGTAATTTTGAGCTTAATTTAGTAATTTAATGGTAAATTGATAAAAAAACCGATTTAGTGTATAATTAGGTGTTTTAGGATATTAGTTTCTAATGTAATATGACATTTTGTAGTATTTGGAGTATTTGATGTAATTATTATGTGTATTATGTAGTGAATATGTGTAAATTAATAATATATGAAATTGGAAATGTAATAAGCAGAAAATATTATGTTAAAATTGATAATATAATAATATTAATATACAATAAATCTGATATAAAACTTCAATTTAGATAATTATATGAAAAATATAAATTTTTATTATATCAGAAGCAAATTTGATAATTAATTAGTATTAAGATGTACCATATGAACTGGAATATTGGTTAGAGGTCAAATATGATATTTAGGATACCCAAGTATAATGTGATTAATTTCATATTATAGTTTGGAATTACTTTTTAGGGTTTATGTATAACATTTGTAATCGAAAATTGAGTTAGAATCTAAATCAAAAACAAATTTGAAAATCGATTTAGAAAGTAACCTTGAATAGATCGATAATAAGTGTATATATATATATATATATATATATAACTGAGTCAAATCATAATTTAAAGCTTATATATCATATGAATGTAAATACAAAAAGAGTATTTATGTTATAAGACACATGAAAACGAGTTAACTTGAGGTAAGTCAAGTGAGCAAACTGAGGATTTCAGGTAAGTTGGGTTCAATACATTGTTGTATTTTTAGAGTACCATATTAAAGTACTTAGAGCCTTAGAATTGTACGTGATTATACTTGTAAGTAGCCATATGTGTACCTGCTTGTGTATCTATGATTACTTGCTGAAAATTGATGTTGTGTTTTGGCGGTTTGTTATGAATTGAGTGAAGTGAGATTGTTTGGTCACCCTAAATCGAAATTAATTATAAGTTACTTAAATACCTCGATTAGACATGTATTACAACTTTTTAGGGAATAGTTAGGATTTTCCAACCAAATATCGATACTTTAAAAAATGATAGCTTTGGATAACAAAATGGTTTTTTCTTCATCCTTAGGTAAACTAAGTGACAGGAAAGAAGGTGGTAGTAAGGATGAGGGTAATGATTCGAAGGATAGTCATGGGGGGAGTGGTGTCTTTATTGCATAAACCTAAGTTTGGTTGTAAGCTATTATATAAACATTGAAACTCCTCAACCCAGATTAAAGCAAGTGAAAATACTTTGATTTCACAACAGATCGAACTACGCTGTGTAATGGCATTTGCGTATTGTATTGCATTTAATTAATTGTTTGAAAACCCTATTTGTGTTTGTTATGCATTTTTAAGTCTCCATCCCGACTTACTGAGCTATTAGTTGCTCATATCCTTATAGATCTTCTTGCAGGTACTGATTGAGATACTGCATTATAACTATCCCAAAGTTAATTTCTTTTTGAAGTGCCTTAGGGGAATGAAGATCAAACTGGTTTAACAATCGAGTCCTTTAGAGTTTATTATTAGCTCTTAGGTTTATCTTATTACTTAGCTAAACTAAACCACAGGAGAGAAGGTAGCGGTAAGGATGAAGGTAATGATTCAAAGGATGGTCATAAGGAAAGTGGTGCTTTTATTACATAAACCTAAGTTTAGTTGTAAACTGTTACATAAACATTGAAACTCTTTAACCCGAATTAAAGCAGGTAAAATTACTTTGATTTCACAACAAACCGGACCACGTTATATGATATCATTTACGTATTGCATTGCATTTAATTAATTATTTGAAAAGCTTATTTGTGTTTATTATGCATTCTTAAGTCTCCATCTTGACTTACTAAGCTATTGGTTACTCATTACCTTATAGATCTTCTTGCAAGTATTAATTGAGATGCTGCGTTATAACTATCCCGTTGTTAGTTTCTTTTTTAAGTGCCTTAGGGGAGTGAAGATCAAACTGGTTGAACAATTGAGTCATTTAGAGTTTTATTATTAACTCTTAGGTTTCTATAATGGTCTTGTAATAATTCACTTATCAAACTACTATGTCATTTAAATATTTCCTAGGATCGTTAGTCAGTATAAGTATCTTTATGTGATTATGAGTTAAAGTTTCTAATTATATACATATAAATTTTATTAGTAGTTGTGAACGAGTTATTTACTTCAAAGTGAGAAGTCGTGGATGTCTTATATAAATCGTATCTGCAATAGTGACTGTGAGGTCAATTACTCTCATAGGCTGGATTATATGGCGGGACTATTGCAACTCCGTCTCTTTGAGTTGTAACATTAATTAAGTTGAAATAAGAGAAGAATACATGGAAGCATTTGAGTAAGCCAATACTTAAGTTCAGCTACTTAAAACATATTAAAAAAGCTTTTTCTTAAGTGGATTCAACCCTGAAATCTAATATCTTATTCACATGTTTCAACCTAACTATTTATCCCAAGCCTATACATTAGCTTACCTATAAGACGCAACAAATTCCACTCTATACTCTACTCTTACCAAGATAAAACACACTGTTTCATAGACTACCAATAGCCAGTTAACTCCTTATATACATTTTAACCCTCAGTCCACAAACCTATCCAATTATCGCAACTACCCAATGGCAACCAAAAGCTACACCGACCTTGCACCTAACCGTAACATGTTGACCCTTCCTACCCCTTCTACATAAACAAATTCATCTACAAGAAAGTCGAACCAATAACTTAACCTACTAATTAGACCTTTTCGACGAATGACTCCAGCTGAACTTGATGAAAAAAGAAGCAAACACATATGTTTTTGGTGTGATGAACCATACTTCCTTTGTCATCATTGCAAATAGAAATCTCAGCTCTTTGTCCTTGTACCTTATGCCCTTGGATATGGAGGATGGAGTAGTAATGGAAGGTGAAGAAGATGTTGCTCTTGAGCAAGAACTAGCACAATTGACTTTGTGCTCACTTAGTAGGGCAAATAGTGATACAAATGTTTCTTATATGTGCTTGGTGGGGTTCTTTAAGAGAAGGAAAATTGGAGTTCTAGTAGATATTGGAAATTCTTTGAATTTTATTAACAATAAATTAGAGAGAGAGTTGCATTGCGAAGCACAGGCTATTAAACCTTTGAAGGTTATAATTGTAGATGGTATACAATTGTTGAGCACTCATTTAATCCCCAATTTTAGTTAGGTAATGCAAGGCAAAGAATATAAAACTAATGTCCATATTTTTCATTAAGAAGTGATGATTTGATTCTCGGTTTGCCTTGGTTAGAAAGTTTAGGCACGATTTGTTGGAACTTCTAGACTTTAACTATGTCTTTTACCATGAATGGACATCCTTATGTGCTATAAGGGCAAGATACACCAACATTGTCTAGCTTAGACGATAGACAACTCTTGAAAAGTTTGAAGAATGTGATTGCTACACAACTTTTCTAGTGTTAGCTTATTGGTGCAAAATTGAAACTAAAACTAGACAAAGATAAACGATTAGCTTTACACCCAGATTTGATGGACTTACCTAATGATTTCTATGAAATATTTGAGAAGCCTAAGGGTATGCCACTTAAGAGATCATAAGACCATCAAATTACACTAAAACCTAGAGCTAAACTAGTTAATTTGAGACCTTATCTGATAGGAATCAGGCTATAGGGCCTCTGACTCGTAGCTGAGCCTAAGGACTAGAAGAGTTAGTAAGGTGAACCCTCCTGCTTTAGCCAACTCATGCTAAAGTCAAGTATCTCTTTGCCAAGCCACTCTGCATGTCGAGCCAAATGACTACCCATATCTGTAAAGTGTATCAAATTGTAGATTGCCAAGACAACGGCCAAACCATTTACGATTACTCACTTATGATCGAGCCAACCAATTGTTCGGCATTACCTGTGTTGAGGGATCGAGAGAGAGAGACCTAGAGAGAGAGTTCTCAAACTAATCCTTAGCCACCCTTGCTCAGACAAGCAATCTAATTATACTCTTTTGTCTGCATCCTCTAATGACATCATCAATGTATCTTTATTACGTGTACATGACCATGTATAGAATCTGCTATACTAATCATTACTTTTATTGAATATTCATTTTTACCCTCTTGTATTCTTGTACATTACTTCTTTAGGATAATACCCCTTTTTGTCTTTTCCCTTTTAGGCAAGTTGCTATAACTTTTTGGTATGAATACCCTTTACTTGTAGCCAGAAATATCATATTATCATCAATACAACTAAATATTTTTCCTTTCATAAATATTGTTTGTTTACTCTCATTTCACTCTTATCCTAACCTCTAAGTAAGGCTACGGGGCGAGTAACCTCACTGAATTAATTCATGTGTCATATTGAGTTGTGCTGTGACTTCTCGGAAGTTTTGTTGGTGCGTCATATTCCTTGGAGTTATTCATGAGTTTTGTCTACTTTTCATTCACTTTTTGTTCTTTCACACATTCCTCATCACACCTTTTTTAAGCTTTCAGCAAGCTTGGACTCATTCGACGACCAGCCTTGTCTGTTCTTAGTCATGGTTTGCATCATTGTCGGTACTCATCATAATAGAAGTCAGTCTTTAAAGATACAATTAAAGAATTGTTATGACAAGGCATTATTATGACAAGCCAAATTTATATGGATTATAGGGAATTGAACCACCAAACAATAAAAAATTAGTTTCCGATTCCTATTGTTGTAGATTTATTGGATGAGTTACAAGGTTTTAGTATATTTAGTAAGCTTGACTTACACTCCGGTTACCATCAAATCTGGATGCATACAGCTAATGTGTTTAAGACGGCATTTAAAACACATGATGGTCATTATGAATTTCTAGTTATGCCTTTTGGGATAACTAATGTTCCTTCTACTTTTCAAAGCTTGACAAACGACATTTTTCAACAACATTCGTGGAAGTTTGTATTGGTGTTTTTTGATGATATCCTTATTTATAGTAAGGATTCAAGAACTCATGTTTGTCATTTACAATAGTTTTTTATCATTTTGTAGTAGCACCAACTTTATCTCTAGCTAAGCAAGTATGTTTTTGAGAGTTCCTATGTAGAGTACTTAAGGCATATTATTTCTAAGGATGCTGTGGTGACTAATCCTAAAAAAATTGAAGCAATTGTTTCTTAGCTAGTTCTTAAAACAGTCAAACAACTTAGAGTATTCCTAGGTTTAGCTGGGTACTATCGCCGATTTATTAAAGGGTATGGTGCAGTTAGTAAACCCTTAATAGATTTGTCAGAAAAAGATCAATTTCACTAAAATCTTAGTACACATGATGCTTTTGAAAGATTGAAAATAGCCCTCACTGGTGCTCACTTGCTTGATTACATCAACCTTTTATAGTGGAGACAGATGTTAGTAGTAGAGCCATAGGAGTTGTCTTGCTTTAAGATTGCCATCCGGTAGCCTTTATAAGTAAGTCCTTGTCCTCCAAACAACGGCTTCTTTTTTTTTTTTTATGAATAGGAATTGTTAGCTCTTATCATAGTAGTAGAAAAATGGAAGCGTTATTTTTGTAGAAGATATTTTATAGTGCAAATCGATCATCGTAGTTTGGAATACCTATTACATCAATGAATGACCAATCGTTATCAACACAAGTGGCTTACTAAATGATGGGGTTGAATTTTGAGATACAATAGAAATAAGGGAGTGCTAATATTAGAGCAAACGTATTATCCTGAAGGGAAGAAGTTGAACTAAATCAGCTAGTTACTTTTTCTTTTCCTAAAGAGCTAATGACAGCTATTTAACTTAACTGGAGATTTGATCCTTCTTTAATAGCCATCTTGACTTGGCTTTCTAAAGGAAAACAAACTAGTGCATTTCACCTAGATCATGGGAACTTGCAACGAAAAGGAAAGCTAGTCGTTGGTGACAATAACGATCTTAAGTGATAGATTTTACATCTATACCATGACAGTGCTATTGGAGGTCATTTTGGGGCAACGGGAACTTATAAGAGAGTGGTTGGAATATTTTATTGGAAGGTAATGGAAAGAGATGTTTGGCAAATTGTTCATGATTGTGCTGTTTGCCAATGATTCAAATACGAAAATGTGGCCACTCTGGGTTTGTTATAACCCTTACCCATATTGGATGGTAGATGGAAGGATATTAATATGGATTTCATCAAAGGATTACCTAAATCTCATGGTAAAGACATAATTATGGTTGTTGTTGAATGCTTTAGTAAGTATTCTCATTTTATCGGACTCACATACCCATTTACAGTAGCCATAGTGGCTTAACATTATCTCAACCATGTCTATAAACTTCATCTATATCCTAACTCTACTGTTAGTGACCGTAACACTGTTTTTCTTAGCTCTTTCTAGCAAAAGTTTTTTAAACTGTAAGGCGTTGAACATAGGTTTTCTATTGCCTATCACCCATAAACAGATGGGTAGATGGAAGTGGTTAATCACTACTTAGAGACTTATCTTCGTTACATAATTGGTGATCAACCTAAGTGTTGGATGATTTGCTTAAACTATATATAAAAAATTAAATTACAAATACTTTAGCAAGTATACTGGGTTGGAATCAACTAATACAAAGCAAGTAAATTTGTCCATCCCTCGAGGACTATAATATTACTAAACCTATGATAATTCTTATCGATATTTACGCAATAAAAATAAATAAATTAACTAATATAATAATTATACTAAAACTATCGAAAAGAAAATAACTATAAAATTTCTAAAACTAAACAATTAATTGAGAATTATGAGAAAAACAGAATCCATCCTAAATTATGCAAATCAAATTGTTATCATGTTATATAAATTAATAGTTATATGGTTATTCAAGTGAAATTATCATGTCTTAAAACTTAAGGATTTAAACCCCTAATTAATCAGTCAGTTCTCACATTTCCAATTAATAGTGGACTCTAAATTACAATCATAGTATCAGAAGATATATGATTGTCTAATATCCTAAATCAATTATTCTTAACATCTTAGTGAATAATCATTTGCCAAACATCGCATTAATCTCTAGATAATTTCTAATTAATTTAATTAATGTTGCTTCCACATTAATTAATCAAATTAACCAAAAATTTCTAACAAACTCTATATCAACTTCTATGTCACTAGGGTTTCTAACAATTATAATCAATTAAACAATTATAATTGGGATCATAGAAATTACAATCATGAATTATCCCTATATCTATTAATCTTCTAACACGCACATAATCATCATCTTAATTATCTAGGGTTTCATTAATTCTCACAAATAAATTTAGCCAACCATGAAATTTGAAGCAAAAGCACGACTACTAATTGAAATTGCAAGCAAATTTATAATTGAAAGTATAAATAATTCACAGAATTACATAAATATAATTAAAATAGATATCACCAATTCTATAATTGAAAAATATAAACTTCAATTGCAACTCTAAAACTTGGTCTCTACAGTAAAAGAAAAATTTTCTCAATAATCCAAGTGATTCTATAGAAGAATTCTTCAAGAACTATCTGATGACTGTTTTACGACTCTTTAAGTCTAAAGAAAGTGTATGTGTGTCAAAAAAAAAAAAAAACTCTCAAACGGTGAAACATAAGGCTATTTATAAGAAAAATTAGGACCGGCTCATGTAAGGCTTTTTTTTCTTGAAGGCTAGTAGTATAGACTCTAAAGGTTGCCAATGTAAGTATAGGTCGATTGTATTTAATTCCAAATTGTAACGTGTTGATTTGGACTTCATTCATTTACCTATAACTCCTTTAAATTGTCTGTATTTCCACTTTGAATCATCTAATTCCTAAGATATATTCAAATGAAAATAATTAGGTACCATTTCTTAATGATTTCTATAAAATCAATAATAATTCTATCTAATTTACACATTAAAACATGAAAAATATGCTTTTATCATTTGACTCATTTTCTATCTCTTGCGGAATGGTGGTATAAAACTTATTACCACAATCCTTTAGGTATGACCCCCTTTGAAGTAGTGTATGGGTACCCCTATTCACTTTATATTCCGTATGTACCAAGGAACTCGGACAATGCGGAAGTTGATCTTATACTTAGGACAGGGAGGACATGATTCGAACTTTGAAATTTCACTTAAATCAGGCTAGGGATAAGATGAAGTGGCTAGCTGATAGGAAGAAGACTAACCAACACTTCCAAGTAGGTGATTAGGTTTGGTTTAAGTTGCAATCTTATCGATAAAGCAATATTAGACAGGACAAATACCACAAATTCATAGCCAAGTTTTATGGATCTTTCAAAATCATTCATAAGATTAGGGCAGTTGCTTATACCTTAAACTTACCCTCGGATTGCCTTGTTCATCTTACACTCCACAAGTTACAGCTTTGCCCTTGTACATCTCCGGATGCCATTCAACATATTTCATTACCTGAGAAAGCTTTCACCTTTTATCTTGTTCTTGCAGCAATTCTTGAGCAAAAGGCCTGCAAGCGTGGATCTACAACAGAAACAAAGTTATTAGTATAATGGGAAGGCTTAGACAAATCTGACACCACTAAGGAATTTTTTACTGACCTTAGACTACGGTATTTGGACTCACCTGTATGGACAAAGGCTCTTGAAGAAGGGGGTTGTGTTACGTAAGAAGGAGGAGTTGATGGCATTGTACAGTTAGGGTTTCGACAATGGTAGTGATGGTTTCTAAAGGAGAAGATACAGGTTCTATGATTCTTTTGGCTTTTCATGACAAGACATGAAGTGGGATGTAAAGTAATTGGCTTTACATAGTAAAGATGGGATTGATATGGCCAAATGTAACTATGGGTTATTTATATCTGTCCAAAGAAATATTTGTAGTCCAGTAGAATAGAAGTTATTATATTAAGGTATTAAGACCAGAAAAATTAAGAAAATTCAAAATATAAAAAATAGAATTATTGAGGTGGCATAGGTTACATGCTAGAATATTCCAAAGCTTGTTATAGCCTTGGGGAGGCACCTATTATTTTGTATATATAGTTAATAGTGTATACCAAAAAGAATCAATGGAGAAAAACCCAAAAATATTACCACTACCGTCTCCCCCTCCACCCCCCTTAAAAAATTTCTGTCATGTGTATATGTTGTTCTTATGTGATTGTGTGCATAGACATTGAATTTGTGTTAATCAAGTTCCTATTGTGAATTTGCCTTGTATCATCTTATGATCATTATCGACCTCCTATTGATTAAACAAGGATTACCCTCATTTCTTCCACTTATCTTACTCCGTTTATTACTTTTGTTAGTTTGGTAAAGTTTAGTAATTTATAAACTTATTTTTGCTTAATTATATTTATTCTTATACCTATATCCCTATGTAGGTTTAAGTGTTATGCTAATTTACTATTCTACACATATTATTACTTTTGCTCATTCTTCACTTTTAATATTTATTATGTAAACCATTTCATTTTCTCTTATCACTACATGATTGTAATTGTTATAATTAATGTTATTTTAGTAAGTTGTGCCTATGTATTATTATGTAACTACATTGATTCTAATATAAAGTTACTAAGATCTAAAAATTGTTGCCACTTTGTAATCTTGATATTAACATTATAGATGTTGCAAATGCCTTAATAAATCACATTACAATTTTCACTAGTGTCCTTTTTATAGGCAATACTCATACATATTAGGCTAAAGTAAGTACTATCTCATTTTTCTTCAATTCAATCCCACCCTCTATATACTTGAACTTTCACACGCTCCAAACTTTTTTGAATGACATAGATGTTTGAATATATGATTGGAGTCTTGTAGTACACAAACATTAAAATTAGGATAGATGAAGGTGATGATTATGTTAATCTAATAATGATTTCTATATTAGCACTATAGAAAACATAAAAAATATTTAAAGTTAAATATGTATTACATTCATTATCCCTATCTCTTTTTGTGTACTAATGTTAGATGTAAATAATCAATGTCTTTATATTCACCATTTTTTTTTTTTTTGCCCTTTCATAATTTTATTCAATTATTTGCTTTAACTCCAGCATCAATCAAGTCTTTTTTAATGATACAGATATTCAAGTATGTAGCCATAATGGAGAAAATAAGGAGGGAAAAAATTCATGGAAGATGGAAATGGAGTACTAACATCTAACTGATATAGGTAGCATCACAGAAGAAAGATGACAATAATGATTGCAACATACATATCTGCTTATGAATATTTGCATACATTTTTATACTTAAAATTATTGCATGGTGCCATAACTGAAAT
Organism: Lumnitzera racemosa; assembly: GCA_024138005.1. Classification (NCBI taxonomy): domain Eukaryota; kingdom Viridiplantae; phylum Streptophyta; class Magnoliopsida; order Myrtales; family Combretaceae; genus Lumnitzera; species Lumnitzera racemosa. The sequence goes on from JAMXBC010000002.1 coordinate 10,919,097, forward strand.
CAATATTAGATTAACGTAATCATTATCTTCGTCCATCTCTAATTCTTGAAGTTCGTGTTTAATATCACTCCAATCATATGTTTAAATATTTGTGCTATTCAAGAAAATTTTGAGTGATGCGAAAGTTGAAGTGTATTACTGAAGAAAAATGAAACAGAGAGGTTAAAATTAAAGAAAGATAACATAAACAATACCACGGAAATAGACACTAATGTTTCTTATAATATCCCTATTGTAGAGCTGTTGTGAAATTTAAGAATGTATAGTTCAAGGAAAAGGAAGAGAGATTCACAAAACTCTTACGACGAGTTGTATGAACAGTTTCCTTCATTTGCATCTTATATGAAGGATGCAATCGTATATGGAGCACGAATTCTTTAATATTCCTTCAAACTTTAATTTATTTTAATATATTTTGGACTATAGTCCCATGTGAACTGCTCCATATTGAAGACCGAGAGATATGAGTACATAAACCAACAAATTATGGGATTGTAGCCGCGACTTCCAGGCAAACCATCCTATAAATAATAAAAAAAGAAAGAAAGAAGAAAAAGAAAATGGCTAGCAAATTGGACACTCAACCCGACTTCGAGTAATTTTTTACAAGGTTTTTAGTACGAATATAAATAAGTCAAATCAGTTCATAAGCTAATCGAGTTCAGTTTAAATTTTATTTGAATTAAATTTTTATATGGTTGAATCGAACTCAAGTAATAAATCGAGTCAAATTTGAGCTTTGAAATACTAAGCTTATAAGCCTAATCGAGTTTGTTATAATTTTTAATTTACTTAAATTTAAGTGGATATGATATTAATTATGAAAAATTTATAAAAAGTTTAAGCCTAATCGAGACAAGTTCAAACTTATTATATGTATTTTTAAATTAAGCTTAAGTTTAAAATTTAAAATTCGATCAAACTTGAACTAAATTTAAACTCTCAGTTTTTAAGTTGAATTTAAGCTTAATATTGTTTGGTTCGACTTGATTCGATTACATCTCTAGTTTTAAAATGGATTTTGGTTCCTATTTCAAAACTTTACGAGGATTTCGAATTGGTTTTGGGATTTCAATGAAACAAAACTCAAATTCAATTATGCTAGTAATTATTATATGTATAATAAAACTAATTTTTAAACAACCCTAGCCTCTCATAAGGTCATTATCTCCAGTCTCTCTTCTCACACTCTTAGTTTACTATCTCTCCTAGCTCTCTCTTGTCTCATTCCAAGTTACTTTCATCTTAATTCTCATGGAGCTACGGTCAACACACCCCCAACCTCCATAGCCTCACACCATCCATCGTAACTTTATTTTTCCTCTTCAAGCATGTATAATTACGAGAATAAAGCAGGTTTTGTCTTTGTTTTAAATGGCTCTATTTTATTAAAACTTTTATAAGGTTATGAATTAAATGTAAAAAAAAAAGAACAAAAAAGATTATTAGGTGGGTTGAATCGGATTATGGGTTTAATAATAGTTATAAAAATGGATTCTTGATATAAAATAAAAAGCTTTATATCATGAAATAATATATCAGATTCGGTTCGGATTTTGCGAACTGTATTCCAAATTCATCCCACTGGCGTCTCTACTGGTAAACCCGTGAAGTGAAGACTCAGCTAATCCAAGATCCTTACACAACAATATACGTGACTCATGACCTCGTTCCTCGTTGTGTCCTTGTCTAGGTTTAGCTTGTCATATTATAAAATTGAGTTATAAAGAGTAGTGTTTATATATGTATAAGTTCAGATAGTGCTTAAAATAATTGTCCCAGAAGACAAATAAACGATTAGGGCATCTAATTTGAATAGACCACGCTATCCCAGTGAATTAAAGGAAAACCTGCAATTTATGACTCGTTTGTCTCGTCACGTCAATAGCTCCAATGCTCGTTTTTCCCTAGGTAAGTCTATTTTTGTTATCTCATAAGGTGGTAAAGCTGCTAAGACTGTAATTATACGATGATATGAACAAGGGTTTTGAAAAAGGGAAAAAAAAGAAAAAAAAAAAAAGGAAAACAGAACAAGGGTCTCTTATCAGAGAGAACTTAAAATATAGAATTGTCATTTGTTAATCATTGCCTTAAGACCATGAACTCATGTCCCATCACGTTGCCCTAGCCAACGAGGTGACAACGCCATGTCCATGTGCCACTCAAATTTAATAAAGACATGTCCTTTCGCCGTTTTAGTCAACTTTTACTATATAATGTGGTAGAAATTAACGCGTTTTCTTGGGTCGTTAGTTCGGACGCTTCATAAAGAAATTCCTTTTTTTTTTAGGAGAGTTACAACGACTATTAACGTTTAGATAATTCTCCCTATTTTTGTCTTTTCAATAGAACCTATAATCAATATTGACAATATGAAAAGTCTTTAAACCTTAACAAGAATATGGGAAGTCCCAGACTGTATTATAATATCTACAATATTATCCCTCCGACCACCACCATACTATACTATATTACGAGAAATGGAATAAATGGTGATGTAACCCAAACCATAATTGCTTTTATCTTTTCCCTTTTAAAATATGAAGTATACTAAAGCACTTATATTTTGATATAAATATTAACTTTAAATGAAAAGACCGTGATCGGTTGTTTTTGCGTTTCGCTTGCTAGAATAAAAGTGTCATTTTATTGTTATTACTACATATTACCAATTCTATTATTTGATTTGTGAATAATTATACCATAAATAATATTTATTCCCCATAATATAAAATACATGAGGAATTTTTGTTCTTTTCCTCCATCGTGAGTTGCTATTCCTTACTTAATATATCGTTTAATCCAGTCGTATGTTCAATTATAAAATAAAATAAAATAATATCAAAGATATTGGTATTCATTTTCAATTTTCTTCTGTTATTATAAACCTGCCATAACATAATAGTAATAGTCGTAAAAAAACACAAAGAAAAGAAGTCGACATCATTCCGTCTCGTCACATCTCTCCACCATACGGAACGATTCCTCTTGGGCAGAGATGTTTTCTACGCTCTCTTTATAGACGTGAATTGCACCAACCAATGAAACTTGTGTAGGTATCCTGTCTCCTTCCCCCACCAGCGCGTGTGTAACACGTACATCAATGTGGTTGTGGACGAAGAAAAGCGTTAAATGAGGTTGAAGCTTTTTCCCGCTTCATTATTTAACGTATTCATGTTAAATGTATAAAAAAATACAAAAAGTTTGAATTCAAATATATAAAAAAAAATCATAAATCAGTAAATTCATAATTGTAATAAATTTTAAAATATATATTTATAAATTTTAATTAAATAAAAAGTGTAATAAATTTTTAAATAAAAAATATAATCAATTTTTTAAATAATATTAGTGTTAGGCAATTTAAATAATAGACAAATAAAATAATAGCGACTTAGAAGTAAATGTAAAATAAAATTATAAATGATGATTGGAAATTTTGTGGGGATGGGTAAGAATTTTTTTTTTTTAACTACCATGTAATTCTATTTAGTGTTGATTAAATAAAAAGTGTAATAAATTTTTTAAATAAAAAATGTAATAAATTTTCTAAATAAGAGTAATGTTGGGTAATTTAAATAATAAAAAAAAATAAAATAATAGTAACTTAGAAGTAAGTGTAAAATAAAATGATAAGCTACGATTGAAAATTTTGTGGGATGAATTTGAAATTTCTTTTTTGCAACTACCATGTAAATATATTTAGTGTTGATTGAATAAAAAGTATAATAAATTTTTTAAATAAAAAATATAATGAATTTTCTAAATAATAGTAGTGTTGAACAATTTAAATAATAGATAAATAAAATAATAGTAACTTAGAAGTAAGTGTGAAATAAAATGATAAGCAATGATTGAAAATTTTGTGGAATGAGTTTGATTTATTATTATTTTTATTGTAACTATTATGTAAATATATTTAGTGATTAAAACTAAAGATACAAAATTGTTAGTGATATGCTATCCAATAAAGTAATGAAAAAATGTAATATTTAAATGTTGATATTACACCTAAAGACATCTTTAGGGCTTTTACGAGCATAAATGTTAGTATTCCAATAAACTAGATTATATTAGATTTAATGTCATGATATGGTGGTGGTTGGAAAAAAAAATGGAAAAAAAAAAGCAATGGATGACATCCCATCTAATTAATGTGTTATTCATTAAGAAGAAAAGAAATAATGTAATAAGTATTTATAGTTTATAATATGTTTTGTATTGAAAGACAGGGTTATTCCTCCTCTGTAGTGTTATTACTACCTTTAGTTAGCAAAATAACAATTATGAAGAGTATTATAATCTAATGATAAGATTATTGCTGAAACTAAATGATTGACTTAATTCCATAAACTTCCATTTTATTAATTAAGAGGAAACTCATTAGTCTAGTAAGCCTTCAAACTAATAGCTTAGTTCTTCAGCACATTACATGATATAACTCAAAATACACCCTAAAATTCTAATCCTCATACTGTAACATGAATATCTCCTTAAAAGTCACTTTAGTACCTTTGATACAAAAGTATGCCACCAATGGCACTCATTCTCCCCATCCTAGTTCCAGATCTTATATCTTGACCTTTAGTATTTAAGGTTAGATAAACTAATCCCTTAGCATAGATTTTGAATTAATAGAGCATAATCTGAAAACAATAATACATAGCAGCCAAATAGACACCACATATAATTGATAAGCTAAAATATGTCTAAACCATTTAATAAACAAATACATTCATAATTTTTTATGCAACATATGGATGCTATGCTATTGTACATGACATATACTAATATTAGTATCTTAGTCTAGCCAAGCCCAATCATCCAGTTAGTGCACATCCTAGACATCTAGATAGTAATCTGGAAATTTAGGCATACAAGGAACATCTTGGGAATAAGACTCCCAAAAGAACCAAGCAATCTCTAGCTTAATCAAACTCGTTAGAGTTGGATTTTAAGCAATTTAATTCTATATGTTCAAAACTTCACTTTATAAATCGAGTGTTTTTACTTAATAAAATCTTAACTTTGGATAAAACACAACCGGCATAGGTAATTTTTGTGCCGTTGTGCCATGCCATGAACAATATAACTTGTCTAAGTTTGAATCACAAGATAAGTGTAAAGCGAAGGAAAATTATTTACAAACATAAAGGCATTATAATCATTCATGCGCTTAAATCCTCTTATTTTTAACCTATCTTACAGCTGCTTTATCTTTTCCTCTTAAACCCCAAGCCTTTATGTAGCCATTAATCCTTCTCCTTCTCCTTCTCCTTCTCCTTCTCCTTCTCCTCTTCTCTAAACCCTTTCTAAAACCCTAGCTATACAAGACACTTGAGCCTCCATTTTTTTAAGGAAAATTCGTGTAAAATCAATCTTAAGGTAAGATTAAGTGCTTAGACTTCATTTCTTAACTTGTTTCCTTGAAAATCATTCATTCCAATAGGTTTTCTTAGCTAATTCTTCAAATCCGAATTTACATGCTTGAGTTTTCAATTTAATTTATTGAGTTTAGCTTGCTTTTGGATACTCAATTCGTACTCTTCCATTTCAACTAAGTTCTTTTTATCTTTACTCTTGTTCTTTAGATTAAAGTTGGTTTCTCGAGGTTTATTTATAGATTTGGGGTTTTGAGTTGGTGTTTAATCCAAAATTGGTAGTGAGTAATTGGAATATATTTGCAGTGGGATTGAAGAAAAATTGAATTTGAACTAGTTTTGGAGAAGTGTGGAGTCAAAATCGCATTGAGTTGTTCTACAGAAATTGCAAAATAGCTGTTAATGTCCAAACTCCTTAGAAGGCAGCGTTTAGACTCCTTAGGAAGCAGCATTTGGACACCAACTCTTTGGGTGTTTATTGTTAATGTAACATTTGGATGCTAGCTTCTATAACGTTCAGATACCCTCCCCTGGTCAGGATCCTCTTTTGTTTTCCTAGGTTCTTCCAACCTTTATCCATTTAGCTAAGTTTCTACCTAACTTTGCTACTTTAAAAAGGAGGTCTATAACTGTGATAGTGGGATCAAATTTAAAGGAAAACTAACCAATAGGAGAGAGCTGAGTTGAGCTCTTTATGAGGAAATGAAAAGATGAAGGAACTAAGCTAAACTTGTTACTTCTTTGGTGAAGTACTTGGTTATCTTGCTATTTGGTTCCCATTCAAACTTATTAATTTGCTTAGCTACTTAGGTAGTGGTACTTGCTTATTTGCTTGTGCTTGCTAAGACTTAATATAAAAACTGAACTAACTTATAATTGGCCTAATTGACCTTAATTGTTGGTTATGCTTAACCCATTCGCTCTAGATCCCCATATAGTAGTTCCCTAGATGAGGAACTTTTGATCATATGTGTGTGTGGTTTCCCTAGTGGACTTGAATATAGGATAATATAGCTATAATTCTAGGTTTTATGGTCTTTAAACTTTAGACTTGAGTGTAAAGGACTCAAAGAAAAATTTGTATCTATAGCCACTTATGTATGTGGACCAAGATCATGATGTGGTGAGGTAATGAGTATTCTTTTGTTGGTTGCTGCCTTAAATTTTAGATAATTAATTAACTGTTTGCTTTATATTTGATGTAACTTGCATTTTATGTGTGTATATGACTTTGTTTGGTATTCGTTTGTGCTTATGTATCACATATTGGCCTCTCGCTCATTTTTTTTTTATAGCTGTAGGTTGATTCGATAAGCCGCGATAAGTATAGAATTGCTATCTTTAGGTTAGGAAAGAGAGGTGTTTAGTTTTGTATATTATAGAAGATCAAGATCTACTTATTTAGTATGTTTGTGGTTGAAGTGACTCGTCCGTAAGTCACTTTAATTGATGTATCTAGAGAATTATTGTTTTTAAATATTTGATAAGCAATTGTTATAAGTGATTAGGAAGATTGTAGCTAGTTTTAGAACTTTAATGTATCATTAGAAAACTAGAGACATGTGACTGGTTGTAGTACCTTTGAGTTCCTAGGTGTTACAGCTTAAGAATCATAAACACTTATCAACAAAGCTTAGTTCCAACCTAGTAAACCGAAACTAGGCACCAAATTGCCATAAAACAATGCCGAGCTAACTTAGTTTCATCCTAGTTGTCTACTATAATAACTAAGCATCAACAAAGCCTAATCTCAATGACTTAGTTATTGACATAAACCTAATATATTTACTACTTAAATGAAGTAACCATATCTATTACATATATTTATAAATAGCGAACATTTCCCCAGTAACAAATACTACCAAACATAAATCCCTTCACAATCAATCACAACGGTAGGTATACTAACAAATATGGGCATCAATAAGATAGAAACCATGCATATTCCACATAACAATATACAATATCCGCAAACTTAGTTCTCAAATAATACTGGTTAAATATAGTAATCAAGCCATGCATTTCACTTGAGTGAAATCCATAGATATTTATAAAATAGATGAGTTTGTGAGTAGCTTAATTCCTTTCAACCATCATGTAAACATAGAACAACAAGTAGAGGGTACTTACCTAGGCTAATGTTTACTCCACTTTATGATATATCTATCTGTGCTTATAGAAAATTGGATCAAAACAACAAGAAATGAAGTTTTTGAAATTCCAACACTTTATTAGCTACCTTTGCTTGAAATCCATTTGAAACCACTGTCTAATGGCCACCGCTAACCTCTACCTTTGTGTAGCCTCTTAAGTGATTATGGAAGTGCTCCATTTTCCCTCATATTTTTAAGGCTAGAACTAATTTGCCAAGAATTTTGAAGCTTGGAGCACTATTTATAGGATTGTAGTTTACTTAAAAAATTCATCAATAATTCTAGACACTTGGTAAAAATCTGAAAATTTTATGGTAGCTTCCCTACATGTTGATAAGTGTCTAGGTGAATTTTCATGAATTTTGGACAAAATTTGCAACTTTTAATAATTTTCTAAACAAAACTTGGAATATTCCTTTAGTTATTCCAATTTTCTAAAATATTATTTAATCAATTCTTTACTTTTTTTCTTGAGATATTTATGATGTGTCATGATGTATTCTTGTCATATTGGATTGATTTGATAATTATTTTGCCATTCAGGACCATTTTACTCGACATTTTATTAGTTCAAGACATATTATGTTAATATTTTGTTATTCTTTATATATTTAATAATATTACTTTAGCAAAAGCTACTTTTTCTTAATAAGAACATTTCGTGATGATCCTTCTAATACTTCATTGTTCATTTTTTTATCATTAAAGGTTTAGGGTAAAATAGCAATTTTACATCTCTTTGGAATATTTGGTAATTAATATTATTGTTGAGGATAAAATGATCATTTTGCAATATTTGGTCTATTGATGATTTACTACTGTGATGGCAATATGGTCATTTCCCTTAATGTTCCTATTTCTTATATAATTATACTCTAAGTCATACTACATTATTAGATTTATTATTGATAATATTGTTTATTATGTTACTTTGTACTTAATTCTATAAATTGAAAATACTTAGGTTTATAGCTCAAATCATTGATTTTTATAAGGTAACGCTAGTAATATAGCATTATCGTGATGCCGACACCTGCTAATTCCTATTTAATTAATTATTAAGATTATGTTAACCTGTTATCCAGGTAATAGGTTAACTTATTTTAATAGGATGGATGGTACAGATTGAGTTTTGCTAAATTAATGATTTATATTGGCAAGTGTTACGATAACGTATTTTTACTAACATTACCATAGAAATCCTCCTCAAATCATACAATTGATCTGTTCCTACTCAATCTATCTTAATGGAATCTCTAAAGTTTGTAACCTATGGGTATGAGGTGTTACAATGGATGTGTTGGATATGGCAACCACACCATATCCCATGATTTCCTTAATCATATACTTCATACTAGTTGGATATGAGTGAGATTATAGGATCATTATCCACTTGCAATAATATGTTGACATGCTCTTATGCTAATGAGCAAGATGTGCAACCTCAAGGGTAAGGCGTCGTTCTATTATTACGTTGCTATTGTTATATCTCCCTTTCTCTTTTACCTTGTGCTCTTTATTGACCTAAGTATTTGAGTGTATACCATGAAAACTCCTTAGTACCCCTAGCTCACGTTTTTTCTCTTGTAGGCTTTGTAGCCCTCATCTCAAACATTCATCGAGTTAAGGCCAATTTTTGAAGAAAAAACAATGACAACAGGTTCTATCCACTCATCATTGTTTAAGGTTGAGCAACTACATAGTGGTTTGCATATCGATTACTACTACTACGTATCCGATCTTATAGGTACAAATTCTATAAATTTGAAACTAAAACTTACCTTATGACTATCTATAACTACTTCGATACCTAATCTTATAAAATTTATAAGTTTAGGATATTATGTAGAATCTGTCGTTTTTGTCTTACCATTTCATTTTCAAGCTAAAGTATTGTTATCATTATAATATTTAAATTATATGCTGGTACACTTTTAAATTCAAGTTATAACAAATATATATTTAATGAACTTATATAAAACATGAAATAATAATTAAATGCCATGAATAAATCATGATACTAACTTATATCTTACCTCATAGTCACCATAGAGTTTCATTTATCTATCTCTCTCCTAAAATAAATCGAAAACCTTAAATTCTAAAACCTGAGGGACAACCACCCCTTTACTAGGCACACCTATCCCTGAGCTTAAACCGTTTCCTTCAATCTTCATTCGTTTTTTAGCTTCAACCTGTTTACTACCCACATCCCTTTTACGTTCTCCCCCCTTTTCAAAACTAATAAGCTTTCCTCCTTTACTTAGTGTCATGCGCATTGCTAATGGCGTGCTCTAAGCTTGTCTTGCCACTTAAACATAAGTGTTGTCCATTATATCTCTTTACCAACATTTCTTTGTTACAGCATCAGCTACTATCCTCTTTCGAAGTCTAGGGACACGTATGTTTTTTAACCTTGATATTGTTTTTATTATCAATTGGTGTAGTTGGCAACCCCTTCGTGCAGGTTTTACACAACTGGACTACTGAATTTTTGTTCTCTTATTATGACTTTTTATTTTCTAGAGCTTATAGTACTCATAAAAGATATGTCCATTATAGATTGACTCTATAACCCCATTTCTTTAGTTTGTTGTTTTAATATAGTATCTTATGTCCTATAACCCCATTTTATTATATATTTTCTATTTGAATTATATGTATTAGTAATATAGGTGAGATAAGAAAGAAGGAAAAAAGAAAAAAAAAATTAATGAAATTACCCATATTCGGATTGGGTACAGATCGAAAACCAAAATGAGGATATCCGGTTTCATGAAAGTAATAATCGTCAACTTTCACTTTATGAATAAATTAGAGTATTGGAAAATGAGAGGAAGAGGGTTTGGTACGGTGCGTAGCTTTACCTGCAGAAAACGATAGAAACCACAATAATGATGAGAGAGAAAAAAAAAAAGAAAAAGAAAAAGAGAGAGAGAGGGAGAGAGTGTGTGTATTTTGTCTCGTTGTAATGGTGCGAATGTTGGAAGCATGGAAGCAAACCAGAGGCCAAGAATGGCGGCAACCAATTTGTTATTTACTTATTACTTTACTGCTACTAACAGCATAGCATAACAACGCTACGCATCCCAGCGCAAAAACAAAAAAAAAGAAAAAAAAGGACGGATGGGTTTGTTTTCGAAAGAAATTACAGAGTCATGGAAAAACATAAGGATTTTTCTTTTTTTTTTTTTTTTCAAGCACTGAACTTCACCTATATTTTCTTTTATTCTCCTATGCACGGTTCATTGCAAAATGGATAGCATGTAAATATTGAGAAGAAGAACAATTGATTATTAAAATTATTTTTTATCTATTAATTATTAATACTAAAACAATTATAATTTAATGATACAAGTAATAGCCCTTATCAGTACGTAGATTAAGTTCGAATAATTTTTTTTTAATTTATAATATGTAGTTAGAGAAAAAAAAAGATTAATTACCTTCATGCTTTTCTACATTAATTCTGGAATATTAAACAAGATTAACACAACCTTCTGCTTTTTTCTTTTTCTTTTAAATTTTCCTTTCAACCCTATCTTAACAAGGGAATTCGATCACTCAAATTAAATATAGAGTTAGATTTCTTTTGAAATAAAATTCCTTGAAAGCTAATAGCGGTTATTACTTATATGTTTTATATGTTTATGGTTGTTAAATATGATTATAATATTTCAAATTTGGTATGATTAATGCAGACTTTTAGTGGAAAGAGACAATAGCTACCGGCAGTAGGGAAATGTTAGAGTAATATGAGAAAAATAATATTCTCTTGTTGAAAACAAAAATTCCATTTCCTTAAATTTCTATTAACATTTTTTGTGTAAAATTTGGATGACTTAAAACCACTTTCTGGAGCATCTTTTTATTTTTATATTTGAAGTTTAAAATCATTAAATGCTATACATAATTAAATATTTACTTATAAAAAGTTTATATATAATTGCTACATGTTTTACTCGGTTAAATTTTTTGCTTATCAATTTCACTACATCTATTGCGTTTGGGAAAATGTTGTGGAAATATTTGTTTATTGAAAAGTGTGGAACATGACCATTATAAAAAAAAAAAAACCTTGCAATTGAAAAAACGACTAAGTTTAATATAGCCACTTTATATTTGAAATATTAAAAAAATATAAAAGATCCAAGTAGTCAATATTTTCCTTAAAAATAAGTGTAGTATATGTATTTTTAAATAGGTATAAGTGAAAAAGGTATAAAAATATAAATAAATAGATAAAAAGTTTTAAACCTAAATAAAAACAAAATCTTAAAAAAAAAATTCAAAACTATTATAAAATAATGGCAGGAGGATTGATTTCCTAAATTCTAATATAGTTAATAAAAAAGAAAAAGTAAAAAACAAAGGTCCGTGTAGACATTCCTCACTAAGTACTGTCCCACCCCAACTTAATCCTAATCTATCATTATTATGGGGCTATTATTATCCAGCAAAAGTTTTTTAACAGAAACCAAAAAGCCTATAATATCATCTATCAAGAGCTGTCTTGCTTCAGACACAAAGGCATACACACACACATACAGAGAGAGAGAAACACTGAAAATCCTATTAAGGTTTAGCTTTTTGGTTGAGGATACTTATGTTTGTTCCCAAGTATTAGTCATTGGGGTCTCACTCCATTTTAGGAAAGTTGTTAGCTTTCTTCTTACCCTTCTTGCCTTCCTTTTTTCCATACCATTATGAGCATCAACAATGGGTATGGCGTTTCACACAAGTTATTAACAAGCAAAGAAAGCAACAACGCTGGTGCTGTTGTTGATGGGGCTCTTCAAATCCATCATGGTTATTCAGGTGTTGTGACAGAAACGACATACTCACCTTATAAGCTAATGATGAGACCATTTTCTTCATGTGATGGTGCTGTTGGAGACAGTGTTAGTAGTACTGCTTGTAATGGTTGTAATGATAATACTACTATTACTGCTACCACCGCTGGCTGTGGAGCTACAGGAGCTCCATTTTTAAGAACCTTGCAGCAGCATTTTAACTTACCTATATCTTCCTCAACTCATTACAATCTCTCTCCTCTTATTGATCCTATTCCTGCCTTCAAATCCCCTGGTATACCCTTCATTTTTAGACTGCTTTGTTTGGTGGAAAACGTTTTTCGATCTTTAGTTGCTTTGAAATAGAGAGACCCTTTTCCTTTCTCCTAAAGTTTTTATTTTTTGGGTTTTCTTTTTTTTTTTCCTCTTTTGCAGGAGGGGGGATGGCGGCAAGTTTGAGTTTGGGGTTTCCGTTCACACATGCACAATACAAGGAGTTGGAGAGACAAGCTTTGATTTACAAATACATGGTGTCTTCAGTTCCAGTACCTGATTATTTGCTCTTTCCTTCTGTGAACAAAACATATTCAGACCCATTTCCTCCACAATATTCATGTAATGCTCGCTCCTTGTCTTCTGTTCCTTTTTCTTTAATGTATACACTGAGTTCTTAGTATAATATTTCGTTTCTACCCCCCAAAAATCTGTGCTTTATGTGTGTGTTCTTCTTAAAGGTGCAATCTTTGTGATGTTATCCATTACTTTTGCTTATTCATCTGTTTTACTTCAGTGGTTTCACAAAAAATTAACTTTGCTCACCTAAAAATTCAAGCTGGCATTATGTTTCTTTCTCGCTAGGTTTAATTCTCTACCCAATGGAATTATTGGAAAACGTTAATTTTCTTTGTAATGCTCTATTGTTTGCCTTTTGCTTTATTTACCTTAATGGATGCTAAAATGTGATTTATACCTTTTTAAGCTGTAAAAATTTCTCCCCTTTTGAAATTCTTCTAAATATAGACGAGGCTCCATTTTATTGATTATTGGTTACTAGCTGTTACTCACTCACCTCGATAAGGTTTTGAGGAGGATGTAGTATGTGCAATGAAAAAATAGGATCCATACAGCCGACCCCATTTAGTACAGATTCTGCTTAATTGGTGTCGGTGGAACTCTTCTCCATTTGCCTCAAATCCATGTTATCTTGAATTTTGAATTTATTGAAATTTGCTGCTTTTGCTTCTTTTACTTCATCCTAAAAACTTAGGACTCATAATACGTGATTTCACCTCCCCAGTGTCGAAATGCAAGCTGCATGAATATAAACTATATGGACAATTGTTGTACGTTATACTTCTCTACCTTAATACTGTTCCTATTCAAATGATGTCTTTTGGTGATCTTAATGATTTCTGGCAGTGAGTGATGGTTTGAGGGTAAGGTTTTCAAGCAATGGTGACCCAGAGCCCGGAAGGTGTAAGAGAACAGATGGTAAGAAATGGAGGTGTGCAAGAGATGCAGCTCCTGGACAGAAGTATTGCGAGCGTCACTTACATAGAGGACGCCCTCGTTCAAGAAAGCATGTGGAACTAGTCCCTTCGAATGCCACCACTACCAACAAGAAGACTCGTTTGGTCCAACCAACAACTCAGGTTCCGATGTCCATTTCTAACCCGAGAAAATGCGGTTCTGGTGTCGATTCATCTGCTGCTTTTCCTGAAAATATTTGCTCACAGCCTTACAGTGCTACTTCTCTGTCATTTGGATCATTGGCCTCTGGTTCTCCATATAAGGAACCACGGTGAGTCTAGTTATGATCTTTAGCTAATCCTTAGCCGTGTGGTCTTAAGTCTAGTAGTAGAGTTCCTCAACACTACGTATTGGGGCTAGCGACCCAGAAAAGAAAAACTTCAAATCGGTGGCTTATAGCTACAAATTGGAGTGAATTTTAAAATTATTGCTATGGTAACAAGTAAAGCTCAATTATGGGTACATGGTGATGGAAGTTTGCTCATGTCTTTTCAAAAACCTTTGCGTGTATCACAGATACTACCGATTTTCCTGCTGAGTTCATAAGAAAGCACAAGCTTTTAGCACATTTAAACCTATAAGCTTAGTTTTCTGTATACCTTTTGTCTGAGCATATGATACCAAAGAAGTATTGACTGCATTTATCCATAGAAATAACAAATTTCGAAGTCCTTGGTTTATGATACTGCCGTCCCTTTGCTCAACTTCTGCCTCTAGTTGCATCTGGATTGCTTGATATGTAACGGGGTACTAGGTGTTAAATCTAGGCTTTTATAGCCATCTAGTCTGAAAGTTTAAGATTTTGGATTTCTACTTCTACTCGCTCTTGGGTTATGGATTGAGGACCTTTTGGTTTGTTACTATATTGAATTTATGAAAGTTTAAGCTTATAAAAATGGTGGGACACTTGAATTCATCACTTGACACTATGCATGGGTTTTCAGGGAACTAAATTGGCTAATGATGTCGGAAACTGCGGCAGCTGAAATGCAGAATCACCAGTGGCAGCATATGCTGGTGAACAAAACAGGATCAGCAACTGAGACAAGCTCTCTCTCTAATCTCAATTCCCCGAATTTCCACCATCACTCCACAGAACAACCCCTGAGTTTAAATTCATCCAAGGAATACAGCTCCAATCAAATGGAAAACTACAATAGCTTCCCTTTATTTCTCAATTCAGACAATTCCTCCTTAGACAAAACTAATGAAGAAGCTCCAAGAGGACTCATTGATGCATGGTCTAATGGCTCATCACATCCAAAACTATCGCTCTCATCCCTCACTTTATCCATGGGTGGAGGCGGTATCGATGACTCGGAAACTGGCCATCTCACAATCGCAAATGACACAGGTTCAAGGTCACAGACATCATGGATTTCCTCATCGCCAGGGGGACCATTGGCAGAAGTGCTTGGATCTAGCATACTGAACCAGAACTCATGTAATGCCTCAAACACGTCTTCTCCTCGTGGTACCAATGAGGAACCAAGTAGCCCTTTAACAGCAACAATCTCTTCTCCTTCCCGGGTTCTCCAAAGAACACTAGCTTCAATGTCTGATAGTAGCGGAGGAAGTAGTCCAACACTAGCCAGTTCCATGGCTAAACCTGAAATCACTCTCCAATGGTTCGACCCCAATAAGTTGACCTCATCCAACTGAGCAAATATCCATTTCCTATTTCACATATATGTTATTTGTCTTTGTATGTCAGGATTACTTGTTGAAAGTTATGTATCGTTTAACTACTCGACGGAAATCAACTTGCGCTCTAAGGAAGTCTTAGAAAGGGTATTTGTTTAAACTAAGAAAGTGGGGGTGTTGGGATATATATGTAATTTTGTGAAAAATATCTTGGGGTTGCGTTGATCTTTTTCTTTTGTTGTGGACCTTTCCATGATTGAATGAACATTAACAGTGGACCAGTTTAGGATTCTTCGAAGGCTGCATGTGCTTCTATCTTGTCAACCATGGAGCCTACCTGCTGCCAGTAACATGACCAGCCAACTGGGCCTCTCTCATCCTGTTGCGCTTAAGGGTGGCAATGGATTGGGCACATTCAACTCGACCGAGCGGGTAAATCCTATAATGATGTTTTCGGTTGCAATTAGGGTCATCTTCAAGGCAATTGGAGCTCTTTGTTGCAATTCATTTTAGTGCAACAACATTAATCAAGTTTTGACTCTTATTTTTCAATTGGCAAGTGTTTCCGGTTATGTCCATGGATGGAAAAAGGACAAAAATGTTATTTTCTTTTTATTATTATTATTAATCCCTAGAATATAGGATCTACAAGAAAATTCCCAAAACCTTTCTTACCTGAAATCGATTTCGATCACCATATCAAATTGCCTTTAAATATTGAATAGAATCATACCCAGTCACCTATTTCTTCTTGATCTTATAAACCCCCAAGCAAAGATCTCTAACTTTTCATTTCAATATTCTAACTCTTAAGACAACATCTGATGCTGGTGCTATGCTTCTGCTGACGGGGACACACTTTTCCTTGTCATCGCCTCCGGAGAGGATCCTAACAATGTCAATTAAGCTGATGATTTTCGTCTTCCGTTGACGTTGTTGAAGACTGCTTTCCGGCATCGCTTGATTATGGAAAACCAAAAGTGTCCTAAACATCGGGTTTCGAATCTTAGGGTTTTTTCTAAGGGGGAGAATTTTAAGAATTCTTTTTACAAGACAATGTTTTCGTCTTCGTGTATAAAGGATAAAGAAAAGTTGATCATGTTTCTTTCCCCTGCTTCACCATCTTAGGCTTGTCGCTGGAAATTTATACTTTAAATGAGGAGGGGATTGCTCTTGTTCCATTCCACTGCAAGCTGCTGAAATCATCCCTTTTACCTATAATAAGGGTGTCGAGTGGCATGTGTTTCATGTTGTGAATTCTCTGTCTCCGCATTATGTCCTTTTGGTCCCTGAATGGAGGCATATTGGACTTATTTTAAGGGAAAATGTCACAGCCCCCTAACTGTATCCAATTTTACAATTAAGTATAACAACTTTAGTTTTATCAATTTAGTACCTAATCAAACTTTTTGAAGTTACTTATGCTACCTAAACAAACTCTCTTAATTTTTTTTCAGCTTCTGTGGACTCATCAACCAACCATGGCTTGACACTTGAATTGTTATGTTAAATATACAAAACAAATCACCTAGATGCCCATGTGGGCCAAGAAAAAAAATATATAAATAAAGTTATGAAAGAAAAAAAAAAAAAATAAAGTACAATAAAACAAAAAATAGTAAGGACTTGAAACCTTAATAAACACACATTGCGAAGGATTACTTGATTGAGGTTTTCACCATCATGGAGTTTAAACCAACTAGAGCATAGAGGGATTAGAGTTTAGCATATCAATAGGGTAATTTGAGAAATAATAATTTAAAAATAAATCTTCAGAAAAAGTAATTACGATGCATGCAACTTCGTTGCATAGATTTTTTTTTTTTGCACTAAAGTTGTATAAGGGATATGTGATTTCTGTGTAATTTTTTTACAGTGAAGTCTTATACTTTTCATGTAACTCTAGTGTAAAAAAAATTATACGAAATTCGCATGCCTTCCATGCGACTTTAGTGTGTATATATATATATATATATATCTTCAAATTCAGCAGCCTTACTACCACCACCAACCTTCCCCTCTCATTTACTTACTCATGCAATCTCTCTCAAAATTTTTTCGAAGTATCAAATTCTCTATTTTACTAATGCATTGGTGATATTGAGATTTTTACAAGAATTGGTTAGTTTTATTTAATTGGTCTTTTTAATTAATTATTTTTTTGTTATTATGTAATTATTTTTTGTTATGAAATTTTAGTATGTATATTAATTTATGTTTGGTGCAAAATTTTAGATTTACTTTGTATAAATTGCATCAGTATTGTTGAAATAGTAGTTTAGAAAGGTTATATTTAGTTGTTGACAATAGTAGTAGAAAAATTAGTTACTTAATGCGAGTAATGTAGTCGGTTAAGAACCTTTTTAAGATAGAAGTCATGTAATGATGTTATGTTGGTTAGAAGTGTCAATTTTAGTGAGGTGTAAGATACTGTTTGAGGTGAAAACTAGTAACCGAAGAGGGCCACATGAAGTGATAAAAGGTAGTAGCAAAGTTCACACAGTTGACATGGATAACCAATATTGCATGTGCTAGAAATGACAAATATATAGGATTCCTTATTCCCATGCATTCGTAGCTGTAGTGGAGGTTAGGACAAATGCCCTAAACCGTATTGATAATGGTACAAGTGGACAAACCAACTTAACGTATACCAAAGACATTTTTGCCCACCGAGTAACGAGATGAACTGACAAGCAGTGAATTTTCCAAAGCTTAAGCCATGGTTTAAGCTAAAGATAGGCAAAGGTAAGCTTAGAACAAAATATTATCACATGGAGATGGATATACGCAAAGCACCTGATAGAAATAGATGCAGTTACTGTTGAAGGGAATGACATAACAGGCATAGATTTGTAGATCTAAATAGGGCTAATAATTCTTATTATTATTTTTTTTTTTGCATATGCATATACATAAATTTACCGTTAGTTTGCAACATCTATCCATTTGATATTACTTGCGTCGTCATTGATGAATGTTAAATACTATTGCAAGTTAGATGGACCTGGAGCCCTTCGACCCTTTGGTTTTAGGTGAGCAGGCATGCCATTACTCTTATGACGTATGAGAAGGATATGTACACTATTTAACGATTTCTTTTGTTCATCTAATACGTAGGTTACTTGTTGATGTTACGTCTCGAAGTCGCAGAGTCGCAACAGTCCCGCCGTGTAAACCATTCTATGATAGTAACTGGCCTTATAGTGCCTACCATAAACATGACCTACACAAGGCGTCGACGACTTCTCGCTTTGAAGTAAACAGTCCGATAAACAATTAAACTACAATTATGATAAATAGTTCAAATTTCTAATAACATTTACAATATTATATATATATAAGTTTACAAAGCTTCCCAGGAAGTTTTACATAAACATAACAGTTCACTAGATTACATAATAACTATCAGTCTTTCATACCTAATTACATGGTTACTCTAGTTACACATTATACTCGGTAACTTGATCCTCACACCCCTGGCTTCAAACAGATTAACCTCTGGGTAATTGTAGGGCGGCATAGTACTTGAAGTGTTCAGAAATCAGAACCTGCAAAAGGATCTATAAGGGTATGAGCAACTACAGCTCAGTAAGTTGAATTGGAGACTCATGAATGCATACAAGCACAAACAGGGTTATTGATATGAGGTAAGTGCACCTATCAATTTTAATATAGCGGATGTGAGTCTGAGTCGATCCCTCAGAGACTTCGAGTATTAATATTAACCTTAGCTTTATGAAAGTTTGAATTAATTAAAAATACTAAAATTAACAAACTAACTTAATTATAAGACTTAATTAAGCAATTGAAAAAGCGATAAAATCAAGAACGACTTCAAGAAAGTAATAACGTATTTAGGAATTATTTCCCCTAGAGTTAATCATGTGATTACTTAAAATATATTCAATTCGGTTTCTATTAGTCTTGATCGGAGGGATTCACAACTAAAGTTAATACCTTTTTCAAGCATATTAACCCTAATCCTAAATTATTTACTGGAATCTCTTCACTTAGTAATATAATTTAGAATTGCATTAATGTATAATGAATTCCCATACAAATAATTAACTTTCCGGAAGAAACATGTATCTTATCTCTAAGTATACATGTAATTCTCTCCAATTATGTAAAGATCTAATTATACATGCAATTTCTCAATCAACATGCATAATATCATATATTGATATTTAAGAAATATCAATCAATAATTAAACGACATAATTGAATTAAGTAAAGATAGAAACTTTATTGAGAATTCTAAATCAATCCAAGAATCACATGAAACTCTAGGTTCCATAATCTTAAATACTCGAATTCTAAGCTATCATACTGAATCTAAAAACGAGTTTCATCAATAATATAAAATAAAACATGGAAACCCCTTTTGATTGATGAACAATCTCTCTAATCTTGAAGTTGATGTTGTTCCGCCTCTTTCTTGATGTTCTCCTTAAGTCTCATTCTCTTCTCTTGTGTCTCCTCGTTTCTGTAATATCTCTCTTTCCTTTTGAAACCCTAAAATATTCTTTTATATGTGTATTACAAAGATTCTGTTTTCGTCACCAGACATGGCCTGAGACACGGCCGTGTCCCCAGGTCGTGTAACTTTCTGCACTAAGGCAAAATTTTCTGCACAACTTCAAAACTTCTTCATTTGAACTTCGATTTGAGTGAAATTTGATTCCTTTTCTTCGTTTTCAATCCTAGAACGCGTTTAAACCTAGAAATCAAAATTTTACTCAATTAAGTATCAATTTATTTAAAGAAAACCAAAAGTGTGAGGAATCACTATAAAATCACCTTATGAAATATGTTTAAAATTAGAGTTATCAAATTTCCCCACACTTGAGCATTTGCTTGTCCTTAAGCAAATAAATCAAAATAAAACTTTCAGGACAAGAAACGCTAAACAAAATTTATCACTTTTTAAAAAACCGGTGAACAAATACACTTCACCCTTAGAAAAGTAAGAAAATTATTCTCAATCAACTTGTAATAATAAAGTCAACCAATTTTATCTGACCATATTCAAATGCTCCAACAATACTTAATACTAGAATTCACTAGTTAATTTATGAAAATCAAAGTTTATCCAAGATATTTAACTAAGGATTCTTAAACTAAAAATTGGATTTAACATCTCGCCAACCAAGAAAGAGTCATAAAAATTTTGTCCATTCGACTAAAGTGTATACAATTCTCTTTTTCATCTCACCAAGCACCATAATCTAAAACAAACACATTTTACATCCATTCATCCTCTGATCATCCTCCTAGTTCATGTTTTTGTTGAGAGGACTTTTTAAATTTACCTTATTTAAGCACAATTGTGTTGGTAGCGGGAAAGAATCTCGCTCTTCTAACGGATCAAGACCGATCCATACCAACTTATTCCTTATATTGATAGCGGGAAAGAACCTTGCTCTTCTGACCGATCAAGGCCGATCCATATCAATTTTTTTTTTCTCTCATTTGAATTAGAATTGGCATTGGGACTCAATCTCGCTTTTCTGACGGACTAAGACGAATCCTTACCAATTTTTCTATTCATACACTTGTTATTACTTTTGACCTCCAATCATTGTGATTTTTCAGGGGTTTCTCAAAAGAAGAATTTCACTTGTTTATTTGTTTGCTAAAAATTATAGGACTCTTAAAAATTTCTAAGAGAAGGGTATACATACAAGTAAATTTAAAAATAATCATGACTAACTCTCAATTAGTGATGTTGTTCCAATCTCAAATCCTAAAGTCCTAAGCTAAATAACTCATAACTTTACCCTTCATAAAATTGATTAATCAATTCTAGTATAGTATCATAAGGTCAATAACGATCAATATGACACAGTTGATTTGGCTTAATACCAATTAATCACCTATTGCAAGTTAACTTAAAAATTAATTGGGTCAAATATGAATAATTGGTCTCCTAAACAGTAATAAAATCATATATATCCCTTCTCCACACTTAATAACGTACATTGTCCTCAATGTACGAATAAAAAAGCACGATAGCAAGATATCAATCAAGGAAAAACATCATAGGGAAAAAGGAAATACATGTATTGAAAAAAAAACTAATGCTTCCCTGCCTTGAAGCATAAGATACTATAGTGGAGAAAGAGTGGCTAGTAGCTCGACAATAGTGCCCTCATGATTAGAACATGATGTAATAAATGTGGACCTCCTTCAAACGATCGACTTTTCACGATTTTCCATTGATGACCTAAGAAGAAACATTGAATCGGGTTAGATTTGATTAAGAAATGTGTTGATGAAAAGTAAATCGTGAGGAAAAGAAGAAGAGAGGAAAAAAGAAATATGTGTTGATGTGTGGAGGTATGTGAGAGAGTGTGTGTTTAATTTTAATAAAACGGTTGTGTGCAAAAATCGTGTGAGTTTAGGTCGACACGGGCTGGGACATGACCGTGTCCCTTGCTCGTGTAACAATCTGTGTGAGTCGTGTGGAGTCTGGTCGGACACGGGCTGGGACACTACCGTGTCCTATGCCCGTGTAACATTCTGTTCCCGTGCATGAAAACTGGACTGTCACGGGCTGGGACATGACCATATTCCACACTCTTGTAACATTCTGTTCGCAGGTGGGGAATTCTGGGCGCACACAGGTGGGGATACGACCGTGTCCCTCGCCCGTGTAATTGTTTGTGCCCACGTAGTGAATCCGAAATCTGGGTGGACATGGGCTGGGACACGACCGTGTCCTATGCCCGTGTAACTTTCTATGGGTATGGCAGATTAAAGGGGCCTGGATGGACACGAGTTGGGATACGACCGTATCCCTTACCCGTGTAACTTTTTTTTTTCTTTTCATTTTTTGGTTTAAAAGCAAAAGGAAACTTAATTATCACATTTTCATTTGCAGATTTTATATGTTCAATTTCCATACCCTTATTCTAGGGTTTTTTACATTTCCTACATATTTTCTTGGCTTTTCTTTAATTTTTCTTAATTAATTTAGTATTATTGTAACGTATATTAGATATTTTAAGTAATTTTGGGTATTTTTAACTATACGTAAATATATATAATGTACAAATAAATACTTTCATATAATTTATTGCTATCGATTTGTTAATTATTTGAACTTATTTTACACATTTTTGATAAATAATGAGTAATATATATGTAACTTAATATTATAACATTTTATTATTTATTTTCTTAAATTCAAACTCATGTGATTATTTTTACTAATATTTCTAATTTCATTATAAAATTTTGGATTGATAGAATAACTTATCTAATTACCTTAAATTTTATGTATTAACTATCAAATGTTTGATTGCGAGACTTACACATAGACTTTATACTCGAATTTTGAAATTATAGGTCATACCTTAAATAATTTTTCTTTTAAAATTATATACTTAAAGTTTGAAATTATTAAATATTATATCCAACTGAATATTTACTTGTTAAATTTATAATAACAAACACTCATAAAAAATTAATAATAAAAAATTACTAGTATACACGTTGAGAAGCAGTAAATTTGACAGGCGACAATTCTATTGAGTACGATTTTTATCAGCTTCAATCTTTAGCTATGAAATTGCAAAAGAATAAGAAATTTACAGGTGATTTGGACAACGTCCCCTGTAGTGTAAGATTGATTCAAATATTTTAACTTAGCAATTGGTGTTAAAAAAAAAAAAAAAAAACAAACCGAGCAATTTGTCATCCAATTTAAATTATAAACAAGTAATCATGTCAGTTGCTAAACATAGATGTTGAAATTTTATTCCTAAGAAAGGTAGAATAGTTAATCATCATCATCAGGTCTAGTAGTAAACCTTAATCTAGAAATTGCATGACAACATTATCATCCATCTCATACATGTTCAAGTATCAGCTCAATCCTCTAGCAATATGAACATGTACAAGACTGTTGAACCCATCATACTAACATTAAAACACTGTCCCCTCTTATTCTACCTTAAAAACACACCTACCCTCAAATCATTCCTGCCTGGTGATTGTATCCCATCATCCCTTATGCTGTTTCCCTTATAGCTAAGGCTCGTCAAGTTGCGACAATCAATTCCACCACCGACATCATTATCTTCACCACACGGGTCCTGAACCGGGTACATCAAGCGTTTCCTTGCGCATCCTGATCCAACTCTTTCCTTATCTGATGATGGCACTGGAAGCCTTTGCCTTGGTGGACTTTGGGAGTGGAACCGAGCCTTGGCTGAAGCGGTCGCAGCCATGTAGTTCGGCATTACACATCTAGGACTAGAGGAATGTGATTGGCGGTGCTTGATTTGGGGTGAAGATGGAGTAACTGTTGAGTGGATAGATGAGTTTGAGATCTTAGCATAACTTACGGCTCTTTTTTGTGATGGTTCTGGATGTGTAGTTGAGTGAGGACCAAATGTGTCTACTTCAATTGTTTTTATTGCATCCCATTGATCACGTGAATTCCTGCTTCCTATGTTTATGTCCTTTGGCTTGTTGTCAAATGAGAAAGCAATCCTCGGTTTTTCCTGCATCTGTCCTTCCTGTGAATTAGGTGGGTCTTTAGGAGTACACGACACCTATTACCAAGTAAAATTACTTCTATCAAATGAGGTGCACGACTGTGTTAATTGACATATAGGTAAGTGGTGTTGGAATGACTTCAAAATGGAAAGAATATTCAATGGAAATGATATGCAACTTCAATTGAGATGCCAAGAAGCAATAAATTTTTATTAGATGTGGCAACTTTTTTTCAACTAATTGGGTGCTTTTCATAGTAACGTTATGGAAAATCTAATATTGTTAAATCCAGGTTGATTTTCTTGGTCTAATTCGATCAAACTTTGTCTCTTCATAAAACCGGTTCAAATAATCTATTTGACATTTATTGATAATGATTTCGGTTCAACCAATTAACTCAATTAGTCCAACGTGATTTCTATAAGAACTTACCGGGTTTTTTATGTTAAAATATATTATTTCTCTTATATTTTTTAGAAAATATACCGGTTTATTAAAAAAATAAATATAGATAAAATAAAAACAAATAATAAACTATAAAAAAACTTTTAATTTTTAATTCTAAAAAAATAAGTAATTTTTATTAATTTATATATAAATATAAATTTATTATAATAATTTTATTGGCCTTGGTTCAACTCTAATTTGACCTTGATTTATCCTCTTAACCTTTAACCTCCCTCTCATTCTCGAGTCAATCTTAACCCTTTCAATTCGGATTTGACAACATTGAGAAAATCACAATTAATTTCAATAAATCATGCTATGTATAGTAAAATAAAAACTATCCATTTATTATTAATGGACATGATTTACTAAAATACAGTAAAAGTGAAGCTGTTAACTATTTTCGATTTACCAATTATGGGATGGGATGGTGTATTAAAATTAGGTGTGATGGTGTGATTTATCATGATGCGCTACAGTAACACTACATTATCTTGGAATTAATTTCCAAACTGGTTATCACAAAGTAAACCGTCATTTATTGTTGTGCACCACGGATCAATTCAAATGACTCTTCACTTTTATCGAAGTCTTTGTTGCTCTATGTTCTTAAATGTCAATGGTAAACCGAAGATTTAACTTGAGGAAAGACTAGTTGGAGACAGCTAACCCAACTCAACCCCATGCCTGTCATTGATCTAGCCCCATTGGAAGCCGCATTAGATTAGTGAAGATTAACATAACCAAAATACGCGCCTCACTAATCCATTGGCTTCCAAGTTGCCTGGGGCAACCATCTTGCATGATTCGAAAAGAGACAGCTATTTCTCGATTTTGTTAAGAAATGAAAAATGAAGTCTGAAAGGGGAGAGGGAATTGATGTCGGACCTGATGAGAGAAAGCGGAAGCAAGCCTAGTTTCCCTTTTCAAAGTAGCTTCTCGTGCTCTCTCTAACACGGATTGGATCTCTTCAATGGAATGGGTGTAGCTATTCCAATCTTGAGCGCCGTTTCTCCCGTCTCGATACTGCATTAACATGCTAGAGTGGCTCAATGAACATCAAAAGGCACAAAAGCTTCTTAAATGTTTCTCCTTTTATTCAAGCAAAAGTAATTTATGGTAATATCTTATATTTGATATATCTACATTTAACCCCCTATTCTTTCCAAAATATGCTTTTAGAGCCTTTTCATACTATTTTTCCATTAAATAAAATAATAAAAATTACTGAAATTAAAAATGCATAGAATTGAGGGTAAAATGGCCATATAGGAGTTCAAATATATTTTCTTCTAAATATTCTTATTTTAAAGATAAAAGGTTAAACGCTCATAAAACAAATATAAAGATATATTTACAATTTACTTATAAGTTATTTATGCTCATATATTAAAAAGGGAGAGGTATAAGTTTAATTTAAGTCTTATGTTAGTTTGCTGTTAATTCAATTAACACGACATGAGATACTTTTTAATTAGTCCATATATTTTTATTAAATAATTGTTATAATAAAATAATTAAAAATTTAACAAAATATTAAAGAAAATAATAATAATAATAATATATTTGGAAAAATAAAAAAATTCAAAATCAAATAATAAAGATATATATACACATATAATGTAATAAATATATATATGTGTATATTTATTATAACTTCAATAATTTTTTTAGATGAAAAAAAAGTGGCTAAAAGAAAGTGGATGACTCCAAACCACGTACTAAATTAGGTTGAATTGATCCATCATTTGTCGTATATTTGAAAAAAAAAAAAAAGAATGGATTGAAATTTGGTTAGGTTTCAACTAAGGTGAGTAGCTACCTACAACTAAGTATTTTAAAAAAAAGAGAGTGAAACCTAATTGAGTATCCTTTCTATTGTTACTGTTATTTCCTTTATTTGTTTCTTCTTTTTAAAATTAAATTGGGGGTTGGTAAATTTGTTTGAAAACCAATAAAAAATTGTTTGAAATTTTTTACAAATAGTAAGAATTCAAATACAAATAGAAATTTTAAAAAGTTTAAGACTTAAAAAAAAAAAGTAAAAAAAATTTGAATCCTAAATTGTTTTATTCTTTTTTTTTTTCGTGAACCAATTAAATAGTACCATATATCATGTCAAGTTAATAGTAAAAACTTAATAGTAAACTAACAGATGATTTGTTTAAAATTTTTTAAAAATATCGAGGATTAAAATAAAAATTTTAAAATATTTAGTACTCAAACATAAAAGATATAAAAGGTCGAATACTAAATTCGTATTTTTTCCTATTGAAAACTGAGAAATAAATTTTGGTATTTTTTTCTTAAAAAAAGTTATTGATGTTACGTCTGCTTTACCTATAAGCACGTGTATCTATTTTTTTTTTTTACTCCCCTCATCTATGACGCTTTTCCAGAAATGGGCAAATTCGGAAATTAATAAAGAAACTTAGAATATGATCTCACAAAAGTAAGACAAACACAACTGAAAAATGAAAGAAATCAAAAGCAAAACAACCGTTAAAAGGAAGAGCTTGAGGAAAAGAAAACACCAACTTTAAAGATTAATGGAGTAAGATGATGCTGACCATGAACTTTCGGTTTACGAGATTCGAGCCACATGAGCCGTTAACATAGATGTGGTTTTTGAGGTCATCGTCATGCGAAAGAGAGAGCCTCCGTCTTTGGTCACACACTTGAGTTTGAACACGAACCAAGGCTTGCATGCATCTAAGTGTCTTGGTTGCCCTTTTTCTAACGTTATAGCCTCTAACTAGCGCTTGCAGCTTCACCAATCCCTTCAGAGCCCTAAGAGCCCTTCGAGCCTGCGGCTTCACTCGTTTAGGAGATTCACAAGTATTCACGTCACCTCGTAAGATTTTAAACTTAAACTAACTTGTAACAAGAATATTATGAATCCGGATTTCCGAAATTTAATATTCTCTAAAGTTTTTTAAAATTATTTCCTTAAAATAAAATAATGTTACGAATAATCAATAAATGAAATAAAAAAGAAAAGAAATTATCACGATATTATAAATATTTATTCTACCTAACCATTTAAGATATATATATATATATACATACATACATATATATATATATATATTATACTTATCACAAGTAAAGATAATTTCGTAGAACATTATTCTTATTGCATTACCAAATATCCTCTAAAAGCTGTTTGAATGAAGATGGCTGCACGTTGCTCTTTGAGGAAGAAATTCGGCCTGGCCCTATGAACCGGAATCATTTTCTCAAGGGCTGCTCTGGCCGTGGCAACCGCGGCTTCCGCTGCCTCGGTCGTCACCAACGCCACCGCGATGGCGCTGCTAGGCTCAAAGGCGGCTGCATTATTATCGTTGTTCAAACGATTATTACCTCTTACAGCTCCTTCCATTTTTGTTGCTATAACATTAGCAGTGGTGCATATGGTACGTTCCTGACACCGGTTCACATGAACCGTTTCCTGATGATTTACTGCCTTCAGGAACTCCCATCTTCGCTTTCCTCTTTTCTGTCAAATCCGACAAAATTAATTACTTAAACATGCATTAATTTTGATATTAAGGTTACTTTATTTCTGGAATTTTTGTTTAAAAAAAAAAAAACATCATAAGTAAAAAATTATGTCGGTACAACATGATCATTGCTCTCCTACTAAAATAAATTTATCTTTCGCCAAAATGAGAAATTATCTTAGAAGAAAAACAAAAATCCCAACAAGTGCTAATGAGAAATTATCCTTAAGAATACGTATGAAACCTTTTTTTTTTTTTTGGAGGGAGAAAGAAGTAAACTCTAAGAAAAAGGAAATCAAGAGACCTTCTGTTCTTCATCTTCATCGCCATCTTGATAAATTTCCTCTCTCCTAATCCTCTTATCGTTATCCTTAGTGGGCGACTTAAACGCACGTTTAAGTGCTATCAACCACGAGCTTCCTCCATTCTTTCCCATGATACTCTCATAGACACACACACACAAAAAAAAAAAAAAAAGGCTACTTAATAGAATAATACTAGCAAACCTTGTCGTGTTACAAGCATCTATAAAACGATTTACTCCTATATATGCGCCCTATAAAGGGTCCTAGGATTACACTAGTAGTAGTGGTTGGGTTCTTTAAATGCAACCAATAATGACAGATTGACGAAGTGCATTATTCGGAATTCACTAGAAAAGGAAAGGTGAAACAGAAGAAAACAAAAGATGAAATGAATGGTTCTGATATTGCTAGTCCATTCATCCGGGAGCATGCTCTGCAGTATCATGGTATATGCGTTTATATTTTGTTCAGTGAAGTGTGTTCTAGTTGTTGGTATGACACTACATGACATTCGATATATAATTTGACATGGTGTGGTGTGTCGAAAATGAAGGAAAATTATGGTGTTGAGGTGTTGCTTTAGAGGCATGGATGGAGAATCCCTATGGGCTTTTTGATAGTCGGTTGGAGACAGCATGAAAGTGCAAATACTCTCTCTCTCTCTCTCTCTCTCTCTCTCTCTCTACCTCGAAAATCATAAAAAGGAGGAGTATACAGCAATATCAGAAGGCATCGTTCTTTTTAAGTTTCTCATATACCTTCTCAAAATTGATTACATTTCTTAAGGGATACCGTGTATATAATTATAAAAATGGGGTTTTATGAAATCTGTTGGTATCTATATATATATATACATATATAATAAAATTAGGGTTGGTAATTCATTCTAAACTATTTTATTTCGTGTTTGAGTTTAAATAGAATCATTTTTTTTTTTGTAAATTTTAATTGGTAATAGAATCCTTTTTCTTTTCCTCAAACAAATGAATAAAAAAATTAAGAAAAGGGAAAGTGAGATTCCTAGATAAAAGATAAGCTGATTGAGATGGGAATGCCGAGACCCTAAAGTTGTAACTCATCTCAAACTTACCTTAAGTTACAACCTAATAGATACACATCAAAGAAACTTAGACTAATAATGTCTTGGACTAAAACCATGTCCACAACTTGTTTGCAATTATCCTCCAACCCCGCAGCTTAGCAGCAATTAGACATTCTTTAATTGATCACACTTAAAAACTATTATTGATCATGCTTAAACACTTGAATTCGTGGCTTTACTCTTTAATAAGTACATCTCGTGTTTGAAATAATCCTATTTATTAATTAAAATAACTTCTAAATAAATATAACTGTTAAGTCTACATTTGAAAAATATATTTCCAATATTGTCTTTTGTTGAATGTTTATAATGAAAACTATACTTACAAAATCCTATTTCTCAACTAAATTTATGGACAAATTTGATGAAAACTTAGTAGTTCAAGAACACAACAATTGATTCACGCTTTGTTTCCTAATTTATTTTACAATTAATTTAAATAAAAACTTATTGCATAAATTATTCCATGAGTTAATTCAAAGTATTATGTGATTAATGTAAACAAAATTTAATTGTTACATTTAATTTTATTTTTAGTAATAGTACAAAATATGTTCACTATAAGGTTCAAAACCTAATAAGGTATGAATTGATAGATGTGTCAATAGCAAGTCTTCAAAATTACTTTCATTTATATATATATATATATATTTATACACGTACATATATACACACACATATTATATTTGTATTTGATACTATGCTTTTTAGAATCTTAAAAATTAGAATATACGAAGGAAACAAAATATTAAGAGTGTTACTCTGACAAAATTAGAATTAAAATGTACAAAAAGGGTAATCAAATAGAGAACGATGATAACTAGTGACCGATAGTAAAGCACTAGTAATGGATATTAAAGAATAAAATTATACCATAAATGTTGAAGATTTTATTCCTAACGAGTTTAAACGACATTGCATAAGTTTACAAGACTTGTCTATTGTACGAACTAGTGAATGGGTTTAGCCATGCTATATGCGAACCTTAACATAAGCCGACGGGTTCATTTATTGTTGGCTTCTACTTGGCATAAAATCTTAGCATGCAATAATCACCATATAAATCTCATATATCTATAAATGTTGATTTTTTTAATGAATTCACACTTACGATGCCCTTTAACCATCCCTTAAAAAAGAAAAAAAAGAATAAAGTGCTTAATAAACGTATAACATTGGATTCTACAGAGGGTGCAGATATAGGACAGGGTTTTGTAGTTTACTTTCTCAAAGTACTTACATGAGGTTTGTCCATTTCAAGGACCAGTCAATCGTTCCTTTTGGATCACCCTGTTCCGTATTCTGCATACTTCAATGGCTTTTTACGACACTTTTGGCCAAACTCTTCCTACTTCCTACTTCCCAGTCACTCTTACTATACCATAAATCCTAAACGTAATTTAATTCTTCATGGGGCACGAAGAAATGTTTTCAGAGATGCATCTAATTAGAAAATATGATATATTTACCGTTTTCAATAATCTACGCATTAAAATTGACAATTTTTTTAACATCCTATCCTTAATTTATACTTTTATAAATCATAACTATAAAATAAACTATAAATTTAATGTTTTAGATGTAATAAAAGAAAGATGAATTATGTAATAAAAGACGGGACTGATTCCATTAAAATAGAGAATAGGACTGTAAAATCTCCTAAAATTGAACCATATCAATGGAATTGAAATAACCTGATTGGATTAGTAGAACGTCATTTTTCTGCAATGCGGCATGACTCAACATACTTAAGGATGTTAATGTGATGAATCGACTCGTAAACTACTTGAGTTTAGTTTGGTGTTAACTTGAATTCAAGTTGGCCACAGTTGAGTTAAGCTCTAATTTCAGTTACTCAAGTAGCTTATCGAGTCGACCTTGAACATTGTATTATTCGGCTTAACAAAATCGTAGATTTAATCAGACTCGAGTTAAGTTTAAATATTAATCAAATTTGAGTCGATTTTAAATACTATTCTTATTTTAAATTAAATTTATAATATCTTTTAAGATTATCGAGTTTAATTGAGTCAAATTTCAGCATGTTAAGTATCTCTTTGAGTCTAGTTTTAGTTTAGAGTTATAAGCTTAATTGAGTTTGACCTTGAACTCTAGCTTTGAAATTATGAGTTGAACTTAAATTTTATGATTGCTGTATTTCATATTTAAAAAATCTTAGGACTTGAATGTACATTAAAGAAAATTTAAAATTTGAGTGGTGAATTTGTAAGTTTAGTCAAATTATCATCGTTATCAAAGAAGTGCGGGATAGTACTAAAACCATAAAGACTTGAAGAGTGGAAATACAAGAACGTTAGGATCATTAACAAGTTAGGACTGAAGAAATAAATAGGCAACAACGATAGCAAGGCTTTTGATACTAACCTCACCCTCGGTCTTAGTGGTGGTCAAACATCCAAATCTCCATTTCTACCTTTTCATGAAATTTATAATTGTTTGTTTCCTTATTTTTTTTCTTGTCTTAATTTCTAATGTAATAAAACAAACAAAGTCACTTTTCAATGAAATGTCCTTCTTAATTTAGTTATTTTTCTATCTCTTAATCCTTATCATTTTTTCTTTCTAATTCTTTTATTAATGCAATGTCGAATTAGATATTATATTATATAAAGGATATACACGTACATAATATATACTACAATACTACAAAATGGTTTGCCCTTCGAAGTAAGAAGTTCAGGTCTTGGTTGTTACGCCTCGAAGTCGCACAGTCGCAATAGTCCTGCCGTGTAAACTATTCTATAATAGTAACTGGCCTCATAGCGCCTACCATAAACATGATCTACATAAGGCGTCGTCGACTTCTCGCTTTGAAGTAAACAGTCCGATTAACAATTAAACTGCAATTATGATTAATAGTATAAATTTCTAATAAACATGTATAATTACATATAAGTCCACAAAGCTTCCCAGGAAATTTTACATAAATACAATAGTTCACTAGATTACATAATAACTATCGGTCTTTCATCCTTAATTACATGGTCACTCTAATTATACATTATACTAAGTAACTTGATCCTCATACCCTTAGCTTCAAACGGACTAACCTCTGGATAATTATAGGACGGCATAGTACTTGAAGTGTTCATAAATCAGAACCGACAAAAGGATCTATAAAGGTATGAGCAACTACAACTTAGTAAGTTGAATTGGAAACTCATGAATGCATACAAGCACAAATAAGGTTATCAAGCAATTATTTTCATGCAATGCAACAATCAAGTGTTATCGCACAACGTAGTCCGGTCCATTGTGAAATCAGAGAAATTTCACCCACTCTAATTCGGATTGAGGAGTTTCCATATTATGCAGCAGTTCACAACCAAACCCAAGCTTGTACAATGGAGACCTCGCTCCTCCCGAGACTACCTTAGAATCATTGACTTCACCCTCACCGCAACCTCCTCTCTTGTCACTTAGTTCGACTAAAGATGAAGAAGGGACCATTTTGCAATCCTACGCTATCCCTTTCGAAGGGGTCGGTATTTGGTTGGAGAATCCTATGATCCCCTAACGGGTTGCAATGCATGACATTTTCAGTTATTAGGATCGAATAAGATTAAATTCTATTTAGAGTGTTTAAACAATTTCATACCAATTCAATCAATTACAAAATCACTCACATTATAAATTCAGCACGAATTCAGATACATCAAACACATGCATAAACTATTTACAATCACAATCATATACAAGCCTAAGTCTCCGAGTACTACAAAACTAGTACTCTAATAAGTAATAACTCAACTTACTTGGAATTACTCGATCGCTGGATCCCTTAATCGCAAGCTGATATGTCTCTGGGTATCCTATAATACAAATAGGTCTTTTTAGTACTTATAATTTATGGACTCATATTCTAAGTTATATTTTAACTCATTTTTTTTTATATACCTATTACGCTCTAATGATTCATTATATTCTATTTTGGGGTTCGAATCCTAAATTAAATTTTAAATTTTGATTCCTAAGCCTTAAATATGCTCGAATCCTAATATGAAATCAATCACATTAAGCTCGAGTGTCCAAATATCCTCTTGAGTCTTAATGTAGTATTCTAAATTATTCGGTACACGCTAACCCTAATTTAGTTATCGGATTTATTCTTGATGTGTGAAAATCTTATATTTTGAGACATTTACTTAAAATTAATGTTATTTTAGATTTATTATTTTTATGATTTCTATTATAATATTATCTAAATAACCCTAATTTTTTAGATTTATTAATTTACAATTTCATATATTACTAATTTCTTATATTAATTACCTAATTTCCTAAATTAACCATACTTAATACTCCAAACGCTAGGATTAAGGTTCCACATCAGAGATTAACATCCCTAACCATCTAATTAATATCTAAATCAATAATTAACATTTTAATCACCTAATTAACCCCAAATTACCCAATTTTCCATCATTTTAGGGCTAAAAATTAACTTAAAAATTTCAAAAATTAATTTAAAAAAAATAGCTTCATAGCATTGTTCTATATCATATGAGCATCCTACAGAAAAAAATTGAGCACCAAACTACACTCCTAAACTTATTTATTTTCTGTTCTAATCATGCTCGGGTTTGAACAGTTTATTAAAAACCCTATATTTTCAGACGTAATTAAACTAAATCAATATTTTTCCCTAAATTTACATACAATAAAACCTCAGAATAACAAGTTTCATAATTTTCTGGGCAAAATAACTAATTTTACAAAATTATTTAAAATCGAAAAATTTAGGAGACTAACCAGTCCGAAGCTTTTTGGCTGTCCAAACCCGGCCGGCCTAAACAGTGGGGCTAGAGAGGTGTGATGGTGGCAACTCGGTCCCAGGTGGTGGTGAGGTGTGAGTTTCTCTCACTACTCAAATCTACACAGTTTCTTTTTCTTTTTCTTTTTTTTTTGGATTTTCTCTCGATTTTTTTAGTTTTCCTATTTTTCCCTAATGTAAACTGTCCAAATGAGTTCTGTAAATTTTTCCCTTATTTATAGAGGATTTTTGTAATTATTATGCATTAATTAGACAAGACTTTGCCCAATTTCCTTGATTTTTGGTTTTTATGTTGTCCAATTCTAATTGACTAATTTTTATTTTGTAAATCCTAACCTGCCACAACCTAATTTGGATCATTCTACCCTCTTCTAATTTTTTTATGATTTTTTCATAATTAATTTATAATTTTCTTTAATTATTTACTTAGTTTTTGGCCAATTTAGGTAATTTCGCATATTTTTATCTACACGTAAATACACGTAGGGTACATGTGAACATTCCTAATTGTTATTTTGGTCATTTTAAAATTTTTAATATACATACAATCTATCTCTAGTAATTTATTAGTTATTAGATTACACATTTCGCCTTTTCGATAGTTAGTACTTATTATGTTAAAATTTGAAAATTTTATAGTGTCCTATTTTATTACTTATTTTATTAAATTCAAGTTTACGGGGTCATTTTTACTAATATTTTTTTCAATAGTTTATAATTTGGGTTTGATCGGATTCATTAACCGATCGCCCTAAACCTTGTGTTCTAAGTTCAAGCTTACGGTCACTTGACTTAGCTTTAGGGCTTACACTGGTGGGATAATATCAACTGCTTGATGTCCATCCAACGTATCGATTATGGTTATTTCGTATCCACCTTTTTTTTCCATATGATTTTACTTATTATACTAGCTGCTATAGCATTATAAACTATATTGTTACTCTCGTTCCCGTCGAGATAAATCTAACCCTTTCCTCTATTCCCACCTACATATATGGGGTATTTTGTTCATTAACATCTCAAAAATATCTTGCCATAGTTAGGGCAATCAAACCAACTTTCATATGATATATATACAATATATATAATATACGTATGTAATTAACATAACATTTATACTTGTAAATTAATGTTATGCAATCAATAAGTGCATCATTAGCACATAACATATACATATTATATAACAAGCATAACATGCATTAATTATATTAAATATACCATATATATAGAAATTACATTAAGTAGGTTATATAATACATAATAATATACCCATATCATATATATGTTATAGATACATCAATGATATATATAAATATGTGTTCAATACATCATATATATATATATATATTATAGATATAAAACACTTCTATATTATACATATATATGTAATCTACATTTACACATACGTAGATATGTATTGACATATATGTGTTATCCTTTATAATTTATATATACGAATAATGAATGTGCATATATGTGTATATATTTTTGATACGTACATAAATATGTTACATGTATATATGTATATACATGTCATGTACACATGTGCTATACATATATACTTCTGTATATATGTAAATTTCGTAATTTTACGTAGTTGTTCGAATGGTTAATTTAGGGTATTAGTGAAGCGCACTTGAATGACCTAAAAATTTATGAGTAGACTCAAAACATTAAATGAAGGCACTCCGAAGTCTTGGATGTTAGAAATTTAATAAAATAATAATAATATGGCTAGGTTAGTATGATTTTACTATATTATTAATATTTATCAGAACTATATAGAATAGACTCTGACAACTAATAAATATTTAGAGATAAATTATATATGTAATAAAAATATTATGTTATATAAAACAATATGTAGAGTATGTATGTATACACCCCGTGTAATTTTTATGTCTATTTACAAACCTATAATTAACTAAAATACCTAAGTAATAGCATTTTAAGTCGAATTAAGCTAAAGAAATTCATTAAAGTTAATAAAAAATTATTGAAACTTTTGGAACAATTGGAAATCTATTGTATTAGGCATGTGGAATGGTATAGGACAGGTGTTAATGAAAAAAAGCGGATAAACATGTAAGTTATAAACTCTAAAGTGTAAAGAGAGAGGGAAATTAAATCATTTTATCATCCAGTTAATTGTGTAAAATCTAGAAACACTCTCCCCATTTCATTTACACAATTAAAGATTTAGGAAAAATTAGAGTGAGTGAAAGTAATTAAAGAGGAAAATTAAGGAAAAATTAGAAAATCAGTGTGTGATTTGAGTGATTTGGATTTCAAGGGTATAAGAAGTTACTAGGCATAAACCAACCTCACCACCATAAGGAATAGCCCGCACCCAAGTTAGTTGACAAACAGGTGGCCAAAGTTCCAGTTTTCGATGAGGGTTCTAATTTAGTTTGAATTTCATTAGATTATAAAAAAATATAAATACTACCTAGAAAATTATACAAAAAATTATTCCTACATAAAAATATTGTTTTGTAAAAATTTAATAGTTACAGTTTACATACTTAAGAAATTAATGAAACCGATCAATTTTTAATGTTGAAATAAATATATTTAATAACGTAGTTTTGAGTTCTAAATTTTTCTGTAAACTATCCACTATTGATACTAAAATGCTATGTAAAGATTTTTAACAAAACTATTTTTTAAATTTTTATTTGATTTTTGAGTCATAAACTATGTTTAAAATAGTGATTTTAGAAGAAAATAACCTATTTCTCTTAATTATCACACTTAGTTTCTAAGCTGCATTGGTTATTGAAGTAATTTGTGGTACATGAGTGCTGTTAGAAGAGGTCTATTAGGAGAAGTTAACAAAAGCCACTTATATGAATAATTTGGTGATACGGGATTTGGGGAAATTAGTGAGTGATAATGTGACATACTAGGAATTTAGATGTAATATGGCTAAGTAATATTGGTTGAAGTGTTACTTTGATATCTTTTACTGGAGTTTAGGGTAGAAATAAACAAATTAATTGATTGTAGGAAGTTGGTTAAGGGCAGATGATAACTAAAGCATTCTGTGAATGAGTTTTGCATTAAAATGATATTTAGAGGGTGAGTCAAAAGCAAAACCTATGAATAAAATATAAAAATAGGGGATTCAGAAGCTTAGTTAGAAAATGATTTTCTTAAAAACTTTATGAATAACATAGTCAAAAGGTATCTCAGAGGAAGTTGAGGAGCAAATGTTCTACTTAATAATTGCTTAAAAGTTTAGTTGGAGGCAAAAACTCGAAGAGAATTATAGTTAGGAAGGCTTAGATGCTGACTTAAAGGGTAAACTCTTAAAGAATTTGAAGTTAATCGAGCTTAAAGGATATTTTGTCAAAAGATCTAAAATTTGAGTAAATTAAATGGCTGGTTCAAAAGGAGCCTTAAAGGATACTTGAAGTGAAAATATATAAGTACGAGCACTCATAAATTGTTTCAAAAGATAATTTGTAGGAGATTTTAGGTAGTTATCAGACTTAGAGAATGATTTAAAGGATAATCCTGTAAAAACCTTAACTTCAAAATGGCTTAAAAGTTTTCTAGTTTAAGAACTTTAAGGGTAATCTACCTCAGAAATTAGCTCAAATGGTGTTTATTGAACAATCTTGAGTTTTTACCAACCTTAGAGATGAACTTAGAGGTTGAGTTGGTTATGAACCTCAATACCCATGTCATGTAAATGGTAGTTCAGGGGCTTCTCTAGTTGAATATACTAAAGGAATGATGACTCAAGACGTAGCTCCAAAGGTAATAAAGGTAAAATATACCTATAGCATCATATTGAACTTTCAATACTTAGTACATAAGATAATAAATTAGTAACTTAATACTTATATAAACATATAAATTAGTAATATTTAGTAATTTTATTGCAGAATAAAATACTAGATTAGTGTAAATATAAAAGGATCATTAACAAAGACAAGTTAGCAAGCGCAGTAACGAGCAATTGAGTCCTAGGTAAGTAGGATCAGTACTTTACTATACTTTGAGG
This sequence comes from Lumnitzera racemosa, assembly GCA_024138005.1. Classification (NCBI taxonomy): domain Eukaryota; kingdom Viridiplantae; phylum Streptophyta; class Magnoliopsida; order Myrtales; family Combretaceae; genus Lumnitzera; species Lumnitzera racemosa. The sequence goes on from JAMXBC010000002.1 coordinate 10,957,270, forward strand.
TATTGCTTAAAAATACTTAGAGACCTTAATATGTATCTTGTTTGTGATTGTCAGTTATTAGCCTATATGTGTGCAGTACATGTGTTTGAATATTGTATTACGGTTATTGAGTATTGGATTATATGTATTGGTTGTTTTATGGTATTACTTGCTTTAGATTATATGAAATTGCTTCATTATACTTGAAGCAATCTAACACAAACTTAACTTAACTTGACTTGACTTAACTTAACTACTAACTAAACTTGCATTATAACCTACTAGGTGAAACAATTAGGTTTCTCAAGCTAAATACAAACCTTTTGATGAGGCTAATAGAAATTATCTTTTCCCTACCCTTAATCGAACTAGTGACACGAGAGGAGGTCGCAACAATATTAGTGACTATAGTTTAAAGGTAGTCTCGGGTAGAGCATGTTTCTACATTGTATAAGCCTCGATTTGGTTTTGATTCACAAAGTACGTGGTGTCAAACTTCTCAAAACCCAAATTAAAGCAAGCGCAATTTCTTTGATCTTACAACAACTAGTCAATGCCATGCGATAGTATTTATTTGACCATATATGGCATTTAAATAGTCATACTTGAAAACCCTGGTTGTTTGTTGATAGATATGTGCTATAGTCTTTGTCTCACTTACTGAGCAAGTTATCGTTCACTCCCTTATAGCTGTTTTTCAGTAGACTCACTAATATTATACCAAGTTCTAAGAAAACTAGAGAATGGGTTTGGGGAGTGAGATTCAAAGACTAATGGACTGTATTCTTAATTACTTCTTGGATTTACTAACTTATACAAAAACTAATAGGGTCTATATTAATGAACCTTTAGTTTTCAACTATGGATACTGTTATTATGTTTTATAAACCTATGACCTTTTATATAACCTTTACTAATTGCCCTACTTTCTAAGATCAATCAACTTTTAGGATTTTTGTTGAAATTGAGATTTTATACTTTAAATGATTTGTCAAGCTTAAATTTTCTTGGTTATTTGAGTTATAAGTTTATTTTTCGAAGCCATTTTGAAAAGCTACACTATAGGTTAATATTTATTAAACTCAAAATTAGATTGCTCAAAGTGGGGAAATGGTAAACGTTTTGTGTAAACTATACCTATGTTAGCGGTTAAAGTAGCTAGTTTCTATCATATGTTGATTTACACCATAAGACTGTTACAACTTTTTGGTTTGGGGTGTGACATGTATATAAATGCTATACATATATGCTTTACATAATCAATACATATACATAATTATTCATTTTCCATTTTACATATCAAATCATTAATTAATTATTATTATTGTCAAGTGTAAATACTTATGAAATTGGAAATTTTTTCCATATTTTATTTTTTATGACATAATAGTTTCTTTAGTTTTCCATATAAATATATAATAATAGTGTAATACACAACAAAAAATGTTTAAATAAGAAAAAATTAAAAATATATAATACCGTAAATCACCACAAATAACCAGAAATGTCAAAAATGCATTTTCGACATTACAACCAGAGCCCAATTAATGATAGGTGGTGGGGGCAGTGGGTTGGTATGTAAATAAATAGGTGATGAGAGAAGCTCAAGCATGCAGATTAATACGTACACGAGTATGATAAGCTTAACATATCAAAAGCACAAGCATGCAGAGTATGCAAAGGCATGTAGACTACCTATTTGCTACCTTAAAATTGACCAATATCACTTATGCCCCATTGGTTGATCATTTGATTTTTTTTCCTGCCATCAAAAGAAAGTATTATTATTGATTAACTATTGTTAAATAATACATCAGAAGTGGAACTGCAATACCATTAAGGAGTAGCTTCAAGAGAGAGAATGGGATGAAAATGCACCAATCTAACGAACACATTCTCTTTCTCATGAATGAAGCTACCTATTTAGCAACCATGTTTGCATTTCTATTAACAAAAGAAAAATTAATACAATTGTTATTAAAATAAGCTAACTGTTGTTGCGCTTCATCAAAGAAGATCTTGGACAGCTAATGAAGTGCCTCTAGCTTTCCTGAAAGAGCTGAGTAAAGGTTTTGGGAGTTCGTCTCAAGGATCACATCTAACCCTTATGGAATGCTAATTAAAGACCAAGCCTAAGTGCAACAGATTCATAGCTTCACCCAAAGGTGCAAAAACCCAACTAAATGATCCACTCACCAAGGTGCCAAGATAATCATATGCTATAGTTGCTCTACCTACCTTTGAGGAAGCACTTTTCCAGGAAGCGTTAATATTGATTTTAATATGTATCTTAGGAGGACTTGACCAATTGCCAAACCTATTCCCTCAAAGGTTACACCTAGAACACAGGGTATCATATAAATAATACCTAAGACCATTCGTTGATTTCTCTCTATTACTACTTTTAGCACGAGAACTGCTACCTTGATATACTTTTACCCCTTTGCTTCTAAATTTTTTATTAGACAACACATGCTTTTTCCCTAATTCTTTTCTAGCTAAATTCAACTTAACATTAGTGTGAATCCCATCTTTTGATAATGTCTTTGGTTGAAAAGAAACTTCTATTTCCCAGAGTAAAGCACTTGCTTTGTTAACAACTTTGTTTAGAGAAATGCATTAATGTTCATAAATTGAAAAGCAATGTTCACACCAAATACACTAATAAACTACAACCATTTTACCTTCAAATAAGGCTCTTTCTGTCTTTCCAACCTTTGTCAAAATCTTCCTACAACTCTCCCACTAACAAGCTAAGCTCGATACCTTTTCCTTAACTACTTTGATGCCTAAAGTTGCAAACCACATACTGTTAGTCCATTTGCATAATAAGATAACATGCTCAATGGACTCTTCTTTACCACATATCAATCAGTTAGGCAAAAAAGTAATGTTACTTTTTACCAGGCTAACCATATTGGGTAAGTAATTGTTGAAATCTCTCCAAAGAAAATTTATAACTTTTGGAATTGTTTTTAAGTCCCGCATCTGAGTCGTTATAACAAAGGAAGAACTTGCTTTGCTACTCAACTGGGGTTGGCAACAGGTGATTATGTGATAAGTAGATTTGGTATTATACAAACCATTCTTATCATACGACAAAATTAGATGGTACTTTCTTCTACCAACACTTATACGTAAGCTCCTAATTGCTGATAACTCTTTACTGCTAAGCCACTTCCTTAAGCACACCAAGTTCCATCCTCCACCATCTTAATCTATTGGAACTACAACTTTACTCCCATCGATGTCCTCGGGTAAGCAAGACTATAGGTAGCCATTAAGAAGTGAAATATCCATTTGTCTTTACCGATCTTTATTCTCTCTCCATCTCTTACCTACCACACTCCATTAGAAAACAGATTCTCTTTCCCCTCTAAGATACTATTCCATCCTTAAGAATCCCTATTCCCTCTCTTTATCTATTGAAAATCTGAATGAGGAAAGTATAATCCCTTAATCACTTTAACTTACAAAGCCTTCAGGTTAGATTTTACTCTCTAAGCCATCTTTGTAATGAGGGCAAGGTTGAAAAAATGAAGATCTTTGAATCCTATTCCCCTATCTGCCTTGCTTCTTGTCAACTTATCCCAATTTAGCCAATGAACTTTTCCTTCCTTTCTTCTCTGACCCTACTAGAATTTAGCAATAATCCCATTAACCTCATTACATAACTTTAAGGGAAATTTAAAGCATCCCATTGAATCTTTTGGGATTTCCATAGCTATTACTTTCTCCCTTCCTACTTCATTTAAAAGCTGTTGTTTGCACCCTTGCAATTTCTGCACAATTTTATTCCTTACAAAGCTTAGAGCTTCTAACTTAAGTAAGCCCAAGTATTTGCTTAAGCTAGATTCCACTGAAACTTCTAAAGCTATAGCCATTTGTCTTTCTACTTCCATAAGAGTGTTTGAACTAAAAAGTAAACTTGAGTTGCCATAGTTTATAGATTGGTTAGGTTCCAAAAAATACTCAATTAACACACTCTTTTATTTTAACACTTCCTCCTTATTTGCTTCAATGAAAAAAAGAGAATCATCTATGAACAAAAGGTGTGTTAGCATCAAACAATATTTCTTCATTCGAATCCCCTTAAGAGTACCATTTTTCTTTAATTTGTTTGGCCATTAGACAAAGCATTTGCCATTAAGATGACAAAGGATCACCTTGTCTAATGCCTGTAATAGAAGTCACATGACCACTATTGAGCACAATATTAAAGAATACAGAACGAACATACTTCATAACCCAACCAATCTAAGTTTACCTAAAACCCAGCTTAGAGAGAATAGCTTCTAAAAAATCCCATTCAACTTTATCGTATGCCTTGTTCATGTCTACTTTAACTACATAAAAAATTTCTTCCCTTCTTTTTTATTTCTTAAAAATGAAAAATTTCATGCACAATCATGATGTTATCTCGTGTTAATCTACCTAAAAGAAAAGCATTTTAATTATCTGACACAAGATCCCTTAAGAAAGGTTTTAACCTATTCAATAATATTTTGGAAATAATTTTGTACAACATATTACACAAACTAATAGGGCGAAATTGGGTAATGTTATTTGGGTTAGGAACCTTAGAAATCAAGATAAAATCAATTTGATTAAGAAGGAAAGTCACTTGATAGGAAGAATGACTTGACTGTTTCAATGGTAGAATCAACAATAATGTCCCAAAAGTGTTGATAAAATACACTAAGATAACCATCTAGGCCGAGAGCTTTGAGAGGTCCCAACTAAAAAGTTATTAGTTTAATTTCCTCATTACTCATTGTATGGCACAGTATATTATTAACATCTTCAGTAACCAACTTGTCAACCTAATGAGGACAATGAAACCATCATCTCAAACCACCTAAAGAAAACAATTGTTGAAAGTAATCTACAACCTCTCGGCCAATATCCTCTTCTTCATTCAACAATTGTCTAGATCTATTATGGATGGACAAAATTTTATTGAGTGTGGACTAATGAAAAAAGGTCGTATTTCGATCTCTAAACTTTAACCAATTCACGCACGACTTCTAATGTTAGAACATTTCTTTTTTTTTTTTCCAAAATTATACAATTTATCAAGCAGGTAATCTTCATCTTCAAAATCTTCTAGCTCATCTCCAACATTTTTCCCTTGAATTTGCACTAGCTTTTCAAGTATTTTATCTATTACTTTTCTATTATTAGGAAAAACACTCCTACTCCACTCTTATAGAGCATCTTAACAATTAAGCAACCTATTTTTCACAGCTTCCAAACCGATACTTGGCACTTTCATCTTCCAATTATCTTTAATTACTTTCTTACAGCTTTCTTCAACTAGCCACATATTTTCGAACTTAAAATTTTTAGTGCCTTTGCTATCCTTGTAGTCTAGGTCTATCATGATAAGTGAATGATCAGATCCTACAACTAGGAGATTAAATACTTGGGTATAAGGAAAATGAACAAACCAGTTATCGAAACCCAAAGCTATGCCTATATGCTCTTTCACCTCAACTCCATCATGTCGTTTGTTAGACCATATGAATTTTTGCCCTTTAAAAACAAGGTCTTGCAAATTAGCATAAAAACAAATTCTCATAAGCCATTTATTTGCCTAGCATCGTGTCTATTCCCACCCCTTTTCTCATGATCTTCAAGGATCTTGTTGAAGTTCCCTGCCCACAACCAAGGAGCTTCAACTAGCTGTGCACCGGTTTTAATTTTATTTCATAAAAATTGTTTCCCCCAAAAGTCAAATGGAGAACATGCCCAAGTAGTGTGGACTAATTTTCCTTCTTCCAGATTAACCAAAGCATCTACAAAGTAACAATCTGTATCTATTATTTTCGCCATCAAATCTTATGTCCACCAAACACATAGTCCAATCTATAGGCTAGTAGGTGGTACAAAGCAACCATCAACAAAAACCAACTTATTGTTCAATCTATCAAGTTTCTAAGTCTTATTTTTTGTCTCCACGAAAAAGATAATGCTTGGTTTATTTTTGTGGATGAGCACTTTTAAGTTGTTAACTATCTTGGAAGACCCGAACTCATAACAGTCTCAGCATAGAATCTTCATGGAAATTGTATAGTAGTTAAAAGGCTAACTACCACTACCTAAATTATTATCTTGAATAATTGGTACATCTACCAGAGAACTTCTCTCAAACCATTTCTAATTAGTAATTCTTTTCTTCTTATAATTCTCCCTTTGCTCAACATCTACTTCGTATACTCTTTTCAATTTAAGGTTTCCAACTTTAATCTCAATAGCTAGCTCTACTTCTTCAACAGAATAAGCAAACTCCAAGTCTTCATATATTGGATGCAGCACCTTCTGTTGTAAATTCTGTGTAAGCTTAATTTTTAGGGATGAATTACTAAGATTTTATGGGTAAAAATGATTTGGTGAGAGAGGGATGGGTTCACTAATAGAGGGTGAGGGGGTCTCCAAGCTTAGATCGTTTGGCTGTTTAGCATTTGACTGGGTATGAGGGTAAGATGTCGTGTTCTGATTAGGTTCCTTATGTGAAGGGGATTGAGTGTGTGATAATGAATTAGATGGATGTTGAGGACGATTAGGTTAATATGGTTTGGGTGATTTCTTGGTATGGCTAGGATCTTGGTTTTCAAAATTGTGATTGAACTCAACATAAGGCACAAACTTAGCTGGAAATGCCTGTATCCAATGACCATATGAGTTGGATGAATCCTCATCAAAAGAACAATTCTTTTGTCCATGACCCATTCGACCACAACAATAGCAGAAATCAACTAAGCATTCATACTTAAAATGAACATGATATTTGCTATAATCAGCTCTCACTACCTATTGGCCAAATTTCAAAGGTTAGGAATAGTTAATTCTTATTTAGCTCTCAAGAAACCCCTAACAATTTTTGTATTGGCACCCAAATCCTCTACCTCTAAAACTTCTCTACCTAACATTCTCGTATTCTTCACAATTAATTGGCCAAACTTTTGGTCATGAATTTGGACCCAAAAGTCAATTGTGTTCATCTCTACTTCTTAAATATCTACTTCTCCCGTTACAGCTTAGGGGCTACAATTGAGAACTTTTTATGTAGATTCTAATGAAGGAAATGTGCAAAGAAACATGTTCCAATCTAATATGGAAATTATCACTTTTCCAGGTTCTTTCCATGACATTTTTAACACATTCGTTACTGTAAGCTTATTTAACTATTTCTTCGCAATGACCCTACTTACTATAACTCAACCTTCAAAGCCCCTTATTAGTTGATTGATCTCTAATTCTAGGCCCTCTTCGGCTTCTTGATGTGATTTAACTCGCTACATTGACATCCCATGATCTTATCAACAAAGCAAGGCATAACAAAGGTTAAAGAAAGATAGAATCAACAGGAACAAGGAAGAAAAGAATAAACAAATAAGAAATATGATAAAAAAAAAGAAAATGGATGAAAAGGATAGAAAAATATAGCTAGACACTGATGCACTACTGACAGGTAAGATAATGCTGGAGGAATGAGCTAAAGTGTCGGTGTGCTCTTATTCAATGGATTGATATAGATGCAATACGTGAAAGTCATGATGCAAAAAGAAGTTCGAATGAATTTGGCTAATAATTTTTAGATTTTGTTGATGTAATATATGAGCAATTTTTAGTTTTTGTTGATGTAATGTATGAGCAACAATACATAACAAACTAGCAAAAAGGAAAAAACACCAAGAATGTGTGAGTGCTCTTAAGTAAAGAGCATTTTCTCTCTCTAATAAATAGCGAAAGAGCTAAAAGGTAAATTTTTTAGATCATTCCATCATTTATAAAGTGTTGAATTGCAACAAATGGTAGGTGGTATTCCTTGCAATGTTTATAAATGAGTGAGCACATTTAATCCTAAGATATAAGTGATTAGGCATATTTTAAATCTACATCGCATTTGCCATCCTGATTAGTGCATGGTTTGGAAATATGCGTTGGTTATTCTAGAGTTAGGAGGTGCTTTAATGAGAATAAGGCTATGAACAAGCTCAATTTTGAATTTCAAAGTTTGAGCTAGAGTTTAAACTTGATTGAGTTTACAATTTTAAGTTTAAATTCGACTTGATTAAGCTCATTTCAACCCGATAATATTAAAAAATATTATTAATTTAATTAAAACAATACTGTTATCTAAAATCCACTTAAATTTAACTAATATTTAAACTCAATTAGAGATTGATTATATTCATAAGCTAATTGAGTTAAACAACATATAGCTCGAGCCTTAACTCGATAGACTACTTGAGTTGCATAAGCTTAAGTTTAAGCTCGACTCAAATGTGATTGAATGAAATTCAAGTAAATGCCAATCAAATTAGAGTATATTTCAAGTAAATTTATCTCATTTATACTCTAGTTAAAAAAAAAAGGAGAAAAAGAAAAAAATTGGTGCTAGCGTGGATTCGGTGAAGGGCAATTGGGGCACATGTTTTAAGTATAGATTCATCTTACAATTATCTGCATTTGGCTATGCTGTGTCAAACTTTTATTGGCATAATTTAGGGGATGCTGTTGAGATAATTCATATATTGATGACTTAACAAGAAGTCTACAATTTATACCGTCCTATTAATTCATGAATTAATAGAAAATATTTTCTTCAGAAATTCCACGGTTACATCTTTTTAAGTCACTAAATATTGACTTATTCTAGTAATTTCTCCTTAAGTTAAAGATCACATAATAGATTCGTTTTGTTAAATCCTTTGAAGTCATCAAATGATTATTTATTGTAATAATTTCTCTCCGTAGTAAAGATGACATAATAGATTCAGTTACTTCATAATTTTCCATATAATCTAATTATGGTTATTCTCCAACCTCCTTACCTTCCAAATTGTGTGGCACGTTTTTTAATCAAATAAAATATACCTTACTTAACCTTTTTTTCCCCCTTTTTATACGAAGGCGTACTATCTTATAGAATGAAGGAGACTTTCTTACTGTATATCAAGTTTATCTCTTCTTGAACTTGAAGGTTATACGAATTAACCTCTTTCTTTTTTCCCCCTCTTCATTCGAAGGCGTACTATCTTACAGAAGGATGGAGACTTTCTTACTGTATATTAAGTTTATCTCTTCTTGAACTTCAAGGTTATACGATATTCCCCCACTCAAAACTCGTTTCCTTCTTGAATGAAGAATATTTGGACCAACGGGCAGAGGAAAAAATGGTTAAGTATGAGGATAAATACTATGAAAATTTTAGTTTATATATTGTATGGATAATATGATGATTAATTGTTTTGAAAATTACTCGTTTCGCTAAAGCTATTATAATCTATTGATATGAATACTGATTTTTTAACAAAATAGACCAGGTTTTAATATATAATATTTGGTAAAAGAAAAAAAAAATACTTATTTCATTATTAAAGTTGTAAACGAGCAGAGCTGAGTTGAGCTAAAACTATATAATACCGAGCTCGGACTCAATCTCAGCTCAAAATTTTAAAGGTTGAAGTCAACTCAAGAATGGTTGAGCTTAGAAATTTTGAGCTTAGGCTCGACTTGAAATGGTAATCAACAAGCTCAAATTTAACTTGATTAAATTTGTTTAAATTTAATTTATTTAAAAACATATTTTTTTTCTAATAATAATAATATTGATGTTCAAATTCGATTTGAACTCAACTGACATTTGTACTCGGCTTGAGCTTAATTATGCTTGCAAGTTGGTCGACCCAAGCATTAGCATCGTGAATCTTGAGCTTGGCTTAATTAATTACTCGAGTAGCTTAAGTTTTAACTTGATTTCATTTTTTCTTGAATCAAACTTGAGAAAATATTGAGTTAAACTTAACTAGCTCATGGATATTTTGTCCTGTGTATATCATGTTCACTACTATTCACGTAAAAAAATAATGTTAGCTATCTCCCATATATTTTGATGATAATAAAAAGAGAAAAATGCTAATAAATTATTAAGAATATATGTATTTAGAAAGTTTAAAACTGCAAATTGAATTGTTTTCAAAAAATTATTCAAGAAGTTTGAATTGATTGAAAAGAAAGACAAGTCTAAAAATCTTCAGAGAATGTTTCAAAAGCTTTCATAAGAAGAATCGATACAGTACTTTAGAAATTTTGTTTAGAGACTTTGAAGGAAAAAAGAGTGATACTTTTCATAAGATTATTCAGATAGTTAGTTTAAATGAATAACATTAAAAATTAACAAAATATTAAATTCAAACTAATCAAGGCCTAGTTCCACTAGATAAGGTATATTAAAGAAATATACTTAATCCAATTTCACTTAAGTCAAAATTAAAATCCATGGGATTTATTTTTGAGTAAATTTATTTATTTTTGGATAAATCAAGATATATACAAGAATGGATAAGGATAAGGTTAAGGTTAATTTCAGATTTTGTGGGATTTCAATTTCAAATCTAAAGTTTAATTGGATATTGCTGAACAAACTGTATCTAATCAAGATAAATTGATAAGGTCAAGTTTAAATTTAAAGTCTAAGATTTTTTCTAAAAATAGTTATGAATTATCTTTAACGTTCAAAATTGATAAACATGAAGTGGAGATAATCTTTAACAAGTTAGCCATTAAAAGACTCTAGTATAAAAGGGGAAATGATTTAAAATGTCAAGCATGTCTCAAAGAAAATAATAATACTTTTGTTACACTTAAAATCGTAATCAAATTCTACCATTTGAAAGAGTACAAAAAGTTTTTCTCAAATACTTCTTCTAGGAGTTGAACTAAAGTGAATTATCTAACAATTTTTCAGTTTTGTTTTGTGCAAAATTTTTTAAGATTTGTATTGTTATTTTCTCTTATAATTTGTAAACTTTGTTTGCTGAGAAAAGTTAGATTTTACTCTGTAAATCTATAATTCGTCTAGATTGTAGAGAGACTTGATAAGTAAAATAGAGTCTTATGAAGTTCATATGTAACGAATGCTTATAAACTTTTTATGGTTTTGATTTGGTACATTAAGTAAAATAATACCGGTAAAGTAGATCAAGTCCTCAACAATGAAGTTGAAAGAAAGCAGAAGATCGAAACTCTATAAATCTTCAATCCGATGTTTTTCTTCTTATCTCTTTTAATTTCAGTTATTTAATTGTGTTGATTATTTATGCATTAAATTATTAAAGTACTACCGTTCACCGATATAAGTTATTAAGAGAAGTATTTTTCTTATAGTGAAAATTTTTTCAAAAATTTAAAGATATAAATTCATTTCCTTTTGATATCTTATACGTTAGAAGCATATACGCGGATATAGTGTACGATGAATCTTTTTGGGCGATAAAACATAAAGCCCTATGTTTGAAAGATTGAGTGGCCAGTCCACAAAATGTTGGGGACCTCTCTCCTTTTCAAACGAACCGGGTCCGGAACACTCACATCTCTTTTCTTAACGTTGTGAAAGTGTCTCATCATTTTCTCCGATCTTCCATGTGTCTTCATATTCTCACTGTCTCCTAAAACATAAAGCATCTGTCTCCATTTGTCTCCCGACTCGTATTAAAATCAACACTTGACTATAGAGACATCCGATGCATGCAGTCCAATAAGTTTAAGCAATGGCTATAGCATCGAATGGATCGTTTCCCTCACAAGTGCTATCAAACCCCAGGTCATCCACCAAAGCGGTGGCGCCACCATGCCCGTCAATGGGGATTCCAGCTAGGGGTTTCAGAGCTGGGAGGCCATGTAGGCTGTTTCTTACAAAAGCTCAAGGTGTTGATGATAAGGAAACGCCCCTCGACCTGAAGGTCAGCCACGGTCAAAGCAATAACCAGAGCGGTTCACTTCAACGTGATCGGCCCAGAGGCAGACGTTTGGTTGATGATATTTCACCATTTGGTTAGTTCATCTGTTTTTGCCCGCGTGCTAGAAAAAAAAAAAAAAAAAGTTTATTATTTTGGACGAGTGCGTATGCGTATTATCTACATAATTAAGGTGAGCTTTAGACAATGTTTCGTTACTTTTGGTAGGAGAGAAATGGAAGTAACGAAAAAGAATGTTTTTATTTTTTTTATTTATCTTTAAAGAAAAAATAAATGAAAATAAAGTTAATATAAAACAAAATTACCCTATTTTTATTTTGACAAACTTATTTTAAAGCATAATTTTACAATATTTTTTTCCATTTCTATCTATTTCTCTCCAAAGAGAGATAGACTTCAAAGTGAAAATACTTCTACTCAATTTTTTTTTTTTTTAATCCATTTAAACCTTCTACTCAAGTTGCGAAACATACCGCTTCCTCCCATTTCCTTCTGTTTCTGCCGGTTTCCTAGTGTCAATTTTCATGAATATGCACCGTGGAAAATTAGAATAAATTACGTTGACAACCGTATACATACGGGGTTGCGAGACTTGCTTTATTAGCCTAAATGTCTAATATAAATTTAATTTTTACTCTCATTTCGTAACTTTGGCACGAATGCAGTTTGTTCTTGAACTCAGGGTGGCTTTTTTTATTCTAGTACTTATTGGGATGATTATTTAAAAAAAAAAAAAGAAGGAAAAATCATCTCATGTATTCAAGGAGCATATGTACAAGACGTTCTTTGTTAGGTCTTTAGGGGGTCCGATATGGCATATTGAATTGTGTTTAATTTGCATCCTATAAAATATTTTATTATGTTACAGTGAAAATTATACTGGGATACTGGAATTGTGAAGTTGTTGGGAGGCAATAATCAAATTTTTACGGCGAGCGATTCAACAATAATAAGATGAAAAATGTGAACAGAGACCAAAAGAAAATTACGTTGTCAAGCGAAACCATCCTATAAGCACACTAAATTTGTTGGTTGAACAATAAAATAGTACGTATCTCTCTCTTTCTCTCTCTATATATACCATGACCCAACCCAAAGCAATTTTGTTAGAAGTAATATGTTACGTGTATTCTTTAGGAGCGTCAATATTAAAAAATATTTGTAATCATCTACGATAATTCCCATTATTTATCCACATCCTCAACAAACTCTTATTGGAAAACTATAAGTAATAAAAATGCAGAACCTTATTCTATGAAAATTGCAAACGTTGGTCTAATGAGTAAGGCTCAAGATATTCTTTTATGATAATTTACTTGTAAGTGGTGCGCCCGCACCAAACCACCACCCCAACCCCATATTATATATAGAAAAAGAAATTTTGGAGGTGGGTGTCATGTGCTAGGCAGCATTGTCAACATCAATTAAGTCGGACTGTCCATACCGATTGAAACCGACACATATATCACTTCTTTGGCCTTATTGATAACAAACTAGAGAGATCTAGTTTGACTCCTCCATAAGAAAGAATTAAGGGCAAACGGTTTGACTTTGGCAGTGAATTAGGGAGACCCAGACCCAATTGATCCAGCTAATCCAACTTGATTTTTATAAGACTAACTATCTAAATGAAAGTCTATCAATTATTTTGTTTTTTCCTATAAAGCGCATCTATTCCTACATATCGAGCTGGCTCAGCTCTAAATTGGGTAAATTAGCCCAAAACAGTCGATTCACTAGCTTAGTTAGGCCACGATTGAATCGTGATTGGCTTGAAGGAGAGCAATTTTAAGCCAATTCGATCTTTGAACCGTTTTTATTTTTAATATTTAAATTTTTTTATTAATTTTATTAATTTTTTAAAATATATTAATAAATTCTAATACGAAACTTTCCTTCTCTCTCTCTTTTTAAGTATACTAATTTATTAATAATTTTAAATTTTTTAATTAATTTTTGACTCAATGTGATTCTAACTTTTTTTTATTTTTTATTCTCAAATTTTATCTTTTCCTCCTCATGTTCAGGTCCTTAACATTTGACAAGTTTTATCAAAAGGACTTACATTAACTTAAATTGAATTTTCAATTTATAATTAGCACATAATTGATTTATAATTAGTCATTTATCATTATTTTAATGATATTATTTTTAAAATATTTCCATTCACTATTATAAAGAAAGTAGTTTAGACATATCATGACCTAATGGACATCATCCAATTATTTTTTTTCAATTTAATGGCTTCCCTTCTCTCTCTCTTTTTTTATTATTATTAGGGAGTGAATCAACCGGCCCGATCCAACGGTTCATGAATCATCTGTTCGGGTGGTTTAAGCGGGCGATTCAACCTAATCTCTCATGAGTTGGATCGATTTATGGTTCGGAACCAATCATTGCACGGGTCTAAACGTATCGATTTATTAGGTAAAATTAATCTAGATTAAGAAAAACAAAAAAGTAGATAGTGAAAAAATTTAAAACGTACAAATTTCAAGAAGGTAAATAATTTTATTGATTTGTTGATAAAATATAAATTGTATTTTAATATTTTTACTTACTGTAGATCAACTCTCTCATTCTCAACCCCTTCTCATTTGCGGTTCAGTATTCAGCCTGGGTCGCCAACATTTGTATGTACTAAGAATGCGCATCCTTTCCAGGGTCGATGATTAAAATTGTTTTTTATTTGGAATCGGATTAAGCTATTTCATCCGATGACGGGGTCCGGGGCTTCCAACTTGTTTAACTTCAGGTGCACAGATCCTGTTATGTAAATTGAAAAAGTATTTTGGAAAAGGAATAAAAAAGCAAAAGTATTACTTGCAGTTGCACCTGGGTAGCTTTATGGAATATGCCCTTTGAATTCAAATTTTAATATACATATTGTCATATAGGGCAAAGTCCTGAAAAAGTAACCACTCCGAGATTAATTATTGCAAAATGTTAAGTTTACATTATAGTCGTCAATTTTCTCTACTGCAGCAATCAAAATTTGATGACGATGTAAAATGACATTTTGTCTTAATGAGAATATTGTAAAATTATAATCAAATTGGATAAATCTAATATAATTCGGGGTCTTTCTAGCATAGTGTCTTAATTTAAGCATGAGAAATAGGAAACTCAATGAGCTTACATTAGATAAATCTTATGCTGTTAGGATGGAGGAGCTTTTCTAACATACTATACTATCCATGTGTATAGGTCTAATTTAGGCTAGAAGGATATAAATGTATAACTGCGTTTGAAGGCTTTGTTAGAGTATTCAATAAATTAGTCAAAAAAGGTAGTCTTGTAATTTTATATTTTCATTATATAATAAATGATTGCGCTAGGGATGTGATTATTATAACACTAATACACTTTTCTAATCATACTTATAATAATGGTATATGACTAAAAGTTGTCCACTTATTAAACTTCATTCAAAGTTTGATCTAGAATATAATATAATAACATACACCATATTTACATATTTAAGCTTTAAAATTAAACAGTTGTAGTACTACTTACTTCATGAGGTTCAAAGTGAATCTTATTTTAACAAGTTAGGAGAATAAGAAATACATGCTAAAACTTGGAAGGGAGTGTTGGAGTATTCAGCAAATTACTCCAAAAGGGCAGTCTTATAATTTTATATTTTGATTGTATTATAAAATGATCGTGCTGGGGATATGATTATAAAACTAACACACTTTTCTAATCATACTTCTGAGCTAGAAATTGTTTGAAGTGTGTTAAGCTAATTAGAGAACTGGACGGGACGAAAGTAGCCTTGTGTGTTTTAACATAATTTCGTGTTAATCTTCCAATCATCCGAACAATATTGTACTTTCATTTTTTGTTATATCCTTAATATTACTTAAACCATGAGCATTCTAAATGCCGCATTAATTTTTTGGAGTCAAACGTAGCCTTCATCGTTTTCCTCGATTGATAGAAATTTTGAATTTCAAAAAAATTAAACATCTTTTCTAGGCAAGGAAATTATTGAAACTATCCGCCAATGTTTATATGATTAATTGAATTTCATGATTTAATCGCAATTGTCCATTGTTCTTGAGGTCATGCGATTTCAAGGACAAAAACATTATTAGTGATGAGAACATCATTTCATCATTATAACATAATTTAGTATCAATATTCCATCGTTATTTGCAGGCATCATGTGTATCGAATGCTTGAAACAATGGACTGGAGACTAAATGATGCCATTGCCATGGATGTGATGGGTTGGGACATACGTGCACATCGATGAAGACGGAGACACGATCGAGATGCGGTTCGACATTCCGGGACTTTCCAAGGAAGATGTTCGAGTTTGTGTTGAAGATGGTGATGAGCTAGTGATCAAAGGAGAGCACAAGGAAGGAAAAGGCAATGGTGGCGGCGATGCCGAAGATCCCTGGCGAAGGAAGAGCTATACTTCCAACTATAGCCGGCTGGAAATTCCTGATGGATGCGATGCGGAACATGTTAGAGTTGATTTCAAGAACGGTGTTCTGTACGTCGTGTATGTTCATAAAACCAAAGTGGGGAGCGCAAGGTCGTTGATGTTGAAGTGAAATAAGCATGTTTTGATGAAATGCCAAATCTTGTTGTACATATGTTTCAGGATGAACGAGTTCGCCTGTTTATATGTTTTCGTTTTCTTTTTTTTTTTTTTTTGTTTTGCAAGCATGTTGGAAGTGCTAATTAGCAGGCTATGACTATGAGTATGACCCCCCTAGGTCTGTTTGGTTAGTTTGATATTGCTAAAAAAAAGAGGTAATAATTTTAAATATGTTGAGGTTCTTTGCAAATAAAGAGGGCTTTATATCAATGGTAGAAATTAATAACGTAAAAAAATGTCAATGAATGATAAAAATTAATGATAAGTTTGTTATAGTTTAATAATATAAACATTAATATTTTTATTAGATGAACTATCTCCTAGATTATAAAAATGATTTGTATATTAAAAAAAAAAATCATTTCCATTTTTTTTTAACAATTATATTACTTATTTATTTTGAGAATAGTAATTTTGATTGTAACAAAAACTAGAAAGAGTTTGGAAAACGTTTTCCCTCAACCTGAGATACCAAAAACCGACATAATGACTGGTAAAGAGATCCTGCAACTTGGTGAGGCCAATTCATGGTGTTTACAAATGTTACTCTAGAACTATTCAACATCTGAATTATCAAGGCCAACACCAGAACAAGCTATAGTCACTTCATGGGATATCTAATCCACACTACACAAGTAAAGAAGTAATCTCCCTGTACTCACTTTCTATGTCTACGTCTACCTTAAAAAAAAAAAAAAAAAAAAATGCTAAAGCGACATACAATCTATGTCTTGTAATAAAACCTGAACTTCAAGCTATTCCAGTATTTCAGGGATTGTTTCAAGCCTAGGCTTCCAAATTGTTGAAGAAGAACTGTTCTCCATACTACCAAAAGCTGCTTCCTTCTCCAGTCCCGCTAGTAATTCCTCCACAGAAACCTGTTTGTTCAAAATCTGCTGCAGTTGCTGTCTTGTTATGACCAATTTGATCCTCCTAGGGCCACCCTTTTCCAGTTCATCCATCAACGGCTTCGATGACCCGGCAGAGGCAGCCTGAGACAGAACATAGTATACCTTGCCGATCTTCAACTGGTGATTCGGAGGGAGATGCCGAGTGGCATTCTTCGATGGGGCGATACCGGATCCCGCAATATTTATCAGGGCATCCTTGACAAGAACCGGTGTCCTGAATTCCAGCACCTTTCCATCGGAATTCACAAGTCGTAGGACTCTCGGGTCGGTTGTGATTGAAACTCCTATGCATGAACATGTTCTCATTTTGCCAACGGAAAGAAGGATTCCCATGGTCGACCGACCGGAAAGGTTAAAGATTGGAGTACTGTGTTTAGTGCTAACGAAGCAATAATAGTATTGGAACTTTGTGAATATATAGAATTGGTGTACCTAAATGGAAACATCAAATTTTTTTCCACACGCATGCACAAGAAAGTCGGTTAGTGCTCACCAAGAGTAATAGTAAATACATAGCTGAAATTCCCGGATGTATGGAAAGTCATATAAAGAGGAAATTTTATGATTTCGTTCGTATTTTTTTACTGGATTAATTTTATTTTTTATTATATCATTAGTTAATATCTATTAGATCTGAACAGCTAAAACCATAATCAGTTTAATAGTCCGAATTTAAATAACATTAAATCAAAGATGAAATAAAAAGCAGAATCGATCTTAAAAAAAACATAAATTGAACCATAGAAAAATCCATAAACTAAAATTTGAAAAAACATTCACTTTTCTAAAACTTAAAATATATATATAAATCTCGAATTGTTATTGAAAATTAACAACCATTATTATAACAACGGTCTTAAATTACATCCATTTTAGGACTTTAGTGGTGGTTTAAAGGGTAATGCATATTTTTCACAAATTTATAGACAATTTAAAAATTTATAAGATTTATCCTTATGAAATTATGGTATTTGGTTAAACAAGAGCTTCATTTCTAATTATAAAACCTAGTAGGGTCGGATGTCATGTAGAGGCCAATATTTCCTGTAAGCTTTTTGAAACCTTAGTGGAGTCGTACAATAGGTTCGGTTCTAGACTGTAGTTATTATCATTTACTTATTTATTTAGTTTTTCCTATAGTGGGGCACAAGCACAACCATGAACATTTTCTTGGCAATAGATTTAAAGTGCACCAAAAAAGGAGTAGTTGCATCGATGAAATTTATTAATAGTTGCACTTAATGTGATAAAATATCCAGTAGTAGACACAGGCCACCCAATGCAATATTTCTAGATATTTTACTTGCTGTGACGTTATCGCAAGTCTTAGTGATGTCAGGTAAACTGTTTGTTTAATTCTTTTTGCAAAGAGGTTAAAACTTACGAATATCAATCTCTTCATAGAATGGAGCAGATTTAACCTTTTTTTTTTTTTTTTTTACAAAATTGTGATATGGCCGGGGATAAAAAAATTCTTTTACATAAAGAAAGGTGGATAAATAGCAATGTAAAGCATCATTGTATGTGGATTGAATCGGATACATGTATTACTATCTGATTTTTGCAGAATACCATGTTCGTGGAAAATACTAATCATTCCTAATTATGTGATCTTTAAATCTTTAATTCGAGCAACTGTCTCTTTTGAGTATTTGATATATAGGAAAACGAAATTACACGCAGAGTTTATATTTTTATTGCTATCTACCCCTCATTTTTCTTTATATATCAAATATTTGAATTTCCGGGATGGAATGGTTCCTATACCACGGACTTTTTGCTGCAATGTGGACTGAAGTAAAATAGTACTTGATGTAAGCATTAGGTGAGGGTTTTCATAGCAAGATTCCACCTTCTGGAATATTAACTCTTTCTCTTCCTACAAAATTGGCATTAGTTGGGAAATGGGTTTGTATTGTCTTGGATCCAGTTTCATTTGTTTATTGTCTAATTCATGATCAGTTGGTTCATATGTAATCTTGTACTTCGATCTTATTATGTTTGATTTAGATAAGTATATCTCTAAGAACAATATAAAAAAGGAATGAAATAGCCAAACAGAAAAGCCATAAGCATGAGCGATTTAGCTGCATTTCTTAATTATTGGCATTGGCTATGAGTGTAAAATAACAATATCGCAGCATTATAATAAATAAATCACGAGAGATTCAAAGATCCCCGATCTAAGGAATGAAGATAGAGATAAATATTGTAGAGGTAGGGTTTTAATTGATACAATCACGTGAATGCTGTGTGAATCTCACATTGCATGTGACTTGAGAGGGGATTTAAAACTAAGTGTGTGGGAGAAAAAGTTTTGGTGATTCAAATACACTTGTGACAAGGTGAGGGAGCTATAAACTATATTCTCCATTTGATTTTTAATTTGATCATTAAGAGTGGGGATTTCATTCTTACACTATTTCTCTAATCTCTAGAATTTCTAAATCGCTAGATGAGCAGACATGGTTGAATATTTATAGCTATCAAACTTGATGATATTGACAATTGAGATTGAATTCACTCATTTTAAAGTTATGCTAATAAGCTTGCTATGGACCCAAAGCCAATAACATGCCTTACTGAGTTTACGATCCTACTTGAAAAAATACCGAGAGCAAATGAATTGATCCAACAATCTATGTTCCAAGCTCACTCGACCAAATCTTTCCAAATTATCCCAACAATCCCCATTCTAAGCTCAATTAATCTAAGAAGTTAAGCCAAAACAAATAATGGAGTTAGCTCAATGCAAATTTGGTCCTCTACAAACCTCTTTAATGTGAATTCAATTTATTAAATACCATTGCAATCTAGTAATATGAACACTATTTTTTCAACAAAGTGGACTAAGTTAGAATGTCTCTCCCTAAGTTATAATGTAGTTGGAGAAAAAAATGAATTCTATTTAATAAAAGCTACCTTCCTATCGCTATATAAATTCCTATTCATAGAGTTTTTTTGAGACCTTTAATCAAAATAAAAGATGTTAATCCTAAAATAGTCTATTTTTCAAGAAAATTAAATAAAATTCAATCTTAATAAATAACAAGTCTCAGAAATTTCCATACATAATAAAATAGATAAAGATAGGATGGGAAAAAATTCATAAACGTCCGCGTCAATTACATAGAAAGGTTTTGTATTTTTTATTTTGTGGACTAAATACACTTAAGTTTTAGGTGCTTTTTATTTAAAATAGATTAGGTTTATCAGGGAGACGTAAGGTGCACAAAAGTAAAATAAAAGTGAAATCTTTTAGGTTTCAAGTTGACAAATTCGGTAAACCATCAATTTTAGTTCCATCTGAACGTAGGGCAATGAAACTGAAACTAGGGAAAATTGATATTCCTCGGGATCTATAATTGAATCTTGTTTCATGTGTTAAGATGAATTGCAATTGTAGTCCTAATAACGAAACGTATCAGTAAATATAAGGATATAAAAATAGGAAAAATGTTTTAATGGTAGTAACTCATAATCCTGAGTGATTAGTAAGCAGAAATAATATTTAATAACTTGATAAGAATGAACATATGTTTGAAAAAAATAGGAGCCTTTCTAATTTTATACTCTTTTGGTTTTTGCTATATACGGTTAACTGCTGGTGTTCCAAAGATTTGCACTTTACGTTGGACCAGTCCCATTATAACCGCATGAGGTTACGCCCTAATACCTTATACAGTTATACATGTAAATTTCAAAAGTATGAAAATCGAATCTACTTTCTTGTGTTCCACAAAAAATTTGAATGTAGGATTTTGTTTAATGGGACTTGAGATGCATCACAGCGAACCCACAAGGATTTAAGAGTGTTAGTAACAAATATAATGGGGGTAAGTTATCCGATTCCACTTCGAAAAGTATTAAAATAAATAAATAAATATATATATATATTTTGAATTTAAAAGATGCTAACACTGTATCTCCTAACAAATATGTGGTATAGAATTGTAATAATAAATTTAAATCAAAGTAAGACTAATAAAGTGGGTCTCATAACTATAGTAGAGATAAAGGTTTTAAACTCACAATGTCCTTTGAACTTTGTAACATGCAAAAGTAGAACAAAAAAGGGGGGGCGGGGGGGGGGGGGGGGGGGGGGGGGGGGGAGAGGGAGGGTGGGGGTGGGTGGGTGGGTGGGGGACGAGTTGTCTCAAGAGAGATGTTAGGATTGTTTGGCATTATTACACTGATGCCTGAGTTAGAAAAATTATTGAAAGAACACGAGGCAAAGTGTATATGACTATGTAGATTAAAGAAAGTCTAAGAGAGTTTACCGTAATCCCTATTCTATTTATAAAGGAGTAGATTTAATCGTCTCGTTATGGTAGTTCAATTGTCTACACATGCTGTTTTAATTATTTGGACCATGACCTCGTTTTAGGGAAGTGGGCACGATAAGGCAATTATTGGATGTAATAGCTACCTAATCACTTGCATCTATTTTCGTAATTCAACCATTCAAACTCTTGGATTAGGCTTAACCAATATGGGCCTAATAACCTAAGCTTCTTTAGTCTTTGTTCCAACTTGTTCTCCCATCTTGAGCTCTTCCAACTGATCTTAAGCTATTTAAAGGGTATATGTAATTGCTTAAATTTTCATAATAAAATAAAATAAATTAAAGGTAATGGCATTTTTTAGAATAATTAAAAAAGTTTAGGGCAATTTCATCATTTTCATAATTAAGAGCCACAATTATAGGAATTAGGCTACTAAGCCTTTAACTCGCAATCGAACCTGAGAACTGAAAGTGCTAGTAAGGCAGATTCTCCTGCTTTAACCGATTCTCACTGAAGCCAAGCATCTCTTTGCAAAGTCACTATGTATGTCGAGTTGAATAACTACCCATCTCTCCAAAGTATGTTGAATTGTAGGTTGCCAAGATAATAGCCAAGTCGTTATTGAATACTCACTCATGTTCAAGCCAACTAATTACTCGACCTTACACTTGCTAAGGTATCGAGTGAGAGACCCTAGACTAATCCTTAGTCTCCCTTACTTAGACCAGCAATCTGATCATATTCTTTTGCTTACATCCTTTAACAATCTTGCCAATATTGTGCCGCCACGTATATAAGACCACATATAGAATCTGCCATACTAATCGTTACTTTTCTTAAATATTTATTTTTACCCTTTTGTATTGTCATACATTATTTCTTTAAAGTAATAACTATTTTATATTTTTCTTTTTAGGCAAATTGCCCTAACTTATTAGGTATAAATACCCCTTATCTCGATAACTAATTAGATTTTGAACATTAATACACTTGACATTTTCCTCTCGTAAACACTACTTTGTTTGCATTCATTTTACTCTTATCCTAAGACCATCTCGTATGTCATATCAAGTTATGTTGTGAGTACTCAGAAGTTCCATTTATGCATAATATCCATTGGAGCTATTCGTAGGTTTTTACTTACTTTTCATTCGCATTTTGTCCTTTCGCAAATTCCCTATCTCTTCTTTTTCAAGTTTCAGCAAGCTTAAACTTTTTTAACAACTAGCTTTATCTATTCTTGGTCACGGTTCGCACCACACATGCCTTTTAGGAAATGAACTAGTATGTTGTTTTCTATTTCCTTTTTCCCTCTCTTCTACCATAATGTTCCTTTCATCAAACATAGCAGTTCCATCCCTTCTTTCACGCCAAATGCAACATCGAAGTGGTAAATTAGAACCTCTCAAATTCTTGAAGTTTTGCAAATAAAAATGAAATCTAATGAAGAAATTCTTCATGCAATAGAAGAAGATAAGAGAGTGGAAGAGTTCGGTAATTTCAACAATTTAGAACACTAATTTGTGGTAAATATGATGAATAATGATTTTAATGTTGTTAGAATGTAAAACTAAGTCTAAAAGTTGGATTGATAAAGGAATCTTGTGAAGAAACTGAAGATTGGTGAATAATTGAACAAGGAGATCTAAGGCAAACAAGTAAGTAATGATTCTTCTAGATAGATTATGATTTCATGACAAAGTTAATGTGCTGGAGAATCGAAGGTTGGAAATGTTGTTATTGTAAAGAGAATTGTTGGATTAAGACTGTAGTATATTAATTTGTGTTGGAGAAAATGGAAGTTTAAGAGCTCTATAATTGGTTGTAGGGACAAATTTTTCATATCTGTAGAAGTCAAAGCTATTGATTCATTAGTAGCCAAACTAACGGTCAATCCATAGGATAAGTTGTATTACCGATCGATCAGTAATTCAAATGTCAATCGATCGGTAAGGTGTCTTTTGTGCACAAAATGTTCTGAATTATTCCAATTCCTCATAACCAATAGGTAGCACTTTCACTAATCGATTGGTAGGTTACAAAGCATGAACAAAATGTTTAAAACTCTTACGTTTTGTAATCTTTTTCATCAAAACTAATTCCTACTTAATTCTAGCACTGTTTTTAGCTAGTACACATACCGGAAACAATTTGTAACCACATTTATTCAATGGATCAAACTTGTTCTTAGGACTTAAGCTTAAAATTTAGTATCATATTTAATGTCAAGAGTAGGTGTTGAAGTTAAATCAAATTCTACTGAGTTCCTCATTTTAGGTGTGAGGTTACATGCTTGTTGTATGTGCTCGCTAGTTTAGTTTTAAATTGAATATAATTATATTTGACCTTAAATGCTTAATGTGTTGAATGTGTTTGGTTAAGCTTAAGGGATTAGGAGTACTGGTGATCTTAGGGTGATACCCAAGGATTGGTAAGTGGTATTGTCCCAAGTGAAGTTACTTATTGAGTTGATCTAGTTACATTTTTTGTTGTTAATGACTCCAAGGTGTTGGGGAGTATATATAATGTATATGATACTTATGTGATTCAGGGTCCTAAGTTATCCCAAGTTTTAAAATGCTAAAGCCATGCTATGTGTTGGACTTTAATAAAGATAATAACCGGTTGTTGATAGCATGTTTTGCATTTGTTTGTGAAATGAATTATGTTTGCTCATGCATGTGTGATTGTGCAATACTCATATTAGGCGATTTTGCTTACCTTCTGAGTACCTTGTTTTGGATGTAGATATTGTAAGAGACCGAGACCATTATGACAACCTAGGATACAACTTGGTGTACGACGTAGAGGGTGATGAATATACCTACTAAGAGTAGTAGTAAGTGTGTGTGGGCGTGGTTCAATTCGGTTTTCCCACAGTAATGTAGTTCGATTTAATAACTTTAAACCAAACCATATGACTCGGATTTCCAAACCATAAAATTTCGGTTTAGTTTATGGATTGAATCATATCTTCGAGTATAAAAATATACATTTACGAAACATTTAATCTTATATAAAAAGTATTAACTTGATTTAAAAATAATAATAATATCATAATAGAGATTGATAAAGTTAATATTCATGTGACTAAAAATTTTCAAATATATATTAATAACTAATTTCATTTTCAAACTTTAAGTTAAATTACATTTATAATTTATACGTTATGGTAATTAAAACTTTAATACATATATGTTTTAATAAATGTAAATAAAAAATTCTTTTAAATAATATATTATAACCAAAAATATTTTTTAGTTGAAGTAAAATATTACTATGATTTTTGTAAAATGGTTTAGTCAAGTTTTACGAATTTATTTGGTTTATCGTTCTAAACCAACCATAAATTTTTTATTTAGTTCATATTGATAATTTTCTAAACTAAATTGTAAGAAAAACTATATCTTTAGAGGTTTGGTTAGGTTCGATTTAGTCGGGTTTTTTTTTTCTCACCCCTAGTAATAGGAGAGTTCATTAGTTATATATGTTGATATTGTAAGGCAAGATCTATAAAGTGGCTTATATTGTAATTTGGAGATTTTATTATTATTATTGTGGTTTGTGGGTTATTTATTCAATGTACTCAAAAAAATCAGCAGATTCTAAATCTTTAAGTGTTAGAACTTTGATATTAACACGTAGCAAACTATAGTAACTTAGGTTTCGAGACATTATAGTATACAACCTCAAGATTTAGTGTGGCTCAACACGATTGAACAAGGCATACTTAGCCTAAATAGCTCGACGTAGCATTCCTACATCGACAACCATCTAAGTCCTTAAACCGAACTAACACACCAATGAATACTTTATAATGGAAAATCAGCAAAACTTACCATAAATAATGTAACAATTGTTAATAACTTTTTTTACGAAACTCGTTTTTTCTTTGAAGTTACCATTAATGAAGCAGCCTTTTCTTTCTTAAAGAAAAAAAAAAAACACAAGACATATCATAAAATAATAAGGGTAAAATAATGATACCTACACATCATAACCGCAAATCTTTTACTATAATTTGTCAAAGTCTCATAACATCAAACAAAAGAGATACCAAATTTTAGTGGCCAGTAAAGAGTCAATCAAAGGCCAAAATAACATCTCAAGTCACCAACAAAGGCCAAACGTGTTTTTATCTTAATACGGCACGCGCATTTGGTAGACCTGCAGCCGTACATCGGTGTCGCTCTCAGACGAACTCGAAGGTCTTGGCCGACCTCGCCACCCAAAGGAGCAATAATTTTTTTTCCCTACTTCATTGTACAAGTTGAGGTGAATGAATCATAAAAAAAAAAAAAACAGAAAAAAACTATTATATATAGATAACTTTGAGATCCTGTTTTTATTTTCGAGAACTGCTATAAATATATACATCCTTACACGGTCTCTAAAACAGGTATTATTTATAGTCCGGTTAGCTATGTCATTATGTTTTTAACTTCTCGCTTTTAAAACTTGAGGGAACTATCAAATCTGACCTATAAATTCACGACTATCCTAAAACTTTGGACTTACATGACAATAAATACACGAAGTTGATCATGGAACAGAATTTGGATTCAGCGTGAGTTCGAAGTCAATGGGTCGTACATCTTGTAGAAGATTATTTTGCATGCGCAAGGTCACAATCCTATAAGTCAACTCCAATGTTCTATAGTTTATCCCTCTTTATTTAGGTTTCGGCCCACATTTTGATGCTGCTTTCC
Organism: Lumnitzera racemosa; assembly: GCA_024138005.1. NCBI lineage: Eukaryota > Viridiplantae > Streptophyta > Magnoliopsida > Myrtales > Combretaceae > Lumnitzera > Lumnitzera racemosa. The sequence continues at coordinate 10,983,535 of JAMXBC010000002.1, forward strand.
GAATGCATTGTTAGGAATATAATATACTTCTTCTATTGGCTGTTCTTGAGCACTTATTCAAAATTTTGAATTTTATTCTGTTCATCTAGATCACTCTTCTAGAACAATTTCCCAACTTAACCAATTGATTATTTAATCGATTATTTAATCAAACATGAGCGATCCAACTGATGTTACAACGATTTATTTATTAATTATGTTTAAAAGTTTACATCTATAAACCAATATGTTTACTATTTGTTTTTTTCTAATTCGGATTAAACACGTTTATTGATTAAAAACAGCATAGAAAGCTATAGAAGTACTTGCAAAAATAGCTTTCCACTTCTAAGCTAAATATAAATACAAGTCCAATGAAAAACATTATTACTTAAGAATTCAACAATTGATCACAGTTTAAGTGTTATATAACTAGCTTAAACATAAAATTTTTCTTCTATAGGATGTCGTAACTAATTAAATAAAAACCAATTTATAAATAAGGGATTTCACATAAATACATTTATATATGGAAGTGAAATTTGAAATTGTTTCCTCATATCTAGAAGGTATAAGGAAATCAAAATTAAGAATGTTACTCTAACATGAAATTGAGTTAAAGTGAATAAAGATGATAATTAGAGGGTACACGATAAAGAGTTTTATACAAATACGGGTTTCTTTTTTCCGAAAAATATTACGAAAAATGGCTCGTTTAAAAAAAATTACGAATATAGTCTACTGAAAATACATTCACTAGATACGCCTTCAATATGTTATGATTTTTACACTAAAAGCGCATACAGTGGATACTAAAAACATATGTAATTTATTATAATTGATGATGCATATAGTGGATACGACTTTAATATACTACTTATATATAGCCTAATTCGAGCAGCTAGAACTCATTATTACCTATACTAGTTTCTAAAATTTTCAAAACATAGAGAAAAATCAAAGAAAGCTATAGTTGGAGTATCAAACCATTTCTTAGTACACATCTAGGGTCCTCGAGAGGTCTATAAGAACTATTGGTTGTAGTCTAAACAAATAACCCAGGTTATATTGCACACCACAGAGCTGTCATTGGTCAATTGGTACGTACATCTAAAATCGTCTATTTTTTATTTTTCACTCGTTTATACTTGCTATCATATATACTAACATCTATTTTCTTTACTTATTTTAGATAAACTCACTCAGGAGTGTCAAACTAGCACCTGACTATCCTACAGTACTGGGTATTGCAGATAAGGCACTTGACTTCGTTGAGCAATACAGTAGTCTTATTCTCTACCCATAGTAATGGGGCGTACATGAGCCACCTCATATGGACCACGGTGAGGATTAGGGATCACCTGCTGACGATGAGATGGTAGCTCCTCATGCACTACTTAGAGATAGAGCTAAAGTTTGAGAAAGAATGGCTCAAGCGGTATGTTGTCGAGCAAACTTCGGTGACAATATCTCACCATATGCCCGTCATTCCATAGACCTAGGGCATATTAATGGGGAATATAGCACACATCCTAGGTTAGGTGTTGCCTCCACTTCAGGAGCGGAATCCAGCTCCAGACTTGGATATAGCACATACATAACTCTCGAGGTCTAGCAACATCTTGACCTCGTTACTCTTCCAATTCCTTCAAAGCGACGTTCTACCCCCATATAGTCATCCATGGGTGATGGCGTCACTTGGTTGCATCCGAGCCATTCAGCCGACCTAGTTCCTCCTAGGGAACTCAAGCTCAACGATTCACCAATTAAGCCTACTCAGACACAAGATAGACGGGGGTGTTCATTTCTTTCCCATACAGTGAGGACCTTTACACAACGTAGGTGTCGGTAGATATGTTTAGTCTATTATTTTTGTTTTCTTGCTTATTTTTCCATTGTACCGATGTTGTCATTGACTTATTATAAATTTTATATATATACTGATTATTTGTAATTCATTTCACTTTTCATCATATTTTACATTCAATATATTGTTTATTTATTCTAATTTTACAATTTACAATTACTTTTTTTTTTATTCAACTTGTATGACTATTGGATGATCATCCTATGCACTTAAGAAATAATTCAATACTTCAACTATAATTTTTTTTTTATTTTTCTCTGTATTTTAAAATTTTTAGAAACTGGTATAGATAGGAATAAGCTATGACCGCGTAAATTAGATTATATACAAGTGATATACTAAAGGCACATTTACTGCATGCGCCTTCAGTTATAATAAATATGCATGCATCTTCAATATAAAAATTATAACATACAAAAAGCACATCAGTTAAATGCATTTTTAGTATATTATATTCATAATTTTTTTAGACGAGCTATTTTCAATAATATTTTTCAAAAATAAACCCATATTCATATAAAACTTCACGATAAATGGTCAAAACAATGACAAGTTGAGAAAGAGAGAGAGGGAGAGAGAGAGAATATTGGGAAAGAGTTATAGTATGTGGAATTAAATCATAGATATTAAAAATCTAATTTTAAATGGTTAGCCAATAGAAATGCATAAAAAAAATTTATAAATGTGTTTTGGTGCTAGACCAAATCTAATATGTTTGTGAATAGGTTCAAATAGGTTTGACCTATTTATTAATTATGTAAAATTTTGCTTTAAGTAAACTCGTTTAGAATGGTGTTATGCCGCGTTTAAATTTGGTGGCCTGCACGCCAAATTACTATCACTATTATCGCTAGTTTCTTAGAATTGTTTCTATAACCAGTATTACTTAAATGGAAATTATTTTTTAGCTGTAAAGATAGCTAGATAGTAAAATGGTTAGCGGAAAGAGCAGTGATAGGCATCATAAATTATTTTCACGAAGTAAATCACGAATCCTTGAAAAGTTAATAAAATAGGACTGGAAACACAGTAATTCAAATTTACTTTCGTGTTACAATTTCGTGTAAAGTTTCAAAAATAAATCCCTTAGCTGAAAATATAAAAACGGCTAATGCTGGAAAGGGGATTCCTTGTTCATAATTACAACATATCAAGTTGCCTGAAATTTTATCTTCCCAGTAATTTCTGTATATTTTTTTTGTTGTTTATCCTTAAACAAAAACTAAGGACATCCCAGTTTCCTCATTGTGTTGCAATCTTTTAACTTTCGCAATGTTAATATTTGATATCCACCTTGTATTTCGAAAATTAAGATTTAATGAAGTTATCGAGACATAATTTGGAACTTGAATAAATTTACTGGAATGACAAATCAAATCTTCAAATCTTTCATCCACACATAATATTTTCGATTAATAAAATTAGCATATCTTTTACTATCATTTGGATTTGTTGTACAAGAAACATGGATTCTTTGAATAGAAAGAATCTGCTTGTGGAACTCTATTATGATTAGAAGCCCATGAAATAGCCAAGCTCCCAAGAGCATCTTTTATTAATGAGTTCTCAGAGAGTTCCTTAGAATATATCATCTTAATGAATTCTCTCAATTAAAGAACTCTCTATTTTATTAGCTAATTCATTCAAAATAGTTCCTTAACAACTTTTTAAAATTTTTATAGGTCCCACATCAAAACTTAAAAATTGAACCAAGGAAAAGGGAAAAAAAAAAAAAAAAACAAACAAAGAACAATTCTTTCAGTGAGGAACTTTAACAAGTTCTCTTTTATTAATGAACGAGGATTCCTTAGAATTAGAGTTTGTGCCAAGAACGTTGGATAATTTTGCTCTAAATAGCGGTAAGAATTTAAATATCAAGTTTCAACAACAAAGTGCCTCAAAATTAAAGAATTAGTTGGAAATCCTGGCTTCCTTGGCAATCTTAATTTGACTCAACTTAGCAACCTATGTAGAGATACTTAGATCTATAATTAATTCATCATTTAAACGAGAAAAACATAACTAATCCACATGCAAACTTGGGTATTAGTACTTAGAAACATTGAAAAGGGAGTTATCTTGTATTATTTTCCTTTTTCTATTTTTTTGGGAGTAGCCTTCTTGAGTAAGCCAAGCATTTCTTCTTTTCTCACATGACATCTCGCAGCATATATAAACAAACACGGCATGCTTTGAAATCGATGGATTTGAACAGTTCGTCGCATGTTCCCATTTGTAGTAGGAACATACAAGCCTTAGAACGAAGCAAAAAGTTCCACAAAAATAAATCTTTGATGACTTTCTTCGTAATGCATCGGAACTTCTTGGCAATCACAATCCTACCATGTGTCAACCTTAGAGGTAGATAGACTAAGACATCTAAGAACTTATAACCTATCTAATGTCAAGTCACAATAGATGATCTCCTCAACATGAACAAAGTGAATGGCATGAACACACCATTTAATCCTCTAAATAATAACATGATTATTCATAACCTATGAAAATCAACTAGAACCTAAAGCTCAACATGGTCAAAATGGCCACCATCATACCAAGAAGTCTCTCAACTCCAACAGATGATATGAAATAACATAACATAATCAACAAGAGTAACAAGTGACTCCACCCAATAGTTTAAAAAGTAATAAAAATAACATATCACAAGTTATAAATAAACGAAGTCTAAACTCCAGTCTATGCCTATCGTCTACTATGTGCATATCCCAATCCATCATCAAAGTAATAGTAATCTCCATTCTCATCATAATAGTAATAGTCATAGCTAACATCATCATACTAATGAACAGTGTCATCATAACTTCAACTTACAATTGAAAAATATAAATTCTTGAAGGGTAAGCTATTGCCCAATATAGGATACATAAACCATATGTGCATGATCAAAAAGTTACATTAGACATGCATAAACAAGTTCCAAATATAGCATGCAACAAGCAACTAGTTATTATCATAGGTCCCGTCAACCAATATAATTTTGGCATCCCAAGACTTAGGATAAAACTCATAGCTCCTACAACAAGCAATATATAAGTACAATATAAGTATAGGTGTCGGGTTCTCTCCAACACCCTAGCTACAATCCCAAATCTATAGGGTTGTCTTAGTACAAAACTTCACTAAGGACAGCCTCATGTAAAGATCAATAAGAGTCTCACTAAATGCAAGGTCCCTATTAAAGGGAGGTAAGCCAAGGACACACAAGCTAGTATCATTAATAGCCAAATATTTAATTAATCCATTTAATTTAGCAAGCTTAATGCTAATAACCAACAGCCAAGTATCCTATACCTAGATCATGGAATACGTTAGTAACAAAGTCAACAAGTTGTCTAGAATATGTTACTCACCTCAACTTAACTCCTAAGTAGCAACCTCCCAAGTTGGTTAGAATCTGTTACATTATACTAGAGTTAACATGTAATAACAAGGTTTAAGAGGTTTATAAAATGTTTTTTATTGTTAAAAACTGTTTAAAAGACGATTAAATAGCTTTTAAAGACGAAGAACAAATTAAACTTAAAAGTATACTTAAAAATTTGATGCTATTGAAGGATTTCGGCTTGATGGTTCATTGTTAAACCATCAAGCTAGTTTGAAGGACGACCTGCAAGTCAGTTACGGCCTTTACAACGACCGATTCTTTGAGCTGGTTTCCACAAAGCCTCGAACTGCCAGCCTAAATCGTCTATATGAACCTGCAGGAAGGTTCTCCTCCGTCCATACACAATCCTTCTGCAATTCCGTAGAAGTCAAATTCCATCTCCACCATTTCGTAATCCCGATTAAACATTCATTAGAACTTCCTTACCTAACACTCCCAAGTGAACAACTTCCTTTTGAAATCAAACCAAAACAAACTACTCAAAACACGAACTTCCCTCAACGGATTCAACCAACAACTTCACCTATTTCAGCCAACAACACAACCAAACATGAACAAAAAAGCAACGGAAGGATGAAGACAACTTATATGTTATCTTGATGGAATTGCATGCAAACACAATTTCTAAAGCTCTTAAACACTGTAAGAGTAGGTTCTATGACATTTTTCACATCATCCTTCAAAGAGAAACAAATTCCTTTAACATTCATATGATAACTTATCAAGAACTTCTTTTTATTGAGTTTTTTGTGTAAGGAGATGTCTAAACTCGAATTCTAACAATTGGGTTACTACAAAAACAAAGTTTCTTTGTCACTCACATTAACTTCAACCAGCAAAACGAAAATTCATGATAGCCATTTGAATAACTCACCGAGACATTATGTCTTCTTGCAATTTCATGCCATACAAACTCCCTATCTCTTATTATTATTTTATTTCTCCCTATTATATTTTATATATTCGGTTTTTACACTCATTTTAAATCAAATTTTTATTTAACATAAACTTTTACAATCTCCAAATACTTAATACATTAAAGGAAAATCTTATCAACTTAAATTTAACTAAATCCATTTATTATCTAATGGTAATGTTAACATTGTTCTCGTCCTAGTCCAAAGGTCCAAACTATATATATATATATATATATATATCACCTAAAATTTAAAAGTCCTAAAATGGATGAGCAATGATGCCTACCTAGTAGAGCAACTACAGCATACACAACACACTAATGCTAAATCAAAAATTCAAATACATGCTTAAGTACCAATATAATAATCACACTTTATTACAATATGCACAACAAGCAAATGTTAAACCAAAAATTCAAATACATGCTTATCTACTAATATAATAATCACACTTTATTCATCTTAAATTAGATGCATTAATCACACTTTATTAATATTATCCAACGGTATTGTTAACTTGTTCTCATTTAGTCTAAAGTTCTAAATTATATATATCACCTAAAATTTAAAAGTCTTAAATTAGATGAGCAATGATGTCCACCTAATACATACAACAATTACAACATGCACAACATATAAATGCTAAATCAAATATCTAGATACATGTTTATGTACCAAATAATAATCACACTTTACTTATATTAAATTAGATGCAATAAACAGCACATTCTTAGCTTCTCAAGGCTTGAAATAACTTAAACTACGTAGGTTAACATATATATTATATAGTACTAAGGGTCATCTAATCTACATTATCGATAGCCTAATCTCAAGTTATCCTATTTCGAGTTTGTCATTAGTATCAACTAGTGATTAAAAAAAAAAAAAAAAGGTCTACTGTAATCATCTACAAAGGTGACCCATTCTAGCAACGTAATTACATCCTCTTTCTAAGAAACCAACTCATATGACAACAACTAGTTAGTCAACAACCCATCTACCTACACATGACAATTCAGTACCTAATTTAAACAACACATTACCCTAGGTTGCTACACCCATAAAACAAAATAGCTACTAGTCTATGACTGCCACATTCTCTATGCTAATACTCTCGATACTTACTCACAACTAGTAAACTTCTTGATCAAATATTTTTAGGTTCACTTTGAATTACTTGCTTACACACATTGACAACAATTAACCGATTTGCAACGTTTTGAAAATACATAGAATGAAACTCAAGCCCTAAAATCAAACACAAAATACCAACAATCAAGACCTACTTACGTTAAGGAATTTAAATTCTTAAGTCCAATTTTTCATCTAACTAGTTAATCAAATACCAAATAAATCAATTTAGACCTTTATAAAAACAACTTAACTCACTTAAAGAATTATCTGGTCTACCATATCCAACTAATAGGCAAAAGGTGGTTGATCAGGTACTCGATGCAGTCTACTTAGCTAGCCATTTGCCCCTTTCCTCTTTGTTGACCAATGCATACATGCAATCAATTGTACTACCCACCAATTTGTAACATCGCCTAGGTTAACCAACAACACAAAAAAAAAAAAAACAAAGATTTAACTTTTAAACTCCAATTCTTTTATTAAAACTTCATGAATATGAATATCTTTAAGAAATCCCATTAACATGTACTTGTAATAACCTTAGTCCAACTCCAATTGATCAATTATAAAATTGATAAACTCCTAATCTATCCTTTTGCAAAGATCTCATAAGAATTCCTAAAATGCCCCCAACTAGACTCTACTTATAATCAAACCATGATATAATTTCTATAAGGTTAGCAACAAAAAGCGAAAATCCTAAACATAGGATTATAAGAAAGAGAGAAAAGGCTTTCATGGATTTAAAGACAACTCTAAATTACATTGGATTTCACTTGCAAATGTAATTAAACTTGCTATATCTCTTCAATACCAAAAATATGCAAATTAAATCCTTCTTCTCTAAAACCACTAAATTATGCAAAATCATTAATCTCTCATTAAGATTAGTTAAAGGTCTACAACAAAGTTTATGGCCCTTGATAGAGGAAAGAAAGGGATAGTTTACTATGAAGAGTAACTACATTTGACTCAATAGAAAAGGAAAATAGGTTAAGTTTTTTAAAAAGGGAATTATTGAATTGTCCTTACTTTTGAAGAGTTTTATGCAACATATCAATAGTAAACATTAGATCAAATCACAAAATATCAAACATAAATTAGAAAGTGTTTGAAGTTATATTGCTTTGTAAGCTAATGAGAATGAAAGGTTAACACTATGTTTGATAATTTTAAAAAGAGTGGAAATGAACATAAATAGGTGGGAAAGAAAAGAAATGAAAGGAGAGGAAAGGAAAAGAAATGTACTTTTCATTTCTTGCTTAAAATTTGGATTCATGTGATGGAAATGAAAGGAAGCAAGATATATTTCCTTTTTATATTGTTTGGTTGATATGATAAAGGAAACAGAAAGAATTGATTTGATAAACTAAAAAATCTCTTAGTTTATTTTTCTTAACTCTTTACTTTTAGGGTTATTTGTAATTTTATGTCATTTCCACTCGTTTTTTGTTATTTCCTCTCCAAAAGTAGAAAGGAATCAATTAGGATTAAAAATAGAAATATTTCCAATGATTTCTCTCAATTTTCATCATTTTCAACTTTCATTTTAAATATTCAAACATAACATTCTCATTAGTTTCTTTCCATTCCCTCAACTTTGTTCTGATTTCTCGTTTGCCAATCATAGTGTAAGTGCTTTAATTAGTTGCTAGAGAAGCTTCCTAATTAGGCTTATGTTTGCTCCGATTAAGCAATACGTTTAGATCAGATCATAAAATATCAAACATAAACTTAGAGAAATAGCAAGAGAGACTGTTTGAAGTTTTGTGGGGTTCGAATCAAAAGAGGTCACGTGCATGCTGTATAATAGGTCACACTACACGTGATTAAGGAAATTATTTGAATTGTATGTATAAGATGATAGAGTGAGTTAAGATAAAAAGTAGGAGTAAAAAGTCTTAGTAAGCTCTAACACGCTAGGTGATAGATGAAGAAGCGCAATGGCATCAAACTTCACAATTAATAAAGAACGGGATTGTGTTTTTGTGGTGTTTAAGTGTTTGATCTTTGAGACAGAATTCTAGTAGAGTAACGACATTAATAGGAATTTGTCTACTGTTCAAATGGGGAAATAAATGAAGTATTTATAGGAGATGGTAGGTGAATTCAATCCATTGAATCATGATATTGATCAATGGGTAAGATTTAAGCCTTTCATATATGGGTATCAAGTGGGCTTTTTCCATAAGTTTAGGCCTAAATAAAGGGCTTTATATTTTATTAGTATAAGTCTAACCAAAAAAGGTTGAATTAAACTAACCAATCCAACAGGCCCTATTCCAAGCCCACCATACCAAATATCTCTTGATCATCTCAAAATCTTATAGGCTTGATTCTCCAGACCCTATCACCTTAAGTCAAATAATCAAATCCATTTCATTATGGGGCTTGAAGCCCATGAAACAAATTCAGCCTTTTACATTTTGGCCCCTAACCAAAGTTTTTCAGATAGAGTCGAAGGGAATTAGGTATCGAATGAGCTTTTCAATTGACTCTAGCATATGTATGCTAGAGAATAGCTATGCTACCCCCATATTCATTTAAGAATGGGCTCAATATGCGAATTCAAAGCATCTTCATAGTACATATCGTTTCTTGACTAAATTGAGTTGTAAATGTTGTATGCTAAACAAATCTTTTATGTTGCACTATGACTGGTAGGTATGGGGTCTTCTCATTTACAAAGTTCGCTCAATCAGAACTCAAACACATTTCTTCAATAATTGAGTAGCTTTACGCACCATATCTTTAATCCATCTTTTATTCTTTATTAAACAGCTCTCGATATGTAGAATCTGTACTTCATATCGTAACTTGAATTGGTATCATCTCACTTTTGTTTACTGTAATGAGTATAATAATCATTGATACTGTGTTTTGCACATTCTATCATGTGCCAAGACCCCATATGAACTACCGCTTGTATTTGGCCGCCAAACAAACATATATCAATTAGCCTAAAAAAATTACATGAAATGTGATAAATACATGCCCATTTCTATACTCATAATTTCCACACACACCCTTCTTCCATGATTCAACTTCAATATTCCTACTCTAATGATTTGGTTAAAATGCATAGATAAGGATGAAGGATTCATAATAGAAAATTTCCCTTACTGTGTGAAGAACATGTGTCACGATTTGGGTTACTAGGGAATATTTTCCGTTATGATATTATCTTTACAAATATACATGCCTCGGTCATTCTTGCTTTTGCTCTTTATATTGTATACACATATTCCAAAATATACACACACCCCAGACATTAGATTCATCTTCTTACACATCCTTGTCCCTTTCATTCCTCATACAACCAGATCCATTTTCATCTCGCATAACATTCTTCCTTTGTTATCTCATTATTACTTCATTTTTTTTTTCTTTTTCTACTCCAATTTCTCTAGCCATTCCTTTCACATTCACATCTCTGCTCTTTTCATCATTTCATCACCTTCTTTCATATCTTCCATACATTTTTTTCTTTCAATTTCATTTTGTTTCGGCATATACACTTCCTTATTATTTTTTTTTTTTTCTACATAACAAGTTTCCTCCCATCCCAAATACAGTTTCTTTCAATTTCATCTCTCGTTTCATCATTTCATCAATGCTTTTGTGCCGAAGACAGTTGAGCTCAAAGGCCAATGGGGATCGTAACCGAGGTAGAGTCTTTGTGGAAGGTGAATGGAATTGATTTAGTTCCAACCGAAGTACCGACACTGGCATGCATGCATTGCGACGATGGTAACTCTTGGAGTTGAGCTTGAAGTAGAAAGTAAAACCATTATTGGAATTCCTTAAACGAGCATAATTTGAACATATTGTCTATTATAATTTACACCAATACAAGTGAGTGACTCTTTCATTCCCACATTTTGGCCCTTCTTTCTTCTTCCTCCTATATCTATATATGTGTGTATGTGTGTGTGCATATATATATATATCTTCCTGATTTTCCATTTCTTGTTTGTTCTCATATTACATTGGTGTCTTCGAGCAGTTGTAGATAGTCAAGTGATCTTTCATCGACTTCAGCTTGAAATCGAACTAAGTTCAAATCTCTGTAATCTTTTACTGACAATTTCTTACTAACAATTCCACAATGCGATGACAATGTTTTTGTACTTCGAATCCGGTTGCCCTTGAATTAATAATGCTTCCCCTTTTTTCCTCTTTTTTTTTTTAGCAAGTCACTTATATGTTCGTGAATACTGTTATTGCTTTAGTCGAATACTTACTTTCAATATTTTTTGAACTTAGTTTGCTCGAGCCCCCAACTTTCTCGCGTTTGATAAATCATGGCGTTGAACCAACATCCAGTTTCATTGTCCTTAGTACACTTTATTGGTCACTCAGTCCTTCATATCTTATCCAACAATGGCCGCATGATAGAAGCATTCTCAACAACTTGACCTTCCATAACGATAGATTCATCCTTTAGATGGCGATACTGGACTACATCTCTTGGAGATATGGTCCCGAACCCAATCACCCATGATAGGACCGCTCTAGAACCCGATGTTCCTAATGTACAATCGTACGAAATCGTGCCATTCTCATTGCTTCAACTATTCGACATAAAGTAAGCAAGTCTACTAATTACCTCGCATAGCGGCTGCAAAGAGAGACTGCAATAATTAGTCTGCGCATCGTTTGTCAGGTTCTCGCGTAATTGATTCCGAAGCTACCTCCAACATCAATAAACCTTATACTAGTCGCAAGGTGGACCGACTCACAATAGATCTGGATGGCCTCTTGCCCCTTTGAAACCCCCTTGTATCTACACCTAACAAGATTCGCTACAACTAGAGGTACATGCTGCCCCTACTTGTCTAGGGGATTTAGGTTATTAACTGAAGGTGGCTTTGTGGTTCTTGAGTGAGCTGAGGCTGACTACGGACTTGCTCCAGCTTATATTCTTGCTCTTGAAGAGCCTTTCTCAGATGTGAAATTGAGAGGTAGGTTTGGTGTTTTGGAACATGGTCAGGATTTTCAGGACTATTGAAATAGGGAGGGGGTCGGAGTACACAAGAAGGAGAGAGAGTGCCGATGCATGATGTGTTTATGTGAGAATGGGGTCGAGCACACAAAGATACGAAGAGGGATTTGCAGAAGTGTGTCTGAATACACAAAGAGGGAATATACAAAGAGGGAGGGGCGAAGTGGTCGAGGGAAATGACCATAAGGGATTTTAAATTGGAAAATGTGTGACTTTAATAAGTTTGAGTTTGTCTTGGCAGATTCAGGGAGAGGAGAAAGATGTGATGTTTTGGAGTTTACGAGGGGAGGCAATGATTATACACTGTTATTTTTTCTTTTTCTTTTTTTTTTTTTACTACTACTTGATATCCCACTTATAACTTTTGCATTGGAGCTAACTAATGAGTATTTCTCTTTTTCCTTGTCCAATACTTAGTATTTTTCATAATGCTGAATTTCTTTCTTTTTATCATATGACTAACGAATTCTTATCACTTAACTTCATAGGTGATTTTAAAAAATGGGCAAAGAATCTAAGAAGAAGATACCCAAGAAGAGCATGAGTAAATAGATATTAACCATTTAGGATGGTTGCATTCCAGACATGCCTTTACCATAGGACAAGTGACCTGACATAATGATGAGAGAAGATTCCTTTTGGAGTGATATGAGAAGATAAGACTTGTATAAACAACCGATTACTCAAGGTACCCCACACTTCATCAAGTGAGAACCTCAGGTGCATAAGAGGCAAAGTATAAAAGGAGATTCAATACTCTAATTTAGAAATGAGAAGAAAGAGCTCCCACTATCTGAAGGCTTATTTTGCTTCCCTCAAATACCCATAGCCAACTGGGCTAATGGGGTAAATCATGTATTAAGCAATTGGGCCTATGTTGTTACTTTAGAGAAGGTAGATGTATATTTTCCAGTGTATATTTCCTCTCGTTTTAGCTTTCCTTGGTCCAACGACATGGAGATTTAGAAGGCATTGATGTGGCGTTGGAGCACTCATGCACATACATTTGTGACTATATGGGGTGAAATTACACCAACTCTTGAAGACATTAGTATACTTTTGCATCTTCGTGATTTCAACACAATTGATATCACCACTTCTATGATTTCTAAAGAGGATCGAGATCTAATCTCAACTTTAAAGGCTAAAAGAAAGAAAGCCATAGACACCTATAAGAAAGCTACTTTTAATGCCTGGGTGAGACATTTTTTCGAGGGAAATAGGGAATACAAGTGAGCACCAACACTCCTACTTTTGTTGGCTATCATTGTACGTGTTTTCTGGTGGCCCAAAAGATGGTGTAAGCCCATGTTTCTTCCACTTAGCGATCCATATAGCGCGTAAAGAGTGTTTCACCCTGGGATTGTTTTACTTAGGATCATTATACTGGCATCTCGATCTTTATCACAAGGCTTCCATTCAATAAATGGGTCAGTATACTATCGTGTCCCATATAGATGTAGTATATCTTGCATATTTTCTTTTATGAGTGGTATAAGGGGTACTGTGGCTCCTGTCTTGATGAGCCCAAATGTAGTAAGCCACGAGCTTGGCCATAGATCAATAAGCAACCTTTAGGCGTTTTATTGGATGTTTTGGACAACTATAAAAAAGTCACTTTTCACCCTTACACCAACAAGATACCCAGATACTTGTGATTCCTACATTTTTACCCAAAAGGATCAAGGGATATTGCGGATTTACTTAGTACAAGGGAAAGACTTGAGGCTGGTGAAGCTGGTTTCATCCCTTGGCGCTTGCCTAGAGGTCTCCCATCTTTACTTACTAGGGTGACTCTTCTAGTCGTTATCTTAAGTGTAAGGAAATGTTATATGTTCTACACTAGGTCACTCGACAGTTTGGTTTCAACCAAGGTGTCCCCTTAACAATATCAATTGATGATGATTTCGATGAGTGCTATAGATTACTGAACCTAAATGACTTTAGAAATATCCGCTTAGGAGTAAGACAGTTTTTTTTTTTTTTCCATCTATCAATCCCTGCAGAATCACTTCCACCGATTAACTCACGTGTTAGACAGGTTGTCTAAAAGGCTTTAAGAAATATGTAACTACACCAGTTGAGAGTAAGCTTCCAGTGAGGAGTATTTATAAGGATGAATTCTTATTTTGAGCTCCTAGGGAAAGAAGAAGTCGCTTTCTAATGCAAAGAATAAAAACAAAAAAGACCATTTTAACCCCAAGTTACCTGCCATCAAACAAATCAAGCATTCACGAATTTATGAGGTATCTCGTTAATATCATCCTTTCAATATTTACATTTTGTATCTCATGACTTATTTACTCATCACTTTTCTTTGTTTCTTTATAGGACGAGAACAACAGGAATGTTACTCCTTTTTTGAAGGATGACAAGACATTCAAGAAGATTCCTTTCATTCTTTCTCCTTTCCTAGTCCAACATGGCTTTGGGAAAGTACCTTAAGCAAGCGATCATCCTATTGAGGTTGCCAATGATGGTGAAAGTGACGATGAATCCTCTAACACTAATGAATCTCTTAACGACATTGATGAAGATAGTGATTGAAATGATCCATCAGATAGTATTGGTAATCAAAAGGAAATTCAAGACTAAACCATCATTGAAGCAGATCAATCACAACAACCAACTAAAAATCAGACTCAAGCTTTAAAAAAGCTAAGCAATATTATTGATCGAGACAACCACGAGACCATGCACTTAGAGGAGGCTGATATCCAGGTATACCGAGGTTCTGAGGGTAACTATACTCTTTGATAGCCAGCCGAATAATATAGTAGATAGCATTTCCTCAATTACTATTGCAATTCATTATATCACCCTCTTCTACAATCAGATTCCTTTGCCAGTGGATCATGAACATATTGACCTTACTCTAGCTATTGAGGTGCTGAAGCAGATTGAAGGAGGATTATCCCTTACAATGGTGGTAGAGGCACCTCAATCTTCCAATGCATATTCTTAATTTCATGGATTCACAGTTCCATCAAATCTCTTACAATCGCTAGAGAACTTACGGGCTATGGAGGGTGATTTTTGGGTTGGATCAATCTGTCTTGGTACTGAGGTGATAAATACTATAATAACCTTCCTCGGGAAAGTTGCTTCACTTCTGGACAAATCCTGGGAATTAGTACCTATTCGAGAGTTATAGCTACTAGTAAGCAATGTTGCTGGAGCAAGTGGCATAAACTTCAAATTACCAAATATGGAAGCAATAGCCTTTGAAGCCCAAAAAAAATTAGAATCACAAGATATTATGGAGCGACACGATCGACTTGAGCTAAGCTTAAAGTGGTTAGGTTAGAAATGTAAAAACATATTGGGAACATACATCGCAAAACTTCCATTAGATCAGTGCTGCGCCATTGAGTGATCTCTGTTTAAGTTTTTTTATTTATGCTTTGGACTTTTTATGCATGCTTGTAGGAACTGAATAAGAGAACACTTCTCCTTTTTTACATGGACTTTCTTTCTTTTTTTTTATGTTTTTGGATGAATCATCGTACTGACTCAATTCTTTTACAAGCATTAAGAGTAGCATAATAGTTATAATGCACGTTGTATTTAGCAGCACAATCCTAATGTATGTCATAATAACTTTAGATTGGACCTTAAGAATTCATTTAAAAGAATAGAGAATAGAATGTTGCGCATCTTATGTGCAAGCAACATTTAACAATAATTTGCAATCTGTCATTAATAAAAGCAATATTCAACATATTAAGGGGGTATTACCCACTTTTTAGAGTATAAGATAGTGAAACCAAGTTAAGGTGTCATGTCATGCATCTAAGAGACAACACTCTTACTAGTCGGCATAACATAAACCCGAGGCTATCACGCATTTAGGAGACAAAGCTCTTACTAAGTAGTAGGGATGCTATACTTATCTCTAGATAAATGTTAATTAGCTAGACAATTGACTGAAAGCAAGCTCATATGACTGAAAGCAAGCTCATATGACTAGAGCCCCATATTTCATTTAAATTGTGATATATCTTACTTCTTACATATGAAACTTCTTGATGTATTAGAAGTTTATAGGTGCTATAATAGCATTAGTCCTAGGATTCCAAGGCTTGCAGTACTCGCTTTCATGTACCTCTTCAACAATGAAAGGCCCTTCTTACTTAGGTGTAAATTTCGGTGCTAAAATACTTCGATGCATATGCTTAGCTAAACGAAGTACAACATTGCCCTATTGAAATGATCTCTTCTTCACTAAGCGATCATAAGCTACTCCAAGTCTATGTTGATAGTTAATGAGATTACATTTAGCGATGTTATGCCTCTCATCTAATGCTTCCAAGTCTATCATTCGTAGTTTATCGAGTTCAAGTTTAGCATTTATGGCTAGTCTGGCAAATGGAATTAAAACCTCTATTGGAACCATCGCCTCAACCCCGTATACCAACGAAAAAGGAGTCGCTCGCGTCGACCTTTGTTTTGACGACCTATAAGCCCAAAGTGCCAGTGGTAGGTTATCGTGCCATTTCTTATGATTGTCGTGTACCATATAACTAAAGACTTTTAATAAACTTTTGTTTGTTGCCTCAACTTGCCCATTCCCTTTTGGATAGTAAGGCGTAGATTTGATATGATTGATATTGTAAGAAGCCAATAGTTGTTGAACATGAGAATTTATGAAAGGAGTCCCATTGTCGGAAAGGATGCGCTTCGGGATCCCAAATCAACATATAATGTTCTCCTTTATAAAAGTTGCCACAACTAGTTCCATTACTTTTTTCAGGGGAATTGCCTCTACCCATTTCATAAAGCACTCTATCCCAACCAATATCTAAATATATCCCTTTGATGGAGGATGTCTAGGTCCAATGAAATCGAATGTCCATGTGTGGAAAGGCTAAGGGGTTGTAACACTATGATGTATAATCGCAGGGGCATGGAAAGTATCACCATGTTGTTAACAAACACCTCCTAGTGAAATTGAAAGCGTCTACCTCCATTGTAAGCCAATAATATCCCCTATTGAGTAAATAATAATACAACTTTCTTCTTCCCTGATGTTCTCTACACTCTCCAGCGTATTCCTTAATCAAAACCATTTCGATTTTAGGAAAGGCAATGTATTTTAAAGGTTTCCCCATGAATGATACCCTATAAAGTTCACTTTCATGCATGAGATATTTTCTAACCTTGCATTTTATGAGTCTAGCATCCGTATTATTCATAGGTAACACATTATTTTCTAAGTAGACAATATACGGATGCCTCGAATCTACTATGCTAGACACAAAATTGCATTCACCTTGATTGGGTATCTCAAAACATTTGCGACAATGTGTTTGGACTTGGAATACATCCTTCACCATTAAGAGCCAATAATAACCTACGCGTTGAATATGTCAATATAGCGAAGGCCTCTCCTCTCCACACCAAATCTAGTGATATTTTTCCAATTTAAGACGAGCCTCCTTTGCTCCGATGCAATAAGACAATATACCCTCTATGCCTTTGTAACACAACATTCCCTTGATCTTGATGAAGTTCTTCAATGTTAAAACAGAGGCTACACTATGGTACATTAACTATTCCATAAGTGAGATGTAACAATCATTCTGTGCCTCTTCATCTTTCTCAAGGAATTTCAATGCTATACATGGGATGGATTTCTTAACTACCTGGACATTTACACTATCACTTGTGTCTTAAATTGGAATCTTGGATGTTAGAGTGGTTACTGCATCAACATATCGATTCGTAGATCATGTTGTGTGCTCATATTGCACAGAGTCGAACTTTCTAATAAAGTTTTGTACTGTAACCCTATAAGGCACTAACGTAGGTTTCTTTAGTCCAAATTTGCCTATAGCCTATTTAATGATTAAGTTTGAGTCACCTCGAACACATAAATTATGTGCCCTGACTTCTTGTGCCGACAATAAACTAAGTAACAATGCTTCATATTCAGCCTCATTATTAGTGCATCGAAAATCAAGTTTGAATACCAATGGTACTTCATGACCCTTCGGTGACATTAATACAATTCTAACTCCTTAAACTCGATTTCCTGTTGAACCATTAAATTGCAATATCCATTCTTCTTTTGTTTCAACCATAAAAGCATCCTCATGAAACTCTATTGGTATAGTATTCGTACTTAAGCCCTCTTACGCATTTAGGAAATATGCTAAAAGATTAGCTAAAGCTTGTGACTTGACAGCTTTAAGGTATTGCACCACAATATCAAACTCTCTAAGAATAAGTAACCATGTTGCTACTTGTCCTAACAAAGCTAATTGAGACAATAAGTATTTGATCAAATAAGATCGAGTCACCAGATGGAACTTGTGTGCAAGAAAGTAATGATGTAGTTTCTACATGGAAAATACCAATACGAGACAATATTTCTTGTAAGCCGAGTAATTGACCTTACTCCCCTGAAGGGTTCGACTCAGATAGTACACAGGTCGCTCTTGACCTTCTATTTCTTATGCCAGTAAAGCTCGAAGAGATCTGTCGATAGAAGTAAGATATAAGACTAAAGGCTTTCCTTTGATGGGCATAGTCATAGTCTGCGGGGAAATCAAGATTGTCTTAATCTTCTGAATCGCCTCTTCATGGATTTGATCCCATTCAAACGAGACTCCTTTTTTCAAAAGTTGATGTAACGGGTATGAAATTTCTGCAAGTGTAAGCATAAACCTTCTAATGTACAACACCTTCTCATAAAGGTTTCAAATTTCTTCAAGGTAGTAGGAGATAGCATTGATCTTATGGTTTATACTTTTGCAGGATTAACATCAATTCCTTTTTTATGCATAATAAAGCCAAGAAACTTCCCTAAAGACACACCAAAAACACACTTGAAAGGGTTTATGCGAAGTTTATATAGCCAATATCGTTCAAAAACCCTTTATAAATGAACCAGATGATCATGTGCTTTTCTAGACTTGATGATTATGTCATCAACATACTCCTCAATATAGTTATGCATCATGTTATGACATAAAGCGGTCATTGCCCTTTGATATGTGGCACCTACATTGTTAAGTTCAAATGGCATGATGGTATAATAAAAGTTGCCAACTAGTGTACGAAAGGTTGTACACTCTGTGTCTCCTATCGCTATCTTAATTTGATTATATCTATTAAAGCCATCCATAAATGAAAATAACTCATGACCTGCGGTTGCATCTATCAAAGTATCAACATTTGGTGAAGGAAAATCATCCTCAGGATAAGCCTTGTTTAGATCCCAAAAGTCCACACATACTCTTATCCGTCTATTCTTCTTCCTTACAGCAACAATATTAGTAAGTCGGGTAAGATGTTCCATTAGCCTTATAAAACCAGCTCATAACAATTTCTTTACCTCCTGCTTGATTTGCACTTCAATCTCAAGATGAAAAATTCTTTATTCTTACTTTATAGGTGTAGCCCCAGGAGCGATATTCAGTCTATGCATTATAAAGCTAGGATCCAATCTAGGCATCTCTTCGTGAGTCCATACAAATATGTCCTTGTATTCTTTTAACAACTCGGTAAGATGAACCTTTGTTTCCTACAGCAGACTCTTACTAATGAAGATTGGTCATCGTGACTCTCCTAGTCCTGCCAAGTCCAATTCTTCTATTTCCTCAGCCTAAGGTTTCATTTGATCCTATAATTATTGTGGGCTAAGCTAAACTTCTTAGACTGGTGTAGGATCTGAAGAAGATAGGTACACTTCCTTAGATCCCTCAAATCGTCGTAAGCGATACATACACCTTCCATCCTCTCTGATGAAACTTTCAATTTTATTAGATTGCTTATTCTTCTTTCTCCCTCCACGAAATCCACGCATCCTTCTCTTCTTTTATTGGTCCTCTTGAGCTTCCTCCCATGTAGGCAAGGGAACACCAAATGGCTTAGCTATGGCTATTTCCCCATCCTTAGCAAATTCATCAAAGAATCCCAATTCAGTAAAATAAGACTCATGTTGTTCAAATGGATTCTTCACAGCTAGAATAAACACATCTTTCCCATTCCAGTGTCCTTTGATACATTGATATAATGTTGAAGGAATTAAATTATGATTGTGCAACCACTTTCTACCCCTAAGCAAGTGATATTGTACGAGCACATCGACCATATGAAAAGTAGTGGTGCTATGAATAAGTCCAACTTTAAGATCAACATTAACATATCCAACAAAGTTAGTAGGGACATTATTGAAGCCATTTATTGATATAGGTTGTCTAATTAAGCGCCAAATATCAATCCTTGCAACTTTGAATGTATTCATCTATATTATATTCAAGGAAGAACCTTTGTCAATGAACGTTCTTTTAACTAGATAGCCATTAAGAATACCTTCCACATATAATGGATACTTATGGTTAGAGCTTTTCATACACATATCTGCTTCAATGAATAAGATGGCATTCTTGTGTGCCCTGGCCATTCTCTTTATGAGCTATGCTATGCTACACTTTGTATATTAACCCTAAAGATCTACATAAGTGCAATTGCTGCTGTAAGTCTAGCAATTTCATCAAAACCCAACAAGTTGAAAAAGTTTCTAAAGTTTGCAGTCTTTAAGAATGTTGTAACAAGAGGTGGGTGCTCATCATCGTGAGCTTCCATAGACTTTCCCTTACTCCCTAAAGGCTATATGTCAACCATTTCAGTCATAGAGGGGTCATGGCTAATGGCAATGACAATACCTCTTTGGTTGTTATGAGCCGAAAGCAGATTATTCCTGACGTCATTATTGTCTATAATTAACTCTCCATGTGCAACTTTTTTGTTAAATATTCTCTTTAAAGTGAAACGATCCTTAGTTGGATGACCGACAGTCCGATGAAATCTACAGTACTTAAGATCGCTCTTCTCTTCATTTGTATGAAGACGCTCAACCCTTAGGACATTGCCAAGAAAAAGGATGGAGAAGGGAGAGCCTAGCCGACTTGTCCATGCCGAGAAGAAGATTGCCAAGAAAGAAAAAGCATAGGACAACAAGGCCCGAGATGTGAAATGTTTCAAATGCTTAGGCTACGGACACATTACGTCCCAATGCCCAAATAAGAGGGTCATGGTCTTGAAGGACAAAGGGCCCAAGGCTCAGATTGAGAGTCAGAGTAACAAGAGTTCGAAAGACTAGTTGATAGAAAAAGATATCTCTATTGAGGATTTAGATAAACTCTTAGCTATGGCAATACGAGCCAACCTGAATGCAAATCCTGGATAAAGGAAAAATTTATTTCATATACTATGTTTGGTGGATGGGAAGACCTGTTCCTTAGTTGTCAATGGAGGAAGCTACACCAACATTGTCTCTACCGAGTTAGTGGAAAAGATGAAGTTGCTGACCTATCCATACCCCCAACCCTATGGATTAAAGTGGTTTAATGACAAGAGTATGGTCCATGTGCATAAGGAAGCTCGAATAGCATTCAAGGCAAGGCAGTATGAAGATGAGATTGAATTTGACGTAGTGCCTATGAATGCCCCAAATTTGCTTCCTAACCGACCATAGGAGTTTGATTGGAAAGTGATCCATAACGGTTTCCTCAACACTTACGCTATTCAAAAGAATTGGAAGAGTTATTGCTTAACCCCTATGAACGTTGAGGAAACCTAAAGATACTTAGCACCCATGGTGAAGTGAAAGGGGAAGAGGAGTTTATTCGGCATCTTGACCCGTGCTCAATGTTTAACATTGAAGGCTTCCTTTCGGATCCGTAATAATGATGAAAATCAACCTCTAACCATATCCAAACTAAAGCTGACCAATCCCAAGCTAAGACCAATCAAGTTTTGTCGAAGCCAATCTAATAACAGAAGACCAAAGGAAAGAAAAGGAGACACTCGGCATCAAGTATATTGTCTACCAAGAAGCCGAGAGACCATACGATCGAGGACTCGAAGCCAAAGATCCAATCGGCAATTATGGGCCGACCTTTCCGATGTCTCGGCTGAGCACTGCGAGACTTCAGAAGCTCATCCTAGGACCCAAACATCCAATTGCCAACCCTACCTAATTTAGATCTTGCTCCTTCCAAGACAGGCTGAGTGACTGCATACCAACTTCTATTAAACGTATGATTTTATATTCTTATACAGGTTTTTTCTTATTTTATTTAGCGGCCCAATTCTTTAAGGTTTAAGGCTTTATACATTTTTTACAGTTTTACCACTAGGGTTTAGGACTTACTATAAATGGCAACATTTGTAATCATAAACAGAACAGACAATATAGAGACATAGTGAAGAATATTTCCATACAAAGTGAAACTTTCCTCTTTCAAGCAAAGATATACTTGAGCTACCATTTGCCGGATTATTGAGTGTTGATTAAACTCTCTCGTGTTCTTATCAATCTTGACCCTATGATTGTGGTGAACCCTCATTTGAGCTAGTTAGTGAGTTGCATCTAACCCTAATTTGAATCCAGAATAACATTTAGTGTTCGTGAGTTGTATTGAACTATGTTTTGAACTCAAACTCTTACTTGTGTATCCATCCACATTCACACTCAAAAACCCCCTATTCTCATTCTTACTCAAATCCATATTGCATCATCTTCCTTTCGAGATCTGTTGTCGTGTTTCATCTACATCACCATGAATCAAATTCAATTCTCTATAGATGTTATGTTGCTTTGTAAACTAATAAGACACAAAGTTTAACACTATGTTTGGTAATTTTGAAGAGAGTGGAAATGAGTAGAAATATGCAGGGAATAAAAAGAAAGGAATGGAAATGTACTTTACATTTCTTACTTAAAATTTGGATTCATGGGATAGAAATGAAAGGAGATGGGATATATTTCCTTTTTATGTTGTTTGGTTGACATGATAAAGGAAACAAAAATAATTGATTTTATTTTATTTTATTAAATAAAATATCTTTTCGTTTATCTTTTTTAACTATTTACTTTTAGGATACTTTGTAATTTTATGTAATTTCCACTCATTTTCCATCATTTCCTCACCAAAAGTAGAAGGGAATCAATCGGGATTAAAAATGGAAATGTTTCCAATAATTTCCCTCAATTTTCGTCATTTCCAACTTTTATTTTAAATATTCAAACATAACATTCTCAATGGTTTCTTTCCATTCCCTCATCTTTGTTTTGATTTCTCGTCTGTCCATCGTAGTGCAAGAGCTTTAATTAGTGGCTGGAGAAGCTTCCTAATTAGGCTTATGTTTGCTCCGATTAAGCAGTACATATAGTGGAGGAAGTATTATCCTCTCTCGGTCCGAGCTTTGTTTTAGTAAAGATGTGTTGTTGGGTTGGGGCCAACAAACTATCCAAAGAATTTGAGAAATAACTCAATAAGTGAGTGATTAGGGAAAGTGATGAGGAAAAATTCTAATAGGTTGGATATTTCAAAACCTTAGTGGTATAAATATTAATGTCCCAAGTAGATAAATTAAATTCGATTTTCTCGATTCTAAAATTGTAATATAAGAATTAGAAAAAAAAAAATGTATATTTCAAAACTTATAAAAACCATTCTATCTCACTAGAAACAAAAAGCTCATCTCATGGTTTCTTTTATGTCCTTTCTCGTTCTGCTTCTCTCGCTCTCCCTTATGAATGGATACAAAGATGAACTTACTATTGTTAAAGGAAATATGTACTAGTACTAGATATAGCGCATCTAGAGGAATAGAATGTTCCTCCAAGCACAATATATTCGTAGAAAACAGTACAAGCTTGGAACTGTTTGTTATCATTTTATATTTTGCTTGTTATTTATTACTTTTCCATAATTATAAAGTGTATCCGTAAGCAATATGTGTCACCATTTTAAAAATAAATAAATAATACCAATTACTCGTGGAACATCTTCCCCAATGTCTATAACCTTTTTATTAAAAAAAAAAAAATGTGTTGAGGAAGCTTGTTTCCATATTTTGCGATTTTTTGAAACTTCCATTTGTTTTTATGAGTTAAATTTTTACTGCTAGCGACTTTGTTCCGTATCAAAACTTGACGTAGGTAACATTAACATCACTAGCGGAATTTGGTAGACCCCGAAACATAATAAACCTTGATGGTTTTTTTTTTTTCGGCCAGAAGACCTTGATGGTTTGGGTAGGTCCCACATACTAGAAGTCACGGAATATATTTTATTTTTTATTTCCATATTTCTTGATCCAACTCCCACATGATAGACTATAAAAAAGGACTTTAAGTAATATATACCACTCTTTTTACAATCTTGAAAAATATAAATAATATTGGAAAAAATACGTTTTTAATTCTCCATTGTCCGTCATGTTTTATTTGAGTTTTAACTTCTTCTTCCCTTCTTTTTTTTTTTTTTTTTTTTTGCGCCTATAGAAAGCCTCAACTTTTCACAGAGCTTACAAGCTAATGCTTTTCTTAACACCGTCAAGCTTAATGTTCATATGATATTTGTCACATGGTAGCAGGTGGTTTGTCCAAATAATTTAAGTGAATATATAATACAAGTAAATATATACAAATTAACTAAAATAATAATAACCTTCGGGAAAAATAAAAAAGGAAAAAGAGCAAACGACGGGAAAGAGAGAGAGAGAGAGAGAGAAGTTTGTTGTATTTTTGTCATTATTTAGTTCATTCATCAAAATATGTTAATTTCTAGACGATGTTAGCTTTAAAATATGGATATTATGATGTTGGACATCAATGATTATCATCCATAAAAAGAAAAATGTCCCACATATTTTTAATTGAAATGATACCAAAAAGAAAGATAGAAAGATCAGACGTTTTAAGCCATATTTGATGACCTATTTATTTCAATTCGCTGGGGAACGAGATACCAATGATACGTGTGCCAAAATTTAATTAAGTAGTATAATTAAATTTAAAATATAAAACAATTATTATTCAACAATATAGATAATTAGAATAGATGAAAAAATCCATAAATGTTCTACTGAGTAGTAAATCATAAATCTGAATAGTTTAAGTGATACAAGTTTGATCCTCGTAAAAAGAAATATATATAATATATATAAATCTTCTTTTCTTGCAATTTTGTATGATATGTAAGTGAGCATGAATTCACAGCCTTATCACCAGGATTCGGACATTAGTCCATAAGGAAAAGAAAGAGTAAAAAGAGAAATAATAAATAGATATGTATACTTGGGCCCGTTGAGGTGAAGGCCCTTAACTCACTGGGCTAAAGACCCAAATTGATAAACACAAATCTACTACTCATTGTAATTCAAAATAATGAAGTTCACTTGTGCAGAAGTCCAGCTTGAAGATTTGGTCGTTTCTGATTTCTAAAGTCGGTGACTTACACGGCCGTTAAAGTATATATTAAAATTCGTCATTTTTAACAATTTTATCTTCTCTATTAGTCATATCGATATTTATTAGTGTCAGCATTTTTATGGAAAGATAGTGATCTAAAGGCTTCCTCCAACTATTATATACTACAACTATTCTATTCTATTTTTTTTTTAATGATCAATATTTATACTATTAAATTATATTAACCATACTAAAGTCTCATCCAATATTGTTCAAGTAGAAACCCAATGGTAATGATGAAATTTTTATCATCTGTTAATTTTTAAAATATCTACATTAATTAGGGAAACTTGCAACCATTAGTAATCTACATAGGTCAGGTAGATTTCATGGTGGGTCATGGACTCCATAGTGTAAATTTTACTTTAAAATTTGTAGTCATAAAATAAGATACAGATACACTCTCTTGCTCACGTTGAAATCTACTCAAGATTTGTAATCTATATGTTCCAGCTTCGAGTTTTACTGTACCTTGTATCTTCTCAAGGATTCCCACAAACTTAAATTATACCATATTGCTAATATAACCATGTTTCCTTATCTTATGACTCATTATTTTAAATCAAAATCCAGTGGAGTGGTCAAATGTATCTCAAATCTCCAAATTAAATCAATGTTCTAGCTCATATTTATTTATTTTGTTATTATTTATGTTTTTACTGAAAATTTGTTATTGAGATGAAGCCAGTGGAAGTACTCAACTTTCATTTTTTTTTTTAGTGCTTAAACTTTTAATTTGATCATTTTAGTAACTTATGATTTTTAAGTAAGACAAATTACGGTCATTATCATAAAATAGTAGGATAATAATATAAATATATTAATTTTCATTTTTATTTTTATTTTAATGTTTAAACTTTTTGTTCTATTTTCGTACTTCAACTTTTTAAAACAAAATAGGATGCAATACATATCTACCGACCTTTTAAAAAAATTACATAATTACAAATCATATAAAAAAATTACTAAATAACGTTGTTATATCATATCTTGAAGATGCAATATTATTATTTATATATATTTTATATCTTCAAGATGCGATATTACTATTTATATACTATTATTATATCACATCTTAAAGATATATCATAAGTATAAATACACTAATGTAGCATTTGAAGATGCAACATAGGTGCAAATAGCAAATATATGAATGCAACATTCCTACTTTTACCTACATCACATCTTGAAAATGCGACATATGTAAAATGCAACATAGTTATGATATTTTAGTAAATATCTTTTATATAATTTGTAATTATATAATATTTATTAATTTTGATGATAAATACATAAATTTCTCAATGAAATAAATAAGCATTCTTTATAATAACCTCTATAAAAATATTATAAAAAATTAATAGATAACAGTGAATAATTACAACAAACTAAAACAAAAGTATATAAAAGAACTGACTTAAGTCTTGAAATTTTAACTGATGTAGGTTTTGTAGGCAATATCTAACTTTTGAAAGCATTTATATCACCAAATAAAATTCAACGTATACTATATCATTACTATCATTATTTATCAATAACAACAACAATTAAAAAAAATTAAAAATGAATTAAAATGGGTACACGCTAATCATATTAATCTAGTATTAGTCCTTTCTAACTTCATGTGAACTAGTCTAACTTCAACCATCTCAACCTTGTATGACTTCACATAACTTGAGACAATCCCATACAAATACTTTTTTAACTCTATGCTATGAAAAGGTTAACATGATATTGATTTGAACTTGTTAATATAGAGTAAACTATGAGTTAACATGAAATTAACTTTATTGGCTTAAAGTTAAAAAGAAAACTAACAAATGATTGCTTCAATTTATATAGACCAAGTAATAATTTAGATGTGGAGTTAGTCAAAAATTAGAAAGAATTGACAAAATATCAATTTCATGGGTATGTTCCTATTTTTGCCATTTCTTTCTACTTATTATTGCTATTGTTATTTTTGGTGCTATCTTTTTTATATTGTTTTACTTAATGATGACGATAATGATGATAAATGAGAGATATAAAACTCGCAATAGTTAGATATTCTCTATAAAAACTATATGCATAAATAAAATTTTAAGAACAAAACTTATTCTTTTTAATATATTATTGTTAATTTTTATTTTATTGATATTTTATAATATTTTTATAAAAGTTATTGTGAAGAAATTATTTATTTACTTCACTTTAAAAATTGGAGTACAAAATGAAAAAAAAAAGTTTGAGTGCTAAAATGAAACAAAATGAAAGTTGATGTATTTATATTATTATCCTACCATATTATGAACTATCATTATAATAGAGATATTAATTTATTTCGTTTAAAAATTTGAAGTACTAAAATACATAAATATAAAGTTTAGGTATTAAAATGAAAAGATTTTAAAGTTCAAGTACTTCGACAAACCTCCCATTTGTTATCATTTCATTTAAAAGTGGTACTAACTTACAATTTAAATATCATAATTTTCAATGTGAATAGCTAATAATATTTTAATTTCGAATAAAAAAGGTTAGAAATCTCACCAATTCCACTAAGTAATGTGAAACCTATGTAATGTTTGGTTGACAAAATATGATGATATGAGAATAGTACAATGTGGCATGAGAAAAATAATACAATAGCTCTCTTCTATCATGTTTATGTGTATATTATGATATACGATTTTTATGATGTTTTCTATTTGATATATATAAGAAATGCACTAGATATTGTATTCTTAAAATAATAAATTTTTATATTTTTTCATGTTTATTGGATCACTTTTTTTTTTATGTTACTCAAACAAATACAACTAGGTTTGCTTCCTGTTCACGAGGGTTGCAATCAACTCAAGCACTTATCCTCTTTCTTCCACATATCATCATTATGTTCACACTTTGCTTTATCCCAACAGAATCACCAAAATGCAGATGTAGATATATGGATTTAGTTTATGTCATCATATATGAAAGGCATTAATCTCCTGCTTCTTATGACCTTGGAGGAGTGACAAGATTGCATGTCATTATCAAGAAGATGACCTAGATAAAGCTTAAAGAAGAGAAACAAGCACTCCAACAATTTGATACACTTATGATAGCCAAGAAGCTCAAGAGTGCCAACTTCACTATTTTTGAGATCCAAGTAAGAATGACTTGAGTTTCAATTTTCTAGTCTCTATTCAAACCTTAGGCATAAAAGCTTGATTGTAAAGTTAGCTTCTATATTCTCCTAAATGTATCATATAGAGAGAAACTCTTGAGTACCTTTTATAGTTTAGAGCTAGATGACCACCATTGAATTGCCTTGGTAATGGAAAGATGAGATGAGCCGACCCTTTTAAACACTTCTAAGTGTCTCAGCTCAATATTCTAGTTCTAGTGAGTGCATGAAGTTAAGAAAGGCTAAAAGTGGTCTAGCTAGTCTTGATGGTCCCATTCTAACCTTATTAAACTAAATTCCACAAGTCATTTAGAATATTGAACTTGATTTCTTATATCCAAATAATCAATCGTTGACCATTAAGTCTAACCTAATTTAATATATATGAACCACTTTAGTCCCTATTAACATATAGAAAATTGTTGAAAAAATGTCGGGTACATCTTGGTGTATATTAACAAGTTACCACTTGGACAATATGGACCTGTTTTACTATTTAAATTTTCAATTTGCACATCCAAATTTGTAGAAAAAGAATTTACTTAACACTAAATAATAAAATATCCTCGTTGAAGTTAAGGGGAAAGCTCTTTCTATATTTTTATTTAGTCCCATTAACATGATACTTGGAAGCTCTACATTTTTTAAATCCGGTGACATGTTTTATGAAAAAACAATTATTTGAAAACAAAAAGTTTTTTTTTTTTTTTTACTTTGATATCTTTATAAGTATTGTAGAGACATATCTTTTTTATTTCAACTATTATATAATAATTTTGACGGATGAGAGAATTAAATTTGACTAATTCTATTAGGAAAATAATCTTCTTGGCATATACGCAACTTTTCATGCGTTTGTTTTTGGGTGGACGTGTGGTCCGTCGCTCGCATTGCAAGGTAACCACGACAACGACGACAGAAGAAATCGAAACAAAACTTGGATCCACGTTAAAAGCTGTCAAAAGAATGTTATGTATAAATAAAACTAGATACATGTAAGGAAGGGGAGCAGGTGAAGCGTGAAGGTCAAAGCTTGACTGGGACCTTTTTTGGATTGTAACTGCCAACAGCCAACTGGCTATAGCCGTTGTGCTTCCTACGGCCTCGTGGACATTAATGATTCGATTATTGTCCTTGATGATCTACCCAATGTCCCACTTTTTACCTTTCCACGTGATGTCCTTTTAATTACGATGCTTTGCTATTTGAGTGCATTAGATATGCCATTACAATGATAATTTTGTATTAAATGGTTCTTATTATAGCTAAAATTTAACTAATTCATCTTATTATAAAAACAATATTTATATCATTAAATTATAAAAATTTTAATAATAAACAAATTTTTTTTTAAATTTTGACTATAATTAATAAATGGATAAATTAAAAAGGGGCATGAGATTTGACCCAACTCAAAAAAGATGAATTAAGATAATATTAAATATAAAGACCCAATATCACCCTATACAGTACATGGATTGCAAACAAGTCTAAGATTACTTTACAATTTTCGATACTATAATTATATATATCATGAGAAAATCGAATATTATAAATTATAAATTTTCTATTTAATTTGATCAACAAATATCTGAAAATATCGATTAATATTCTCTACGGCACAATATACACAAAAGTATCTAGGTGGCCTGTTGGTCGTTGTACGTCCGCCCGAAGCATAATTGGATACCATTTCATTTATTATAATGCTAGCCCTAAGCATACGTGCGGAGTACTTTAACTTAATCTGAAACCTAGGGACAAGAAAGTAGGTTTTAAACTACCTCAGGTTTTCGTCAGTTTATGATTGACTTGGAAGTTGTACCCTAGCTATAGCTGTTAACATGAGATTAACTTTTAGATCAACGTGTTAACATTACATGAAATTTCAATTAAATATGACGAGTATATTATTAAACAATAAAAGTTAGGTGTATATATATATTTTTCAATTTTTTATTGTGAAATTGAATGTAAAGTTCCCTATTAAAAAAAAATAATCTTTTTTCCAATATCATAAATTCTTAACTTTATAGGATGGTTATGGATACCTTTTGTAAAATTGAAAATTAAGTTAATCAGTAAAAATGAATCAATATAAATCTATAAAACTTCATAAAAGACAAAAGAATTAATCTTAAAAATTATGCAATAAAAGTGTTGTTGGAAAAGCTTTATCTAAGAGTTTGAGACTTTGATTGATAATCCAAAATGCATAATTTTTTTTTTTTTTTGAGATGAATCTATCACTATCATCCAGTTTCTCTAATATTGTAATTGTTTAATTGTTCCTTTAGTTCGATACGCGTATGGTTTTTATTTTTTTATTTTTTTTCCCAATCTATAACCATTCCACGTTGTCTTTCAAGTCCGCAATCCCGGACTGCATGTAGTGATCCCAAAAGACGGTCGATGTTGTGAACGCTGCAAAAAGTCACAAAACTTCCTAGAAAAAACACAACATAAAAGTAATCGTAATGAAGCTTGGAAATTAAGCAAAAACAATGCTAATGAAAAGGAATATAAGAATAAATTAATATTGGAATAGATTAGGAAAGCAAACTCTGAAAAGCTGAATACAGCGAGGCACGTTCATCGTTGGACCCATTAAATGTGGAAAGTTTACATATCACGCACTAAATTTCTTTGGTTCTTCGTTGCAAACCACTATTTGCTTGTATGGAAATTCGGCCGGTCTTTCTTTACTCACACACACGCGGTTATATATGAATAAAAGGAAAGAAAAAATAAATAAGCATATTAAAAGCTATTAATATGTGACAGCATATGATTAAAAGAATATCATTTAAGAAAGGAGCAATTAGTGTGTTGTACTTGTGATCCATAGTTATAATTTATTTATTTTTTCCTTTTCATTTTTAATTATCGAGTCATTAACAAATTTCTAAGAAATACTAGGATATTTGCACCTATTTTTTTACTTTCTCTTTTGACCCACTTTTAGATGTCATTTAAGCAACCTAAATAATGATTATCTTCGTTTTGAGTTTTCTCGTTGAGGGTATCTTTTTTCTTAAGGGAATCTGAGAAGTGCTAGACTATATATATATATATATATATATATATATATATATATATATGGTACTGCTTCCTTAAAGAGGGGGGTAGTCACTTATTGGCCATTATGATGTTTTAGGATTTCGATTTGACTGATTTTTTTGCTTCCACTTTTAGCTTCTAGCTAGGATCAAACACAAACGGCTCTATTTTCCTATTTAGCTTCTTTTTTCTTTTTCTTTTCTTTTTTTTTTTTTCTTTTCCAATTCATTTGATTTGGTTTCAAGAGGAGGGGGGGTGGGTCTTGTGATTTGATTCATTCGGCTATGTCGCATTCACAGCAAAAATACAACAAACCGGTAGAGAGGACTGACGCAAGAGGAATGGACGAGACGACTTACACAAAGATTTTTGTTGGTGGGTTAGCTTGGGAAACACAAAAGGAAACCATGAAACACTACTTTGAACAATTTGGAGAGATCTTAGAAGCTGTGGTGATCAAGGATAAGAATACTGGGAAATCAAAAGGATATGGATTTGTAAGTTTCCCACTTGTACACATCTTTCTTTTTTCCAAATTGCCCGACTTCTGTATATCCGATCCTTATAGACTCTATTACAGTACTTACTTTAATTTAATAGGTTTATATAGAGTAGACCAATTTCGTGTTCGATTTTTTTTTTTTTTTTTCCTTATGATTGGACTGACTACTTCCTAAAACGTGAGCCATCATTCATGCACGGGTTAAATTATGGCTTGTGTTTTTTTACTCCAAAGAAATGTCCCCAGATTTGAATCTAGGACTTCGTTCGATTTTTCATCTGCTTTCCTTAAAATATGTCGTTTTTCTGAAAGTATCTTAAAAAATTTGATCTTAGGTAACTTTTAAGGATCCAGAATCAGCATGGAGGGCATGTCAAGAACCTTACCCAATCATCGATGGAAGGAGAGCTAACTGTAATTTGGCTGCTTTTGGAGCACAAAAGAACCCTTCATCTCTTCCTCAACAAGGCATGTAATAATATTTTATTCATATTTCGATGGAATCAAAGCTGTGCAACTCTATTTATTCCTTTTAATTCTTAAAATGGGTCCCTTTTTTCATGCTGAGCGATTTCAAAGATTAAAATTTTATTAATTTTAAAGATTCAGTCCCTTTCACAGAGCCCGTTTCGAAAGAAAATGTGTCTGACTTCTCTCGTTTTGCTGGGATGCAGGATTGGAGAAGCTAAGGCAGAAATCGGCACACATGGCATCCTCCAGCTTTGATGGCACATCCGTATATATGCACCACACTATGCCACATAGAGGATATGCCTACTCCACATACGGGTAAATCAAGAATCAAGAAGATATTCAATATAACTTTTTATGTATACTGAGACTTATATGTGTTTAGCTTTAAAATTTCAGGTATCCTGGTTACTCTCAGGACTTAGCAATGGTCAGGCTCCATCCTCTTCCTCTCTTCTTTTTTTTTTTTTTTTTTTATAGTACGAATCGTACGTCCCATTACAAATGTTAAATGTTGCATGAAAAATATTCTGTCTTGAAGTGAGATTTATGAATAGGTGAAAATACTAAAAAATTGTGTGTGTATATATATATATAGATATGGATACTTGAAAAATATTTTAAAATTTTGAAGAGAATCTCTGAATATTCTTATGTCCTAGCTTTTTTCACTTACAATGTGCTTTGGATGGATAGGAGTTCTTGAAAATGGGGGAGGAAACATGTACAAGTTTGGTGTTTTATAATTTAAATGAATAGTGAAAATTAGTGGAAATAGAATGAAATGGCTAAAACGTTCTCTTTGAAATTGGAAAGACAAGGAAGGAAACTAGAAAGGGAAGGGAAAGGAAAGGAAAGGAAAGGAAAATCCTTTATAACAATTTTTGCTAAACTAACATAGAGTTGATTTTATCACTCTCTCTTTATTCCCTTTATATAATAACCCAAAAAAAAAAAATAGCTAATATATTTCTCTCCATCTTCTTTAGTTTTTTGTTATATATATACCGTGTGAAAATCATATTTCATTTCATTGTTCACAAACCGATGAATTTGGCATTTCAATTTCACCTCATGACAAGATTGCACCGTTTCCTTTGCAGAATTACTACAATGTATATGGTGGCCAACAATTTCCATCTTACTACCCTTCGGCCTTGGGGTCTCCAGGATTCTACATGAACTACTATCCATTCTATACTCAACTTGGACAGAGCAGCAGCGCAGCCCAGCACTCAAAATTCACACAATATCCACTGTGGTCGCCCCCATATCGCGCCCTAGGGGGCCCAATGCTTCCTGCACCCACAGCTCCTTCATTTCCAGCTATTCCTGGTGAATTACCTTTCCTAGCCTGTACATTCTTGCATTTGCACTCTAACATGACCTATTTCTCACAAATGCATTATGGAAATGCAATGCAGCTTCAGGGCCAGTTGCAGCAACAATAACGGTAACTCCAGGATTAAACGTGAACGACGCCGAGCAAAAAAACAATTAGTTATCAGCTCAAGGGGTTAGAAATGCAAAATTTTTCTTACTAATCGACAGCAAACAGAAAAAAAATTCATGATTCTTTTTATTTTGGTATATCAGACAAATTTTTCTACTATATTAGAAAGAGACATTTTCACCGTCATCATACTCTGGATTATTTAGATACATGCCTTGGAATGCGGTGCTGCATCTTCAAGCATAATCGGTAACCATGGTCCATGCCATGTCGGTCATGAGTTCAGAACGCTGTCTTCTCTTATTGTTAGACAGCATTATCCCTAAAAAACCTGCTGTCACAATTCAGTATTTTCATAAGAAACTTCAGCTTTCAATTTCAAAGGGACCACCTCCCAGCTCGGCTCTAAAGCGAATCCTAAGGGCCAACGTCCAAACAACTAGACTCTTTGTTTTACCGAATCGTAGTACCGATACGAAACCAACGCTGGTGCATCAGTTATTAGTACGTGTAGAAAAGGGTCGGATGGCCTTAGAACCACGAAACTCTAGCAACTCGGAAGTTTCTTTTTAATCCATAAATAGTGCTCATCGTCAAGCACCATCACGCAATGTACATATTAAATATATTCTATGTAAATGACCCATCCTTGAGTAGACCACTAGTTTATCCATCTCAACAAAACTCTCCATTGAGAGTGCGACACATAAATATGACCGTGTTCTCCGTATGAAGACTGCCTGGTCTCACTTATATACGACAACACCCTCAACGGAGAGTGATGTTAAAGAAGAATAGACCAGTGATCTAATTTCTTTTTTGCCTAATGTAAAGCATGTACGTGTACGAGAAACTATAAACCATGCGTACTTGCTTATCCATCGAAAGTCTAACATGCAAGAAAGTGAACCAGATGCGAAGCTCATTCTTCGTATGCAGATCAGATGAGTTTCAAAACTCCTAATAAGACTAGCTAATAGAATTAAATGGTCTCTCAGCATCACCAAAGTCGACCTTCCAACTCATGAACATAAATTTCATACGCTTGTATACCTCAATCATCACTTCCACGATATGATTGAACTCGACAAATAATTATGATAATGACGACGACGATGATAAAAAATTAGATTCCAGGAAATCATATTCCACCATAGAAACCAACCGATGCCTTAAGATACTATAACAGAGCTACGAACACATCTCAGAGCAAGTTTTCAATCTTTATTTCCAGGATGAACAAATCTGAGCTATCCTGGAAACTGGATCGGATATCCTAATGACCTGGACGCTTTTGAAAAAACAGCTTTCCATTGAAGATCAGATATCCTAATGACCTCCTGTAAGAGGTTAAGCAAGACTACCTATTAAACAGTGCTGCAAACCTGCACAAACAGTTCAGTAACTTACACATCAGGCAATAATCAAACTTGAACTTGAAAGGAACACCAAAAAATCTCGATAAAAGGGTGTCTGCTAATCTCTTGCCGTCATGCAAATTGACGTCAGTACTGTTCTTGTGGCAAAAGTTGCCATCATCAACCGCATGATATCGCACAACACAAATTACGAGTCAAGACATCACATCCTCCGACTCCTCCAGGTTCTACATACCCGATACAACGAACAGAGATGTCGCAGATAATAACAAAAAGTCAGGCTGAGATGTACAGTAAAGTAATGAACGTTTGAAAGACCATAAGAACAGCATAATACTCTCTCCGCACCTATGCAAGTATCCACTAAACAAATCTATTAGCACCGCAACAAGATGATTCAGTGCAGAGGAGGGCGCGGTATACGAGGCCTAACAGGTGTCTTCGATGGACTGACCCTGCATACACATGATGAAAACATGTATCATATAGAGAAATTGAGAAAGAAGCATGATGTTTCTTAGGATAGATGAAGAAGGATGATGTTATGTAGATATCTTTTGCAATAGCTACCTTATAGGCAAAGAACCCAAGACGACGCCACTGCAACTAAGCGCAGCAATTGCACTTTCAGCCTGAAAGTGAAAGTGAGAAATAAAAATGAAAATCAGACTAGCTATGACATCAGTCGTTTAAAAAATACAGCACAAGAATTCAATGCATGAGAGATTGTGGCTTACTGTCCCAGCACAACATCATCCTGCATTCCTAGATTTTTTCTTTCATTTCTTTTTGGATAGGACCTAACTAAAATATTTTAACATAACTATTTTTATGTCCTACAACAAATAGAATAATGTTTTAGTTCCACAAGTGGAAAAATAAAAAAATAATAAAATAAAGACTACAGAAATCAGCATCCTGACAGACTGTAATCACCACAAAGAATTATTATCCTCTTAAAATCCATCCACTAGTACAGTAATTAGTTAGGATATGGGTGAATTCCACAGTCAAAACCAAATACTCACTACTACAAAGCAATATTTAAAAAGCTGACATGAGAGCAGAACCAGGGGATCATAAAAATTCTTTTTATTTCAATTCACATTAAGGGTGTGTTCTGTAAAACATGTTTTCTCGAGACTTTTTTCCCAACATTTTTCATAAGAAAGTCCTAAAATTGTCAAATATTATCATATTAATCTCAAATGTTGCCATTACTAGCAACATTTAGGGGCAAATAATGATAGCAAACAAAGGTCACAACCAAAGGCTCTTAGTTGTAGTCAACCATCATGGAAAATATCAACAGAAAATTATAAAAATGATGTCTCTTTATTAAAAAGAAAAAATCATTTTCCTCATTGCCACTTTCTCCATTGCTTTTCACTAAAAGCTACTAGTGTCTGCAACTCCTTGTAGTTACTATGATTAACTTAGACCATTACAAAGTTTTGATTAGAATAAACAATGAAAAAGTCGAGAAATTGTTTTTCATGAAACACACACCCCTTAAGGGTCTTTTGTTACGATTAAAACTTTTTTGCACTTTTTTCTACAATTGGGGAAGCACAGGACTACAGGAGGCTCTAGTTACGAGTGATTTTTAGTAGTTTGTAATGGCATGAGCAAAGGTGACAACCAATGGTTGGTGATGATGATGGCTAATCATCATAGAAAATAGCTATGAAAAATGAGGAAAATAATTTCCATTTTCCTTATTGTCCATATGTAGGTTTGTGGTTCTTGAACAACCACCTTACAAGGCTGACCAGTATCATTGTTTGTCTAACAAAACCACTTACCTTTAATAGTCGCTAGCATTTGAATCTCATATTACTATGATAATATTTGACTTTAGTTATAATAAATGCCTAAAAGAATAACAAAAATGTTTTCAATGAAACAAATACACTGCGCAAGCAATTCATTGTTTTGCCATATCAAAACTAAGACTCTGCAATTGCAATATACAAAAAGTGCCAGCCAAATATTCATGAACTAACTTAACAGGCAATTTAATTACTAAGAAATAAACATAATTCCTTGTATGTTAGTGGTTCACAGCATAAAAATAAGAATGCAAACATTGCAATATGTGAGACACTGAGTGAAGCATCTACATAGAAAGATCACCTCAAAGAAAAGACTGATGACTGTCTCTTAAATATCTTTAAGAATGATTTGACACAAAAGACAGCTGCGCATAGGTCAATATTATGGGCAAAATTTAAAAAACCTTTGTGATTTCCTAACATAGATAATTTACATGCTTCAAGTTTCCAATATTCCTTCAACATACGGATGGAACTTATGCCAAGCATTGCTTGGTGAAAAACATTTTAAGGATGTTTTTTACATTTTTCATAGTCAAAGCTATAAAATTGCCATATATTATTATAATATAATATATAGTCATGCATTGCTGTAATACTCTCAAGAGGTTGCATTCATTAGTGAATTTAGCAGCCATGACGAAAGATGAAAATAACAGCAGTAGCCAATGGCAGTGCTTAATCATCATTAAAAATAACCATGAGACTAAAGAAAATGGTCTCGACTAACATCAAAGGCTAGTACGTTAACAATTTTAAAGCTTTAATTAAAATAAATATATGAAGGAAAAAAAGAAGGAAAAAGTACACATTTAATTCTCAACATTTACCCAATTCTCCAATTTGAATTCCTAGCCCATTTCTATTCTATTTAAGTACTCAACATTTTCCAACTTTTATAAAAATAGAACTTCCACCTGCTCCATTAAAATTTCCATCCAATCCTTTATGCATGTCAGTTTCTAAATGATCCATAATGATTAATTTTAAAAAATCATAACATTACATATATTTAGATACATGATAATAAAAGATGATGTTAAATATATAATGACTTAATATAACTGTAGTAAAAATATTTTTAAAAAAACAAGAAAGAAAGAAATAGAAAAGGGTACAATAATAGCGCAAACTATAACCACCTTCACCATCCATCCCTAGCTAATTAGAAGTTGATGTGCCAAAAATGGATCAAAAGTCCAACGAAGAGAGTGCTATTTTTGTCGGAAATTCATATAGAATAAAAACTAAAAGTTGGAAACTCAAATAAAAAAGTCAATAAACGTTGAATATTAATGACACGTTTGGTTTGCAGAACAAAATTAGGTAGTAATAAAATTGCAATTTCTAAGTAGTAGATTAGAGAAATAATAGATATTCCATATACATCCTTTGAGGTCTCATAAATAGATATAAAAATATGCTGGAAAAGACAAAGAATTGCAATTCCTCATTTTGCAATTAAGCAATTCCAATAGTTATTCCGCTAACCATATCAAGGAACAAGCATAAAGGGAAGAAATGGCAATTCTATTCCACCACATGAAGAAAATCGAACATGCCATAGATGTGTAACTTGCCCCAAGAAAAAATCCAAAAAACATATTCCAAACACCTACAATATAAGCTTCCCTAAACGTTTGGAAGATGCATTACAAGATAATGAAAGAAAAAGTTTTCATCATACAACATAGCATGCAATAAAAATTGATATTTGACACTGATTTTGGAATGAATCTTTATTTGAAACCAAAACATGTACCATTGAACTTCAATGTATGTAGAGCTAAAAGCTCCAGGATTATTGGCTCTATGCGTGTCAGCATAGTAATCAATGCTTTTCTCAAATGTTCACTTTATTTGTTAAAAATGAGCACCCATATTAGAAATAATATATAAATATGCATATATCAATATTTTGGGTTTTTGATGGGAAGTACAACCACTTACATGTAGCTCTCCCTCATCCAGTCTTCTCTATCTACTACAAATTAAGGAAACACAAACTACATATATATATATATATCAGTATTTTGGGTTTTTCATAGGAAATACAACCACTTATATGTAGCCCTCCCTCATCCAGTCTTATCCACTACTACATGTTAAGGAAACGCAAACACTAGATCCTAATCACCATGACTTCTAAAAGAATCAGTTGCAACTGACTTCCATTTCATGGTAATGGGGACTCGGAAGAAGTAGAGTGAACCCTTGGCATATGGTATTGACAGACATGAAAAAGCATTCTACTACATTAACAATGTCTGTGCACGTTGACATTACACCAAGGTATCAGCATGGTATCCAATAAATAAAATTATAAATTCCCATGTTACAGATATGACTATGCACAAGGCCATAAAACAGGGATCCGGATAAAGATATGTACTTATATAATGTTTCTCAAACCAAATACATTGCACTTGCACCTATTATAAAATGATTGCATGGTGGTGAGATTAAATTTCAGAATTTAAATCATTTCCATCAAAAGTGAGAAAATGTGCCCTTCTAAAAGAAAATAACTCTGCATTTCTCTAAATATGGGGGGAAAAAATGGTGAGGTAGGCCTTGATCAAAACAATACTGCCTGTGGCATTCTAGAAAACCTCGGTACAACTTTTAACTTTGACCTCCTTACGAAAAATGAAAAAAAGATAAACTCATGCACACTTTTCCTAACAGCATTTCATCCCAGGGTTAGACTTTGGACAATGCTTCATATGCAGAATTGAAATTTGAACTCCTAAAAGAACCACCCTAAGAAAGATTGTTTAACTGGGTGAAGACCTTGGTGAGGTACAGAAACATAAAGACTAACAAGACATGTAAGATAGCTTTAAAAACTACTCAATGAAAATTCTCTATTTTAAACTACTATCTATAATTTGACTGGTGTGAACTCAAACAAAATTATCCCCAAAGCAAAAATTCATGTCTCAAGCCAACTCATTCGGGGAGCTGGGACCAAGTGGGGTTGAAGCTTCTTTATCTTAAGTAAAAGACAAAACAAATAAAAGTGATTGGGAAGTTTGTAATCTGAAGATAAGAATTACCATCACAAACTCAACAAAAGCAATACGAGTTGAATGCTGATAGTCTCCCAGCAGCCTTAAGCGATGAACCTGTGGCAGCATAAATAAATTAGACTTTTTTTTATATGTCATCAAGAAGTCTTGAAATTTTGCTGGTACGCCAATTCTCCACCTCTCCACAAAGTGATTCGAAGAAAAGCTTGACTTCTGCTTGAGTAACCTACATCACAAAAAAAGAAAACAGTGAAATGTCAACATATATTCTCAAAATCTTTTCAAAATATAAAACCAAAATCGAGATCACAGTAAAATCTGAGTATTACCTTCCTGTCAATATTAGTGCAATAAACAGTTCTTGAGCACATTTCACGTTCATCTTCTGACTGAATCAAAGAAAAAAAAATACATTAGCAAAGATGCAATCGGAAATAACAGGACATATTTACTTGGTACTCCATTTCTTGCATCAGCATATGTTCAAAGAACAAGACTGCAATTCAAAGCACAATATAGGAAAACCTAAAACTAGGTGCATGTATTCTTACCCTCGGCAAAAATGTTGGATTAACAGGTGCAATTGCAGTTTTGGAAGGCAGAACTCTAATTGGGTAAAACCCAAGTACAGTCCCCGAGAGACTCAATGCAGCCCTTGCACCTTCTGCAAGAAAGGTGATCCAACAAGAAGACTGTTAAAAAATTATGCTAATTGTTGACCAGAATCCTTTCTTGACTCATAATTGACAATACCTTCATCAGTAAACTCAATAAAAGCAAAACGGAGACATGAATGGGGATCACCACATTCACGGCAGTCAACAACCTTCACATGAAAGGGCTTGATCAGCATCAGCTTCAAAGTATTTGTGAATTAGAAGCATCAGACTAACACTTTGCATAACAAAATAAACTAACCTGTCCGCAACTAT
The DNA here is from genome assembly GCA_024138005.1 of Lumnitzera racemosa. Lineage (NCBI taxonomy): Eukaryota > Viridiplantae > Streptophyta > Magnoliopsida > Myrtales > Combretaceae > Lumnitzera > Lumnitzera racemosa. The sequence continues at coordinate 11,024,928 of JAMXBC010000002.1, forward strand.
TGAAAAGAGCTGCAAGCTGCTCCTCTGTAACCTGCATCCCACATGATAAGTCGTCATAAAAACTGGCATGAAAGTTTAAGGTCAGAATTTTCAGTGCAAACTGTAAGGGAAGAAATTGTTCACCTGGTTATCGATGTCAGATACATACACTGTCCTCCTAATCACCTCATCTCGCTGAGCCATGCTGGTCCTGTTATTCATCCTTCGCTTGCCTTGACCATAATTGTTCCTTCTCTGAAAAAATAATTACACCAATGTGAAGGAAATATAACAATCAGAACTGACATATATCAAGCAAATGAACTCCAAAATATTCAATCAACGAAATTCTAATCCCAGACAATAGATAGACGATACAGCCATGCCAAAATACTATTGATGAGGTATTACTACAAAAGAACATTTCATTCCCCGTTGTAGGACAGCAACACAGATCTATAGACTCTCGTCTTAAGCAATACATTTGATCCAAAAGCTATTGTTATAGTGAAGTGAAGACTGAACATAATCTGAAAGAGCTTACACTTTACAACATAATTGATCATGGTTCACACAATGAGGCAAAAGCGCCACCATTAGTATCCCTAAATCAAATTACAAATCATAAAACTGCTTTGTCAATGGAAAAAACACTGCCAAGAGAAAAGAATAATAATAATAATAATCACTAAACTTCCAAATTCCTCATCCTCTATATATTTCCCACATTCTTCCTCCAGAGTCAAACATATAATTGCACATGAATAACGAATAAATAAATAAACAAACAAAGAAAAGATATACAACGACAGCAAGAATAAATAGACATACCCTTCTTCCATTATTCCCATTACCATTGACACCATCAAATTGAAGCACAAAATTGTTAGAGTAACCAAACCAGCCGCCGCCGTTGCCATGCCCAAAATCATAAGCAAGTGAAGGAGGGACGAATTCCTGAGCCATAGGATTCAACTTTGGAAACATATCAACCAACTCCCTCATATCATTTTCAAATCCACCTTGACCCATTTTACTAGTATTCCCAGAAACTGAACTTTTAGTGCTAATTTCAACATCATCTGATGACAAGCTAGGACTATTATCAGAACTTACATTATTTTCATTATTATTACTATTAGTAGTATTATTCATATTTGAATTGGGTTTACTTTCTGGGTTTTCATTTTCACTGACTAAAGCTGAGTCCAAATTCTGAGCCGATGATGATCCGATCTTCACTCCAGCATTATCAGCAACTGCCATGGCATTAAATAACTAAAAAATCCTTCAACTTTGGATGGTTCTGCAAGAAAAGGAACCAACGTTTCAGTGAAAAAGGACAACATATAAATAAAAAGATTGAAACTTTCGTTGAAATTCAGTTTACCTGACTTATCTAAATCTAGTGCATTTGATGTACGGAAACAAAATCACAGATACCCACCTGAAAGTTTTGGTTCTTTGAGCAAGTGGGTAATCAAAAACTGGTGTAACAAACAAAATTAAAATGGAACAAACACAGGTATTGGTGTTTTGGGTTTTGGGTTTTATGTTGTAATACTATGATGATGATGTTGCGGTGGTGGTGATGGTGGTGGTGGTATTGTTGCTGTTGGTTTAAGTGAAGATTTGGGGATTAGATAAGACAGGGGTTTAGAGAGAGAGAAAGAAATGGTTTTCTAGAGAGAGAGAGGGTGGAGGCTCTTTGGGTCATTCGTTTCCTCTGAACTACTTCCTTTTTGGACCTTCTCTCCGCTTCCCAACGTTGCCAAAACGAGAACGCAAAGTGGGGTGTGTGTTGTGTTGTGTGTTGTGTGTTGTGTTAGGCCGAGGCTAGGTATGTAAAGAGTATTAAGGATATATTAAAAGTGGTTTTACTTTTTATTGATGATAAAATGATTGATTAATAATATATTTTGATTAATTTAAATGTCACTTTGTTTTGTGGTAGGTTGGTCAACAGTGTGAATCTTTTATTTGGTTTCAGCCATTCCATATTTCCGTTTGTCTTTATTTAAAGGGGAAAATAGCAGCAGTACGGATACCCATTAAAATTTTGGCATCCCAAATTATCAAAAAAGATATATATTTATATACCCAACTCCCAAGAAAATATTAATACCTCAAAAATATTATACAATGTCCATGTTAAAGTGTTTTATAAGTTTGGCAGTATTTTTCTAAGGATGTTGTAATAATTACCTTTATATTACCTGGCATATATACGGAATTAATATAATTAAATGGAATCGAATCGTGTAAGGAATAATGGTTCCAATTGAGCAATAAATGAGTAAATCTTTGGTCTATCAACCTTTTCTTGCTCCAATCCTATTCTTGCTAATTATTATAAAATTAGTTAAAGAGTCCATGTAATATGTGAATAAAAATCTAAATAATGACTATAATCTTTTTGAAAACAAAAAATATAAATGAAGAAAATTGTATAATTATCATTAAAATTAATAAATATTACTTAATTACAAATTGTATAAAAAATATTACTTAAATACCTACGTTATATCATATCTTTAAAATATGACATTAGTACATTTGTATATATATCACATCTAAGATACGACATTAATAATGGTATACCATGCTATATTGCAATATATATATATACTAATGTTGCATTTTAAAGATATGATATAACATTTGTATTTTAGTAATTTTTTTTATATAATTTGTAATTATCTAATGATTTTTATATATCATAAATAAAAATAATTCATAATAATTTGAGCAATTTAAGGTTTCAAAAATAAATAACTCATTATATATGATTTGTTGAATATTCAACAAATATATATATATATAACGACTACTTAAGTATTAAGGAAAAAATTAAGAACAAAAAACTCATCATTTCTCTTATACACACTTTATACAATAGTCCTTCTAAACTTATTATGAAGTTTGTGTAACAGTTGTGTAAGATCCTAAATGGAAAATATATATATATATATTGAATATTAAAGATCACATGGTGGTTTTATAATGATACGTAATGCAAGCAAGGTGTCTATTGGTATACTTATTTATAATATAAAAAAAAATGAGATCTAAAATAAAAAAGAATTTCTAAAACTATATTTATAATATAATATAATATATTCTAAAATAATATATTATAAATTATGGAAACCATATATTATACACTGTTATAAATTTTGTTAGACCACAACACTTAATGAATCTATTACCTCCAATAAATGGGTCCATTAAGAATCGTCGAGAGAAAATAAACAGCAGCATTGATTTTAAATTGAATCCTTCAGCTAAAAATTGCTATTAATATAATTATATTTTAATTTGGTTATTATTAAATTTAGTATGCAAATAAGTTTTAACTTTTAAAATAAGCCCAAACACAAGTTTATGAAAATTTAAACTTCAACTGTTTTATGTTAAAGTGGCCAAATTAATTAATTTTTTTCTTAGAAATCTATATGATCTGTATTCATTTTAAGCGTGATATCATTATCCATTGTAATTACAATGAATATTATGAAAAGGAAACGAGTTAAAAATAAAATTTCACATATCTTCATAATAGAAAGGTTTACAAAAATATTGTCTCTATAATTAGAAAAATCAAACATTTAAATATTCTTTCTATACAGTTAAGTATTAGACATATTAAAGTATGATAATATATTGATAACTTCTAGATATTGGGGAAGAAAATTAAAATCCCATTAATACAGTCCATAAATAATACAAAAAGAGAGAATGTTGGAGAGAGAGAGATAAATGCAGTTTGAGATTTATGAATTTTTTTTTTTTTTGGTTTGTAGTAGTAAATCATGAGAGAATTACTTGTTTACCATTAAAATAAAAAAAATTACAAAAATACAAATTGCATGAAGAAATTACCAAAGTACCAAGCCTATATTACATCTTGAAGATGTAACATAACCCTAAAATATCACCTAAAAATAAAAAGGATCAATAACAAGTCTTAAAGGGTGTTTTTCCAGCTTAAAATGGTATCAATTGGGTAAACCTGGGTGATTTTGTTATAGTACTCAAAAATAAATCCTTGAATACATATAAGAATAATAAAAAAAAAATTCTTCCTAAATAAAAAGTTATGTTCGTTTGAGAGTAACCAATAAAAACGATCTAATTTATCATAAACTAAGGTTATATTGCATTTATCAAATGCGATAATGATATAATATAAATATATTGCATTTTATAACTATGATATGGTGCCTATATCACTTCAATTTTTTAAAATTGGACCAAGCTTATATCCCATTTTTTAAATGCAATAATATGTTAATATTAGTGTTATATTTCTAAAATGCAATATAAGCTTGGTACTACTTTACTATTATCACATTTTTCGAATGCAAAATCCATATTATTACGAGTGTCACATTTTAAATATGTGATATAGGATTAGTATTTTTGTAATTTTTTTCATACAATTCATAGTTGTGTAATTTTTTTAAAAATCTTGGTGGATACGTGTTTCACCAATCAAATTATGTTAGTTTCTTTGAAACCATCTACGAGTTCTTTATAAAATTCTTTTTAGTAATCTTTTTATTCTTTAACTCTTATTACTTTTCCTATAAAATTTGTTAAAGTTGTTGAATTCTAATCTATTTGATTTGATTTTAAATGTCATAACATCATAACTTATATTATATTTATGGTGGATTTGATTATAAGGAAATGAGAGCCCAGAGGTAAAATTTCACATATCTTCATGTCAAAAAGAGAAATTCTATTGTCTCATTCCCTATTTTGACGAAACTGATCCTACACTCCATCCAATCATTTATTTTTTACTCCTTTAAATATGATCTATTAAATTTATAATTTGTTTAATTGTCTTGATTTAAAGAAGTGCAAATCAAAAGTAGAGCAAAAAGTAGTACAGGTCCCATAAAAAAATAAGAACAATAATGTCAAAAAATCGTATAAAAAAAAGGTTTTTAGAAGTATAATATCTATCATTAGAAAAATCAAACATTTAATTCTCTTTCTATATAATAAAATAAAACATATAGAACTTATGTAAGCCCTAAATATAAACTTTATAATTATAGAATCGAACTTAGTATACAAAATTTAAAACGATCAGTTAAAAGATCTAATCGAACGTAAATTATAAAACAAAGTAACAAATATTAAAAAGTGATCCTCATAAGTTTGACTTTAAGAATATAAATAATAAAATAATAGAATATAAAATTTTCATTTTCAAGTATATTACTCGTTATTTATTAAAAATGCTTAAAAATGAATTCCGACAACTAACGAATTGTTAGAGATAAACTATATACACACTAAAAATCATAAAATGATATAAATAATATTTAAGAGTACTTACTTGTACTCCATATGTATTTACGCATAGTTAAAAATATGCTAAATTACTTAAATTGCTTGAAAATTACCAAATAATTAAAGAAAATTATTTAAAAAATCAAGGAAAAATTACAAAAAATCAGAGAAGTGAGGAATACTCCAAATTTGGATCATAGCAATTGGGGGAAGATCATCCATTTAGAAAGGTAAATGAAAGTAGATAAAGTAATCGTCTAATTAATTTAATGCACCAAAATTCCCCAATACCTCTATAAATAGCAAAATTTTTATAAAAGATCATTTGGATAGTTTGGGTAATAAAAAATAGAGAGTAAAAAATAAAAAGAAAATTAGGGTTTTTAAAAAAAAAATTACAAAAATCTGTATAATTAGAGCATTTGAATCGAACCAATAACCTACCATCACCTAAAACTAACCTGCTGCTACCATTTAGAACCAAACTGCCACCGCCACCACTATACTCCAAACCCCACTCCTGGATTGATCGACATACCCTAAATTGCTGCCAATAACCGAAAGTCCAATGAGTCCCAAATTTAGTTCAATTTTGTGAAATTTATTAAAATTATTAATTTTACTCAGAAAATTATTAATTTTATTATTCTGATATTTTATTGTATGTGAATTTAGGAAAAAAAATTAATTAGCATTAATTACATATATAAATATCAGGTGCTTAAAAAATCATGCAAAACCGAGCATATTTCAAATTAGAAATAAATAGGGTTAAAAGTGTAGTTTTCAGCTCAAATTTTTTTTATAAACTACTTAAGTGATATAGAATAGTGATATGAAGCCATTTTTTAAAAATTAATTTTCAAAATTTTTAAGCCTTAAAACAATGAATAAAATAAGTAATTTTGGATTAATTAGGTAATTAAATGACTAATTATTGATTTAGTATGTAATTAGATGTTTAGGGATGTTAATCTCTAATGTGGTAACATAATCATAGCATTTTGAGTATTAAATGTAATTATCATGGGAGTTATGTAATAAATATAAGTAATTTGATAATATGTGGAGTTGGAATTATGGTAAATATAAAATATTAGGTTAAATTGAATAATATAATAATAATATTAATACATATTAAATCTGGTATAAACCTTAATTTAAGGTAATTATATGCAAAATATAAAATTTTCTTACATTGAAAATAAATTCGGTATACTAATGAAAATTAGAGTGTACCGAGTAAGCTAGAATACTAATTTAAGACTAAGTGTAGCTTGATGTAATTAAATTCACATTAGGGTTTTAAAGGAATTTTTAAGATTTACTCATAGTTGAAACCGATTTAGAACTTAAATCGAATATGGAAACCGAATCTTAAACTAACCTACAATGAATTGATAATAAATAATATGTATATATAAAAAATTGAGTTAAACCATAATCTATAGTATATAAATATATTATCAAGATATAACTACTAAAAGCGAATTCATATTATAGAACATACGAAAACGAGTTGACCTGCAACCGATTGAGTAAGTGACTCGGGATTCCAAGTAAGTTGGATTTAATACTTCACCATATTTTGGAGTATTATTTTAGAGTACTCAGAGGCTTAAGATTGTGTATGATTGTGATTATAAATAGTTTTATGCATGTGCCTTCATATCTAATTTCATACTGAAATATGTGTCATATTTGATAATTGTTATGATTGGATTGGTACAGAATTGTTCGATCACCTTAAATCAAACCTAATCCTAATCGACCTAAATATCCTAATTCAACATGCATTGCAACTCTTTAGAGAATCATTAAGATTTTTCAACTAAACACCAATAACTTCGAAAAAAATAGCCTTGGGAAGCATAAAGGTCTTTTCCTCATTTTTAACCGAACTAAATAACAAGAGAGGAGATCGTAACGAGGATAAGGGCATTGGTTTGAAAGATAGTCTTTAGAAAAGCAGTGTCCCCATTGCACCAACTTGAGTTTGGTTGTGAGCTGTTACATTAATAAAAACTCTTCAATCAAGATTAGAGTAGGTAAAATTACTTTGATTTCATAATGAACCGGACTATATTGTATAATAACACTTGCTTGTTATACTTTCATAAGTCTCCAATTCAACTTATTGAGTTGTAATTACTCATACCCATATAGATTCTTTTGCAGGTTCTGACTTCTAACTGATATGCCGCGATACAATTATCCGAAGATTAATTCTCTTTTGAAGTCATGAGGAGTGAGGCCTAAATGGCTATATGATTGAGTCTTTGTAATGTCTTAATAGTACTTTAGATTTATGAACTAATGTATGATATGTAATTTAGCAGACTATTATAATATGTAGAATCTCTTGGGAATTATACGATAATATGAATATAATTATATATATAAATGATAAATCTAACTTTTTATGTAAATTTTAGTTTAAATCTTAATTGAATTGTTTACTTTAAAGCAATAAGTCGTAGATACCTTGTGTAAATTTAATTTATGATAGGAACTGTGAAATCAGTTACTATCATAAGTTGGTTTACACGGTAGAACTATTACAACTCTATGGTTTTTGGGCATAACAACTTATTTATAAACTTATGTTTATATATGTTCATATCAGTTTAAATATAATAAATAGGGGGAAATATGAAAATCCCATTAAATCTCATTAAAAGATGCAATTGTTGATGAGGCAATTTCATTACCATATGAGTTTATATTTCAAACTTAAAATTGCAGTTGTTTAGCATTTTTTGAAGCCTACTAAAATATAGAGTAAAATACGAAGATAAAGAATGTTGGACACACAGAGAGACAAATGGGCCAATTTCCTTCATTACTATGTGATGTTTATATTTCAAACTTAAAAAAGCAATTTTCCAATTTTCCTAAGCCTAATAAGGGTTAATATGGAGAGTAAATAATACAAACATAATGTTTAATAGAGATAAAGGCAAATGGGATTTGAGATTTATTATTATTGTCGTTGTTTTATAGTTTCATTATTGTTATTATTATTAAGAATGAATAAATATAATAGTTTACTTGAAATCATATACAATATAAATTCTTCAATAAGCTCATCTATTTATCAATTTCCTCAGTCAAACGTCTCATTCTCTTTAACTCTTATTAATTTTCTTTTAAACCCTAACCAATTGTGATTTTATAGTATTTTTTCCTTGTGTTCATTTAAGTTCACTTGATGTCAAAAGTTTTGCAAATCACAAAATAATACATCATCAATCAAATATCTTATAATGACGTGTATTTTCTTTTTAATAATTTTTTTCAAATTTGATTTTTTTAATTAAAAAATGTCCATCTTTAAGCAATCGATGAATATGCAACATAAATAGTAGTTTCTCTTTTTTCTTTTCCAATTGTGAAAGGGAATATAATCCATTTCTCCTAGTATAAAATACCATACATAGATAATTGATACATTTATTGTCATATCCCAAACAGAAGAAGTCGTAACAGTCTCCCATGTAAACTAACATAAAATAAAAACTAACATCACAGCTACAATTATAGATATAATCCATACAAAACATATACAACCCAACTAGTTTGAAGCATCTAGTCCGATACCTGTTAATGATCAAATCTATGGTATACCTTTTTAAAATACACGTTCTGTATGACTTGTTGTCCGATAATACAATAGTTTCATATCTAAATTATAATTTACAATCAAATTTTACTAAAAACTATAGGTCTTAAAGTCTATTTACAATAAAATAGGAAACTAGTAAGCGTCTTAGGAAATTCCTAGTTAGTTTCCTCAAAACTCACAAAGAAAAAATAAAAGCCTAGATTTAGTGGATTATTTTTTTCTCACTTCTCTAGTCAACTGCATACTAACTTGGGGGTAGTAATATCTGAACATCCTCACCTTTGTTCATCACCTGCAAAAAAGTCTATAGAGATATGAGTACAACTAACTCAATAAGTGGGATGGAGTTCGAAGAGTATCATACAATTACAAATAAGGCTAATATTTATAATGAAATGCAATATAATCAATTACTTGAAATATCAGATAATGTTATTCAGTCTATTATAAAGTTAGAGAAATTGCATACACTATAGCTCACATTGAGGAGTTCTATGTGACTTAAAATCAAACCAAACCTAAGCTTATGCAATCGAAAACACACACATCCTATGACCACTTTCGAACTACAACCTCTACCCTTACTACAACCTCCTCACTTATCACTTAGTTCGATTAAGGATAAGGAAAAAACTATTTCAGCTATCCTCAACAAAGAAAGTTGGTCTTTAGTCTAACACGCTTAATCATTCCCTTAACGATTGCTATACATATCTAGTTAAATTAGTGGTTAGATTACTCTTAATTTCATTTAGGGGTGGTCATATAAGTTCACACAGTATAAGCTTATGAAATTATGCAAAGCAACACATCAAGGAGTTTAACTGCTATCACAAACAGCATACCAACTACATATATGACATGTGCATAGACGATTAATTTATATCCTATAAGCCCTGCAATTAGCTACTCAAGGTTTGATTCATAAAATTTAGAACGATCAAGTAAATTATTCAATTCAGCTCAAATTTTACAATGAATATAGGAATATTAATAAAAATGATCTTGTGAATTTGGATTTAGAAAAATAAATAATTAAATAATATAATATTGAATTATATGTATAGTATCCGTTATTTATTAATAAAATGAGTTCCAATAACTAATGAATCCATAAAAATAAATTATATGCACACTAAAAATTATGAAATAAGATAAATAATATTTACAAATATTTATTTATGCTATATATGAATTTATATGTAGGTAGAAATACGTAAAATTGCTTAAAACACTTTAAATATGCTAAAATAATACTAAATAATTAAATAAAATTCATAAATAATTAAATAAATCAAGAAAATTTTTTTAAAAAAAGAGAGAAAATGTCTAGAAATTGGTTATGACAGCTTGGAAATGGAAGAACAAAATTAACCAATCAAAATTAAACAAATAGAAAGTGAAAAAGGATAAGATAAAGCCAATGTCAATTCAAATTAATAAAAAAATAAATATCTAGCCAACACTATAAATACCCAAAATTTTTCATAAGCTCATTTGGTCAGTTAGGAATATTAGGAAATTAGAGAGAAGCAAAAGAGTGAGGGTTAGGGCTTAATTACAAAATTTACAAAAAATATGTGCAATTAGAGCATTTAGATAAAACCTACGATCTACGACTTATGGGTACCTAGAAGTGAACCACTGACCACTAAACTCCAGCACCACCACTTGGCTTGGCTGACATACATGAAACTACTTCTGGTGGCCAGAAGTCGATTGGACAAGTAAGTGCAATTTTCAACCCGATCTTGTTTAATTCTATAAAAATATTAAATATATTTAGCAAATTATGAAATTTGTTATTTAAGGTTTTTAAGTATGTAGATTTAGAGAAAAATTTTACTTTGATAAATTTACTTGTAGAGATATACCGTCCTTAAAAAATTGAACGTATTTCGAATTTGAAATAAATAACCTTAAGAGTATAATTTTATGCTAAAAAATTTTGTATAAATTATTTAGATGATGTAGAATAGTGCTATGAAGCCCTTTTTTAAAAAATGAATTTTTGAAATTTTTAGATGATTTTTATATCTTAAAATGATGCATAAAATAGGTAATTTTGGGCTAATTAGATGATTAAAGGGATAATTACTGATTCAGTGCATAATTGTATGTTTAGAATGTTGAAATCTAATAAAGTATGATATTTATAACATTTAGGGTGCTACATGTAATTATTAGGGAATTATGTAATATATATGTAATAGGTAAAAATAGTATATTTTAAACTAATTTTGTAATTTAGTGTAATTAGGTATAATTCTGATTTAGAATATAATTAGACATATTAACATGTTATTGGTAATGGATGATGATATATGTAGTGTTAGATAAGTAAAATAAGTGAATAATATGTAATAATACATAATATGTGAAATTGAAAATATAATAAATAAAAAATATTAGAATAAAATTGATAATATAATAATAATAGAATTATGTAATAAATCTGGTAAGAAACTTAAATTAAGAAAATTATATGAAAGATATAAGATTTTCTCACGTTGGAAGTAAATTTAATAGTTAAATTAGGAATGTATCGTACTAATCAAACTACTGGTTATAAATAAAAAGTGATATTTAAGATACTTAGAAATAATGTAATTTATCTCACATTATGGATTAAAATAAATTCCTAAGGTTTATGTATAAAATCGATAATCAAACACCGAGTTATTTTAGATATGAATTAGAACCTAGCTCAAAAATTAAGAATAATTGTAAAAAAACTTAAAAACTTGAATAAATAGGCATATTAAACTCTAAATAAAAGATAACAATAAGCGTTATAGAATAAAACCAATTTATGGTAGTTATGTGAAAACTAAAATAATGTTTATATTATAGGGATTATTAGCGATGGCCTGTAAAAGTCACATCTCAAATGAGCAAGCAAGGAGTCCAAGTAAGTGGGAATTAATACGTTATTGTATTTTGGAATACTAATTTGTAGTACTCGGAGGCTTGAAATTGTACTTTATTGTGCTTGTTAGATAGTTGGCTATGCACATGTGCTTGTTTTTAGCTTGATTATATGATTTTGATTTACTGTCCTAGCTTGTAATTGTGTAATTTGTTGAAATGATTGGATACCTTAAACCAGACCTAGTTAAATATATGACTTGAAATTCTAAATCGGACATGCATAGTAATCCATTAGGGAAACTTAGGGCTTTCTAGCCAAATACCAACCATTTTGAAAGGGATAACGCCGAATAGCATAATTGATCCCTTCTTCATCCTTAGTCGAATTAAGTAATAGATAAGGAAGTTGTGGTAAGGGTGAAGGAAATGGTTCAAAGGTAGTTTCGAGAAGAGTGGTGTTTCCATTGCACAAGTTTGAGTTTAGTCATGAGCTGTTGTACTAAATGGAAACTTCTCAACTCGGATTAGAGCGAGTATAATTTCTCCAATCTTACGACAGATTAGACAACATCATGTGATGGCATCTACTTGTACATGCATGACATCTAACTAATCTGGTTAATAACCGTGTTTGTGATTGATGTATAGTTTTGACCCTCTGTCCCAATTTACTAGGTTATGGTTGCTCATATCCCTATAAACATTGTTGCAGGTGCTAGCTAAGAAGTAGCCTATATTCACCAAAAAGCAGTTTATATTCACCTTAAAGCTAGCAACTATTGGATCTTGGGAAGTGAGGAAATATATCTAAAGAACAAATATATTTTTAAAGGTCTTAACTCTTATTTTAGAATCTTCCATTTTCAAATAATGTGTTACTTAGGAAATATAGTACAATGAAACTCTACAAACATTATTTGTAATATTTGAATCCTAGTATATATATATATATTTTCATACTTTCTTACATAAATAATTTATTAAATTTATGAACTGCTTACTTCAAAGCGGGTTAGTTGTGAACACCTTATGTAAATCAAATTTAAGATAGTGATTATATGATTAACTTTTACCTTAGAATGGTTTGTACAATGGAATTATTACGACTCTGCTACTTCGAAACATGACACAACCACAATCAGAAGTACTCTTAAACCTTTAAATACTTTAAAATAGTATCTCAGGAAGCAATAAAGCCACGATCCTAACTTACCTGTTGTGACGCTTGTGATACCTCTTACATGCTAGGTGAGAGGAACTTTAATCATCAAGGCGCCTTTTAATGTAACAACTTGGAGTACGTCGAAACTCTAAAATTAAACGTGCTCAGGTTGGAGCAATCCCAGCATAGGTGACATCCTGAGAAGTAGCTACACTAAGGGATAAAACTATGTGGCATTCTACACCAAAGCGAACAATACCTCAGTGGAAAAAGTTCCAACTGGGTCATTACAAAATGATATCAAAGTAGTCTACCAGCCGAAAGGATAAGGCCTTGCTTGGTGGTTGTCTTAGACCTGTGTAACAAAAGCGTCAATTCTATAAGGGAGATAGATTGTAATACCCCTTATATGCCTGGAGAAAGGAACTCTAATTATCGAGGTACCTTTTGGTGTAGTGGCTCGAAGTACGTCAAGACTCCAGAGTTAAGCATACTCGTATTGGAGTAATCTTAAGATAGGTGATCTCCTGAGAAGTGACTGCATTAAGGGACAAAACCACACGGCGTTTCACGCCAAAGCAGACAATACTTTGGTAGAAGGAGTTCTGACTGGGTCGTTACAGAATGGGATCAAAGCAATCCACCAGCCTGAAGGGTGAGGCCTTACCTGGTGATTATCTTGGACTTGTGCAACGAAACTGACAAGGGCGTTAGTTCTATAAGAGGGGTGAATTGTGATACCCTTTATATGCTAAGTGAGAGGAACTCTAACCATTGAGGTGCTTTTTGGTATAACGGCTCAGATTACGTCGAAACTCCAAAGTTAAGCGTGCTTAGGCTGGAGCCATCTCAAGATGAATGACTTCTTGAGAAGCAACTACACCAAAGGACAAAACCGTATAGCATTTCATGCTAAAGTAAACAATACCGCAATAGAAGGAGTTTCGATCGGGTCGTTATAGAAATTGTGATACCCCTCATATGCCATGTGAGGGGAACTTTAATCATCGAGGCGTCTTTTGGTATAGCGGCTTAGAATACATTGAAACTCAGAAGTTAAGCGTGTTCAGGCTAAAGTAATTTTAAGATGGGTGACCTCTTAGGAAGTAGTTGCACCAAAGGACAAAACAGTACAGCGTTCCATACTAAAGGACAAAACAGTACAGCGTTCCACACCAAAGCGAACAATACCTTGGTAAAGGGAGTTCCAACCAGGTCAGTAAAGAATAGTATCAAAGTATAGCGAACAATACCTATATATATATATATATATATATATATAACCTAGATTTAGTTTTTATAAAAATTACAAAAACGTTAAGGTTTCATTTATCTGTATTTCGCTAAACAGTTATATATATAAATAAAGTATATTATTATTTTTCTTATATAATGAAATATAGTTTTATTATATAAGTTAAGTTAAGTTATTAAGCATCAATAATGTACGTAGTTATACTGTTTCATACAGTATATCGTTTCGATCATATCAAAACGTACTTTTAATCAATCAATTTACATTTCAATTACAATAAGGTTATCATAGTACGTAAATTTTCATAATATTATAGAGATATAGGTTATATTACTTAGGATTGTTCGATTTTAGTAAAAATAGTATCATTAGGTCTATACATACTTAATAATACGTATTATGAATTATATTTCGAGAGATGACTTCTAAAATATATTTCAAGTTTCTAATATACCTATACATGCCTATAATAAGTATTATCATATTATACCCATTTTATGTAATTAAACTATATTTTGTATAATTTGCTGATATAACTTAACAATACACGTATTATCTAACCTTAATATGTATATATCACAAAACTATCATGAAATATATTAAAATATTCATTTTACCAAATCTAACCAGCACATATATGCATAGTTTTTATTTTAATATTTATCACATTTTAGCTTATTATTATTAAAAGTGTGCCCTGGTTCATAATTTAAGTCAGTTTACCAAAAAAATTCATAATAAATGACTCAAGTCACCAAATACTTTCTTGAAAATTTCTATAGATTTCTAAAAATATGGGGAATTCAATTAGTACATAGTTCTATATTATCAAGTTTATCACTTATATGCTTATAATTATATTTTTACCCCTAAATTGTATTTAATTAATCAAATATTATCCTTTTTATACAAAATTATTTTCAATATATGATAACATCATTATGAATCACTAGAAGTCAGTAGTTATCATTTCCATCAATTATTTTTCTAAAGGGCCATTTATTTCATAATTTCACCTTATGTCTAGCTATTTTTAAGGTAAAAAAATAAATTGAATATAAAAAATACCTAAATTAAAAATATAGCTACATATAAATTAAATAAATAACATATTTATTATACATGAAAATTTTGAGCTAGAAACTATATCATTTGGTGTACTTATTATGAAAGCAAAATTCGGATGAATAGTGACTTTTCAAAGCAAGTATATAAAATGTTTTTAATTTTACAAAAATAAAATTACCACATGAACATATATCTAAAATAACCAAGATAATTTTTTTTTTCATAATTTTCTGACTTAATTTAATATTTTTAGAAAATTAAGTAAAAACAAGATAGAAATTTGAATAACTTGTTCATCGGTGATTCAATGGTCAGTAGTGGATGGGTGTTTGTCGGGTGACTTAGGCAATAGGTGGGCTACTAGGTGGTAGAGTGATGCAATAGCAAATCACTGTTTAGTCTAGGAACTAGCTAGATTCGACCCTTGCTTTGTCTTTTCCAATTTTTTTCTTATTTTCTTGTAATTTATCTAAAATTTTCCTTTGAATTTTTTGGTTGTCTAAAGTTTAAATTGAAGTTACAACGGCTATTTATACATGTTGGTTCATCTAGAAAAATTTTCCCACGATTAAATATATATTTTTCTTATTTTTTGCTTCTTTCCTCCTAAACTCCTAAAGATGATGTGTCCATTTCTTATCAAAAGAGGTTTGATTCATCTAATTTGAAGTGCCTTGATGTCCTATGCTTGTTTTCTTGATTTTTCCATGCAACTGGATAGGTTTTGATAGATTTTTAAGTAAATTATTACTAATTTATATATATTACGTTAATATTTAGTTATTTTATTAATATATGGGTATATCCTATATAATTTGTATGTATAATGTATAAACGTAGTCATATAATTATGTTCCTAGTATATCTTTTATTTTTATGATATATTTTCTACTTATTTTTATGAGTTTATCTTATATTATATATAATTATATAATTTTGGGTCAATTTATGAGTATAATTATCATATATATTAGGTATACATATAAAAATACATGTATACTTATCTAGTATATTGTATTGTATTATTTCTTTTTATAACCTAAATAACTTATTTATAAGTCCGAGCTCGATTTTAGGAGTTTCGATTATATTTACATTATATTAAATCATTATACTTTTAAGGGTAAAATTAGGATTTTAGATCATTATCTTTGAAACCTAACTTCACTTAGCTGCTTTAACTAACTTTTCCATCATGGTTGTAAAGTTTAGGCTTAATCAGATGAGTTTTTCTTAGAGGTTCTAACTTTGGGTACAGTTACCTTAAACGCAATTTTAGAGGCTCACATATATTGTAAATGAAATTGTTTAAAACATTTTTTTTTCTTAGATGACCATTCATTAAGGAAAAGTAAACACATATTAGGTCTCGTTTCTTTCTTACCCTATCAGTCGTGAATATAATGTACTTCTATAAACAATTAACAAAATAATTTACATAGTTATACATTTTATTATCTCGTCGTACTTAATTTTTGTACATGTATCATAAGTGTGTATATTACTTAATCTATTGCCTTGAAGTAAATAGGCCTGACTTCTTACAAATTGAATAATCGAAAGTAGTATTGATTTTAAGTTGAATCCTTCTACAAAAAGGCTAATAATATGATTAAATTTTCATTTACTTATATTAAATTTAGTAGGAATATAAGTTTTAATTTGAAAACTAAACCTAAACGCAAGTAATATATAAATCTTGCTATGATTATAATGAATATCCTTAAAATTTAAGCTTCGATTATTAATATTAAATTAAGTAGGCAAATAAGTTCTAACTTTTAAACTAAACCAAGACACAAGTTGTATATAAATCTTCTTATAACTAATGATGTTGTTAAGATTTAAGCTTCTATAGATTTTAAAAATACAATTTTATGAAAAATTTGTCAAAATCATCATATTTTATTCTTCCATTTTTTTAAAAGAATTCTATCTTATTTGAATAAATCCAACATATGATAGCATAACTTATTAGAAACAAAGTAAATATTATCATAAGGAAAAGAGATCATGAAAATACAGTTTTATATTGTTTATTACAAAAAAGTTCATAGAAATATAGTTTCTATCATTAAAAAGATCGGTATTTAATTTATTTTTCTATATAATTAAATGAAATAAAAAACAAATAACTCCACTTTTATGGATCTTTACGAATATCATTCATAATCAAATAAAATATTATATTAATAACATCAAGATATAGAAGAAAAATATGGTCATTTTACTATACTATATGTCTATCTTATGAAAGCATATCAAAATAATAGCCTTGTTACAAAACATATGTTTCTCTAACCTAATTAAGCGACTCAAAGATTGAACTATTCATAATTAGCTCTTATGTTCATGATGCCATTTGAGTTCTTAATCTAAATCTATAGCGAGTAAGGCGTTCCTCTTGTTGTCATAAAATGAATATACTCTTCAGCCTTTCTCTTGTTTGTGAAATTAAGATTGCATCTATTATAAGAGAGCTTCTATATAGCAATTGACCTTTAAGAGCAGGAATTAAACCCTAGAATGATGCTTGTGCTGTATTAATATTCTCTTGTACTTATTATTGATTATGTAGGGGAAAGTAGCTAGATATGTATAAGAAATTACAATGATTTAAGAATAATTTAGGCAATTATGTATTATAATGATAATAAAAGAAAAGATTGACTTTTAAAAATTAAATACCACTTTTAATTTTCAATTTCTTAAAACCTAATAGTCAAAAGACATTATGATTTTGAATCTATGTATGGAAATAGTTTTTGAAACTATATATTATAGTATAATTATCATTTCATTCCAATAATTCATTTGGTTTGAGAAAATTTTAGATAAAATGGAATGAGATGAATATAAATTCAAAGATACCTTTAGTCTCTTTAGAATGTTTAAATGTAATATAATGTATGTCTATATTTATTATAAAATATGTAATAGTTTTGATATAATACATCTATATAACAATACACATACATGTCTTATGATGCTATTTATCATACAAATTATATTTATTATATAAATATAACATAAAATATGTTATTTGTCATAAAATATGTCTTGATATATGATATATGGATGTAATACATGGTAAGTTTTATTTTAATTACAACACATACATGCTATATGTATTTTGTAAAATAATACTTTTATAGTTATATTTAAACTAGTGTCTATACATATGTATATATTGAAATAATAAATAGTAATAATACATTATAATTGAATTTAATATAGGCATACCATATGTAGTATAAAAGCATGCATATATTATACCTAATATGATTTGTATGCTCTGGCTTGAAAGACGACGATAGGGAGGGGGCGTATAAGTGATTTATATAATAAATTTTTAACATAATTTTAACATATGCCACATTATATGCACATACACTAGCGAATGGGTCACTTGAGTTGTAGGTGTATTAATATAAAAATTGCTTATATAATCTTTACTAAAATTAAAGATATGGATTAGTTTGAGATTTTGATAAAAAGTTTATATAATGAAAATAAAATATTAATATTGATATGAAATTTATTATATTAGTCAAATAGATGATGAAAATAAGTAAAAAAAAAAAAACTAAGTAGATTGGTGATATTGAAGTAATCGTTTTTTTAATATAAAACTTACCAAAAAAAAAGAGAGAGAGAGAGAGCAGAAAGATTAATGGGAGAGAAAAATTAAGCAGTTGCTACGTTATTCATGTTTAGATAATCTTAGTGTTGGTATTTTGTTAAATAATATTAGATTGAGACTAAATATATAATCTCTAAAAAGGCAAGTATTTAAACTTGCACTAGCTTAAATAATATAAATATATTTTAGTAGTACTAACATATTATATGTAGTTGATTATAAGATATATTACGTTTAGAACACCCTAAACCAAAAAATAGCCAATAGTGATGCAAATAAATATTAATAAGCTCTTTTAACCTCTTAGTCAAAAAATCTGTAACTAATGTTAACGCGGTATTCATCGCAACATAACTCATCTCTCATAATCTATGTGGGTTACAAGACTTTACAATTAGATCAAATTCTTTCCTTTTTTTGTGTATAATTTGATTCATTCCTTCTTGAACTTTAAGTCAAAAGTAACTAATAATCATTAGCTATGCTAAGGAATACTAATGAGCTGTTTTAATCACTTAACCCAAAAGTTTTTAATTAGTATTAGCATAACATTTATCATCTTCATTTATAAACCAACATAATCTCTTTTCTCATAATTCATGTGGGACTACACTTATTATGAGGGCTATCACATATAATATACTACACAATATATTATAATTACACAGTGAAATATAATGTGCATATATTTAATATATTATATTTAATAATAATATAAGTATACTAGTTATGCATAGAAAATAATACTTAATAAGTATATAATCTAGATTTTTTTTTGTATAAATGTTTCAAAAACACATGTAAATATATTTAAACATACACCATAATATGTATAAATAATATGTATTATATTTAATTATAACTTTAACTAGTATAAATATATCATATATGTAATGTGTGTAATATACAACATATAACATATTTAATAGTATATCACGTAAAATTGGTAATATGGTATGTATACAATATGTTGTAATTATCAAATGCATGTATTTTTTTTTTATAAGATGTGTATATCACTATAAGCATTCAAATGTGTCTATATGTGTATGTATATATTTGATTTCCTTTTTTGGCTATATATAGTAAACAAATGTATTTTGCATTTAAAATACCAGAAATAGAAGTCTGATTGCCCACCTAAGTTCATGAATTGAAATTATACTGAAAGGTAGAATAGTTGATTTTAGGGAATAGTAATTCCATTTTTCAAAGCAGTACCCAAATGCAAAAATTGAATTAGTACCTAAAATCACAATTTTATTCTAAATCAATTCCTGTACATTAACTACGCTATTATCACTTACTGTAGAGTAAAGAGATTTTTTTTTTTCCATTTTTTGGGCCAACCATTGGGGGAAGGGAGATTTAAATCCCAATCTATTTCAATAGGAGATTAATAGTAATGCCACTAAACTATAACGATCTTAGCGTAAAGTTAAGAGATTGGAATCATCTATAAAGTATATCTTATCGTGAGAGGAAAAAAGTAAATGATAACCATTTAATTTTAATGGATAGCCTTGGCAAATGTAAAGGTTGAGAAAATGGAAAAATGTAATTGACGTGACTAGTACGGAATTTTACTCTCTTTTTTTATCTATAGTATTGAAAGTTGAAACTCCAAAACTTATTTGGTACCTTATACTTTGAAAAAAATTATCTTAGATCAAATAATTAACTAAAAGATTTATACCACTTACCAATTTCTCAAAAGAAAAGAGATCATTAGTACCGATGATATTGTTATAGTATACCATTGTTGTTATTATAGCTATATCTCCTTTTCTTTTCAAATCTTTGCCAATATCTCCCTTTCCTCGTCTTTCATATTTATCACTGCATTAATTGTATAAAATCTTTACAGAATCAATTAGAATTCATACTATTAAACTCCAAAATGATCAAATCACAACACTTGCACACTTAATTACTAAAATAAGAACTAATAATTATTCCACTATTTATTGCTTATTTTGACTCTAGATATGATTATGCATTTTGATAAAACAATTACATGTTTCCCGAATCAATTATATTATTTTGTTTCTCTAAGTAGAAGAAATTTCAATTATAATAGATTATATTGAGTTCTCTCATTGTTATTTTAATAATAACAAAAATGAGTTAAAGGTAATTAACAAGTATGTTAAATATGCAGGATATCATGAAATGTTTAGATTTTATTTAAGTCAAATTCCCAAGAATCAAAGGATAAATCGGAGACTAAACCAGAGGATTTGAACAAAATTAAGTTTTGATAATATAATATATATTAAGTGTTATTTTGGACTTATAATAAATTCAAGGCCTAATTTCACTCATTAGATATATTTGGGCTGTGTATATAATGCATTCCACTAAGTTGGACACTTATTTACGATGATTAAGGAGAACAAATTGAATTATCTTAAAGACAAGTATATTTTGTAAATAAGCTTATGATAAAAATTGTTGGAAATGTTTTTGCTAGTTTATTAGCTGATTTTTCAAGATATTTAATATATATTTATACAAAATAAAGGAGGATTTTGTGGAAATTTTAAATCAAATTTTATCCAAAGCATAAGATTAGCTTGTATGTATGGAGAAATTTCAAGATAAAGATGAATCTCAAGATTGTTGCAAATTTTTTACTCAAATTTACACTAACAAATAAAGAAGATTTTAAGAGGTATATAAATTTAAAAATAACCAGATATTTGTCAAGATACAAACATAAAAGATTGGCAAGAAAATGTTTGAAAGCTTATTTCAAGTATCAAGTTAACAAAATTTGAAGATATGCTCCTAAAGCATTCAAATTTCAAAGGATTCATGATTCTTATGTGGTTTAAAAGTCAAAGTAAAGAAAAATACGAGAATTCGTGCAAGTCAATTTATTCATAAGAGTCAATAGATCAACGTTCAAATTCAAAGAAGATTTATCTTCCTCAAATTAAGGTAAACTAAATCCAACAACTACTTTAAGATTTTTCAAGACTTTGCAAGATATTTTCCAATAATTTAGAAAAGAGACATTATATTAAGAGATAATATAATCAAAGTAGTTCAAAATTTTGAGATACATTGATATGTAACTTTCATCTACAAACTTATATTCTAGAGAAAATCATAAATAAAATCAAAAGCTAAATTAGAGACTTTATTATTCATTGGATTTTCTTATTTTACTTTCCTTCTAAGTTGAGGAACCTTGTATTTAATTATAAGAGAGATTACATAGTTCTATATATCTATAATTAGATAAGAGAAAGCCTATGGAGACAGTGTAGAAGCGTAGTACTTGTATTCTCTCTTAATTAAAGTATTAAAGTAGATAGTAGAACACCATTATGTGAAATATTAGGTCCCCAGTAATAGAGCTGGAAGAGTGAGTAGGCATAAGGCTAAAACATTATAATTCAATTGTCCAATCTTTTCACTCCTTACTCTCTTTATCTTCGTGTTTATTTTGTTATATATCTTATATTACACCAAGTTAACAAAGTAATCAACAAGGGAACAATTTTATTAACTTATTGGAAAAAGTTTTAATTTTACAAAGTAACTAATTCATCCCCTTCTTAGTTACTTTTGGGACCTACAGACTATACAATGTAAAGCATTGCTGTAGAATATATTGTTTAATTATTGATAATCTATTATGTTATTTATGAAAAAATTATACTAGAGGGTATTAATGTTTCTAAAAGTTCAAATAATATGATCGCTATTATAATACTGTTATAACATTAATAACTATTTTATGACGTGGCCATTAACTACCACATAGCTCTAACATGGCGCTTATGTAGCAAAAATGTTGTGCTAATATACATTAATAAATAATAAAAAATATTAAAGCGAAAAAAAAATTCTTAAGAAATGAAGAAAAATGTAAACATAATTTTAAAAATAGGAAAAATAACAAAAATAAAACTAATAGAATAAATAATAATGCTAATAAGTATTTATAAAATCATTATGTCATAATTATATAACTTAAATGCATATATAGTAAATTAAAAAATAAAAAAATCAAATAATTAAAAAGATATAAGAAAAAAAAAAAAAGAAATCGACTACCCTAAGGTTGGGGGTAGCTGGATCTACTACAAGGTTGCTTGGTAGGTCATAACCCATTTAAAAAAGTTGGTCTTTCTATTAGGTTTTAGGGTTGCAAATCATAGATTTGTGCAATGTTTTTTTTTTTTTTTAATTGACCTTAAACACCTAAGAATCCATACGTATCAATCAAATTGAAAGGGACAGTGAAATTTACCTTCTTTGATGTCTTACGAATTTCACAGGTAAGTGGATCTGTAGGTGTTACAAGATGCAAACACTCTCTACCAGTATGCACACACGAACAAACTTGCTTAAACGAGCTACAGTGTGCTAGCACTAGATGAGGAATCTATATTTGTCCAAGAAACCTCTTGCAATCTCTCTCTCTCTTTTTTTTTTTTTTTTCTCTATTTACATTTGGAAACTTTCTTTATGGGTCTAATGTTGATTACAAACATCAGCTTAACCCTAATAGAGAACTACCTCTATTTGGTTCGTTTTTCATGTGCGATCCTATAAGTTCACTTAATATTCGCAATAGGCCTAGAACTCCTCTTTTGTCGTACAAAACATAAGAAGCCTCTAGTAAGACATTACGTCTGTCCAAATTAAGTAAGGTTGATGATCTAACTTTAACTATTAAGCCGTTAGTTATTTAATCCCTTTGTCACGTGATATCTAATGATTAAACGTAAGGTATAGATTAAGATATTCTTATATTGTTTAATCACTCATTTCTTGAATTCAGAGTTCGATTGACTTAGATAAATGATAATGATAACTCCTTATCAGTTCATTTGAGCATGGTTATGCATTTTCTCAGTCTTACTGTTTAAGGGGCCTAAAAGATATCTCTTTCAAATTAATAAGTTGGACAAATTCCTTCATGTACACTCATATTCCTTAACATTGTTTATTTCATATCCAATCACAATCTTATAATCATCCGGTTAAAAATGATAAAGAACTAAGTCAAAATATGGAGGTTACTATATAGGAATCCATAGTGTTGTCATGTCAAATGACTAAAATAACACTGCCACAAGTAGTACTTATCAAATTGATCCATGCATTACTTTATGGTGGGTCGATCAAATGCAATGTACTCCTACATGTATCTATGTGCTAAATTGACATCTCAAATCCATAATTAATAAAACATGATTATCATTTGGCCAACATACTAGTTTTAATTCATTATTGTTCCATATGACAAGCAACTAAGGATAATTTAAAATAATCTTCTCATTACCTTATGATTTTACTATTAAAGTCATGCACTTTAATGATAAGAGTAAAAACAAATATTTAAGGAATCATTTTATTATGTTAAAAAGGCATAAATAACATGACAAATAAAACGACTCATATTATAAATAAAAATAAATACTTAAATGACATAAAATCCATATAGCTTATGGCACATCATTAGCACTTTCAAACCACTAAGAGATCGTAGGTGGTACCTATGGTTAAGGGACCCCCCTTAGCCATGTATGGCTACTTATAGTCGAGCTTTTAAAAAGGAAAAAGAAAAAATGAAAGGAGATCCAATCAGGTATCTCAATTAAATCAAATTCCTCTTTTATTTTATTTTTAAATACATCCCACCAAGCAAAATGCTAGCCAATTCTGCCACCTAAGGTTATGGAGTAATCGATTTTTTTTTCCTATATTTTTCTTTTCAAAAAATTTTCAAATTTCTCGTAAATGTTTAAATTAATTATATTTATATATAATATTTAATGTATTATATAATTTTTTTATTTCTTCATATATATATTTTAATTCTTTTTAGACTTTTTTTTCGTAATTTTATGTGCTTTTTAATTTTTCCCTTATTTATTTGGATTTAAATATATATATAAATTCCACATAAGCACATTTAACTGTTACATCACTTATAGTTAATATTATTATAACAAAGATAATTTATTTTAACTTTCTATTAAAATGTTAATATCTTGTTTGAACTTTTTAAAACGTTGATTCTCTATTTAAATTTACTCTAAAAAATCAATACCCTCTACTGTAATTTTTTGCTTTGTTTATTATATAATCACTTATTGCTATATTTATGTAATCGCACAGTCGAGGTAAGTAGTGAATGCTTATTAAAAATTTTATTTTGAGTATATAATAATGGATATATTTATTGAAATTTCCCAAAAATCGTTCTAAAAAGTAATGGTAGTTTGGTTATTACAATCCCTTTGTTTTCTCTTCAATAAAACAAGCCTTGCCCCTATTTTAATTCCTTTTCGTATGGGTCAAAAGAGGAAGGAAAAAGAAAAAGTAGTTTTTTTCTTATTCATCCTTGTCAATTGTTAGTGGAAACAAACCCTAATTAAGTATTCTAATCAATACAAGGTTGAAAAAAAAGTTTGATATGTGGAAAAGGAAAGGAAGTCGTGTAAGTTTTAGAGAATGGTTGTTTTTAACGAGGAATTTGTGTTTTGAACAACAAAATTGATTGTCTCTTTTGTTGGCTTGTAAAAGGTTTGTTAATTTAAGCGAGTTTATGAAAGGACCAATGTTTTATGGTTCTATGATTGTTTTTCGTGTGCATAAACAAAAGTTGTTTTGCATTTCTTTTTGTTTTCTCTTAGGATTTGGTTAATTTAGGAGATTGATATCTTAACAATAGGAACAGTAGTTAGAGGTTGTCAGGACTACGATTATTTTGTGGGTTATTTTATATTGACGATGTTATTGATGGTTCGTGGTGTGAATTTAGAAGTGTTTGATTACATAATTTAGGGTTAATTCAAGTCAATATGGAAAAAGAGTTGAAATTTCATAAACTTTTTTTGATCCTATAAAGTTTGACACAATTAGGTTAAGCAAACTCTTTTTAGCTGATCGAATAGTTTTTGGCCAACTAAAAGAAATATTTCCAACTGCCCTAGTTGGGAATGGAAATTTCAATTGAGAAAAATGCTTACAAGTTCATCAAATCTAGTTTTAATCAATCAAATTTACTCTCGTAATTTTCCTTTGGTTCCTTTTTCACAAAGTTGATTTTAATCGTTTCCTTTAAGGCCTTAAGGTTATGATCTAAGCAAATTTAATCTTGTAATGAACTTAACTGGATTCCTAAGATTGATATTTCTTAATTTGAAATATAATTTTAACAGTCACAAAATGTGTTTAATTTTAGGAGTAAGATCTTGGTTCTTGTTTTGAAAGCTTTAAGAGGACTCCAATCATGTGGTTACTTTACTTGTGCATATAGGCTAGCTAATATAAATGAATCTAAAGCTAATGGAATCTTAAAATTGATTTGTTATTTATGCTTGTGCCTATGCTAATAGAACCACAAACACCTAGGTATTGAAAGTGGTAATTCTTGACTTGTAGCTATATTGTCTAACTAAGGCAACAATTTAAGGGGATTTGATTGTAAATTAGGTGTTGATTCCACCATATGTGGTAGATAGCCTATTGACTAGTTAGTTGATGAATATAGGTCGGTCTTCTACAACAAAGTTGTAATTAGATCACCTTAATATATGGAAAGCCTTTATAAACCAGTATGCCTAAGAGTTGAGTATTACTAAGGCTTACCATGACTTAGTGGGTCCTTTATACTAATGAAGAAAACAAAATGGAAAGTGAAAATACTAATAGCACCATGAGTAGTTTCTTGCAAGTATCACTTATCAAAGAAATCTAACACAACTTAGCTTATAGCCTAATATGTTGCTCAAATAATTAGCTCATCACTAATCGAAGCTACTATTCAAGTCAGATAAGAGTTTAAGAAGTAGAATTTGATAAGAATTCTCGCAAAATAAGAGTATTCACTAAAAGGTATCAAAAGATGATGTGGCTACATGTTAGATAACCATTTATAATAGGCCTCTTAAGGCAACAAGAGGGGATAGGGAAATTACTAAAAAGGTAATTGCAAATGTCTTAACCTAAAATATACTAAAAGGGTATAAAGGACAAATGGACAAAAGGAATAATAGTATATTTGTTAGACATATGGGGTAAGGGATCGTTGGTGTTGTACTTTGGCACAAAATTGGTACAGAGGACACTGAACATTAAGCCTAGCTAAGTTAAAGTGATTCGGGTAATCGAAGGGCAGGTTGATTGGGTTGAGAGGTCTCGAAGTTATGTCTGGGTCGAGCTTCTATAATTAAGGTCGAGCTTAGATGTACCTCGAGGTATGTCAACAAAACAATGGTGATGTATTGATAGTAGATCCAAGTTGATAGCTATGTTTATTGAGCTATTATTGAGATTGGATGGATCTTTTGTGAGAAGCTTTCTCTAAATTCAATGGTAACTTCCAATAATCACTTATTCATAATACTATTAAAGTCACCATATCTTTCAATAGACTTCTAATTTCTATTTCAACTCATAAAAGAATTCACAAGTTAAATAACATCAGCCATTAAATTCCTATCTTATATATTTATCTCCTTTAGTTAACTGATTGTACACCTTAAGGTTTATATCTTTAGCCATTTTTTTTAGTTCTAATGAAATTTAGATGACTTTTGATCTTATACCATTATGAATGAATAATAATAACTACAGTCTTCTTTAGCAATCACCGCAACTTCTTTTAGTTTTTCCCTTTAACAACATCTATAACAAGTTAAGAACGGTTTAAAGATCGTCCACCTTAATTATTCAAAAGATTTCTACAAGAACATACTATTTTTCATATCTTTTTTTTGGGTACCATCACCAAATCCCTCCCTTTCACCATGCTTCTATTTTCTTTAAATCGATTATCACAGCTTTTGTTAGAAATCTTACAATACTCTTTAAATTAGTACGGAACAAAACGAGTTGATTCGTTTAGTTTATTTACATATCATTAGTTTTGGATAACACACGGAAAAATATCAATTGATTTTAAGAGTGGGTGAACTATTTTCATAAGTATGAGTCACAGTAAATCCTTTTGATTTTCTCGTTGGCCTCGAATTTGGTTTTTTTTTTGTTTTTTCCCCTAAAAAAAAAGGGGATCATGAGCTTTTCTTTTGAGTAGGTAATATTACGGATTACTTTGTTACTTCTATATTTATGTGTACATATATCTATATTCAGAAAAGAAGAAGCGAATATCTATACCTGTAGATTATAAATTTGGCATTCGAGTTCCCTTCATTTGTTTCATGCAATTTTGATACAATAAAGATTTCCAAACCAAACTGCATTTCAATCATCCCGTACTTAAAAAAACCTTTTAAATGAATTTCCTTTTGTAAAACGCTACATTTGTAAATAAATGTATTTTGGAACCACATTAATATTAACTCCGATCAGCTACCTTTTTTCTCTTTACATAACAAATACAAGTGGATTTTGATATAAATTATAGGAGTCCTTTGTATTGGTCAAATCTAGCATCGGACGTACCAACACTACAGATGGTTATTTACATTAGTTTAGATAAGCAATAGGTTGGGTAGAGCCTGGAACGTACACGCACTAGCCAGTAGCCATTTTCATTGAAATCGGTCCCATTGGCCCAAGCTTATAGTAATAATAATGTATGCATTAAAAGAAAAAAAAAAAAAACAGTGAACAATGCAATCGCCCTTTTTAACTATTATTTTAGTATGGATATAACCTATAAACTTTTTGATGCTGTAATTAATTCTCTTAAATTTTAACTTTGGTGTAGAATTAACCCCTCAAATTTATTAAAATATATTTTAACACCTCATAAACTCTAACCTTAATATATCTTTTTTGAACTAGAAAAACAAGCATTTTGTATGTTGCCAATTTATCAAAATTAAATGGAGGATATTTTTAGTATTTAAAAGTTTAAAGAAATACCCACACGAGGCAGAAATTCAGGGGATTATCTAAGATTTCCACCAAAAATAAGTAAAATATTATATCTTATCTTATTATTATTTAGGGAAAGTAATTTTTTACTTTTTTGGCCATGTTGGAAAAGTAAATTTTGAGACCCCAACATTAGACCAGTTTCTGATCTGAGACTTAAACCTTTTTTTCTTAAGTTGAGTTCTCGATATGGGAAAAAATTTGTAAGCGAGTTTCTCTTTTAACGATGCTAGTTTATAAGTCCTCCTTCCGGCAATAAATGACATGCGATGCAGTCTCATTGGCTTATGTAATTATATTAAATAAATAATATAATAAAATATAAAATAAATAAACATACTTTATAATAATAATAACCTACTTAGAAAAGTGGATTATGAGACTCACTATCACCAAAAGAAACCTGATTAAGACTGATCGTGTTTCCTCCATTTTTTTTTGCAAGTGGGTTATGACCTAATGATACTATTGAGACCGTTTTGATTACCTTAAGGTTAATGGGTGGTAAAAAAAAATCTTTTTTAAAATTTATGATTTTTATGTTACTTTTATGATGTAGTATAATGAGATGTTAATAATGCAGCAATTATGGTGCTAGTGATAATGGGGTGGTGATTAAATTTTAATTGTAGTAATGACAACATAATGTTAATAATAATAGTAGTGGTGTATTAGTTTCCTTGAGAAAGTGAAGGTGGTAATAATGTGATGAGGCGGGGAAACTTAGGTCATGTTTAGCTGGGAAGAGTGGAATTGTCAATCTCCCCTTATTCCTTGTTACATTGTTTATTTAGCTTTCAGTCTCATGTAATTGTCACTCCATGGAATGGCTATTACTTAACATCATGTTATAGCAATTACTTATCCCCTACCTAAGAAAGGTAATTCTTTGCTATGATCAATTTTTTTCCTTAAATGACCTTACGAAAAAAAGAGAAAGTAGATCTCGAAAGTAGAGAGAGAGATAAAGAGAAACAACCCATCACTATTCACTACCTACTAGTGTCGGCAACATCTTCACCACCACCACCATCCTCCATTACCACCATACCGCTCATTCGCCATTGTATACTACCACCAAACATGACACCACCCACTCATCACTGTGTTGAGAGACAAGAGACTAATGGCATGCATCAAGACCAAAGGGAGAGAAAGAGAAATTGACTTATTGACCCCCTGTTACTCACCATCCATCACCATCGGTACCATTGCTATAATCCCCTACTACAACTACATCACCCATTTAACGTTGTGTTGAGATAGAGATATCAAGACCAAACATAGATAAGAGAGAAAGTGAAGGTGTATGTGTTGATGTTGAAAAAATGACACCACTTACTCACTGGAGAGATTTTTTCTTTTCAATTTCTTTTGGTAGATTTTGTGTTGGTTAATATGAGCCATAATTTTGTTCTTGAAAAAGCTTGCGGATTTGTGTTTGTTTCTAAGGGAAAAAGCTTGTAGATTTGTTTCTCGATGAAAATGCATGCAAATTTGTGTTTGGTCAATTTAGCCATGGATGTTGTTCTTAATAAAAGGAAAAGTTAATTTCAGCTTTTGTGGATCTAATGCTTAAACGATGCAATGCAAGAGGGAAATTGAAAGAGAGATAGAAAAAAGGGTAATCTTGTCTTTTTAAACACTATTGCAAATGTATTCTTAGTTGCCTTTTTGTCTTTCTAAATATTATAATTGGGAATTACCCCTTATTTAATTACCTTTGAATTCCAATTCCATTACATATCTATTACATATAGGAACTAAATGTGCCATTAGTGTTAGTATGATAGTGATGACGATGTTTGTAATAGTGACAATAAAGTAATGTTTAAAAAGAAGTGTTAGTTTAGAGGCTTAATTAAGATTTTTATTTTATCTTCTTCCAAGATTTTTGTACTATTAAATTGGAACGGGAAAGGATTGGTTTAGATTATCTCGATTTCCTTCATTTTACAAACCAATAATTGAGATCATCTCCTTCTCTGCTTTCTCAAAGCAAAAGTCTATTAATCATCATAAGAATCGCTAACAAATATGGCTCTAATGTTGGAAGTGGACATCCATCTTCAAGGGCTTCACCACATCTTGCATGGAAATATAGGAGATTTAGACGGATTTGTATTTCAGGCAAGTGGCGGCTGAAGAATACTCCATAGTGATGATCAGGGTACAATGGAAAAAGAGAAGAACCCTTGAGATAATTTTTGACCCCTTTCTTAAGAAGTATAGCACTATCGATAAGGCAAGAGATTGATCATTACGACCATGGAGGGCACCTTGTTAGTGAAGATGTTATTTCAAGAGGATCTCGTAAGAGAGCAGATACTAAACACCATAGAATAGACATGTAAGATTGTGGTGGAAAGGGTCACGATGGGGCTATTCTTCCCTCCGAGCATCCAGAAGGTACCCTTCATAGTGAGTCCTATGGAGGACCGGCAACAACAAGGCCTTCGGACCTCATAGGAGATGTGGATCATACTTTTTCCAGCAACATTTAGACTGTTCCTATGGAGGATGAATGTTAAGAGGAAATACTTGGACTTCTCTTAAAACTCATATTACAACATTATGATTTTGATGATGAATCTAGCGCTTGATGATACCTTCTCTTCTTCCATGGAACCGAAGCCTTTTAAGCTGTTAGCTTAGAATGCTTAGGGAGTAAATTCTAAAGGAATAATGATATACCGCGCTAAGAGCAGACAAAGGGGACTATATCTAGGTAGGTCTAAGCTTGCAAAAAACTTGAAAATAAGGATGGAAATGCATAAGAATAAGAAAGTAAGCAAACAAGCAAACCTCAATCAACTCCAAGGATATGATGTACCAAGGATCTATTGAGGGTTCATGGATTAACTTGATATGACTTACGGGCTAGTCCAATAAAGGTACTTACCACCTAACCTTATTTAAATGTTAGGATAAGAGTGATATAAGCAGGCAAACAGAGAGCAATGCTCATGAAAAAGAAAAGTATATTCAATATCAGATATTTGTTGTGGTTGCATATTACAAAGGGTATTTATACCCAAAAAGTCAAGGCATCCTACCTAAAATAGAAAAGACAAAAAGGGTATTGTTTAAAAGAAATAATATACAAGAAATAATAAAAGGGATACAAATGAAAATTCAAAGAAATTGATTATTAGTGCAACGATGGGACTAGAAATGTGGTTCTTAGGCATTGGGATGATTCTGGTAGAAACAGGTAAGTTATACAGTCAAATTGGAGATTGTCGAGCAAACTTTAAGGTCTTTTCAAGAGGATGTTGGTTTAGACGTACTTTGAGGTTCTCAATACCAATGTTGCCAAGCTACTAGTCAGTATGGTCGTGGCTGGGTAGGTATGTTCAGGGACCGAGCTATCAGTGGATCATATTTTAGGTTAGTACTTGATTACTGACAAATGAGAAGTTACTCGACTCAGCAAGTGAAGTTGGTTGGAAGTGAGGATCAGCTTGGCCTGGATATGAGTTGGTTGGAACAATTAAATCTGGTTTGTCAGTCCCTCAAGACCTCAAGCTTGGGCTGGGGTTAAAGGTCTACTTGTTTGATTCCCATCATCCCCTCTGGGATGATTTGGATTTACGATGAAATCTAGCTGGTCTTCACTCAATTCTCCTTTAAATTGATAGGGGCTAAGGTAGACAATGTTAAAAGTATTAGAAACTCCATAGTCTTTAAGTAATTCCAATCAACAAGTATTGTCATTGATCTTTTGGAGCACTTTGAAGAGATCTTTGGCTCGAGCGAACAACTTATTCTTTCTCTTACTGGAAAACCTCTTCTTGCTCAAGTGTAGCCATATTAAATCACCGGGCTAAAACTGTGCTGGCTTCCTCACTTTACTCTTTTCTCTCAACTTCTTGGTAGCTTGGTTGATCTTCTGGGCAACCTTTTGGTAGATCTGCTGTAGAGACATTGCTTAGGCTCTTGTGTTAGGGTCTTCTTTCTTGAGCATGAGTAATGGAGTATGATTAAAGGGTAGCTCTGGGTTGGAGTTAGAGACAACTTTAAAGGGTATTTCTTTAGTGGTGTCATATATTGTGCGGTTGTAAGCAAATATCACCATAGTCAAATAGAAATCCTAATTAGCTATGTTCTTCCCCATTGTAGCTTGAAGCAATGATCCTAAGGTGTTGTTGACTACCTTTGTTTGGCTATCAGTTTAGGGTTGATAAGAAGTACTAAAGAGTAGTTTAGTCTCCATAAAATACCAAAGAGTGCTCCAGAAATGGCTTAGAAATTTTGGATCTTTATTCGATACCACATTTATCGGCACATTATGTAAACGAATAATCTTCTACCGATAGGAATCAACCCCTAGTTCAATCACACGAAATCGAGATAGAGGACTCTAAGGGCTCACTCGAAGAATACTAGCTTGAAGCTTTATTCGAGATGAAAATTCCTATCCCAACCTCTATGTTTCCCTTTTGTACTAACCTAACCGCCAAGCCTTCACATGTGCCAGACCTGCTAAATAACTATACAATGATAGAATATTCAATTAAACAACCTTAAGACTATCTGAATCAATCTTTCAAGTCGACAATAGATGTTCGACCCCAACCCTAGCTAATTACTCTACAACAAGATTGACTGGGCTCTAACTTAGCCCCGATCAGGTCAGCCCTAGACTATAAATTCCTTTTTCTCGTTTACTTTGTACTATATTTCTAACGTCCAGTCACCAAGTGACATGTGTCTTCTGTTACGACATTTCAAAAGAACTCTTTATTTTTCATACTGAATTTTTTTTATCTTTTTTACCCTTTTTAGTATGTATTGCATAACCTAATTGTAAGAATATCCTTTTGTCTTTTCATACATGTAAAGTAACTTTAGTAAATGAGTATAGAATCTCCCATTTATTTGTACGCAGACAATTAATCATCAATATCATAATTTTATTTAAGTTTCCTTCAAGTAACCCTAGTATTCTCATTATTCTTCAATTCTTATCTATTTCCTTTAGTAAGGAATAGTGGCAAGTGACCCTTCAGTTTGAACCGGTAAATCATGTCTAATGGATTGTAGGTTAAGTAAGATTGATTGGTGCATCATATCCATTCGATAGTTTCCTAGACTTTGCTAGCTTTTCCTTTGTTTCTTTCAATTTGCTTTGTTATAGTTCTTCTCCATGTCTGTAACCCCAAAGACACATCAGCTGCAAAAAGAGAAAAGAAATATTTAAAGCATCGTTAGTTTTGAAGGAAGGCATAAAGTATATTATCTTACCGAATCTATCTATGTTAACCATAAAGAGCCTTTGCCTTGGGTAGTTTATGGTAATTCAAGTACAAAATCTATGCTCAACTTAGTCCAAAATTTGGTTGGGATGGGCAAAGGCATCACTTTCCTTTGTTTGGCTCAACATTTGGCTCGTTTGCAAGTAGTAAAGCTCTCAATAATTCGATGCACATCTTGCTACATCTTGAGCCAAAAGAATCTTCCTTTCAATAGCTCATGTGTTCACCTCTCCTTAAAAAGACTAGAAAGCCCACTAGAATGAGCTTCTCTAACAAGTAGCTCTCTTAAGAATAGGTCGGCATATATAACTTGCCTCCCCAGAATAAATACCCATCATGTAATAGTCATCCAGTATTCTTCCTTCTATGCATTGTCTAAAATAGGACTAAAATGGGGGTCTTAAGGATATTGCTCCTTAATGTTTGCAAATCCCAAGAGTCTCATTTGTAGCTCAAATAGAAGAACATGTTGGTGTGATAAAGCATCAACAATCACATTAGCCCTGCCTTGTTTATACTTAACTACATAATTGAATCCTTTTAAGAATTTAACCCATTACGCTTACCTCTTCGATAATTTAGCCCGACTTCTAAGATACCTTAAGAACTCATGATTTGTGTTAATGACAAATGTTGCCATACTTAGAGTGTTCGAATAAGGGTTAGGAGCTTATTATCATATGCTCAATAGTTCAACTTAGGTCCTCTCAATTTTTCACTACGGTAGGCAATTAGTCGACCTTCTTGCATCAAGACAGTGGAGATGCTAACGCCAAATGTATCACACTCAAACTGAAAAATCTTCTTGAAGTCAAGCAATGTTAGTACAGGTGCAAAAGTCAATCTTATTTTCACCTCAACAAAACTTCTTTCCTCTTTCTCTCCCTACTTAAATTCAATATTCTTTTTTGTCAGCTCAGTAAGGAGTGCAACAATGGTATTGAAACCTCTAATAAACCTTCGGTAAAATGATACCAATCTATGGAAACTTCTGATCTTAGTACAAGTGGTTAGGGTTGGCCATTTGACAATTACTCGGACCTTCTCATTATCCACTTGCACACCTTCTCCACCAACTACATATCTTAGAAAACCACTTCCTCTTGGTAAAAGCTACACTTCTTCATGTTACCAAGTAATCTTTTGACTAAAGGAACATCAAAGACTACTTGAAAATGTTCAACATGACTAGTTAAGTTGGCATTATATATGAGGATGTTATTAAAGTAGACAACAACAAACATCTTAATTAGATTTCTCAAAATATAATTCATTAATCTCATAAAAGTGCTCAGAGTGTTTGGTAGTCCAAAGGGCATGACTATTCACTTGTATAGGCCATATCGACTCCTAAAAGTAATTTTCCGTCCATCCCCTTGTCTCATTTGTGACTTCAGTTCAATCTTACTAAACACTCTTACACCACTCAGTTTGTCTAGCATGTTGTCTAGCCTTAGAATGAGATATTTGTACTTAATTGTAATCTTGTTTACCCCTCAACTATCTATATACATATGCTAAGTATTATCCTTCTTTAATACAAACAATGCAGGTACAACAAAAGGGCTAAGACTTTCTCTCATGTATCATTTCTCTAGTAGCTCATTGGCTTATCTTTAGAGCTCTGTAGCTTGCTCAGGATTCATTTTATAAGTAGGCTTGTTCAATAGAGTAACATTGGATATTAAGTCAATGCAATGTTTAATGCCTCGAAATAAGGGCAATCCATCAAACACCTATTTGAGAAATAAGTCTACATACTCATTCAATAGCTCCTTGATCTTTAGAGGTAGCTTAATTTGTTCCTTCAGCTCTAATAGTAGTCTTACCAACAGAAAGGTTGGCATATAAACTTTAATAGCTTCTTGGAGCTTGGCTCCACTTAGAATCAAAGTCTTCTTGGATCCTCAAGCCAATTTGGCTTGTAATTTGCTTACTTGGCTTAGGGTCATGGGGCTTAAGGTAATTTTCCTCCCATCCTTTTCAAACACATGTGTTCCTGAAACCATCATGAATAACCCTCCGATAAAAAAGTTAAGGTCGGCCTAGTAACACATGAGATGTATATGTGGATAGTGCGTCATAAAGAATTTCATCAAAATAGTTCCCAATGGAGATCGACAGCAGCACTTGTTGAGTGACGTAGAGTGCTCCATTCTCATTCAACCAATGCAATTTATAAGGCTTTGATGTGAAATGGTTGACAATTTGAGCCTCCAAACTAAGTTAGAAAATGCAACATTTGTACAACTTCCACTATCCATATGAGTGTGCAAACTTGCTTGTTCATTTTGCAAGTGATGTGAAATAAGTTTTCTCTCTACTCCTTCTTAATAGAGAGTTCTATACTCATTGCACGTCAGATTACTAAAGTTAATTTGTCCAAATCTTTAACAAACTCATCATCTTAGGTGGTATCCTCCTAGGGAGCAACCTTCTCCTTAAGGTCCTCATTAATACTATCTGTGTTGAGTTTTGGAATGTCTCCTTTAATAATCATAGTTCTCCTCTTTGGACATTGGACGACTATGTGCCCAAACCTTTGTTACTTAAAGCACTTAATTTGTCTCATCTTCCTCCTAAATCTTTGTCCTTTCTCATAAGTTCTCGACTGCACTTTACCATCAGTTAGTCGACTTTTCTATTCAGCTTTAGCATCTATTCTTCTTCTTAGCTTAGCCCTTTGTTGAGCTCAGTAACTTCCTTGAATGGGTTGGCTTAATTGGAGGTCGAGTTAACCTATTCCTCCTTTTCCTTTCGATATGTTGAACTATTCTTATAGTCTCATCCAATGCAGTAAACTGTTGAAGTTCTACGTTATCTCGGATGTCTCTTCTCAACCTAGTAAGGAACCTGGACATTGTTCAGGTTGAAGGTTCATCCATTTCACATCAAATCATAAGCATTTAAAATTCCTGAACATAGTCATCAACAATTCAACTCCCTTGTCTTAGCTTTTGAAGTTAAGAAATAATATCTTACAAATAAGTGTCCAGCATAAACCCGTTTCTAAGTATCATCTTCATCTCAGGCTAAGTGCTTACTTCCTTATATCCTTCTTGCTTTCTTATAATTTGGAAGTTCTTTTACTATAATGTAGCATAACCTGAGAACTCTATAGCATCACTTACTTTCTCACAGTCTTCACATTGATAATAATAAAAAGACATGTTCATTCTTTTCCTCCTAATCCAGATGGTCATATGCATCCCTAAAACTATTAAAGCTCGGAATCTGAAGCTTTACATATTTAGCAATTCAAGGTTCTCGAGCTCGCTCTTCTTCTTGAATGTATTGTTCTTCTCCTTCTTCATCCGTATTACCTAGGTCAATTCTTTTCTGTACACATCCACTTACTCCTCTACCTCAATCTTGTCAAGCTAAGATCTATCCTTTACAGGTTGAGCAGCTTGGGGAGTATTCTACACAGCCTCAACAAGTTAAAAGGCCAGTGCATGAACAGCTCTGGTCAGATCAACTATAAGGTTAGCCATCCCATCAATTTGCTCATCTGTATATCTAAAGGTGTTCTGGGGTTATCATCCATTATGGACAATACTATTATTATCATCTCCAGTACTAACGTTGACACTTGAATTTGTTATTCTCTTGATAAAGCTCAGTGACTACCTCAGAATCTAAGAAACAACAAACATTGTCCTTTTACACTAAACAACTCATACACACATTTCTCCATACGAAAGTTCAAGCTAACTATTAACACAATAACTACTCTAAAGAACAATAAACTCAGTGGAAACTTGCTTTGTTTTCATACACTCGAAATAAGCAAAGCAAATTACTTTGCAATGAAGGTTTCATAACACAACAAAACTTCAAATACTCTCCAAAATACTTAAATTAACTCCTCTTGTATTCGCAACACACTTTGACAGTAGTTTTATATACTATATAGTAACAATCAAGACTGGATAGCAACTTAGCCCATCGAACCTTTACTCTGATAGCAAGATGATACACCGGGCCAAGAGTAGGCAGGGGTGACCGTATTGAAGTAGGTCCAAGCTTGCAAAAAGCTTAAAAATGAGGATAGAAATGCATGAGAGCAAGAAAGTAAACAAGCAAACCTTGATCAACTCCAAAGATATGATGCACTAAAGAACTATCGAGGACTCATGGATAAACTTGATATGATGCATGAGTTGGTCCAATGAGGGTGCTCGCCACTTAGCCTTACTTAAGGGTTAAGATAAGAGTGAAGTAAGCAGACAAACAGAGAGTGATGCTCATGAAAAAGAGAAATATATTCAATATCTGATGTCTGTTATGGCTAAATATTACAAATGATATTTATACTAAAAAAGTTAGGGCATCCTACTTAAAATGGAAAAGATAAAAAGGGTATTGTCTAAAAGAAGTAATGTATGAAGAATAACAAATGGGTACAAATGAAAATTTAAAGAAATTGATGATTGGTACGGTAAATCTTTTCTTGTATGATTGGAAATGTGGCACTTAAGCATTGGGATGCTT
Source organism: Lumnitzera racemosa (assembly GCA_024138005.1). Lineage (NCBI taxonomy): Eukaryota > Viridiplantae > Streptophyta > Magnoliopsida > Myrtales > Combretaceae > Lumnitzera > Lumnitzera racemosa. The sequence goes on from JAMXBC010000002.1 coordinate 11,063,463, forward strand.
TTAGGAGAAATAAATAAGTTGTATAGTCACATTAAAGATTTCCGAGCAGAGGTATCGAGTAAACTTAGGGGTCCTTCCGATAAGATGTTGATTTGGACGTGCTTTGGGGTTTTTGATACTAGTGCTGCCAAGTTGTTCATTAGTACGATCATAGCTAAGCAGGAGTATGCAAGGACTAAGTTGTTAGTAGAGCATATTTCAGGTCAATACTTGATTACTGATATATGAGAAGTTACTCAGCTCGATAAGTGGAGTTGGTCGAAGGTGAAGATCGGCTCAGTTTTGGCTAAAGCTGGTTGGAACAATAGAATCCGCTTCATCAATCCGTTAAGACCTTAAGCTTAAGGTTGGGTTAAATTTTCAGTTGTCTAATTCCCATCAAAGAAGAAGAGAGATAAATATTTAGTAAACCAGTATGAACTTGAGGTGGTGGTTATCATTAAGTAAAAAATGATTGTAGTTGTAGCAAAGCTATTATGGATGTTTCTAAACTTCGAGAGATTAGATTGCTTGAAGTAAAAGGGATGAGTGAGAGAATCCTAGTGCTCTAGAACACCCGAGACATTGTTGTATGAAAGCATAGTTGCACCAACAAATTCTTCTTAAGTTATAAGTATCTAATTCTTCCTTTTGTTGGTTTGTCTGCTATTTATTCTAGTCTTAAGTTTGAGGAGAGATTGTCTCTTTAGGATGAGTTAAAAAGTTAGGCACAAATGATTAATGGATCATGGTTAATAATTTGATACTTCAATGAAATCCTATCGAGAAATGAGAAGTGGGCCTTTATTAGTGTTAACCAACTCAAAGACGATAGATATCAACAATGAATGAATGATTGTTAGACGGTGGACTTAAGCTTTGTTGGCCTAAACTTTAGATGGTCCAAGAGATCTAAAAATTTATTTGATTTAGTATAATCATGTCTAAATAGGGCTTGAGCCAATTACAAATAAAGAAGTAGATTTTCAAAAACCAAAGTTTTCCATGCTGCTTCTTCACATTTGGATCATATTCCTTTGTTATTAAACACTTATCCTTCCATTGGTGCGGGATCGAGGAAACTAAGACCTTTTCGGTTTCAATTGATGTGGTTAAACCATCCGTCTTTCAAGGAACTTATTGTTGATGCATGGAAATAACTTGATTTTAAATACCCTAAAGATGTCGAGCAGTTAATAGCTATTTTAAGAAAATGGAATAAAGATATTTTTGGTAATTATTCTAAACCGTAAGAAAGCTATTGAGAAAGAAACTGAGAGAGGTAAGGCTAAAGATCCTTTCAAATCTAACCCAATTTCTCATTAATCAAGATCATTTGTTGAAAAATGAGTTAAATTGGGTACTCGAACAAGAAGAAAGGTTATGGGTTGCTAAAGCTAGATCTTCTTAGTTAGTTGATAGGGAGCGAAATACAAGGTTTTTTCATGTAAGTGTGATGGCCAGGATAGCTAAGTCCAAAGTAGTGGATTTATATGATAGTATAGGAAATTAGGTAACACATTTAGAGGAAATTCAGAATTTATTCATGGGTTTCTTGAGAAAACTCTTCACGATCAAGAAGCTAGTTATTCATCTTGATGTGCCACTACGGGTAGGGGGCTAGAAAATATTGTTAGAGGAAGAAAAAAGGGAGTTAGGAAGAGAATGGACGGATGTTGAAACAAAAAAAGGCACCGTAAAGCATCAGAAACAACAAAGCTCCAAAGGTAGATGGCTACCATGCAGATTTCTTTAAAAGCTATTAGGACATGATGCGTCTCTAGGGTCGAACATATGGAGAGGCTACAGAATGAAGCAAATTGAAAGAAGCAAAAGAAAAGTTAGCAAAGTCCAGGTTGTTACCGAATGGATATGACACATCACTCGATCCTACTCGACCTACAATTCGTCAAATTTGACTCACCGGTCTAAACTGAAGGGTCACTCATCACTACTCCTTACCGAAGGGAATAGATAAGAGTTGAAGGATAATGAAAATACTAAGGTTACTCAAATTAGACATGAATAATTTCTGTACGAATGATTAATTGTCTGCGTACAAATAAGTGGGGGTTTATATACCCATTCACTAGGGTTACTTTATATGTATAAAAAGATAAAAGGGTATTCTTACAATTAAGTTATATAAAACATATTAAAAGGGGTAAAAAAGAAAAAGAATATTCAGTATGAAAATATAAGAATTATTCTAGAATGTTGTGTTAGAAGACATATGTCGCTTGGTGGTTGAACATTAAAAATATGATATAAAGTAGGTGAAAACAAAAAAGCATTTGCAGTTAAGGGCTAACCAGTCTCGCTACAAAGTAGTTTTCCTTTATTATTATTTATTTTTTCTTTCTCCTAAGAAATCATTAATCATCGGGAATTCGAATCCCACTTTTTTAACTATACCATTATTTTATTTCAAAAATCTGTATTTACGAGTCACTTTAAATAATTTCTATGGCTCAATTGTAAGCTAAATTGATTGCATGTTATGGACCATTTGTCTCTTTCTCTTCTTCTTTTTCTTCTTCTTCTTCCTTTTTTTTTTTTTTTTTTTGCAATTCCACGTACTTATTTTTCATGTTTTGATTTCATTTCATTCTAAGTTTAACCTCTCTTGTTTCTAGAGAGTTGCCATGCTTGAAGCTCCTTAATTCCATTACCTTTATACATTGATTGGTAATTATTTATTATATATCCAACTAATGTAGGTATATTACGTACATATTGTATGGTTTGGTAATTATGGGTGTATATACGTATTTACATATGTATTAAAGTGAATTAATTATTTTATTATCTTTACCTTTCCAAGGATTCACCCACAAAAACTTATCAATTTTTGGAATTCGAATTTCACATTTCCAATTTTAACGAGTAACATTGCTATAGTTAGCTTTTGTTGTATTAATATTTTATTATTCAATTTCTAAAATTTATATTCGTAGGATCACTTCAGCTGGTTTTTTTTAGTCTCATTGCAATTTCCAAGTTTAATTGTGAAGCTATCTCTAATGTTCTAATTTAGATACTAATATCCTATCTATTAAATAATAGGATCTTACACAGAGGAAGTCTATGGGTGAAGGATTTCTCCTTCTTATTAGAAAAGATGAAGGCTAAGCTCATAAGTTGGAAGTCAAAGTTGTTAAGTATGTCGGCTAATAAGTTGTTGTTGTCTATGCTCAAGCAGTTCCTCTCCCTTATAGTGTCGTGAAAAAACTTGAGCAACTAGACAAGAAATTTCTTTAGGGATCATTTGAAGATGCTAAAAAAATTCACTGGTTTGGATGGAAAAAAAAAATAAGATGGATAAGGAGCTTAAAAGGTTAGGGCCTTAGACATTAAAAGACAAAATTAAGCCAACTTAGCCAAAATTGCGTAGTAGTTGAAGATAAGGATGTTTTGTGGGCATCCCTCTTTAGATGGAAATATTATTTAAACAGGAAACGCCTGATGATAAAGAAGGGATCAAAGATTGCTAGGGAACTCTCTAAAGCAATCAACTATATAGATGATAAGGCAAAAATTAAGCTAAAAAATGGATGAACAACATCCTTCTGACTGGATAATTGGGTTGTAAATGGTTGTGTACCGAAATGGCCATATGGCCTCCTTAAGAGATATGATGATATAGTGAAGTTTTGCTAAGTTTGGAATTGTCCGAGTTGCTGGAATGAAGACATCATCGAGTACCTAATTGATGACTAGATTCATGATAGAATTGGGCAAGTTACACTCATAGAGGATTCAAATGTCTGGCCAGAAGCGATAGATAGAGAGCTTTCATCTAAGCTAGTATATAAGTATACAAGCCTAGAAGACACGATAGTGGAAATGGCCCTAGGTTAGGCATAGATTTAGTTGACTGCCATTATCCCTTGAATACAAATGTTATTCTAGAAAATTCTACACAATGGTCTTCCCACTAGAGATAATTTAAGAAAATAGGAATTAACATCTTTGTGGAATGCTTGCTTTGCTTGGAAATAGATGAGTCCATTCAACATTTGTTCCTAAACTATATGTGGACCAAGAATATTTAGCAAAATTTACATGTCATGGTTTCAGACTGGGATCCATCTTTTCCTAATTTTAAAGAACGACTACAAGATGTAACGATCTATAGATGGTAGAACTAGTAATCCCCTATAGCCCCAGCCCAATTAGTGATCCTTTTTATTATTGGAGCAATTTGGAAATAGAGAAATTGGACAATTTTTCAACCATAAGAAAATTATGAGGATTGGACCCGTATTCACATGGAAACAAATGAATGGTAAGGCATGAACTACATCAAAAGACGACCAGTAAATCCACACAAGTTCTATGTAACATGGAAAAAGCCAAGGGATGGATGGGTTAAAGTGAATTGTGATGGAGCTTTTGGTAGTAGTAGTAATATGGCAAGAGTAGGAGTCGTCTACACGAACTACTAGGGTATTGTTCTTGGACGATTATCAAAACATATCTAAAATACTTCTCCACTAGAAGTTGAACTCTAGGCTATTTGTGAAGGAATGAATCTAGCACAACACCTAAACTTGAAGACAATTATCTTTGAATCTAACTCCTTGCAAGCTATAGATTGGAAGTAAATTCGAATATACGTCGCCTAGCCTTAGCTATGTGTAAGATTGATTTGAATCTATTTGATGATGTTATGTTCCATAAGGGGCATCGTGAGTGAAACATGGTTACGTATGCTTTAGCATAGCATGCTCTCTAAGATAGCAAAAACCTTATTTTTGTCCATCTTTTTTGTCAAAGTTTGTTTCTGAAGATCTTGTTTCTGATTTTCTTACTAACAGTTAAACTCTATTTATTGTTTTTCTTGTTGATTCCACCGAAAAAAAAAATAGTAGAGATTAATTAGTTTTTTAAAATATCTTGTGGTGTCATCATGATATCGTTTTCCTTTTTCTAATTTTAACTATTAATTACACGTGATAGTATTTTAAAATAGTACATTGAAAGTTTATTTAAAGTTTGGTCATTTTTAATTTATTATATGAGAGTAAAAAAATTCATGGTTAGGGCTATGGGTAGGTCAAAAATGATTTTGGGATTGACAAAATTAAAAAAGCTTTTTATGGTTTAGTTTGCAACCCCTTTAAAAGCAAACCACGTAAACAATTCAAGATGTCAAATGGAACCACTTTAAAAACAATTTATTTTGGTTTTAACTTTGGTTATAATTACATCTATTTTTCCTTTTATCATATATTTTTGTAATTCTATTTTGATATATACGTTTTTCCCTCAATGCTGCTACAGGCACTCATGAGTTCAGATTTTTTAGCGTGAAGGAGATGAGAAAAATTCACATTTAATTAAATATTTACCTCTCAACGATTCTTGATCATGTATAAGTGCAAGTATTTTTTTCAACTATTTAGAAATAAGAACGTGTACTTTGGGGTCTAAATATAAGAGTTTTCAAAGATTTAGATTTCAATGGAAATAAAGTAAAAGAAAGAAACAAATAAATAAAAGCAAGGATATAGAAAGTGAAATAAAAACTGTTAGTACAATTTAAAGTTTTTGATAATGCATTTTAGTTTAATTCTTTTAAGGTTTTGGATTGAATTGCTTTAAACAGTTCAACAAGTAAGCTGCATTGCATCATAAAAGAATTGCTTTTACAACTCGGTTTAGTTCAGATGGTACTTGCAATCACTATAATTTGTATTTTATTTTGTTTTTCTGAAAAAATATATATTTGAAAAGTTTTCCTTACCAACTTACAACATATATTATAATATATACGGAAAAGATGTAGATTCGGTCCATTTTTCAAAACACTAATGTTGATATTATTTAACTATAATTTTTTTGTTATATTAAAATGTTAAAAAATATTATAAAAATTAGAAAAGTGCGATTTCACTTATTTATGAAAATAAAAAGTCCACCTTGGAATTGGTGAGGATCGACAGGGTCCGAGGAAGGCCAAGTATATCCAGGTCTCAAGATTCCCTAAGCCAAAATTGTTGAAATAAAATTTGGATCTTCCCAAAGTTAGAATTGTTCACTCCTCCCAAGAAAGAATGCAGCTCTTAAATGTACCGCCAGTAGGTGATGAATAAGAGAATCGTCCCTATTTTGTCAATTAGGTTAACAGTAAAAAAATGGTTTGACATATAAAAAGTACATAAATACTCTTCGAACATGTATTTTATGATTAACTTTACAAAGTGGCTTAGGTCACTTTTGTTGCTAAGTATTTTTATAGGATCTTTTGGGTGATACATCGGTAATTTAGAAAATAATTTTCTCTTTTGATAGCCTTCCAAGCTTCTTAAAGAAAGTTTAGTGAAAACAAATATTTTCATATAAATAACCAAAGATGACTATTTTAAAAAAAGTAGCCAATGTCGCAGATAACATTTAAGTGTAATAATATGTAATGCTATGGGATCCTAAATGAGTATCATAATCTACCACATTCCAATTAACATAAGATATATTAAGACTTCTAAGTCCACAAATCCATAAGCAATATAGAATCATATCACAAATATTACATGTAAATTACAAAGGAGTGAGTAACCACATTTACTTATAACCTCGTAAAAACCTAAAATATCCAATAGAATTCGGAAGCGCATCGACTCATAACTAAAAAATTAAGATAAGTTAAAGTAACCAAAATTCTCAAATATCAAAGAAAATGAGTCCATCTCCTCAATAAAACATAACTCCCAACATAATATAATCCTCTAGCAAAACAGAAATTAACTCTATCCTAGTCATCATAATAATAAAAATGTTCGACATTATCCTTTTCCTATATGTCATCAATAAAAGTTTTCTCATAAATAAGATAATCCTTTGATCCAATACTTTAAAAAGAAAAAGAATGAGACAAAGCTTAGTATGAGTGTACAAAACACATACGTATGTAAAGTGTAATCATTCACATGCATAAAATGCAAGTATAACGAAATAATAACAAACAACGGTTTGATTATCTTTACATTAAGCCCACAAACAGCAAAGGGGTCTTCATAATCTCGCCACACCTGATCTTTATTCACATACATAAGTAGATATAAATATACATTTTCTTTTAAATCTTTTACGCTTAAAGTGCGGAATTTAAAAACCTAATATTCTAGTTGTATCATCCCGTGTATGAGTCAACTAGGGAATCCTTACATATGTTTAGCAGTTGCCCCTTTAGGAATCTGCCACTACAGGCTCCTAAAGCGAACGGGTCAAGCATAACTAATAGTTAAGTTTATTTAAGCCGAATATATATTAGTTCGATTAGATTCTAAGTCTTAACACGTACAACCATACAAGTAAACACCACATACTCAGAATTGCTCTAAAACCAAAAACAGGACTCCAATCTCACAACCTAAAACAAAAGCCTAGACCTCAATAAGGGAAACCAAACACCATTACAAATCTAAATGAAAAATAAGTAACACGTTAACTTTCAAACATCTTACGACTAAGTTCTACCTATAAGTTATTTATGAACCTATAATTTATCCAATCAAGATCTTAAAAGAAAATAGTCGAATCAAATAATAGGTCAGAATAGAAATAAAACGTGATACGATTAAGCAAAAGTTGATATAACTATATAAGATTACTTGTTTATTGTAAATTGTAAAGTATATTTTATATGTACACACATATATATAAGAAAACATAAAGTGGCACATGATTAGGGTATTAAAATATATATATTAACAAATTGATAAGATAATAAAATAATACGTACTAAATTGGATAATATTATGATTTGTAGACTTTTTAAGGAATGATATAATAATAATTAATATGTAAAACGGACATATTATGCATATAATATAATATACTATATATTCATAATACTATTGTGATGAAAATACTTAGATCGTAATGCTATCAATATTAATAATAAGATATACTAATAATAAAATAGTATTGTTGTAAACTAAATCCATATTAGGAATTTGCATAAAAAATGCAAGCATTATTATAACTTTATAATTAGACAGAAAATAGTGACCCAATGTTAAATACAATAGAAAATAGAAATTTTACCTCAACATATATATATTATATATATATAGTCATTATTTTGAAATACGATAAAATATTTAATGGTAACTTTTATATAAAATGATACTATATAATATGATAATTGAATAACTTATTACCAAAAATCGAATACTAACAAATACTCATTTCCACACTAATAACGGAAAATAATAAATAAATATAATACTTTATGTATACGGTACTGAATAAAATATCAGAATGGCTTGTGAAATAAAATTGAGATAGAAATACCAGATAGGTATAAAATGACGACAAATGAGAATCTATTATAAATAATAATACAAAAATTATATTTCATAAAATAATATAATTAAATAAATAATTAATTAATTATATTTACCAAATTAACTCGAAACTCTGTGAAAATAGAGATAAACCAAACTAACTGTAGGTAAGGAACCGAAGTTGAATTTGGAGGAGATTGTTTCCACAATGAAATCAATTGGGGTTTGGTTTTGCTGATAGGACTTTGGAAAATTGGGGGCCGGAAATTAAGGGAGTGGGGTCCAATTACTTGGAAAGAAATTGGAAAAAGAATAGGGATGGGGAATCATAAGAGAGGAAGGGAGGGAATTGGAAGGTGGAAATGGCGGTTGAGAGATGAATCGGGGGGTTGTGGTTGGTGTGGGAGATTAGAGAAGTAGATGTTAACGAGAGGTTGAAGGGAAATAAAAGCCAATAAAGGGTCTATGTGAGAAAAAAAAAAAAAGAAAAAGAAAAATTTCGAGACAGTGGATAGTGGGGGAGAGTGTATTGAGAGAAAATGAGGGTTAAGTGAGTGAAAACAAAAATAAAAATATACTAAGAGAGAAAATGGGAATTAGATTGTGGCGAGGAGAAATGAAGTAGGGTTTTAGGTAGGTCTTAAGGTGGGCGTCAAGAACATTTTAAGTTAAATAAAATAAAATAAAATATAATATTTAGAAAAATAAAATACATATACAAATATCGTAATATGTATTACTAATAAAATATTTATACTTTATTTGTAAAATAAAATTTAATCTATTTAAAGTGTACGAAAAATAAGGATTTTAGAATAATTAAATCGGGATCTTAATTTAGACTTCTATACTGAGAAAACATTTAAAATGAAATTGAAATCGCTTAAAGCTTACTAAATCGAATAATTAATTATTAAGAAGCGATTTTTAACGATACTAATTTAAAGGTTTTCACGATTTAGTTAAATTACTAATTTAATTGGGATATTTCATGATATGATCATATATGATGAATTAACTTTGAATCCTTTTTCCGTGTTATAATCATTGGAAAAAAAGTAACAATTGTCATAATAAATATTAAAATTAGGCATTAATTCTTAATTATACGGAGGCACTTATTTGAATACTCAGTTTTATTCGTTAATGACTTTCACGATGAAGTTCTTATGCATGATATTTTAGTTGGTGGAACTGGACAATTCGGTATATGAATAATGGAACAATACAATTCTCTTATATCATGTTTGGTATGTGTATTACTAGAAACAAACTCTTATGATTGAAAAATTCTGTAAAATTAAAAAAATTAATTATTTATATTGTAAATCACAATAAGGTTCAATATTGCATTTTGAAAACTTGGTGTAGAGTTCTATTTAGAATTTTAAAGATATATTTATTATGTAATATAAAATAGATTTTTATACCGTTAAATATATAATAATACAATAATTTTAGTCCAATACTCAAAACATTTTGATCAAATAATTTTAGTCAATACATAGACCAAACAATGACTTTTAAGTTTTAAAGGTTTTCAGCAATATTAAAGACAATCTATTTACATTTGCACTATTTTTTATTAAGAATGTAATATACACAATAAGTGGGACAGAGCATTATCCGCTCCTGCTACCTTTTGCTAAGTAATGAGAATGATCTAAAAAACACATGCTGCATGCGTGGCTCGTACGTGGAGAATGGAGCACGTGTGGGACGCAGAGCGATAGCGATATTGCCGTTGGCATCGTAACAAAACCAAGGACTATCGTCTCCCATCCGCCGCCACGAGTCCTCGGCCCTTGATGACTAAAAAAATGATATATGATTGATAATCACAAAATCCTGCCCTAAAAAGAAAAGCACGAAATCATAAAAAGTTGTCGTTTTCGACTGTTTGTTACAGTATCTTATTTTTCTCGATAAATGCACCACGTCATCACCACATAAAACCATTAACACCCCAACCCAAACAAACACCCCCCCCCCCCCCCCAAAAAAAAAAAAAAAACCATATCCCAAATTTCGTATTTATTCTTTCCAACTTAAAAATTTAGTGTGTTAAAATTTAGAATAAACTATATGGGATTTACAAAAATTACTAAAATTATAGTGACAACTTGAATTTTTAAAAATAGTATATTTTGCATTCTTTAAAAAATATCAATGTTATAGGATTTCTTCTTCGGTGCAATTCTAGATTAGTCTTTATAGGGTCACATTTGTATCTAAATTTTGGTCTTTTTTTTTTTTACAGTGAATTACATGAAATTTAAAATTATCAACTCATTACCTAAAAATTTTTGCAATCATTTATAGTACTCCATTTAGGTAGCTAATTATAAAAATTGGTAAATTTAGATAACAAATAGAAAAAATATAGATAATTATTTATAAAAATGGGCAAAGTTTGACTATAAATGTTACATTTACCATTTCATATAAATATATATTTACAGTAACATCTTAAACTGATGCGTTATCTAAGTTGAATTAATCAAGAAAACAAAAAAAAAATCATATTACACATTGATATGAGAAAATTTTTGCAACTAGCCTTTTTTTTTCTCTTTAATTGCATCGGAGAAAGACCTAAGCTATCATCATATGAATATTAATATTTTAATAGAATAAATCGGATTTGAATCCCATGTACGTAATTGAAAAAAAAAAGTGTATTGAGAGAGCTTTGTCGAGGAGTATTTATTTTACGAATTAAAAATGACTCTATTATATTATTAATTTCAAAAAAAATTATTTTATCCCTTAATTTATCATATCCGAGGTCAAAGGGTAAGTTAGTTGCAAATCGTTTTGGCTTTTTCTTTTATCAGGTCTTTCGGAATTAAAGTGTCGTGTGGAAAGACTGGTCTGGGCTTCCATCGAGTTTTGATAATGCTTGTTGACATTTGTGACTATGCATTTTGCTTCCGGAACCGAATTAGTCGTTTGACATATTTTGTTTGATAAGACCGGAAAGACAGACGAGGGATGACAACTTTCTCTTTCTGAACGCATCATGCGCGGAAATGAACGTTACCCGTGCAACATTGATGTCGGATATGACCGTATTTAGCAGGGTTTGTATTAGGCGCAAGTCGCAAAAATGCGACTTAATATTAAGTATTAGAAAACATGTTTATTTTTTTTATAATATTACCATAAAGAATCTTGGTATTAATAAATACAAGAAGTTGGTTCCGTTTGAAAGCACCATTTGAAATTATGTAGTGCTACCAGAAAGTGTAAAAAAAGACATCAATCTTTTTATAAAATTTATTTTGAAGTCTCCGACATGCAATTTATACCAATACAAAGTCATATTTAGTGGTGATGGATAGATATAAGTACATATTAAAAAACTTTGGAATTAAAACGTACCTTATGATTTTATAATAATTTGAGGTGCAGGGCCTGCAGGCTTTGCAAAATCTTATGGAATTTCTGATTTTTTAAATTTTTTGCGGTTAATAATATTACAAGCAAATGATATACTCACCATAAGCGTACAATTGTATTAATATCAAATTTGTGAAATATTGATTGCAGGACATTTACATTTTTATTTATATATAAAGGTCGCTATAACAAAAACAGCCTAAGCTATCAACAATATTAGTTACCTTTACTTTTGAATTCGTTACATAAAAACTTAAGTAACAAAATTTCTCCTGTTGCACTAAATATTTGTTGCTTAAAATAAAAAGTAATGAATATTTCACGTAATGCTGTATAATGTAAGGGTTGCCTAAGTAAAATGGGAGTATAGAATTAATACATCTATGTAATGAAATGGCAACAAAATTCAAAATATTGAAGTAACACCTCAAATCAACAAAGGTAACATTATTGAAAATCATTAATGGCTAATTGTAATGATATGCAACATAAATTTTCTTTCATTCATCAATTTTTTAGATGTATATACCTTATATAGCTCCCCAGTTATACTTATTTACATTTTTGTATTATAGATAAGAATATTTTTATTGATATATTTTAATCTTGGAAGTAATTTTTCTTTTTTTTTTTTTACCAACATTGCCTTTACATTAACTTTTATATAAATTTATTAGCTTAATTGCATTTAACATTATTGAAAACACCCATCATTTGGGATAAAACATTGCGAATAGTGACGACTAAATTTGCACATAAGTAAAAAATAATTAGATTAAATAAAAGTTATTAAAATGAGAAATTACATCATTAAAAAATTTCCTTTAAAATAGGTTAGTTGCAAAAATCATTATCGAAATCCAAATCTAAAAAAAATGGAAAATCTATATCTAAATTATCATGGGTCAACGATCTTTTACCTTCAAATCTTGGATATTTATCAATTTCTCTTTTTTGAGCATTATCCTGCAAAAGAGGTTAAAAAAATAGTTAAATGTATCAAAGTAACTTCTAAGGAGTTATACATAATTGATTATTTAATTAAAAACAACAACCAATCAATTCATCATTAGTTTGTGAAAAGACATAAGTATATATATAGACATATATGAGTCTATTATGCTCATGTTTAGCATTATTCTATATACATAATATCAAGAATTACAACTAAATGACCAATAATAAGAATATAACCTTTATTTCTTAGTCCTAATAAGTAGCATTTTTGCACCAATATTATAAAGTACAATATCTAATTTTAGAGATACTCCTAATAACAAATCAACCACATATATGACAAGATATATATTATATGGTAATTAAAAACATAAAAATATCTAAAAGTTGCTTATTGAGATTAAAATCTTTCCTATACTTAATAAACTCATTTTGTAGGCCAGGAGAGTCTAAAAAGTCAGTACACGTTGCTTGGCCATAAATAGAATGCTTGTTACAAACTAATAATAAGATGGTATAGGACTAATACTCAAAATTGAAGTGTAAATTTTCACTAGATAATATCTTCATAGACTAACTTTACATACAACCTCTTGACATCAGGATTTTCTACCAAAAGAAAAATGATACCAAGTCATTTAATAAAGTGTAATGGCCTTTCACATGATATTTTGAATGACTAATGTACAGAAGTATAGATTTTTATAGCATGTAAGCCGCAAGATGCCTAACCTATAAGTAAGAGATACATAAAAAAATATTATAAAATCAGACTTAGCATGTGGATATGGACTTATACGAGCAAATAATTCCATCAATGGGAAGTGAGAATGTGAGTTTTGAATACTCCTAGAAAGTCGCTCGAGATGAATAGGTAAAAAAGGTTGCCCATAAACTTCAAAGTACTCCAAATAGCATGTCTGTTAAGAAATTAGGAAAGAACACCTTTGCTTAGAATTTGATTAGAGGAAATAAGGGAGGAAAAAAGAGATAAAGAAAGAAACCATAATTACAAAATACTAAACTTTTGCCTAATATATCAAAACATGTTTACTATCATTGGTGAATCTTGCCAAGGTATCATACTATAGGCTTTCTATAATACATACTAGAATTTATCATTCTCCTTAAACTCAATTTTTGCTTGATTTCAAAATGGATCGAATAAGTCCCTATTACCTGAAACATTAAACTTGGTGCAAATTTAGACAATTTACATCACAATAACTTTGTCAAAATAGTATAGTATGATACCATAAAAGTTGTGGTCATACTATTTCTTTGAAAAAAATATATCTTACTGAGATTAGGACTTTTTTATCCACTCAAAATTTTTTAAAAACATACCATAGAAAATCTAAGTGTATGGCATCCATTGACATATGTTATGATTCATATGATTCATTTGTAGTATAGACAAAGAATGAGGGAACCTTCATTAAGATACTTACCTGGTTGAAAAATAGTTGATTAAAACGATCTTCATGTAGCCATCTCAACAAAAAGAGTTTTGAAATATTTACATGGTACAAGGATTGGTCCTAAGTAAATTATAGATTAGCTTATAATTTTGTAAAAGTAGTGTTAGGTGAAAGTCAAGGCTACAACAACAAATATAAGTGCATACTTGAAAATGAAAAATTGACAATTAACAAGCTTGTATAGTATCATAAGGGACTAAAAAATCACAATATACATAGCATTGCTTTATGACAATCTCTAAGATATTTCTTAAGGAATTTTCTACCATCAAAGGTAATGCTACCATAAGATGATATATAAGTATTATAAAGAGCAATAGTGATAAGGAATAAAGCTTATAAATAATAATTTAAATGGGAGGACAAAAACAAATCAAACCCATGGAAACATGAAAGATCCCAGGTCTTTAAGAAAGAAAAAAAAATCGATTGATGGATGCTTGTTGTTACCACTATTATTGAGGATGAGATGAGTATAATCTTCCTAAATTAAAGTTAGCGAACATTTTTGTTACGTCTTAAAGTTGCAGAGTTGCAACAATCTCGCCGTGTAAACCAACCTATAATATGAACTGACCTCACAGTACCTATCATAGATAAGATCTATAAAACCTTAAGTTAATATATATAATTACATGTACATTACCGTAGAATTCCCAAGTGATTCAACATCATATCATAATAGCTAGCTAGTTTACATATTGTATATCAATTCTTCATCTTAAAGATTCTAACAAGATCTTAAACAAAAACTTGATCATAAACTGGTTGATTATCACCCCCTAGAGTTTTAAAAGGAAACTAATCTCTGGATAGTTGTAACATAGCATAATTAATTAGAAGTTAGGACCTACAAAAGAATTTATGCGGTATGGCTAATTATAGCTCAGTAAGTTGAATTGGAGACTTATGAATATATACAAGTACAATTAAGATTATCAAGTAATTATTTTCACGACATGCAACAAACAAGTGCCGTTATATAACATAGTCCGATCCGTTGTGAAATCAGAGTAATTTCACCTGCTCTAATCTAGGTCGAGGAGTTTTCATATTATGTGACAGCTCACAACCAAATTCAGGTTTGTATAATGGAGACTCTACTCATCTTAAGACTATCCTTTGAACCAATGCCATCATCCTCACCATGACCTCTTCTCCTGTCGCTGAGTTCGGTAAAAGATAAGGAAAAGACCAATTTACTATTTAGTGTTATCTTTTTCAAAAGCGTCAATGTTTGGTTGGGGAATTCCAATAATCCCTTAAAGGTTGCAATACATGATAAGTTAGCGTGTTAGGGTTGATTAGGATTAGATTTAATTTAGGGTGTTCGGATAATTTCATACCAATCTAATCATAACAGTCATTAATCACAACACAAATTCCAACACAAAGTCAAATACGCAAGCAGATGCATAAAACTATTTATACTCACAATCATACACAATTCTAAATCTTCGAGCACTCTAAAATAGTACTCTAAATACAGTGAAGTAATAAACCCAACTTATTTGGAATTCTAAGTCACTCAACCATTTGCCACAAGTTGATTCGTTTCCGTATGTTCTATAATATAAATAGGCTCTTTTTAGTACTTATACTTAGATTATACATATTTAAGTTATGATTTAACTCAATTCTCCTTATATACCTATCAAACTAATGATTCATCTTACATTAGTTCGGGGTTCGGTTTCCAAATCCAATTTTAGTTCAAGTTCTAATTCGATTTCAACTATGAGTAATCTTAAAATACGTTTCGAACCCTAATATGAAATTAATCACATTAAGCTCGAATATCTTAATATCATACTAAGTCTTAATTCAGTATTCCAACTTACTCAATACACTAGTATATTGGATTAACTCTCGATGTGAGAAAATTTTATAATTTTTGTATAATTACCTAAAATTAATTTTTGTACTAGATTTAATATGTACCAATATTATTATCGTATTATCCAATTTAACCTATTATTTTACATTTATTAAAATTCCAATTTCACATATTACTAAATTACTCATAATTACTATATAATTCCCATATTAATTGCAATTAACACTCTAAATGTTAGGATTATGTTTCCACATTAGAGATTAACATCTTTAAACATATAATTACCTTCTAGATCAGTAATTAGTCATCTAATTATTTAATTAGTCCAAAATTACTCATTTTTCTCAACATTTTAGGGCTAAAAAATTACTTAAAATTTTTGAAAATTAATTTTTTAAAAATAGCTTCATAGCACTATTTTATATCACTTAAGTATTTTATAGAAAAAAATCGAGCTCTAAACTACACTCCTATTTCTATTTATTTCTAATTCTAAGCATATTCGGTTTTGTTTAATTTCTTAAGAACTCTATATTTACAGACGTGATTAAACTTAATCACTATTTTCCCTTAAATCTTCATACAATAAAACATCAGAATAATAAATTTCATAATTTTATAGAAAAAATTAATAATTTTAATAAATTTTACAAAATTAGATGAGATTTGAGACTCACCTGGTTATTGAGCTTTCGGCCACCAATACTAGTTTAGGGTATGTTGGCTGGTCCAGGCAGTTGATTTGGAGTGGGGTGGTGGTGGTGGTTTGATTCTAGCTGGTGATGATGTGTGGGTTCGACCTATTTGCCTCAATTGCACAAATTTGGAAAAAAAAAATATAAAATCCTAATTTCTCTCCAATTTCGATGGTCTCCAATTTTCCTAATCTTCCAACTATCCAAAGGGTCTATTGAATTTTTTTGGTTATTTATAGGGCTATAAAGTAAGCTTTATACATTAATTTGGACAAGACATGACCTATATCTTTTTCATTTTGCCTTTTTTGTTGCTCGATTTTGGTTGGTCAAAATTTTTTCTTACTTCCCTTAGTTACCATGACTTGACATGGAGCATTCCCTATTTCATTGATTTTTTTTTCTAATTTTTCTTTTATTTTTTATAATTTTCTTTAATTATTTAGTAATTTTCTAGCAAATTTAGGACAATTTAGATAGTTTCACGTATTTCTACCTACATGTAAATACATGTGAGGTACAAGTAAATATTTATAAATATTATATAGGTCATTCTATGATTTTTAGTATACATATAATTTATCTCTAACGATTTATTAGTTATCGGAATACATTTTACGCATTTTCAATAAATAACGAGTAATATATTTAAAATTTAAAAATTTTATATTCTCTTATTTTATTACTTATTTTCTTAAATTCAAACTTATGTAGCTACTTTTATTAATATTTATAACTTTAATTTATAATTTAGATTTGATTGGATTATTTAACCGATTACCTCTAATCCTATAGTTACTTGGCTTATATTTAAGGCTTATAATTTCCATCTACAAATTAAAGCATTTAAAAATAATAAAAATGTATTAGTTCATCTAGGAAACAACCTTTCCATTAGTGAAAGATATAGAAAACAATTGATAAAATTTATGACCGATAAAAAAGTGTTATGGTTGTGTCATATTACATGAGTGTGCCCTTTTCAGTGTAAGTCCATAGCATAGTCAATATTATTATCTATATAAAGAGAAGCATCATAGTTAATAGAGCATGGTAGATAATATATCCAAATAATTTGATCCAATATATATATCCTTAAGTAAAAAGATGGTTAAACACTAAGGTTCGTACTACCTTAGAGTGATGGCAATAATTTACCCTGTACATA
This sequence comes from Lumnitzera racemosa, assembly GCA_024138005.1. Taxonomy (NCBI): domain Eukaryota; kingdom Viridiplantae; phylum Streptophyta; class Magnoliopsida; order Myrtales; family Combretaceae; genus Lumnitzera; species Lumnitzera racemosa. The sequence goes on from JAMXBC010000002.1 coordinate 11,081,276, forward strand.
ACCATATATCCAACTTCAAAGAATAAATCTTCATGGTGATAAAATTCACATTTCTCACCCTAATAGATTTAGGTCTAGTTCCATTAATTTGCGACCATTCACTAGATATAGCTCACAAAGAGAGATATGAATTCATAACCAAATGCTTCAAGCAAATATAAAAGGGGAACAAAAATTTCAATGCAAGAGCTTTACTTGTAAAAAGCACAAGACACTTACTTAAGGAGTATAACAATGAGGTAAATTGCAGTAAAATTAATAAAGTAGCTCTACACGTACTATAATGATAGAGAGTTGTATTGGCAATTAACCTTATTTATTAGGATCACTAGACTAAAAAATGAAAGGCTAAACTTGAATATTTAGAGCAATAAGAATGATAGGATCTATAAAATTAATACTAAGCAAAACCATAAACATCAAGAGCACATATGAAATAGTATGGCAAAAGGCTATATGTTAAATCGCCATTTCTAATGCTTCTTCTTGGATAAATTAACACCATCTATAACTTCACTCTTTATATGGCCTAACAACACATTTAAAATCTAATAGAGTGAATTTATGATGGATAACAAAATCAATAGGTTAATTAGCAAAAAAAAAAGGATTAAAATGAAAATTAAATTGAACTATTACTCAATAAGTGGAATGCTATCATAAACCCCCTTTTCTAAAACCCTAAATCTCCTAATTAATTCCATAGTAAATCAAGATAACTAAACATAATTAAACAGTCACAACACAATAACAAAAGAAACCAATAAATTTAGGCTATTATATAAGATTCTTTAAATAAAAAGAGGGATAAATAGACATCGAGCAACAATATACCTGCTGACATGATAACCACATCTCGTAAAAAGAGGGTTAGAAACAAAGCTTGTGTGATCAAACCTGTGGAGCAATATAAGGCAAATATGCAGTTAAAAGAAAAAAAAACAAAGAAGATATAGAGAATCAACAAGGAGGAAGAAAATAGAGAAAGCACCAGGTAAATTAAACGTAGGTTATTAGAAAAAATAAAGGAGGGAACTAAGGGTCCCTGGTGGTAAATTCAAGATAAAGTTTGTTTTCCCTTTTAATTTCTTTCTTTTTTATTTTCTAACTCTTTAAAATTTTTTTGATTGTTTAATTATTTATCAAGGCATAAATAAGATACTTGTAAACAAACATGCAAATCTTTGGGGAAAAAATAAATTATCTTGTAAATCTTTAAGAAAAAAAAATCACGTATATCTTTGGTTAAATAAAAAGTGCATATTATAATTGATTTTTTCTAGAGTAATATAAAATCTTGACTTAAATAGGTATTTGGTGATATGACCAAATTAGATACGATACATATATAATACATAATGATGAGATAATATAATTTTTTGATCAAATATTACAAGAGTAACTAGTCAATAATAACAAAATTCAGTTGACATATTATGCATATAGATAAATTCAAATTTATAATTACTTATCTCTTTTTTTAGCAATGATATGTCTTCCTTTTTCTTTTCTTTTCTTTTTTTCTTTTAAGGAACAATTACTAGAGAAGAATGCACTCATGAGTATACTATATATGGTACTACATCATGCATACCTAATCTTACAATATGAAATATATGTTACGTAAATAATATATCTTACTTCAAGTACATATTTAAACTAGGTAAGCCTCAATGCTTTGCGTGAATTCAAATTTTACTATATATTCATTTTAAAGTAAATTTATATGAAATATTTTCATAATCAACATGTTATTAATTCATATTTATATTTTAAATATCAAAACACTCAAATGTGGTTATAATGCAAATACTTTTTTCTTCCTAACCAATGAAATTTCTCTCTCCCTTACTATATGTATCTCCATCTATCTATCCATCTCATTAGAATATTTTCAAGATTTTAAGTAGGAGTAATATTGAAGAGGATAAATGTTGAAGATATAAATCTAAGATTTGATAAAGCATGGTAGCTTGATAATGAAAAAATATTATAATAAGGTTGTATCAAAAACTAATGCGATTATATCTTGAATTACACTCTTTCTCTTAGGTCTACCTTTTTTTCCTTTTTTGCCATCTACAACTTTCGCTTTAGCATGTTATAATATGATTTATACATATATGCTAGAAACACAGAAGAAAAACATTGTATTAATAAATATTTTTTGGCAAAAAAATTTAATAAATATTAATACTCTATGCAATAATACTGTATATTATAGGTAAGTAGATTATCTATTTATGTAAATGCGTACAAATGTTGCTCGAAATTAGAATTTAAGTCCATTAGAAAGCTTGTGAATTAGGCTATAGATCACCTTACCAAAGGTATTAAGTTTAGGTGTTTAGTAAATAAATAAAATACCCTTAGTATACTCTAACTACATAACTTTTGGCACATTTGCTCTAAAATCATAAATGGCATATCATTGAACTCATAGTAAATTTTTTTTACTCATAATTTGAAAAATTAGTGTTGAGGTACACATTAATTGGTATATGTAACTCCTAATTAGAATTTACAAAATATACGAGCACTTGAAAACTATGAAACTAATGGCACTATAAGTTAATCACAATATATAGGTTTTGTGGAAAAATAGTTAATCTAACAATAGTTGGATCAAATTACTAATTTAAAAAGTGGAAAAATAAGAAAACACGTAAAAGTAAGTGACCAATTTAGATTTAAGTAAATCACATAAGTATTTTAGTCAACAAAATTTAAGACCTGATTGACCCAAATTAGGATAATGGAGATTTGATCGACTAAGTGAATGGTCAAGTCCATCAAATGGGATTAAGGAGGAAAGTGGTTGATCGACTTGTAAATTAGATTGACTAAGTTCCTACCATAAGAGTCTTGATTGGTTTATCTTAATCTTAATCGACCAATTTGAGTGAAATTGTAGCTTAAAATGTCATTTGCATTTGACCCAAGCCCTCTTTTGGAGGTTGATGCACATTAAGAAAGAGAAAACTTTGGTATCACTTTCTAATGAAGATAAGAAGGTGTAGTTCATTTTATGGTCTTGATTAGTAATCTTTAACTCTTAGTTGCTATATCTTGCATTAGACAACAAGACCAATAAATAAAAATATGATCTTAGTTTACAATATTTGATTATTTTTCTAAATGAGTCTTAATTTTTTTTAAAGTATAAAAAAAAAATCCTTAACATTTATTTATATAAACAAATCAGTTTTTAACTTTTCATTTAGTGTATTCAAGTCCTCTATGTTTTAAATATTTACAAAAAAGTTGATATATTAGTTTTGTCTTAGTATGCATATGTCACAAAATTTGATTCATTTAAATAAATAACGTAATTAAATAAACTAATAATACATATATTGTACAACTAAAATAATAAGAAATAAAAAAAAAGGATAAAAAAATCATAAAAATAAATATAAAATTTGAAAAATAATACATACATATTATTTAGTAATATATATTTGTACACATGTATATCTAATAATATCTCATTTATAATAAAATTATATAAATTAACAAAAATAAAAAAAAATCAAATTTCTATTAGCTGGGGTAAGGGATCGATGACCTCCTTTGAGGGGGCCGCACAACTACTTACAAGAGGTCACCGACCACCCCTTACTTATAGAGAGCCAAATTTCGGTTAGATTTAGAAGTGCGTCACGACTCACTTTGAAATGTAAAATCTCTTGTAACATTTGACTATTTTGAAACTTTGATTGGTGACAAAACAGAGTGCGTGCATAGAAATACAAAAAGTGAGATAATTTATTAAGAGACCTTATCTTTTATTTATAGGGATGATGCCAAGTCATTTTAGATAGGAGATTCCAAGATTTGCTCTAGATTTGGTAGAACACTATTAGATATATATTATGCTAAGAATTATTGTTTAGGGAATTACCAATAAAAAAAAAACTTTGATAGATTATAACTAAGTTGACAGCTACTTATGTTTTATTAAAATTACAATGTTTTTAATGCATTGCATTATTAGCATAATGAATTTTTTAGTGGCTACATATTCTCTCAATTTAGGCAACAACTTTATAAAATAGTTGCTAAAATCAATAAGCTAAGGTAACAATATGTGGACATTGTTGCCTTTATTCAAATAATCATTAGCAACACAACATATTTGTTGTTGTATTGTTGCATTAAAGTTAAACTAGCATAAATTTTTACAATATTGCTTAAAAGTGTTGAATTTAAATATCCCTTAAGCAACACCGATTTTTTTTTTATGCAATCGAGCATTTTAAGTGACAGATTTTCAATGTGTTACAATTTTGGCATTAGCATAGACACTTTTTGGTAATGGACAGAAACATGTTAAAAAAAGATTTAATATAAAATAGACATGAAATTGTATGAACATTTGTCTTTGTTATTATATCATAAGACAATAATGCTAATCGTAGTTGATTTGCTCCATTATTAATCTTACCATACGTCTATAAAAATAATGCAAAGCAATCTGATAAGTTAAATTGATATGTTAAGATGTAATAGTTCCTTCTATAGATAGACATAAGTAACTACGATAAAAAAGAAAGATTAAAATGAAAGCAAACTAAGCGATTAAAATAAAGCAAAATATATTGATATATTTAGTCAAAGCAGCAACTAAGATTTGGTTAGAGAGCCGGATAAAATTGTATCCTATTAAAATGCATTCAAGGGACTTGATTGAAAAATAACCAAGATAAAAGAACGTTCTGAAAGGGTAAACCTTATATAATTATGATTTTCAGATCGTCATGATTAAATTTTTCACAATTTGCTTTGAAGCACTTTCATATCCATTAATAAAAGATTGAACTCAGCGATCTACACATGTATTACGAATATGGTTTAAAAGGTAATACCATTCGTCATTCATTTTTCAGAACCAAATACACTCCATGTGAATATCATATACAATAAACATTTGCTATATTCTTAATAAAAATAGGAGATAACCCTTAAATGGGCGGCATAGTTACCATATTCCTTTACCTTTTGGTTTTTCCCACTTGCTTCAACTTTTGCTCTCGTTCAAGATGTAAGATGAGACTCACAATTATCTACCGTACGAATCTATAATCGACCACTCAACTTTATGAAATAAAAAAAGTTAATGGTAGACGCATTATATTAAAAAAAACAAAGAAAAAGTTTCATTGATAATAAACAGGATAGTGAAAAAAAAAAAGAAAGTAAATGAAGGACTAACACCCCATTATTCACATCTATGACAAACCAAAATACACGTGAAACAAAATCCTAATGAGGGAGTATTATTAAAAAAAAAAAAGAAAAGAAAAAGAGAGAGAGAGAGAGAGAGCCTTACTTAATATTCTTGACATAAGATGTTAAGGTAAATAACCGTGTAAATAGCAAATACTATGTCCCAACTAGCCGGTTGGGTACTTGGGTATAACCAATCAAAAGTCGTATGTAGGGAGATTTTATATTGGCTTAACTTTTTACTTTAGTTGGAGATGGGCTGTTAAGAAATACTAAGAAAGCTATTAAGGATAGATGCCTTTCTTGGAACAAAATAAAACTACTTACTTTGTCACATCTATTATTTACTGGTGATTTTGTACTCTTTATCGAGGCCAGTGCTGCAAATGTTATAGGTTTGAGGAACTTAACACAATATTATTACATAATTAACCTAAGGAAATCTAGCATTTTTATTTATTTTTTTGCCAGAATGCTTCATTGGAAAGAATGAGTGAGATTTTTGAAATGGTAGACATTCCCGTGTTAACTAATCTGAGGTAAATCTCTATGTTTACCAAACATTTGAGAAAGAAACTAGATGGAAACATTATTTGGATGGAGTTAAAAAAAATATTTGGGTGTTCTTTTTGCTAAACTTTTGTATTATTCTTTGGCGTATTTGGATTGTTCGATGTAGCAAAGTTGGTTAATTCAAAAGGTCCAGATGTAGCATTACTAACTGTAACTTGTCAAAACTTGTTGATGGAGTGGAGGTTGATAATCATTAGTTTCAATTCGTGAGGAGATAATTGATATATTTGCTTCTCTTGAAATTTAACGTTAGTTTGCTCTTATGGCGTTGGGTCATTATGGCAAGAGGGGACACTGGGACTAAATTTAGATCATAATGAAAAGGACTGTGTTAGTTTTATCTTTTTCTCTCTTTTGATTTTTCAATTGTATTTGAAATGCCATTGGTTGGTTGTATTAAAAAAAGAAAAATAGTTATACTTCTATAAACCCTTTATATGTTTTTCAGTCAAATACTTTATAACCGGAGAATAATAGGTATATGAACCTAATCACCGTCGAAGGCGGATGTTCATGCCATGCCATGGCTATAAAGCTGTGGCAACCCCCTAAATGGTTTAGAAGTAAAGATACCTCAATAACTCCATAATATTCTTAATTTAGGATAATTTTGTCTAAATGACTCACTTCCTCCAAATGCATGTAAACGCTTTTTTACTTAGCCTATCAAATTCATTACATATGCTATATTTAAAGTACGTGACACACTTCTAAAATCTTCTTTAATGAAACATTCCATCTTTCAAATAAAAGTATAAGATTCCCTTTTATTTTAGCAAGCTTTTATTTTTGTGTTGATTCACATATACTTGTAGTATTTTCGTTTCTTAAAAAAACATAATAATAATAAAATCCCTTGTATGTGTCTAGTTTTTATTTATTTATTTTTTTGGCCGAAGTGTGTGTCTAGTTTGTGGCAAGTATTTTTTAATTTTTTTTTTCAATTTTTATCTGCATTTTTATTTTTCGTATTTTTATAGGTTTTTTATATCTAAAATATAGAATGGCTAAATATTTGATATTTAACTTAAGAGTTGTGGTTTTTGGGTTTTAGTAGGAAAGGTTTGAGGGAAGCGAATGAGCTAAATTATAGCTATTGGTGATAGTTAATCATCGTGAAAATATGACTAAAAAATGGAGAAAATGTTTTTCAATTTAGAAAAGGAGAAACCAATTTCTACTCTTCATTTATATTTTCATTCAACAATTCAAGGTCTTGTTTGGATGGTTTGTTTTTTTTTTTCTTATCCTATTTATATTTTATTCATATCTGTTTTATATTTGATATGTATTTATTTAAAATATAATATTTGGAAATCGTTTTATCTATATTTTATTTATTTTTATTTCATAATTATGATAAAAGTGTTGATTAGAGCATTAAAATTGGAAAATAAAATTTCATGTACGTTTAAAAGAAAAAATTCGAAAAAAGTATATTTTATACATTGTAAATGATTATTTTAATTAGATAATTAATTTAAAAAAATGGTATATATATAATTATATTTATATTTTTTAAAGTATTTTATTATTATCAAATATAAGATTTAAGGGTAGATATGAAATAGAGACTAATAAAATAAAATAAAAAAAAAATGAAACAAATGAGGCCAAAATCACCTGATACTGAAAAAAAGTACGGACAACCGTGCCCAGTGGATATCAGGCCCGGCCCAATCTGCTTCATCAATCAAAGGCATGAATTTGTTATCCATCCATCCGCTTTTAACCGACACCAATTTACGAAACGTAGGGTCCTGTTCGAAAAATTCCAATTTCCAGATCGTCGTAGAGATCGGATCAAAGGTCAACGTTTTGAGCTCACATTATTCCGGTTAGCTACTTCCGGTATGTTTTGTAACTTCCATTAGGGTTTTATTCCATGATTTTTGTTTTTATTTTCATTTTTATACTCCTTGATGTAATCTTAGGGTTTCTTGCAAACCCTAGGATTAAAGATGGGTCCTATGGAGGCAAAAATGAATTAGTGGATTTAAAATTTAGTCTTCCCTCTTTTGTCCGGTAACGGCAGTGACATGATACGATACAAGTACAGGACATCGTGTTGAGATGATATGCGGTTTTGTTTTAGCTTAGTTTCTTCGTGTCTATAGTTTTCCTGGCTAAATTGGTTTAAATTGTAGCTTTTAAGATGAGTTATGTGCGAAATGAGACCGGTTCACTAGGTATTCAGATACATAGTTTAATAGAGAGTACAAGAGTGAAATATTGTGTTTTTTAGGATCAAGACTGCATTAAAACACAATTTAGGGGCTATTTGCATTGTCATTTTCTGTCTGTATTTTTTTTCTCTCGTCATATCTATTTGAAATCTAGCATTCAAGGGGAATCATGTTTCTTTAGTTTTTGATCCTGGGGAGAGAATCTTAGTGATGATAAAATGAAATTGAAATCAGGACTGGAAGTTCTTAGTAATTTTTTTCGTTAGTTGAACGAGCACTTTTTTTATCCTTGCACCTTTATGTTAGCGAATGGTGCATTACTAGTCTATTTAGGTCCCTTGGTATGCTTCATGTGTTTTTGGATAGTGGTTTTACTTTTCATGCTTTTGTGCATTGGGTTATGCCCTATCTTTTATGCTTTTCCTTCATAAAATTTATAAAAATCTGACTTTACCCAAAAAAAGGTAAAATAGCATTAAAGTGTCTTAGAATGATACATTAGATTTAGCTGGTGAAGTGTCGGTTCATTTGGCATGTTTCTGGTGCTTGTGATTTCTTACTTCAAAATTTAAATGTTCCTAAGTGACTTTCTTTCATCTTTGCATTTTGAGGTCCTTTTAGTATTCACATGACGAGAGCCATTGTGCTTAAGAGAGACTCACAACTTGTAAGTCAGGATGAGGGAATTCTTTATAGGGTGGTGCATCTCTTCCAAGTGGATGTAAAAATTGCAGTGATCTGACACCATACCACATGATTCAGTGTAATGGTAACACTAATTATACTGCAGGTCACCAGTTAGGATATTAGATGTTGCATTTATTTCATAGACCCTTAACAGGCATAAGCTCAAGCCTCATTCAGTTGCCTATATTCAGCTTTTGCATTTCCCTCTTAATTAGATGCTAAATTCTCCTCAATCAAGAATCAACTAATTGTAAGATTGGGCTAAGAATTGCAAGGTGGGTAGAAATCAACATCCTGTTGAGTTTATTATTTGCTATCATAAAGTCAGTCCATAATTTTGCTGGATTAATGCATTTATTTTTTTTGTCAGGAGTATTAGTGTTGACTGCATTCCTGAGCCACTTGCTTATGCTTTGCCAATATGCAGTATCGCAGTTAGATTGAATGCTAGGTGATTATGTTGAACTACGAGCATGCATCAAATCCTCTTGTTCATAGAAATATAAGGGGTACTGTATGCATGACATGTTTGTCTCTCTAGGTTACCCACATTGCTTAGTTTGACATAGCTAGATATTTGAAAACGAGAGGTATTCAATCATGAAACTCTTTCTGATCGTATATTTTAAATTTTCTTACTCAGAATTAAGCTTCGAGATAGTTATCTGGTGATTCGGTTTACTTATTTATTTATTTTATTAGCATGTGTCGATTCATTTTAATGTTGGATCTGCTATTTCTCCCCCAAATGTGAAAGGGCAGAGTTTTTTAACTCTTATAAGCCCTAAAAAATGAGAAACTTGATGTTCAGCAAATGGTCTTCATCTGAAATGTTTTCTCTGGAGGCATAGGGCTTAAAAAGGGGAAAAAAAAGAAAAAGAAAAAAAAGATAGAGCCATGTTAAGTCTTTTCCAACCAGTTAATCTCTCTTTGTGTTGAAAGAGCTGATTGAGGTAAATAATTAATATTTTCAATCTTACTTGATCTTGTGACACAAATGCTTTGTTTATGATAGATGACAAGTGCTTGGACAAATATGAGCTTTGCGATGATACATAGGGGTTTAGAGAGGGAGGGGGAGGACCAGGGTGGAGTATTGAGTATTATTATAGTAGTTGGAGACCTTGGTCACTCCCGGAAGATCTATACATCTGCAAAATTTCTGGAAAGCATGAGGAGATCAAATTTTATTTCGAATTTAATATAGCTTTGGAGCTTGGAGCAAATTGAGCAATGGAGCTTGTGGAGCACGGCCCTCCTCGGGATTGCTCTCTTGGTTTGCTTCATAGTTTTAATGTTTATTTATATTTGCTACGTCTGAGGGAGTTGTATTGGTGGTGATTGTGGGCTAGCATTGGTAGCTTTAAAAGAGTATTCATCCTTTTTATTCTTTTCTCACAATTAATTTCTCTTGTTCGCAGTGACTTACTTTTAGAGAATCTTCTGCAGTCCAAAAATGAGTGGTCGTTTTTCCCGGACAATCTATGTAGGCAACCTTCCATCTGATATTAGGGAATGGGAAGTTGAGGATCTCTTCTATAAGGTTTGAAGTAGGTTATGTTACTGAAGACAAATAATTACTTCCTGTTATGTGGCCCTTTTTTCCTACGTTGCAGATGAGAATAATCCATCTAGTGTTATATTTACCGAGGCATGATTTAGCTGTCTGAGGCACAATTTTTTTTTTTTTTTGGGGGGGTGGGGTTAAATCTGACACACATATTTATGGATAAAATTATTTGAATCAAATGATTTCTATGGTTGCCTGGATATGTTCTGGATCAAGAATATTGTCAGCATAATAGCTTGTTTGCATGTTGGTGTGCATCACATGTAGGTGGATGGGTTATTGAATAAAAATAATTGAGGATATATGTCACTTTCATTATGATCTAACTGATGAAGTCCTTTTAGGTTTGTTCACTTAACTATTTAGTTTTATGGAAGAACATCCTGCCTGACTCTGTTTTTTGGCTGCCTTAGCACTTCCGATGGTCCATTTTGTCAATGTTTATGATCTTCCTAATGTGTTTTTCTTGGTTGTATTTACAGTATGGCCGCATATTAGACATTGAGTTGAAAATTCCTCCTCGCCCTCCATGTTATTGTTTTGTTGAGGTAACTATCTCGGTGTTTTCGCCCTTCCAGTCGGTTGCATACTACTTAGATGTGCTTATAAATTTTTATTGCACAGTTTGAGAGTTCTCGTGATGCTGAAGATGCAATAAGAGGTCGTGATGGCTATAATTTTGATGGCTATCGCCTAAGGGTAATTGCATACTCTTTATTATTTTTAGTTGTTTTATTATTTTTATTATCATTTTTTTTTAATTTTTGCACTCCACGCTCAAAGTTTGATTGGTTTATTTGGTGCAGGTTGAGCTTGCTCATGGTGGTAGGGGACAGTCATCTTCAAGTGATCGTCGAGGTAGCTACGGAAGTGGAGGTGGTGGGGCACGTTTTGGTATATCTCGTCATTCAGAATATCGAGGTATGATTTGCCCAGTATGCCACGATGCTGATGGAAGAAGCAGCATACGATGTTCTTTTGTAATGCATAGACCTAATATGTAATTTGTGGAATCTTCCAGTCATTGTACATGGGCTTCCTTCTTCTGCTTCCTGGCAAGATTTGAAGGTAAATTATTCTTTCCACATTTAGTGAGAAGCTTCAAACCCACTGCAGTGTCATATTGAATAGTCTGGTAAATCATTACCAGGATCACATGAGAAAAGCTGGGGATGTATGTTTTGCTGATGTTTCCCGTGATAGTGAAGGTATCTCTCTTTTACTTTCTTAAGTTACCAGAACTGTAATTTATTATTTATTTATTTTATTTTATTGGTGGGTGGGTGAACTTGATTGAAGTTTGTTTCTGTCCATTGTAGTTGCTGGTCATTGGTTTTCTGTTGAAGCAACTATCTCCTTATTTAATAATTAGTTATCTTGAGAAAAAGCTATTTTTTCAATTGCATTATTTCTCAACAAGAGAATGTAATTGTTAATTCTCTGCAACCAAGGAAAATTGGATTGTCATACTATCTTCAGAATTGTTGTGTTTGTTTCCTTCCTAGGTATCTTAGACCATTTGACATTGTTCTCTAGGCTTTAGATGTAGACGTAATTGATCCCTGCATAATTCTTGTAGTATGGTTGTTTTGTTTACACTTTGATTATGTAATAAAGTTGTCCCAAACAATTTCTTAGGCCAGACTATAATATTTACTAGTGTAATAATCATTTGTTTCAATTGTAAGTTCTTAGTGCGATAGCAGTGTACTTGATCATGTAACTGTTCTGAAACGAGATTGCTATTTCCTATAATATTCTTGCTGATCACCCTGAAAGAATACATTCTGGCTGAAGTGATTAATTCAGACTTTATTTTTGGTATATTCAGGGACATTTGGCATTGTTGATTACACAAATTATGATGACATGAAATATGCTGTAAGTTGATTAGATTGAAATCTTAAATCTGACTGCAGTCATCTGCTTGTCTGCTGCCTCAAAATTTGTTATCCGCTGTTTCTTTATTGACAAGAAGTGTTTGCTAACCAGATCCGGAAGCTTGATGATACAGAATTCAGAAATCCTTGGGCAAGATCTTATATTAGGGTATCTACCTTTGTTTATTACTTTTTGGCTAATTTTTGTGTACTATGTTAATAACGTTATCTTTTGATGTCTTATGGTTTGGGAATAGGTGAAAAAGTACGAGGGTAGCCCATCCAGGTCTCGCAGCAGAAGCTTCAGTCGAAGCAGGAGCAGGAGCAGGAGCAGGAGCAGGAGCAGGAGCAGGAGCAGAAGCAGAAGCAGGAGCCGAAGCATAAGTGAAAGAAGGGAGCGGAGGTTCTTTCCTCTCTCCCCCTATGTTTCTCGATTTGTTGTGGACGTGCATGGGTTCCTTATTATAATTTTGAATGGCTTTTCGTTTTCTCATTGTAGTAAATCGGTTGGACGATCTCCATCGAGGTCACCATCTAGATCTAGGTCTAGGTCTAGGTCTCTATCTGCATCTCCTGTCAAGTCAGCAAGGTACTTGAGTGTGGATTCTCTAACTCATGCACATTTTCAGTATTTTTAATGGTCTCTTTTCTCCCTATGATGCCACAACACCTTAAAACTTTTGCAGAGCAAATTCAAGATCGAGGTCAGCATCGCCTTGGAAGGTTAGTGAAGCTTAATTTTATTGCTTGGAGTGTTATGTGGTCCCTGAGTAGAAGGTGGTAGAAAGACGAGCTTGTCCCCACAACCTTACATCTATAATTATATGTGTGGGTTGTTGGACATGTTCTTTCTCCATAGCGAATAGACGAATAAGCAAAGCATTGCTAAAATTGGCATTTTGTTTGTAGTCGTATGCACTTCCATTCCAAATATACTGGTCTGTTCTATGCGTGTGAAAACTGTCACTTCATACTAATACCTTGGTCAGTGAATTGAATTGCCTTTTTCCTATGGCCAGTTAGTAGACTAAGATAACATGTATTTCATAAAAATCAATTAGCTTTAAATACATCTTGAACTGTTCGTTTGAGACTGGGAAATATGTTTGCTGTAGTGCATGTACCGAGGTGGTAATCTATGGCAAGTTCCATATTGTACAACTTTTTATGTTGTAATGACTGCTTAAATTAGTTTGTTTTTTGTTCCATCTGTAAGTTGTTCTCTGACAGTTGCACTCTATTCCAGGCAAGGTCAGGTAGTGATTGATTCGTTGAGGAAGTTGATACTATGCAATATGGTATTACCTCAATTTTCAAGAGCTCTGGAGAGCAAAACTCTTGCTAAATATGGATCGATAAGAGTTGTTGTAGAAAATTACTTTTACGATGTCTGATCTGGTCAGCTTGGTCGAAGTTGCTGAGTTCGTCTTTTTACGACATACGAGGGACTTCGTGAATCCCATTTCTGTTAGATGGTGGTTAGTCTGATTTTTCTATGGAACGGTCTTTTTCTTGGACAAAATGTCAAGTTTTGGTTCAATTTGCGCATGCCTTTTTCCAGCCGTAAATGTTGATGATCGCTAGGTTCTTCCTGTTCCATTAAAACAATAATAATATATAGTATCCGAAACGATTAACAACAGCTGTCAGTCACATCAAATAGAATTTCCATGCGGCCAAACACCTTTTGCTTTATTCCTTGATGCCATGTAAGCTCGCATCAGAAATTTTAGTCCAAAATTCCAATGATTTCCAGTAAGCTTCCTGGGCAATCCGTAGGCTTTGGCTGTCCCTTTTTATCTTCTGATGCCCCATAATATCTCGCTTTAGTATCTGCCTATTCAAATTAAGAAGTTGCATTCGTGTGGCACGTCGTCGTCCTATTTGGATGTTGCCGCATATTTTCCCGAGTTATTTCTTGTTTGCTAACCCTAATCTCTTGGATTCCTCAAACCTCTTTAACTAGAGGAAGAACCGGAGGAGGTGTATGTAACAAAATGAGTAGAATGTAAAGCCCTCCCTACCAAGCACTATCCACTGCTGTGGATGATAGAGTTTCACTCGATTGAATGAAAGTGGAAACCACCCCTTGGCACAGCTTTTGATCGGTCGCTCTATAATATTTTTCGCTTGAACCTATTGAGTTAGTTAGGTCTGTGTTAATTTCAGAAACCCCGAGCGTGTGTGTCCTTGGTCGAAACGGTGATGTATTTTTTACTGGGATGGCAAATGGATTACGGAATAGGAAACTACCAAACAGAGAACAAGCTTGTCGGAGAATGCTTACCTAGATCGCTTCAAATGCTTGCTATCTGGCTTGTTTAGACGAGCTTGTTTTTCGAATGCTATTCTTGCACCATGACTACGAAACGTTAGACGTATCCACGGCCCAATCGACCCCGATTATTGCTTTAAAGAAAGAAATTGCAATACGTCGATATTTATACGCACTTCGGCCTCAACATTATGTTCCACGTATTCGACGCATTTGCTTAGGGGAATAAGATAAGTTGATCCCTTTTTATCATCTTTTTGTCAAGTAGAACACTAACTAAATATATTATCCTTTTAGACTTGTCAAAAGGACCTCGTGTCGCATAATAATGTGAATCTAAAACTAAATATAACTCGATGGTGAAAATGTAATTTCCAAATCTTACAAAATTATATAGAAAAAAATTCAAAGGTATTAGAGGATTTATTCTAAGAAAAGATAATTTTCGCATCAATGCTTCAATGGATACCCTTACTACGTATTGATAGTTATTTACGTATTTATATATTTTTCGCCCTTCTATAAATTTTGGTTGAAATGGGATGACATGTATTATTATATTCGAATTCTTCTTTCCCATTGTAATCATTAAAAAAAAAAAAAAATTTCTAAATTCATTTATCGCATCTCAAGATATTCTCATCTCCTTGATATAGAATAATATGAAGAGCAGGAGCAATTGATATAAAGTGATATAAACAATATAAAAAGTTGCGAAAATACTATTAGAGAAAGTAGCGTTATTAAGTAGCTTCAAATTCATCGCAAATGGAAAGAGCACGAAAGGAAAACTTGTGAAGGCTATAATTCAATCCCGCTTCTTTGCTTATGTATTAACATCTTGATAAATAACAAATCAAATTGTGAATTCTACTGTTCCTAGGATATGCAAACAACCTCTGTCCAACCAGCAGTTCAACACGTGCTTCTAATGACAACGATATCGAACAAATAATAAAGGCAAGTAGATAGATGGACTTAAATCCTTCAAACCGACGAGGGCCCTTAATGGAACCAAAACAGTAAATAGGGATAGAGCCACGTTATCTAAAAGGAACGCAACAGGCCCTTTTGGAGAGTATAATATGCACCTAATTCATGAGCTTAATTCATTATAAACCTCGTTTATTTATTAAAAAATACACCTTCCCCATTTATAGACTAGCCCTATCTTAAACAAACTAAGAAATAAGGAACTTTCATTTTCTTTTCTTTTTTTCAAAATGAAGAATCCTTCTTCGAAAGAAAACTAATAAAATATGCAGCTGAACTAATGGAAAAAGAGGAGATTGGGTGAAATTATGCCTAAAAGGCCAAGGCAATCTTCCAAGAGCTATCAATTCGACCTAGTGGCATATTCAATGGACAATGTCGTAAAGTCGCTTGACCGGGTATTATGGTTCTTCATTTGGTAAACCATGTTCGAATTAGGTTGCTTAATCTAACTAACTGGAAGAGAATATTATTAATCGAATTTCATGTTTGTAGTCTTGAATGACTTTAGATTGACTCTCCATTCATCGGAAAAATGAATCATAAAAATTAAGGCCAAATAAAGATAATCGAAACAAAAATCTTAGTTATCAAAATCATTGTATCAATAGGTTAAAATAACTGATGCAAACTCCATTGTATAGGATTGAATTGCCCATCACTCCCGGTTTCTTAATGATGTAGGCAAGTTCCATGTACGAATCATGTACGAAAGTTCCTCACTTGTGATTAAGGATTTTGAAACACCCCCTACATTATTATTTGAATTGGTACCCTTAAGTTTGAGTAGGTGATTATGACATTAGCAATATGGATTGATATATTACATAAAGTCCAGCAAGTTAGAACTTCAATGTATTGATATGATGCACAGTATAAAAATATCCCAAATGTAAGTCACTATAGTCTCTTGTAAACAAATAGATTGATAAGACTGAAATAAAGAGATACAATCTCTCAACAACTCTCAAAAGAGTTCTTAAAGTAAAACAAACTCAATGAATGCCTCTAAATCAATGAAATAAGTCTTAAATATTAAATGCCATCCTAATTGTGTTGATTTAAATAAAATAGGAAGTAAAACAAATTTGTAAGAAGTTGTTGCCAACTTGCTTATGATCCTCTTAGGTGACATGAATCCACCTCCTTTGTGTAGTATAGGGGTAAACGTGATGCTGTTCACACCCAAGTTCATTGGCGTGATTGAGGCTATGATCCCCTTGGTTAACTTCAAATATTGAGGTTTTCCATCCCTTTAATCCTGTTCCAATCCTTTGATCCTTCTTCGTGGTTAGAGGGTGTTTGTTCCAATCTTTTGATCCTTCTTTATGGTTAGAGGATGTTTCTTAGAACGCTGAACCTTGAACTTTGTCATTACCTTGGGAGTAAAGAAGATTCATCCTCAAATCTTACTTATTCTTGAAATTAAGACCTACACAAAAAGTACACAATTTGCTATCTTGTATCAGCTACATAATTATGCTACGTTTCTTCTTTTAGTTCTTACTAAAAATGTTCTGATCCTTCCTTACCTCTTCCTTAGACATAGGTAGCAAAGTGACATGTTGGCCATCCTTCTTAGAAGACTATGAGTTAACCTTTTCATCATATAGCATTCCTTTGCCAAACTGCCATGGTTTTCTTAGTTATATATGTGTGATGTTGCTTCCATTAGGACAACATCACAGACTACAAATTTAAAATAATTTCTACTATTAAAACGAACTCATACTTGTCCAGTATAATTAAAGAACAAATTTTTCCATACATTAGACATCACCTGTGGAAGAGATTCTCCTGCTAATTGTTACTTATACTTAATTTAGCGTGTAAAATCTTCTTAATGCTAAACTCATCATTGACCCATCAACTGCTCTCGTCTCTTCACCATCTTCCGCAATCGCCCTACTTTCATTCTTACTAACCTTTCTTCATCATCTTTTTCGTTGTCTATTTCAAAATTTGAAATGTCTTACTTAGCTACCATAATTCTCCTTTTAAGACACTTAAAGGTGATGTGTCCAACACCTAAACAGTTAAAACATTTAATCTCACTCATCTTTTTCGTTGATTGTACTGTACTTCTATTGTTTTTGTTCTATAGCAGTTTAATTCATTTATTGCCTCCTAACTTCTCAAACTTTTGCAAAGGAGGTACCTCATATTCTTGCTCCTGTAATTGCATTAAAGCTTTAGACTTGGTCCATCTCAACTATTTCTTGATCTTTTTAGCTAGTTTTATTACATCTTTAACATATCTCAATCCTATAATATACACAGCAAGTTTGCTCCTTAGATTTTGTAGCTTTATATTGAATATACAGCATCTCAAACGTCCGATTTTGGAGCTAATCGATGGAAATACTCTCTTATGTTCCCCTGTTTCAATGGTTGCATTCTAATGTACTATCACGCCTTGAAACGGTAAAGTTGTAATAATCCTGTTATGCAGACTATTCTAAGATAGAAATCGATCATACAGTCGCTGTTTTAAACTTGATTTACATAAGATGTTCATAACTTACCCGTTTTGAAGTAAATAGCTCATAAATTAAATACATTATATACTTATGATCTTAAACAAAATACATACTTATATTAAAATAATCTAAGTATATTTACAAGATTAGCAATCTAATTATAATCTACTCAAGTAATTTGTAAATTAATACTAAAAGCTTTAAAATAAACCTAACTAAAGAGTGTATTTGGTCTTCAATTTACATTCTTACTCTTTAGGGTTTCGTAGTTTCTAGCTTCAAGATAAATGTAAGCTGCTTTTTAGCTAGCACCTACAACAAAGTCTATAGGAATGTGGGCAACTACAATTCATTAAGTTGGGACAACGACTTAAAACCATATAGTAAACACAAATAAGATTATCAACTAAATTATTAGGTACAATGCATGCTCAAGCAAGTGCCATTGCATGTCATGAGATTAGAGAAATTGAATCCACTTTAATCCGCGTTGAGGAGTTTCTGTTAATGCAATATCTCTCAACTAAACCCAGCCTCATGTAATGGAGACATCGCTCTTCCTACGACTATCTTTGAATCATTGACTTCACTATTGCCGTAATCTCCTCACTTGTCAGTTAGTTCGACTAAGGATAAAGAAGGGATTAATTATGTTATCTAGCGCTATTCCTTTTGAAAGGGTTAGTATTTGGTCGGAGAATTCTAATTTTCTCCTAATGGGTTGCTATGTAAGTCCAGTTTAAATTTATGAGTTAAATATTTAGTTACATTTAGTTTAAGGTGTTCAATCACTTTAAACAAATCACACAAACAAGCCAAAGCAACAAATTAGTAATTATATCGGTAACTTAGAATAAACACATATGCATAACCAATTATCTAACAAGTACAATTAAATATAATTTCAAGCCTCCAAGTACTATAAATTAGTATTTCGAAATATAGTAACGTATTAATCCCAATTTATGATTTGCTCACTCAATGTGTGATTCGCTCAAACCATCGCCAGTAGTTCCTATAATACAAATATTGTTTTAGTTTTCCACATAATTACTATAGATTTGTTTTATCCTATAACACTTATTGTTATCTTTGGTTTAAGGTTTAATATATCCAATTATCTAGGTTTTCAAGTCTTTTATAATTATTCTTAATTTAGGCTAAGTTCAAGCTCAGTTTTCACATCAATTTCTAAATTAGATTCTAATTCTGTTTTTAAGTACGATTTTATACGCGAACCATAGAAACTCATTTCGACCCATAATATGAAATTAATTATATTATTTTAGGGTATTCTAAATATCGTTTTTAGTTTCTAACTAATGTTCTAGTTAGTGTGGTACATACTAATCCTAATTTAACTACTAAATTCACTCTCAATATGAGAACATTTTACATTTTTCATATAATTACCCTACTTTAAGTTTTCTATAGATTCATTACATAATTCTATTATTGTTATATTATCAATTTTATTCTAATATTTTCTATGTATCTCGAATTGTACATATTATGTATTATTACTTATTATCCACTTATTTTACCTATTTATCACTTCTAACACCACATATATCATCTTTCATCGTCCAATAACATATCAAATATTTGATCATATCCTAAATAAAAAATTATATCTAATTAACCCTAAATTATAAAATTAACTTAAAATATACCATTTACCTTCATATTTAGTACATATTATGCATAATACATATAATCAATGCTTCAAACTCCAATAAAGCTACGAAAAATATATTATAATTAGTAAATTATGGTTGTTATATAATGATCATGAAAAATACTAAGATAGTTTAATATATATTATTTTTCGGTATACCGATTTTAGGTTCAATTTTGCTAAAAATTAGCTTAAGTTAGGTAAATGATCAAACAAAATTATAAGATTCAAAATAAATGTTTCCAAAATCATACCTAAGCTTTAGAAGTCATTACAAATCAGAATCATTAAGGAATTTAATTAAAAACCTATTATTTATTTCATTTAAAAATAAGGCAGATTCAACAAAATAATTTTAATAAATATCAAACGTGCAGTTTATCAAAAATTATTTTTATGTAAATTAAATATATCATATAAAGAATATGTACATAAAAAATTAGCTCAAAATAACATTTTTTACTATTTTTAAAAGTTCATTCAAAATTTGTCGGAATCAGGCATGTTCTTAAGGAACCTATATAAACACTTCTAATTTTAAAAATATGGTTTGATATTTTAATTCTAAATACAAAAAATACCTAAGGAAACCAAAATTTATAATTTTCCATGTATATTTAATATTTTTATTAAATTAAACAAATTCAAAAGGAAAATCGGAACTCACCAATCGATAAGCTTCTATCCACCAATGATGGCTCCAACATTATCTATAACTTTAGATGTGAGGTCCACTATCTGGTGGTAGTGGCTGTTTCTCTTTAGGTGGTTGTCGGGTTGGAGATCTCCTTATATGCCTTATTTGTACTATAATATTCTAATTTTTTGTAAAATTGCTCTCTCTTGTTTTCTTTCCTTTCCCTAATTTTTTCTAGATTCTAAAATGTCTAAAATGAGTTTAGATTAAGCTCTTCTGTTTTTATAGTTGAGTTTAGGATTTTTTCTCTATTTTTTCTTTTTCAATTGTCCCTTATCTCTTATCTTTTTTTACTTTTTTGTTAGTTGATTTTAATTGGTTGCTTTCCATTCTCCATTTCCAATTTGTCACGCCCCACTTTTGGACTTTTCCTCATTTTTCCATATTTTTCTTGATTTTTATTTAATTATTTATGAATTTTATTTAATTATTTAGTATTAATTAAGCATATTTTGGATATTTTAAGTAATTTCGCATATTTTTACTTTCATGTAAATACATATATGATATAAATAAATATTCTTAAATATTATTTAAGTTATTTTATGATTTTTAGTATGTATATAATTTATTTTTATTGATTTATTAGTTATCGGTATTCGTTTTATGCATTTATGATAAATAATAGGAAATTTACATATAATTTAATATTATAATAATTAATCATTTTATTACTTATTTTCCTAAATTCAAACTTATAGGATTACTTTTACTAATAATCTTAGTTTTATCATAAAATTTGGGTTAGATTGGATAATTTGGTTTATCGCCGTAAATTCTACGAATTGATTCCCGAATACTTGATTGTGGGTCTTACATGTACATTTCTTAGTAGAAATTGTAAGGAATAAACCTTTCTACATCAGACATTTCATTAAGTACTACATTCTAACTTTTTCTTTCCCATCTTTCATTCTTTGAGCCTCTATGTTCTTCCACCATCAACCTACAAACAGGATAACGCCAAAGAAGCTAAAACAAACTTTCATCCTCTAATCAATGTCATAACATCCAAAAATCTTCTCTATCTTATATTCCCATTTTGGATATTCATCTGGCTAACTGATACTTATGAAGATAAGAATCTTTATTTTAACCATTTCTAGCCCCAAATTCAAATTATTGTGATGCCCTCGCCTTTACCTCTTTCGTATCTCTTGTCTATGGTAACTCCTTTCTCTGTATTTATAATTTCCGTTCCCCCTTATTACAAAATTATCATCAATACCTTCTTCGACATTCATTAGTGATCTTCAACTCTCTCCATTCTCTTCTAATGCATTCAACCTTTTAGCACTTACACTTAACCTTTCTTACCCAACATTGTGATCCCCAATTCCATGGTTACTACCATTACTATTGGCAACCAACATGATAAAATATCAAGAGTTTTAACAATCACAAAACAAAAATCAAACCTTTCTCATCAATCATACCACAACCTACAAGCAAACCTTTACACCAAAGCCCTAAATTTTCCAAATCAAGAATTCAACAAATCAAGGATTCTCATATCTTACTAGATGTTAAAGAACGAACAGTGTGCTTTGATACCAAGATGATATGGGATAATTTCGTATTTGAATTGTGTAGCAAAATTCCTTACTCATGATTAAAGATTTCAAATCATCCTCTAGATAATCATTTGAATTGGTATGCTTAAGTTTGAGTAGGTGATTATGACATTGGCAATATGGATTGATATTACACACCAACAATTTAAGAACACCAATATACTGATATGCCGCATGGTATAAAAATATTATGAATAGAAGAGTTGCTACAATTTATTGCAAACAAATAGATTGACAAGACTGAAACTCTTAAGGAGTTTCCAAAGTAAAACAAACTCAAAGAATGCCTCCAAAAAATGAAATAAGTCTCAAATAATAAATCGTAACCTAATGGCATTGCTGTAAAAAGAATAAGAGGTAAGGTAAATTCGTAAGATGTTGTTGTCGTGATCATAGTTTATTCATTAGGCATGAACTTGTTCATGATCCTTTTAGGTCACAAGAATCCACTTCCTTTCCAAGCATGGTTGTGATTCACGTAAGGGTAAACATGACGTTGTTCATGCTTAACTTTATGGGTGTGATCTAATACCTTTGGAAATTGCCAAATCTTGAATATTTCCATCCCTTTGATCCCATTTTGAATTTGCACTCCTTCTTGGCAATTGGAGGGTGTTTCTTGGAACCCCAATCCTTATCACTTTACCTCTAAAGCCATTTAGCATTTAAAGTTGCATTCACATCGTGTCTATAAGGACCACAAATGTATGAATGGACCTAGGACAATGATTACTATAATTAGTTGTGACTGCTAGGTCATCGATGAGAGTGTTCAAACGTTATATTGGTTATTCTTGTTTGCTAGAATATGCATGTTTGATTGTTATATAAGTTGTGATGGCTAACCTAATGTTAATGTGATGAGTAGATGGAATGTATGAAGGGGGTTTGAACAACTGCTCTCATATTTAGCACGAAGTTGCTAAGATAGGTAGATTTAAGGACCACCTAACATTGCTCATTTTATTCCACCATCTTATTATGGACTTAAGTGAATGAATCTTAATATTTGATTTACACTGATAGTGAATAGTACAAATGTGATCTTTAGAGGGAAAGTGAGGAAAAAAACAAAGGGAAGTGTTCATCAATGGTGGTGGTGGTGGTCACTCATAGTGTTTGGTAATGGTAGTCAATGGTGGTGTTTGATGGAAGATGATAGAAAGTAGCGGCAATGGGTTAATTTTTATGATGAATCACAATTCATGAGTCGTAAAAATGGCAATTCAATATTTTATGGAATTGTGAGGTGAAAATTAAATTAAATAATGTAATAGTCAATCCATGAAAATTAAGGGGGATGAAATTCCAATTCATGCAAAGTGAATAGACTGCAAGTGTTCAACTGCACACTATCATGTAAAAGGCTCAAAATGTATCACAACTAATATCCATCTCCTAATGCAATTATAAATTTCATGATACTCGTTAGCAATAATATCCAGTTCATTAGGTAAACTTTCAATAGATTTTTCTATTGTACAAATCAAATACATTAGATTGAACTTTTGTTTGACAAAAATTTTTTACTTTAGTTCTATTATATATATTTGTACCTTTTTAAATGAGTGTCTTTTACTTTTATGACAATAAAATTAGTAGAATTAACAAGTGAAAACTCGATTAGATATAACATTTACAATTATAATTCTTAAAAAATAGTATACAAATTAATAGTTATTACTTTTGTATAATTACACAACTAAAATGAAATAGTATATATATTAAATCCACATCTTGATTATGGATCTAGTATCTCATGGGCATATATTGTCATGCGTTGAATAGGAGAAGTTGTAACAGTTCCGTCGTGTAAATTAACTTAACATAGGAGTTGATCTCATTGCTACTATTGTAGATATAGTTCACACAAGGCGTATATGACTCAATAAGCTTAAAGCATCTATTCTGATACGTGTAAATGATCAAATCTGTGGTACAATTTTACAAAATACTTATTCTATATAGTTTGTTGTCTCATAACATGACAATACTTACACAAGCAT
The DNA here is from genome assembly GCA_024138005.1 of Lumnitzera racemosa. Taxonomy (NCBI): domain Eukaryota; kingdom Viridiplantae; phylum Streptophyta; class Magnoliopsida; order Myrtales; family Combretaceae; genus Lumnitzera; species Lumnitzera racemosa. The sequence continues at coordinate 11,105,104 of JAMXBC010000002.1, forward strand.
CTCACACTTAAAGTTATAATTTATAATCAGAGTTTATTAAAAGCCACATGTTTAAAGTCTAATTACAAAAAGATAGGAGATTAGTGGTCGTCCTAAGGAATTTCTGGTTAGTTTCCTCAAACTCATAAGAAAAGTCAAAAGCCTAGATTTAGTGGATTTCTTATTCCTTACTTTCTCAGCCAACAGTATACTAACTTAGGAGTGATGGTATCTAAACATTCTGGTCTTTACTCAATACTTGTAAAAGAGTTTATGAGGTATGAGCACAACTAGCTCAGTAAGTGAGACTGGGTTAGAAAAGTACTAAATAATCATAAGTAAGTTTGTTAATTATGATGAGATGAAATGCAATACAACCAATCACTTGAATCATCATACAATGTTATTTGGTTCATTGTGAGGCTAGAGAAATTACATCCACTTCAACCCGGATTAAAAAGTTTTATTGTGACTCGAATTAGACCAAATCCGGGTTTGTGTAATGGAGAACACTCTTCTCCCATAATCACCTTTGAACCATGACCTCTATCCCTACCATGACCTCTTTGCCTATCACTTAATTCTACTAAAGATGGGGAAATAACTATTTTAGTTATCCTCATCTAAGGAGTCGGTATTTGGCTTGATACTCCTGATTGTTTCTGTTAATGGTTGTTATGCATATTTAGTTTCGTTATGGTCGAATCATTATTAGTTGTAATTAATAATGACCAAATAAGTTCTGTTACGACCTAAGAGGGGCTAGTTGTTGTAGGCGTCGTATATTGTACAAAGGACTATAAATTGATTTTTTTTTTTCAATTGACAACCCTTTATGCGACATATATGGTTATTACTATAACTAACAATCTAGAGTTATGCAGACGTAAATAATATCACAACATAATTATAATAACATAAATATCAAACTTATAACTATCAAATATATATAACACATATATAGTAAGATACTAAGTCTCTCAAGAAACTATTAATACATAAGATTATTTAATAAGTTTTCAAGTTTAACTACAGTAATAGTATATCACTCTTGACTCTAACCTGACATTCATACACACCAATAGAGGGTTTATTGACCTCGGGCACCTACGGCCCAGAATGACGAAGAGATCCTCCTGCATAAGTAATCTATAAGAGTGTAAGGTAGATAGCTTAGTAGGATATTCCCTAAACTATACAACATATAAGTTATACAACAATTAATTTCAAACATATGAATGTATGAACAATCAGTATGCTATAAAAATATATATAGGTGATTAGGTATTGTATGTAAGTCAGATTTAACGTCCTTCGAAATCAGGGTTGAAGTATACATGGCATCAATCGGATTTGGGTATCATACTCGAACTTTTATAGCAATGAAACTTAGCTTTTTGTCTTAAAAAACACAATGGTATATCCATTTTTAATTTTAGTCAAAATTCAGTTCTAAGTATAATTGCGAGTAGGTTCTTATAGCCCATACTCATCCTTAAATAAAAGGCCTTTAGACTCGACCCTTAGCTATGCGGTTGGTGTTTTTAATACCTAGTGTCTTCGTAAGTTAGGGTAAGGTCATATCATATGTGTATACAGTATTAAAACATTGTAATCAGAATTAATCAACCTCTGTATGGCTTCTCGCTACTCCTGATGGCTAGAATAGTTATGCAATGCATGATTATGCATGTTTCGATTTAATTATTTCCGGTTTGATAACGTTAGATCCATTTATTGTGTGATCAGACAAAGTTGTAGACAAGACAATTCCTATCGAGTTTACTATGCAGCAAATAGTATATTATTATATTTTAAAGTAATTTTACAATTGACAAGTAGTATCATATACATATATAATTTAGCTCCATACAATATTCAATTATTAATAACAGTTAAAATTCACTATCTACAAACACAAACATGTATGAAATCATTAAGACTACTCACTTAATCATGCTTGAAGTCAAGGATCATAATCATCTGTAAGCAGATCAGTCTCAATCTAGTGATCACCTAACATTGAGAGAATATGAAAAGTAATAAATGTTTGAAATAAATAAGTAAACTATTATTACATTTAGTACTATCCATCTAAATTAGTTATTGTTTATGTAAAATTCTTGAATCGAGTTTTCTCGTTAATCGTATATAACTTTTTTAGTATAGTTCTGATTTTTATAAACTTATAGTCTATTTTTATCGTTCTCAGATGTATTTTCTTGTAACGGGGTTTGTTTTGGACATTATAACTTGCTTTTCCTATTATGCTATATAAATGTTATAATTTTCATTATTTTAATTTAAGTAATTATAAAATATTAGTTTAAACTTTTCTTTGTATAATAATAGTTTAATAAATATTTAAATTTTATATTTTTTAATTTTCTTATTTTTAAGTCTATTTTACTATAATTTACTTATTTTGCTAAATTTTTAGCTTTAAAACTTATTTAATTTATTTTTACTACTTTATTAATTTTATAATTAATTAATTATTTTATTATTATTTTTAATTACGAATTTAATTAAATGTTGATGTGGCAACATAGGGGAATGTTACGTGTCATTTCCGAATTTCTTGTACATTTTCAATCTTTTCTTATTTTATATTTTTACATAATATGTGAATAATAATATTTATTATTATATTTTACTAAATTTTACAAATTAGTTATTTTATATTTCTTTAAGGGTTATGGTATATAAATTCATATTTACTATTTTAATTTATTTATTAAATTAATATTATAGTATATTACATATGTACTATTCAAATATACCCGTATTTCTATATATATTAACTAGTCATATATGCATTTTTATATGTATAAATTTACTTATGTACTATAATAATATAACCCTAAATATATTATATATATATACCATACATATGGGTATTTATATACATGTGATTGTATTTTTGTATTTTATACATATACATACATATACGACCATATTTATATATATATATCTATATATGATCATAAACAAATATATATATATATATACATATAACTTTACGTCTATATATATATATATATATATAACTATACAATAAAAATATAATATATATACATATAATGCAGTATACACATATACATACCAAACATGTACACTCTATTATATATATTATATTTATGCTAGTATTTTGTATTTTATAATTACATATATTTATTTTGGGTTACATATATATATATATGTATGTATATGTTATTGTTCATGCCAACATATGTACTATATAATAAAAATACCAAGTATATGTATATACTATCCACGCATACATATGTATATATGTACATGAACACAAGTCCTTATACTATCTATTTGTAGAATTTATTATGATATGGATAATATACATGTGAGTATATTTTAGTATCTATACATATATGAACATATATATACAAGGAAATACTAAGATTACATATAAATTCTAAAATACATATATGTAAAAGAATATATAAAGATAATTATTATAAAATACACATAATATACATACTAAATACCCTTCTTTTGGAATATTCTTAAATTAAAATCCCCAAGCTTCTTCTTCTTGTTTGTTGTCTTTTGAATTTACAAGAAAAATTGAAAGAAAAGGAAGATGATGGTCCACGGTTGAAAAGAAGAAGAAAGAATAGAGATGTAAGTGTTTTGTTTTTATTTTTTCTTTTTCTTCTCTTTTGTTTCCAGACGTGGTAGCTTAAGAAAACAAGTAGCAACTTTTGTTGTAAAAACAAAAGCAAAACAAAAAGAGAATCAAAGTATGATATGGTAATTAATGTGATGAGACAAGAGTCTTATCTTTTTGTTTTATACTATGTAATTATCACATGGCATAAATGAGTTGAGTAACAGTTGTAGTCAAAACAATTTGAAAATTGTGTGACGTAGAGGGAAAGGGAAAAATTTGGGAAGGAAAAAGAGGAAAAGAAAAAAAAAAGAAAAGAAAAATGATAAAGAAAAGTTAAAAGAACCAAATATAATTTATAAAATAATAATTATTAAATATTATTTAAAAATTTATAAAATTTATTAATTAAATTGTTACCTATTATATCTATAATATTTACGAGTTACTTCAATGCGTTCGTTAATAATTTTACGCGATTACGTGTATTAATCGATAATTGTATTCGACTAAGGTTTTATTACTATTACGTTATATTTATCTATTTTATAAATATAAAGTTATAGTTTTAAGATTTTTGTCAAGTTCGAGTTCGATTTCGGGTATTTACGTATACATAGGATTTAAGGTTTTTTTGTATGCAATTTAAGTTTCAATCGAATTGTTAGGATTTTTATTATCGATACTATATTCAATTTCATAATTTAATAAAATTTTTATTTTACTTAGCCTTATCGATTCATGGCATTATTTAGAGCACTCGGATATAATTTAGGGCTTAAATCATTATTATATAGGGTTTAGAAGTTCACACAATATAGAAACGATGCAATCATTACGAAAATATTAGCATTTTACCTAAAATTGTTATATATAAAGTATATTATCATAATACTATATAGTTTTATTATATAAGTTAAGTTGAGTTATTAATTATTAATAATATACGTAATTATACTATTACGTATAATAGATCGTTTCGATTATATTGAAACATATTTTTAATTGATTAAATTACATTTCAATTATAGTAGGATTATCGTAATACGTAAATTCTAGTAATATTATAGAAATATATGTTATATTATCTAAAATTGTCTGATTTTAGTAAAAATAGTATCGTTGGGTTCTTACAGACCTAATGACACGTATTACGAGTTTTATTTTTAGAGATAACTTTTAATGGATAGTTCGAATTTCTAACATAGTTATATGCATCTAAATAAATATTATCATATTATATGTATTTTATGTTATTGAACTATATTTTATGTAATTTGTTAACATAACTCTATAATATGAATATTATCTAATCTTAATATACATATAACATATCTCCATCATCAAAATATCATTAAATATATTAATATATATATTTTTATCAAATTTAACTAGTACACATATAGATAGTTTTTATTTAATTAGTATCATATTTTAGCTGATTATTACTAAAAATGTGTTTCGATTCGTAATTTAAGCTATTTTATTATGTAAATTCATAATAAATAACTTTGATCATTGAATAATTTCTATAGACTCCTAAAAATATGGAGAATTCAATCATCACTTAATTTCATGTTATTGATTTACTGCCTATATATTTAAATTTATAATTTTACTCCTAAATTATACTTAATTACCCAAATGTTATTCTTTTTACACAAAATTATTTTCAAACTATCCCAACATTATTATAATTCAGTAGAAGTTAGTATAGGTCATTTTGATTATTTAATTTCATAAAAATTATTTATTTCACATTTTTACCCTAATTTCTAGCTTTTTTAAACCGAAAAATATAATAAATATTAAAAATACTCAAATAAAAAATCTGGCCACATAGCAATTATCTCTATATCATGTATATCCTATACAAACATTTTGAGTTAGAAATAACATTATTTGATACATTTATTTTGAAAGTCAAAATTTAGTTAAATAGTGATTTTTTAAAGTAATTATATTAAATATTCAAAATTTTACAAAAATAAAAATATCACATGAAATAATTTCCAAAATAATTTAAATATAAAATTTTCCAAAATTTTTTAGGCATATTAGTAGTGGCCAGTCGAGTTCCACAGTAGATTCTTAGTTGGTTTGATTTCTATATTAACTTGGTAATTCTCCTATTTTTTTGTTTTTTTTTCTATTTTTCCTATGATTTTTTTAATTTTTTCCTTTTACTGATGTAAATCCTAAAGTGCTAAACCTTGTATATATGAAGTTATTTGATATTTATAGGGTGCAATGGCGACAAAGAAGGATTTTCTTGAATTTTTTTATCCTTTTTCTCCCTATTTTCTAAGGTTGAGGTGTCCATACATTGTACATTTTACTTTTGAATCAGCTTTATGGAGTTAACAGATGTCACCCTAGCTTATCCAATAATTTTGAAGATTTTTGCATAAGTTTTGATGGATATTTTGATTAAATAGTAATATTATATATTATATTGGCATTTAGTTATTTTATTAATATACAAATATATATCCTATGTATATATCACATATAGTATATAACTATACTCTCATAATTATATTTTTAATTACTTTTTATTAATTCAACATATAATATATATAATTAAATAATTTGAGATAATTTATGAATATAATTATTATTTATACCAAATATACTTATAAAAATACATATATATTCATATAGTAAATTATACTATATTATCTCATTTTATAATTTAATTAATTTATTTTTAACTTCTTGTTACATTTTAAGCTTGATTTTAGAGGTTTTGAACAATTTTATACTATATTAAACAATTATACTTCTAGAGGTAAAATTGAAATTTTAAATCATTACTTTTAAAATTTAACATTATGAGTTATTTTGACTAACTTTTTTATCGAAATTGTAAAATTTGGACTTGATTAAATAACTTTTTCTTAAAGGTCCTAAATTTAGACTCGGTTACTCTAAATGTAATTTTAATAGTTCATATATACAATGGAATTATATGGAAAATTATTGGAAAATATTAATTGCAATTCAAACACAATAATTGCTTTGTAAGGAAGGAATAGTTATTCCACTTTTCCATCATGACACCAACTAAACGTGCTGAAGAGTAATTTTGACAAGATCCCTACCGTTTGATTCCGCTGCTTTGAGCAACTTGGACGTTGCCTCGTGCTAATGCCAAGTATTGCAACATATTTCGCATATTTAAATTCAAATATGTCACTGAATGCCAAGTCGTTGAGCCATTTACTCCCTCGGACCTCCAAAACCATCCAACGTTCCTTCCACAAAATGATCTTTGTGCAGTGAAAACAAACAATTGCAGCAACACTCAGCCTCCCCCTCCATGAAATAAATCGTTTCGACGCGAATATCAGAAACAAAATTTTTAATCTAGGACAATATGCATTTTCATCACCATATTGAACAAATGTTCCGCAAGCTAAACATTCTCATTGAACTTTAAAGGGTCCAAATCTACCGGCAGAAAGAGAACTCTTTTGATTATCCTAATTGGATCCAGAGAAAAGAATTCCATAAAAAGAAGAGAGAGTAGAGGGAACGCATCTAGTCAAATAAGCTGAAACCCATATCCTCATCACTCTCTTCCTTAGGCTCTTCCTGAAAAACATCGGGAAAAGAATCAAGTAAATCACGCAGTTTTCACAGATACAAGGATAAATAAAAAGCAAACTGCGTCCAATAAGTATTACAAGCTAAATCCTAGAAAATTTAACATTTTGTAAAGGATAAATAAATAATAAAAACATTACTTATGCAGACAACTGTACCCTAATTTATAAGAAAATTATTTCCAATTTGGCCGCCTCAAAACCCTCAAATCTTCAGATAGCATAACATCATACTGCATTCATATCAAGTGGACGAGATTTGACTTGAGAATCTCCAACATTTCTACTTCAATTTTATTAAACAGAAGCTTAATATTAGTTCTTGAGAAAAATAAGCATGCAATTTGCCAGAAACCTGAGTGCTATCAGCCATAAACAAAGCTCCACCAATCAATACCATCATTTCTCATAATATTGATTATGAAAATGAAGATGGAAAGATCAATAACAACCTTCTTCTCTTCGACAGCAGGAGCTGCAGCACCAGCAGCACCAGCAGATGGTGCAGCAGCCATGGCAGCAGGGGCAGCACCGCCACCAGCACCAACATTCAAGATGAGATCATCAATATTCCTCTTCTCTGCCAATTTAACAAAAAGGCTTGGCCAGTATGATTCCACCGTCACGTTAGCTGCTTTCACCAAAGAAGCAATCTTCTCCGCCTATTAGAGGTCATCACAGGACTTAGTAACCGTCAAGGCGGAGTTAGCTAATCCATCACAACGATAAGAAAAATCACATCCATAAATAATTTAAAGTTTATAGTATTTATCCATAGGTGCATGTGACATCTATCAACATTCTTAGATCAACGTCCCAGTTTCCAAGTATCAGACATACTATCACGTTTTTATGTCACCCATATCTTATTTATGCATATACTAGTCCAGAAAGGACGATAAATGAATAGAGAGAGAGAAACAATACAAATTCCAAAAGCAAAACCCTAGTCCTAAAAAGCCAGATTATATCCAAATATAATACAACCATACGCAATGATAAACTAAGGAAAACGAAACTTTCGATCAATTTCACACGATTTAAGCACAGAGACAAACTATAATACAATTAAATCACAAGAGAGCGAGAGAGTGAGAAGAGAGGAGAAAGGTTTACAGTGACAGCGATTCCATCATCGTGGAGGATCAAGGTGGCGTAAGTGCAAGCAAGCTCTCCAGCAGACATTGTTACTAGAAATCTTTAATTCCTAATTACACCAAAATCAATCAGTAACTATATAATGAACACACTTTAGAGAGAGAGAGAGAGAGAGAGAGACCTGAAGGGAAGAGAAGAAAGTTCTGCGTCCAAGGCCGTCGGCTCGTTGGAATCCCTGGATAAAGGAGAGAACCCTACTTTTCTCTTAAAGCTAGGGTTTTGCAGATGGCACACGCACGCCACGTGCTTTACATACCGGGCCTAATCGACTTGGGCCTTTTCTAGCAATTCAGTCCAGGCCTGCTCCATCTTATCATTCGGAAAAGGTTCAGCGTAGCTGATGGTTTTGGTTTCGGTTTCTGCCGTGGGGTTTTGCCGGTAATACTAACAAAATAAATCAGTATTATTATAACGCTGATTAATTTAAATTATTAATTTATAAAAATTTAATATATATTGTCTATCCTATCAAAATAACCTAAAATGTTATTTAGACAACAAGTCAACTAATTAATTAAATGATAAATGGGAAATGAGAAGAAAGAAGGTAATCTAATTTTATTAGTGTTTAATCCCAACAATAAGTCCTAGAACTTTTTTTTTTAAATTGACGATCGAATTTATTTTTGTTAGCGTTTGGTTGTGCAATTTTTATGGTATTAGACTAGATTAAAAATTTTATTTCATATTGGTTTATAAATTTACTTAGTGAGTAGATAAAAATTAGGCTGATAGATTAGACAAAATGCATAAATTTTGTCTTATTTACGCCATAGTATAAAAATAAAATTCATTGAACAAAAAATCCTTTATATTATAATATTAAGTTAATATATATTTTTTTATTAAATATTATAAAAAATTATTTATTTTATAATATAAATAATTAATTTTTTAATATAATTTTTTTGTCTAATATTATGTATACCAAATATGGTATAATAAGTTTATATTATCAATTCCTCTTTATACTTGTCCTATCTAGTCCTTTTTATCTAATCCAGTCCTTACAACTAAATGTTATCTTAGTTTTAAAACATGTTGGAAATTTAACATCAAAGTGTTAAAAATTTTAATCCCATCTTAATCCCATAGTTTAGCACCAATGTGATAACTCCACATGAAATATCTAGTAAATTAAGTCCCATTTATATATATTTCTTCTTCTTCTTTTTTATTTAAAGAAAAATTATGTATAAATGTTATTTGAGATTTATCAAGACATTACTTACTAATATAGAAATTAGTGATAACATCATAGGAAGAGAATTTAGGAACAAGACATTACTATAGAAACCATGGAGTTGAAAAACCAAATATTTGCTTTGTTTTTTTTTTTTTTTCATTTTATTGGTGTCTTTTTAATATTTATTTGAATCTTTTATTTGGCAAGAGTAAGACACCAAAAGATGGAAATATAATTTCATATATACTCTTCTTTTAAAACTAATTATCCGATAAAGTTAAATTTATTTATCTTTCACTTTATTCATATATATACAAAAAATCAATTAAAATAATTATTCTCAATAATAAAATATATTTTTTCAATTTTCTTCTTTTAAAAATATACGAAATTTTATTTCCTAATTCTGATGCTCCAATCACTAATTTCATCATAATTATAAAATAAAAATAAATAAAATACAGATAAGATAATTTTCTAAACACTAGATTCTAAATAAATATAGATTAAATACAAAATAAATGTTAGTAAGATACATATAAAAAAATCTAAATAAGGTTATTATTATCTTATGTAAACTTTTAGAAGGCCATTAGCCAGATGGAGAGGGCCATCAAGTGTTGATTAAGTTGTGGGATTTAAATTCTCTTTATTCATCATTTCTTTTATTTACAAATCAATGGTTTGGATTTTATTATATAATATTATCATGATGTCATCATATTCTTTATAATCTCAATTGTTGATTGTACATAATAATATCTCAAGGGGTAAATGAAGAGAAATGGAGAAAAATAAATAGAGTGAATCTATTTCCAAATCAATGACATGTGGTATATCTATTTGCTGCATGGGTAGTTTCAAATTTTAGCGAAGTGGTATTAGCAAGTTAATTCCCTTAGCAAAGCTGATGAATGGTTAAGGATTTTGGTGGTGATGGTCGTGGGTAGAGGGAATTAAAGAGGCATTGAAGAGCAGGGAGGTAAGATTTACCTTCTTACTAAATTCGCTAAATCAACTTAGTATTTGTAATGAAATCTAGATGAGATGGTATTGTTGTGAGAGATTAAAGTTTTAATTATACTGATATATTATATGAATAAATAAATAGTGTATAAATATTAATAAAATTATAATATGTGAAAAAATATATAATAGTTTTTAAAAGGTCATCTTTTAAGCATCAAAATTGTTTGATGCACCTTTCATTTTTCAAACTTATAAGAACCTTAAATTCATTAAAAAACCGAACTATGTTTGAAGTATAAACAATCAATATAATATTTGCTAAATGTTGGATATTTAAAATTACTAATGGATGCATGCATCCGTGTATTACGGGCTGCTTAAAAATAGTAAATAAATAAATAAACAAATAAAATAAATAAATAATCTCACGAAGAAGGGGCGATGTCTCAGAATTTATTTTTGCTAATGATTTCTAACTGTTCATTATATCGGCAGTTAAAAAAAAAAAAAAAAAGCTGTTTTATATGGATTGGATTTATACATATAACGAATGAAAGTAACTATGATAAGTTAGAGATATTCTAGCAATTTATTAATATTTTATTTTTCAAAAACATAGAAAATACCAAAAAATGGCCAGGGACTTTATTAAAATAGATTATTCAATTATATTCCTTATCCAACAACATTTGTTACCAACAGTAGCTTCTTAGCGGTACAAGCTTTAGGCTACATAAGAAAGAGTTTAAGAGTTGAATTTATTTTCTATTAATGCTTTGTAGCAAACTACAAATACAGGGAATTATAACTACTATCCACTTTAGCCATTCCACCGTTTTTGAGATGAATTGGTAAATGTTTATGGTTACACGGTCTCCAACATAGCAAAGTTGGGAAAACATGTCCCACATGTACTTAAGAAAGTTTGGAAAACGTGTCCTATGTGGCCATATATACATACTGTAGCAGAAAATGATTTTCAAAAATCATAACTCCTATATTTGGATGCTTGTAATAGATGGAAGTTATAAAAAGAAGTTGGGGGGATTACTAATGATTAATATATTATTTTTAAAGTACCTAAGATACCAATATTGTGGTTATATAAAATCCTTGGTTTAAATAATGTAGATTAAAAGATATATATATATATATATTCATTTACGTTTACATTTTCTCAACATCTTATTCTTATCATACATATTTTTGAAAAAAATACCAAAAAAATAATAAAAAGTTAAATTAGAAGGAACATTATCTAAATTATAATATAATAATAATATGCTGCTTGCCATATATATAAATAAATAACACCCTAAACTTATCGTTTCATAATCCTATTAGTCTACATTATCTACTCCATCCAACAGCCGAGCGGAAGGAAGGGAATGTCAGTCTATAGGCTTGATATATCTTCCGCTTTCATTTGTTGATACTAGTTTCTCCATGGAAACGGGTCAGTTGGCAGTCAGTTTAACAGGTTGAGCTATGCCTTTATCAAGGGCTGATAAACAGGAAGCCGATTTGGAGTATCAAGCTTTTTTTTTTTTTAAAGGTTTTTCTTTGCTGATAGATCTCTTTAAATAGGCTATCACTGGCCCGGAGAGCAGGGTTCATGCCAAATAGGATATGAGGTAGTGTCAGTTCGTTGAAGGGAACAAATGATGTTTAAGGCATGTCGGGGTCAATTTACGGAGTTGCGACGTTCTCTTTTGAGAGAGGAGCAATTTCTTCCCCATCGATCCCAGGACTGCTCCCAGCAACACCGAGACTTAACAACAATTCCTCCCACTTCTTTGCAGGTCCCTGCCACAATAGGAAGGGAATCTTTTTCGGTGCTTGAAAAACAACTTTTGCTCTCAACAAGAATTAAAATGAAAGGCAAAAATGAAGATGTCTAAAGCACCTATATTACAACCCCTCTGTTGTCTTGTCATTTACTGTTACCCCAACCCCAATTAGTTAGATCGTCCATTTGATGAGGGTGAGTGCTAATAATAACAAATATAAAAAGCTTAAACCGGACCTACAGGTTTGATCTTTCAGATCAGTAGCCATGAATCCTAAATCCATCAAAAACGAAGCTTTTGTAAGAATATGTTACCTTCCAGGAGAGATCTTGAGCCATACAGTTTCTAATCATCTCTGCTATAGCAGGTGTCCCAAAAGTGGCAAGTGCCCTTTTAACGGTTTTCGCCAATGCTGCTACATCAATAGGATCCACAGCCTTGCACTGGTAAAACACGACCAAATGATTGCTAAGAATAAACAAGACTTAGGAGATTGGTCCATGTAAGAGGAATAGAAATCTACCTCAACATTGAAGGCACCCATTTGGAATCCTGTGTAACCTTCTTTTACGGTATTGACCAGGCCACCGGTGGATGCAACAATAGGTATCTGCATATATCATGTCATTGCAAAAGCTCAGATCAGAAGATATATCAATAAATAGAAGGGTAAAATACGCCAATGTCCCCTAAAAGCTTTCTGAAATATACTAACATTTGTCCTATGTTTCAAAACATTTTTCAAAATTGTAGAGGCACTCCTAAATAAGTTTAATAGCTGCAGACAACTGGTAGAGAAGATATGAGAGAACTATACCGTCCCATATCGCATTGCATGAAGCTGAATCAAACCACAAGGTTCAAATCTACTTGGGACCAACATAAAGTCCGCCCCTGCTGTGATCATATGTGCAAGTGGCACATTAAATTTCGCGACTCCTCTTGCCTTGGTAGGATACATAACCTCAAGCTGTACAAGTTGTTTCTCCATGTGCTTCTTCCCAGTTCCCTGCACAAAAACATAACATCCGAAGAATCTAAGAGAAAGCAAGCAATAATGCAAACACAAAGTCATTAGTTTTCAATTGTTTCGACTCTTACAAGAACAATAATCTGAACATTTTCCCCAATGAATTGAGGAATGGCTTCTACAAGAATATCTGAACCTTTCTGCTCCTCAAGTCTACCAATGAAACCGATAACAGGACTGTTTCTGTCAACAGGCAGCCCGACGTGTGCTTGCAATGCTTCCTTCAGTAGAGGTTTTGCAACCATAACCTAGTAAAATTAGATACTAATTATTAGCATGGATTGCTTCTTATCAAATTAATGGATATTCCTAGATCTCAAGCGAGAATAACCAAGAAACAAAACATAGATGAGAAAGGTTCTTACTGAGCTTATATCATATTTAACATCGATGTATTTGTCCGTAGCCGGATTCCATTCCTGTACATCCATGCCATTCACAATGCCATGAAGAGGTTTCACTCGGAGAACAGCATCTAGTTCTACGCCTTTCTCTATGCCAGAAACCAATTCCTCAGCATAATGTGGACTAACCGTCACTACCGTATCCGATTCCAATATTCCTGCTTTCATCCAGTTAATCTTTCTTCCCTTAATCGGCTTGTCATACCTGTTGAAAAGAAAAAAAAGAAGGCTATGAGTCTTGATATAATTTGTGGAGTCGATTTATTCAAAGGCTATTACAGAACCAAGTAGTTGTACCCGTCGATGAAATCAAATGATCTCTTGAATCGCTCTGGAAGATTCAATAATAAAAAATCAGCAAATGCAAATCTGCCTTGATAGGCTATGTTGTGGATGCAGAAAGCCACCTGAAAAGTGTGATTGGTTATATCTAGTTGGTTGGTATCTCGTGATCTGGAACTTCAGCGATCGATGTAAAAAACCGCATCATAATATTTACAAGCTTAAACTTTTACATCGACTAGTTTTAGAGCTAAATCGTATAGAAACTACACCATGGAATGTTTAAGAAAGAAACTGATCCACCTTCGCATTTTTGTATATGCCTCTAGACTTGTACATGGATTTCAAATAGCAGGCGACCAGAGCGGTATGCCAATCATTTGCAACGAAAACAACATTCTCACCTGCAAATGAACATATGTCAGCATAATAAAACCAATATGTGTAAGAAAGCATTAATTTCGAACAACTGCTCACCATATGGCCCGGAGAAGTATCTGTTGGTGAGATTTAGAACCCTCGGTGCTATTAGAGCTGCCTGAAAATCACCATAGCCGAAATCAGCTGCAAAGTTCAACCTGATCGCTTTTTCAAATAGCTCATGAAGGAAAAATCATAAGAACTCAGCTGCCATTGATTACTATAAATTACCTTCCAAAGAACCTCAAGTTGCATAGGATGAGAAAATATATATGAAACGTTGATAAGACAACAATAAGAACCTGGCAGAACATGCTAAATCGAAGTTGGTTGTCCTCGTAATCTTCTCCCGCCATAGGACCATAAATCCTGGATCCAGTCTTCCCCCATACCTTAAAATTTCAATTCACCAACAGAAATTCAGCTCTGCTCCACTCGAGATCTCTTCAGTTGAGGGCTAAATTTTACATTAAAATTAGAAATTACAGGCACCTTGGCAAGGAACATTGGATGATCCACAAAAACACGATCAACACCTCGCTTGTAGCAATGGAAGAAACGAACTGTCTCAACTCTATCCCCAACAAGAACCTGTTAATGATAAGGAATCAAACACAAGCACACTCTTAAGAAAATCTAGAAAGAAAAATGTAGAACTCAGAAAGGGAAAGATCCATTGCCTCAGCCAACACCTCCGTGTCCCAAGCATCCTTGTACTGGTCGAAGCGAGGAGCTATCGTCATCACACGGTGTCCATAAGCCTGTATGATATGGTGAATTTTAGACCTATAGACAGCTGAAATAAAAGTTTAACCTTATTAGAACTAGCATGGTTTTTTCTTTTATATATTTATCGGCTATCTAATACGATAAATGTGCAGAATTGTATTTCAAGGCATGGAGAAATAAAAGTACAAAAGGAAGCATCTTTGGCTAAGAATAGATGAATGTAAGATGTGATTACAGCCAGAGCCGGAGGAAGACCACCAAGAACATCACCAAGCCCACCAGTTTTACTCCACGGGCCAACTTCTGCTCCGATAAATATAATGATCATCCCACATTTTATTGACACTGGTTGTGCCCCAGTTACAGTTTTTGACGCTCTTCTTCTCCATTTCCTGGCAGCTGAACCGGCATTAGTCCTCAGTTGCAGCAGATCAACCTTGTTCAAGGCCCTCAATCCACAGTGAGTAGTGGTTCGGTTTCTTAGGGCATTCGGAACCAATTTCAGATTAAATTCGGATACTAAAGTGGAATTGCCGTGAGAAGTCCTTGAGATATACCGGGCGGCACTAACAGATGCCATTGGATTATCTGTAGGATGCTGCAGGCAGCCATCAAGAATTTCATATAATAGTCACCTGACATTACTATTGTAATAAAATATAAAATCAAGGACGAGGAGAACATCGCATTAGCAGCATCTTGTCAAAGCTATCTTTCCAGAAGTACTCGATTTCGGCTAATGTATTGTAATTTCTGTTCCTTAATCACCTATCTTATAAACATATACACATGAATCCGACGCAATTAGGAACACTCAAATGTAACGCAATAATCAATGGGGTTTTCTATGTCATGACAACCCTGAACGAAAGAGTATTTCCCTTTTTTCCTTTTCCTTTTTTTTTTTTTTTTTTTTTGTTTCTCAACGAATAAAACACTATTGCATGTAATTAGTGCGGACAATTTCTGAATAGCATGAACGTGAACCCGTCACAATTAGGAACACAACTATATAGAGGATGACACCAAATGCACGATTGTAATGTAAACTATCTCTATTTAATTTTAAGTATTTCGGCACTAACGCGGAACTCATCCTACATCATTGAAAGAAAAAACAAGTCAATGGCCAGTAATTTACCTTTCTTTCTCTAGCTTCTCGAAGCAAGCTAAGCGGAGAATATTCTTACTAGCACTGCGCTTTTGTGAGCTTTTATTATAGTTGAGGAGAAAGATGACCGTTGCACTTGGCGCCAATTTTGCCAAAAGTTCATGCAGGACACGTGGCATTAAAATGGTGGCTGTTATTACTCTCGGGTCTCTAATGACCTCTCAATCTGACTAGAGGCCCGAATGCATTTAAAAATGAGCCGGTCCCACCCTCCGAGGTATCCAAACCGAATATTCGCCAATAAATTATAATATATATATATATATATATATATTTAAACTGTAATGCATATCTCGTTTCAATTGGAAAAGAAAATGTGAGCTCCAATATGAGTGGTGCTGATTGGGACCGATTTGACTCTTTTTTTTTTTTTACTTTTTATTTGCTTTTTATGTATTTCATCAAAACCTTATGTTTAACTTTATCTGTTTTGATTCACTTGGATAAATTATCCTTTATTTATCTTATTATACTTAGGCGAATGAGAAATGGATACCACTTGTTAAGATTTAAAGGAAAAAAAATACACCTTTTTTCTTTCTTTTTTTTTTAAATACAACTATGCAAAGTATACAATTAACTTCTGAGATGTGAAAATTTTCCTTTTGCGGTCTGTGTCTTAAAACAATAGATTTTCATAATCATAAGATAGTAATTAGAGAATGGAACTAAGGAAGAAAAAAAAAAAAGGTATATGATTTCAAGGTAGATAGCCTAATAAAAGGAGTTGATTTGTTAGGAAAAGAAAAGGTTCTGTTGTTGGCTTATTAAGCAATGAAAAAATTCGAGGCAAATAAGTCCACAACTATATCTACGCATTTGATGTCAACTTTTCGTTTCTAAACTATTTGCTTCTAGTAAACCTTTCTAAATATATCTTGTCTTCCGAATGACAATGAAATAAAACAAAAAGTTAGTAACAAAAAGACTACGCTATTAGTTTTTGGTAATAGGTTATATGTATAGTTCACAAGTTGCCTGTGACCCACATGGGGCCAGGAGGTGGATGAAATCATCTAAGCCACATTGGCTATTGGAATTAGAAGGAGATTGGGTTTTCTCACAACGGAGTAGCCTAGAAGGTAGAGGGATAAATAATGGTGGTACTAAAACAAGTTATTAATAAAATTTTAATATATAGATAAATATTTCATATTTTTTCAAATAGTATGTTATTTTATTTTTAAATATTTAAATATCATTAATATATATATTATTTATCGATTTAAGTAGTGTATTATATGTTATTCGTTAATTCAAGTTACATATTAATATCGATGAATCTTTCTTGATCAACACTTTCCTTCCTGCGTTATCATCTACGTATAGCTCGGGCGGGAATGGACAGCAATTGCTACTGATTGGGAGCCTCAAGAATTTGGTTCAAAAACCAATTCTTCTTTGGAGTGATTTGTAACATGTGCAATTGTGGGTCCTTTCGGTGACGTTGTACAATTGAAGTAGACTCGTTTTTGTGTCGTGTGTGAGTGTGACCATATAAATTAAAAAACGTGCTTCTTCTCTTTGGAGTCCCTTTTTGCCATGTTGGCCCGAAGGCCAATGACTATTGGATTTTCTTCCCAATAAAGCTTCATCCATAGGTCCATTATTAGTGTCGATGAGATTGAAAGCCCACAATTTATAAACGAATGGCAACAAAAATGATAAGGAAACTGATTGTTGGCACGGAAAAGTAACACCGCATGAACGAACGTGGACTTTACCCGGTGAATATAAAAATTACACGTTATTCGTGCATGTATTCGGCACGAAATTTTTTGTGCTGCCAAATGCCAATCAATGCTCCAATGATAATCACATCGAATATCATTGAGAAAACATGCATTCAACTGATTTGGACCCACCAAAAATTTTCATGCGCATTCATTTCCTTTTACAAATATTAAATGCAGAAAAGCATATTGTTTCCTTTAATCTTCGTGTTCTATCATAATTCTACTCTTGATGCATGGCTTATAGAGTCTTGCTACAACCAGTATCGTTTACTCTGTCGATTACATTCATTTCATTTCACATCTTCTTATATTTAAATACAAGAATTCCCATTGTATCTAGTGTCACGACCATGAAGCACATGACGATCATAAGAATATCAAGATTCAAGACCACCTTTAATACTTCTTCCGGCCTTTGTATTTTGTCTTATATATTTTACACGCAATTGTCATCCGTCTAATTATACCCAATTTAAGATAATAATATCTTAAGCTTAAGATGGTATCAAACTTTTCAATTAACCGACGATTTACTCTTACTTCAAATAGGCTTATATATATCAATTTATTTTTAAGAAAATATTGTAATAGAATAAACAAATAAAAAGTTGTCCTACAAAATTCTATTCTCTCTTCATTACTTTTCCTCTCCTTCTATCACCTAAGGGAGAAAAGTTATAGAGATGGTAAGGGCTTTTTGTTTTGTTTTTTGTTTTTTGTTTTTTCTAATGCCTTAGAACTCGGGAAGCCACAACTCTATCACATATCAGCCTTAGGGGAAAACATACTAAGGTAAATAAGGATCCTAATACTTATTTATATTCCACAATAATCATAAATATCTACCAACTCACAATTAATTAATTGCAAATCTAAACTTAAGTGGAATAATGACCACTCCATCTCCATGTACAATAATATAAAAAATTGATTATCATGAGTGAATGAACCTGGAACACAAAATAACTCTATGATAAATAACTTAGAGTCTCACAACTCTAACAAGTGATAACCTAATAGACATCAATAACAAGAGTCACAAACAACCTAGATAGTCAACACTAGTCTCAATTATGTACAATATAAAACATCTACTAAGTGTTGCTAATAGGTTAATCTTAGAATCTAAACTACACGAACCCTACTTTGTCATCAAAACAATAGTAGTTACCCTCATCATCATAATATAAATAGTCATAGCTCGCATCATCCACTTACTACTCACCAAAGTCCTCATATCTTGAATATGTAGCTGAAAAACAATAACCTCTGAAGGATAAGCTAATACCCAATGCATGACACTATACACATGATTATGGCCAGATAAGCAAAAAGGCACAAGCATACATGAGTAACCATAATAAATACAACAAATAACCATTTTAGTTTTTATAATTAAGTCTACAAACAGCACAGTCTCAACATCCTAAGATTTGGGGTTATTTATGACTTATACACAAGTAGTATAAACATTATATAAGTATTGGTATCGGGTCTTTCCTAATACCCAAGTAACTGATCACCAACCAAAATTTACACGGATCCTTTTAGTATGGAACTCCACTAGGGATAGCGTCGTATAAAGATCACCAAACACAAGTAGCAAACTTAATTAGAGTCCAAGTTTAGTTAAGTCGAATTTAAAGTTTTATCTTAGCATACAATCAAACAATCATGTATCCCTTACTTAACTCTATAGTAGTGTTCAATACGTATCCAGGTTTCTATAACCTGGTTCATTACAAAAATAAGCAACTTAGCCCCTAAGCTCATTCATTAAAATCACTACTTACTCCTTACATCCCAACCCTTCAACTAAGACTCAAGTCTATATAAGAATTCACAGTTCACTCATTGGAAAAATGAAGTTCGGTTGTTGTTTTGATTTAGAAAACTTATTTAAAAAAATGTTGAGAATTTTAAAACAAAAAAGGAGGTTAGAAAAATAAAAAGGAAAGAAAAGGAAACCTTTTGTATATTGATGTGAAAAAGGCGTCCGAATGCTAGGTCGATTGGCACTGGACACCAATTGAAGCTCGTAGTTTGTAAGTTTTCAGGGGGTTGGGCGTTTGGACATTAGTTACAGTCTGTAGAATTCTGTAGACAGTGATGCATAGCTCTTCCCTCGCTTAACCCTAGTCTTAAACCTAATCATAATTCTTCCCTTTTTCCTAAACTTTTCCACTAAAAAATTGTCTCCACTCAATCCCAAAACACCTTCTAAACATCAATACAGAAATCAAATCTTAAATTCCATTGAACTCCTCAACTACAACACCTCTTTAACATTAACAAATCTTTGATGTTAAATAGGGTTTAAAGACAACTTGCTTGATGTTTCTTGATGCAAGGATGCTCAAATATGCTACTCTAACTCTTAGCTTCTATAAAAAGGACTTCTTTAGGTTTCTCACCAATCTTACAGGGAAAAACAAATTTCTATAGAGTATAAGTGCTAACTTACCCGATTTTGTTACTCCCTTGTGAAATCTTGAGTTTTGCTTCGCTTGAAATGCTCAAAACCCTTCAAATTTGAACCTTAGAGACCTTGTTGAGAGTTTTCTTGAAGGTTTTCTGGCTTGACCATGAAAGAAATGTAAATTGGAACGTGGAATAATGGGAAGCTTAAATAAGTAATGAGAAAGGAGGGTTTCAAACTTTCTCTTAGACCTTCTTGCCCTTACTTCTTAAACAAAATTACATGTTATACCAAGTCCTTTATTACATAAACTCTTTGTATTTTTCTAAACCCTTTTCATTTATTGATTATTGAACTTTGGTTTTACATTTTTTTTGTCTCATTTGAACCTCCTCCTCCTTTTTAAGATCTTTTCTTCTCTTCCTCTTTACACTATTCAATCATTGGTGAAATTACGACCTATAGAACCTAAGACTTTTTACTGGCGCTACTTTAATATGCTCTGATAATTTACATTTAACCACCAAAGTTGCTATCTTAAATTTTGGTTTCTTAGGCTTATAAAGGCAATAAGTGAGCTATCTTAGATTTGCATTAGTTTATTTTATCTCCCATACATAAGATTTTCTTATACTACAGAACCGAATACTAGATTCTATTTATAATATGCAATTTTTTTGTGTCACATAACTATTGACAACCTTCTTGAAGCATGGTGGATTAATTTTCATAGAAGCAGGGATAGATTTAGAGGAGGGCCAATAGGGGCCTTAGCCCCCGCAAGCTTAAGAGAAAGCTAATTTTTTAAAGAGCCAATCTTAATATAAAATTGGGTATGGTTGAGGAGCTAAGTAATTCTTTAGTAGACATTAAGTCTAAGGTTTAAATCTCAGAAGTGCCATTTTACTTTCCCAATATGCATTTATTGCTTGAAAACCATTTTTTATGGCTTTTCTCGCTTAATTTTTTTTAACAATAGCTAATAACATTAGATTCACTCATTACAAATCCCATTTAATTAAATAAGTTCTTATACATTGGTATTTTCTATTAGTAGTACATAATAAATAATAGTTATATCATCAATATTACAACTATTTTAGTTTTATCTCATATATTATCAACAAAGTAGTACCAATCATATGATTTGGTTTTCTAACATTTCTTTTTACACTTAATATTATGAAAATAAATCTGGTTTATTGAATCATAATAATTTATATTCAAATTTCCTTTTTTTTTTCATAATGCAAATAGAATAATTTTGCAAAGTTGTTGTGAAAAGTGATTGTAGAGTACTTATATAAATGTCAAATTACTCTTTTCTTTACTTGCCATTTTCTATTCAAATATATTTTATGATTTATTTTTAAATAAAAGTTGCATCAATTATATACATTAAATTTCAATTACTACATAGATTGTTGAAAAGTTTATTCTGCATAATCGCCCTATAAAGAATTTTTCCATTTTATAAAATTTTAGAAAATAGTGTGAGTACAATCATTAATGAAATCTTTTTACATATATAAGATGTAACATATTTATAAGAAGAAGGGATATTTTTTATCCTATGGAGATTCTAATGCAAACTTAATTAATAAAATATCTGGCCTCTTAATCATATGACCCTGTGTTTGTCCCTACATACAAGTTTCTTCAATGGTTTGCCTTTAAGTAAGAATTGATGTTGATGATGCAAATTTTAGTATAAAATTGCCGAGAGGAAAAGAAACTTAAAAGAATTATTTGAATTTAGAGAGCTCTATATATCTAGAATACAAGTAATAGGGAAGATAATATTTTAAATTTTACTATAGGCTTATATATTTATAGATATAACTATTATACATGTAGGTTTTAATTAATGTTATCATATGGGTGCTATGTGAATTTCACGTTTCTACGTTACCGCTGGGCAATAATGTGTGAAAAACACTTATATAAAAGTCTTACAAAAAAAAAAAGGTTAGAAGGAGAAATCGATAGCTCCAATAACTTAAACACACTTGTGACAGGTGACAGAATTCCTGAGCATTAACTTCACTGTTCTTGGTTAAGTATTGACTCTTTCTTTGAGCTTCATTTTGGCCTTTGTGAGGAGAGATAAACATAATCACTGTTTCTCTAATCTTTGAAGCTTCTTAAAAGTGTTAATAGAGGAGACATAATTGAGTATTTATCATCTTGATGACATCTATCAAATCATATTAATGATCAATGGATGAAATTAAGCTTTCCAATTTTTGAGTTATTCTGATAAGCTAGTTATGAATTTAAGGCTAATAGCCTTCCTTATTGAATGTGAGAGTTTGCTTGAGAAAAGTTGAGAGTAGATGGACAAGTCTAACGATATTTGTTCCGAGTCCACTAAGTTGGATCTTTATAACTCATCTTGATATGACCTAGACTTAACAATCCATCACTTAACTAAAAAGTCAAGTTTAAATAAATAATAAATTAATAGTGAACTTAACCAAATTAAAAGTTGATCTTTACAATTATTTTAGAATGTTTTAATATTTCTTCAATAAAATGTAAATATTCTAATAGCTTACACGTACTGATTGTACACATTGCAATCTACTAAACTAAATCTAATAATTTTTTCTTCCTTTTCTATTTTCATTGTAATTTTAGATATTACTATTTCTATCATTCGTACTAAGTACCATTGATTATCTCAACACTTCTATGGATCATCCCTCAATCTTTGATCCATATCTCAACTCAGACTAATCAACTGTAAGCCCTACAATTAGGTGTTCGGTATGTAAACTTTAGGGCGATTTGATAAGTTATCTAATCAAGTTTAAATTTTACGACGAAATAAGGAATATTAATAAAAATAATCAATTAAATTTAAATTTAGGAAAAATAAATAATAAAATAATTAAAATTTTTAATATCGAATTATATTGATATTACCTGTTATTTATTAGAAACACGTAAAACAAGTTTTAATAACTAACGAATCGATAGAGATAGATTATATGTATACTAAAAATTATAAAATAACTTAAATAATATTAAGAGTATTAAATTGTCTTATATATATTTACGTGTAGATAAAAATATATGAAATTACTTAAAATACCTAAAATGCTAAAATAATACTAATTAATAAAAGAAAATTCATAAAAAACTCAAGAAAATTAAGGAAAAATGTAGAAAATTCTAGAAATGAGGCATCACAAGTTAGAATTGAAGAAGAAAAAGTTAGCTAATAAAATTAAGACAAATTAAAAATGAGAAAGAAAGAGATAAGGGAAACTTGTACAAGTTAAATTGTAAAAAAAAAAACACTAAGTTTTCTCTATAAATACCTAACTCCTTTCTAAAATTCAGTTTGGACACTTAATGAATTAGAAAAAAATTGTGAGAAATTAAGAAGAGAAGAGATAGTATTTTTACGAAAAATTAAAAAAATAGTGTGCAATTAGGATATTAGGAAGGAACTTGCACTCGACGATCACCTTGGGAGGAATAGCTATCACCACCAAGAAGTGGACCCCATGCCTGGAGTTTCCGACAAGGTGAAGCCACCACTGGTGATTAGAAGTTGATCGAATGGTGAGTTTCAATTTCCTTTCCAAATTTGTTTAATTTCTTAAAAATATCAAATATATTTGAAAAATTATGATATTTGGTATTCTAGAATATTTTGGTATGTAGATTTATGGAAAAATATTAATTTGATAAATTTAGGCTTCGGAATATACTATTCTTAAGAAATGATTAAATCCAAATTAGTTTTTGATTTAGATTTAAATGATTTTAATGATATAATTTTGACTTCAAAATTTTTGTGTAAACTATTTAGGATATATATAACAGTGCTATAAAGAGTTTTATTAAATTTAATTTTCTAAATTTTTACTTAAATTTTAAGCCTTAAAATCATGCATAAAAGGCAATTAGTGTGCTTAATTTTGTAATTCCAGGTTAATTTGTTGAAAATTATGATTTACTATATAATTAGATATCCTTAGATGTAAACTTATGATGTAAGATAGTGTTTATGGAGTTTCAAGTGTTAATTGTCTGTATTATGCATATTAGGAAACAAATAACAAGCAAAAATGAATAAATAAGCTAATTTTGTGATTTAGGATTACTTAGGTATAAATTCTTATTTAGGATATAATTAGATACCTTGGTATGTTATTTGGTGATGAAAGATGATATTTGTAGTGTTATGAATGTTAGATAAGTGATATAAATGTAGATTATGTAATAATACATAATATGTGTATGTAGGAATTAAATGGGAAGGAAATATTAGGTCAAAAATTGATAATATAATAATAATAATAATAATAATATGAAACAAATCAGAAATAGAATATAAATCTAGGAATTTATATGAAAAATGTAGATTATTTTTATATTAGGAGTTAATTTGGTAGTGAAATTAGAAATATAGTGTATTGTACTAATCAAAATATTGGTTATGAGTTAAAACAGAGATTTATGGCATCTAAGTATAGTTAAATAAATTTCACATATTGATTGGAAAAGAATTCCTAGAGTTATAAATAAAACACTAACTAGAAGTTAAAACAAAACCTAATTTCGAAACTGATTCAAAAATTGATTTAAAACTAGCTTAGTTATGAGTAATATAGAACTTAAATAAATGAATAGAATTATCACTTTAAACGAAAAAAAAAAACCTAAGGATTTAAAGCTTATATGTATACATACACATATGTATAAGTAGTTATGTTAAAATGTAGATCATTTTTTGATTAGAATCTAATTTAGAAGCAAAATTAGAATTAAGGCTAATAAAAGCATATTAGAGATTTAGTCAAAATCTGAATTAAAGGTTATATTCAACCAAGTAAACTATAAGAAAAATATTAAAAGACATTTATGAGAAATATAAGTAAAGGGTAATTGAATGTAAACTAGACCCTAATTCAGAAGATGAATCAAAACCTAACTCAAAATAAAAATGATTGTAAAAGACTTAAAATATGAATAATTAGATATAATAATACCCTAAATTGAAGATAATAATAAGAATTTTAGAATAAAGTCTATATAAAGTCGTTATATGAATACTAAAACGACCATTATATTATAATGATTATCAGGACTTCTTATTGTGAGTTGTACCCTAAATAAGTAAGCGAGAAGTCTAGGTAAATTTGGGGTCAATACGTAAGTGTATTTCGAAGTAGTAAGTATTACTTTATTACTTCTTGTAAGCTCAAGATTATATTTATTTGTGCTTGTATATAGTTTGAATGTGAGCATACTTATGTATGCATGTTCTTGAATGTATTGTGTATTATTGGTTTGCAATTGTTATGTATTGCATAATATGCAGTAATCACTTTAACTAGACTTGATAATATATAACTTATAAAATTAATTGGACAAACATTTCAACCAATTAGGGGAGATGTTTAAGGTTTTTCGACTAAATACCAATCCTTTCGAAAAGGATAGCATTAGATATCATAATTAATTCTTTTTTCATTCTTAATCGAATTAAGTGATAGAGATGAGATCATAGTAAGAGTGAAGTTAATGGTTCGAAAGTAATCGTGAGAAAATTGGTGTCTTCATTATATAAGTTTAGGTTTAGTTGTGAGTTGTTGAAATATGTGCTAAATTTCTCAACCCAAATGAGAGTAAGTGTAATTTTTCTAATCTCACGACAGACCAAATAATTTTGTACGATGGAATTTGTTTGTTGCATTGTATTAAAATAATTAGTTGATAACCTAGTTTATACTTGATGTGTAGTTTTAAGTATTTGTCTCAATTTACTAAGCGATTAATTGTTTACATCTCTATAGATGTTATTACAAGTGCTGCTAGAATGCAACTTTATAATTACTTTGAAATTAACAACTATTTGATCTTGAGGAGTGAAGATATAAAGCCAATGATCAGTTATGTTTTTAAGGTTTTAGTTCTTATTTTTAAATCTTTTATTATTAAATTATGCATTACTTAAATGAGGTTAAATTATTAAATTATGTAACATTACTTGAAATATGAAATTCTAGTATGTATTTTTCATACTTTCACATATAAATAATATATTTAATTTATCAATTGTTTATTTCAAAGTAAATTAATTGTGGGTATCTTATGTAAACCAGGTTTACGATAGCTGTTATAGGGTTAGCTTTTATCCTTAAATAGTTTGCATAGCGGGATTGTTATGACTCTACCGTTTTGGGGTGTGACATCCAATGGCCTATTCATTTTTCATGTAATATTGTTTGATAAAACTATTTGATTATTTGTTGACCATTCTACTAATTCTTGTTGAATTTACCACATGGGATTTTATTTCTTTAAAAAAAGAAATTCACTTTATACTAGATTCAAGTTCGACTTAAAAATCTACCAAATTCGGTTTAATCCTTACGTCGATGAAAGATTTAATTAGATCTATGAATTTCTCAATTGAAGATGTAGAAGACTATTTTAGAAGCTAGAATTAAAACCTTGCCCAATTATTCTATACTTAAAATGACTTTTGATTATACTAACATTTTGTTTACTTTACTGTGATAACAATTTTATTCTCCCATTATTTTTTATAGAAAAGCTATTGTTGATGTTTAATTACATATTAAGCTCGTAATGGCAATTTATAAGAACCTCTATTATAAAAAGTATTGAATAATCATTCACTTATGAAGCATACGAATAGTTATTTAATATTGGAATTGAATTTATCTTTCTAAAATTAAATAATAATAACGAAATATTGATTAATAATTTATTATAGTTTTTTTATATTTTTTAGTTATAATTATTAAATTACAATCTTATTTAGCTTAATAATCGAGTTATAATTGAAATATCTAGGTGTGATCAAGTTAAAATTTAGAAACCTATTCTCCAAAGACAGACGGGAAATTAATATCACAATTTACAAAGCATTATATCATTAGCCAAAGAGTTGTTTTTTCCAACCACGCATTAATTTATATACACACAAGAATGATAGACATGGAAGCGTCGACCACTCTCTAGGAAACACGTCACAACTCACATCCTTCGTTCCAAGGAACATTCCACCGTCCTTGTTCCTGTTCTTATCCATTCACGGTCCAGACCACCAACCCACATCGAAAAAATTAAAAGAAGTCTCCAACTTTGACACGTTCCACGTCAAAACCAGTCTGGTCCGCCCGCGTGGACAACATAGTCAGTCCAACTAGAGTCAACATCCCGAGAACTTCCACGTGTCGTGCACTTGAACCATTCAACTTCCTTTCTCCCAGCTTCCGCGTTCCTTCAATTTCCCAGGTCTAGGTCTTTCTAGTCCCGACCTATCCCAAACTCCCCCCTTTATATACCAAAATCCTTTGACACACCCATCTCAAGTTTCAACACAACAATCTCTCTCGTAAATCAAAGTCCTCTCTCTCTCTCTCTCTCTCTTCAACCTAAATAAGCTCGCTTGTCTGATCATAGTTCAGGTATTCCCCGGTTTGCTGTGAAAAATGATGTCTCTTTTCAGCTCCTTTGATGCTTTCTGCGCTGAATCGTACGGGCAGAAGGTGAGGTTTCCATTGGGTGGTCAGCGGCAGGTTAAAGATGGGCCTGCCGCGGTGGAGAAGTTTGATAAAGAAGGCGGCGCTCCGTCGCAAACGGGTGGTGGCGCACCAAAGCAACAACAACAGCAGCAACAGCCGAAAATAAGGCCGAGGTTTGCGCCGGAGTTGGATGGAGTCTATTGTTTCGAAACTATTGTTCCTTACTGAGAAATTTTTTTGTGAAGGATAAATTTCTAGCTGTATCAATTTTTGACAAATTCTTTGTTTGTAAAACTCGGAGAATTTATTAAATGAAATATCTTTATCTTTAAAGCTTATATATACGCGTCATGGCTTTTTTTTTTCTTTTTTTGGAAATTTCAAGTTCATTTGAATTGTAGGAACCGAACCGAACCGAACCGAACCGAAGAGATGATTATCATTTGATGTTTGAGATTCACTGATTAGGATAGTACGTTAGAAATTCTTTGGGACCAAAAAGGGAGAGAGGTTTTGGCATTTTGATTAAGGATGTCAGTTTATTTAAAATTGATCACTGGGTGGCTTGGAATCGGATTGGCAATAGAACTTAACCGTCGGTTCAGGTGACTGGGTTTCCCGGACTTTTTTACGGTTCCATGAACCGAATCCGAACGGGGAACTGTCCCTTAGTGGACGGTGGAGTTGGCCCTTAATACCGCATTTCACGGTACTGATGATAATTAATGGGCTGTAGATATATCGTTTTTACAGTTCTTCCTAATTATCGCTAAGCGATCTACGTGGTGTATCGATTCTCGACTGGAATTTTTCCATCACAGATATATCATTACTCAAATTTCCACAGACCGAGCATATTTGGCACCATTCTGGTTCTAGTTCTTCATTATCTGAACCACAAAGAACTTGGTCCAGAATCAAATTCAGTGAATTGACATATGGTCCACCTTTACTTTCTTTGGTGGAGAAAAGGAAAATGTATTCCCACATTTAGCTTCTCATAGTTTAACAATATGATCACTGTTCTTCTTTCTAACTTCTATAAAATGTAATGGCAGTACCACACGTTAGTATCTATAAATCTTCCCCCCCCTCCCCCCCAAAAGTGGGCCCAAGCACGAGATTACTCTCGTTCTGGTGTTTTTATTGGCCAATTATTATTCACTTAACCTTAGC
The DNA here is from genome assembly GCA_024138005.1 of Lumnitzera racemosa. Classification (NCBI taxonomy): domain Eukaryota; kingdom Viridiplantae; phylum Streptophyta; class Magnoliopsida; order Myrtales; family Combretaceae; genus Lumnitzera; species Lumnitzera racemosa. The sequence continues at coordinate 11,134,303 of JAMXBC010000002.1, forward strand.
TCGTAGGTCATAGTGGGTGCTACCAGCTAGACATGCTAAACATTTTCCTTCTATGAAATTTACATACTTGGACAACACGGAGAACTGAGTTTTTAATGATATTGCCAAGGAGAATTGAGTTTTTAATGATATTATCCAAATTCAATCTGGTTTAATGTGATTCATCCCTAAAATCGATTTTAATAATTCTTTTAATTCTTATTGATAATGATTTATTTCCGAGTCAATTGACTCGATGCCCTATTACGATTCCTATAAAAATCCATCAATATTTTTAATTTTTTTAAATATATCAATTTAATAAAAAAATAATCCATCAATATTTTTAATTTTTTTAAATATATCAATTTAATAAAAAAATATAGATTAAAGAAAAATAAAATAGTAAATAATTTATATTATTTTATAAATAAATATAAATTATATTATAATATTTTTATTAATTTGATCCAATTTCAGTTTAACTTTGATTGATTCTCGATTTTTAACTCTTTCTCAATACTAAATCAATTTTTCGATCTGAATTTGATAATACTGATTTTTAACGTATCAAGATCATCGAAAAACAATACATAATCTCAAAGATTTGATTCTTTTTCTAGAATTTTTTTCTAGTTTCAAGCAATTGAAAAGATTTACCCATATTGAATAACTGTATAATTATTTTAGATGAGGCATGTTGATCTATATAATTCAAATAGCCTAGAAGTTGGTTCATGCGAAGTATGGCCCGGATAATGTTATTATTATTATTATTATTATTATTATTATTTTAACTCCTCTGAGTTCGTCACGGATCAAGTGGAGCCTTGTACAAACATAAAAGTTAAACTGGTAAAGAAACTCATTATTATCAATCTTTATACAAGTAAAAATTCATCATATATGTAGTATATATTTATTTAAATAAAAATGACTAAAAGCGTGTAGTTTTAAACTCAGGAGATGTTATTAAAGCTAGAGAAATGAAAGTATGAATAATAAATTCCTAGATTTTTTTTTTCTTGGTGATTATAATAGAAGATGGAGAATTTAAACTTGATTGATCTTATTTAAGAGACCGGTGTTCATGCTATAGAATTTTGATTTATTAATTATATTATTTTATTTATATTTATACCTTATTTGTGACTTACTTATATGGTGTTTGTATAACTTTGCATCCTACTTAGGTCCTTTAAAATTTGGAAAATATCTTTTTCTTTTTAATTAATCTTTGTATCTTGGTTATGTTTGTTATATATCTCATTTTTATTTTATCCTATCTAATCTTACTTGTTTTTCACTTTGACAATGTAGACACCTAATTTTTATCTCTTTTATTTTATTTTATTTTATTTCCTTAATAAATACTAAATTAGAAAAAAAAAACACAAAAAATAGGAAATTAAAGAAAAACCCCCAAAATAAAGATATTTAGAAAAATATGAAAAAAATTAAAATATAAAAAAAGCACAAAAAATAACAAATTTGAAAAAATATAAAAAATATGAAATCTAGAAAGAAGCACAGAAAAAAAATTGAAAAAAGTTAGAAAATAAAAAAATTACAAAAGAGGAAAATTGAAAGAATAGAAGATTTTATAAAATAACTTTTTATTAAGGTAGTCTTTTTAGTTTTGAAATAGGTTTAGAAGTTGGACAATTAAACTTAACCTTAGATTTATATTTAACTTAAGCTAACCTAATCCACATATGCAATTTAATTATACATATAAACGAGGCATGGACCACACGCTTAACAGATAAACACTTGGACTTGGTATTGAGTATGAGCATGAGCGCGAGGTCAGAGTTTCAAATCTTGGTAGGGATATATAAACTTTTTTTATTTTTATCATATCAGGGACTGTCACGTGTTAGGGTTGGGATTTGATTGCATCATGTGTCCTAAAACGTGACATCATCGAATTAGACGACGTGCTGACATGGCATGTCACATTAGTTGCCACTATTACGTAAGGATACGTGGCACGTGGTGGTTGGTCCAATTGGCTATTGTAGTGCTACGTCAACATTTTCTCTCTCTTTCCCTCCTCTTTCTTACGATTTTCCCCCATTTTCTCAACTTGAAAACAGCCCACCCCTTCACTTTGGAGCCAATGTTTGCACAAATTTCACATACATACGTGTAATTTTTTGCTCTGATTTTGTTTTCCACATAGCTAACTTTGAATTGGTACCAATAACGTGCCTAAATTCGGTCAAAGGAGCATTTAAATTGAGCTCCAAAAATTGAAAAAAACTGGATTTTCAGACATTTTCATTTAAGTCTTATTTCTGATTTCCTCGTTTGTTTGGTGAATTCATGTATAAATAAAGGGCTTATGAGCACAAATAACCATAGAGAACCACATATGAGCTATAGAATTAAGGCATAAACACACACTCTCTCTTCCCAATCACTCTCTCTTTACCAAGCTCTCTCTCTCTCTCTCTAGCCCACCTCCATGGTTGAGCACCCTAGAATTACTCCCCACGGCTCAAGCTTTCACCCATGATCGCCCTTAACGATTGCCGTACCCTTTAGCATCGCCACCAAATCACTGACGCCAAACCTTAACCACTGAACTCACCCTTCTTGAACCACAACCTCCAACCCTCTTCAACCCAAAGTAAGCCAACGGTTGAACTCCCCACACTACACTCACCTCTTGCACCTAGTAACCCTCAACGGCACCACTCAAACACCACTACCGAACTTCTACTACCCCCCAAACAACCAACAAACACGGTAGCACTAAAAAAACATTATATTCCTCAATAAAAACATACAAAACACTCCTTACTCACTCGTTTTGTTGGTCAAAACAAGCTGAACAACATCGTTACTGCTGCTACTGTGGAAGCTCGACCTTAATCTATGGAGCCAATCCGAACCCAACTCGAGATTCGACCCAGTGCTCGATTCGACTTCCGCTTCTTCCTAGTCCGAATTAGTTCCAATCTGATTTTTTATTTTATTTTATTATTTATTTATTTACTCATTTGTTGTAATATGCAATTGTAAATGTAATCAAATAGAAAAAAAGAAAAAGAAAACAAGAAAAAGAAAAAGAAAAAAGAAAGAAAGAAAGAAAAAAAGAAGAAATAGAAAAGAATATAGTTTATTAGTTTATTTATTTAGTAGAATGTAAATGGATCAAAACTAAAAGAAAAATAGGATAAAATAAATAAAGAAATAAATAAAAATAAAAAATAAGTAGGTTATTGTTTTATCACTTAGAAAAACTTTTTTTTTTTTCAAAATAAGAAAAAATAAATTAATCCATATTTAAATTTAGGGCATTTTAGGATTTTTTTTCAAAAATAAATAAATAATCCAATTTAGGACTTCCTTTTAGAAATTTTCCTAATTAAACCAAATTGAATTAAAAACACAAATCCGGTATATTTTCAGAATTAAATTAAATTAAAACCAACCTATTAAAGTTTTATAAAAAAAAAATACATACGTTTGATTTTGAATAACGAGTACGTAAGTACTTATAGGTACAACGATAAAAATAAAAAATCTAATTTTTCTCTTCCTAAATTACTTAAGTTATTAACATTTGAATTTTGTCTTATGAAATTAAAAGGGTTATTTTTAAGTTTAATTTTAAATTTGGAAAGTTAAAAATAAATAACATTTGAATATTTTAGAAATTTGAGGGTAGTAAACAAAATTTAGAGACATGTAAAGAGTTTTTTTTTTTTTTCTTTTTGGTAATATTATGGTTTACACCTCAATATTTCTACCTATTACAATTATATACTTAAAATTTGACTTGTCTAATTATACATCCAAATGAAGATTTAGTTGTCACCACTTATATTTTAATTAACTCAAATTCATATTATTAATTTAGTTAATATCATCATCCAACGAGATAGCCACTTATAGTCTTAACGAGTTTCCACAACAACCCAAGGGCCATGGGTAGCTTCCCATGGCTGCTAGTAGATCTCACAACCTACATTTTCAAAAGTAGGTTGAGACTTACTGTTTTACATGCAGTGGCCAATAACCACTTATTAAGAGTTGCATGACCCCTTTAAAGCCATAGATGGTTATCTTATTGGTTTATTATATTAACTAAATTAATAATGTGAGTTAAAGTTAACTAAGGTGTAGACAATGATAACTAAATTTTCAATTAAATGTGTAATTAGATAAGTTGAAAGTTCAGATATATAATAGTAAAAAGTGATAAAGTTTAAGTATAAACAATGATATTAAACCTTCTTTTTAAGGAGTTTTATAATTTTATTTGTGGTTTATTATAGATTATTGCAACTCTCTTTAGATATAATTAAGTAATAGAAGGGAAAAAGTAACAATTTTTCATTCCTATTTACTACCGTGAAATTTGTAGGATATTTGAAAGAATCTTCTTAAGTGTTCTTTTTTGAAGAAAATAGAGAATATTAAGTACTTATGCAAGGTTAGTTGGTAACCCTATTGTAACATATATTTGGTAATATCTTGCTTGAACATATAGGTTCCCACTAAGCATTAAAAGCCAAATGGTAAAGTCACACAATCTTACCAAACTTACTCTCACATGGTGGAGTATGATTATAGTATTTACATACTTATATTAGCCATGAAACTTGTCCTCAAAAGTATATGTAATATAGTTTTCAAGGTGGCATGTATCCTACCTAATAAAAATTATTAAATAATAATTAATAATATAAAACGATATTATATTTGCATATTCTAAATTCTATTAAAGAGAATATAAAAAAGTAATAAACATATAAGTTATAGTTGAAGCACATAATTAATAAGAAATCCTAAATTTAAAGTATTTTCAACTTCATTTCTTCTCCACTATCTTGTCTCAATTTTATTTTCTATTCTCTTTTTCCCTTGTCTCATTTCTCCCTTTTACTAGCCACACCTTTTGTTGTTATTTTCTATCGGTTTTTGGTCTTAATTCTATGTTTTTGTTTGTTTTATTGAATTATGTTTATATGTTTCATGAGATAACTTAATGTAAGATTTAATGTTATATATCCTAAGTTAATAGACTAAACTTTCTAATATGTTGTAAGGTATCATATGTATAGGGCATGCCTTTTTATGATGTGTTATTTTGTCACTCTTATATTATAATGCTATTATATGAGTTAGATTTTGTGATGTCACTATTCCAAATTTATAGAGGGTATGCTTTCATGTAATTTAAATAAACAAAACATTATGGAACATTGATAGGTTCGGATTTTCAAAAATTTACCTTGAATATCAACATCATAAAAATGTAATAGAAAAATTAATAAAATTTCCAAAATACCCGTGATGTCACTATTCCAATTTTGTCGAGGTGTGCTTTCGTGCAATTTAAATAATCAGGACGTTATGGAACATTGACGACTTTGGATTTTAAAAAATTTACCTCTAATATCAATATCATAAAAATGTAATAGAAAAATCGACAAATTCTAAAAAAAAAAAAAAAAAAAAAAACCTTATAACTTGTAAGTTTTATAGGGTACGGGTTTTAAGATTGCTAAGATATGATTCTAAATTATAGGAACCGGTACTTATAAGATTCCTCACCCCTAAATATATACCTCATTGCTTTTCAAGTATCACAATGAATTATGAATCTTTGAATAGGTTATGATCCTTGATTAAGATTTTGATTATTTGATTGAGTCTAAGTCACTTGCCAATTGATCGAGATCATCCAAAATGGAAATGGAAAGACACAGATCAAATACTTGAAAATAGCACATTAATTTCAGTAATAAGCACTAAGGTTTGAGCATACACAATTTGCAAAACTTTATAGAATTATCGGAACGTTCGACCTTTTCAAAAGTAGTCTAGACCTATCGTCTCTCATTGACATTTTTGCTTTCGACAAGAATGACCGAGTGAATGATACTTTTAGTTTAGTTTGAGTTGAGCTGAGATAATATAATATCTAAGTTCAAGCATGTCTCAAAAATTTAAAGGTCAACCCATTTGACTTTGAATTTTTCTAGCTTAAGGCTGATTCAACGTGCTACTCGATAAATCGATGAAGCTTGAATTTACCTAAATATAAATCGTTTAATCTCAACATTTTTCATTATTTCAATAATAACAATAATATTAATCGGGGTAATAGTAAAGCTCAAGCTTGAGCTCTTTTTCAAGACACGACTCAGGTCAGAGCATGGAGAGTAGTCTATTTCTGGTTAAAAGGGTGCGTACAATTTACCTAAACCTTTGATCGATCCCTAATTCGCTTTTATTCTCATCCCTAACAGCCATTAGATTAGATCGATCAAAGAAATACGAGGATGAGAGGTTTAGCTCCTTATCTGGTTTTAGCAGAAGAGGTGCTATCTTCGATAATCGGGGGGCTACTACTACGGAAGCTGTGAAAATCTTCTCAGATTGCTAGTTAGGAAAATCTCTGAACATGTATTAGCTTATTAATTCACAAACTCACTGTGAACTCAAAGTCCCTCCACTATATATGCATGAGACAAGCATATCTTCAACTCATCTCCCAGCTCATCACGACCTTTTGAGTGAGATTCAACATTCAAACATAATACCGCGGTGGAGGAGCCAAAGAAGCTATACAGGTTCAGAAGTTTTTTCCAGTGCTGCATTTCTGTGTAATCCCGAAAGAGTTGCCGACTTAACTGAGGCGACAAATGAAGATCTTCCCCCAGCGGTCAGTCAGCTCCAGCCTCTATATTCACATACAACCGCATTGGAAAGCGAAGGCTCTTATTCTGCCAGAGAAGGCTCTTTCGCTGGTTCCAGGACCACAGGTTCCAGTTTTTGAGCTTTGCCATTTCCTTTTGGGATGATAAGTCCATACCCTCCAGCTTTCCTTTTGTACAGAATATTGATCTCGCCTAGGTTTGCAGAACAGAGATTAGAAACTGAAAATCTTGTCACTTAAAAGAGGGAGAGAGAACGATTAATACCAGTTTCTTCGTTGCGGAATCCATAGAAATCGTGATCAAGGTTTTCCAGCTGCTCAATTGCTTCAGACACTGTCAGTGGTGGCATATCGAAATATTTTGTTCGTACAATCTGCAAGACAGACTCACAGTTAGTTCACATCCAAAATCCACCTCTTCCGGCTAGGAAACAGTTGAGTTTCAAAATGTCTCATGGGATAGTGACGTGAAGTCAATGTGAAAAGCAAAAGCAATGTCAGTTAGTTCAAGAGGGCATGGACTATGAAGTTTCTCATCTGAATTTCAACTGCAGAACAACTTGCTTTCTAGCTAACTAGATGGTAAAGAAGCATGATAACAGGTCATGCTGCAACAAGATATGTCCCCATATGGCAGAACGAGCTATAAATAACCTCTGAGAAACAAGTTCTTATGTTTTGCATTAGTCAGATAAAAGGAATCAAAAAGCTTAGAATGCTCGTGATTCAAGCAAGGGACATCATTGAGGAGAGTAAATATTACATAGGATCACAATCAGGATCGACAAAAAGCAAAACCAGAAGTCAAGATCTTGTCTAAAGCCAAGGCTTTTCAGAGATGTCCTGAAAAATGATCTTGGCAGGAAGGCAAGTTCATCAGGTCAAACAAAAGCAGTGGCTACTCAAGATGGCGAATGAGACAGTAGTGTATATGCATGCAATGTTGCACATATAAATTCTGCTTATTAATTATTATAGGCAAAAAGTATACTGAATAACTAGATAGACCAACATATTGAGTATTCAGAGGAAGCTGTTGGATTCTGAAACCTATAAAACTGGATATGGATGCAACATGCATATGAAATTAATCCTTCGAAACATTAAAAATAGGCAGATCTCTAGAAAGGCCAAATGTAGATGCAATGCGGTTAGGGACTTCGTCAGCATACCAGAAATAGACAAAAACATCACTTGGTAAATAAAATGTTAAAGGGTAAAACCTCCTCCACAAAGTCTTCGTCATGTTGTTGAGTAACTGCATATGAGTCTCCAATGTCCACATCATCCTCCACAACTTCCATCACTGGCTCCCTGACTTTAGATCTATCAAATCCTTTCATGTGCCTACCATGGTCTGACTCTTTTTCCTTGATCTTTCTCAACTTTCTCTGGAGAATAGAAGAAACCAAGTCTATACTTGCATAGATTGTCTCGGAGTCTTCCTCAGCCCTAACAACCCCATGCCTCTTAGTGAACAATGTCACCTGCCAAGCAAACAAAATAAACAAGATACTTATTGACTTGTTCTGAAGATTCTACATAGAACAGATCTTCTTAGCCATTAATTCAAGTAGAATTACCTCACATCTGCGAACTTTTGGTCCTTTTCCAAATTCTCCACCTCGAACAGACAATCTAACATCGACCTCTCGGACAAGATGACTATGCTTCTGCACAGCCTTCCCAACTTTGTCTTCAACATAGCTCTTGATAGAGTCATTTAACTGGATCAATGCAAGAAGATTCCCATTACACACAGAGTCAAAAACAGATCAGTGGACCAAATAGATCAGGCCAAACTTTAGTTCTTTTTTCTGTGTAAAGACCAAACTGTAGTTCTTGTCTTGCTAAATGCTGAGATGCAGAATTAGCTACAACTAGTTCCAATAAAATTGATTTAGAAGCTTAAAAAAGTAGATAAAATGGTGATTTTATCCACACACGCTATTAATCCTCCCTAATAACTAAGACTCGCTGCACAAAAATATTTGAATGAGAGCACCATGTTTAATAGATTAGAGAACATCTCATTTTCAACAATCTAAGGCCTTATTTGGTTACTTCCAGAAAATAAAATTCTATCTGGTCCAATTTGCTTTCTAAGAGTTTAACGGAAATGCAAGGAGGTTGATGAAAAATGTTCATCCATGGCTCTCAATTCCTTGGGAGTCATATCCATCCCTTCTATGAATTACAGGGTTTGAAGAGATTGGATCAGCAAATAAACATATTTTATCCCATTCTAGCATACTCAATGTGCTCTTATTAAATATAAGAATAAACTGGGTCCTAGAAATCTATTCATTGAAATGGCCGAATGAGGCCTAAAAAGGGTTACGATTGATTAACTCATTTCCCTTGAGAAAGGAAATCAAAGAATTCTTTGAATTTTCTTCACTAGCCATATTGCTTTTTTTCAGATAATATGGATGAATTAATAGTTAAGAATCATAGCTTTCAGTCTAAAGACCTAGTAATCCACTCATCTACCTGTGCCAACAATCTATGTCTTTGTTTATTTCCTGAAACTGAAACACTCAGAGACCCATTGCGCAAATTAATTATATGAAAGCACCATGTTTGAGTTCCTAAAAGTAGAGGCCCTGTCTTAGTTTATTTATGATCTAAGAATTCGTCTATTCAAGGAATGTAGATAAAAATTAAAAAATGTTCATCAATGACTTCCAACTCCTTAGAATCCTATTATTATCTCCTACTTAGTAAGATTCCAAGAAATCAGGAGCAAGGAATGAACACGGATCCCACGTTCACATGCTCAGTTTTCATTAAAAATAAGAGCAAATTGGATTCTGTGGAATCCTATCCCATAAAATTAACCAAGCGGGACAAAAAGGTCTACCAAATCATTATCTTATTTCCTTCAAGATAGGAAATGAAAGAACTTCATTTTTCTTCAATTCCTATTCTCTTTTTCAGACAAGAAGGTTGAATTAATATTTCCCACGGTCATAATATTCGATCAGAAGGCCTAGCATTCCACTCAGCTACTTGGGCCAAAAACACTAACACATCTTCATTCAAAGTCACTTCTAACTAAAACACACCAAAAATTTCTAGAATGTACATTTACATATACACAATACATCCACACACATACATACATACATACATACATACATACATACATACATACATACATACATACATACATACATACATATCATTGTTATGTATAAATTGAAAATTCAATTTCTCCTATATTTCGCACAAAGTATAATTATAAAACACAAAAGAATCACCAAAACTTCCTTCCCCAAAAGAAAATTTCATCATAAGGGGGGTAAAAGCAGCTCAAACCCAGTAAATCCTACCTCAATATTTTTGCCTTGTAATATGAGCTTAACAGAAGAAAGAGGTCCATCCCAGGACATGCAAACAACACCACACCCTCCTCCATGATTTTTCCTAGGCACAACGATGTTAAAATCACTAAGTTTCCCAGTCAAAGGATTACTCAAAAACGAAGACTTGTTGGAGCATAATGTTGGGATAACGACAATCCTACTCTTGGAAGACGAACATGGTGATGAAGAAAGACGAGAACTGCAAATAGTGGTGATTTGAAGCAAAGAAAGAGAAGAAGTAACCATTTTCAGACCCAACAGGCTTGAAGACTCTAGCTTTATGTTTAGTCTGGCTGAGGTTATGGTATTGAAGATGGATGGAAGTAAAATGGGAAAATGGGTTGGGTTTGGTTATGGTATTTGGTGGAGAAAAAAAGGGTTTTAGGGGTAAGCGGAGGATTTTTATTCAATGGGGTCGTATAAAAGATTGAAGGAGAAAGGGGATAAGGAGGAAGATTCACATGGATTCAGACAGAGACATGAAGAGGGAAGAGAGAGAGAGAGAGAGAGAGAGAGGATAAGTGGTTGTCGGAATTTGGACTTCGAAAGGCGTGCTGTGGATAACACCGAGACATTTGGGTATTGGGTTGTATTCATGAACGTCAGAACGAATAAGTTTTATAAGAGTTGGATATAATTAGAATTTTTAAAAGATATAATAAAAATATAATATTATTATTTTATTTAATTAGATTAATAATATATATAGTATAGTTTTAATAACTAAATTATTTTTAATTTATTTTTTTTTAGATAATTCTAAAAAAATAAGTATTGATAGTGGAAATCAACTACGGGAATGGAAGTGATAGTAATGGTCGATGGTAGTTGCAAGCGGTAGTGATTGTAGTGGTTATTGGGGGTAACGGTAGCGGTGACAATGACGGTGGCGATGGCGGTGGTTGATGGTGTTAGTGGTGGTCGGGGTAACAACTTAGAGGAGGGTGGGGATAGTTGTAGTGGTGGTGACGATAGCAGTGGTGATAATGATAGCGATGGTTAGAGATGATGGTAATAGCGGCAACGACGGTGGTGATAGCAAAGGGTGATAATGGTGGCGGTAATAATGGTGGCGATAGTAATGATTAATGATTGGTGGCGATAATAGTGGTGACGATAATAGTGGTGACGATAGGTAGTAGTGGTTGATGGTTAATGGTAGTGGTAATAGTAGTGGGGTGGTTGCGGTTACGACAGTGGTAATGGTGGTGGCGGTAGTGGTGATAACAGCAATAGTGGTGGTGGCAGTCATAGTTAAATTAATATAAGGTTATTTTTGGAAAAAATATGAAATTTTGTGAAGGATCGCAATGCTTTGATTGAATTAAAGAATCTCTATTACTTGATTTCATGTAATAGGGATTCCTAAAGAATTGCAATTCGGAGATAGAAAACTAAGTGAACATTATAATAAAGAATAAGGGGGTAATTGAATTCCAATTCTCCTCAAGTGAACAAGGCATAAGTCTAGATTAGACTCTACCCATCTCTTGCCCATTATTATTTATTATCGTATGCTAAATATCTACCTTCCACCTGTCTACATCTCATCTATTTTAAAGATTGTTTACATGTTTAAATAAAATAATTATATTAAACTTTTAAAAAAATCATTTTCTTTTTAATTGGTAACAAGTACTTTGAAATGCTATCGATACTTTCTATATGGGTAAATTTGAAGTGATAGAGGTTACATGCGTACTGCATCAGATCGTGTTACACGTGACTAAGAAAATAATTTAATTTATATGTATGTGATGATTAAGTGAGTTAAGATAGAAAGAAGGAATAGGCAGTCTTGGTAGGCTCTAACACGTTAGGTGATAGGTAGAGTAGCGTGATGATATCAAACTCTACAATTAATGAAGAACGAGATAGTGTTTTTATGGTGTTCGAATATTTGATCTTTAAGACAAGATTCCAGTAGAGTAACGATGTTAGTTGGAATTTGCCTCTTGTCTAAATGAGAAAATGAACAAGGTATTTATAGGAAATAGTAAGTGGGTTAGATTTATTGGATTATTATGTTGATCAATGGCTAAGATTGAAGCTTTATATAGATGGATATCAAGTAAGATTTTTTCATGGGTTTAGAGTCAAATAAAAGGCTTTATTATCTTTTAGTATGAGCCAAACCAAGAAAGGTTGAATCGGATAAATCGATCTAGCGGGCCTTACTCCAAGCTCACAATTCCAAATCTCCCTTGATTATCTCGATTTTTTATGAGCTTAACTTTATGGGCCTTATCATCTTAACTTAAAGAGTCAAATCCACTTTGTTATCTGGCTTGAAACTCATGAGTCAAATTTAGCCCTCTACATTTTGCTTCCTAACCAAAGTCGTTCGGATAGAGTCGAAGGATTTTGGGCATCGAATGAGCCTTACAATTAACTTCGGCATGCATGCTATTAAACAATTGTGCCACTATCAAATTCATTCAAGAATTAGTTTAGTGTGCGAATTCACAGTAATACTAAAATAAATCTATTTTGAGTTATCTATTTTTGAACTGATTCGTCTCTTCAATTTGATCTTTATGAATTATTGGTTAATTGAATTAAGTTCATATACTAGGCTTATATTAGTGATCTCATTATACCAACTTCATGTATCAATGTTGCTTTAATTTTCTTCTCATATAAGAGTGTTTTTCTTGTAAGGTCTTCACATATAATATAATAACTTTGTATTAACCAAATCTTATATGTTATGTTATGATTGGTAAGCACAATAGTCTTATTAGCCAGTTAGCGGGCGGGGGTTAAGGGGATAACGTCCCCTGCGGGCTTTTGGAGGTAACGCCTTGAAAGCTAAACAAATATTCAAATATCTATTTACAAAATTCCTTTGTTTTTGTTTCTATCTTTTCTCCTTTGAATCCTTCATAAACTCTTCACATTTGGGAACACTTACATCTACTTCTTTAAGTCCTTATTCATTCATTTTCATATCCCTATTTGATCTTGTTTTCATTCATTTTCATCATTTTCAACTCATACATACATCTTTCTTTCAATTTCGTTTCATTTTGCCCCCAACACTTTTCCTTTGATTCTATTGTAGCACACAATAATGGACCTTTTGACCTTAAATTTGAAGACTGAAAATAGAAGTTTAAGGTGACCATTGAAGATGATTATCAAAGACTTTAGCTGAAGCTCGACGGTCCAAAGACCAAAGATGAAGCAGAGTCATCCCAAAGATGGCCAGAGCTACTAGTGAGAAGAATATTATAATTTTGACAGTATTAAGGAAGGTTGCTTGCTGATATAGCAATTTGTATTGTTGTAAGTCTACAAGCCTTACTTTCCTCCTTATATTTCATGCTTCTAACCTCTTCTTCTTTTACTTTGCTATTGATTTCTACTTTTGTTCTTTGATAGGTACATTGGAGTAGTCACAAACGTTCATTCCTTTCTTTTTTAGTCCTATGTATAAAAGTAGTTTGCTTGTTTCTTTTGTATTCCTTTTGGTTCTCTAGTTACTTTACAATCACTTTTGAATTTTTTATCTTAGATTGAGTGTGTTGTAATGAATAATTCATGAGCTTGCTGCTTCTAAATTTAAGTTTCAACTTATCACGAAAACAAAGCTTGTACTTCTTCCATTTGATTCACATGCAGCATTCCAACGATGATAGTGCTCCAAACTAGTTCAAAACAAAGTAATTCCTTAAGTTTGAAATCTAATAAGGTATGCTTCACATAATCTTTCAATATTACCATACCTATTGCTTAATCTTACTCTCTAGTATCATAAAATAACATTAATTCTTTTAATGGATCTTTCGTCCTTAACAAATCCAACCACCATAAGACTCACAATAACAGAGCTTCTTTAGGACATTTGATCAAATAGATTTAGTGCACCAAAGCTAAGAGTGGATAGAAACATGATTCAAATCCCTTAGGCCCTTATCCTATTCATGCGAATAGAAACTATCTTTGACTATTATGAAAGAGAGAGGCTTCCGATATTAACTACAAAAGGTGGGGTTTGGGTGGTTATAACTATGTTTAAGATGAGAGGGGAGGAATTTCGGAGTCTATGAGGTGTGACTTGAGCCTCAACGTGAGAGAAAGAGAGATAGAGATGTATGTGTACATGTCCGTGATGAATTCGATGAGTAAAAGAGAGGTGTAATGGGGGAAGGGGTAAAGTGAGCAAGGTGCAAATTGTGTTTGTATCGAATGGATATTACAAGGTGAAGTTGACAAAAATAGAGAGAGACTGAAGGAAGGAGAGGTTACGGTTTTGTGATTGTCTATATAATATTATGTACATATGATGTATATAACCTTGCTTTTAGATTATAAGGAGCGTATATGTGTGTTTGTAAGAGAATTTCCCACCTCGTTACACGAGCTAGCTTTGGTGAATATGTGATTCACCTCAATTAAACCTATAGCTAGCTCCCATTTTTCTGATTCATGGCATGAAGGCCATGATACATTGATTAAGTTATTTACATTTAATCATACTCCCATAGCCTTGTTCTTCTCTTCATTGTGCGTGTCCACTGTTCATTCAATTTCAAAGAAAAATTAAGTCCCATAGTACTCTCATTCTCTTAGATTACTACTTTTTTATTTATATTTATTTATTTTTACCTACACTTTACCTTTTCTTCTAACCTCGAAGTGTGTACCATCTTCATTTCCTTTTACATTTACAAACTAGCATGACACTAGATTATCAGGCCACTATGATTCTTATGGGCTTCATATCTTTGTCCTCTCCCAAGTGCTAGTTGTTATTACCACTTTTCAAAACCAATAGCTACTTTGACAGTCATAAATAGCTAAAATGTTATCTCAGGATTATGAAAATCATGTTGAGGCTAAGTACTTAAGATTAAGTATCATGGTATGAAATCGTCATGTGAAGCAATTAAAGAGTAATCCCGTATAGTAAAAAATAATAATAATAATTTCGACAAACTGATTCTTCAAGTTGAGCAAGATGATGCTAAACACAAGTGTAGGCGCTTGGAGTATCATATGTACATGCATTTCGAGCGCTGTGCGTATGCAAGTTGGGACTAATGCAACCATGCACGCATATACCAACGCGATAACATGTGCTTCGAGTGTTGGGTATGTTACATATGAATGCAGTGTGCAGGAATTGTTGTATCATAAATAACAATCATCATGGAAGGCTACCCCCCACAACACAACACTTAACTTCCATCCCTCGATTGTTACTGCATAAAGGAGGGATAGACCAATGAGTCTTGATGCTCCTCATTCCCTCGTAACACTATTGGACGTCAAGTGTTTTGTTATAGCCTCTGTCATTATGATTAGCATTACCTTGTCATAAACTTAACTAGCTATATTTGTAGCAGTGGACATTGACTCAAATGTAATCTTCCTTTATGTTCTTTCACTTCTTTGATGCTTCATTTACTTCAATGAAGATGCCTTGTCATTGTGTACTGAAGAGTGATAACTTTTCACTTGGTAACATTGTGCTAGAGGACAACATAGTAGTATTGCTTCGATCTCCTTAGTAATTTGTAAAGTCTTAATAGACCATGAGAAGCATCTATTACTGTTAACATGCTAAAGAAGGTATTTACTTGAGTTTGAATGTACTCTGTTTTTGAAGACTTTACGTGCTTGGGAGCAATACATCAACTAAGTAGTGACATTCTCTAGTGTAAAGTAGTAAGATTGTCTTGTTATCTCTCCCTTTTTCTTAAAAATGACACTACGTAATAGGGAGTAAGGGCTCAACCTGGTCACATTAGTGTTAAGTAAGGGCTTCAAATTTTGGATTAACATAACTTAGAGATTTCTTAGACTCTTTGATCTAAGGGGCTTCTTGTAAAATATATGTAATTGTGAGATTGCTTGACTCAATGATCTAAGAGGGTCCTTTTTAGGATATGCATAATTGTAAGACTACTTAGATTTAGTGATCTAAGGGATTTCACACTTCGTCTTATATTGAGGCAAGACTTTTTTCTTGTTAATGATAATATATATATATATATATATATATATAATCCCTTTCAAGAAATGTTCAATTGTACATATACGGCGATAGTGGCATTGACTGCTTGGGATCAATAATTCTTTCTCATTAGTCAATGGGGTATTCCCCATTACTTGACTTTATAATATGACTTACTTGAGTATTACCTGGATGAAGGTATCAATGCGTAAGTGTGTTCATCAATGAGATTATCTCCACTATTTGATGGTAAGAAACACTCGAATCAATTGGGCAGTACAATAAGTATGCAAGATTGCCATAACTTATTTGCGCTTAGGAGACATTACTCTTATCAGGTTGCACATACAAGCCAAGTTCATCATTGTGCACCTGGGAGTCAAAGCTCTTTACCAAGTAGCAACAATGTGTATACTAAATATCATGTTCACTATTGATATTCTTTTAAACAATCAAGAGGGTCCAGATGCCTCCGATGAGATGTAAATTGTTATGTGGGATTAGCCTTGCATGCTTAGGAGGTAAGTCTCTTACTTAGTAGCGACAATGGCAATTAAGAGATATAAATAGACACAATCATGTTTCATAGGATAATAATATTAGTGATAGATAAATTATTTCAGTGATAAGAAACGACAATCACTTCATTTACATGTGACAAGAAAAGAGAAGAGAGAAAACTAGTAAGGTCATCCTCTGTTCTTAGTAGTTTCCATACCTTTTTTTATAAAGCACCTTCCATTTCATAATATCATTTTTTTCGCTTGTGTTTCTTTGCACCTCCACAACAACCACGCATTCTTTTCTTCTTAGATGCTCAAGCATGAGCTTCTTCCACTATAGGTAGTGATACGTTAGGAGGTCCTTTTATATTTTGCAATGTTGTCTCTTCATCTTCATTGAAGAATGCTGCTTCAACAAAGTGTAATTCATTGTGTATAAACAGGTCATTTGTTACAAGAATAAAAACATCCTTCTCATTTTAATGACCCTTAATGCATTGATACCATGTTAAGGGTATCATGTGGTAATCATGCAACCACGTCCTTCTTATAAGGAGATGGTAAAATGTAGGCACATCAATCACATGGAACCTGTGGGGTTGTGGATAGATTTAACATTGAAATCTACTTTGACGCACCCTATTGTCTTCATAGAAGCTATTCAACAAGATGGGTTGTTCTATAAAGTGTTGAATGTCTATCTTTGCAACCCTGAAAGTATACATTAGCATAACACTGAGTGACGATCCATTATTAGTGAAAGTCCTCTGTATAGAATAATCATTGAGTATGTTTTCCACATATAAAGGGCAATTATGATTAGGATTCCTTATACACATGTCAACGTTAGTAAATATAATTGCATTTTCATTCATTGAAACCATTTTCTCTATAGGATGTGTTATAATATGTTGCTTATATTGGCTTTATGCAATCCTCATGAGCATGGTCGCTGCCTTAAATCGGGCATCTTCATCAAAGATGATGAGATCAAAGAAATTCTTAACATTAGCTGTTTTTAACAAAGTGAAGACAAAGCTATCATCTTTAGTCGCCTTGACCTTAGATCCTTCATGCTTAACTTCATGTGCTTTGACTGGTTGTATGTCCATACTTTCCATCTTTGTAGGGTCATGAGTGATAACATTCACAACACTACGTTAAGTGTTATGAGCTGGAAGTGGATTATTCCGGACATCATCGTCTTTAATAATTAATTCTCCGTTATGGACACATTCATTAAATATTTTCTTTAGTGTCTAACAATCTTTCGTAGGGTGGCCTACACTCATATGGAACCTACAAAACTTAGGGTCACTTTTTTCCTCATTTATCGGTAAGCATTCAACGCTAGGAAGTCTTATATTTCCATCTTGCAGTAATTGGTCGAGTAATGCATATACTTTTCCCATTGAACATGGGTATACTAAAGATGGTTTAGTATCTATAAGCTTCTTACTTCTAGATTTCTTTACTCCTTTAGGATTCTCATCTTGGGTTAAATTCATCGAAGGTGTGCGCTTGTTGAATCTTGTAGTTTCATTTCTTTTTGTGCTACTGATTTGTTGGTCCTTTGCGCATTTTTTATTAATGCTACAAAGGAAACCAACGAAAGATTTTCAAGATAGATTGCATACTTAAGAAACATTTCTTGAATACGAATCTTAACCGACTCCCTTTCATCCCACATGTCTTGTATATCTAAAGAGCATTCCTTGAATTGCTCGATATAGTTCATGAGATCTTCCTTGGACCTTTGACGAATTCGTCTTATGTCAATGAGAGTGACCCTTTCTTCAGTAGAGAAGAATTTTTCCAAAAACATCCTACATATTCTACCCCATGAATTAACTGATCTTGGTGGGAGATTAACATGCCAAGTATAAGCTTTTTCTGTAAGGGACTTCGTGAATTCTTTCAACTTCAAATCATCATCCAGTCTATACACTTCTAGAGTTTCAAAGAACTTCAACAAATGTTTCTTAGCACTCCTCTTCTTCCCATTAAACAACATGAATTTCAAACTCGCATACTCTTTTGGATAGGACTTGATAGCGATGCGTAAATGGTATGGGAGCTTCAATTTTAACACGACTAACGTGGATTTTGCCCGTATTTCTCTCATGTATACATCCAAATCCTCTTTAGTTACAAATGAAGCCCTTTGACTAGAAGCTTCTGTCCTTATTAGTATTGCAAGAGTAGGGTTAGTGAAGCTCATAGAAACAGAATTCAATAGATTCAAATTCATAAGGGTAAGGTGCACAAACTCAACAATTGTAACACGTGAAGAAGACGAGTCTCCTATCTAAATTCCCCAATTCATCATTTCAGGAGGGGTATGTTGAGTAGGCATAGGTTCCATTACAGGAGGCTACTCCTTAACTCTAGGGGTTCCTTGCTTACTAGTAATCGAGGAATTAAGTAGCTGAGAAGCTTGTGTAATGTATTATTGCATCAAATTGGAGGGACCTACAACAGTTGTCTCTTGTTGCATAGTAGTGAAAGCAGCTAAAACAGGTACGCATTGGGTAAACATTGCTCAAAGCTCATTTAAATTTTGATTAGTTTGTTGCAGCTCTCGCGCTAGTTGCACAGTATTAGGGACGACTGCTTAAATACCCTCTCCTTAGTTTGTACCTCTTACTGGAGGTGGATTTTGATTGTTGGTAACAACAATACCATCTTGTTCTTAACCGTTGCCATCCATAAGATCAACGGGCCTTCTTCGCAAAGGTACAATGATGTGAATGTTAAATCTTTTCTCCCTAATAAAGTTGCCAAAGAAATTTGTAGGTAGGTTTGAGGTGAAAGAGGTTACGTGCATGTTGCGTGTCAGATCGCGCTACACGTGAGTAAAAAAATGATTTGACTTATACGTATAGGATAATCAAGTGAGTTAGGATAGGGAAGAGGAGCAGTAGACAGTCTTAATAGGCTTTAATATGCTAGATGACAGGTGGAGGAGTATAATAGCATCAAACTCTATGATTAATGAAGAACGAGTTTGTGTTTTTATGGTGTTCGAGTATTTGATCTTTGAGATAGGATTCCAATAGAGTAATAACGTTCGTTAGAATTTATCTCTTATCCAAATAAGGAAATGAAACGGGTATTTATAGGAGATAGTGAGTTAGATCCATTGGATCATTATGTTGATAACGGCTAAGATTGAAGCCTTATATAGATGGATATCAAGTAGGCTTTTTTCATGGGTTTAGACTCAAATAAAAGGCTTTATTATCTTTTAGTGTGAGCCAAACCAAGAAAGACTGAATCGGACGAACCAATTCGACAAGCTTTACTCCAAGCCCACTATGCCAAATTTCCCTTAATCATTCCGAATTCTTATGGGCTTGACTCTTTGGACTCTGTCACCTTAACCCAAAGAGTAAAATCTATTTCATTATCGAGCTTGAAGCCCATAAGTTAGATTTAGCCCTCCACACTTTCTTATTTATTATTGTGGTGGACATGGTGTAATGAAATGGAGGTTGTCACGCCCCGAAGCGGCAAAGTCGTAACAGCCTCGTTATGTAAACTATTCTAAGATAGTAATTGGCCTTACAACCGCTATCCTAAACCTAATCTATATAAGGCGTTCACGACTAACTCGCTTTGAAATAAACAATTTGTAATTTAAATATCAATTTTAAACACTTATTAGTACACCAAATTTATTTTTAATGTGAAAATTTTTTACATTTTTCATGTAATTACATAAATTCAAGATTTTTATCAGATTTATTATATATCCCTATTATTTATATAATATCAATTTTTATTTTAATATCTTCTATTTATTATATTTCCAATAATTACATAGTATGTATTATTACCTATTATGTATATAATACACATTTAATATTTCTATCACTCTAATTACCATCTCTTAACATCAATTATCATTTCAAAATGTCTGAATTCATCCTAAATCATATTTTACACCTAATTACCCTAAATTACCAAATTAACTTAAAATGTACTATTTTTCCCTATTACTTATTTATTACATAATTAGCCTAATAATTAATCTAACACCCGAAATGCTACAAGTATCATACTTCATCAAATTTCAACATCCTAAAACATATAATTATTCACTAAATTAGTAATTAACTATTTAATTACTTAATTAACCCTAAATTACCCATTTTATGCCTCATTTTAAGGCCTAAAAATTATCTAAAAATTTATAAAATTAATTTTTGAAAATGGGATTCATCACAGTATTTTATATCATCTAAGTAGTCTACAAAAAATTTTGGGCTCAAAACTACACTCCTAAGGTCATTCATTTCTAAACTGAAACATGTTCGATTTTGAATGATTTTTTAAGAACCATATATCACGGAACATATTTTCATCAAAATAATATTTTTTTCTAAAAAACAAATACTAAAAAATTCTAGAATAACAAAATTCATAATTTTATAAAAATATTTACTATTTTTACAAAATTATATAAAATCGGACTGAAAATCGAACTCACTGGTTTGAGTTGATCCGGCCACCGAGTCGGCCTACTTGGGCACCACCACCCTGTCCACTCCCAACTGCTCATCGGATTTGGGTTCTCTTTAGAAACCCTAACTGTACAGATTTTTTGTTATTTTTTCTAAAACCCTAATTTACTCTCAATTTCGTCTCTTTCTATTACTCTCAATTTCGTCTCTTTCTATTACTCTCAATTTCGTCTCTTTCTATTTTTCTCACTCTCCAAACTGACCAAATGAGCTTATGAAATTTTCTTGCCATTTATAGAGCATTAGGGAAATTATTATGAATTAAATTGATTTCATAACTACCTTATCTTCTTTCAATTTGCCTTTTGTGTTGTTCTAATTTAATTGGCTAATTTTTTTCTTATTTTCCCCAACTGCCACAACCTACATCTGGATCATTCCTTATTTTTTTTATTTTTCTTTATTTTCCCTTAATTAATTATAATTTTTCTTTAATTATTTAGTATTATTTTAGTACATTTCGAGTATTTTAAGTAATTACACATATTTCTATCTACATGTAAATTTATATGTAGTAAAAATAAATATTCCTAAATGTTATTTAGGTTATTTTATGATTTTTAGTATATATATAATTTATCTCTAGTGATTTGGTAATTATTAGAATGCATTTTCGATAAATAACGAGTTATATACTTAAAATTTGAAAATTTTATGTTCTTTTATTTTATTGCTTATTTTCTTAAGTTTGAATTTACCGGATCATTTTTACTAATATTTTTAGTTTTACTTTATAATTTAGGCTTGATCGGATCTTTCAACCGATCGGAATCTCGAGTGACTAGTTATGGAGTTTACAATCGGTAACACTATTTACATTTCTAGAGATAGAAGAAATAGAAAAAGACACATCTTTAAAATGGCCCAACAGTGAGCGGGCCTCATTTAAGAAAGGTCTCATTGCCTAATGTACACTATTGTGATCTTCTCTTAATGCTTAAACTCTACACAAACAATCAGTCTCAAAGTAAACATTGCTCTAATTTTTATCCTTAGCCAATTGAAGACCTAAAGTAAACGCCATACACTCCACTACTTCAACTTATGCAAGCTTGGTTAACCAAATTGTAGATATGTCAATTGTCATGATGATATATAGAATGTATAATTCGATTGATTGGCTTTTTTTGTATAAAGAGCTCCATTACTCTTATGTAGTATTGACTAAAATTAACATTAAATACAAAAACTAAAATTTTGTCAAATTATACTATTTTGGACAAGTATGACAATCGTATAGCATATATATAGATCGGCTATAATCACAATATTGTCTAATTCTTTGCCCTCGTATGTTAATAGCTTATCTACTTGTCTTTTCCCTTTGTCCTTTTTTTTCATTCTATTCTATCAAGTATTAGTACTTCTATTCTTCTATAATATCATCTACATTTTAAAATGAAAAGTTTGTTCTATAAATTCATAAAATCACATAATTCAACAATGTTGTGAGAATAATATTGATGATTTAATTTGCAATGTGGATATAAAATTTTAAACATTTTAAAACATGGCATTAGTATCCAAATATTTGTTATCTTTCATTATCCTAGTAAGGGTGTTCATCAAATTGAATCAGACTAAATCGATAACCAAACCGTATAAAATGGTTCTTTTATATTTTATTTCAATTCACGATTTAGTTCGAAGAGGTTTCAAACAGTTTATAGTTAAATTCAAGGGGTTAGATTGAACCAATCCACTTCATATTAAAAACAAAAAATATGGAACATTTTGAGTTTTAAACTCTATTTTACATTTTAATCTAATTGTTTAATCTCTAGTCTCACCATTTTGAGTTTTATACTCTATTTTACATTTTAATCTAATTATTTACTCTCCAATCTCACTCTCTCATTCTTCATGGTTTGCTCCTTTCTGTTCATTGTCATCTCTCCTCCCTTAAGTAATCTAGCATACCGTCACAATCACTTAAAATATAATATTGTTATGATATAATGTTAATTGTCTTTAATCCTTGCATAATATTCCTCAATTTGAGGATTTGAAAAAGCTGATAATTATTAGATTAACTTATTCATAAAAGCAATTTGAATCAAATTAAACCAAATCAAATCAAATCTCATTTAAAGTGCTTCAGTTTAAAACCTTAAACAATTTAAAATGATTCAATTATTAGTGGTTTGAATCAAATTATTACAAATATATTTCTGTTTGATTGCATTTCTAAATTAAATTATACTGAACTGAATTATAAAAACCTCTACACTCTTATAACACAAGCACGATAGAGTTCTAAGTATGTTCTCTCTCATAACAGAGTATATATATCGAACAATCTAGAAGGGTATATTGCACTGGTGTAAACACCATATCATACCTAAACGTGGTAACGCAATATGCCTAAAGCCACATGTGAAATGCTAGATTTATCTCGGGATTGCATCACCGTAGGTTATGGGTTGCTGTCGGGACGAGATATATGACTTCACGTAATCCACAAGTTGTTCGAACGTCACCGTCGTGGAGAGGTCAGAAATATTAGAATTGCTGATATTTGTGATTCTGGTTGCATTCAGTAAAAAAAGCATGTAGATATTTTTGTGAAATCAAATCCGATCCTGGAGTTTAATATAAAGAAAAAGGCGGGCTCCTTGTTTGGATGGCTATAATTCATTTTCATATCCACTGTTTACGTAATTTTCTTAAACATTTGCATTCCTAATTTTAGACGTCACGACTCATGATAGTTAAATTGATTTGATCCTATCAACATAATAAAACAGAACTTTTATATTAAAAGGAGAAACAATTTAATGGCTTGTACGGTTTATAGAGTAGAATAAGATATGAATACAACTGCAATTATTTAAGAATAAAAAAAAGAATTAATAATTATTTATTATAGTTATTTTGAGGTTTTATAAATTACATGAAAATATACTATAAAAGTTAAAGAATAACTATTTCCTTAATTCTTTAAAGTAATTGCAATTTTGTATCCTTCAACAATAGCAATTTCGTGAAACATCCATTCTACCAAACAAATGTAGAAATAAATCGGTTCATAATGGATAACAATTTTATATCGCTTTTATAAAATTAATTAGACATGTCATAATAAGTGCCTATAGCATGTACTTATATGTAAGAGAAGAAATATATATATTTATGTGTTTATTTTTTCTTAAAAAGGTATTATCAAATTTATAAAAAAGATAGATGTCATATTTGATACGTAAATATTTTACTATATTAGCAATTAACTAATTGAAATTTAAAAATATTAATCCAGTACCTACAAACTTTTTTAGATCATTTATAATACATATATTAGATAGATAATTGGATAAAAAAATAAAGTTTAGATAGTTAATTGCAATAATGAATAAAATTGAGATACTTATTTGCAAAAATAGGTAAACCACATATATCAAATTGATATTTTTAAATTTCAAATAATTAAAAATAATGAATAAAGTTTAAATAACAAATATGATACTTTTTACTTGAGTAGTGGGGGCGAAATAATCAACCAGTAACCACAAGCAGGCAAAGAAAACTAAAACAAATAAAAAAGGAAAAAGAAGCATAACCTTAGCCTATTCACATGGCGGGAAAGTATAATATATCTGAACGTGAGGTGGGTATTCTCGTACTCACAAATTGAAATATAAAAATTCCTAGACAAACAATAAAAAAAATTCTCACCGGCCATTGGTCAATCACGCAAGTGGAATCAAAGAATATAATTCCCGATACACCGTCAATACTCCGAGGGACGGCACAGCGCGTAGGATAGAATAATAGGGATACGTTATTGGAACAATAACTAAAATACCAAATAAAATAACTTTACTATTTTCTATATATATATATACATATGACTTTTCCACTGAAAAATATGAATAATTTTTATTTCAAATTTTTACTAAGTGTTCCGAGAGCAGCAGAAAATCGAGATTAAGCGGATAAATACCTATGATCACAGAAGCACACTCCTTAGCTTTTTTTGGCCTGTCTGTGTCACTCGCAAATCTGTTGTCCCCCCGAAAAAGCAGATAAAGATTGTTTTCCCATCGACAGCTTCATCACCACAAATCTCTCTAACCCAGATTCTACCACGTGTCACAATACCATCCATAAGATGAGTGTCTCCTCTCAGCACTCACAAAAATATCTCCTCCACAGCAGATATTATATTTCCTATATGGGTCCCACGGATGTCCACGTGTCAGATGCACAAAAGGATCACAACCTCAAAAAAATTAACAAAAAAAGAGAAAAGTCTTTTATTTTTGTATTTTTGACCTTACGTACGCCACACGAAGGCCAATGAGCCTTGTGTTTTTGATGGAGAGAGAAAATACTTGAGAGAGAGAGATATAGAGAGATGACGTGGCACATCACAGCCACACAGATGATGGTTGGAGATATTTAGCTGTGAGTTCGAGTGTGGTGGTTTTTCAGCCGTTGGATTATAGGCGGTTAAATGGAGTAGTCCTGATCTGGACCGTCCGATCTCTGCCCAATGCTTTGACGCCAGGTTTTGAAGATATTTTCTTTTTTACCAGCCAAAGGCCCAAAACGCATTTCAGTTTTCAGAGACAAAAAGAGAGAAAGAAAGAAATAACGCCAGAACATGCAGTCTACGTGTTCGCTTCGTGGTGTTGTACTCGAGTTTTGTCTTTCCGCTGGTTGATAAGATGGGAGAGGTGTTGGTGAGAGGCAGCGGCGGTGGAGAGATGGTGCTGGATGACGGAAGAGAGGAGAAAGCTGTGGCTCCGGCCGCCGCGGTGTTGGAGGACGAAATTGTGGTGGAATCGGAGGAGGGAGTGGAGAAAGATGTCTCCACCGGCGGTGGCGGGGCAGTTGTAGGAGGAGAAGGACGAGGAGGCACCGGAGTAGTGAAATGGGAGCGGTTTTTGCCGAGAGTAGTTTTACGTGTTTTGTTAGTTGAAGCTGATGATTCTACACGACAGATCATCGCTGCGCTTCTTCGAAAATGCAGTTACCGAGGTAAGTTAGTTGTTTCGGCAACTGTGTTGTGACGTAATTGGCCGTTTGAACTGTTTTTTCCTCCCATTTTAAAGCTTAATCGAGCTGATTTGCTAATTGTAGGGGCGTTAAGTAGTTTATATTTGAGGTCGATTGAGTGAATGTTGTAATGTTACTGTCAAGCAACAGTAATTAGTGCGACTGCATTTGATCAGTATCTTGATTTTTAATTATTGTAAGTGCTCTATATTTTTATTCCAATAACTATTGAAAGGATCCTATTAATGTCTTCCGTGAAAAATAAGGCTTGAAATTTTGGTAATTGGTGATGATCGGATACCTTTCTTTTTTGATTTATAATGATAGTTGATATTCGAGCTTTATCCGAAGTGATATACCGGTATATTATCCGAGATAGTTGAAAATTGAAGGTTTAAGTTACCTTGATTTGAGACTGTAGTTCTAGGGTTTCTTACGACTGTCGGAATTGTGTTTAGCTTCTTACTATGATCTGTTAGCTTTGTTTCTGTTAACTCCTTACTTCAATGTAATGGCTCTGGTGATGAATTTGGTTTGGCATCTGTTTGAATTACAGTTGCTGCTGTTCCTGATGGCTTGAAGGCTTGGGAGATACTTAAGGGAAGGCCACGTGATATAGACCTTATATTGACGGAAGTGGAGTTGCCTGCGATATCTGGATATGCACTTCTTACGCTAATTATGGAACACGATATCTGCAAAAATATTCCAGTCATTAGTATGTGCTGATGATTATAGCTTTGATTCTTTTTTCATATTATTTTTTTGGATACATTACAAGGACGCTCCTTAGAAGGCATGAAGATATAGTATACCAAACTTTTCTGAAAATTACATGTACACCACCTTGATGATGACATGATAATTTCTTCATTCTGTTAGTGAAAAAAGCTATGAACAAATGAGATGGCATCCTATTAATCAAATCTGTGACAATATCCATTGAAGTATGGTTGTGGTACACGTGTTCTTTCTGGAGTCCAAATGTTGGATTTGAATGTTTTGAGTATTCGGCTGAACTTTGAGCTTTAATTCATTTGTTTGCACACCATATCATATGTTCATTTTTATTCAGTCACTCATTAGTAAAATTGTTATCTCAATTGAAAGAATGAAAAAATTGCCACTTTTTATGGAGGGTATAACAGAAATTTTTATGAAAAGTTTGGGTGTGTAGGGGCACTTAATATTTCATTATAGGTAATCATTGTGGAGGGGTTGATAACTACTAACAAGAAATTGTCTTTATGTAGTGATGTCGACACAGGATTCCATTAGTACAGTATACAAGTGTATGCTCAGAGGTGCTGCTGACTATCTTGTTAAGCCCATAAGAAGAAATGAGTTGAAAAATTTGTGGCAGCATGTGTGGAGAAGACACTCGGTAAGCCAGAGTAGATTCGATTAGTGTTATATATTCTCTCTGTAGAACAACAAATGCAATAATGCATCCATTCATTTCTGTTTGAACTATATGCAACTCATTGAGGTATTAACTCAATTGATGTTCATCAATCAGTCATCAGCAAGTGGACTTGCTCGACAGGAGGACATTGTTGCTTTACAGAAGGTTGAAGCCACAGCTGAGAATATTGATGCGAGTAATCATTCTAGTGGTTATGTGGCTTGTGTTGAGAGAGATAAGGAATTGATGGAAAAAGGAAGTGATGCTCAGGTTAGCATTTCGTGTCATCATTGCCGTTAAGATAGATGGGTTTTTGTCTTCGCACAAAAGCTTTCCTTAGTAAATGTTGCCATGTTCTCTGATGAAGGGGTACTTTGCTTTTCTTTGGAATTTATTAGGAGAGAGATAATCACTTTATGTGGAGATTCCTAATGTGCAAGTTTTTTTAGGAAGCTGTTGTTTTGTCATGAAATCCCTTTTTAGTACTTATGATTTATGCCCATGATTGAGGCCTTATACTTTGTTGATTCCCCTGACATGAGTATTGCTGATGTATATTCTGAAAGGTGCATGGATATATATGAAGCTGGACTGCACAAGAATCTTCTGATTTTTGTCTTTGAATTAATATATATGCATATACGGTAGTCCTTTCATCATTGAAGGTTCTTAAGAAGATGCTAATTTCAAAACTATTGTGTTGTGACTTTGGGGTACAGGTCTTTATTATTTTCTCACAGCAAGCTTTTCAGTAAAAGGGCCCCAGTTTTTCCATGAGAAACAGTTATGCATTTTGCCTTCCTCCTTGGATTTTTGTATCCTACATCCTTTGAATCTTACTTGGTTTGAAATTCATTAGGACTTCTTATAGTTTGCATATTTTTTTTTCGATTGTAACATATTAAAATGACAGACTCTGTAGCCATTTTGTGAAGATTTACTGCTCTAGTCTAATATAGAGTAGGAGTCTTTCCCTGAATTCTTGTATGACTGTTTGCTATTCTTGCAGAGCTCATGCACAAAGCCAGACATGGAAACTGATTTTGTTGAAATAGAGCAAAAGCAAGATATTTCCCAGGCTAAATGGGGAAAACCAGGAGATTTTGACACAAAAATAGTGGTACCTGAGGTGAATTTTAGATCAGCTCAAGAAGTATCATTCCTGCAAGAGGGTCATGCCATTTGTATGTACTTTGGTTCTCTATTTGAGCTTTTTCTGATCTTCATTGTACCTACCATCTTATTGTCTCCAAAATGGCTTTGCAGTGGATGCTGTCAGATATTCTCAATTGGTGGGAAGCAAGGATGTTGAACCTAAACTTGATAAGAGGGATACAACTGTTGAGGCAGAGGTTTGTGGTGATAATGAAGTAACAGTCAACTCCTACAGAGAAGCTGTTAACTTGATTGGGGCATTTGATAATTGCCCATGTGGCAGTTACACCGATACTGCAAAAACGTGCATGAGGCCATTGGACTTACCACAGGAACTGGATCTTTCCTTGAAAAGATCAGACGTCAGTGGCTTTGCAAAGCATGGCACAGAAGAACGGCAAACACTGAAGCACTCCGATGCTTCAGCTTTTTCACGGTAAGTGTCTTCCTATGCTCTTCCCTTATTCTTCTATGCAAAATTTGAGATCATCTATTATCTGGCTCTAAATTCAGTGAAGCAGTAGGTATGATGAACCTACTGTTTCATCTACTGCTTCATGGCACAGCTTTATGCCTTCTGATTTAGTTGGAAGTGTTCATTGGCAGGTATGTTAACAAGTCATCCCATATGCTGAGGTCAGGAGTAGCAAGTGCATCTAATGAACAGAAAGATTGTGGAAACAACTTGGGGAAGAATAATTCTCGAACTACAAATTTTGATAAATCTGATTCTCCAGGTTCTGGTCAAAGTACCCCGAAGAGTATTACATCTGTGGCCACAGCTCAATCTAGTCGATCTGAATATTTTCTTCCTAGCCAACAACAAAGAGCATTCCCAGCACCAATCCCAGTTAAAGGTGTGAGATTTGATAATGCCAGTGCTGAATATGGTTCTCTATATCCTCAAGTTTTCTATGCACAATCAGTTCCATCAATTATGCCAAGTCCAGGTTCTGGACAGAAAGAGGCCCTCTCTGCTGACTCCTTTAACAAGCCCAACTATGAAAATAGAAGTTTTGAACGTGTCAACAACTCACTTGATCAAAACGTCAGCAATTCCTCCGACCAGGGAAGGCATCGACTGGATCTCAAGTATGATTCTGTGGAAGATCAGGGACACGTTTCTCCTATTACTGACAAGAGTGGGAAGAGCAGCTTCTGCAATGGCACTTTAACTCACCGTAATAGCATTGACTGTGGAAGCATTTGTGGGAGCAACAGCAATTTCAACCAGTTTCCTGCTGTGAGGTCTGATGGGGACGGTAAGAGTGCCGATGGTTTTGTAGCTCAAAATGGAAATTTCCAACAATCTACTCAGAGAGAAGCAGCTCTTGCAAAGTTCCGGTTGAAGCGAAAAGATAGATGCTATGAGAAGAAGGTAATTACTTACAGTTCTTGTCTTTTATTGCAACCTCATGGTTCTTCGACATGTTGCCTTGCCAGTATTGTCTTGTCACAATATAGATATCGGTATGTTCTGATTTTGCCAAAACCTTGATTTCATTCAAGAATATATGTCATCAGAACGATGTATTATGGATCTTTAGGGTAAAGCCAGAACTTGTGCCAAATGTGGTTAAGGATTTCTTATGTTCTTTCCCTGTCTTTTAGAGGGTGATTGAAGTCTGATCTTGTTTAAGCTGAAAGTACTTCTGTATCCTGAATAATAATGAGGCATTTGGATGGTTTCTAGGGATAAGCCTTTCACTGGTTTGTGATTTCAGTTGGATATAGGTGTAATAAATATTGTTGGTGTTGCTGAAATTTAGGGTGGTTGTAGCAGGATGTCCAGGCTAGTGGTGTTATAATGTGAGCTTATCCTTTATAACTATCACTATGATTTTAATTTTCTCTTTGGTTTGCAGGACTAAGATAGTTTCTTGAACTTGTTTTGCTGCCCAACACATTGCTCTCCTGTTTTGTTAACGAAGTGGATTTCTGTTTCAGGTTCGGTATGAAAGCAGAAAGAAGCTTGCAGAGAAACGGCCACGTGTGAAAGGGCAATTTGTTAGACAACCGCATACCAATTCTGCACCTGGAGCAACTGATAATTGATGTGGCAATTCACCTGAACTTATGCAGTTGAACATCCCGCGGATACTGGAGGATGGATATTCTTTCAGTGACTTAATTAGCCTATCCATGTATTTTCTTTCTCCATCCTTGCTTAGTGGCAGATGGGATGAACTTCCTAGAAGTCTGAAAAATGCTTCTAACACTGAATATGCAGTCTGTCCATATAGATCTGACGTATATGATTTTGTTGTAATATAGCAGTTAGGTTTTTCTTCCTTGCTTTTTCTTATCTGAGGTATCTGCATACCATGTATTTTATTTGGTATAGATATGTTTGCTGAGGTAGATGGAAATCAAGTTGTAGATGGGGATTGAATGCAACTCGTTACCCCCTTTTAGCTATTTATGTTTGCTTAGCAGTATGTTTGACATCTATGGTTTTCTTCTAATACATTTTTCAGTTTTATTTTCAGTTAGGGGAGAGGGGCTTCTTCTATCAGTAGGAGGGAGTCTTGACAAGGTCTTCCCCCACTGCAGCTGACAGATTTTTCTATTTCCAGGATGCACGCGCTTCTGTGTCCCTTGTGTATTCCAATGATCTTTCCTGGGCCTGCACTGTTTGTGCTGAACTGCTTAACAACTTTGAACCGCAGCACCTGGAAGGCCTGCCAATGTGAGGGTGGAAGGGATAAAACTCGGTCGTTAGGTAGTTCCTCATTTTATTATAACTCCCTTTGCTGGAGAAGAAATTTCTAATATGTACTTATTCATGTCTGGCCTGCACCTTAAAATTGGACATGAGAAATACTCGAGATGAAGAATTGAGATTTTTGGTCTTTCTAGAACCATTCTCAAGTAGACATTATTTTAGGATTCTAATCCTTCCTTTTCAAGTTTGTTTCCTTTTGCTTGTATGGCCCTGCTACGATCGAATTGGGAAAGAAGCAGCTTTTGCAAGGTACCCAAATGGGAAAAAGAAAAACATTCGTACCCTGCAGCAGACATGAGTTGCTTGTGACCCTAGAGGCACCAGCCACACCTTGCTACCAGGCAAATGCAAAACGCCTTAAATTAAGTGTTGCAGGAATCTGTGATAACTACCGCTCTGTGAGTCAGTGTACCGTGCTAACTTTCTCGAGTTGGGGACTCTTGAGAGGAAAAAGATCTGTTACCTGATTTTTATTAATAAACGGTTTTGCTATTACTCTTGCCAGAAAACCGTCCAGCATTGATGCGGTTTTCTCAGTTTAATTCGGTTTTGTATTGTCTTGGATTTGAGGGATGTGATCTACCAAAGGCTCAAAAACAGTCAGACACATGATGGTGGTGGCAGTGATATAGCAGATTCCATTTTTTTGGGCTTCGATTTGATCAGTCACTTTCCGTATATACTATTATATGCAAGTACAGTTAAAAAGATACGATCGAGTTTACATAATTTAATGAATAACTTGATATGGTTCGATCGGTATTCTTTGCCAAATCCAACGAGAAGAAAGTGCGTGAAACTGAATCGCTTTTGCTTTCTATCTTCAAAGTGGCAGTTCTCACTTATCAGATTGGACGATGAAATTAAAAAATCTGACTTGGAAACAGGGACGTTTGCAGATTCTGAACTGTTCATTAATTGCATACTTGAATAACACATACACATCCATTAAGGTAAGGGGTGGGTAAGAAACCAATCACGTTGTAAATTGAAACAAGCTGAAATTTTGGGATACTTATAATTTACTTTTAGATTAAAAAAAAGTCTCTAAATTGGTTTGATAGATGAAAATCAAATTTTAAATTAAAATACGTTCGTTTTGAAGTAACTGAAAACCGAATACTTTATGATTTGGTTTAACTTGATGTGCATCGAATTAAAATGAAACGTGTGCACTCCTACATGGGAGCACTCGGCTAGGCATAAAATAAAGCTCCGGAAAGTAAAAAGTTTGCGCCTTCTTTTACGAGCCACATGATCAGATTTCAGAGTATGGCTTTTCTTTTTTCCGGTAGTGCAATGATGTTGAGTCCACTTCTCTGCGTATTTGCCCATCCCATCCCCGGCATCGTCGCCTGTCAGTTGTCTCCAACAATTATATATTAAGCTTATTGGATTACAATACTGAAATGAGAAAACAACGTATGTCCAGAGTCTCAATTTTGTACAGATCCGTCATTATCGTTCCCTAAGTTGACTGAAGATTAGTAATTTTGGGTCAGCCGTTTCTTAGCTATTAAGGAAGTTGGACGATCCCCTAGGAATTTCAGAAAGATAAACAGATGATTCCATTGGGATGGGACCTGCTCACCTCGGGCTACTAAAAAGCCAACTCTCTCTCTCTCTCTCTCTCTCTCTCTCTCTCTCTCCAATTTGGACTCATTACGAATTCATAATTGATTCACAAAATAAATCCAACCATTTATAACTTAAGGAAACGACATGCAGATGCCAAAATTGATATCTAAGAGCATCCATAACACTAGGAGAATGATTGCAAGTGCAACACAATACTAGCAAAATTGTGAAAAAAACAATGCTGGATGGTACAGGATCACAGACTTATGAACTACTATTGGACTACGATAGCGAAAATTTCTACTATTGCTCTAGAAATCTGTGGTGTTCCATTTGTACACCGTAGCATGATGTAATTTTTTTTTTAATTGAAAATTGAATAGAGTTATTAACAAAAAAATTTTATATCAATAAAAAATCCTTAAAACGTCATATGAGGCACATATATAAATATAAATAGATAAGAAGTTATTCGTGTTATAAAATTAATTTGTCTTGTATTCTGACCGGTGATCTATAATACATAGTTTTCTTTTGGAGAATAAGAGATTATGCAATGCACAGTGATACAAAGTGTTTCTGATGCTTTTGGTTAGCAAGAAAATTTCCTGCTTGTATACTTATCTCAATGCTCTAGTATCTTCAATAACCAACTTTTCCTTGCCTTAGGGCTATCCTTTTATAAAAGTAGTAAAATTAACACTATCTAATACAGAGCAAAGCCAAGCTGATTAATAGCGTTGCTTTATTGGCAATTTTTTTTTTTTTTTGGCAAACTTTATTGGTAGTTTGCCCGTAATGTTTTGTCTTGTAACCTCCTAAATAACGGTTTTATAACTGTATTTGAGTGTAAAATTATTATAATATGAATAATAATATTTCAATGTAGTGGATTAAGTTTGATTTCCTTTACACCAATACGTGTAGTGCAAATACTAGTTGGCCAGACCTTAAGTGTTGATATACAAATACTTACATGCTGCATAGGCCTATACCCCGATTAGGAAAATTGCTAATTTTTCTAGGAATAGTTTAGGTTCGAACCTCTTTTTACTGTTGTAATAATCGAGAGAAGAAAATTTGCACATTTGTTGAGAAAATTAAATCCATCAAAATTTTTAAATGACCTCAATATATATCTAGATAAATTGTAAATATATCCCTTTATATTTGCTATATATGCGCTCAAGCTCTTTATCATTAAAATTAAACTTTTACTCTCCAAATTTTTGGAAAAAGTCAATCCTATATGACCATTTCATCCTTAATTTTATTATTATTTGTCAATTTGATGTGTTCCTCATCATTTTTATCCATGGGCAAAATAGTGCAATATAAAATAACATTACATTTTCTAGATATTTGGGTATCTAAATACTCAATTTCGAAGATAAATAATTAAGTGCACATAAAATAAATATAAATGGGTGTATATATAATTTACCCTAAAGTCAATGTTGTGTTGTTATTCTTTTCTCCTGTTTTAGTAGTTAAAATCATATATAATATTTTTTAATGATACATTTAAAATATTTTTTTATATAAGGAAGAAAAAAGACAGAGAAAATTGGTTGTGTTGAGTGAGAAATACAAACCCCAACCAAGATTTATTCTATATCACACATAATGAGTACTAGGTTATTGGATTCTACACTTTTCTTAAAAAGTAATAATAATGGTTAGATTACTGCTAAGTTCTTTATATTTAAGTAAAAATTACATTTTCAATCAATCAACATCTAATCACATGATCTACATAATTCTACACTTTATGAAAATAAAGAAACTACCAAAATTTCAAATTCAAATCTCATTCTTATGCCTTATTATTTCAATTATACTTAAATAATTCCATGATCTTTTTATTCTCTAAATATTTTATGTTGAAATATTCAATAGAGGTATTTGATTCTAAAAATATATTTTTTAAAACTAAATACAGTACTCATATTTTTGCTTTAAGATTTTTTTGGAGTATTTAATTTTACATATAACATATACTCGAATTTTGATGTAATAATTGACAGATGATTTGGCCCTTTTTAAATAAAAATATATTTTCTAGAATATATATATATATTTCCAAATTAAAAAAAAAAGACCTAATTAAGCTACGTAATGAATATGTCTCGACTCCAAATATAGAGACAAAATTTGAAAGGAACATGACACGTTGCAGTACGACTCTCCCATGCATGACTCAAGTATGGCATCATTTTCCTCTTTCTTCCTTTCTTTTTCTTTCCCCTCTCCCTTATCCCTTCTTTATAGAGAACATGAATTTTATTCATTTCAATACAATATTATTATAACTGGATTGATTCGTATGATTGAACCTAAAGTAATCGGGTTTAATTATAAAACCAATATGATTAAATCTTAGTTTGACCCTTGATTAATTAAATTTAGTTCATTTGTTTAATCGTGACCATTTCACATGTTTAGAATGCAATTTAGATACCATCTAGGAATTTTGGTCATTATTTTCGAGTAAAGTTTTATAATTTCTTAAAGGGAGGAAAGGTAGATTTAATGCTACAAAAAATTATACACAAAAAAAATAATAATAAAGAATACTTGGGTTCAAGTTCAAAAAAATGATTGAACTTTCAAATAGTTAAAATAAACTATCAATATTATGATAAGTAGTTTAAATAGAGATTAAACTTTCAAGTGATTAAAAAATAATATTAATGATATGATAAACAGTTTAAATAGACAATTAAAACCCAAGTTTCTTCGACTTTAATCTTTTATTTTAACTGCTTATTTTAATGTTAATCCTCTATTTGAACTACTTAACAATTCAATCCTCTATTTAACCATTTAATAAAATATTGATTATCTATTTGGTTCTTTATTTGAACCACTTAACATAATGTTATTATTTTATTTTAACAGCTTGAAAGCTCAATTATTTTTTATCTTAACTTGACTTCCAACGTTAAAAACAACTCGATGAGACTAAAGGATATTACAGTGATTACAATAATCCACTTATAGATATGAATGGGGAAGAATATATAATATAACAGAATAAATTAATTAAATGACGTTGTAATTTTATATGACAATGCCGCTTTGATTTGAAATATAGTTAATTTCAACCCCCTTCTGTCCTGTAATTTTTCTTTCTTTTCCTCTTCCTTCATCCTCACACATCTCATCTCAATCCTCCTCTCCAGTCTCTTCTTTCCAAAAATGGCAAAAGAGCCGGTTCATTTTCATATAGTTTGTCAATGTTCCTTGAACATTCTCCACCCACGGACTCACACCACGAATCAAGAGAAGTCACTAATCTATTACATAGTCGTACTGTATCATAAGTATGTAAAGGCTCAAAATGATTAAAGCTCCATAATATAACTACAATCAACAATTTCTTCATCGTCTCACATAGATATTTTCTATTTCCTTATAACAACTCGGAAACTTCCAAATAACTAGAAATCTAAATTAAGGTAATAAAATATATTATAATAACCTATTTATAATGTCTTTTTCAACTAGTATTGAATTCGATCCCAAAATCTATAATCCTAAAAAATTTTCTCGATAGGGGTGATGCAAAAATTAGTAGATAACCATAAGCACACACAGAAATATCATAAAACATGTAAGCACATCCTAATCTATTGCAACAAACATACCATTATTATCTTTGGTACTAATAATCAAATAGCACAATTTAGAGACATATATGTCTAACTCTAAACTTGAAGTAATTCATACCTTTATAGCATACTATATGATGTTAAAACCTTAAGTCGTGTCACTCTATGGTTAATATTGAATTGGTCATTTGAAAGCCAATTCACTCACATACATCCACCGCATGACCCCATAGCATCATAGTGCCTCAACTTACAACTTTTTGCAACCTTCTAATTTGGGTTCATAATGTCACCACCATCGATAACTTGTTGAGAACTTAATACTTAAATCTATTGAATAACTTCAATGTACAACTATAATCGAGACACCATCATGTATTAATTATTGGGTGTTGCGTTAACTCAATAGTGATCTAGATTCTTGACCATAGCCATACATAAGTAGCAATTAATTAAATTTTGACTTTGATCATGATTTATTTATAATTACTAATGTGCACCACAAAACAATCCAACTTACATACATGATTCTTGACCCTCCAAAATTACTACTTTTGTTGGCACACTTGAACTGAATTGGGATATACAACTCCATATCATTAGTTCAATACTTAGTAATAGTTAAGATTATTAGTAAATACTAAGTCTTTATTAAATACACAAAAAAGGGGCAAAGGTAACAAACTTAATTTGACTTATTCCAACTAAGGGGCTTTATCTTTGTTATTAGTTAATCACTATTAACTACCTAATTGCTAATTATTATATGCTAACTATTTTTACTCTTAGTACTTATTAAGTATTTTTTTCTAACAACTATTTAACTAACTTATTACTTATAATTAACTTTTGCTTATACATACTAACTTATAATACTAGCATACTACTACTTACTGTAAGCGCTCTAACATAACATAGTTAACTTAACTATTAATCTAATACTAACCCTTAATTAATTTTTCCATAGTTCTTAATTATCTACTAAGATGATTTGATGAGTATCCTCATATTCAAGTGTCTATAAATATCTAATAATTCTTTTTCATTCGACATAAACTCTAGATTACAGAAATGGTATTCTATAGTGAGATTTTTACTTTATAGAATCAAATAACCAGTTTAAGTAAAAAATGATTTCAATTGCTCAAGCTGTAAGATTAGAACATAAAATTCACTCAGATTTCTTTATTTATTATTTGTGCCTACGAAACTTTAAGATTATTTATTCCTCTACCCTACAATCCCATCCCAGTAATCCTATTACAAGTCATTATCCCATCCCAGTAATCCTATTACAAGTCATTTTCACATCATTACTCTAAGGTGATTTATACGTAAGTGCTTCAATAGGAAACTTAATATTTATAATTTTCAAATGTTTTGTCTTTTGGCTCTAGATTTCAAGATCATAATCATCAACTTCAATAATGAATTTGTCGTGAAAGTCGATTTTCCATTCACACTATGTAATAAAAAATCTTTACTTTACTTTACTTTATAGGACGAGCCAAATCTAAGCGTAATCGGTGGACAACATTCACCTATATATAAATCTCATATGCTCTCAGTTTTCATTCCATACCCTTGCAGACTACTCTTTCTCATCTCTCTCTCTCTCTCTCATTTTCCCTCCTCCACTGCAAATGTCTCAATACCTCTCCCAATCTCCAAAATATTGTGGCAAACAAAGTTTCTATAAACTCCAACACCTTCCTAAGAAGCTTATCCTCGCAATCTCAAGCTTTTTCACGTTGATACTGTTGTTCATATTTCTCATTTGGATCATCCTCCATCCTTCCAAGCCTCAATTCACCCTAAAAGAAGCTGTTATCTATGAGCTCAACCTTTCAGGACCTCACCTTCTTAACTCCTCCATACAATTCACCATGCAAGCCAAGAACCCGAATACAAAAGTCGGCATTTACTACGACACCCTCCAAGCTTATGCAGCCTACAAGGGTCAGCAAATAACTGTCGATTCCTCTCTTCCTCCTTTTTATCAAGGGCATGATGATAGCACCACGTTGAGTGCTTCCTTGGTTGGAAAAGAATTGCCTGTATCTCCTTCGTTCGGTTTCGAGGTTAAACGTGATCAGACTTCTGGAAAACTGGGCGTGAACATTAAGGTGGATGGCAAGATTAAGTGGAAAGTGGGAACTTGGGTTTCGGGGCGGTATCGGCTTAATGTGAACTGCATTGCGGTGATGGATTTTGGACCTTATGAGACAACTGGGTCATTGAGTTCGAGTCGGGGGAGTCACTGCTCTGCCTCTCTCTAAAGATATCTCATTTCAAGTAGATAACAAGAAATTAACATACCAATAAGTGCTTTCCTATTTGTGTTCTTTGTTTAGGTTGGTTTTAGCACAATTTGCTCAATGATGGTATGTTGTGCACATATGTTAATCAGACTCTCTGCGTCATACAATTAAGATGATGGAATATTGATTTCAGTTATAAGCAGCTTTCATTTTTTTTTTTTTTTAAATCTCATCTTGTATTGGTCAGTATGACACCTTCAAAGTATCAAAAGTTAATAGAGGCTCTTCGAATTCCCAAAATAGCGAAAAAAAAAAAAATTCATTATCTTATGTTCGAATAAATGGTACGTAAATATCAATAATATTGTATAGTTTTTAAGAAGCTATTATTTGTATTTTCTTACATTAAAATTTTATTAATATTTATATGCTAATAATCTATTCATGTGTTGTGTTGATGCTATTAAGGTTTTCTCCAAAACAACGCACTTATGCTCTTTACAAAATCTTAATGCTTCAAAATTTCTCCATTAATCAATAAAACTATAATAATATACAATTGAAATTATTTTTTAAGACCAACTTATCATTTGATTTGTTGTAGTAGATGTTGAAATATCAAATCGGTTAAGAAAATCCCTAAATCATATGTGAATAGGCCTTTTAAAATAAGATTGATTTGCTATTATAATGAAAGAGAAAATTTTCAATATTTTTGGATGTCTCTGTAATTTTAGCAATTTATTGATGTCTCACTGTAATTAACTCATTTTTTAAAGTTTAAATGAATAGTGATTAGAGGGGATGCAAAGTTTGGTGTAAGTTTTTTCACCTTCCTACTATCTCAAGTTTGAGTTTCATTTTTAGAAAGATGATGTAGCACCAATCATCATATAGCAATTGCAAAAGACTAGTCGATTGACAAGGGATTGAGATTCTGAAGGGTTTAAAGAGGATTGTTAAAGGAGGAGGAGGAGTCAGATGGAGGTGCTTTCTTTCTTGCCAGGAATCTTCAATCTTTAAAAGTTCCATGTGACTTGGCTCTCTCAACATGAATATGCGAAAGTTATACTTTCCTTCCATGTTTCTGTTATTCTTTGAATCTTCATCGCCCCGTCAGCTTTGAACAACATGAGAGAATTCAGATGGATGGTTGCTTCTGATGAATATACGAAACATTCTTTTCTTTGAGCAAGAATGGAGAATACTTTCAGGATTCTAGAGATACATTTGATTATCGGAAAGCACTTAATTTTCATACTATTGACAGAATTTAGAGTACTTATAACATGAAAGTAAGATTAAGCAGAAAGTCATGTTGCAAGTGTAACCAAACAGGCGTTTTCGTGTTCCCTTCTAATTTATAGTGTAAGTGGAAGACAAAGTTAGATGGATTTCAAAGTTGAAAAAGATGATCGACATGATTGAGAGCCACTTTTCAGAAGGAAAAATAAATTAAGTTGAAGAAAAACTATAGTTACAACTTTGATGAGGTTGATATATACATATATATATATATATATATATTTTTTGTCTGTGTGTATGCATTTATGTGTGTATGTATGTATGTATAGTATAAGCAGCCGCAAAAGTTTTGACTCTTTTAGTTATATGCTATGACAAAAAGGAGAAAAAAAGTTCACTTGCTTCCTTTTTAAAGTATCTAAGAATCAAATATGGCTATGGCACTCTTAACGATGATCTTGAGAATTTAGTAATGATGAAATAAAATCACACCTTCCTAATTTATAACATCTATCCATATTTCATCGATAGTTCAAGGAGAATATTTGCAATTATAAGGAAGAAATACAAGACATGAAACTATTTAATTAATTTCAAAAGATTTTTTAACTTTAAAATGGTATATTTAAGTATCATGTGGTTATAAGAATATAACTGAACTAATAAGATTAAACGGTATAAATACAATGAGTACAAGATAATATATATTTATTGTACTATATTTCACTTATGCAATACTAGATACAAACTTTTATGATACTCTTTATTTGGTATACATAAATACTAGGTTTGTTATTGTATTTGATATTTATATCTTTAATATTATTTGGTATATATTTAATTATATTTTTTAAATTGTTTAGAAAATACAAATTGAATGGATTATGACGGTATTTTTGAGGTTTTAAAATGTTTATGTTTTTACCAAGTGAAATTAAGTTTTGTAATATATTATTTTGGAGGAGACAAATTTTATGCATTTTGCTCCGTTCTTGACACCCTTTTCTGTCCAACAACCAAGTTAAAATTGCAAATCAATCATTGAATAAAAAACTTTGTCTTAATTCAATCTCGTAAATTTTACACACTCAAACTATACTTTAAATTCAACCTAAAATACTCGGCTTTCAATAATGTCACATAGATTCTATCTAAAATCAAAAGCACGAGGGCACAAACTGCGCTGCCACCACCTCCTTTCTCATCCTCCTCTCACCATGCCATCATCAATGCAGCGACCATCCCTACCTAACATGCCATTGCTGCGATCTATCTGTTTCCAGTTTGATAGTGTCACTTCCCATTAGTTTCCTGCATAACTCAAATTTCTTTCCTGTTTACCAAACGACACCCTGAATAGAGGGGAGGAAACATAGTAAGTTTGTGACTCAGAGAAGCGGGGGTTGCCATGAGAGATGGGGCGAATTTGATATAAAATATAGATGCTCTGAGTTTTATCTACGAGACGGAAGAGTTAATCAAAGAGTGACTGATGGAAATGCTAGTAATTAATGAGAGTCTTTGAGCCATGCGATGGGAGATGCTTCTTATCTCAGACGAGATTAGATACTAGAAAAGTGGACATAACTGGTAGACGAAGAACTGGTAGGCATACTTTATCGTAAATACTGCTTAAACCCAATTACTGACTGCCTACAAGGTATTTAATAGCGTCTCTCTACATCATA
The DNA here is from genome assembly GCA_024138005.1 of Lumnitzera racemosa. NCBI lineage: Eukaryota > Viridiplantae > Streptophyta > Magnoliopsida > Myrtales > Combretaceae > Lumnitzera > Lumnitzera racemosa. The sequence continues at coordinate 11,175,989 of JAMXBC010000002.1, forward strand.
ACGAAGTTAGAACAAAATTCAGCTCGATTATCAACCCAACCCAACCCCACCACCGCCCCCCACCCCACCACCACCACCAAAAACACCCCACCCACCCCCACCCCACAACACCCAAAACACCGGCCCTCTTTTCCCTTCCCTTCCCTACCCTTCGGCAGATATTAGGATATTGCATATGAATTCAAATAGAAAGTGTGCTGTGCAAGACGCACAACCATGCGATAGCAACAACAGTATTAATTCGAGTTTGTGACTCATGAATCCATCTCAACCAAGTGCATGTAGATTCTCTCTGAATTTCAAAGCTTTTGGAAAATGGACTCAGCAGTCTCTCTGGCACAAAGTAGTATCGGTAGACAGATAAAGATCCATCATCATATATAATGCACAAACTGACTTAACGCTATCAGCTGAAATTTTGAGGACAAGGTATTCTGCAGTGACTCTATTGAACTTATAATAGCAAAAGTTCAAACAAAAATTTAGCTGAATCATCGAGATCCCCTTGCTTCGGATGAAATGGGATACTTCAACTGAACTACAATACAGGAATATAATGCAAGAAGCAAATATTGGGCACAAGTCGTTCAACCACAGTGATCTGTTTACAATACAGTATCATTTTGAATTGATGACTCATGAATTTATCTCAACCAATTGCTCTTTGATTCTCTCTGTGAGCTAAGAGCTCAAACATCAATTTTTGTAATCTCGGTCCACAGCAACGTGAAGGCTAATTAAACTGAATATGCCTGAACCGAGACAAGAAAATTCCTTTCAAGCGATAATCTGACCCTTATAGCGTCAAAATTAGACACAACAAATCTGACCCTTCGGAGGAAATGGGATACTTCAACTGAACTACAATACAGGAATATAATGCAAGAAGCAAATATTGGGCACAAGTCGTTCAACCACAGTGATCTGTTTACAATACAGTATCATTTTGAATTGATGACTCATGAATTTATCTCAACCAATTGCTCTTTGATTCTCTCTGTGAGCTACGAGCTCAAACATCAATTTTTGTAATCTCGGTCCACAGCAACGTGAAGGCTAAAAGAGAAAATAGACATCAAAAGCCTAGAAAACAACATAGTTTTGCATTGTACATCTGATTTAAGCAAATGCACGATTTGAAACTAAAATTAAACTGAATATGCCTGAACCGAGACAAGAAAGTTCCTTTCAAGCGATAATCTGACCCTTATAGCGTCAAAATTAGACACAACAAATCCACATCCCTTCCTATGAAGCAAAACATTACTGAAACACCGCAAAGAATACTATACTATACAATACAATATGCATTAATTATAAGATTTCAGTATAAACTCATGTCATGACGTCAAAACATAAATCACCGTACTGTTACTGTTACATCCATAATTCTATGCGAAACATAGCTAAGCAAACAAAATTGTCAAAAAGCGAATTCTTGTTGTGAATCTTTGATCAAACAGAATCAGAACTAACCCACTTCCAATAATGCTTCTTCACTGAAACAGCCTTATGTTTAACTCCGGACTCATCACAATTCTTGTACTCCTCATCCTCTTCTGTACAAAAATCGTCTTCTGGCAATCCCTCAACCCAAGCATCATAAGAATGCAGCACATAACATGCCGGTAGACCAGGGTACGAAGCTGAATTCCTCTCCTCAACTTTCATCCTATACGAATCGGGCACAATCCTTACAATGCCACCATCATCACCCAAATCACCAATTGAATTATACCCTTTAATTATAGACCCTAACTCTTCCTTAACAGCACGAAAAACCGTGGATTCTGGACTTTCGTTCGGTTTCATTTTCTCACTCAATGGTCTAAACCTATCCCTAACACTTCCGTCAGACAATTCCTGATGGGATTCCACGAGCACCCGGTTATCCTTACCAAGAACCCGGACAGTGACGACATTCACAGTACGAACCGGGGGAACCGCATCGGCAAGCTCGGTCTCGCCCTCGGAGAGCTCAAGCCAGAGGTTATGAATGTTCTTAGTGCCGGGTTTGACACCCCATGATGCAAAGGAGTCAGAGGGCAATCTGGGTTTAAGCCAATCGGATAGGGATTGCGGCGTAGCAAAACGCCGTGTTCTGGGGTTAGGGCTAGGGTTCGACATGGTAGTGGAGATTCTGATGAGTCTTTTCGGGTTTAGGTTAAATGGGCAGGAGAAAGATGGGATTTTTAAGGGTTTGGGAGGTGGAGAAGATGAGAAGAGGAAGAGGAGAGAGAGTGCTGTGAAGAGGAATTCCGGTAGGGTTTTGGGTCTGTGGGAGTGAAACTGATGAAAGTGGTGGTGATTAGGGGTTTCGTGGATATGGGTTTTGGGAACAGGGGTTTTCGGGGGATTATGCTGGTGTGACATTATCAAGAACAACAATAATTTGGAATATTAGGGTTTGGAGGATTATGAATATTTGAGGTTTTTAGGGTTGGAGATGATGACGATGACGAAGAGGCCATCGATAGATAGAAGGGACGAAAGAGAGAGAGAGAGAGAGAGAGAAAGGGAATGTAGTATCCTTGGATAGGAATGGGCTAGGAAAGAGAGGTGAGGAATTGGAATTGGAATTGCTGGAAGATTTTAGGATCAGATAGATATTCTGTCCTAATATTCCTTTTCTAGGTCATGGACCATAGAATTGGAGATTAGACTTGGTTCGTCATCGTTATCAATTTGGATCGTCTTTCGTTTTCCTCAATCGACCTGTGGTCCTTGTTTGGTCTGGCCTGCCTGCGGTCAAGGTGAGCTCCTCGATCAGTATTTTTAAATAACCTTTTATAAGCTAAACAAAGCGTTGGGTCAACATTTTAAAAAACTTTACCCTTCTACCTTGTTTTTTTAATATCATATTTAGTAGTAAAAATAATTTGAAATACAATAAAATAAATTGGATTGAAATGAAATGATTCTCTTTGATGTTTCGAAATATCTATAGAATTGAATAAAAAATAAGACACTTATATAACAATAACCGTAAAAAATACCCTTATTATTTGAATATCATAATTAAAATAAAATTAAATAAATAATTTGATTAATAATAATAAATGTAAAATGAATGGAATCACAATTGCATTTTCTCAAAAATAAAATTAAATTCTTTCTTGAAATTGAAATAGTCGATTTCATGGAATTGCGACTTCAATTTTTAAATACGCTTTTATATGTAGGAGAAAAGAAATAGAACTCGAGATCGTTTCCATTCTTACATGCCAAAGATGATATAAAGGGATTCCCAAACTTATTCCAAAAATTTATTGGGTTTTTAGCACTATATTCAAGATTTGCTTTACTACTTAATAGGATATCTGCTTTTTAACCCACTAGATTCATTTATTATTATTACTACTTTTTCCTAAACTTGTAACTAACAACCAACTATCTAAAGGTTCATTTGATAATTCAATATTTCATAACTTCTCAAGGGAAAAAGAAAATAAAACCTTCACACTTCAAATGCCTTGCAAAATCAAATCTTCTTTTTCTAACTCAAAAAACATTGCATTATTCTTTTTTCCACTTAAACAAACCTTAAAACATTTGAACTTATAATTGACGTACTTAAAGTGGAAGAAAATTAGCTAAATATCAATTAATCCATTGAAACTCCAGATCATAGAAAAAACTTTAAAGAAGTGACTTGATTTTATCTATTACATACTTTATAACAACTTGTACACTTTTGAGATGAAAATCTCACTACAAAATCTTAAATGCTTCAAATTCCAAAGCTTGTAGAGAAAGAGAAAGAGAGAAGAAGTGTGAGAGAGATAAAAAAAAAGGAAGTAAGTAGTTTTCCTTAGTTATAACTATAGAAAACTAAAGTCAACCACCAACCCTAAATCCTTACTCTAAACGTAACTACATTCGCTCATCCTCAACTCAATTATGCTTTGCCAACTACCATACCATTAGGGATAATGTTGTAGAGTAGTGTTTTCTTTAGCTTTTGAATTTGTGTATTTGTCTATTTCAATTTGATTATGACTACCATAGCATTGGGGATAATGTTATAGAGTAGTGTTTTAGTTATTATTTTACTTAGTTACTTTAAGTATTAGAAATTTTAGTTAATATTGTACTATTGATTTATTATTTTTTATCAAGTAACGGGTTTCTTATCAGGTTATTTTAAAATCTTAAAATACATCCCAGAATTCTATCAGGTTATTAGTTATATCTTAAAATTCATCTCAAAACTTTATTAGGCAATATCCAATGGAATTTTTAGTAGATAGAATGGGTTAAGTACCCTACAATGACTCATTCAAATACATTCTTACAAGAAACAAGGAGTTGCTTTTGGTGTATTGTTCGTTAAAGACAATAAAAAAATTGAGAAAGTAATAAGGAGGAATAGTTCTTGAAACAAGGTTAGTACTTATATAAGTTTTCATTGTAATTGCAAGATCATCATAAAGAGGTCCTAAACTTAGATTCCTGTGTCGAATATCTTATATAAAGCTACTCTAAGAAATAATCAACTTCAACTTATAGTTCAAGAAAAAATGAAGATAAAGAATCATTCGACAACATAACCAAGAGAATGAAGATAGAACAAGCCATTTCTTTTGTAAGTACTCTTTACAAAACTTTTTTTCTTTTTTCAATTTAATGTTTAATATGCAATAAATAATAGTCACTTCTATCGAACTAAAGGAAAAAAGAAATTTCATGTCTATTCATTCATAACAATATGATATTTTTTCCCAAATGATACATTAATAAGATGTTTATATTCTGAAATTTATATTTATTTATTTTAGTTGTTTTAAGAAATTATAATAATTATCCATATTATATTTGTGTGGGCTTTTTGACTAATAATATATTTCATATTTTTATGGTATCATTTGAACTTTCATGATTTTTCATCTATACCATATCATATTACAATATATAATTTCAGAAACTCTTTCATTCTTTATATATCATTTATTGGGAATCATTAACACATTTCTATAATTTTTTTGTCATATTATATCATCATATATAGTTTTAGAAAATCTTTCCTTTCTTATATATCATCTTTTATAGAATTATTAATGCTTTTTTCATAATTTTTAGTTAAATTCATTTAATATAATTTTAGAAGTTCCCACTTGTTATATTAAAATTTATATGTCATATATAATTTATATATACTATATATGGTTTGGTGATGAAATTATGTTTAAGAAAGAGATAGAGAGTTATTGTTTTTTTTTTTCCTTTAATAGTTAATAAATCATATATAATGAGTATTTGTTTGTGGACTCTTGTATTATTTAAATAATTTTTTTACGTACTTTTTTTTATAATAAATAAAAAATTCAATTATATTTATATATTTTTAAAAAATTATAACCATTAGTAAAGTTTTTATCTACAAGTTGCGCGGGCTTATTTGACTAGTTATATTCTACATAAGGTGAAATGCGCTGAATCCATCACATGTGGGCCTTTATTTCCTTCGGCCCAGAGGCCTACTAAGATTTTTTCATTCAACTGCTAAGACCAACATCTTGGCCAGATCCCAATGTCTCTTAGTTCCAGAGTTCTCCGTCATCTCAAGTTTGTTTATATTTGCCTCTTGTCCTCAACCACAGCAGTAAAATCTAACTCTTCCACCATTGTTTCAGTTGTAATCATTAAAAGCCAAAGAAAATAGGATTGAAGACGACTAAAAGTCTAACCTACATCTATAGATAATGTAATGCAGATCATATCATTAAAATAATATAATGGAAATAAAACTTAGTTATTTGAATATTTTACATTTTAAAAGATAGCATAGATGTTTTTTTCTTTTGGCAATTAAGACAAATTCTTTTGTTAGGTGATTTGCAAGTCCAACACGTAGAGTATGACTACCAATTAGCATCTAATTAGCCTTTATTTATTTATTTTTCTTAAATAAGTGTTTTTAATATGTGTAGGCTTTCTTTAATGTCATATTATTAGGGCTATAAATGAATTAAGCTAAGTTGAGTTGAATTTTTAAAAAATCTAAGTTTGGTTTATTTAAAAACTATCAAACTCAAAATTGAGTTAACCTTTTATTGAGCCCACATATTGAGGCTTGAGCTTAGCTCATTTAAATAAGTGAGTCTTTTTTTTTTAGCTTAAGCTTGACTTATTTTTATTAGGCCTATAAATTGAGGCATGAGATTGGCTCATTTAGATAAGCGAAAGCTCAAAACAAAATTTAGTAAATAAGTTGAGTTCGAGCCGAACTGAGACTAAAACGAATCTACTCACGGGCTTAAGTATATAAAATGAAAAAATATATAAATAAGTAGATTAACAAATAATGAATAAGGATTATATTATATATTATCTTATAACAAATTATATATTTATATATATATATATATAAATTAGTAATAATGTATATCATATAATACATAATATATAATATTTTTAACTTATATATAACTGGTGAACCTATTTACGAGCCTAAACGAGTCAGCTCATGAGCTACATACGAGATTAAGTGAGTAGGTTTGTAAACTTTGGAGGTCGAGTTCAACTCATTTAAATAAATGAGTTTTATTTTATGTTAAATCTCTCGCTTATTAATTGAGCTCGAGTAAAACCAAGTTTAAAGTAAATTGAATTTAATAGCTCATGAATCTTTTGGCTTATTTGCAAAACTACGTATTAGGATAAAAACTGATGTGGACTTTCCTTATTGAAAAATTTAAATCTCCACCAAAACGTTCAAATCTTAAAAAATAAGAAAATAAAAAAACAAAGAGTGGGATAAGACTTTTAAAGGGATGAATCTGCACTATCTTAAAAATCATGGGATAGGTATAGTTTTAAAAGTTTTTAAGATTAATCCCGAGATTTGTTGGTGGGATGGGTTTGGAAATTCCTAGCTTGATGTAGTTAAACCTAAACCATCATTCTCTATCAAAGTCAAGCTGATCCGTCAACTTCCTTAAACTTAACTATATATACAATTTTTGACAAATAATAATAATTAAAAAAAAATTACATATACTCTTGACTTCCATTCAATTATGTAGTTTCATTGGGTATTTACTAAGAATGTCGACAAACGGTTACCAAAAGTTTCATATCTATAAAAAACGAGATCGGGACCGCTGGCATATAACACCAAGAACACTGGCTTGTCTTTTGCCTTTTGATTTCTCTATATTATTTTCATGAACTCTGCCTTGTTTTAGATGGATGGAATAAAAAATTCTCGCCAATACAAGAAATTGAAGTCGCGGGATGGATACGAATTTTCATCCTTTGCCATGATTTACCTTTTTTCATCCATACCAAGCTTATCATAAAAACGTAGCTGGATTTTCTTCATTTCTACTCTTTTAATTTACGTCAATTTATAAATCAATAATCAAAATTATTTAAACTTTTGACCTATCTTGCATCATCATTATAAACATATATTTTCCCTTATAATTTAATATATCGATCACATATTATAATAGCATCTAAAGTAATCAATTGATGAAAACCGAAAAAATATAAATCAAGAGAATCTAAATATGCATCAGAAATTAACAAGTCCCTTCAATGCACTTACTAAGATGCCTAGAGAAAATCTGTACTTTTTGTATACTTATTTATTTATTGTAAATTATATAGTTCAACTTATAACAAGTATCTCAAAAATACAAGATGGTCATCTATTTTATATATGGTGACCATCTACGTCATATATGTCAGTTTGCCAATTTTGTGGGGAGAGGTGACTTTCGTTATTAATATAGTTTTTAACAATAAATAGACTTGGTGAAAAAGAAAAACATCTATTGGTACCAGCATGTTATCGGCCTATTCACTTCACTATATGATATGAACTGCATAATATAATTGGGATTCATTAATAATTGAATAAAAGGGGGATGCTAATTATAGTGCAATGTTTAGATGAATAAAAAAGGCATTAAGAGTAAACTTGCAATATAAGTCGAAAAGATAAATTTACCCTTTATCTTCTTCATTTCTATCTTTTTTTCCTCTCTCTAAATTGCCTCTTTCCTTACCATTATCTCTCTTATCTCAACTACCACCGTCTACGCTCATCTCAACTACCACCAACCACTAACTCTGCTACCCCCTCACATCACCATTGAGTAAGCCCATCTCATCATTAGCTTCTTTAAACCAATAAAAAAAAAAACCAAAATTCTTAATCTCTTGATCTCTTTGGTCTCAATCTCTCTCCTCAATGGATAGTTGATAGTGTGTTGAGTGGATGTATCTTCGCTTTAGTCTTGATAGTATGCATAGGGATGGTATGGATGGCAAGTAGATGGTAAGAGTGGTCTCAATCTCTTAATCTCTTTGGTCTCAATCTCTCTCTTTATCTTTACTATTGATCTTGATCTCTCTATAGTCTTAATCCATAGCAACATGTGTACCTTTACCCTAATCTTTTTCCTTTCTCTCTCTCTTTAGTTTCCATTTCTTTGGTCTCTCTCACTCTCTCAACATAGTGGCCATTGAGTGTTATAGTGGTGTATAGTGGTGAATGGGTGGTGTGGTGGTGGTGTATAATGATGAGTAAGTGGTGTGCTGGTGATGGTGGAGATGATGGTGGTGGCAATGGTAATGGATGTACGATAAGGCATATATATAATGGTAGCGATGGTAGGTGTTGTGGTGGTATTATGTTGAGAATAGAAAGGGTAGTGAGAGTAATTTTGTTAAAGAATCCTAATTCTGATGTTCAAACTGTAATTCAATGAAGCAAACAAGGTGATGGGAGGTAATAAAGAATAAGGGAGGAATGATTACCATTCCCCTTAGGGAACGTGTTTCAGACCCCCCAATAAAGACCCAAACCCAAGAGGTTTCTCCAGGCCCATTTAGGAAGAAGCATAAGGCCCAAGTCCATTAGAGCTTTTAGATGGTGGAAGTTTTCAAAAGATCTTGGAAGTTTTTGGATTCTTATATTTTCGTAGGTAGATGGTAGGTAGTATGGGAAGAATAAACATAATGTAGACTGTTAGATGGGACTAATCTTAGCCATTCATTTAAGGAGACCATTTATATATATAAGCGACTTTTCTTCATTTGTAATCATTAGTCATTTGAGTTCTAAAGCTTCTTGCTCTAAAACACTTTCTCTCTCTCTCTAGAAGTTCTTGAGTTTTGTAGGAAGACTGACATAGTCTCCTAAAGATCTATGAAGAATTTAAGTATCGTATGTATAAGTAAGACTAAATACTCTATACGTAACAAGTGGTATTAGAGTCTCAATTTGAGAAGCAATGGCTGGAAACATCAATGATGCAGTTGAATATAATGGTACTCCCGTTACGCCTCGAAGTCACAGAGTCACAATAGTCCCACCGTGTAAACTATTCTATGATAGTTACTGGCTTCACAGTACTTATTATAGACGTAATTCACACAAGGCGTTGACGACTCCTCGCTTTGAAGTAGACAGTCCAATAAGGTAAAGTTCATAAATTTTAAATAAACCTATATAATTATATGTAAAGTCCATAGAACTTTCCAGGAAATTTCTACATATACACAAAAATTTACTAATTTACATAATAATTATCAGTCTTTTATCCTCAAACTACAAAAGACATTCTTGCTATACGTCATCACTAAGTAAATTGCTCTTCATACCCTTAGCTTTAAAAAGGACTAACCTTTAGATAATTGTAAGGCGGCATAATACTTGAAGTTTTCAAAGATCAGGACCTGCAAAAGGATCTATAGGGATATGAATAACTATAGCTCATTAAGTTGAATTGGAGACTCATGAATGCATATAAACACAAACAAGATTATCGAGCAATTATTTTCATGCAATGCAACAAGCAAGTGTCATCGCACAACGTAATCCAGTCTACTGTGAAATAGGAGAAATTTCACTCGCTCTAATTCGAGTTGAGGAGTTTCCATGTTATGTAGCAGCTCACAACTAAACCCATGCTTATACAATGGAGACCTCGCTCTTCCAATGACTACCTTCAAACCATTGACTTCACCCTTACCATGACCTTCTCTCCTGTCACTTAGTTTGACTAAGGATGAAGAAGGAACCATTTTATAATCATGCACTATCCCTTTCGAAGGGGTCGGTATTTGGTTGGAGAATCCTATGATCCCAAACGGGTTGCAATGCATGACATTTTTGGTTATTAGAGTCGAATAAGATTAAATTTCATTTAAGGTGTTCAAACAATTTCACACCAATTCAATCAATCACAAAATCACTCACATTACAAATTCAGCACGCATTCAGATACATCAAACACATGCATAGACTACTTACAATCATAACCATATACAATCCTAAGTCTCCGAGTACCATAAAATAGCACTCTAATACAGTAACTAATAACCCAACTTACTTAGAGTTTCTCAGTCGCCCGATCACACGATTATTAGCTGATTTGTCTCTGAATATCCTATAATACAAATAGGTCTTTTTAGTGCTTATACTTTAATGATTCACATTCTAAGTTATGATTTAGCTTTTATTTACTAATGATTTATTCTATCCTATTTTGAGGTTCGATTCCTAAATCAGATTCTAGTTTTTATTCTGGAATCTTAAATATGCTCGAATCCTAATGTGAAATTGATTACATTAAACTTGAGTATTTTAATATCCCATTGGGTCTAAATTTAGGATTCTAAACTATTTGGTATACGCTAATCCTAATTGGGGTACCAGATTTATTCCCGATGAGAGAAAATATTATACTTTTTTATACAATTACTTAAAATTAATTTTTTTTTCAGATTTATTATATTATGATTTCTATTATTATATTATCTAATTAAACCTGTTTTTTTTAATAATATTCTTAATTTTCTATAATTAGCACAAATGCCTTCATTGCTTATACTTAACACTCCAAAGGTTATGATTAGGTTTCCGCATTAGAGATTATCATCCCTAAACATCTAATTACTATCTAAATCAGTAATTAGTGTCTTAATCACCCAATTAACCTAAAATTACCTAATTTTTTCTATCATTTTAGGGCTAAAAATTAACTTAAAATTTTCGAAAATTAATTTTAAAAAAATGGCTCCATAGCACTGTTCTATATCTCTTAAGCATTCTATAGAAAAATTTTGACCTCCAAACTACACTCCTAAGCTTATTTATTTCTAATTTTAATCATGTTCGGTTTTGCTTAATTTGTTAAGAACCCTATATTTTCAGACGTGATTAAACTAAATCATTATTTTTCCCTAAATCTACACACAATAAAACCTTAGAATAAGAAGTTTCATAATTTTCTGGGCAAAATAACAAATTTTAAAAAATTATACGAAATCGGAACAGATTAGAGACTTACCTGGTTCGATAGCTTTTGGCCTTCTAACACCGGTCCAGGTGTGTCGGCCGGTCTAGGCGGTGGGTCTGGCGTGGAGTGGTGGTGGTGGCTCGGTCCTAGATGGTAGTGGTGTGTAGGTTTGGTTCGCTTGCCTTAACTGTATAGCTTTTCTTTTCTTTTTCTTTTTTTTTTTCTAGTTTTTCTCTTGAATTTTCGGGACTTTCTATTTTTCTCTAATCCCTAACTGTCCAAAGAAGTTCTCTAATTTTTTTTCCTATTTATAGAAGTTTTTGGTAATTAATATGCATTAATTAGACATAACATTGCCCAATTTCCTTGATTTTTGGCTTTTGTGTTACTTAATTCTAATTAAATATTTTTTCTTTTTTTTGTTCCTAACTTGCCACGACCTAATTTGCATCATTCTACACCCTTCTATTTTTTTATTTTTCTTAATTAATTTAATAATTTTCTTTAATTATTTAATAAGTTTTTAGCTAATTTAAGAAATTTCGCGTATTTTTATCTACATGTAAATACATGTGGGGTACATGTGAACATTCTTAATTATTATTTAGGTCACTCTATGATTTTTAGTATACATATAATCTATCTATAGTAATTTATTAGTTATTAGATTATATTTTTCGCCTTTTTGATAATTAACAATTATTATACTTAAAATTTGAAAATTTTGTAGTCTCCTATTTTATTACTAATTTTTTTAAATTCAAGTTTATGGGATCATTTTTACTAATATTTCTCTCCATAATTTATAATTCGGGTTTGATCGGATCCTTTAACCGATTGCCCTAAACCTTATACTCTAAGTTCAATCCTACAGTCTCTTGGCTTAACTTTAGGGCTTACATTTGTACCCCCTTCAAAAAAGTTTTGTCTTTAAAACTTCTGTATCTAAATTGCACTTAAATGACTAAATATAATAATTTGCATACTTTTACTAACCTGAAAATTAGAAAAGTCATGAATACTACTTTATCATCGCAACTTTTGGTTCCCAAGTCATCTCCAAGTCTGGACCTTCATTCTATTGAATCTTTACGTACTCTACATCTCTATTCCTTAACTTTTGAACCCGACTATCCAATATTTTTATGGGTTGTCTCACCAGTTGAAAATTTCTTGTTAACTTCACTGGCTCTATCTCTACTATTGTATTCGGGTTCTGAATGAATTTTCTTAACATAGAAACATGGAATACATTATGATAGCCTATTAAACTTGGAGGTAAAGCTACTCTGTAGGATAAATTGCCAACTTTCTCCAATACTTCATATGGACCAATGTATCGTTGGCTCAGTTTTCCCTTTGAATCAAATCGTCTGAGTCCTTTGAATGGGCTTATTTTGATATAAATATGATGACCAACTTCAAACTCCAATGGTCTTCTCTTTAAATCAGCCCAACTCTTATAATGGTTCTGAGCTTCTTTCATCCGTTGTCGAACAATCTTAATCTTCTCACTTGTTTGATTAATCATGTCTGGTCCAATCATGCATACTTTTCGTGATCCCAATACAGTGGCGATCTACACTTTCTCCCATATAGTACTTCATAAGGTGTCATTTGTATGGTTGCTTGATAACTATTATTGTAAGGAAATTCTATCAATGGTAAATATTTATCCCAATCATCTCCAAAATCTAGTACGCATGCTCGCAACATATCTTCTAGAGTTTGAATTGTTCTCTCAGATTAGCCATCTGTCTGTGGGTGAGAAGCCGTACCAAATTGCAACTTTGTACCCAAAGCTTTATGTAAACTTTCCTAAAATTTGGTTACAAACTGACTATCCCGATCAAAAACAATACTCTCAGGTACACCATGTAATCTTACTATTTCTCGGACATAAAGTCTAGCCATCCTTTCCATTGAATCACCCGTCCAATAAGGTAAGAAATGTGCACTCTTCGTTAGACTATCCACGACTACCTAAATGGAATCGTATCCAACTCGAGTCCTTAGTAGTACTACTACAAAATCCATAGTAATATGGTCCCATTTCCATCTCGGGATTTTTAAAGGTTGTAATAGTCTACCTAGTCTCTGGTGTTCCGCTTTAACTTGTTAGCATGTAATGCATTCTGATACATATTGTGCCACCTCTCTCTTTATCCCATTCCACTAATACATGAGTTTCAAATCTTGATACATTTTATTTCCTCTTAGATGCACAGTATAACCTGTAATGTGTGCTTCATCTAAAATTTGCTTCCTTATGTAAGATCTTGTGGTATACATATTCTTCTTCTAAACTTTATTATACTTCTATCATCTACTTTAAAGTCAGGGTCCTGTCCGTTACTTAATTTCTCTTTTATCTCCATCAAACCCTTATCTTCTTCTTGCTTCTGCTTAATTCTCTCCAACAAGGTAGGTTGCAGTTCTAAATTCATCAGTTGACTATTAGGTTCACACCAGTCAAACCCAATTTGCATTCTCTCAAACTCTTGCACTAATGCACGTTGGGGTGTTAACAGTGAGGCGCAACCTGTTCATAATTCTTTTGACTTAATGCATCAGCCACCAAATTGGCTTTTCCAGGGTGATAGTTTATATTCAAATCATAATCTTTAATCAATTCTAACCATCTTCTTTTTCCTTAAATTCAACTCTTTCTGAGTAAAGAAATACTTCAAACTCATATGATCAGTATACATCTTACACCGTTGTCCATAAAGATAATATCTCCAAATCTTTAAAGCAAACACTACAGCTGCTAACTCTAAATCATGGGTTGGATAATTCATCTCGTGTGGCCTCAATTGTCTTGATGCATATGCAACAACTTTTCTATCCTGCATCAATACACAGCTTAATCCATTTTGTAAAGCATCACTATACACATTATAAAGCTTATCCAGATTAGGTAATGTTAATACTGGTGCTGTAACCAGTCGCTTCTTCAACTCCTAAAAACTCATTTCACAATCTTCATTCCATTCAAACTTTATATTCTTCTTGGTTAATCGAGTCAACGGTTTGGCAATTTTGGAAAAATCCTTTATGAATTGTCAATAGTATCCAACCATACCTAGAAAACTCCTTATTTCAGTTACAGTGGTTGGTTGTTTCCAATTCATTACTGCTTTCACTTTATCAGAGTCTACAGAGATTCCTTCACCAGATATAATATGACCTAGAAAAGAAATTCTATCCAACCAAAAATCACATTTACTTAACTTGGAATACAATTTGTTCTCTCTCAACTTTTGTAATGCTAATCGTAAATGCTTTGCGTGCTCCTTCTTGGTTTTTGAATAAATCAAAATATCATCAATAAACACCACGATAAACTTATCCAAATATGGTTGGTATATGCGATTCATTAGGTCTATGAATACAGCCGGGGCATTCGTTAAACCAAATGGCATTACCAAAAATTCATAATGACCATATCGAGTTCTAAATGTAGTTTTATGCACATCTTCTGACTTAACTCGTAATTGATGATATCCTGATTTCAAATCAATTCTAGAAAACACAGTTACACCTTGGAGTTGGTCAAACAAGTCATCAATGCGAGGTAAAGGATACTTATTCTTAATGGTCACCTTATTTAACTCCCGATAGTCTATACATAATCTCATAGTACCATCCTTCTTCTTTACAAACAATACCGGTGCTCCCTATGGTGAAACACTCAGTCGAATAAACTTCTTATCCAATAGCTCTTGAAGCTGCTTCTTTAGTTCTTGAAGTTCTATAGGTAACATTTGATATAGAGCTTTAGAGATGGGCTCAGTTTGAGGAACTAATTTTATAGTGAAATCTAATTTTTAGGGTGGAGCTAACCTTAGTAAATCCTCTGGAAATACATCTGGAAATTCATTCACTACCCGTATGTCTACTACCTTGGGTATTTCTTTCTTTGCATCTACAGCAAACACCCAACAAAATTTCTAATCATTCTCCTATACTTTTGTTTCACACAATTCATCACATATCTCCATTACTAACAAATTCAATTTAGTTCCACTCGCCTTTCCTTGAAATATCGTTTCTCCCTCATTAAGATCGATAATTTTATTTCTACACTCCACAATGGCTTTATTCTTAGACAACCAATCTATTCCCACTATTACATCATAACCTTGTAAAGGTAATATTACAAGACTTATAGGATACTCCTTCTCCTAAATTTTTATTCTACCATCAGCTACTACTTCTCGAGTTGTTACTTTCTCCCCAGTCGAAGTTCTAATTTTATAAGTTATATTAACAGTAACCACACTAATATCTTATTCATTTACAAATTTCTGACTTGTAAAGGAATGAGATGCACCAGTATCAAATAGCATAAAAGCGGGTTGTCCATTTATTAGCACATGTCCCGGAATGTACTAATACTATGGTTACTAACTACACTAGCATTCATAAATCTTAAAATGCAAATATTTCAATTTAATTCACACTTAGAATTATCATTACAATAGATAGTTTGAGTACGTATCAGTTATAAGTCCTTCATCATTTTCTTCTTCAACTCCCATGATCTCCTCGACATCATCGTTGTAGTATTCCTCCATAAAATCTAAGAAATCCTTATTCTCTTCAACTTCCATATCCTCTAGAGCAAAGATACGAGTAGGTGCAGTAGTGTTATCAAAACCTTCCGTCCGCTTAACTCCTTGTCCAAACTGTAGACAGTATCTGGAGAAATGCCCCTTCCTACCACATCTATTACACTTCACTAATTTCATCCTACGGCATGCCTTCAGCATATGGTTCGGATCTCCACATATAAAACATTTTCCCTTAAGCTAAGCACAATTTCTCGGAAATGATTTGCACCACACTTCCAGCATTTGACATTACCATCTTTGTCGTAAAAACTCAAACTAGGTATTAACTGCACTGGGTTACCAGCCAGAGTTACTGGTCTCCTTCTCTTCTAACCAAAACTGCTATTAGCGGCACTAGGATATGATCTCTTAAATGATGGACCAGGTTGATATCCTCTGTTGATCTTTCGACTCCACATTACTTGCGTCCTCATATGATTATCTTCCAGTTGTCTTGCCTTATCTACCACTTCATTGGAAGTGGTGAAACCATAATTCAATAACTTGCAACATATTGTGGGGTCAAATCCGGTCAGAAACAAATCTTTCTTTAACTTAATATTATCTTGGTATGAGCTAGGTACATATTGTAACAATCTATTAAACTCAGTCTCATACTGAGTTACACTCATACCTCCCTTCTTTAGTTCAAACAAATCTCGCACCGTTTTGTTTTGAACACTATGAGGGAAATACTCCTTCCTAAATTCCTCCTTAAATTGTTGCCAATCAATATTATTTCCGAGTTGCCTTGCTTTCAAGTCCCACCATACTCTCGTAGCTAATTTTAACACAAATGTGCCATAAGATAACTTTTGAGATTCGGGGACTTTAAAAGCCTCAAAATTCCTTTTAACTTGGGCTAACCAATCATCAGCTACATCTGGCCTACCCATCTCCCCTTCAAAATAACCATTAGCTTTTATAAACTAAGGAAGTTTATTTACCTCTTGAGGTTGTTCCGTTTGTTGTTCAACTTCTTGGGGTCTTTTGTTTCCCGCATTACCACCAGTCACAAGATGTTGAATCAACATTCCTTGCTATCTCATCATCATGTACATACTGGCAAGTATTTGTCCAATAGGCATATTTTCTTATGGAGGCGGCGGGGGTAAATCTTGTCTATGTTGTTCTCTCGAGGGTGATGGTGCTCGTGGTGGAGGGTTTTGATTCCCTTCAGTTCCTCCTTGACTACTCCCATTTCCAGCTCACCCATAATTGCTTAACACTTTATAACTTATAACCCTACATTCATATCTATTTATAAGTTATCCATGCTTTTTTTTA
Source organism: Lumnitzera racemosa (assembly GCA_024138005.1). Classification (NCBI taxonomy): domain Eukaryota; kingdom Viridiplantae; phylum Streptophyta; class Magnoliopsida; order Myrtales; family Combretaceae; genus Lumnitzera; species Lumnitzera racemosa. The sequence continues at coordinate 11,193,147 of JAMXBC010000002.1, forward strand.
GAGCATTTTTTATAAATTAAGAAATGTTTGCAACATATTATCATATAGAATAATAATAACAAGATCATTATGATCAACATACTTAGTAGTCTAACTTCCACTATTAACTTCATTCATCTTTAAATCATTATCATTACAACTTTAAAACAAAAAGATACAACTCAATAGCTTTTGAATACATACATAAACTTTACAACTCGATTACATCACTACTTACATAATTTAGTATAGACTCGATCTTTACAACTGTAAAAGACAAAATATTACATCAACTGGCTACATCAAACTTAATTACAGCGTACACCTAGCTTGATCCAGAAGTTACAAAATACATCAAAAGATCCTAAAATACATCAGTTTCCATCAAAATTACTACCGGATCATATCTAAAGATCTATTTGACTAAAACAAGTCAGCTACCTAACTAAGTTAATCCTTCTCTAAATCCGTAGTAGCTACTCCATCAAAGGGACCATAACCCATATGGCCTCCTACCGAATGATTCTCATGCTCACTATCCGATGTAGAGTCTATATATACTATCTCTGGAGTCTTAGGGATCACAATCGCCTCTTGCACATCATCATCATCATTCGACTCAATTGTGTCACCAGTTCCTACTCCAGCTATCCCAGTGTCTACAATCACCTACATAACTAACGCATGTAAGTCTACACCAGGTTCATCCTCATTCTCTTGCTCCTCAGGGTCTTCTTCTGGATCTTCTTCGTCTTCTGGGTCCTCCTCGGGGTCTTCTTCAAAATGAACTCCATCCTCTTGGAGTTCAACTGGAGGTGGGTTTTCTGGTGGTGGTCCTCGTATCTTAAGTTCGGGTTCAGGGTTCGGGTCCAATGGTATCTTTATACCTTTCCCAGTAGGTTCTGGAAACTGAGGAAACCAATAAAAAATCCTTGGTAGGTACTGTCTATGAATGTATGGAATGTCAGTAGGGATATGTATAATGGGTATGGTCTCCCATCCTCCAACCTAGCGGGAAAATACCGTAAGAGCATCATCAAAGTTATAATTCCCTCTGTCTCCAACCACTTTTGCTCAAAAGCTGCTATAGCAGTATATCTATTATATTGAGGCCTTAGACTCATCTCCATCCATGCCTACTCATCTTTCCAACTATAGCATATCTTATCATGAAACTTATCAATAATCTTATCAACTGTCCTAAAGATGTTTCAATCAGCTAATTCCATTAATAACCGTTGTAATCTAACCCTATAATCAATAGGGGATATTTCTCCTTTCCATCCGAACTGTATCCAACTATATATTAGTTTCCCCCTTCAACCCTGTAATTATAGTTAAACTAATTAACATTTACTATGTTAAACATTATGCTTACCTATGTTTCCATATGCTTAATATAATATTTTATTGCCTACTTAATATTTCCCACTCTTAATATTCCTACAACATCTATTTTTTTTTTTAAAGTATGACACTTCAAAGCGAGTCTACTAAAACTACACTTTGATACCAACCGAGAACTGTTACGTCCCAAAGTCACAGAGTCGCAATCGTCCGACCGTGTAAACTATTCTATGATAGTAACTAGCCTCACAGTACTTACCATAGATATAATCTATACAAAACGTCGACGACTCCTTGTTTTAAAGTAAACAGTCCAATAAGGTAAAGTTCACAAATTTTAAATAAACCTATATAACTATATGTAAAGTCCACAGAAATTTCCAAGAAATTTCTACATATACACAACAGTTCACTAATTTACATAATAATTATCAGTTTTTTATCCTCAAACTATGAAGGACATTCTCGCTATACCTTATCACTAAGTAAATTGCTCTTTACACCCCTAGCTTCGAAAGGACTAATCTCTGGATAATTGTAAGGTGGCATAATACTTGAAGTGTTCAAAGATTAGGACTTGCAAAAGGATCTATAAGGATATGAGTAACTACAGCTCAGTAAGTTGAATTGGAGACTCATGAATGCATACAAACACAAACAGGATTATCAAGCAATTATTTTCTTGCAATGCAACAAGCAAGTGTCACCACATAACGTAATCCGGTCTGTTATGAAATTAGAGAAATTTCATTCGCTTCAATCCGGGTTGAGGAGTTTCCATGTTATGCAGTAGCTCGCAACCAAACCTAGGCTTGTGCAATGGAGACCTCACTCCTCCAACGACTACCTTCAAACTATTGGCTTCACCCTCACCACGACTTTCTCTCCTGTCACTTAGTTCGACTAAGGATGAAGAAGGAACCATTTTATAATCCTGCACTATCCCTTTCGAAGAGGTTAGTATTTGGTTGGAGAATCCTATGATCCCCTAACGGGTTGCAATGCATGACATTTTTGGTTATTAGAGTCGAATAAGATTAAATTTCATTTAGGGTGTTCAAACAATTTCACACCAATTCAATCAATCACAAAATCACTCACATTACAAATTCAGCACGCATTCAGATACATCAAACACATGCGTAAACTACTTACTATCACAACCATATATAATCCTAAATCTCCGAGTACAATAAAATAGCACTTTAATACAGCCCAATTTACTTAGAGTTTCTCAATCGCCTGATCACTCGATTATAAGCCGATTCGTCTCTAAATATCCTATAATACAAATAGGTCTTTTTAGTTCTTATACTTTAATGATTCACATTCTAAGTTATGATTTAGCTTTTATTTACTAACGATTCATTCTACCCTATTTCGAGATTTGGTTCCTAAAACAGATTCTAGTTTTGATTCTAAAATCTTAAATATGCTCGAATCCTAATGTGAAATTAATCACATTAAGCTCGAGTATTCTAATATCCCATTGGGTCTAAATTTAAGATTTTAAACTATTTGGTACAAGTTAATCCTAATTGGGGTACTGAATTTATTCTCGATATGAGAAAATCGTACACTTTTTTATACAATTACTTAAAATTAAAATTTATTTCAGATTTATTATATTTTGATTTCTATTATTATACTATCTAATTAAACCAATTTTTTTTTATAATATTCTTAAATTTCCATAATTAGCACATAATGCCTTCATTACTTATACTTAACACTTCAAAAGCTATAATTAGGTTTCCACATAAGAGATTATCATCCCTAAATATCTAATTACTATCTAAATCAGTAATTAGTGTCTTAATCACTTAATTAACCTAAAATTACCCAATTTTCCCATCATTTTAGGGCTAAAAATTAACTTAAAATTTTTGAAAATTAATTTTAGAAAAATGACCTCATAGTACTGTTTTATATCTCTTAAGCATTTTACAGAAAAATTATGAGCTCCAAATTATACTCCTAAGCCTATTTATTTCTAATTCTAATCATGATTGATTTTACTTAATTTGTTAAGAACCCTATATTTTCAGACGTGATTTAACCAAATCATTATTTTTTCCCTAAATCTATACACAATAAAATCTCAGAATAATAAGTTTCATAATTTTCTGGGCAAAATAACAAATTTTAAGAGATTATACAAAATTGGAACAGATTAGAGACTCACCTAATCCAATGGCTTTTGGCCTTCCAACACCGGTCGAGGTGTATCGACCGGTCCAGGCGGTGGGTCTGGCGTCTGGTGGTGGCTCGGTCCTAGATGGTAGTGGTGTGTGGGTTTGGTTCACTAGCCTTAACTGCACAGCTTTTCTTTTCTTTTTCTTTTTTTTTAGTTTTTCTCTCGAATTTTTGGGTCTTTCTATTTTTCTCTAATCCTTAACTGTTCAAAGGAGTTCTTTATTTTTTTTCCTATTTATAGACGTTTTTGGTAATTAATATGTATTAATTAGACATGGCATTGCCCCATTTCCTTGATTTTTGGCTTTTATGTTGCTTAATTCTAATTGGATAATTTTTTTTTCTTTTGTTCCTGACTTGCCACGACCTGATTTGCATCATTCCATACCTTTTTGATTTTTTTTTTATTTTTCTTAATTAATTTAATAATTTTCTTTAATTATTTAATAAGTTTTTAGCTAATTTAAGAAATTTTGCGTATTTTTATCTACACGTAAATACATGTGGGGTACATGTGAACATTCTTAATTATTATTTAGGTCATTCTATGATTTTTAGTATACATATAATCTATCTCTAGTAACTTATTAGTTATTAGATTACACTTTTCGTCTTTTCGATAATTAACAATTATTATACTTAAAATTTGAAAATTCTGTAATCTCCTATTTTATTACTTATTTTCTTAAATTCAAGTTTACGGGGTTATTTTTACTAATATTTCTCTCCATAGTTTATAATTCGGGTTTAATCGGATCCTTTAACTGATCGCCCTAAATCTTATGCTCTAAGTTCAATCCTACGGTCTCTTAGCTTTACTTTAGGGCTTACAACTCCTCTCACTCCCTTTGTTGTACGTGGAAACCAAGGGTTGTCTCATGGCGATAAAGGACTTACAAAGGTTAGGTTAGCTATGTTGGAGCTAAATTATAGTGGACCTAAAAGATTGGTTGGAAAGGTGGGAAGATAACATGGAGAGGCTTAAGGAGTAGTTCCCATGGATGATGCAATCGACCTTGAATCAAGTTGAAGGGGACCTTCATAAGAGAGATGATGCCCTAAAAAGGGATTAATTGCCTTAAGAAGGGAATTAGATTTAATTATGAACCATGGTGGGTTAACAAAAGAATGTTGTTGGATAAAGAATAATCCAAGCAAGCTAGGCCAGGAGGATTAATGTTCCTAAGCCTAAAACTTATGCTAAAAGGAGGAATGCTAAGGAGATTGACAACTTCCTGTGGAGTATGGAGAAATATTTTGATGTTGTAGGAGTCATAGATAATGTCTTTAGACTTTGTTTTGTTCCTATGTTTCTTGAGGATATGGGTACATTATGATGGTGAAGGAGGTTGAAAGGGACTAGGTATGGGGTCGAAGGGGTGATAGCATGAGGAAGACTTCAAATTAGAGATGAAGGCCTAATTTTGATAAGACTTGAGCCACCGGACCTTCGACTTAAGCCTATGCTTGAGGGCTTGAGAGCATAGCCAAGCATATTCTCTTATTCTAACCTGCACTTGAAGAGTTCAAGCTACTCCAAATTGTTGACCTACTGTCATGTTTGAGCTAAAATTTCTTGTATTTATTGATTGTCTTTGAATACTGACTTAAAGAGCACTTGGATAATAACTAGTCTTGCCCAATTTGCTTTTGAGTTACTTAGAATATGTTCGAATTGAATTCACTCTTGAAAAATTTGCAATTTTGCTTGGCATCATCAGAACTTGATTGTACCTTTTTGTTTGCTTCTATAAAAGCTCGTCCAGTAATTGCTAACCACGTATCCTTGCCATTCATGCGATGGAATCTACAACAAAAGCATTTGTTCCTTAATTTTCTTTTATGCCCTTATCCATTACTTGTGCTTTACTTAGTTTGTACAATACCCTTTTAGTCTTTTCTATTTTTAGTAGGTTTCCTTAAAATTATGCATATAAATACCCTTGTACCGTATAGCTACATATCATTATACTCACTATTAAATATATAGAATTCCCTTTTATGCGAGCTCTTTATGCGAGCTCTATTAACTCTTATCATAACTCTTAAGTACAGTTAGGTGGTAAGTGAACTCATTGAATTAACTCGTGTCACATATCGAGCTAGTTTGTGAGTATACGAAGGTTCTTTAGTGTCTTATATCCTTAAGATCTTTTGTAGGATTTTGCTTGTCTCTTTTCAATTTCCACATACTAAAATTCGGTTGTTCTTTATTTTGATTTAATTTCCTACTTTTTGATTATTACTAAACCCAAATCTATTCAGTATTAATTCTCGACTAAAGAAATTGAAAAATTCTGGCTTTTATTAAAAACTTTTTGGAGTAGCCACCCAATTAGAGTCGAGAAAAAAAAAAAGAAACTATAATCAAATAGATGGTTTAACTACGATTTAGCTACTAGTTTTTTATTTCAATTTGAATGAAAAACTAGAGGGTTTTGAATTTGGGGTTTAACCTATTAAATCTTAAGAGGTATTACTATCTATTTTCTGAAATTAAGTTTAGTTTTCAGATTATAATATTTTTAAGAAAATATAAAAACCAAAAGGAAAAAAAAAAAGAACCTAAATTTCTATAAATTTTATCATCACCCTAAAGGTGCTTATATATTTGCTAATCGGGATCAGACGAAAGTAGTTTTTTCCGATAACTTTTGTATGTTGGTTGTTTTTAATTATGCAAACTAACTGAATTTTCGTTTTTAATTGATTTAATTTATTCAAAAATCTAAAGGGGTCCTAACTCTTGGGTAATTTTATTTTATAAAAATAAAAGTACTCTAAAGAATCCTATCTTTAAAAGGAGTTTTTTATTAATTTTTATTTAAAAAAACGACTTTCTATGTGATAAATCATTAAACAAGGCTAAATCTAAAAAAATAACCCATCCTAACAATTCTTAAACTAACATATGCAACTATCTATCAAAATAAAATAATTCCACATAATACGCTTATATAAGAACTAATATTAAAACCCCTATACTAACATATTCGTATATTATATATTGTATATAATAATAGATAATTATAAAACTAATCCTAATAATCCGCTATCTAATATCTATATACCTTTATATCTATATTAAACAATTATTTACCTAAGTAAATTAACAATATTAAGAAATATACTTAATATAAAATTAATACTAAAGTTTCCTAAACTAAGACATCCATATAATATATATATATATACACTATTAAATAACTAATGAACTAATAACTTTATAATAATATAATGATAATCAAATAAAAACGAACAAAAAATAAAGAAAACTAACCAACAATGGAACTACCTGATCACGCGTAGTTGATGGAAGTGCTCGTACGCGATTGTTTGCGACTGGTAGTGTAGTGCGGTTGGTTGGTGTACTCCAGGTGTACGCTGCCCAGGCGAAAGTGGAGTTGCGATCAATGTTGATCAAGTTATTACGGTGATCTGTGTAACTGCTGTCGTGATTGGGGCTTGGTGTGGATAGGACAGCGGTCGTGCTTTTCATGCAATCTATGGACATGTGCTCGCTGTTGTGGTTCGGTGTACTCGGTATGTGCTATGTTAGATGCTCTTCAATGTTTGTCGAGTGCTACGTGGATGGGAGCTCCTGGACGCCCTTTGATCTGTCGCACATGGAGCCGGGTTGGAGATTAGATCTGTACGTGGGAGTTTGGCTAGCAACTTGTTTGTCGGGCAGTACGGTATTGTGGACGTCGGTATGGAGCTTGGATTTGTAAGAATTGACTTGTTGCATGTCATGGACATTGGAAGAATAGTGGCAGTTAGTGTTGTCATGTTGCTATGCTCCAGGCATGTGTAGCTTGTGGTGAAGTGCAATGTACTGATTGGTGTTGTGTTGTTTGCTATCATGGTGTGGACTTCAACAGTGGGATTGCAGTGGTGATTAGCGTAGTGTCGTTGGACAAAAGACAGTATAGTGGCAGGGGGACAAGGAGCAAAGTGTGGTGCGAATTCTAGCGTTGGTATGATGTTGGGTTGGCACACAGAGAATGGGGGTTGACGTTAGATTCGCGGTCTAGTGGCGATGGTATGGGTGTTTTTCTAAAAAAAATTCCACCCCCTTTATCCCATACGATCTATATTTATAAACTCTGAAACAAATTTTTTGTATCAATTCGTATCTAATCAAACATGAATCTTACGAGTTTTTGTCTCATTAGATTCAAAAGATTCGTTGAGATTTAAAATTAGATTCTTGAAAAAAGAAATCGCAATGGAATAAAAGATAAAGGACCTATGTTTACCTGACGAGATTCAAATTTACAATTTCAAACTAAATCCAATTCAATACTCTAATATTTATCCATTAGGCCGTTGGTCCGTGTCTTGATTTTTAGTATAATTGAATTGTACTTAAAATACGTAACTTTCTAAAATAATTATTTAAACCAAGCTAAAAGTAAAATTATTGACCTTAAAATAATTTACTTCCTAAAAAATCTTTATAATTTTTTTCCTTTTCTCATTTTTCATTTTTTGGTATTTTATCATTTTTCAATTTTTATTATTTGTATTTTTTATTTTTTATTTTTAATTATTTTTTAGTTAGGACCCTATTTAAAAAACTATAACTATAATTATAACTACCAGAGGTAAAAATCGAGCGTCTATAACTGTCTCTTTTTATGGTAAAGTTTGAGTAAAACTTTATCATAGAGACAAAAGAGACACCGTTTTTTTTTCTTTTACCTTAAGATGACTCTATCCTATAGAACGCTATGACTAGCTAGTTGAAGGTTTGACGACAATAAGCTTGAAACGAAGAATAGTGAGGGTAGCGCCCCTGTGGGTTGGCAAGAACCCTAAAGAGAATAATGATAACTTAGTCGTGTCCTTCATAGGCTGACTATCAAGGCGAGTAAAGCGCTCCTTAAGTTGGCTAAGGCTTTAAATTGGATGAGATGGGTAAGCACTCCTCAAGCTATCTAAGATCTAAAGATAAGAAAACTTGATCATGCCCAAATAAGCTGACTAACTAAGGCGATTAAAGCACTCTTTATGCTAACTAAGGCGATTAAAGCACTCTTTATGCTGGCTAAGACCTAAAGATAAGAAAATTTAGTTGTGCTCCAATGAGTTGACTAACTAAGGCGGGCGAAATGCTCTTTGAGTTGGTTAAGGCCCTAAAATGAAGTGAGAAAGCTTGGTCGTGCCTTAATGAGCTAACTAATTGAGGCAGTCAAAGCGCTCCTTGAGATGGCTAAGACCCAAAGATAAGAGAAAGCTTGGTTGTGTCCTAATGAGTTGACTAACTAAGGTGGGCGAAGAGCTCATTGAGCTGGCTAAGGTCTTAAAATGAATTGAGAAAGCTTGGTTGTGCCTTAATGAGCTGACTAACCAAGGCGGTCAAAGTGCTCCTTGATCTACCTAAGACTAAAAGATAAGAAAACTTGGTTGTACCTTAATGAGTTGACTAATCAAGGCGGGTAAAGTGCTCCTTAAGATGGCTAAAGCTTTAAAAGATAATGAGAAAACTTAAATTGAGGTAATGCTCTATGAGGTGGCAAGACACCTAAGAAAATTATGGATTGGGACTGCATTCTAAGAGCTAGCTAACTAAAAAATTTTTAGGGATTAAGTGCTTTAGAAATTGAATTACCATCCTTAAGGAGAGAACAAATGCAAATGCAATGTTATGTTTTGTACAAGCTCAAAACCACTTACTTGACTTTAGGATAGTTTTCAAGTAGTCAAATCTTTTCTTGAGCAATCCGATTAGAACCAATGGTTTTGACCCTTTCTTCTTCCCTTTCTTCTTCTTACTCTTCTTCTTCCAGCTCCTTTTCTTCTACCCCTTTTCTTTTCTTTTCTTTTTTTATTATTCATTTATTTTCTTCTTTTTTTTCTCTCTTTATCTTTTTTTTTTCTCCTTTTTTTTAAAAAGCAATTTAAGTTTGAAACAAATACACATACGTTATACTTGAAGATGCATTCAAGAAGGCAACTTTAACAAATGAAACATTTTCATCTCTTGATCAAAGATGTCATGTCTTGAATTTCCAACCCAACTAAATTGGTTTTCTATGTAAACCTTTACCCTCAAGTGAGTTGCTACTTATGTGTCATACATTATTCTTTTTGAACGTGGCCCTATCCTGAAAAATAGAAAATAAGTCTCCTTTTTCCGAGGGGTGACCTGTAGTAAAGTATTAAGAGAATTTTTATCAATTGACATCGTTCCAAATTAAGTGTTTATTTTTCTCGTGTTTCTTGTCCATAGGGATTATTTAGATAGAGCAAAAAGTGGGGACTTTTAATGGAATGAGAAAGGATTTAGAGATATTTCTCAATGTCGATACCTACTAAGAATACTAACTTTACATATAGAAAATGAAAACGAGACCATGGTAATATTAAGATTTTTTGCATTTCACAATTTGAGTAAAAATTCTATTGATCTTTTAAGGATATTACATCTTCGATGCATCAACATTTACTAAGTCCCTCAAGTTTAGACCATCCATTTAAGATAAAATTAAGACTCCCCTTGGCAATACTTTCTTCACAATATAAGGTCCTTTATAGTTTGGAGTAAACTTCCCTCTTGAGTTGTATATATTTGGCAAAGTTTTCCTCAATACCATGTCTCCTTCTTTAAAACTTCGGGGCCGTACTCTCTTGTTAAAAGCTCTAGCCATTCGTTGCTGATAGCAAATGTTATGGCACGAAGCTGCTAACCTCTTCTCGTCAATTAAATTCAATTGCTCAATTCGTTTCTTTATCTAATCAAACTCATCCAACTTGGTTTCCGATAATGCCCTTAGAGATGAGATTTTGACTTATACTGGTAGTACAACCTCTATCCCATATACCAATGAATAGGGGGTTGCCCCTATTGATGTTCTGATAGAAGTTCGATGGGCCATGAGTACAAACGGCAACAACCCATGCCAATCTCGATATGTGACAGCTATCTTCTCAATAATTCTTTTGATATTCTTGTTGGCCGCTTCCACGGCTCCGTTCATTTGAGGCTAATAAGGAGTGGAATTTCTACGAATGATCCTGAACTGCCAGCACAACTCTGACATCAATTTATTATTCAGGGTTGTACAATTATCAGTAATAATTGTCTCTAGTGTCCCATACCGAGCTAGTATGTCTCGATGAACTTGACTACTACTCCCTTTGTTACATTAGAGTAGGATGAGGCTTTAACCCATTTAGTGAAATAATCAATAGCCACCAATATAAATCGATGCTTGTTAGATGCCTTTAGAGTGATCGAGCTAATGATGTCTATTCTCCATGTCGAAAATGGCCATGGTGTAGATAACGTATGCAATTCTTGAGGTGGGGCATTTACTTTATTTGCATAGATCTGGTACAAATGGTAGTGTCTAACATGCTTAATGCAATCTCCCTCTATAGTCAACAAATAATATCCTATCCTCATAATTTTCTTGGTGAGCATGTAGCCATTCATGTAGGGGTTACATACTCCCTTATGCACTTCTTTCATTAGCAATTTCGCCTCTTTCTTATCTACACATCATAAGAGCATACCGTCAAACGATCGTCGGTATAAAGTAGACTTACTTGTCAAGTACCAAGTAGTTAATCTTCTAATCATCTTCTTATCCTTCTTCTTAGCTTCTTTGGGGTACGTTCCATGTTGCAAAAATATTTTGATATCATGATACTAAGACTTTTTATCTCATGAACTTTCCATTACCAAACAGAAAGTGGGCTTTTCTTCAACTTCAATCTTAAGTGGTTAGATCTCTACTCCTCCCAATATTTGGATCATGGATGCCAAGGTGGCTAGGGCATTAGCGAATTGGTTATAAACCTTTGGTATATATACAAGGGTAATCTTTTCAAACTTGGCCATTAACTCGGCCAAGTGTTGGTGATAAGTACCTAATTTAGGGTCTTTTGTCTTATACTCACCTTGGGCCTGGCCTATGATTAGCGAAGAATCTCCATACACCTCTAATTGCCGTATCTCCTTAAACAATGCAATTTTAAGTCTCAAAATACATGCCTTGCATTCTGTAATATTGTTAGTACATGGGAAAGCCAATTTGACAGCTATCGGGAATTGTGTACCTTCAGAGGATATCAAAATTTCCCCTACTCCACATCCTAGCACATTAGCTGCTCCATTAAAAAACACTTTCCAACTTAATGATTTCTTAACTGCTTCGCTATTGGAATCATTTTCTGCTGCTAGGATACTTTCATCAGGAAACTCAACTCGTACTTCTTAAGGATATCCTCATAAGGACTTTTTGGTAATTGATCTGCTAAGGCTTGCCCTTTGACTAAGCTTTAGCTCAAATACTTAATGTCAAATTCTGATATCAACGTCTGCCACTTCAAAACTCTTCCAATGAGGCCCGGTTTTTCTGCTAAATACTTTAAGGGGTCATGTTGTGTTATTAACTTGATTTGGTAGTAAAGTGTGTATTGTCTGAGTCAATGCATGATCTAAACCAATGCACAACGGGTTCTTTCGACTTCTAAGTATTTTTACTCCTCTTCTGTGAACTTCTTACTCAAATAATAAATGGCTCACTCCTTCCCTTCTTCATCCTTTTAACTAAGCACGGAGCCCATGGATTTGGGTAATATGGTCAAGTATGAGAATAATGGCTTTCCAGGCTTAGGAGCCACCAACACTGGTAAATTCATAAGGTATTCTTTAATTTTTGTGAAAGCCTCTTCACATTCCTCATCCCAATTGATCCTTGCATTCTTTTTCAATAGCTTGAATAGAGGGTGGCAATTGTCTGTAGCTATAATATGAATCGAGCTATATAATTTAAAAACCTCAATAACCCTCATACTTCCTTGAGTGTGCATGGAGGAGGCATGCCAATTATAGCCTTGGCCTTATTAAGATTGACTTCGATACCCCTTTGGCCAATTATGAAACCCAACAATTTTCCTGATGTCACTCTAAAAGTACACTTCTTCAGATTTAACTTCAACTAGAACTTCTTCAATCTATTAAACAGCTTCCTCAGGTTTTCTAAGTGATCTTTCTCTTCTTTAGATTTTATAATCATATCATCAACATACACTTCTATCTTTTTGTGCATCATATCATGAAATATCACAACTATGGCCCTTTGATACGTTGCCCTTGTATTTTTTAGCCTAAATGACATCACTTTATAGCAAAACGTACCCCAAATTGCAACAAAAGTTGTCTTGGTCTTTTCTTCTTTGAATATTTGAATTTGATTGTATCCCAAAAAACCATCCATCAATAAGAATAGATGATTTCCTGCTGTGTTCTCCACTAAGACATCAATGTAGGGTAATGAAAAATTGTCTTTAGGCGTTGCCTGGTTAAGATCTCGAAAGTCTACATAGACTCTGACTTTCCCATTTTTCTTCATTACTGGAATAATATTGGTTACCCATTATGGGTAGTCAGACACCTCAATAAATCCAACTTCCATTAGTTTCTTAACTTCTTCCTTGATTTTCAATAGGACGACAGGTCGAAATCTCCTTAATTTTTTCTTTTTTGGTTTAACGTCTTCTTTTGTGGGTAATCAGTGGACCATGATTGATGGGTTTGACCTTAGCATGTCCTTGTATGACCAAGAATGAACATCTTAATGTTAAGCCAACAACGTAATCATCTTTGTTTTTTTGCTTCTCTTTTAGACTTCCTTTGATTTTTAGATTCTTAGGATTATCTTCTTTCCCCACATTAATTGTTTCAATTGATTCATCAATAGTAATTCTACCTAGTTTATGTTTTTCCCATTCCTCTTGTATATTACTATGGTCATCAACATCGCTCTCGACGACTAACTCAATAGGGTCAGAAGAGATATCATTATTCTCATTTTCTACCTGTACGAGGTATTCCTAGTTTTCACTTGGTATATTAGATTTGGGCAAAGCGTATAAAGAAAACTGTATGTAAGCAAAAGAGAACTGAAACACAACAAAGGAAAGAAACGAGCTAAGATTTTATTGAATGAATATATTTTTGAATGAAAGGTTTAATGATACATTCAGAATGATGACTATTAAAAAAAAATAAAAAAGTACTGACTAAGGGTCATCCTTTACCTTAGAGAAGACTCGTTACCTTTTGTCGGGTTGGAGAACCAGTTATTCAAATGGTGTTAGGACTTAGGCAGGCTTGTTGATCGTTCATTAGTAGATTCTTAGGCTAGAGTCTCTACCTGTATGAATATCTTAGCTAGTGGCGAAAAGGTCATTGGGGGATGGTATAATCTGTTGCCTCTCTTGCCCCTCGTTTGTTTCTTTTGGAATTCTTCTACTGAGGTGGGGTTGTGGCTAAGGCCATAGGTGTCGATTTGGCCTTCCTTGAATTATATTCTTCTGTCTTCTTCTCTCTTGGGACCAGTAACCATGCTTACTTCTTCAAACTTTTGTAAACTCAACTCTTCTTGCCCTTCACTTCTTATGTAAATTTCATAATCCTGATCTCCTAGAATTGTAATCACTTGGCCATTTGAGATAAACTTCAACTTTTAAAGCAAGCTCAAGGGTAAAATCTAAGGTCTTCTCAAGAGTAAGTTGAAAGATCTTGGAATGTCTATGACTTGGAATCGAATAGTGAAGTGCTGAGGGTCAATACTTACGGATAAAGCTATCTCCCCTATAATCTATCTTTTAGAACTATCAAAGACCTTAACTATGGTGATGAAGGCCTAATTATAGACGTGTCAATGTCTAGTAAGTCTAAGGTAGTAAGTAGACAGACGTTTAGTGAGGATCCGCTGTTAATGAGTACTCTGATAATTATTATATCGTTAGTCCGGACCGTGATGAAAAGTGGTTTCATGTGCTTATTCCCTTCTTCACCTAACTCTTTAGTTTAAAAAGAAATTTGATCCATGGCAAGGACAAAATTAGTGACCGGTCCTATCTTCTTAGTTGGAATTTCACGAGGGACCTTCACCTCCTTTAAAGTATGGAACAAAGCTTCTCTATGTGGTTCAAATGTGATCAACAAGCTCATTAACGATATCTATGCTGGAGTCTTACTGAGTTGGTCCATGATCTTATACTCACTCATCTTGATCATCTTGGTAAAAGGTGATAGCCCTTTAACTTATTTGGTTGTCATTTTATCATTTGATTCCCTCGGTATGGTGTTCCTCTCTTGCTCTTCCCTTGGGTGGTAAATCCTTCCTGATTGAGTAATCCCTCCTACTAGAGAACTTAGTTTCTGCCAATTTACCACATGATAGTTAAATGGAGCAGCCTTATAACTTTCTGGTGCTAATGGTACATGAAATATGTACCTCATTGCTTTTGTGGCCTGTTCGCTTATGTAGAACTCTAAAACTTTAGGCTTCTTATCTGAACTAATGATGTTGATGGTACAATCATAAAAAATCATACCAATAATCAGCTCGTGGTTTGGTAGGGGATTATTGTTAATGTTTGGAGTTGGGGCTTCTACAAAATCTAACTGCACTATCCCTTCGTCTATCATGTCTTGAATTCTGTTTCTCAATCTCCAACATGAATCGGTCGAATGCCCTACCTACCCGCAATGATATTCAAATTTCCCTATAGGGTCAAATACTGTTGGCCTGTATTATCACTAGGAAGTTCATACCGTATCAAATTATCTTTTCATAGTTTCTCGAAAATTTAACTTAGATGGATTGGTATCTTAGTAAATTGTCTAAAAGTCCTACTAGCCTAAGGCTGGTTTTTGAATTGTTGTTGAGTCGAAGGAGGATTAGTTCTGAAAGTGACTTGAGCGTTTGGTCTGACATTTGAGTTTGCCATGCCAACCGTAGATTCTTTAGACTTGTTGCCTGCTGGTCTAGGATTGAAAGATGAAAACGGTGACCTTCTATTTATTGGCTCTTGAAGCTTTCCAGAAGAGAAGGCACTTTCAATCCTGTACCCTACTATTATCACTTCAGCAAAACTGGACGAGGCTTGCTCAATGAGATGGGAGAAATAAGGCCTTTAATAAAAGCTAATGTGAGCTCCTTCTCAGTAGTAGGAGTAGATATTTTTGCAGCTAAGGACCTCCACCTTTGAGCATACTCTTTGAACGATTCATTATTCTTTTTCTGCAAGGCGACTAAATCCATCATGGTCGGGGCCACTTCTACATTGAATTTATATTGCTCATAAAATACCCTAGTAAGTTTCTTCCATGTATTTATCTAGTTTAGGTTGAGTTAGGCGTACCAAGTTAAGGCAGGTCCCATCAAACTATCTTGGAACATCTGTACCATCAGTGAATCATAGCAGACATATTTACACATCTTCCTGACGTATGATTCATTTAAACTATATATATATACAAAAATAAATTACAAATACTCCAGTAAATATACTGGGTCGAAATGAAGTAATATAGAGCAAGTAGGGTTGTCGATCCCTTAAGGACTATAATATTACTAAACTTATGATAGTTCTTATCGATATTCAAGCAATAAAAATAAATTAACTAATCTAATAATTATACTAAAACTATTGAAAAGAAAATAACTATAAAATTTCTAAAATTAAGTAATCAATTGAGAATTGTGGGAAAAACAAAGTCTACCCTAGATTTTGCAAATCAAATTGTTATCATGTTATATAAATTATTAGCTATATGATCATTCAAGTGAAATTATTATGTCTTAAAACTTAAAGATTTAAACCCCTAATTAATCAGTTAGCTCTCGCATCTCCAATTAATAGTGGACTTTAAATTACAATCACATATCTCCTGATACTATGATTGTCTAATGTCCTAAATCAATTATTCTTAATGTCTTAGTGAATAATCAATCTCCGAACATTGCGTTAATCTTTAGATAATTTCTAATTAATTCAATTAATGCTGCTTCTACATTAATTAATCAAATTAACTAAGAATTTTTAACAAACTCTATATCAACTCTTGTATTACTAAGGTTTCTAACAATTATAATCAATTAAACAACTATAATTGAAATCATAGAATTTTAATCATGAATCATCCCTATATTTATTAATCCTATAACACAAATGCAATAATCATCTTAGCTATCTAGGGTTTCTTCAATTCTCACAACTAAATTTAGTTAACCATGGAATTTGAAATGAAAGTACAACTACTAATTGAAATTGCGAGGAAATTTATAATTGAAAGCATAAAAATTAATAGAATTGCATAAATAGAGTTAAAATAGATGTCACCAATTCTGTAGTTGGAAAAGATAAAGTTTAATCGCAACTTCAAAACTTGGTCTCCAAAGAAAAATTTTCTCAATGATCCAAGCGATTGTATAGAAGAATTCTTCAAGAATTATCTAATGACTTTTCTACAACTCTTTAAGTCCAAAGAAAGTGTGCATCTCAAAAAAAAAAAAAAAAAATCCCCCAAATGATGAAACATAAGGTTATTTATAAGAAAAACTAAGGTTAGCTCGTATAAGGCTTCTTTTTAATGAAGGTTAGCGGTGTAAGTGTCAAGGCCGATAGTGTAGACTCTAAAGGCCGTCGGTGTAAGTGTAAGCCGGCTGTATTGAATTCCAAGATGTAACGTGTTGATTTGGACTTCGTTCATTTACGTAAAACTCCTTAAAATCATTTGTATTTTCACTTTGAATCCTCTAATTCCTAAAATGTTCAAATGAAAATAATTAGATATGATTTCTTAATGATTTCTATAAAATCAACAATAGTTCTATTTAATTTGCACATTAAAACATGAAAAATATGCCTTTATCAATGTACAACCTACTATGGAGCTTGGGGCATCCTATTCCGTTATATTTTTGAAACTCTGGTACCTTAAACTTCTCAAGGTATGCTCCAATGTCATTTGTAGAAAACTCGATGATCTTTACCTGTTCAAATCCATCATATCCTACAAGTGATTTCATCTTCTCAGTTATCTGTTGTGTTAGTTTCTTTTTTAGTTCTTTCAAGCTGTCTATGCTAGGCCCTTGGTCAGTTAATCTTGGGGCTACATACGTATCGAGTTCGAAGGTTGCGTTGACTTTTGGGTAAACTCCTTTTGACTCAAATGGGTCTTTTAGATATTCATGCTCTGCTTTGGGAGCTTGTGTATTCTTCCTATAATGGGCCTTGGAGCTTTCATCATTAATTGGTGTTGTAATTCACAGCAAAGCGATGCTGCCTGCTAGGAAACTCATTTGTTCTGCCATCTTCTCCATAGTTATTTCTACATAACGGAACCTTAGCTGAGAGAGATCATTGATCTCGGGTTCTCTATCATCTCCTTGAGTAGTGGCCATCCTGGTCTGAGAACGTGTTCTAATCGGACTTCTCTGAAAGACTTGACGTTTGGGAGCTATCTTGGGATTTTACTTGCTGCAAACTTAGTAATGGGTTAGCATATATTACATTTTTCTAAGAAAAGGTTATTAAATATACAAATGCAGGATGCACGGCATACAAATGTAATGAAAATTAAGAATTGGAAAAAGACCTTTGACGTAGCAAAACCTAACTAATTTTTATTAATTTTTTCAACCGTAAAGCTTTACATTACTTATTTTGTTTGAAAAAAAGAATCTTAAAGACATAAAACATTAAAAGAGCCTAAAATCTAAATTCTAATCTTCCTATGGCTAGTGAGCTCAGCTTGAGTCTTCTTCTTCTTTCGGATCATGGGAGCCTCCTCATCTTTGCCCTTGCTCTTCTTCAATTGTGCTTTTAATGCCTTTATCTTCTAGTGATACTCCTCGTAATAGTTCTCTAACTCCTATTCTCTTTTACTCATTTTCTCGGGTTCAGCTTTGACTTGGACTTCTCCCTTCTCCTCATTGTCTTCCACATCTTTCAGCTTCTTTAGTTGGTGATAAAGAAGCCCTTTGGTTGTCTAGCTCTTGCCTACTATCCCCTTAGTGGTAGGGGTAGTATTTCTTGTGCATTAAAGAGTTTGGATGCTTAAGAGCTTGGCTTCTTTGTTAGCCACCAACATGCTAGGGTTATGAAAGTCCAATGAGACAACTTCTAATGGTGGTTTAGGGATCATGTCTTCAACGAGTCCATTAGTTGGGACGTATTCAATGCAGAGGTTGAAGCAGATTAGGGGTACCACCTTGAAATCTTCACATCTTCTTATCATTTCCTTACTTGCAAAACACCTGGGCATCAACAGTAACTCTTCCGCTTTCATACTCTAAAAGTATTAGACCTAGTAGCTACTAGCTATATCTTTTAGCAGTTAAATTCTTTCTTCGAAAGACTTGGTGAGATCATATTGCTGGGTAAACTCAACCTGATTAAAATCGAGTTGGTAACTTCTCATGTGACTGGCGAACCAGACTATAAGTAAACCCATATTAGTTTTTAGATCTCTTTGTTTCTTCTTTTTAAGATGATTCAGTGACCAGATTTGCTCAACCAAGAGGGTCGGGACATATGATTTCCCTTCAAGAAATTGGGTTACAATTTCTGCAACTTTGAATTGGACCCAGCATCTATCATTAAGGAACAATATGGTGTTGAAGACCACTAAAATAAAGGCATCGATTCGGTGTTGGTGCCATGCTTCCAAGTTTGGATAAAAAACTTCCCGTTTCTCTCTATGCTTTAGTTTAGTTGAAAACTGGTTAATGACATCCTCTAACCGAATGGTCTTTCCTTGATTTAGAACTCGGTTTATCTCAGTTTTTCTTACTCCTAATAATTTGCAAAAATCTTTAGTGTTGCAGCTTTTAAGTCCAGGATGTACGTATCATTTGTAATAGTAGGGGCCCATAATAATTTGGAGTATTCTTCTAAAGTTGGGCTTAGCTGATGTGGGCCCAAATAGAAATTGATGGATCCGGGCTCGCAAAGATGGACGAAGGCCCATACTAAAGTGATGTTCATGGGGATCTTTTACAGGGAGAGGATGGGCCTAATCTTGTTCTTGATAAACTCTTACCTATCTAGGTTGAAGAGTTGGAACCACATCTGAAGCAATCTCTGAGACCAATGTGGTAGGTATACATGAATTTTTTCAAAGGACTCTTGACTTGATTTAGTCATGCCTATGTAAAAAAAAAAAAATCAAAATTACAATCACAACCTATTCTAAACTTTACACAGAATTATTACAAATTATTTATAAATAAATATTATAACTATAACTTCACAATTACCCTTGTTCATTTTGGTTTGCCACATCAAGGGTTCTTATGATTTTTCAATAAAGGTTTTCATGTGATGTAATGGGTGAGTTCTAAAGGTCTTCAAGTTCTGTAACCACCCCATTTTTCAAACCAATGGTTTTGTGGCTACATCTAAACTTGAGTGGGGTAGCCTAATTGGCCCCGGAATGTAATTGCCTCACAACATCCGAAGTTTACACAATGGCCCTCCCCTTAAGGTCTTAAGACGGCCTAATTTTAATTGTATCTATCATGCATTTATGATACAAAAAATAAAATAAAATAAAACACACCCTTAAAACTACTCCCCTAAATTAACTATAACAAAAAAAAATGTTAGTACAAAAAAAGAAATAAAATAAATAAACAAAATAATAGGCCTAACTGCTCTTTTTTTATATATTTATTTATTATTTAATTATTTTTTAAAAAAATAATCCTATTTTCAATAAATTCCAGTGGTTAGCCTTCTTTGGTGGTAGTCTATTAATAGAGTTGCCAAATTGTAGAGCTTAAAATTTGGTTTTTCTTTATTTTAATTTAATTTTTCACTTTTTGATTAATATTAAACCCAAACTCATTAAGTATTAATTCTTTACTAAAAAAATTAGGAAATTGCAACTTTTATTAAAAAATTTTTGGAGTCGCCATCTAACCAAAGTAGGGAGAAAAAAAAAAGAAACCATAATCAAATGGGTGGTTTAATTATGATTTAGTTACTGGTCTTTGATTTTAATTTGAATGAAGAATCAGAGAGTTTTGAATTTGGAGGCTAACTTATGAAAATTTAATGGGCACCACTATCTATTTTCTAAAATTAAGTTTATTTTTCAAATTATAATATTTTTAATAAAAAATAAAAATCAAAAGAAAAAAAAAAGAACCTAAATTTTTACAGATTTTATCGTTGCCCTGAAGGTACCTACATACCCATTGCCCAAGATCAGATGACCGTAGTTCTTTTCAAAAACCTTAGTACGTCGGTTGATTTTAATTTTGAAAATCGACTGAATTTATGTTTTTAATTGATTTAATTTATTCAAAAATCTAAAGTGGCCCTAACTCTTAGGTTATTTTATTTTAGAAAAATAAAAATACTCTAAAGAATCCTACCTTTAAAAGGAGTTTTTTATTAATTTTAGTTACAAAATGACTTTTTATGTGATAAATCATTAAACAATTCCAAATCTAAAAAAATAACCCATCCTAACAACCCCTAAACTAATATATGCAACTATCTATCAAAATAAAATAATTCCACATAATACACTTAGATAAGAACTAATATTAAAACCCCTATACAGACATATTCATATATTATATGTTGTGTGTAATAATAGATAATTATAAAACTAATCCTAATAATCCCTTATCTAATATCTATATACATTTATATCTATATTAAACAATTATTTACATAAGTAAATTAATAATATTAAGAAATATACTTAATATAAAACTAATACTAAAGTTTCCTAAACTAAGACATTGATATATAATATATATATTTACTATTATATAACTAATGAACTAATAACATTATAATAATATAATGATAATCAAATAAAAATGAACAAAAAAAAAAAAAACTAACCAACAATGGAACTACCTAATCACGCGTGGTTGATGGGAATGCTCATGCGTGGTTGTTTGCGACTAGCAGTGTAGTATGGTTGGCGATGGTGGCGTATTTTTCTAAAAAAAAATTTCCCTCCTTTATCCCGCACGATTTGTATTTATAAACTTCAAAACGAATATTTTGTATCAATTTGTATCTAATTAAATATGAATCTCACGAGTCTTTATCTCGTTAGATTCAAAAGATTCGTTGATATTTAAAATTAAATTTTCTAAAAAATAAATCACAATGGAATAAAAAATAAAGGTTACATGTCTGTTTAACGAGATTTGAACTTATAACTTTAAACTAAATCCAATTTAATACTCCAATACTTATCCGTTAGGCCGTTGGTTTATACCTTAATTTTTAGTATAATTGAATTGTACTTTAAACATGCGACTCTCTAAAATAATTTTTTGAACTAAGCTAGAGTTAGAACTAGAACTATTGACCTTAAAATAATTTACTTCCTAAAAAATCTTTATAATTTTTTCCTCTTCTCATATTTCATTTTTTGGTATTTTATCATTTTTCAATTTTTATTATTTTTCCTTATTTTTGAGTTAGTTACCTATTTAAAAAACTATAACTATAACTATAATTACTAGGGGTAAGAATCGAGTGTTTACATACTCCCTCTTCATTTTCATGCTATCTATGAGTTTAGACCTTCCCCTTAGATATGACTGACCTTATCTGTTCTTGACATAGCATATTATCTTGGTATCAAAGTAGATGTTCACTTTAAGTAAGTTACTACTATATTGCATTGTTGCTTTGACTATAATTTGCGTTTAAGTATATTGGGAGTAAGACAGCTATTAAAGTTGTGTTTGAACTAGTTGTGAATGTTCAAGTGAGTAAATAAAAGTGGTGGTTTGGTGTTGTGTGGTAACTATTGAAGTACTTTGTTATACTTTATTTCAAGCCATGGAAAACAGAGTAGGTAATTGTTGTTAGTGAATTTTGGGATGAGGAAAAATCCTGTAAGAGAAAGTGAAATACTTGGCACCAGGGCTAATTCAATACGGCCACTCCGATATCTAAGTCAATAAGGTAACTTAATATAGTAAGTATGTGAATAAAAAGTGTCAGGCCCCTTTACCGAGTTTCTTTTCAGTATTTATACATGGTTGTAGTGTTTAAGATAGTTGTCGGGATAATTATTAAAGCACATGGAAGGTTTTTGACTTGACATCTCCCCTAATATGTAAGGGTAGCGGGTGGTTGTGTAATATAATCATGTTTATGATAACTATAAACTTGAATTCAAACCAAGGACCTTCTTATACTAAGCATAAATGCTGTGTATCATCTATCCAGTGCGAATGTCAAGAGAGTTGGTTACGTGGCATCTTGGTAGACAAAAGGTAAAGTGTCAGATGAGCAAAAACTGACTATCAACAATAGTAGTTGTATATTTTCTCTGAAGTTGGTATGTTGACTGATAGAAGTTGTGAATGTGTTGTTTCTTGAGAAATAAGAGTACTGTTTGTTTGCTATGAACACAAAATTAAGTAAAAAATGACTAATTCGAGTGTTAATGCTAGCATTAGAGAAAATAATATTAATGTCGTCCATTAGGGTCAACAAACCTAGAATACCCTTAGAAGTTGCTGAGTGGTTTGATAAGATGACCCACTTGATAGTCGATTTAACTTGAGATATTTATGCGTTAGCGTCCTGACGTAACGAAGCCAACTACAACACCCTTTAGGATGCTCCTAAAGTTGGTGTTGTTGTCCATAATGCTCAACTTGCTCAGGGATAAGTCTCAACTTAACTAGTCCGAGGTAAAGGAGAAGGAGGCAATGTGTGGAGGAGAGTAGATTTGGGTGGAATGGAAGAAGAGAATGGGGAAGTGTACAGGGAAGTATAAGAGAGATCACATGCATCTCAAGCTACCGACCATTTAAAGCTTCAAATTTTGAGCTTTAATGGTTGTGAAGATGCAGATGACTATCTTAAATGGAAAGAAAAAGTAGAATGAGGATTTGTATAGTATCAATATGAGAACCATGAGAAGGTGAGAATTGTTGTTGTAGAATTATCAAGGTAAGCTATAATGTGGTAGAGAAATTTTTAGACCATGCAAAGATGAGATGGGTATAGAAAGGTCAATATATGGCCTAAGATGAAAAAGGTTCTTAGAGCTAGATTTATATTGGATACTTATTTGCAAGATACTTTTGCTTGATTCCATGAATGAAGGTAATGAAACCGCATTGTCGAAGAGTGTGTGCAAGAGTTTGAAGTACTTATGATTTGATGTGAAGTTAATGAACCTCCAACTTGTATGGTATCAATATTCTTGACTGTATTGAGGTCAAACATATGAGATGTGGTAAAACTATGGCATTTTATCACACTGGATGAGGCCATCAAAATTGCTCGGTGAGTAGAGAGGTAGAGGAGGAATGGGTCAAGTCAACCTCTAATGAGCCAACTTGTTCAGGGTAGTCACCAAGCTCAATGCAATACTAAGTCAAGCAAAAGGGTAGACGTCAGAATTGAGTAGAGGAGTTGACCGAATGAAAGTGAAACACCACAGAGAACTATTAAGAAAAGAGAAGGATTTAGATGGAATACTAGCTAAGTTAAGTACTTTAAGTGTTAAGGCTTTGGATATAGGCTATATGACCACCCAATGTTTGAACCAACAAACCATGATTATCAAAGGAGATGTCCTAGAGATTAAAGTAGATAGTACTGATGAAGAACCTAAGAAGAAGGTTAAACCGATGGAGGATGTTCTGGAGTACAAAGAGCTTATTAAGGAAGAAGTGTTCGTTGACAACCCAGATAAGCTGACCCTAATAGTTTGACGAGCCTTGAGCATCGAGCCATTTACCGAGGAAGAATAATGTGAGAACTTGTTCCATATCATGTACAAAATAAACGAGCAAGTGTGTGTACTCATAGTGGACAATAGAAGTTGCACAAATAGTAGATCTATTGATTTAGTTCGAAAACTCAAGTTGTTAACCTTATCACACCCTAAACCTTATAAACTATATCGGATAAATGAGAAAGAAGCCCTGTATCTTACTCAGTAAGTATTGTTACGAATCTAAATTAGGAACTATTCTTATGTTATCCTCTATGATGTACTTCCTATATATATGTCACATGTGTTATTAGGTTGCCTTTAGTTGTTTGACTGAGGAGTTAATGGGTTTAGGAATACATATACATTTGAGAAGGATGGGAAGAAAATCACTTAATCCCCATGACTCCAAGTCAAGCAAGTAAATTCCAGGCAAAGTTAGCTTAATGATCGAAGAAGACATTAATCCTAAGCTAATCCGAGCTCCAAGAAGCCATTAAATCTGATGTGCTAACTTTCTTGTTGATTAGAAGATTACTATAATTGAAGGAGTGAGCTGTGTTACCTAAGGAGGTTTAAGAACTATTGGATGAGTATGCCAACCTATTTCTTCAATAATTGCCTGAAGGATTGCCCCCTTTGTAAGGAATTAAACACTGCATTGATTTGATAATTAGTGCTATCTTACCAAATAAGCCTGCTTATAGGATGAATCCCAAGCAAGCAATCGAGCTCTAGAGATAAGTCAATGAAATGTTAGAAAAGAGATACTTGAGAGAGAGTCTCAGCCCATATTTTGTACCTGCATTACTTATACCAAAGAAGAATAGAACTTGGTGAATGTGTATGGATAATAGAGCTATCAACAAGATTACGATAAAGTACATGTACCCTATTCTAAGACTTAACAATATGTTAGATGAACTGAGTGGTATTAAAGTTCTCAATAAGGTTAACCTGAAGTTAGGATACCACCAGACTTGTAAGCGGCAAGGGGATGAGTGGAAGACTATATTTAAGACTTGACATGGTTTGTATGAGTTGATGGTAATTCATTTTGGGTTATCCAATGTCACAGCACTTTCATGAGACTAATGAACCATCTTCTAAGAGATCTGATTGGAAAATTTGTTGTAGTTTGTTTTGACGACATCCTCATGTATAGTGTTGATTTCTCTAGCCATAGTGGTCATCTTCGAGCTGTGTTTGATGTACTCCAAGCTGAAAGGTTTTTGGGGAATTTAAAGAAGTGTTGTTTCTACTAGGAAGAAGTGATTTTCCATATGTTGTAAGTAGAGGAGGTATGCGAGTTGATAATGAGAAGATAAGAGTTATTATCAAGTCGCTGACCCTAACCACTTGTGTTAAGGTAAGACGCTTCATTAGTTAGCTTCCTTGTACTGATGTTTTATTAAAAGATTTAGTACCATTGTTGCACCCCTTACCGAGATGATAAAAAAGAATGTTCAAGTGGAGAAAGAAGGAGGAGAGGAGTTTTGTTGAGGTGAAAGAAAGATTAACCTCTGCACCTATATTAATCCTACCCAATTTTAACAAACTGTTTGAGCTTAAGTGTGATGCATCGGGAGTTAGCATTTGAGCTATGATAATGCAAGAAGCCGACTTATTGCCTATTATAGTGGGATGCTTAAAGGCGCACAGCTAAATTACTTTATATATGATAAAGGACTCTTAGCCCTTATCCGAGCTCTTCATGTATGACAGCAATATCTATTACCAAGAGAGTCTATCATTTGCACAGATTATGAGTCCCTAAGATATCTCAAAAGTCAGACCAAGTAGTTTTAGCCCGATGATCAATTATGGCTTCACATAAACAAAGAGAGATTTCCTAAAAAGAAGAAAAACAAATTGTCAGCCTAAGTTGAAGGAACCTTCAGGATACTCTAAAAGATAAACAATAATGCATACCAATTGGAGCTACTAGAAGACTTCAAAGTATCTGACATATTCATTATTGTCAACCTTAGCCCCTATTGACTATAGGAAGAGCAAAGTGAGAACTAAGTGGATTAGATCCGATATCCTAATAATCCTAGAGGGGATGATAGGAATCTAGTCATCGGACCTCTAACTCAAGCTTGAGCTTAAGGGCTTGAGAGTATGGCTAAGCGTATTCTCTTGTTTTGACTAGCACTTGAAGAGTTCGAGTTGCTCCAAACTGTTGACTTATTGCTACGTCCGAGCCTAACTCTCCCATGTCTATCAATTCTTTATGAATGCCTACTTGAAGAGCATTTGGACAATAGTTTGGCTCGCCCGACCATCAACTCGCCTAATCTCCTTCCAAGTTACCCACAATATGTTCAAGTTGAATTTACCCTAAAAGAATCAGACGTTTTACTTAGCATCATTAGAACTTGACTATACCTTTTTGTCTGCTTATATAAAGCCAATATAGTAATCGTTACCCACATATCTTTGCCATCCACAAGAAGGAATCTACAACAGAGGCTTTCTATTCTTCAATTTTCTGTTATACCCTTATCTATTTCTTGTGTTTTACTTAATTTGGATAATACTCTTTTAGTCTTTTCCATTTTTAATAGGTTGCTCTAAAATCACGAGTATAAATATCCTTGTACAATGTAGTTGCATATCATCTTACTCACTATTAAATATACGGAACTCCCTTTTGTGTGAGCTCTTTATGTTTATTTAATCAACTTTTATCATAACCCTTAAGCAAGATTCGGTGGTGAATGACCTTATTAAACTAGCTCATGCATTATATCAAGCTAGTTCATGGGTCTAAGGAGGTTTCTTATTGTATTGTACCCTTAAGATTTTTTGTAAGATTTTGCTTGTTTCTTTTTGGTTTTCACATACTCCATCTTCATTTTTTAGCTCTCTACGAGTTGGACCTGCCCCTTAGATACGATTGACATTGTTTGTTCTTAGCATGACATATCACAATTCTATCCCAATAATAGAAAAAAGGATGCTAAGGCCAAGTTAAGGAGACTACAACGTAAAGGCTTTATCCAGGACTATGTAATAGAATTCTTTGAACTTCTCCGAGAAATTCTTGATATGAGTGATAAGGATATTAGGCTTACATTACAAGATGGGTTACAAGGTTGGGCTTACATGAAGTTAGAAAGGTAGGGAATCAAGATTCTCGCCTAAGTTATGGCAATGGTAGAAGTTCTAATTGAGTTCAAGATAGGAGATGGACCTAAGGATAGAGGTAGGAAGGATGGCCCTAAGAAGAGTGGAGGAGATATTGAGAAGATAAAATTCGATCTAAGGAGAGAGGCCCAAACTTAGGCATAGAAAGCAAAGGCCTTAGAAACCTATGGAGAGTCTTCCCAAAGGAGATTTTTGTGTTTCCTTTGTGCAAGGCCCCATAAAGTTAGAGAATGCCCAAATTGGGCTAAGCTAATTGCCTTATGTGTAAGAGAAGAAGCGGAAGAGGCTCGAAAAGAGACCAAACTTAGAGCCCTCAAGTTGCTGAATGCGATAGAAAGTAGCTCACTTTTGAGCCTAAAGGGTTGATGTATGTAGAGGCTTAAGTTATAGGTCATAAGATGAAAGCACTGGTAGACATTGGTGCCTTTGTCATCTTCATCTCTAAAGAAGCGACAACTAAACTTGGCTTAAGGTTAGGAAGAGCAACGGAAGGCTAAAAATAGTAAACTTTGAAGAGATACCAACAATTGGTTTAGCTAAAGACGTGGACTTTAAGATAGGATAATGAAGTAGAAAGGAAACCCATGTGGTAGTCCCTTTTGACGACTATGAGTTGGTGATTGGTATGAACTTCCTAGATAGAATCAAGGTTTGCATCATTCCCTTATCCAATTGCATCTTTGTCATGGAATAATTATGAGAATGTGTTGTCCTCATCACTCGCAACTTAAGTTTGATGACTAAATTGTTATCTACTATGCAATTTTCGAGGGGATTAAGTGGAATGAACAAACATTTCTAGCCACTTTATAGATAAAGGATGACGACATAGAAGTACTGGAGGTGCCATTAGTAATAAAGGAGATCTTAAAAGAGTTAGTAATTGAATGCTTAGGGAGTTAACAAAGTAATTAACAACTAGGAGGGAAGTAGACCATATCATTGAGTTGGAGCTTGACATGAAATCACCCTCGGCAATACCATATCGAATGTCTCTTCAGGAGTTGGAAAAGCTTAAGTAACAATTGAAGGAGCTCATAGATACTGGGTTCATATGACCATCTAAAGCACCTCATAGAGCCCTCTATAAGATTACAATAAGGAACAAGTACCCAATTTATGTAGTTTCAAGTCTACTCGATCAATTGAGTAGGGTAGAGTACTTCTCCAAACTGACTGGACTTGTGATCGAGTTAACAAGATAAGGTAACCAGGTATGGAGCATTTGAATTTTGTAGAATGTCATGTAATTTAACCAATACTTCAACTACCTTTTTCACCCTCATGAATCGAGTTCTAACTCCATTCTTAAACTAGTTTATGGTAATCTATATAGACGATATCATTGTTTATAGTAGAATGCTGGAGGAACATGTGTTAGACTTAAGGTAAGTTTTCTCTGCCTATGAGAATACATGAAGCTTGAGAGTGCTCATATGCCGAATAAGAGGTAGCCTTCTTAGTACATGTAGGAAAGTCACCTAAGGGTTCATAGGACTATGGTTCTAATAGAAGATTGATATTATTGGCCTGAAGAGGAGTGATGTAGAAGCTCATATGATGACTTGTCTCATATGCCTATATGACAAAGTGGAGAATTAAGCATTGACAGGGCTTTTATAGCTCCTTCCTATAGCTAAGAAACCTTAGGAGAGTGTTTCATTAGACTTTATTGTCAACCTTCAAAAGTCTGATGGGTATGGGACCATAATGGTAGTAGTCAATCAATTCTCTAAATATGCCACCTTCATACTTGTTACAAAAGAATGTCTGGTGGAGGAAGTTTCTCGGTTATTCATGAAGCATGTGGTAAAATGTCGAGGAGTATGGACATCAATAGTCAACGATCACAATGGACGATTTATAAGAAGATCTTAGATGGAACTCTTCAAATTGTTGGGATCATATTTAAATTTCTCCACCATTCTACATTCTTAAATTGATTGGTAGACTGAAAGAATGAATTCCTTACTAGAGCTCTACTTAAGGCATTATGTGAATGCTAATAAGAAGAATTAGGAAAGCCTATTAGATATAGCCTAATTCTCATTCAACTTATGTTAAAGTGAAGCTACCAAGAAGAGCCCATTTAAAGTTGTGTTAGGATTTCAACTTGCTACCCCAAATTTTATTGTTGTGGAGTATAGAGGCAGTAGTTTAGCAGCTTACAATTTTGTAAGAAATTAGCTAGAAGGAATAAACATGGCCCACACTTTCTTACCCAAGATGGCTAAAAGAATGAAGAAATTTGTTGACTAATGGATGAGAGATATTGAGTATTAGGTTAAAGATCTTATTATGGTTCAATTACATCTACTATAATACATAATTGTCAAAATTGTGATTTTGCTCATACGATCTTACAAGTTTATGATTTTAGGAGACTCTTTTGAGTTTACGATTTATAACCGAATTTACTAATTCTACATATCAAAGTTGAGTGGGCTAAAAAAAATACAATTAGGCTTTTACAAGGCACTGATTATTAAGACATTACATCATCTACCATAACCTATTCCCATTTCTTTCCTCTTTCTCTCTCTCTCTTAGTCCCTTATTTTATATTTAGTCTTTATTCAGGTTTTAGGGTAACAAAGTTTACAAAGAAAACTATATACTTTATTTTATATTATCAATAATTTAAAATGAGTTGAAATATTTGATTCTCTTTAATTTATTGCTTTATTAAGAAAAGAATGGATAAAAGTTTAATTTTAACTCTATTCATCCTTTTTCCACATATATTAGATTATATATGAAAAAATTTTTAATGAAAAAAGAACTTAATTTCTTCATATTTTTATTTCTATCATGTAATTTAAGTTTTGAATAACTATTATAAGTATATTTACAAATTTATTGAAACTATTTTATATAGGTTGTAGAAACGCGATTTTATATTCCGATTCTACAGACCCTCCAACAATTCTAGGTTAAATCATAAGTATAACAACTTTGTAAAATAAACTAAGGGAATGCTGCATAAGGGCCTAATAAGAAGGTATGAAGGATCATACTAGGTGTTGAAAAAGGTAGGGAAAATAGTTTACAAAATGGAATTACCCTTGCAATTGAAGGTACATTGGGTATTTCATGTTAACATGCTGAAGCCTTACCACATAGATGATCGGAACTCGGAGAGGATGAAGTCAACAAGAGCCCCAAATTGAGTACAAAGTTTATATGAAAAAGAAGTGACGGAAGTACTTTAGGATTGAATCATAACAGAAATTGGTTGTCCAAATCTTATTGAGTATCTAATTAAGTGGAAAGGAGTACTTGAAAGTGAGAATAGTTGGGAACCAGCTGGATTACTGTAACAATTTAAGTCTTTAATCAACAAGTACCAAGAAATAGCAATGAGGACATCGTTGGATTCAAGCTGGGGAAAATGTCATGGACCCTCAATCAAGACCTAAACCTAAGAGGTTCCTCCAGGCCCATCTAAGAAGAAGCTTAAGGTGCAAGTCCATTAGAGCTTCTAGATAGTAGAAGCTTCCATAAAATCCTAGACGATGTTGGATTCTTATATCTTGTAGGTAGATGGTACGTAGCATTGAAAATATAAGCATAATGTAGGTCGTTAAATCAGATTAATTTTATCTATTCATTTGAGAAGGCCAATTGTATATATAAGGGATTTCCGCTCATCTATGATCATTAGTCATTTGAGTAAAGTTAATTTGATTTTTAGAACTTCTCTTACTAAAACACTTTCTTTTTCTCTTTAGAAGTTCTTGTGTGTTTTGTAGGAAAGCTAGCTTAATTCTTTTTAAGATCCTTGAAGAGTTTTAGTGTTGTACTTATGAGCAAAACTAAACATTCTATACCTAATAAATGCCTATATATATTTTTATAGGTACAATGCAAGTACCCATAATATTTGGATATATAGTAATAACAATAGGTTTATATTTTTATGTATTATAATTTTATTAATATTTATTAATTACTCATAGAAATATGTAAGGTATTAATATTATTAAAACCTTTTTCAAAAATAATTTCCGTTGTCTGGGGCGGGGGACAAAAGTCAAAAGACGAATCCAAATCTGTATTGGTTGTCTCTTCACGCTGAACGTTGGTGATAGAATGGTTTGCCCAACTTTAATGTCTTCTTCGTGATAAAAAAGAAAAAAAAAATCATACTTTGCATTGAAACGGCCGTAACCACTGTAGTTGATATACAAAAATATATAATACCATGTCCTATTGGAGTGATTTATTGTTGCATTGGGTTTCACGTGAAATGTTTAATATAAGAATGTATTAAAATACTTTACCGCTACTTTTAAAGGTAATACGGTGTATTTTTTTTTTTGTTTATCTCTTTTAAGCCATAAAAGTTCTCCTTACTTTATGGAAAGAAGATACATTTTATTGCTTTTAAATGGTAAAAGAATTCCCAACTACTATTTTTTTTTCCCAAAAAAAAAAAAAAACTTCTTTAATGGATATTAATGCTTGACAACCCGTGTTCTTAGCACACAAACAAACCGACGAGATTAACTACGTTGTTTGTTTTAAGGACGAGAAAATGACTTCATTAAATCTAAAAGCAACAAACATTATTTTATCGATACTCCTCGTTATTTTGTAGATTCTTAGATCTAACAGATAGGCTAAGGCTCATGCCATGAAGATAGCGAAGAATGAAAATTGGGATAACATCATATTCGAATCGGATTCATGGAATGCTATTGAGTGGATTAATAAAAGAGATGTCAATATGAATCAATGTTCACACACGGTAAGAGTTTGTAAAGAATATTCTTCAAGATTTAATAATGCTCTTTCTTGCAGGGCTCCGCGTGAAGCAATCAGGGCTGCGAATTTGCTGGCTAAAGAAGGACTTCAGGTTGAGCAGGATCTGGTGTTTGGAACTGAGATTCCTTCATCCATTTTATCAGTTATTTTGGAAGTAAAAATTCCTGTTTTGTCTATTAATTCTCGCTTGGGGTTGGCCCTATGTGATGCCTCCCCTGGATAATATGTGTCTTTTGTTTGGTGTTGTTGCATTGCAGTCCCAGTAGGAATTATGGTTGGGTCTTGATTTTGTATTGTGGTTTGATTAATGAAAGGTTGAAATTTATCAAAAAGAAAAAAGGAAAAAAAAAACATTTAAGCTAAAGTTATTATAACTTAATTGCATTACTATTAGTTTTCCATTGAAATGAATTAGAATTCGAATTTCCCACCGCCTTTAGTAGGTTAAACATAGTTGGTAAATTAAAAAATATAAATAAAATCTAACAACTAGTAATTTCTTGGACCTTTTTTCCCAATAGCTTAATGTATCAATTGTGCCGACGTATATAATAGATTAGCAAATGAAATGTGTAGATGTGTATTTCAAAGTTTCTTTGAGAAGTTATCTTCATACTTTGTAGCACAACTTCATTATAAAACTAAAATTCGAAGAACTAAGATTATAAATGATTTTTGAGTCAAGTTGAGATAATATAGTACCAAGATTAAACTCAAAGTCAAAATTTTAAAACATGAGATTAATTTAAACTTGATCAAATTTGGAATTTTAAACTCAAACTAAACTCAAATTAATCTTTTAAAAGCTTGAATTAAAAGTTATATATATTCTCTAATCAAAACAATCCAAACCAAACTCAAATTAGTATAAATGTAATTTTGATTAGTTAAACTCATGAATTAGTTAAGCTAAACATCATAAAATTCGAATTCGCCCCAATGAATTACTTGAGTAGTTTAGGTTTAAACTCAACTTAATTATTATAGAGTCAAACTCAAGTACCAAACGGAATTCAAATAGTAAGATTTAATTAAAATTTAACTTGTTTTAAATCGAGAAGTATGAAGTTTCTTAAAGTAGATGCTTGAGGAGCTGCAACTAGCAAAGAAGGAAAACAAATGGATTCGACGTAAAATATCAATTACAATATGATGGGTAGATTATTATCTGATTTCAGTATAATATACATGTTTTATTTTATAACTTTCATCACATAGTAACTTGTGAAAATCAAGACTTAATCAAACACGCAAACAATGAAACTATTGATGTGAATTGTGTATCGCTTTGGCCAACTATATATATGTAATTTTTTGGGTAAATTGCATGGATGCCTCCTGAAAACTATTAGAATTGCATGACCCTCCTAAGTTTTCAAAAATAAGCACTTAAACCCTCAAACTATTATGTGTTGGTTGCTTTTGTGTACGACGATGTTGACATGGACAAAAACATTAAGAAAAACAAATGCCACTATTTTACTGATGTGGACAATTTGACCCATATTAAAAGATAAGCTGGATTTACATTTCAAAAAACTCCCCATGATCAATTGAACAAAAGAAAAAAAAGAAGAAGAAGAAGAAGAGATTAACTTACGACTTACAACAATTAGACATCACGCGATAGATTGATGGTTCTATTTTTAACACCTTCATTTTAATTCTAATTCTAATATGCATCCTTAAGAAATTATCCTAGGGGGATAGAACCATCTTTAAATATAAAATAATATTCTACTAATTCTTATCATGGCTTTTCAGTTCCCAAAAATTAGTTCCTCTGGATAAAGCTCCTAACCTATCACAATTTTACAGCTTAAACAGACAAACCAAGACTATATATCTACTTGTTTAAATGGATTCTGAAAAAAGTTTGACCTTGTGATATCTCGATAGATTTGCATCAATTATATTCTTTGAATTACTTCGATAATTACACATTTTCATTTAGAATTATGTGTAATTGTTGGTATGAGGTTTCAACTTGTGGCTTTTCACAAGACATAGAGGGTTAAGGCTTAGATATGTTAGGGAGGGTCTTCAAATGTTTATTTTGAAGAGTAGAAGAGAGATTCATTGTGTGGTTTTGTGTTTCTTTTACCGTGATATCCGTAGTTATTTTAAGTTGCAGGTAAGTTTTTTTTTTTTTTTTCTCTCTCTCTTTTTATTTTTTAAATTGAACATGCATTGATTTTTAAAATCTAGATCTAGCTTAATCCTTCAAAACGGGTAAAATTGTCCACATCAATAATATGGCATTTAAAAATTATGTGACATTTGTTTTTTTTTATTTTTTTTTATCCATGTCAACATCATGGTGTTGACAATTCAAATTAAACCCTTCTCCTTCATCTGTAACTCCCAATTTTGCTCTACAAAGAGGGCAAGTAAAACGCCCTTGATCAATCCAACCATCAAGACACTCTGCATGGAACACATGACAACAATTTGGGAGCTCCCTGATTTCGTGATCTAACTCAACCATATTTCTACAAACCACACAATTTCGTCCCTCATCGTCTTCTGTTTCTAATCCGCACGCTCGGGTTCGAGTCGATTTTCGAGCGCTCTCGACAAGGTGCTGACCATAGAGAACTAATGGAAGCTTCGTAATAATAGATTGTGTTGATACATGTGTAGGGAGGGGAACTAGCGACGAAGGTGGACGATCACCGTCGTCGTGGTCGAGATATACCCTAATTGTTCTACATGCTAGTGAAAGTGTGTTTTGGAGTGATGTAATAAGGTGTAGTTGAGAGATTACGAGGATGAGGATCGCTTTTACGTGGTAGAAGATATTGATATACGGAAGACTCACGTATTGTGTCGCTAAAGGTGTACCTATTCCGACGCTTCCGTAAAGAAAACCCATGGCGGGAAGACAAGAGCGCTCAAGAGGATTCGGGAAGGAAAGGGTAGGAATAGGATATTGATTCTGCGAGTCACGGATTGTACAGAATCCTAGTTTTATTATTTCCCATATCGCCTCTCCTTTAGTATTATATATATAAATATGAAAATAAACCGTGTACCACGTGTATAAAAGGTATATATCTGATCCTAATCCTAATAGAGTCAAAATACCTACTATACAAGTTTTTTAAGGTAGTATTTGCTTTTTAGTACAGTGAAGAGTTAATATATTCGATTTTTATTTATTTTTTTCACGTCTATTTTTTTCGTTAAGTATATATTCAATATGTGAAATTATAAGAAAGATTTCTCCTTTAAATTTTTAATAAGTGTCCTAGAATCATACATTAACTATAGACATTTTTGCATTTTGGCCATCTAGTCTATACCACCCAGCTTGACAAACCTGATTGATCCTACCAGATCCTGCCTATAATATAGGGCAAAAAAGGGGAACCATGTATAGTGATTCTATAATAAAGGTCCAAGGACTTACTAGGTCCATGGGATCGATTCATGAGTTTAGGACATGTTGAATACGTGGTTTGGTGTAGAACTGTGCAAGCGAAAATTATGACAGAGTGAAAAAGTAAGGAAAGCAAAAAATATGGAAATTAATGAGAAAAATTAATCTAAATAATTTTTTTTTTTAATGAAAGAATAACAAAACCTAAAAAATATCTAGCAGCTTTATACTGCTATATTATAATGATAACCTTGCACCACAAGATGAAATTTTGATAGTCATGAGAAAAATAATAACCTCACATTATTAATAAGAAGAAAATGTATCATACCAATTCAAAATAATAATTTTATTTAATATATAATCACCATCTTCTTAATTGATTACCAATATTACTTATTTATAAGCATGATAAAAACTAATATTATAAAAAAAAACTAAATCTTAATAAATATAGAAGATAAAAGATTTCATATTTTGAATAAAAGATACCTATTTAATCAAATCTTAAAATAAAAGATATTCATACTTGCTCTTTCTTAATCAATATTATTCTCCCTTTCTTAAAAAGATTCATCCTCAAATCTTTGAAATTTTGTTTCAATTCTCCTGGATTGAACACTAATCTGCGAAAACCAATCTTAAATTCATGATTGAATAATTTTCCATATTTCCTTGGCTTAAAAGGATTAGACTTTGATAAATGGATGTAACCTTAGTTTTGATCGTTCATAATGCATCCAGTCTTCTTTTTTTTTTTTTTCTTATCATAAGACTATGTTTTTCTTTGAATGCTTCATATATTTGCGATAAAGTTCTTTCACAAACTCAAATAATTCATTGTTTAGATTAATTTTCTTATCAATGTCCATATGGATATGATTTTGAATAGAAATTAATTTGACATAACCTAAAGGATGTAATATAAGAGGATTTGGAATAGCTTCATTGGTTTTCTCTAAAATAAAATAAAAAAACTTATATATTTTTTTCATTTAGCTCACCATCGATGATTTTCTTTTCAATCTCTATAAAATTATTATTGGTTTGAAAATGGATTGATCCAGTTATAGGTGGAACTAACACAATCTCGCTAACATACTTACAAAGTTCTTCTATCTCCTTAGGTATACTATTTGGATAATTTGATGATATAGTTCAATTTCAGAAGAACTGTACACTATACTAGTTTCTTAGACAATATGTGATACTTGAGTTATAATATGTTTTTCTTGCTTAATAGGTAATTTAAGAATTCATGAAGCATCAAAACAATGGTTAATCTATTTAAGTTGGTGACTCATTATATTTAACATAGTTATAACCTCATCGTCCTTCGACATAAATTGCTCAAAAAAATTGTTGAAAGCTGATTCCATGTTCTTGATATTTTAGTGTGTAATGAAAGTAAAATTTTCTTTGTAAGTCTTAGAAAATGACATTAAAGTTAAGTTCTAAAAAGAATAAGAATAGGCTTTGAGAAGAAACCTATTGTTTGGCTCTAATACCAAATTTGATGTAGGATAGCGAAAGCAGGAAAGATAGGAAAAGTACAAAAATTAATTAGAAAAATTAATCTAAGTAATTTTTTATTTTATGAAAGATAATTTTTTTTATTTTATGAGAGAATAACAAAACCTAGAAAATGTCTAATTGCCTCGTACTGCTAGATTAAGATAATGACTTCAGACCACCTGTGAATTGTATAACCCTACATTATCAGTAAGAAGAAAAGGAATCACATTAATTAAAAAATAATAATTTTATTTAATATCTAATAATTCTCTTCTTAATTGATTACAAGTATTGATTATTTATAAGCATGATAAAATATATTATTCTAGAAAACTAAATCTTAATAAATTTAGAAAATAAAAGATTTCATATCTTGAATAATAAATACTTACCTAATTAAATCCTAAAATAAAAGATATTAATAATATCATATTTACTTTTTCTTGATTTGTATCATGGTTCTTTTTATTATTATTTTTTAAATTCTCCCTGATTTTTCTCTCATTTTATTTATTCATTTATGTTTTTTTTTTTTTGTTAGTAAGATAGTTAGGGACCGTCAAGTCTATAAGTCTTCAAGAGTGAATCATATCCAACCTTCTAGACCCATCAACATTAAATGGATCTGGGCTTTATTAAATATGTTGAGAGTAAGAATCAACGGAGAATTATACAATTGGAATGGCTTGAATTATCTTATTTAAATCAATAATAGTATTAATCATAAAACAAAATTTACTTACTATTACAAGCATACTTTTGATCAATTACTATCTTTTGATAAATGAAATTTAATTTTATAGATTAGTATGAGAAAAAAAAAAGTAAATGAAAAGTATTTCTTGGGAGAAAAATAATAAATACAACTTGACAAAAGGTAAATTTAGTGAGACTTGAATGCAATACTTAACTATTTGGCTAAATTTATTTTCATTCTATAATCTGCTTTTTTAATATATAAATATAAAATCCATTTTATTTAATTTTCAAAAATTTTAATAATTAACTTTTTTCGGAAGGTGAAGATACCGACACACCTTCCGGTTCACTCGATATCCATCCACGGTTAAGACGTCCTTACCTTACCAATTTATGGACGGGAGGTCGCTTTCATTATTTATAGTTTCATTGATGAGCAAGAGTCGATGGCTGCCCCCCCGCCGGTCCGGATACAAAAGTCAAAAGTTGAATGGAAACTCGTCATCCGTTAGTCATGTATTTGCTTTCTCTTTACGCTGCGGTGCTGATGGAATAACAGTTTTCCCAACTTTAAGGCCTTCTTCGTAGTTCTGTAAATCCTGCTTTGCATTTGAGAGGGCCGTAACCACTGCAGTGGTTATACCAAAAGTACACCTCTGTAGGTCGATGGGACCGGTATAGATTTCGCAATTCGTACAAATGAATGGTACGTAATATCGTGTCTAAATGATCTCTTAAGAAACTTAATTTATAACACGATTTATTTATTAATTATATATAAATTTATAATTTTTTTATCTAACATGTTTTTAATAAATATATTGTATTTCGACTTATTTATTGATGAAAATGATGTAAATAGATTTGTAAAATTAATTATTAATAGAAACAAAAACGGGATCATAAATACAAATAACATGATCCTGAAACTTAAATATAAAATTACAATCTACCAAAGTATTAATAAAATAAAGTTTAACAAACATAACAAACACAAATATTCATCTAACACTGTTATATTAAGTTGAATCCTCGTTTGATGCTATTTAAAGTAGCCTTGAAACATATTAATTGAAAAACCAGTCAAATATGAAATTTTTTCTATTTGGAAAAAAATTAAGAAGCGTCACCATTATTTCTTTCGAGGAATTGTACACCTGCTAATGCGTTTCTTGTTTCTTCATCGAATCATGCTATTGACAATTGTATTTGCCACAATAGTATAATTTATTCTAATTGAGAAGAATTTAATAACAATTTGTTTTCCTACGAACACACAATAATTTTAATGTATATACTAAGACCAGAAGGACCAAAACTATTGAATTAAATTACAAAATTAAACATAGATCAAAGAACAACTAGAAAATGTAATAAGGTCAGAATATTGTTCATAAAAAAAAGAGCACATCAAAAGCATATAAATTAAAATCTTAACTGATCACGATCAATATCAATTTGTGTAACTTGATTGAAAGGGCGCACCCAGTGGCGAACAAAATGAAATAAAGATGAAAGAGTATGTTTAGTTGGGTGAATGGAATAAGGGGAGGATGAAATTGTAATTACGAGGAAATAGAATATAAGTGTAATAAGTGGTAATTAATAGATATTATGGTGTTTAGTTAGATGTAAATGAATTGAAATTATCTTGTTCACTTTGTAGAATTCAATGAGACCAGTAGATGAACACTTGTGATGCGTGTACAAAAAGTTAAATAAAATGATTTAATAGAATCCATAATATACTAATAACTAAAAAACTATATACATGAATGATAATTTTTTAAAAGAAAAACAACGAAAATGAACATAAACAACTTGAAAAGCGCATAATAATAAAAAAAAAGTACACTAAAAATATGCCGATTTTGACTAATTTGCTTCATTGAAGAAGTCACCTACAAAATTAATAATAAAAAAAAAAGGTGTTCTGGGGGAACTATGAACATAACAAAGAAGAATTTTTTTGTATAAAATGATGTTTCCTTATAACTAAGTGATTAAACTCCTTGTATATCAATTTAAAAGTGAGCTTTTCAATCCTAAAAAATCACCCAAAAGATATAAAGTGTTAAATACGTAAAAAGAATTGTGTAGTAATATGGAAGTTAAAAAGAAGCAATTATTTTGCACAACTTGATAAGGTAGAAGTGGATAAAAGTGATTGCAGATTAAATAATTTATTCCAACAGTAAATTGTAAAATCATTTAATAAATGAAAATTGACATGTATTTTGTACCATTATAAGTATTTTTTTTTTCACTACACAGAAGGATGAAGCTAGGTTTTAATATCGTGGAATTTGGATTAGGTTTTTTGTTTGAATTATATTTTGTTGGTTTTGTTTGCCTTTTAATTTGTCCTATAAAAGTTAAAACTGAAGCCATTTTTTTTTCCCGATAAATACAAATTAGCAAATTAAAGACAATTTGTTTCGCGAATATATGATGCTTTGCTTTTGATTTGCTGGAAAACTAAATAAACTAAAATGGTTTCTTAATTATTTTTGTTTTCTGTTAGTGAATATTGATTGTTTTGCTTCGAATTTGATGGGAACATGAGCTTAAGTAAATACAAGTTATTCTTCAGTGATTAGTATAGTTAAGCTACAATAAATAGGTATTAATATAGATATTAATGATGTGCAATAAACATACACTAATATTTTATGTGGGAGAGCTGACTTTTAGGTAATAATCCTTAACAGATCATCAACTGGTCAATATTATTAATGTATAAAAATATATCTTCTATCTATTTCTATTGATGTATGAAGAAATAGTTTCCTTTTGGTTTTGCACTTCCATTTAAGTTATAAAAAAAAAAATAGTAATAATAATAATTGATGTTGGTGGCTCTATATTAATTTAGTAAAGAAGTTTTAAACTCAATGTCAAAAAAAAAAAAAGAGCAATTCCAATATTAGTATATAGTGCAAACTCATGAAAATATAAACGTGCTCGTTTAAAGAGAGGAACAGTGAGCTAAGTGTTTTAGCACCCATGTTTCCACCTCTCATCATGAACAACTTCTATGTATAAAACATTTAGGCTATGATCTTAAGGTGGGGGTTGTGGTGGTTTAGGGTAGGGTATGTGCATGTGTGGGAAAGGCTATGAGGATTTCTTAGAATGAAGAAAAAAGGAGAGAGAGCAAGTAAAAAAAAAAAAAAGAAAAAGAACAAGAGAAGGAATGAAGTGAAATAGAAAACCAACCCATACTTTTCATGAAAAAACTCTTAATAAAGTGAAATTCTCTTGAAGTTAAATCAACAAGATTGGTTAATAAGTATCCTTAAATTACCATGGTCATTTTGGAAAAAAAAAAGAATAGAAAACTTAATGCATATGGATGAATAAAATAGTGAAGCAAATAAAGGCTATGAAAAATTCTTGGGAAAGAAAAATGAAAGATAAAGAATGAAGTAAAATAATGACCTAACCCGTGCTTATAGTAGAAAAGCTCTTAACATAGCAAAATGTTCTTGTAAACTAAAACCAAGAAGATTGGTAGATAAGTATCAATAAATTGTCATTACACTTATTAAAATGCCTTAAAGAAAAGGAAAAGAGAAGATATATTTAGAGTTACATACCTGTAGTAAGATTTAAAGTTGAAATGTGTTAAGAAAAGTGATGAAAATTGTGGTCTAACATACACTAGTTGAACAAATCTAAAATATAAAACATTAAGATGGTTTATTTCAAGTTTCAACATGGTGGAGAACTTCTCAAGATGGTTTCATGGTGAAATCGAAGTCTTCAAATCTTTGTGTGATTAAATAGTTATCATAAAGTTTACAAGTTGGAGAACTCCTAAACAATTACCCAATTAGTTATGTATGCCATCATTTCCACGTAGCTTGGCTATTCATTCCATTTGCTTTACTATCTAAAGTACAGAGGAGGAGTCTATTAAGCGTTGAAGAGAAATATCTAGCGAGTGTAATTCATATTGGAAGCAAGTGGGAAAAGACTGGAGAGAGAGAGGGAACAGTTACTAAAGTTAAATAAAAGTGTATATTTAAAAAAGTATACACTAAAATTGTGTGGAGTCGAATGAAGGTGTCATGCCTCGAAGAGATGAATTTGTAATAGTTCCATCATATAAACCATTCTAGAATAGCAGCTAACTTTATATCTGTTATCATAGACTTAGTTCACACTGAGCAAACTCAACTTAACCACTTTGAAGCATTCAATTCTATATTTATTTGTTAAAAACTTATGGTGGAAGCTTAGAAGATAATTATAAAAACTTGATTTTGTAATTGAGGTTTTTTAAAATATTTAAGTTTGGAAAGTGGTATACGAAAAAAAATATTTGAAAATTACTAGTGGTTACAAAGTTACATTTGTAAGGAAAATAATAAAAAATCTAAGAAAAGGGTTACAAAAGTCCACAAGTAAATAAAAACAATAGTATTGGTAGTAGAAAACTAAAGAGCCATACAAAGAGGCTCTTGTAGTTTCCTTATAAGTTAGTAAAACTGATTTTCACGACACAGCTTAGCCAATTCTTCATCATCCTTGCTTCCCAATCCCACGTTCAATTTTTCGGGTTTAGATGGTGTGCTTGAAGTTTATTATGAACCTGCAAGACCACTATAAGGGAATGAATAAAAACGTGGTCAATAAATAGGATGGAGACAAAAGTACGTATTCAACATGAACACAATCAAGGTTTTCAATTAAGGTAGTTAGATACCATGCATGTGTAAGCAAATGTCATTGCATGATATTGTCTGATTCGTCGTAAAATTAGAGAAAT
Organism: Lumnitzera racemosa; assembly: GCA_024138005.1. NCBI lineage: Eukaryota > Viridiplantae > Streptophyta > Magnoliopsida > Myrtales > Combretaceae > Lumnitzera > Lumnitzera racemosa. The sequence continues at coordinate 11,235,486 of JAMXBC010000002.1, forward strand.
TCCATCCATTCTAATCCAAGTTGAGGAGTTTGATATTGCGTATTATGAGTCTCATAGTTTTACGTAGTTAGTTCAAGGTAGTAATTTAAGGCATACGCAAAAGTGTGCCAATGAGGACGATATTTTACTAGTAAGTCCTAGGAGTTAGATGATGATACTCCACAGATTCAAATTATAGAAACATAAAATAATAATAATAACATAACTAAAATAGTCAATTTTATTAAATTATGTTATATTGTAATTTATCCACTATAAACAAGTAAATTAAATAACGAAAATTAACCGAACTTTAGAGATAAATATTTTAGGTACTAAAATTATAAAGTGATATAAAATATTATATAGAAATAGCACATCTACCTGGGGTGTAATTATTATATATAATTATATACCAAAAAATGTCTAAAATACCTTAAAATAGGAATAATTGGGTATAAACTAATAGGAAAAATCATTAAAAAATAAATAAATTTACAATTAGCATGTGGCAATAGCTTGGACATGGCTTAGAAGTAGGGGATACTTGTTAAATTAATCTAAATTGCCTTATAGACACTTATGTATGCTCTAAGAGTAGATATTTAAGCAAAATAGAAAGAGAAAAATCTTCATTTTTACTTTTCCAACCTAGGAATTGTCACCAAACCTTGTCTTCATGTTCATAAAGACGCAAAGAATTCTAGAAAATTTTTAGAAGAGAAGGAGTGGAAGGGAAAAATTTAGAGAAAATTTTAAAGGAAAGTTGCGCAAATCGAGCTATTTACGAGTACAACGGTCCAAAGAACACTTAGGCATGAACCACCACCACCATCTAATAGAGGTGGTAGTGGCTAAAGGTGCCAACAAGGAGATGGTGGTTCGGGATAGTCGAATAGTGGTTTTCTGATTAGTCGAGATTTTGGTTTGATTTTATTAAATTTTGCAAAAATAATAAATTAATTTAAAAAATTATAAAAAAAATTATTTTGGTGTATTTTTCCGTGTACTTTTAGAAAAAAAAAAAATTAGATTGTAAAAATTTTAAGTAGATTTATCAACTTTTTAAGAAATTGTGCTAAATCGATCAATTTTCGAACTTGTTTTAAATAACCCTATTATTATTGTTTCGAAATCAAAATTTTTCTGGAACTTCCCCATATTACATGTTTTGATCCTGTGAAATGATTTTGACCAAAAATATCTTTCATAATTTTTTTTTTAATTTTTGAGCTTTTAAATTTGGTGAAAATGCTATTTTTGGGAGCTTTTATGCAATTAACTTTAAGGAAATTAAGTTATACCAGTTCTAAAATTCATATGAGCCGTATTCTATTGTAGGAAATGATCTGGAGTTGATTGAATTGAATGGGATTTGAGATAAGTACAAATCATTAGTTATGGTATACATGTATGAAAGTAACAATAAAAGGATTTGGAAGTTTGGCGTGATATGGTAATTATGGGTATATTGAACCTATTGTATGATCATGTTTTATCATGCCTATAAACTAGAATAAGATGTTGGGGCGAGTTATTGGGAGTAAATGTATAAATTGATTATATTCAAAGAGTTCTTTAGACAGTTGAACTGGTAGAATGGGGACTTAATTCTTAGTTTAGATACTTGATCAGAGAAATAGATGGTAAAGGATTGTAATTACAATCTTGTTAGGGCCTTGTTTGAGAAGCTATTGGGTAAAATAAATATAGTTGAAATGACTTTAGAAACATGCTTAAAAGGTTAGTGGAGGAAGGGATTTAACTCTAAATATTTTGGAGCCCTATTTAGGAAATTATTTGGTGAAAGAAGTGAGATTGTATTGATATCAGGGACTTAACTTGAGAGTTGGTTAGTTTAGAAGGATTAGATGAAATCACTTCAAATATATCTTTAGAGGGTTAATCTATAAAGAGGGGATGTAATCTATAGTTCAAAAAATTGGATAAGAAGAAAGACTTAACTATACCCCCATTAAAGACTTGTTTGGGAAGTCTTTGGTATCAGAAATGTAGTTAGAAAGGCTTTAGGGACTTAATCTAAGGATTGGGCTTAGTGGAAATAACTTTAGAATCTTGTTCAAAGAGTAAATTGGAGTAAGGGTATAATTGGGATAATCTCAGAGACTTGATCAAAACGTTTAGAGATCAAAACTTGGTATGAAGCGAGCTTTCAAAACCTTGTTCAGATACTTCAATAACAAGTAGGAAATCAATACAAAATTTACATCACTCACCAAAGATAAGTTCTAGTAACATTTAAATTATTTAAACGAACTGATTTACATAATATTTAATAATACTAAAGTAATTGCATTACATATTTAGGGAAAAACTAAAGTAGACGAGACTCATATGCACATGTATGGAGCGACACATATCCAGGTAAGTGGGATTAGTGCTTCATCGCACTTTGTAGTATTATTTAATGATACTTAGAGACCTTAATATATGTCTTGATTATGATTGTAAGATAGTTACTTGTATGTATGTAATGTGTATGCATGAATAATGTTTTGCTATTTAGAGTGCTAGATTTTATGTATTGGTTGCTTTATGATATTGCTAGATTGAATTGTTTGAAATGACTTGATCACTTCGAAAGCAATCTAACATAAACTCAAATTAACTACTAACCTAACTTTCGTCACAACCCACTAGGGGGAAAACGATTAAGTTCCTTGGGTTGGACACAAACCCTTCAATGAGGATAGCAGAAGTAGTCATTTCCCCCTATTCATAATCGAACCAAGTGATAAGAGAGGAGCTTATGGTAATGTTGGGGACCGTGGTTTGAAGGTAGTCTCGGGCGAAGTGTGTTTCTCCATTACATAAGCCTTAGTTTGGTTTTGATCCGCGAAGTGCACGACGGTAAACTCTTCGAAATTCGGATTAGAGCAGGTGCAATTTCTCTAATATCACAACAACCCATTAATGTCGTACGATGGCATTTGTTTAAATATGTGTCGTATCTAATTAACCTTGTTTGAAAACCTTAGTTGCTCTATATTAGATATGTGTTATTGTTTCCGTCTCAGTTATCGAGCAAGTTGTCGCTTATTCCCCTATAGTTGTTTTGCAGGTATTCCCGTAGATATACCGGTACTACTTTAAGTTCCAAACGAATAGAGAATTGAGTAAGGGCGTGCAATTCAAGACCGATTGGTTGGATTCCTATTTTATTTATTGATTTTACTAACTCCTAAGAAAATTAATAGGATCTCTTGAAGTGAGCCTTTAGTTTTCAATTATTGTCACTGGTACTATATTTTGTAAACTTGTGGGTTTTTATAAATCCTTATTATGTTATTTTTTGAAATTATTCATAAAACTTGTTTTCTTATCAAGCTAATTGTCTTCCAAAAGTTATTTTAGAAAATAGTACCATAAGTTGATGCCACACAGGGATTGAATTGGATGACTCAAAATTGTGGAGTAGCAAAGGCTTGGTGTAAACTATACCTATGTTAGTGGCTAATTTCCAGTTCAGGTTGGTTTACATGGCGAGGCTGTTATGACTCCCTGGTTTAGGCCTTAACATATACTTGCGAATTGAAACAAAACCAACGCTTGTGTAATGGAAAATAACTTCCGCCTAAGATTCCATTTGAACCACAGCTCCCAACTTTATCACGACCTCCTTTCTTGTTATTTAGTTCGACTAAGGATAGAAAAATGATTATTTCAGCTGTCCTCATCAAAAGAGTCCATGTTTGGCCCAAGAATTCTAGTCATACCCATAATAGCTCGCTATGCATGCTAGGTTAGTAATTAGGCCGAGTTTGAGTCAATTTAATTTTTGGGTTAGTCAACCACTTTAGACAATCTAAACAAATAGAGTATACCGAACAAAGTATGGAGCTTAGCTTCCATATCAGCAAAAAAGCAATATTCTAGCATATGCGTAGCATATACACAAACTATTACATTACAATTACATACCAGAAACTTACCCAAGCCTTTAAGAACTTTAAAGAACACCTAAATGCTGCGAATCATTAATCCTATTTACCTAGATATGGATGCTCATTCTCTTCGTGTTCTTCTCTCACCTTCCTCTATTATCCCTAAAATTTAATGAAACTTTTATTTTAGTTTCTATCTAGTATACAACATGTATGTTCGTTTTGACATTTGAGTATGTTCATGAATTGTGTTAAGTAAGTTTTCTAAAGTTTTATTAGGTATTAGTTATGTAGTGTAAGTTTTGACTAAGGTTCTGACTTGGTACAGGTTATTGCCCAGTAATTTTTTACCCATATTTTGACTTTAGTAAATTCTTAATAATTATAGGTAAATAACTTTTTGATTGATCCAATATTCAATACCAACCATGTCTAATCTTCCAATTGCTCCTACATTTAGCATCTTCGACCAAGCTAAGTTTTTGACATAAGTTCTGACTTGGTATTTCGGTATAGGTTATTGTCCAACAGGGTTTTGACTTATGTTTTGGTTCTGATAAAGGTATAGAATCCATATACAGATCATTGGCTAACTTATTGTTGGACTCTTGGTGTGATTAAGGATATTCAATACCAGACTATATTCTAACCTAATTTCCGACAAAGTTTCTAACCAATCATAAATTAGATTCTTATTTAGGAAGTTTCTGGCCTACAATTTATCTCTAGAAATTATATAGAGCCTAAAGATAAGCCACTTTTTGATCCAGATCCAATTTTTAGTGCATTCAACATATTTTGCACCAGGTTACGTTGTAACGTAGTTTCTGACATAATTTATGACCCTATTGTGAGCCCTACATCTTACTACTTCACATATAATCCAACTTACCTTGAGTTCTTACTACTTCATATATAATCTACCTTATCTTGAGTTCCAAAACTTCAATAACTTGCATAAACAATATGTAATAACTTAACACTACAATTCATTTATACACTTCCCATTACCTCTTCCATTTAGTCACATATTCATTTGTACTTTGAGAATTTAAACCCTAAACTACCAAATACCTACTTAAACCTAAAAATCATCATTCCTAAGCTTATAATAAACCACTTTCATCTACTACATGTGGGTAAATATAGGTTGTATCATGATTTTATGAAGAATTCATCAAGCTCTTTAGTAATACAAAGCTGCCAGCACACTATTTATGAGAAAATGGGATTTTCCAAAAAATTAAATGATTCAATTTTAAAAATTTGACTATATAGCATCAAAATATAACATTTTCAAAGTATACTAAAAAAAATTTAGGTCAAAACTACATTAATTAGTTTTTCGAAAACATAACCAAAAATTAGTGTGCAAGACATTTTTCTTAAGAACCCTATACTAGCACTTAAAATTTTGAAAATCTAGTTTGAAATTTAAATTTATCATGAAAAAATACTTAGAGAAACAAGTTTCAAAATTTTTGAAGGTTGTTTGGTATTTTTCTCCAAATTTAGTTAAAGATGAGGCTAAGTTGCAACTCATTGAAACTTGAAGCTCCGGTTGGAGGGAAGGGTGCTTATCTACCAATCTTGGCACATGCTACTGTAAGCCTCACCACTAACCATTCGAGGTTTCGATCAGTTGAAAGACTCAATCGAATCTAAATTATAAAGTAAAGTTAAAAATATTAGTAAAATGATCATATAAGTTTGAATTTAAGAAAATAAGCAATAAAATAAAAGAATATAAAAATTTCAAAATTTAAGTGTATAACTCGTTATTTATTGAAAATGCGGAAAATGCATTCCGATAATTAACGAATCGCTAGAGATAAATTATATGTATACTAAAAATCATTAAATAACCTAAATAATATTTAGAAATATTTATTTGTACTATATATGAATTTACATGTATGTAGAAATACGCGTAATTACTTAAAATACGCATAATATGACAAATAATACTAAATAATTAAAGAAAATTCATAATTAATTAAGGAAAAATAAAGAAAAATTAGGAAAAATAAGGAATGATCCAGAATTGGGTCATGGAAACTGGGAAAAAATAGAAAAAAATCGACCAATTAAATTAAGACAACACAAAAGCCAAAAATTAAGGGATAGGGCCATTGTCTTGTCCAATTTAATGCACAATAAATTCCCTAAAAGTCTATAAATAGGAAAAAAAATTCAGAGAACTCCTTTGGACAGTTAGGGATTTGAGAAAAATAGAGAGACTCGAAAATTGAGAGAAAAACCAAGGAAAAAGAAAAGAAAAGGAAAACTGTGCAGTTAGGGCCATAAAGGAGAACCCAGATCCGACGGGCCACAAAAGAGAACCCAGACCCGACAGGAAGCTGGGAGTGGACGGCCACCACCATCACACGGTGGTGGCAATGCCCAGGTAGGCCGACACATCCATGGCCACCGACGGTGGCTGGAGCCACTTAAATCGGTGAGTTCGATTTCCAGCCCGATTTTGTGTAATTTTTTAAAAATAGTAAATATTATTATAAAATTATGAAATTTGTTATTATGAAATATTTTTGTATGTAGTTTTTAGGAAAAATATTATTTTGATGAAAATATGTCTCGTGATATAGGGTCCTTAAGAAATCGTGCAAAACCGAGCATGTTTCGGTTTAGAAATAAATGATCTTAGGAGTGTAGTTTCAAGCCCAAATTTTTTTTGTAGATTACTTAGATGATATAGAACAGTACTATGAATCCCGTTTTCAAAAATTAATTTTCAAAATTTTTAGATAATTTTTAGGCCCTAAAATGAGACATAAAATAGGTAATTTAGGGTTAATTAAGCAATTAAATGGTTAATTACTGATTTAGTGAATAATTATATGTTTTAGGATGTTGAAATCTGATGGAGTATGATACTTGTAGCATTTAGGGTGTTAGATGTAATTATTAGGTTAATTATGTAGTAAATAATTAATAAGGAAAAATAGTTAACTTTAAGTTAATTTTGTAAATTAGGGAAATTAGGAGTAAAATCTGATTTAGGATGAATTTAGACATTTTGAAATGATAATTGATGTTTAGGGATGGTAATTAAAGTGATAAAAATATTAGAAGTGCATTATGTACATAATAGGCAATAATGCATAATATGTAATTTTTGAAAATATAATAAATAGAAAATATTAGGATAAAAATTGATATTATATAAATAATAAGGATATATAATAAATCTGATAAGAAACTTGAATTTATGTAATTATATAAAAAATGTAAAAATTTCTCACATCAGGAGTAAATTCGATACACTAATAAGGATATAAGTGTACTGGGTGAAATAAAATGCTGACTAGGGGTAATAATGATATTTAGGAGATCGAGAAGTAATGTGATTAATTTCACATTATGAGTTGAAACGAATTTCTAAGGTTGAAATATAAAACATTACTTAGAAATCGAACTAGAACCTAATTTAGAAATCAATGTGGAAACCGAACCCGAACTTAACCCCAAACCTAGAATAATTATAAAAGACTGAAGACCTAGAGAATTAGGCATATTAAACCCTAAACAAAACCTAACAATAAGTGTTATAGGATCAAATGAACCTATAATACTTATATGAAAAGCTGAAACCACGTTTGTGTTATAGGGATGATCGGCGATGGCCTGAGCAAATCGAACCTCGAGTGAGTGAGCAAGGAGTCGAGGTAAGTTGGGACTAATACGATGCTGTATTTTGGAGGCTTAAGATTATGCTTGGTTGTGCTTGTTAGATAGTTGAATGTGTGCATGTGCTTGATTATGGGTGATGCTATAATTCTGTTTGTTGTTCTGGCACATATTGTATGATTTGTATGAAATAATTAATCACCCTAAACTAAACTTAATCAAATATACGACCAGTAATCATAATCGGACATACATGGCAACCCATTAGGGGAACTTAGGACTCTCCGGCCAAATACCGACCCTTTTGAAAGGGATAGCGCAGGATTACAAAATGGTCCCTTCTTTATCCTCAGTCAAACTAAGTGACAGGAAAGGAGGTCGCGGCGAAGGTGAAGACAGTGGTTCGAAGGTAGTCGCAGGAGGAGCAAAGTCTCCATTACACAAGCCTGGGTTTGGTCGTGAGCTATTACATTAACGGCAACTCCTCAACCCGGATTAGAGCGGGCGCAATTTCTTTAATCTCACGACGGGCCGGACAATATCGTGCGATGGCATTTGCTTGCACATTCATTGCACCTAATAAGTGATTGAAAACCTTGTTATGTGTATAGTATAGTTTTAAGTCCTCCATCCTAACTTACTGAGCTGTAGTTGCTCACATCCCTATAGACGTCGTGCAGGTGCTAGCTAAGAAGCGGCAAACAACTACTCTAAAGCTGGCAACTACTGGATCATGGGGAGTGAGAAAAAACATCGGAGAATAAATACATATTTTTAAGGTCTAAGTTTTTATTTAAGAATTATTTTTCATTTTCGTATGATGTAATAACTAGGAAATATACTATAGAGAAATATTGTAAACTTTAACTGCAATAACTGAATTATAACATATATATATATAATTCCTTGCTTTTATAGATAAATGATTTATTTAAATTACAAATTGTATACTTCAAAGTGGGTTAGTCATGGACGCCTTGTGTAGATCAGGTCTAAGATAGCTGTTGTAAGGCCAACTTCTATCTTAGGATGGTTTACACAACGGAGCTGTTATGACTCTGCCGCTTCGAGGCGTGACAGCTACTCCTTTAGGTAATAGCCTTATCTCGCTTCCAGATGATCATTTTCCTTAAGAACCCAAATATCTCTTAATTTGTATACTAATTTCCCAATTTTTGTTCCTTCGTTTACTCACTCTATTTTCTTTAAAAATTTTCCTCAATTCAAAATTGACTAAAGTTTGTTTAGGAAGGTTGTAATTTTTTTTTTAAGCTTACTTGAGTTGCTTTGATTTTTTTTCCAACTTTAGCAATATGTGTAAAGGTAGAGTTTAGGTATCCAAAAGAAATGGTTCCTTATTCTTTGAGGTCTTAATTGTTTTCCACACATAATAGCATGTTTCTAAATGTGTTGGTCATTTTTAAGAATTTTTCTCTATTTATTTGATAACATTTACACATTTTTCGGTATTTATGATAATTATAGGTATATATATTGACATAATAATTATATTCGATGTACATACATGTTTTTTATATAATATTCTATGTATAATATTAATTATATTACTCCTATAATTTATCTCTAAGTATTTGTTAATTTTCCTAAACTTACTTCTCGCATTACCGATAATTTAACAACGGTATAGTAAATTCTCACTATTTTAACTATATTTTTAATATTTTATTATATTTTTAAATTTCAAGCTTACAGGAACTCGTCAACTAATATTATGAAGCCCCTTGTAAATTTTTGACCTATTCAAGTTACCTTCTCGAACACTCTAAATTAACTATCGAAATTAGTCGTGCAAGTGTAGGTTTCATAGAAGGTACTCCCTTAATATAGATAGATAGATAGGTAGATCGATATATAGATATAGATAACTTATGAATAGAAAATGAAATGCCTAAAATATCCATATTTAAAATAATAATAAAATATAAAACAAAGAAATAAACAAGACATTCCAAAGTATACTCTATCACAGAATGTGAAACCCTAACTACAAACATCACAGCACCCTTAATTTGAAACCCTAACCTTAAGTTGAGGAGAAATCAAAGGAATACAATTTAAAGATTGCTACAATGAAGCCACACTTGAAGAAATTAGGTATGAAGTTTGCATCATTCTAGTTTTTAATCTTCGATTCACAAAAACGGTTGTAAAGTTCAAATCTTTTTGCATTTTGACCTTTGATTTCCAAAAGTAGTTGTTAAACATCATCATTTGAAGGTCGAATGTACAATTTGTCTACATTTTCACTTGCAATTTAATCATGAATTTGTTTTGGCTTTGTAATCCATGCTTCTATACCATTTGTGAGTATAGTAAAAGGCATCTTTCAACAAGATTATGATATTAAAAATGTGAAATAAAACCAATGTTATGTTAAGCAAGTGATGCAATAAAATATTAATTTTTTTGAACAAGCTGCAGGCTTATAAATTTTTTGTATTGATTATCTTTAATTTTATTATTCATCCGTTTGTTCAATCATTAAATATGATGTCTAAACTATGGTGAATTCTTAAACCTTCAATTAAGCTATTTAAACTTAAATTGCCTATTATTAATGGTAATTTAATTCAATACATTGTTTTTGCACATTGCACTTGTTGTATGTAGGCATTTGCTGCTAAAGATAGTGGATAAGTTTTGTCTAAATCACTACTGCTGCATTTTAAAACATTTAGTAGAAGTCCTTGACCTTGGGGGTAGACAATTGGACAATAAGATATTTCTATGTTGTAAATTTGCAATATCAATTATATGCCTTTTTGTTACTACTTGGGAAAACCATGGCAATGGTTTGTTTAAGCTATGCATATTTTTTGAATAAGAAAGCACTGGCAATAATTAGATAATCATTGTGGGTGGCATCTAAGAAAGCAAGGTATGCTATAGTCTCATGTTAGTTTTTTTTTTTCCAAAGTCTTATGCTAATATTTAGCCAAAGGAAAATATCATAAGAGAAAGTTCCTTTTAAATCGTGCAACATGTAATTCCCTCTCTAATATCAAACCATTTGCTGAATATTTACTAAAACATCAATAAAAATTGTTTTAGCTAAAAAAACTACTGCTCATATAGGTATCTCTAATTCTACTCATCTTTTCAAGGACCTTTAAGCCACATATGTATATATTGGACAATGGTAGAGATTTAAGTGTGATGATGTAATTTTATATTTCTTTTTTTCCTAAATCATGCAATTTTAGATCCTTAATTATGTTACTCTATAATCTATATCCCTCCTCAATGTAGAAATTTTGGGATATTCAAGTGTATAATCCTTCAACATACTCCCTATATACACAAATTGTATACTGATGAAAATAACCCTACCATTTACTTAAAATGATGCTTATTGATTGTTTTACAGCTAAAGACACCTAAAGCAAGACGTAAGGATATAAGTAATAAACTAAAGCACCATCTTCAATTAGCATAGGTAAGAGAACATATGTTACGCTTTGTGAATGAAGGTTAAAAATATAGGGACAAATTGGTACGAATAGTGGTGTATTTGTTGTCACTTACTATGATCATAATGGTCATATGTTATATGGAATTATGGTAGAAGCAACAAGCACAATGTACATTATCCATACTTGGCATGAAAATTTTGTAAGTAATGGTAGGAGTTTGGAAAAGGTAAAAAAAAAAAGATTCTCAAAGCAGTTTGTCTAAGACTTGTATAGAGATTATGCTGTCATGTTAGTGTTCTCTTTATTATTACCAACTTCACTCCATTTACTAAGATGGATTTTGTATGTTGTTGTAATGATGAATCTCTATTAGTGCTATTGTCACGCCCAGAAGCGGTAGAGTCGTAACAGTCTCGCCGTGTAAACCATTCTAAGATAGAAGTTGGCCTTACAACCGCTATCCTAGACCTGATCTATATGAGGCATCTATGACTGACCTGCTTTGAAGTAAACTGACTCGCTTTGAAGTAAACAGTTCGTAATTTAAATAAATCATTTACCTAAGAAAGCAAGAATATATATATATATATATACACTAGAATTCAGTTATTACAATTAATGTTTACAACGTTTCACCGTAATCTATTTCCTAGTTAATACATTATTCAAAAATGAAAAATTCTAAGATAAGAGCTTAGACCTTAAAAATATATATCTGTTCTTCAAATGTTTTTCCTCACTCCCCAGGATTTAGTAGTTGCTGACTTTAGAGTAATTGTAAGCCGCTTCTTGACCAACACTTACAACAACGTCTATAGGGATGTAAGCAACCACAACTCAATAAATTAGGATGAAGGACTTAAAACTATACCACAAACACAAACAAGGTTATCAACCAAATCATTTGGTGTAATGCATGTTCAAGAAAATACCATCATACGACGTTGACCTGTTCGTCATGAGATTAGAGAAATTGCGCCTGCTTTAATCCAGGTTGAGGAGTTGTCGTTAATGCGACAGCTCACGACTAAACCCAAGCTTGTATAATAGAGACATTGCTCCTCCCTTGACTATCTTCGAACCATTGACTTTATCCTTGCTGTAACCTTCTCACCTATCACTTAATTCGACTAAGGATGAAGAAGGGATCTATTATGCTATCCAACGCTATCTCTTTCGAAAGGGTCGGTATTTGATCGGAGAATCCTAGGTTTCCCCTAATGGGTTGTTATGTAAGTTCGATTTATATTTACAGGTCATATCTTTGTTAAGTTTAGTTTAGGGTGATCGATCACTTTATACAATATAAGCCAGAACAACAAACAAAGTCATAGTATAATTCATAATCAAGCACATGCACACAATCAACTATCTAACAAGCACAACCAACTATGATCTCAAGCCTCTAAAATACAATAATGTATTAATCCCAACTTACCTCAACTCCTCGCTCACTCACTCGAGGTCCAACTCGCTTAGGCCATCGCCGATCATCCCTATAATACAAACATAATTTCAGTTTTTCATATAACTATTATAGGTTAGTTTTATCTTATAACGTTTATTGTTATCTTTTGTTTAGGGTTTAATATGTCCAGTTATCTAGGTTCTCAAATCTTTTATAATTATTTTGGGTTTGGGGCTAGATTCGGGTTCAGTTTCCACATCGATTTCTAAATTAGGTTCTAGTTCGATTTCTAAGTATTGTTTTATACCCGAATCCTAAAAACTCGTTTCAACTTATAATGTGAAATTAATCACATTACTTCCAGATATCCAAAATACCATAATTATCCTTAGTCAATATTTTTTTCCACTTAGTACACTTAAATCCGTATTTATGTACCGAATTTACTCCTAAGGTGAAAATTTTTTACATTTTTCATATAATTACATAAATTTAAGTTTTCTTTTGAGTTTATTATATATCCCTATTATTTATATATTATCAATTTTTATCCTAATATCTTCTATTTATTATATTTCCAATAATTGCATATTATGTACTATCACTTATTATGTATATAATACACATCTAATATTTCTATTACTCTAATTACTATCTCCCAACATCAATTATCATTTCAAAATGTTTAAACATCCTAAATCAGATTTTACACCTAATTACCCTAATTTACAAAATTAACTTAAAATTTATTATTTTTCCTTACTACTTATTTACTACATAATTAGACTAATAATTACATCTAACACCCTAAATGCTACAAGTATCATACTTCATCAGATTTCAACATCCTAAAACATATAATTATTCACTAAATCATTAATTAACTATTCAATTACTTAATTAATCCTAAATTACCCATTTTATGTCTCATTTTAAGGCCTAAAAATTATCTAAAAATTTTGAAAATTAATTTTTGAAAAGAGGCTTCATAGCACTGTTCTATATCATCTAAGTAATCTATACAAAAGTTTTTGGCTCAAAACTACACTCCTAAGGTCATTTATTTCTAAACCGAAACATGCTCGGTTTTGTATGATTTCTTAAGAATCATATATCACAGGACATATTTTCATCAAAATAATATTTTTTCCTAAAAAATACATACTAAAATATTCCATAATAACAAAATTCATAATTCTCTAAGAATATTTACTATTTTTACAAAATTACAAAAAATCAGGCTGGAAATTGAACTTACCGGTTTAGATGGCCATAGGTGTGTTGGCCCACCTGGGCACTACCACCACTGTGTAGTGGTGGTAGCCGTCCACTCCCAGCTACTCATCGAGTCTGGGTTCTTCGTAAAAGTCTTAACTGCACAGATTGTTGCTAAATTTTTGTAAAACCCTAATTTATTCTCAATTTTCACCTCTCTTTAATTTTCTAAGCTTCCTGACATCCAAAATGAGCTTCTGAAAAATTTAGGGTATTTATAGAGATCTCAGGGAATTATTGTGTATTAATTTGATTAGATAATTGTTTTATTTTCTTCCAATTTACCTTTTATGTTGTTTTAATTTAATTAGTTAATTTTTTTTCTTATTTTCCTCAACTACCACAACCCAAATTTGAATCATTTCTTTTTTTTTTCTTATTTTTATTTATTTTTCCTTAATTAATTATGAATTTTTTAATTATTTAGTATTATTTTAACACATTTCACGTATTTTAAGTAATTACACGTATTTCTACCTACATGTAAATTCATATATAGTACAAATAAATATTCCTAAATATTATTTAGGTCAATCTATGATTTTTAGTATATATATAATTTATCTTTAGCGATTCGTTAATTTTCGGAATGCATTTTACGCATTTTACACATTTTCGATAAATAACGAGTTATGTACTTACAATCTGAAAAATTTATATTCTTTTATATTATTGTTTATTTTTTTTAAATTCGAACTTACGCGATCATTTTTACTAATATTTCTAATTTTATTTTACAATTTAGGTTCGATCGGATTTTTCAACCGATCGAAACCCTAAGTGGCTGATTGTAGGGCTTACAGCTGTTAATATTGTCAAATGCGTTTTAATAGCCATTCCAACATTCCCTAATCTAGGGCTAATTCTACACCAAAATATTGTTTATTACGATTTGGTTGAGGCTGAATAATTTTTCCACACTTTTCTAACTTGAATAATTTGTCATGCTAGTAATAGTATAGCTAGTTTTGACTTCGCTAATGTTATCCTAAGTCAATTCCAAATCTAGAATATATGTCACTAGCTTTTCTCCTTCACAAATTTAGAATGTTCTTTAAGGAGGAAGAGCTTTTAATGAAAAAAGTAGCTTTCGGCTCTATAAATTTAGAATGGTCTTTAGAGAGAAAGAGCTTCAAATGGACAAAATCAAATTACCAACTTCCAACTCTATAAATTAAGAATACTCTTTAGAGAGAAAGAGCTTTAAATTGACATAATCAAATTAGTAGTTTCCAACTTTATATATTTAGAATGTTCTTTCAAGAGAAAGCTTTAAATAGACAAAATCATTAAAAAGACAATAAAAATGAAATCTAATGAGAAGCTGCTTATTATTGTAAATAAAAGCAATTTATTATTGTTGTAATGGAAAGATATTTAGTAGTGAGAAGTCAAGAACCTAAAGACACGACTTCTTCAAAATAAAATAGAATTGCTACATAGAAAATTGATGAAGCTTAATTAAAGAATTTGCTTTCTGAGACATCTTATTTTTAGTAATGGAAAAAGTATCTCATTGGAGGAATATTTACAATATAAGTTTCTTTTGGAGATTGGTATATTATTAAACTTTATTGAAAATGTACAGTAGTACAAATATGAGTGTTTTTCGTTAGCCAATTTCTCAATAGAAAATTTTATAAGTAGAGTCATTACCTCCAACTAGAAACATTCTTATCCTTACATATTATTGAATAGGAAACATCCTTGTTCTTTCCAAATTTTGATGGAATAAAATGACAAAAGCAATCCTAAACTATAGGCATCTCAAAAGTTCAAATTAGGTAAACACAATTGAAGTTATTCTACTATCCAACCTTGTTCTATGATAGAATTGACTATATAAATGTTCTCCATAATAAATTGAAAATAACAGCTTGCATAAGCATCTCATAAGTTCAGATTTAGGTAAACACAAAAGCCTCATAGAGAAACATGATAAACACAATAGTGAATACCTCTCTAATAATGAAATATCCCTCATGATCTATACAAACCATAATTGTACTCCTACATCTACCAACAATAACCTCACATGACTCAACAACTATAGCATACAAATAAAGGGACACATGATAGTATAGATGCACATTCATTCACATAAATGGTAAAAGACCATCATATCTAATTTTTCCTTTCCTTGTGCTAGTACTGTATACATGATTGATGGGAACTATAATTGACATATCCTCTTGATCCATTTGGCACCACTTGTATGATTGCTTTTTGATGTTTGTTTTCATTCTTGAACTCTTCTTATATAGGTCATTGCAAATATGCTATCAAAAGAGGAAATAGATGGCCTTTAAGAAAATGATAATAGACTTAGTATCCAAAAATGCTTCTACGTAAACCAATTTGCAACACCTTACAGAAAATATTTCTGATCATTATTCCTTCTTTTGTTAATACACCACTTCATAAAGAAGACACTACTCCATCAATGTTCAACTCTCTTCAATTCACTTTCATGCAACATTACTTTATCCATCACTTTAAAGCAAAAAGATTATATTTACATATCAATTCCAAACAAAAAGTTTAGAAGAATGCCATACTGGACAATTTGAAATTTTTTTTATTTCAAAATATTCTAAAGCTTTTGTAATTATCTTTAGGAAATGATAAGACTACAACAATTTCTGATAATGGAAGTATAGTAATAAGTGCTATAACAATGTATATTTCATAACATAACATTATATATTTCAACAAAGTTGGCAATTATCTTAGGAGCCATCACCTTGAACCAAATAATACCACATTGCCTCCTATAGTAACATGATAATACAATCATAGTGAATATGTTGTCTTTTAACTAGAAAATTCATTGTAACCCGAACATTGTCATGCTAAAAAAGCATATAGAAGTGAGCGACTTTAAGCATAAAATTGAATCAGCAGAAATCCATGTAAGGTAATACAAAATTTAATCTAAATGATTTCCACTTTACAAAATTGCCTATAGATTTGCTCAAGCATGAAATATACCTATGTATATAAAAACATTTGATTACAACTTAGGACTAATGTTTATTACTAAATTGTTGTAGAACTCATCAAGGAGACATGTCTCAATATATCATTGATGATGTTTGCAAGGGGGATAAAGTATCATATAAAGAAGGTATAGCATAAAACAAAGAAACAATAACAAAAACTTGAAAAGAAGATAATGTAAGAAGATTGATAGTAGAAGAAGATAGCATGTGGAGGAGTGTTAGTATGGCAAAAAGGAGCATAAATTGGACTTAGACATTTGACTCTTGACCTCAGGTATGAAAAAGTAAAAGTTATTGATTGGAATCAAGTGGCTAGACCCCTGATCCGAGCTTAAGCTAAAGGTTTTGAAGGTCTGGCGAAGCGGATTCTCTCGTTCCAGCCAACACCCAAGAAGTCCGAGCTAATCTTAGTTACCGATTAATTCCACATGCCGAGCCTAATAACTCCCTTTCTGTCAGTTATAGTATGCTGACTTGAGTCATACCCTGTTGATAGCTTGGCCAACTTTGTTGCTTACTTAGCTATACTAATGATGATCACTTGCTTAGCAACATGTGTACTAGGTATCCCTAAACACATCCAAGCTAACATCATCTCGGAAGAATCTTTAGATCTACTCGGCATCAACCAAATTAACTTGATCCTAAGCTGCCTAGAGTATGTTTGAGTTGAATTTACCTTAGAGGGATTTTTAGCTTAGCTTGGCAATGACTAGCATGATCATATCAATTTATCTGCTTTGCCTGAGACCAACCACTAGCTACTAGCCATGTGTTTGAGCCACTATGTATTTGAGGCCCTACGTAATAGCATCTACTACACTAATCATTTTTTTTCTTGATTTTTCATTTATACCCTTTCAACATTCCTTGAACTATACTTATTTTAGACACTACCATTTTTGTCTTTTCCATATTTAGTAGGTTTTCTCTAGAATTTCGAGTATAAATACCTTCATATTTTGTAGCTGCAAGAATTAATCTGATATTGAATATATTACATTTTTACCTTTGTGAGCTACTGTGTTTACTCCTTTTCCTTTCTACTTTTTCCTAACCTTTAAGAAAGGCCAGGTGGCAAATGACCTCATTAAACTACTCATGTGACATATTGAGCTAAGTTTTGTGAGTTTATAGAGGTTCTTTGATACGTAATATCCTTTGAATTGTTCTTGGCTATTTGCTTGTTTACTTTTCCTATTCTTGTTTCATGCACTTCATCACCTTCCATTTTAAGTTTTCAGTAAGTTTAGACCCACTCTTGATATGGCTGCCATTATTTGTTCTTAGCATGGCTTATCAACTATAGTTTGTAATCTTTCTTTAAGTTGCTATTTGTGAGATGTGTAGTATATATGATACTTATTACTTCATTTAGGCAAGCTAGAATTCTACATCCAAATCAGGCCAGTATATGATAAGTAGACAAACTAAATCTGAATAATTTTTACAAGAACATGCCTTGGTTCCATAAGAAAACAATGATAGATTGAAACTTAACATAAGGTCTTGTTTTTCATAACTTAAATCTTTTCCTCCTTTAGTAATATTGCATTTAGAAATAATGAACATATGAATAATTTTCTAGTTAGCATAACATGTAGCAAGGCATACAACAAATCAAGGTGGAAAAAAGTAGTGAACAAAACCACAACATAATGGTAATACGGTATGAGTCCCTCAACAATCTTGTTGTAGCATGTTAATGTTAATGTTTTGTCTACTTATTGTAAGCCTTAAATATAACCCTGTAAACGTAGTATTAGGCTTAGCACTTAAGGTTTAAGGTAATCAGTTAAATGATTTGATAAAACCTAAATTATAAAACAAAACTAGAAATATTAGTAAAAGTAACCCCATAAGTTTGAATTTAATATAAAATTTTCAAATTTTAAGTATATTATTTGTTATTTATCAAAAATGCGTAAAATACATTTCGATAACTATCGAATCACTAGAAATAAATTATATGTATGCTAAAAATCATAGAATGACCTAAATAATATTTAAGAGTATTTATTTGTACTTTATATGTATTTATGTGTAGGTAGAAATATGCAAAATTACTTAAATTGCCCGAAATTTGCTATTAAATTGCCCGAAATTTGCTATAAAATTGCTAAATAATTAAAGAAAATTATAAAAAAAAAATCAAAGAAAAAAAAATCAGGGTGATAGGGAATGATCCAGATCAAGTCATGAAAACTAGGGGAAGTAAGAAAAAAATTGACCAATTAAATTGAAGTAACAAAAAAAGCAAAAAAATGGAAGAGGATAAGCTCATCTTGTCTAATTAATGTATAAAGTTTACTTTATAACCCTATAAATAGCAAGAAAATTATAGAAGCTAAGTTGTTTAGTTCGAAACCTCAAAAATTTAGCAAGGGTCGAAAATAAGAAGGAAATTAGTGCAGTATGAGTTAGTGAACTGAACGCACACATCACCACCTAGGATAGAACCACCACCACCTAGGATAGAAACACCACCACCACCACCCTACTCCAAATCGAGAATCTGGACCAGCCGACCACCTTTAGGCCGTCGCTGGTAGCTAGAAGCCTAAGAGTCGGGTGAGTTTAATTTTTCAATCGATTTTGCAAAATTTAGTAAAATTATTAATTTTTCTCAGAAAATTATGAAATTTCTTATTTTGATGTTTTATTGTATATAGATTTAGGAAAAAATAGTGATTATACTTAATCATGTCTGTAAATATAGGGTGCTTAAAATGTTGAACAAAATTGAGTATGTTTAAAATTAGAAATAAATAGGCTTAAAAGTGTAGTTTGGAGTTTGAAATTTTTCTGTAGACTACTAGGATAATATAGAATAGTGCTATGAAGCCATTTTTCTAAAATTAATTTTTGAAAAAATTAAGTAAATTTTTAGCCCTAAAATGATGAGAAAAATAAGTAATTTTGGACTAATTAAGTAATTAAATGACTAATTATTGATTCAGAGGGTAATTAGATGTTTAAGGAGGTTAAATTTTGGTGGGGTAACATAATCCTAGCATTTAGAGTATTAATTGCAATTAATATAGGAATTATGTAGTAAATGTGAAATTGGAATTTAATAGGTTAAATTGGATAATATAATAATAATATTAGTACATATTAAATCTGGTAAAAAAATTAATTTTAGGTAGTTATACAAAAAATATAAAATTTTCTCACATCGAGAGTAAATCCGGTATACTAATTACGATTAGAGTATACCAAGTGGGTTATGATACCAAATTAAGACCTAGTGTGATATTAGAATACTCGAGCTTGAAGTGATTAATTTCACATTAGGATTCAAACGTATTTTAGAATTACTCGTAGTTGAAACCAATTTAGAACTTAAATTGGAATCTAATTTAGAAACCAAATCCCAAACTAACGTAGAATTAATTGTTAGTAAATAATAGGTATATAAGGAGAATTTAATTAAATCATAACCTAGAATATGTATCGTCAAAGTATAAATACTAAAAAGGTGTATTTATATTATAAGATACATGGAGAAAAGCCAACCTGCAATTAACCGACCAAGTGACTGAGAATTTCAGGTAAGTTTGGTTTAATACTTCATCATATTTTTTAGTACTATTTTAGAGTACTTTGAGACTTAGGTTTATGTATAATTGTGATTGTAAGTAGTCTAATGTATGTGTTTGTGAATCTGATTTCGTGCTGAAATCTGTGTTATGTTTGATGACTGTTGTGCTTATAGTGGTGTGAAATTGTCTTGTCACCCTAAACTAAACTTAATCCTAATTGACCTAAATACCCTAAAAAGGACATACATTGCAACCCTTTAAGAGATCATTAGGATTCTCCAACCCTATACCGATACTTTCGAAAAAGATAGTGTTGGATAGCAAATTAGTCTTTTCCTCATCCTTAGCCGAATTAAGTGACAAGAGAGACGGTTGTGGTGAGGATGAGGGCATTGGTTAGAAGGATAATCTTAGGAGGAACGGTGTCTCCATTGCACAAATTTACATTTGGTTGTGAGCTATTGCATAACATGAAAACTCTTCAACCGGGATTGGAGTGAGTAAAATTACTCTGATTTTACAATGAACTAGACTATGTTGGGTGATGACACTTACTTATTGTATTGCATGAAAATAATTGCTTGATAATCTTGTTTGTGCTTGTATATATTCATAAGTCTTCAATTCAACTTACTGAGTTATAGTTGCTCATACTTGCATAGATTCTTTTGCAGTCTTGACTTCTGATTATTTTGACTGTTATGTTGCCTTACAATTATCTAAAGGTTAGTTCTCTTTTGAAGCTCTGAGGAGTGAGAGTCAACTAGTTCATGATCAAGTTTTATTTAAGGTCTTACTAGTATCGTTAAGACGAAGAACTGATACATGATAAGTAAATTAATTGATGGTTATGTTATGATATAGAATCTTCTAGGAATTCTATAGTAATGTATATGTAATTATATATATTGACTTAAGGTTTTAATTGTTACTGTAATTTCTAGCTGAATTCTTAATTAAACTATTTACTTCAAAGCGAGGAATCATTGACACATTGTGCAAATCATATCTATGATAGGTACTGGAAGGCCAGTTACTGTTATAGG
This sequence comes from Lumnitzera racemosa, assembly GCA_024138005.1. Taxonomy (NCBI): domain Eukaryota; kingdom Viridiplantae; phylum Streptophyta; class Magnoliopsida; order Myrtales; family Combretaceae; genus Lumnitzera; species Lumnitzera racemosa. The sequence continues at coordinate 11,256,728 of JAMXBC010000002.1, forward strand.
TTGGTTTACACGACGAGACTGTAGCAACTTTACGACTTCGGGGTGTAACACTTATCAACCTTTGGCTGGTTATTATTTTTTAAATTTGTGTAATAAATGTTGAACTGGGTAAAAAATCACCCTATGCCATTGAGCTTTGATCATTGAAAGTAAAAATTGCTGACTCATTCTCATATAATGTCACTTGATTCACTAATGAAATACACTAAAATATGCTCACATATCAATTATAGGCAAAGACCTAAAGAGAAATTTAAATCACAACTAACAAGTAAATCATTCAATCATTTGATTCGCTACTTGCATATGTTGTTGTCATATATAGATAGTCGGTTGGGCAAATTCATATTAGTCAAGAGTACTGTAACTATATGAAGATGTTCGCATATTTGTAACATATTACACATATCACATTGCTAACTCTGCCCCCTTTTCTGTTCCTCCGAGAACATAAATGCATCGTAAGCTAGAATTTTTACCTATGGAGGATTAGTCCTTCTACAGACAAAGCTCAAGGCACGACCAAGATAGGCTTTAATAAGTGTTTCACCCAATCACTTGACAACCTTCCAAAGATGGGAGACAACTTATTTCTCAATAATATCTCAACATTAGAGGAACAAATAAGAACTAATTCTTTATAGTTTGATTCAATTTCTATCTTTTGTCTCTATATTATAATAATTTTGAATTGGGCTAAAACTTAAAAGTTAGTGTTCTAGCTTAGTCTCACCTTTGCAAAAATTCTGTAGAATCACTATGCTACTTGTTTTGTTTCCTATCACACATAATTGATCGGTAAGTTTCAATAAAATTCAAAGAAAGAGCAATACCATTGATCTTTCAGTAGGATTAGAATTAGTACCAAGTCATGTGGATTATTTATCTAACTAGCTACTAGTAGAAAGAACCAATCACCAACTTAAATTTGTACAAAACAGTACTATGTGAAGATTGACTTGTACAAAACTATAACTCCATCTAGTTAGCAATATTCTATAAATGATTATGAGGACATCATTCCACAACGTAACCCTTATTTTTTCCAATTCAAGCATTAGCCTAAGGATAGTGGAAATTGGGGTTTGCTTTAATTTGTAAGAAAAGGCAAAGCATAAATCAAACTTGTAGTGTCCCTAATACATAGAATATATATATATATATATATATATATACATATGAGTAAAGGATTCTTCTTTCTCAATATTTTGATTGAAAAATTTATACAAATAAGCATGAAACTAGGCAATTAGTCAATTTAAAGCATCCAAAAGTCTAACTTTCCATCAGATGCAACTAGATGGATGATTGCTTCAACTAGTGATCTCTAAACCATCCTCCATCTATTATATGGCTTGTTAAAATCAGGATTAGCAGACTTCATAATTTAACCTCGGTAAACCCTACCTCCTTTTGGCCTCCCAAGTAACCCTTTACTTCCAACTCCCAAACCCTAGCACCAACAAATGTGATGAAAGCATCAAAGGAAGAGTGATGCGGTGGTGAAAGGGATACAATAGTAGGAAATTAGTTAGAATTATGAAGGGGAGTTAGGGTTTATTGGGATTTGATTGAAGTATTAGATGAAAGAGCAATAGTTATCAAAGGGTAGATTATTCTTTAGGTGACTAATAGCTATGGCCTTGTGTTCCTTTTACTAAAGGGGTTTCATGAGTTGTTTAAGGGTAAAATTTGTCATTTTTGTGTATGAGTGAGGGTAAAATTAGAATGAAAGATATCATCTTGGAAAGGAATCAGAATTCTTTAGCTTTTCTCTCGATGCATGAAGTAGAAGGAATTGGCTCTCCATGGAATTAGAATTACACTATAGAAAAGAGAAATTGAACAAAGTAATTAAGGGTATCATAGGGAATGCCTACATGGTGTAAGTGTAAGGTAAGAAAAAAAAGAAGAAGAAGAAGCTAAATCCTAGGATACTTAGGAGCTAAGCAAGTTAACATTGAACGAATTTGCGTGTTGAAACCATGACCTATTTATAAGATCTATCTAATAACATGTTTGCAAATGTGTTAATGGTTTACACCTAAACACCGTATACAAAAATAAATAGGTTTGAATGGTTCTAACCTATCTATTATTCATGTGAGATTTCATGAACAGAAACCCATTTGTAATCATATCTTACCATGCTCAGATTTGTGGATTAGGTCCCTAATTGCTACTCTTAGATTGGTATGACAAGTTTTGTGTTAGTACATTATTCACCGATGCCTGGAATCATAACTCGTTATGCTAAGCAATTATATCTTAGAGGAAACTTTCAGGATGAATGCTATAAAGTTAAGAATCCCAAAACTGAAGATCAATACAAATTTCATTGTTAGGCCTATATGACAAGCCTAGGTCCAAACCTTATTTCCATTAAATAACTTCAAATGTTGTCATATCCTTAAATCTTCTCATATTATACATGGCTCCAAGATCCAAATGTTTCTATTAGTCTCTTTTGAAGATAATACTCTATCTCTCTCTCTGACTCTCTCTCTCTCTCTCTCTGACTTCTGTTTGAGTTCTTCTACTATACGCAATTAGGGTCTCAAGAAAACCTTAATTATGATGAGATTATCTTTGAATCTTTATGCTAAAGATAGATCTGATTATTCTATTAATCTTTTTGTGTTTTGATTTAACAATTGGTTCAATGATTTGATTTTGTTGACTAACCTTAAGTACTCTTTGCACGAGGAATGTGATAATGGAAGGTTGATCAGTGAAAGAAGGTTAAGAGTGATGATGAAAGATGGATTTGATAATCTTTAAGTGTTAGCACAACTTCGAGCCTAAGGCTCAATTGTTTGTTTGGAGTAAAGATATTCCCTTTTGTATTTTCTTTTACTATTTATACTTTGATCCATTTACATATAGTTACAACTATGTAAACTATAAATATTAAACTATTACAGTTTTGTTAAGAACACTAATTGTTTGTAACTATTACACATGATTTTGTAGAACTATTTCTATATACATGACTCCTAATCAACTATATGATCCATCAAATGATTGAGTCTTCGGTAGTTTCTCCTTGTATTGTGTTTGTTATCCTTAGATATAACATTCACCAATGTAGTAAACGTCATTACTGACTTCTTCCCAAACCTCCTACGATGGAAATATTTCAACATTTTATATGCTTGTAAGAATATACATAATATGCTAGTTTGAATTTGCGCAAATTATGAATTAACCCTTGGAAATCTAATAATGATTTAGTAGCCTTTGTCCCTCCTTACAGCATGCTACCTATTTTGTTGTAAGATATTAGTTCCTATGTTTATGCTAGGGACGATGTGGTTAAGCAAGGCTAATTTTATAGTGAAGTTTACTTATGATGTAATTGAGTAGTTATGAACTTTTGTTATCACTCCTTTATTTATATGAATATAATTTCCTAGTTTTTTACTTTAAAAAAGGGTCATGGTTATGGATTATCCAAGATCTAAGTTATTATTTCAAATTGCACCCACTCGTAGACCTGATATGTCTTCTTTAATCATAAAAAAGGGAATAATATGAAGCATTCATTTTATATAATATTGTTATTATTAACAAATACATGAATAAAGGTACCATTTTCATAGAGTAAAAGTTTATTTACCTCTCATGATTGGCTTAGTAGTCAACTAATGCCAAAACGTCAACGGTCAATCATTATTAGTTTTTAAATTTGTTCAAGTTAATTTGTTGAATTGTTATTGAATCTTATAGCAATTTTTTCAAGTATGGGTAGATGAAGATATCATATAGAAACTTTAGAAAGAAACACATTGAAATTGAACCAAATTCTTCTAGTTTAATCAAATATGATAGAGGTTCATCCATTTAAATTTTTCTGTTTTCCCTCTCGCAAGTTGGACTTCCTAATTGATTTTAAATTTATTGAAATGCCATTAGAAAATAAAATAAAAAAAAGGATAAATGCTAAACTTTTCTCCAACTCTATAATCTATAAGCAATTAATTTCCTTTGTCTTTGGGTAGAATATTGACTTAGTTCTTGAATCAGGACCTTTAACCAGTTTTAAGTGAGAACCTTATGTAGTTATGCAAGATATAACTACATCTCCATAGAGAACCTAACCTTAACGCCTTCGCTCTTAGCTAAAAAAAGAAGGAAAAAAAATGACATTTTTCTAAAGAAAGACTCCTCTCTTTGGTAAATCTATGACATAGGCTTGTGCTATTTCTTTTCTATAGCTATAGATTTATCTTTCATCAGACACTAATTTCAACGTTTAATTGAATCATAAATTCGGGTAAGCAGTGATGGCGAGGCGATTGGGACAAAGATCATCCTTCTAGCCTTAGAATAGTGCAAAGCATATGTACGTGCATTTACTACCCTAAAATTTGTATAGTTTTGATTGAAAACCTAAAAGTGTTTATCTTTTCTACATGGTAAAAATGATATTAAGTAGAGAAGGGATATGTGAGTTAAAATGGTGTGTGTGGTTAAAAAGGCACCTACAATGAAGTATTTCCATACTTGTTGCGTTTTGATTACAAATAGGAGAATTTATATCATTGAAGACATAATTTTGATGAAATATTGCCAAGTTTTGTAGATTTAGATGTAAGGTGATAAAATTTTATTAAGAAAGCATGAACACATGTTATATAAAATCAGTTCTAATGTTTGCTCTTAAAATTTTAAGTGATCACCTTAAGTTTTAAAATTTGAGGCTAAGTTAAGTATTGAAACATATTGTGAATAGGGTGGATTTTTTAATCATTTATTAAGGAGTTTGTTTGAAGATAATTTAAAAACAATTGATTCAAGGATATAGTTTTGTTTTGGTTTGATCTTTAATCATGAAATGGAAATTGGCAAAATGTGTTACAAATCAAAGTTTAAAGGATCTTAGTTTTAGAGAAAAGTGAAGTCTTAATTGAATGATCAACCTTTAAATGAGTAAGTCAATATGAATTAGGGTTAGTCAACTAGCAATAAGAAGCCAGTCAACCAGTCCTTGCATCTGACCACTAAGTCGGTTATGAAGCCTATTTTATCCTTGCACTCCTTTTATATATAAAAAATACTACATACATACATACATACATGGACATGTGAGTAAAAATTGATATTAAAAGTGCGTAAAAGAATAAACAACTAATTATTATAACATAGATAACAATGTGTACATATATGTAACTAAATAAAATTTGGTAAATAAGCAAATAGTTCTAAGGTCTAAAATGTGTTTATAATAGGTATGTTAAACCTTAATTATAGGCCTAAATCTATTACATGATTAAATGTTTAACAATAAGATATATGATTATATTAGGTTTTTGGTTACTCAATTAATTGTTTTTATTCCAAATAATCAAAGTTTAGCTATGCAATTACTATGCTTATTAAGTTAGAATTTAAAGGAATTTAATTAAGGTAGAATTGTTAAAATATGGGTATTTTTACTTAAGCTAGGGCTAAAAGATCTGAAACTATTGGTGATTGGAAGGGCCAGTAGTAATGGGTATGGCATATTATCCTAAGTGGAGTCTCATATCAAAATGACCTAACTAATAGGCATTGATGCACTTAGTGGTTGTTAACCCTTAAAATATCGTGAAATAGATGGGCATATATTGGAAAAGCTATAGTTAGGTTGTACTTATGTTATGGGATGCCTTTATGAATAGCTATAGTAGATTAGTATTTTAATGGCTGATTCAATGTTGCTTTAGAAGGATGTGACTAATTTTCAATTCCAAATTTGGTATCTATATTTGCTTATAATTAATATATATATATATATATATGCTTGTTATAGAGTCATGAGATACCTTATGTCTAGGGATGCTTAGATTTATTATATGAGCCATTAAAGTAAGACATAATTGGTTAGATGTTGTGCTGTTATAAGTTGTGTGTACTTACAATGATGTTTGTGTATGTACATGGCAATTACCTACTCATATGCTTACATACTTACGTACATATGCATACAAAATATTCATATGCACATGCACACACATACATACATATACATGCATATACATACACACACAAACACACATGCATATGTGCACACATATCAACATACACAAATGGTATATTAATTGTGAAATTAAGCACTTAGCTATTGATATGTATTGAAGTTATCATACCTAAGTACCTTGGTTTTGAGGTATGACATTCATATAGTTGTCTACTAAGTCAAGTTCTAGTATATTTAAAATGTAAATCGATTCTCCTTTGTTTTTTTTTGGCATTTCTTTTCCTAACAAAACATATTACCAACTATTTAATGTAACTATCATCTTTGTTACATGACTATTGCAATAATAAGATACTGCCTTGATCTCTTTTTCTTTTTTTTTTTCTTTTCCTCCCAATTAAAGGAATTGTCTTGATTTAGATTCAAAGACCTCCAACTCTTACTCCATCAATGATTAGAAGTTGCATAGTATCTTATTTCGTAATCTATGTTTTTTAATGGTTTTTTTTATTTAATTATTTTTTAAATTTTTATTTGAGGTGATAATGATGATTATTTTATTATTGTTGTTATTATTATTATTAAAGCCTAGGTTCTATTCCAAGGTTGTACAAAATTTTCTCTAGGTTTATCATCAATCTTTTTGTAAGAAATGTATCTATTTTTGGATGAACTATGAAAGATCCCTTAATCTCTATTGTTTGCCATTATCATTATTATATGTACTTGTATGTATTTTGTTGAATAATATTTATGTTCTCTTATTTAAAAAAAAAAAGGAAAACTTTGAATGTATCTATTTTAAGTTTACTAAGTTAGTCAAAACCCTTACAGTTCAATGACATGAATATTGATTGTTCAATAAAATGGATGGGGTTTGATTTTCTCCTTCTTAACATATTTAATACATAATAGTTGGAAATCAAATAACTCAATAACACGCCCTGTAGCGAAACTTCTACAATATTTTAGTTCTAAGTCAAACAATATGGTAGCATTTCAAATGTATTAGCATTTCAAAAGTGGATCCAACTCCAAGTATAGTAAAGATAGCAAAAACGTGGAGACTGCATGGGTTTCTCGTTTCATTATAGGTTTTGCGGGCTAAAACAATTAGTGCCTAGTGGTATAAGCTTATTGGGCCATTGAGGCTTGGGCTAAGGCTAGCTATTTGAGAGCCCAGTGATGAACCTTGGCCCAGTAAATAGTCCATCGAACTTTAAGTTTTATGCCACTTAAGGTGTCTGTCCTAATTAGAATATGGTGGTTTAATGGGAAAAACAAGGGAAATTTTTTTAAATAGATTATAAAATTTTTCTTGTTTATGTTTTGATGAAATTTCCCAAAATCTTTAAAGAATTTTAAAATTATTAATTCTTTTTAAATTTCAGTTGAAAATTCACTCTAGTGACTGAAAGAACTCCCAAAACATACGCAAAACGCTTGCCCATTGCATTTTTAGAAAGCGGAGTGCCATTAAACCTCCATTTTTCCAAATTATTATGACCGCTTTTATATCATGCAAAGTCAAACGTTTTCAGTCTAAACAAAAGAAAATAATGATTTGGGTTTGCGTGGAGGAATTCATCTGAGAGTTATTACAGAGAACAACTCAAATTGTAGAAATAACAGTAGGATTCTCCATAAAATTCGACTGAACGGTATCGAGGGCCATACTAATCTATACAATATAGCTTTTTGGATATTCTAGTTCTATTTGTGGTTCGATGTTACAAGTTAGCCATTCGGTTTGGAGGTCGAATAAACCGACTTGCTTAACTCTAACCAAACTACTCTTATTTTTCAGTTAGTTTCTATGTGATCTCATATATATATATATATATATATATTACATATTTATACAATATAATATTATATGTATTAAACTGTTTGCTTTTCCTCTTCAGTCTAGTTTATATAAATTGAGCTTGTCTAAGAGGAATTATTATTCTTTTTTTTTTTTCTTGTTTTGATATCTATACATGTGATCATAATCTAATTGTTAAATTTTTCAAATTAAAATCTCATATTGAAATATATAGTAAAAAATTATAGTAATAGATGTAAATTTTATACATTGAAATGTGATAAGAGCATCAATTACATAGATTTGAAAGTATTTGAGTGAATGGAACCAAATAAAACCGTTTGAACTATACTTGAGACGATTCAATTCAAAATCTTGAATTGTTAAAAGCAATTTTATTCACTAAGGGTTGGAAACAAATAGAACCATGGCACCACTAAAAAGCAAAAAGATTATTGGTTATATGTGAATGAAAAGAGTCAAAAGCATGCGGATAATATTTACCTTCTATCATGTTTGGCTCACTAGGGATTTGAAGCAAACTGAACCATAAACACACCACCAAAAAATAGAAAGATTAATGGTTATATGTGAATGAAAAGACTCAAAAGCATGCATGTAATGTTGAGCCTAAATTTTCGATTGTATTCTTCTTAACTCAATTAATATTAAACCCTATCCATTTGATATAAGCCCTTGAATATAATAAAGGAAAAACTTAGTTTTCTTTTAAGAGTTAGAAAATATTTAGAGTTGTCACCCAATTGAGATCGAGAAAAAAGATTAGGTTAAAACCAATTGGGCGAATTGATCTTAACCTAATCATTAGTCTATAGGAAAACTGATTCTGAAATGGTTTTGAAAACTAGGAATGTTGAGTTCAGAGACTAACCTATTAAACCCTCAACAAGTATTATCTTAACTTTCCGAGTTTAGTTTTATTTTTCAAAATACTTTTGGTAAGAAAGAAAGAAAATTAATTTTTATTCACAAAGGAGAAATTAAGGAATTAAATTTACTTATTTACAAAAAAAAAAATCCTTATTTTACATAACCTATAATTATTTATAGGTGCTTACGTACCTGTTATTTAAGATCAAACTTCTATAATTTATTTTTAAAAATTTAATATGTAGGCTAAATTTAATTTTAAAATGGCAATTGGGTTTATATTTTTATCACTTAAATTTATTTTAAAAAACTTTGAAAAAAGATCCCAATTTTAAATGTTTTATTTTTGGAAAATTATTTTAAAAAAAACCCTAAATCTTTGAAAAAAGGTTTATTATTTTTTTATTTTTTTGGAAAATATTTTCTTGAGTGATTTTTTTATTTTTATTTTCTAAGGGAAAAATTTATTATTATTATATATATTTTCATTGCGTTTTTTTTGTTTTTTTTTTGTGAAAAGAAGAAAAGAGATAAGAAAAAAAAATTTGAAAGGGAAAAAAATAATAAATGAAAAAAATTTTGATTTGAATTTTGGATAAAATTCACAATTTCATAGAATAAAAATACGTAAAAATAAATAAGATAAGTAAAGAAAAAAAAAACAGGAAAAAAGAATGTTTTCAGTAACAGGGTCATGCATAAGTTTGGAACTAGTTTAGAGCACAAGTTCAAGTTGAATTTAGGTCGGATCTCGAATTTAGCAAGTCAGCACATGCCACACACGTGACTGGAACTGGAGAGGAAATAAATAGTTGAAGTGACGTTCTACAATGGTTTCCGAGAGCCTCTACGAGTGGTGAAAAGTGTTTTTGTGAGGTTTCTATTAATGAAACTTCAATTAGTGTAGGTGCGGTAGTTAATGGAGGTGGCTTGATTGGTTTCGAAGAGTAGTTGGGGTAATAGTTGATTTGGTTGGCAATGGCTAAGGGGTTGTAGGGGGTAGGACGGGTATGATTTGAAAGCTCAAAGCATGGGCTTTCTATTGAAGGTTATAACCATGCTCGAGGAGCTTCGAGCTTTAATTATTTCTTGAGAGAGAAATAGGGCACAACTAGTAAAGAGAGAAAGAGCTTAAGAGTGTTTAATTTTAGCAGAGATATAGAAAGAGGATGAGAACCGATGATCGTGGGAGAATGAGGAAGCTTTATTTATATACTTCAAAGCTTGAATGAGCTTAGAAGGTACCACTAATGGGCAAATCAAGCATGATCAGCCAAACTCACATAATCTTCCAATTTATGGAAAAGTGCGAGATTTGAGTTGATTTTGGGTGTCAAGGTTGATGGTTTTTCTTTACAATCCGAAGATAAGCTTCAATTCCTTCTTAGTAAGTTTGTAGTTGCTAAATCATATAGGAGCTTAAATATTTGGTTGTCATTTTTTCTTGATTTTGCAGGCTGATTTAGTCCATTAAATGGATGAATCTGGACAATTTTTTGGTTTGGAGTGTAAACTATGCCATGTGATCTATACAATTTTACTATTAACTTGGTGAAATTATATAGAAAAAAAGATAAAAAATGGCCATGAAAATGGATGAACAAGCTGGTCATGCGTGACAAAGGAAGGAATCTGTGAGAAAGGAAGGAAATTTCTAATGCTATCTAATAACATGCCGATACGTGGTAGTGTGGCTTTTTGAAAAGAAAAAAAAAAAAAAAGGGTCCTCATGCCTAAGTGGAGTTGAACCTTAGACCTCTCTATTAGTACCACATGACTAAGTTAGCCATGTTGGCTTTTTTCCCATTTACTTGGTGCAAACAAGAGGCTTTTATTAAATTTTTAGAAAAATTTAATATTCTTAATATAGTTTGGAATTATTAAATCACATATGTGCATTCTAACTTTATTTGACCATAAAAATAAAATGACTCTCTCTAAGTGACCTAAAATCCCTAAAAATGTCTTTAAGACCCTTATTTTGCTAAAAATGATTTTTCTTTATTTTTTTTTATATTTTTTAAATATTTTAATTTCTTTTTATTTCTTCAATTGGGAATCTTTTTTTCTTTATTTTGAAAAATTCCTAAAATTATAAGGAAAAAAAATGGGGTGTCTACAAGTAATATTTAACTCGAACTTCTATTATTTATAATTTTTCATTGGTAATACTTCTTGACCATTTATATTTTATCATTGTGTCATTTAAATCTTTTTGCTAACAAAAATTACTTCTTTATTTATGCATGGATGCAAGAATTCAATAGTTTAGTATTATATACATGAAGTGTAAATTACACGCTTAACGTGGTAAGAGATGAGTGCTGTGACTTGAAATAACACTTTAAGTAGGATGAGATAGAGAAGGATTAGAGAGGAGGAACTAATGGTCTTAGTATGCCTGTGTATTCAAATAATAGTTGAAGGAACTTGAAAATTTCAATTTTACAATGCTCAATCTCTATAGTAGTGATAGTTTGAAATCTAGAAACTCCAATCTTCTAGTAACCTTTGAGATTAGAAATTTGACATGTTTCGCCCATTAAGAGAAGAGTTAGATGGTGTTTACGAAGTTTAGCAATTGATAACCACCACCGAATGGTTTTATTAATAGATGATCAAAGAAAAAAAAAAAGGTTTTTTAGAAACATTAATGGGCTTTTAAAAGAGATGTATAAACTTAATAGCCTCTTCACAGATTTGTTGAGTAGATAAGTTGGCTAAAAAAGGTTAAGAGTAGACAAACTTGCTTTTAATGGATTCCATTTTGAGCCTATCTATCTAAAATTCCATAAATCATCCCAAATATAAGCTTAATAATTTAGATCACATTACTCATTCCAAATATTTAGCTCAAAATTTATTTTTGGGCCTAACCTATTTTCAATATATTTGCAATTTAGCCCATGTATCCAAGAGACACGGCTTTTATACACAAAATTGTACGTGTGATGGAATTGCTACCCTTGCATTATGGATTGCAACTTTCTTCCAGACTTGATATGAAAAAAAAAAAAAAAAAATTCCATCCTTATCATGTAAGTTGCATCTAAATTTGAAAGGTTGAGATTCTTTTTAAATGTCATAACAAATCGTATAAATATTATTAATATCATTGACGATTGTATAAAGTCAGCATGTAATATGCATTTATACAAGTCAAACAATAGTATATATACACAGCATATTTATAAAAATTATTGAAATATTAACCGTGATAAATTTTTAAGTAAATGTATTGTTTTTCAATAAGATATATTTTAAAACAAAATCCGTATACATCATTACAATTGTACTACTTTACCCCAATATAGGAGGCTTTGTTCTATAAAAAAAAAAAAATTTCCTTTGACACCCTTTTCTTTCCGTTTCTCTCAATATTTCTTTCCAATTATATACTTTCCTTTATTTTACGTACTTCCCTTGACCTTTCAGAGCATATTAGTGGTGATTGAGAAGAACGGTATTGGACATTAGATATGTATAGAATAGAACGACCTCGTTTTTCTCGATTCTCTTGGATGTTGCAGATCATATGTTTCAAAGCAACGAGCACATGGTTGGAGTTGTGTTGTTTAAATCTTAATCAAGAGCTTCTGGCCTTGTTTATTTCACTTGTTTGAGTCACATGTCAAATTTCGCACGTCATATTTGATCTTATTTAGCAAAATTAAGCATATCTCACAATGTCCTCCTTTGATATGCTCTGCGCTGACCTTATCATGTATAGTCAATGTCTTTTGTTTCGATCCCACGTTGGAAAATAACATGGAAAAAATGTAACACCTAAATTTAAATAGTTCTTTCACCTAATAGGTTAATCTTTTGGATTAGATTATTCCCTCATACCTAAATTATAACATTTGATGCTTTTATTAAAAAATTAACCTTACGGAAAGAGCAGTTTAAAAAAGGAGCGACTTGAAAAAAAATTACTTAACAAAAAGTTATTTGGTAAAGTAAAGTAGATGATGATGTTAATCCTATCTCACTTATCAAATTAGTCTTTTGAGTTAGACCCCCCTTTACACTTTAGTAGTAGTATCTTTCTTCTATGTCTTGGTGTGCCATCACTTATTCTGCTTTGATTTCCTCTGTTTGTTTTGTTTACTTCCAGTTTTAGTTGTTACTTACCAAAAATGTAGCGTATTGACACTAACTAATCATTTTTAGTTTTGGTTTTTTCTTGTTTTTCAGCTTTTTATCGTACAGTCTAAACTTTTGTTTGCTCTAAGAATGTTAAATAACCTCAATAAACTAATTTAGGAAACTGCTTTATCTCGACAACGATCGTGATTTTGAGCAGTCCAATGAAATAAAACTTTCCGGTAAATTGAGTAAACAAAATTACAAAGAGAAGTCCGCACAACAATCCACAAATGTGATAGAAATTCTTGCCAAGCTTTCGGTAGCGATGAAGTGGTTTCTTATCCTCCAATACACGCAATTGAAATTAGTATCACTATTATCTTATGAAAATTATATTTATTACTCAACACATATAGAAATTTGATCTCACAACCATACTATTTTGATTTCATTTGGAGAGGTTAGTACGAAAATTACCTTGTCAAAAAGCATAAATTTATAGATATGAAGTAGATTGAATTTTGATAATCTAAAATTGTTTCCCTAAAATCATTTTTTAAAGATGCAGTTACGTATAACCAATAATTGATATTATAAGAAAAAAAAATATCTTATCAAAAAGCATAAATTTATAGATATGGAGTAGACTAGATTTTGATAATCTAAAATTACTTCTCTAAGATCATCTCCTTAAAATGTATTCATATATAATCGATGGTTGATATTATAAGAAAAAAAATGATTTCTATTGTTGTATGGTTTTTGGATTATTTCTTTCCTGTAAAGTATAAAGAACTATAGAATATCGAGGTTAGTTTGACATGACCACTCTAATGTCTAAGTTAATAAAATAAATTTTGTAAGAAAAATAAAGTGAGTAGTGATGGGGTTCAATCCCTTCTTACAGTGTTTCTTCTCTGTATTAATGGACAAATGTCGAGTGATTGAAATAGCCATTAATTGCATGATTATTGGGGACACGTGGAGACCTTTCGATGTGGTATATTTCTCAAATATAAGAATAGTAAGCAGTTATGTAATATAACCTAAGTGATAACTATTCACGCCACTTTCTTTAATATCAAATTAAATACAAATCTATGTTAATCAGCGTTAACCAAGAAGTTAATTACTTGGCATGTCAGCTGCTGAGTGGATGAGTGAATGAAATTCAACTATCAAAAGCCTCATGATAACATTACATGATATTTTGAAAATCGAGATAATCTCAACTATTGAATTTGTATTTTAGCTAAAGTATTTTGGACAATCCATTTCCAAAGTAGACCATTATATTTATTAATTAAAACTTTCTTTGCTCCTTTGTAAACTTGGATGTAGCAATGAGAATCCTCGATTGAGGGAGCATGAGCAATCTTCTTACTATATAATTGAAGCAATTTGCCTCTGCAGTTGGAGAGCAATGAAAAAGAATGATCGAATAATAAACTTTATAGGGATCGTGTTCTATCTGTGCTACAAGTTTTGACATAATTTTATAGCATAGAGCTCATGTTTTTCTTTATGTCGTTGGTTTCTAGTTGACACAACATTGGTGAATTGAGGATCACTATTTGATAGGCCTCTCTGATTTTAGGTTTATTTGGGGTGTCATATTCTAATGATGCTCTTAAAGTTTATCACTGATGCAAGTTATAGTTAAAATGTCAACTTTTATTTGTTGAATAACTCATTTAGAAGAAACGTAGTCATCCATCTCTTTTTGCTCTATCTTAATTCCTTTTAAAGATAATTGGAGCCAAAAGTTGATCTAAAACCCTAAGGGCGGTTGTTTAGGCGCTAACTACCTCTCTTCCGCCACCTTATCCCCCCACCCTTACCGTATCTTCCTCCTCTTCTAATCTACGTTTTCAAGTTCCCTTTCATTTTCCTATCCTCAATTCACTTTGAAGACTTTCTAAATTTCTTCTTCTTTCCATATTTCACTGTTGTCTCTCTTAATACTCTACTTACTATTTTGGGTAAGGTATCAAAGATGGAGTGCAATGGTTTAAGGGAAACGAGATAGTTAAATAATAAGGTCCAATCTTCAAGGTTTCGTTTTTGGTTTTTACTTTATTTTGTTTATGTGTTTTTTGTTGCCTTAGAAACCTTCTTTCGATTAGGGTTTTTGTTTTTCATTCTCATAAGAGAAGTAGTCTTATAAAAGGGATGTCTCAGCTCTTATTTGTAAAAAGGATGTGTCTAGTGAATATTAGGAATATAAGGACTTTTCTCCTCTTAAGATGCGGCGATAACCTTCTCCTTTCAAGATCCAATAGTGATTAGAGGTGTGCAAATGGGCTTTGGCTCACAAGTCGACCCATTTAACCTGTCCTCAAAACGAGTTAGGGTCAGGATTTTTTAACTCGTTTAAAAGTGGGCCAAATTAGCCCAACCCGTTTAACCCATAGGTCAAAGTGGGCTGGTTTGAGTCAGTTCGTTTAATAAATTTATGCTTTTAACCTGCGGACCGGCCCGTTTAACTCGCTTTTTAAGCAGGTAAGGGCCAACATTTTTTAGCCCGTTTGAAAGTGGGCCAAATGAGCCTAGCCCATTTAACCCATGGGCCAAAGTAGGTCGGGTCAGGTTGACCCGTTTAACCCATTTGCATACCTCTAATAGTGACTATCAGGATTGTTAGACCCTATCTTTTTATCTGGTTATTGACATTTCATAATATTGTGACGATCTTATGATGCAATTTATTATGTTCTTCGGGAAAAAAAAAAAAGAAAAAAGAAAAAGAAAAAACTTATGTAGAAATGTTATCCTTGCTTTCTGGTTCATGGGATTGCTTATATCCTTATTGTCACAGTTGGGTGGAATTCCCATATTCAAGATATTTCTAATATATATTGTTTCTCCTATGGGAAGGGTAGTTTTCTTGAAGCTAATCGTGGAATTCACGGGGATGAGAATCGGAAGATACACGACTGAAAAATGCTAACTTTAAATATTCCTCATTATCATTTATCCTATTATTTTCATGTGAACTTTGAGATAGACATTTTTCTAGTATTGGAAACTTTATCTCCGGTTTGTTGGAATTTAGACTTAATTCATGTGCAATTATGGGATTGATGTGTTTGGGCATGTGGACACACATGCAACTGTGTAAAAATGGTTATATGTTTATCACAAATAAATTAAGTTATTGGCCCTAGATTAGTAATTAAATTCTTATATTAATGGGTCTTGTCATTTTTTAAAAATATGGGTTATAAATATAAAATATGTATATGTGTAAATACCTTAAACTACTACTGATACTAGGTGAGGTTTTTTAGAAGCCAAGCCCATATGTTTAAAGCTAAGGTTATAGTCTCTAGCTGTGTGCTCTCTCTCTCTATATATATTAGACTCCATTTGATTCACGTTATAAGTTCCCTATGGCTCAAAGAGAGAGTACAGTAACTAGAAACCATCCACCCATGTACCTGTTGTGAATAAGTGGAACAAGGTATGCTTCTGCTTTATCTCAAATCGAATAATTTCCCTTGTAAGGTTATTTGATTTGGGTATTAGGATTTGAAGATTTTCTTCGATAATTTTATTGATACATGATCGGGTATTAGTATTTGAAGATTTTTTTTAATAATTCTATCAATTGGTATTAGAGTCATCCTTATATTAGGGATTATTCGATTTTGATGTTAAAATGGTTATAGTTTCGGTGTGTTTTTGTTAATTCATATACGTAATGTACATAACCGTTGGTTTTGCATTCACCGTTGGTTTTGTTAAGTTTTTTCCTTTTTTTATTTTTTTTTCGCCGCTGGTCTCGTAATGGACATCACTGTTCGTTTCACAAAGGGCATAAATTTATCATATTAGATAATGTTTCGGTGGTGTTTTTCTATTGATGAATATTCGTCAGATTCACTTCTGTATTCCATGAGTATTGTTTTATCAATTCCTCTTCCCAAGTTTGTCCTCGTCTGGAGTCGGATCTGAGATATTTCATATTAAGAGAATATGGGATTTGACGAGAATATTATTGAATTAGGATTTGGAATTTTTTTTTTTTGTTGATTCGTTTTTATTTTTAACCCATGGAACAAGTTTCGTAACATAACCTTTGTTGGTTTCGTTGGACTCCTATCTGTACGTGATAAAAATCTTTTGAAGCTTCAATGTTTAAATCTGAACAATTGGTATCATGTTGGTAAATTTACGGCTTGATTCCGACGATGGATTTAGTATTCTTCCATGATTTCAATCTCGCTTCTGGCCATGGAAAATATTAAAGAGGCCTTGCGGCAACCATTCATCATTTGGTTTCATGTTGCCATGGGGCAACTATTTGCGGTTAGTTTATGTTATATGATGAGAGCATCATAATTGTTTGCTATTCCACATCAACGTGGACGTGATTTCGGTGGTGATATAGGATATGTTAGATATTTTTCATGAATTTTAATGGTAATAAAAAGAGAAAAATATTAATGAAATAACAAGTGTATAGGTATTAAGGTAGTATTTCAGCAAACTTAAAATTACGGATCAAGTTGCATTCAAAAACTTATTCAAAAGGTCTGAATTATTCGAAAAGAAGACAAATGTTTCAGAACCCTTTATAAGAAGAGTTAGTACAAGTACTTTAGAAATAATTTAGAGATTTTAAAGAATAGTAAATTGATACTTTTTAGAAGGTTATTCGGATAGTTGATCTGGAAAAGTAACGTTAAAAATTAACACATACCAGATTCAAAATAAACAAGACCTAACTCTATTAGATTAAGTGTATTAGAAAAATATGCATAATCCCGTTTCACTTAAGTTGAAATTAAAATACATAGGGATTATTTGTAAGTGAATTTATCTTTGGATAAATTACAAGAAAATATCCAATATTGAATAAGGATAAGAGAGATTCCGGATTTTGTGGGATTTCAATTTCAAATCACAAAATTATCTAAGATTTATTGATCAAAGTATATCTGATTGAGATAAGATATAAGGTCAGGTTTAAATTTCAAACTCTAAGATTTTCTCTAAAAATATCTATGGATTATCACTAGACATTGAAATGGATAAACATGAATAAAAGATAATTCTCAATAAATTAGTCACCGAAAGACTTCAGTGTAAAAGAAGAAAGGATCCAAAATGTTAAAGATGATTCTGAGAAGGAAAATACATGTACTCTATACTCTGATTGTAGACATTCTACTGTTTGAAAGAGTACAAAGCGTTGCTTCGATACTTCTTTAAAAAGTTGAATTGAAGCGATTTATTCTTCAATCATCATTTTGATTTTTACGCAAAATTATTTGAGATTTGCCTTGTTATTCTTGTAATTTGTAAATTTTATTTGTTGTTTAAGTGTTAAGAGAGATTAGATTGTACTCCGTAGATCTGTAATTGGCCTAGATTGTAAAAGGCGTAGAGTAAAGTGTTGTGAAGTCCATGTGTAACAAATGCATGTACATTTCTCGTGATTTGTTTTGATTTAGTGGATTAAGTGGAATGGTACTGATGAAATAGACCGAGTCTCTAGCAATAGAGCCAAAAGAAAGCAGTAGATAAAAGGCCAAAACTCTATAAATCTTGAGCCTTTTATTCTTCTCCTTATCTCTTTTAATTTATGCTATTTAATTTTGTTATTTATGTTGAATTATTAAAGTATCATTGTTCACCAATTTAAGTTATTAAGGGGATTGATTTTATTTACATAAATTAAAGTATCGTTAATTTTATTCTTCTCCTTATCTCTTTTTGAATCCTTCTTAGTGAAGAAATCAAAGACTCTTTTAGTAGATTTATTACCATATTTAATGAATTGTCTTCTCTTAGAAAAAACAATTAATGATGTAGATATGGTGCACAAGATACTAAGGATCCTTCTTAAGATTTGGAATGTAAAGAAAACCACCATAGAAGAAACTTATAACCTGGAGACATTAATCTTGAGTCAACTGTATAGTAAGGTTATGGCATATGAAACTGATTTTTTTTTTTTTTCAAATCAGAGAGTACTTTAGAGGATATAAAGAAAAAGGTTGTGGTTTTCAAAGCCAAAGAAATAGATGTTGACTCTTGAGAAGAAGATGAGGATGTAACGTTTCTAGCTAGAAAAATTAAGAAATGGTTGAAAAAGAAAGGTAAGAAAACCTTCACTAAATCTAATGATGCAAGAAAAGCAATCAAGGAAAAGAAAGAGAAAATGTTTAAAAAGGAAATTGTATGTATGAATGAATGCAAAAGGCCAAGACATATCAAGTATGAATGTTTGGTATTAATCAAGAAGATGGAGAAATTTACAAGATGGAGAAATTTAAGAAGAAATGTAAATCTTTGATGGATACATGGAGTGATTTGGAAGATTTAGAAATTGAGTCAGAAAGTTCAAAAGAATGTGAAGAAGCAAATCTATGTGTTATGGCATTCTTCAAGGTAAATTCTAAAATTGATTGTAATTTTGATTCTGACATATAAGTACATGATGATATATGTGCTGAAATTAATAAATTGCTTAAAGCTCTTTCTAATTTGAATGACAAGATTTCTAAGCTTAAATTTGAAGTAAAAACGTTAAAAAATGAAAAGTAAGCTCTAAATTAAACAAATCAATTGCTAGCAAATAAAAATGATTTCTTGAAAAATGATTTTGAAGGATTGTATGTTGCTCGCGAAACTTTAGTCAATGAAAACCTTATTCTAAAAGAAGGAATTAAAAATTTGAAAAACTGGTATAGAGGATTTATCTAAGTTAATCAAAAACATATTCTAAAAGTTTGATGAAAGCGATAAGAAGTTACAAATGTTGATTTCTAATCAAAGGATGGATAATTTAAAATCTGAACTTGGTTTTGAATTTAGAGAAACATCTAAAATGAAGAGAGAAATAATATTTGTTAAATCAAAAGGTAAAAGTCAATAAAAAGGACATAGGAAAAACAGTTAGAACTTGTCAGAAGGTACAACAAACAGTACTATCAAAACAATAATAAGCATCCTTTTAGAGGGTACAATAAAAGGTTGAACAAAAGATATGTTAGAAAGGATTTGAGTCAAAGGGAAGTGGTAAGTATTTGGTATACTGAATAAAGACCTTATGCTTGTTTTCTATGAAATAAATTAGGATATATAGAGAAATATTATTTTTAAAAAAAATACAAGTTCAGTAATAATCAAAGTTCATAAAAGGGACATGGTATCTTGATTGTAGATTTTCAAGACACATGATAAGTAATGCTTTGCTATTCACAAACTTGGAATGAAAGGAAGATGGATATGTGAAATTTGGCGATAATAGTAAAGGTAAAATAATTATAGTAGGTTCAATTGGTTTGGCACCTCACTCAATTGAAAACGTGTTATTAGTGAAATGACTAAAATATAACCTATTAAGTATAAGCTAGTTGTGTGACAAAGAATATAAAATAACATTTGAATATGAAAAATGCACTGGGTTTAATAAGATGGACTTAAGTTGTTTGATGGATTCAGAAAAAGGAATGTTTATTTAATTAAATCATCGGAACTGTAATCTAAAAGTTGCTTCATATCAATGAATGATAACACTATAATTTGGCATAAAAGGCTAGGACACTTTCAACAACTTAAGAATTTATCTAAAAAGAACTTAATTTAAGGCTTACCAAAATTGCATGCTTATGAAAATATTAGTTGTGCTGCTTATCTTAAGAATAAGATATGTTCATCATCACATAAGAGAAAGAAAGTTATATCTACTCAAGGAACCTTAGAGTTATTGCATTGAGATATGTTTGGTTTCGCCTATACTCTATGTCTTAGATAAAATAAGTATAGGCTTGTCATAATAGATGATTTCTCTAGAGTTACTTGGATCTTGTTCTTGTGTCATAAAAATGATACATTTAAAAGCTTTGAAGTGTTTTACACAAGAGTTCAAAATGAAAAAGGCCTCTCCATCATTAGACTGCAAACCGATCATAGAAAAGAATTTGAAAATTCAGATTTTATCTCGTTTTGTGAAAAAAAAGAGCATCACTTATAATTTTTTAGCACCTTATACTCTACAACAAAATAGAATAGTTAAACACAAAAATAAGACTATCTAAGAAATGATGAGAACTCTATTTAATGAATGTAATATAGTAGATCATTTTTTGGTAGAAGCAACATCAACAACTTGTTACATCATAAATTGAGCATATGTTAGACCTCTGATAAATAAAACTGCTTATGAGATTTGTAAAGGTAGAAAACCTACTATTTCATATTTTCACACATTTGGTTACAAGTATTTTGTAAGTAAAACAAGAAAGGTATTAGGAAAATTTGAAGAGAGAGTTGATGAAGCCATTTTTCTAGGCTACTCTTTGAATTTGAAGGCATATCGAATAAGTATTTGAATTTAAATGTCAAGTTTGTTGAAGAAATAGGCAATGAAGAATCAGATGATGAGTCTCCAATTGCCTCGAATAAAAAGAAGCCAATACAACTTGATTTAGAAGGTAGGACAAAACCTCCTTCAAACATAACATCAGAAACTTCAAGAATGCTTGATGTATTCAAAACAAAACCAGGATTAGAAGGCTCTTCAAAAACTAATACCAAATTTGTTGAAGTTCAAACTTGAAAAGGATCTTTTTAATTCTCAAAGAATGAGGTGTAAAGGGATTGATCGAAAAAGATCTCTATGGTAGAATCGGCCAAGGAACCGAAGAGGTAGTGGTTTACCCAATAGCGGATGTCAATAGTTTGAGTCCACTTATCTCCAACACTTGAACTTGGCTGATAGAAAGTTATCTAATGGCAACTAATATTTCCGATTCGGTAGTTTGATCTATGATCATGAATGTTGATAAAATCCTTCCATTTAGCAACACCTTATAATGGCATAGCCTTAAAGTTAAGGATGAGGTTCAAACGAAGAAAGGCTTATACTAGATACCTAGACACCCAGAGATAAGGAAGGACATAGTAAGTGATGAAATGCTTTGGGGAGTTGAGAATAAGTGTAGATTTGTAGATTCTCGAATAGGTCAACCTTTCGAACTACTGTTGAATCTATGGGTAAGTAAGAGACAATCTGGCTAACTAAAACATCTTAATAAAAGGTAAGACAAAAGGTTTTGAACACTTTTACACTCTACCATCATCTCTTAAATTTAAAACTAATAATCCTCTTGAACTTGTAATTAGTGATGTTAGATGTGGAATAAGAATGAGATCAAGCTTATAAAACTTTAAAAATCATTTTGCACTAATATTTAAAATTGAACCTCACTCAGTTGATAAAGCTTTAAATAATAATAATTAGATTTTAGCTATGCAAGAAGAACTTAGTCTTCAAAGAAATCAAGTTTAGAGTTTAGTTCTAAGATCTAAGGATAAGTCAATCATAGGCATTAAATGGGTTTTTAAGGATAAATTGGACGAACATGGAAAAATATAAGAAATAAAGGTCAGTTAGTTGCTAAAGGTTATTCTCAAGAAAAAGGAATAGACTATGATGAAACTTATGCTCTTGTAGCTAGGTTAGAAGCTATAAGATTATTACTAGCATTTGCTTGTTTGAAAAATTTTAAATTGTATCAGATGGATGTAAAAAATGCTTTTTTGAATGGCTTTATCAAAGAAGAAGTATATGTTGATTAAATCCCTAGATTTGAAAATCCCTTCAAATCAGATCATGTGTATAAGTTAAAAAAGGCTTTGTATGGACTCAAACAAGCTCATCATGCTTGGTATGAAAGACTAAGTCAATCCCTAATCAAAAATGACTTTCAAAGAGGAAAACTAGAAACTACACTATTCGTGAAACATCATGGAGAAGATATGTTAATTGTACAGATTTATGCAAATGACATTATTTTTTGTGCAACTAATGAAAAATATTGTCAAGAGTTTTCAAGTTTGATACAGGTCGAATTTGAGATATGACTCATAGGAAAATTAAACTTGTTCTTGGAATTACAAATCAAACAATCAAAGAATGGAATATTTATTCACCAAGAGAAGTATATCAGACATATTCTAAAGAAATTTAGTTTTGAAAACACCAAGGATACTTCTAATCCTAGTAGTATCTCAACAAAGCTTGACATCATAAGTAATGGCAAAAAAGTAAATAAAAAATTATATCGAATCTTAATTGGACCTTTTCTATATCTAATAGCTTTACGTTCTAATATTTTGTTTAATACCTATATGTGTGCTAGATTTCAAAGTTTACTAACAGAAACACATTTAGTTGCTGTTAAAAAGATCTTTAAATACATAAAAAGCACTACAAAATTAGGAATTTGATATCCTAATGAGTCAAAATTTTGATCTCATATGACATTTAGATGCTAATTATGCAGGTTGCAAAATGGATAGGAAGAGTACTTTACATACTTGTCAATTCTTAGGGAATAAGCTAGTTTCTTGGTCTTCCAAGAAACAAAACTCTGTTGCTCTTTCAATTGCAGAGGCTAAATATATATATTTATCGAAAATTGATGTGCTTAAATACTTTGGTTAAAACAACAGTTGGATGATTATGAGATAAATTATAAAAATATACTCAGAAAATGTGACAATACTAGTGCAATATATTTGACAAAAAATCTGGTTCATCACTTAGGGTCAAAACACATAGAAATAAGACGTTATTTCATTTGAGATCACATTGCAAATAATAATTTAAGTGTTGATTTTATATTGACTAAATATCAATTTGAAGATATATTTATGAAACCTTTAGGTAAACTAAGGTTTGAATTTATTCACAATGAAATTCCTGTGTGTAATCCTTTTTGTTAGCATGGAGAATATTTAATTAATTCTCTTTAAGCTAAAAATTTAGTAACATGTGCAGAATTTTTTTCAAACATGAGTTTTTTTTTTTTCTTTTCGTGTGTGCTATACAAGGAAAAGTGCTTAATAGGTCTTAAAAGATCTCTAGTAGGTCTTAAGGAGACTTAGACATGGGTCTAAAAGTCAGCCTACACTTGTGCGAAGATAAGAACCACTTGATCCACCAGTTTTTCATTCTAAGTATAAAGCTGTTTTGCTTTTCTCTTCTTCTAATAATCTTCAGACCCTTCCTCTTCTAACTCGTCTCTTCTCTTTCAAGAAATTATTGCTCCTAAAAGATCAACCCACATTACTTCTAAAGGAACTTAAACTATAGCTCCAAACAATCCCGATAACCTTATTGATCTCACTAAGGAAGAGACCAACATCACCCATCCTCCGGAACCACAATCCATTCCACCTATAAAACTTTATCAAGAAACTTCTAAGAAAACCTTAACCTTGGAGCTACGCGATGAACCCTCGGAAGAGCCTATCCAGGAAGTGAATCAAAAGAATGGTTTTGATCAACATTCTAAACCAGTCCAACATATTAATTAAAAGACTTCTCAAGACATATAGAAGTCTAGTTCATCTTCTTCATCAAGAAGTCATTAAATCCGAGCACTTTGGTTCTCTAGAAAAACCATCTATAGAAAAATCTACAACAGAGAAGGGTCTCCTTAAGCAATCCTCTGAATATGAACCTATGAATTAGCCTCATAAGACTAAGACTTCAAATCCTATGAAGAAGATTTCAAAGTCTACTTCTCAAGCTGTACAAAAATCTCAAAAAGTCATAATCTCAAAATCCTCCTCCAAGCAAAAGGATAAACCAAAGAAAAGGTATATCGTGGATGGTAAAAATATATCCATCAAAGAATCCTTTTGTTTAGATTTGGATTTCTTTGAAAAGAATGGTTTTTATTAGAAAATGTATGTGGATGTGCTACGGCTAAGTAACTTAGCTAATTTGAGAAGTGTAGTATATGGAGAATTAGTAAATGAATTTTACAAAAAGTTAGATAGAAAAAATCAAGAAGTATAAAAATCTGAAGTGTTAAATCAAAAGGTTGAGATTTCAAAGAAAGATATCCTAAAATGCTTTGGCATTAAGGAAATCAAAGAAGATGAGAATCTGGTATAAATGACTAATGAGAATGTTTTTACTGAATTAAATGATGGAATTGAGTTAGGAGTTAGTAGAGAGATTTTTAGTATTGAATTTGAATTGTTAATCTGAATTGTACATAACTTTGTTAATACATTTGTGCTACTTAGAAGAGGTAGTGCAATGTCTGTGAGAAGAGAAGATACATTGGTTGTGCTGGCCATGTTAGGCAAAAGAAAAATAAATGTTGTGAAAGTGATGATGCAGCACATTTGACAATACTTGGATGTTTGGCCATATGGGAGTTTATTGATGACCTTGATTAAATTCAAAAAATTGAAAATTCCAATAGAAGTAAACTATCCTTACTACCCTAGTAAACTAGGACGGAAAATCTTTAAACAAATGAGAATTTATATCAGTGACAAACTTTGGCACACTCATAATAGGTGAATTTTTGTTCACCATTCCAACATTGGAAAGAGAGTGACCATTGTTGAAGAAAAGGATGGTGGAAAGAAAATAAAGAGAGATAAAGAACCTATTGTCAAAAAACAAAAGAAGAAAGGGAAATTGGTCAAGAGGACTGGTGGGATAGAATTTAGAGAAGTAACTAGATCATTTTCAGATACCGATTCAGAGAGCACAGAGATGCAACTTCCTCCCTCCAAACAAGAAGAATGCTTTGAATTTGTTGAACAAATAGTTGAGGGAATCAAGGAAGTTCTTGGAAAAATTGTGAAAGATCAACTTATGGGTATGAAAGACTTATTTAAAGTCTGGGTCAAAGAAACAATAACTGAATCTAACCCTGATGAAGAAGTTCATCCTGTTGTTCTACCATCTAAGCTCCTTGATCAAACTCATCATATTGTTCCTCTAGCTGAACCAATTATTCCTAAATCAAATCCTTAATTCATAGCAACTAAACCTTACTCCCTTATGATTACTCCTCAACTAGTTACTCAAACTGATTCACTAATTGCTTAAACTGATCCATTGATAAAACTGTAGTCATCTCCCCACAATCTTTAGAACCTAAGAATCCTCCTTTAGAAACTCTAGAACTTCTAAGTTGAACTCCTATTCTTAACCCTATAAAACAAACCCTACCATAAGGGGACATAGAAACCCTTTCCATTGGCTCTAACAAAGATGTTAGTGCATCTATTCGAACTCGGTCTACACTAACTTCTATTAAACAACAGGAACTAACCTTCTATCTGAAGAAATCTTCTCTTAGCAAGACAGTTCCAACATATTTTATAAGAATGAAGCTTTGTGCGAAGAAGAAAACAAAAAGAATTCAGAAATAATTTTCATTGTTCTAGTGTTCTATTTTAATGCTAGTTTCTTTTGTTTCAATCAAACTTTAGTTATGGTTTAGTCTTTTGTTTTCTAATGATAAGTTCATCTATAGACTTAACTGTATACTCTCCGTTTATCAATGAAATCTTTTCTTGGTTTTGCATAAATTATCTAATTATGAATATTAAGGGAAGAGTTAATAAATAATCTTTGATGATAACAAAAAAGGGGAGAAAAATAAAAAACATTTAAGTACTACACAACATGATAATAATAACAGTACAACAAGTAACTGTTTTTGTAAACTTTCGTTATTTTTGAATAATGTTCTTATCGATTCAATCTCCTTTATGTTTTTTGATCTATAAGCGTTTTTGCTATCATTAAAAAGAGAGAAAATATTAGATATCTCTCACGAATTTTGATAATAACAAAAAGAGAAGAATGCTAATGAAATGACAAGTGTACAAATATTCAAATAGTATTTCAGAAAGCTTAAAATTATAGATCAAGTTGCATTCAGAAACTACTCAAAAGGTTTGAATCATTTGAAAGAGAGACAAGTCTGAAAAACTTTAGAGAATGTTTCAGAAGCCTTCATAAGAAGAGTTAATACAAGTACTTCAGAAGATAATTCAGAGACTTTGAAGAATAGTAAACTGATACTTTTTAGAAGGTTATTCAAATAGTTGATAAGAAAGAGTAATATTGATAATAACCACTTATCAAATTTTAAGTAAACAAAACATAGCTCCACTAGATTGGATGTATTAGGAGAATACACTTTATCCCATTTCACTTAAGTTGAAATTAAAATCCTTTAAGATTATTTTTAAGAGAATTTATCTTTGGATAAATTACAAGAAAATATCTAATGTTAAATAAGGATAAGAGAGATTTCGAATTTTGTAGGATTTCAATTTCAAATCACAAGATTATCTAAGATTTACTGATCAAAGTATATATGATTGAGACAAGGTATAAGGTTAGGTTTAAATTTAAACTCCAAGATTTTCTTTAAAAATATCTATGGATTATCACTTAGATGTTAAAATGGATAAACATAAATCAAAGATAATTCTCAATAAATTATCCATTGGAAGACTCTAGTATGAAATGAGAAAAGACTCAAAATGACAAAGACAATTTTAAGAAGGAAAATACATATACTCTATACTCTGATCGTAGACATTCTCTATTGTCTGAAAGAGCATAAAAAGTTTCTCAAATACTTATTCAAAAAGTTAAACTAAGGCAATTTATTCTTCAATCATCATTTCTATTTTTGTGTGAAATTATTTGAGATTTGTATTGTTGTTCTCACTTGCAATCTATAAATTTTATTTGTTATTTAAGTATTGAGAAAAATTAGATTGTACTCTGTAGATCTATAATTAGCCTAGATTATAAAAAGGCTAGATAGGTAGAGTAGAGTGTTGTGAAGTCCATGTGTAACAAATGCTTGTATACTTCTTATGATTTGTTTTTATTTAATAGATCAAATGGAATGACACTAATGAAGTAGATTAGGTCCCTAGTAATGAAGCTGAAGGAGAGTAGTAGGTGAAATGCTGAAACTTTATAAATCTTAAGCCCGATATTTTTCTTTTTTTCTCTTTTAATTTGTGCTATTTAATTTTATTATTTGTGTTGAATTATTAGAGTACTACTGTTTACCAATTTAAGTTATTAAGGGAGTAATTTTCTTTACATAAATTGTTTCAAAACTTTTAAAGATATTAATTCACTTCCCTTCTTGATATCTTATACAGAACGAACATGCTGGATTAAAAAAAAGAAAAAGAAAAAGGTTTCAAATATAGTAGATTGTTATATAAAATCTTTTCATTAGAGGGTTTAGGTAAAATACAGTTGATATTATATAAAATATTAAGTCAATTAAAATAGATAAATAATGGTATCATGTTATTCACATTGAATTTCCACGAATAATTTTTATCACGTATCACACAATTTTGTAATGTGTAATTATAGATTGTTTTAAAAGTGCCATAATTTTTTGTGCATTAGTTGTTGATTGTAATGTTATATTTGTTCCTTTTAACATTATTCAAGCATGCATTTAACTCATAACGATGTCAAGTTACTCTTACGAACATATTTTAGTAATTTCAAACTGGTTCAAATGGAATCTTACAAAACTGGCTCTTCCATTAATACCATTAAGTGAAATTGCAAAAGTAAGAAAGTTCTATAAAGTATGTTGAGTAGTATATCTAACATGTTGAAGCAGCACCTTACTAAAGTGAGCTCTCCTACGAAAACTATTAGGTGGAAACCACTAAGATGTTGTGCTTGTGAATATCATGCTGGTAGTAATCGGCCTAAAGGAATGTTTCTACTGTCAGGATGAGGTTTATGATTATAAGCCCCGTAATCAGTTATTCGGGGTTCAGTTCGTAAAATTTAGAATAATCAAAGAAATTATCTGATTCAGCTCAAATTTTATAATGAAGTTAAGATTATTAGTAAAGATGATCCTATAAGTTTGAATTTAAGAAAATAAGTAATAAAATAAGAGAATATAAAACTTTTAAAATTTAAGTATATTACTTGTTATTTATCGAAAGTATGTAAAATGTATTTTGATAACTAACAAATCGCTAGAGATAAATTATATGCACACAAAATTATAAAATAACTTCAATAATATTTAGGAGTATTTATTTTACCATATATATATTTATATGTAGGTAAATATACACGTAATTACTTAAGATACGTGAAATAGGCTAAAATAATGTTAAATAATTAAATAAAATGCAAGAATAATTAAGGAAAATCAAGAAAATTATAGAAAAATAAGGAAATGTCCAGAATTGGAGCGTAGCAATTTGGAATTAAAGAAAAAAAAAAGCAACCAATTAAATTGCAACAAATCAAAAGTGAGAAAAAGAAGAGATAAGACAAATGTCATATCAATTTAATGTACAATAAATCTCCAAGACCTTCATAAATACCTAAAATTATACAGAAACTCATTTGGGATATTTGGAATTTTAGAAAATTAGAGAGAGTCGAAAATAAAAAGAAAATTAGGATTTACAAAAAAAATTACAAAAATCTATATAATTAAGGCCTTAAAGGAGAACTAACACTTGATGAGCACCTAGGAGTGGATGGTCACCACCACCATACGGTAGTGGCAATGCCTAGACTGGCCGATAAGGCCTTAGTGGCCGGAGCTACCTACACAAGTGAGTTTGATTTCTAAGTCGATTTTGTATAATTTTGTAAGAATATTAAATATTCTTATAAAATTATGAAATTTATCATTTTAAAATATTTTAATATGTAAAATTAAGAAAAAATTTTATTTTAATGAATTTATGTATAGAAATATACTGTTTTAGAGTGTTAGATGTTTGGTTTGAAATAAATTATTTTAAGAGTGTAAATTTGAGCCCAAAATTTTTATGTAGGCTAGTTAGAGCATCTAAAATAGTGCTATAAAACCCTTTTTCAAAACTTCATTTTTCAAAATTTTTAGATAATTTGTAAGCCTTAAAATGATGTATAAAATGGGTAATTTAGAGCTAATTAGATAATTAAATAGATAATTACCAATTTAGTTTATAATTATATGTTTTAGGATATTGAAATCTGATAAAGTATAATACTTATTGTATTTAGGGTGTTAAATGTACTTATTAGGGTATTATGTAGTATATACATAATGAGTAAAAATGATATATTTTAAGTTAATTTTGTAAATTAGGGTAATAAAGTGTAAATTTTGATTTGAGATAAATCTAGATATTTTGAGATGTTAATTAATGTTAGGAAATGATATTTGGAGTGACAGAAATATTAGATGTATATTATGTACATAATAGGTAACAATACGTAATATGCAAAAATTGGAAATATAATAAATAGAAATTGTTAGAATAAAATTGACATTATACTAATAATAGGAATATATACAAAATCTGGTAGGAGATTTAAATTTAGGTATTTATATAAAATATGTAAAATTTTATCACATCGGGAATTCGGTACAATATATGGATTTAAGTGTACCAAATAGAATAAAATATTGACTAAAGGTAATTATGATATTTAGGATGCCCACAAATAATGTGATTAATTTTACATTATGAGTCGGAATGATTTCCTAGCATTTATGTATAAAATCCATCATCAAACACTAAGCTGAAAATCTAATTTAGAAGCCAATTAAGAAACTGGATTAGAACCTAGCTTGAAATTAAGAATCATCGTAAAAGATTTAAAAACTTGAATAAATGGGTATATTAAATCCTAAACAAAAGATAATAATAAGTTATAGGATAAAACCAATCTTTAGTAGTTATATAGGAAACTAAAACAATATTTGTATTATAGTGATTTTTAGTGATAGACTAAGCAAGTCTTACCTAGAGCAAGCAAGTGAGGAGCTTAGATAAGTTGAGATTAATACATTACTATCTTTCGTAGTACTAATTTGTAGTACTCAAAGGCTTGAAATTGTACTTGATTATACTTATTAGATATATGATGTTCATGTGTTGCTTAACTTGTATTATGTAAGTTGTATGAAACGATTGATTACCCTAAAATAGACTTAACCAAATATTTGATTCATAAATTCTAAATTGTACATGCATAGCAACCCAATAGGAGAACATTAGGATTTTTCGGCCAAATACCGATCCCTTCGAAAGGGGTTGCGCTAGATGGCATAATTAATCCTTTTTTCATCCTTAGTCGAACTAAGTGACAGGTAAGGAGGTTGCGATAAGGGTAAAGTTAATGGTTTGAAGGTAGTCATGGGAGGAGTGGTGTCTCCATTGCACAAGCTTAGGTTTGGTCATAAGTTATTCCATTAACGGAAACTCTTCAACCTGAATTAGAGTGGATGCAATTTTTCTAATCTTACGATGGGTTAGACAACATTGTGCGATGTCATTTGCTTAAGCATGCATTGCACCTAATAATTTGGTTGATGATCTTATTTGTGTTTGCTATATGGGTTTAGGTCTCTGTCCTAACTTATTGAGCTATGGTTGCTTACATCCCTATAAACTTTATTGCAGGTGCTAGCTAGAAAACGGATTTTAATTACCTTGAAATTAACAACTGCTGGATCTTGGCGAGTGAAAAAATGTATTTGAAATACAGATATATCTTTAAGGTTTTAGCTTTTATTTAGAATTTTTCATTTTCAAATAATGTATTACTTATGAAGTATAAGACAAAAAAACCCTATAAACATTATTTGTAATACTTGAATCTTAATGTATGTATATGTTTCCATACATTCTTAGATAAATAACTTATTTAATTTATGAACTGTTTACTTTAAAGCGGGTTAATCATATACGCCTTATGTAAATTAAGTTTAAGATGGCAGCTGTATGGTCAGCTTTTATTTTAGAATGATTTGTACGGCGGGACTGTTATAACTTTGCCGCTTCAGGGATTGACAATGATCGCATGTGGTGATGAGCCAGTGATTGTTATATGTTTGTTATGAGCTTTAGTTGGCCCAAAGAAGGTAGACGCTTGACTGGAACTGATCACTTAAGTTTGATTACTACAATAAGAAAATCATTATAAGCTGACTCTTTGTCCAAAGACTAGATTTAGTGTTACGTCGATTTTCTTATGATGGGGTAGTTGTTATGAGTTTTCAACCTACCTTTTCTTCATTTGTTATATGTATGTGAGCATATAGTTGATAATTAATTTAATTTGTTACAACTACTACTTATACCCTTGCTTTATATTCTTCCAACAACATCCCAATAATTAATGGTACCAACTTTAAGCTTTGGAAATAGAAGATCATGATTCTTTTGTGTTGCATTGATTTAGACTTAGCACTTCGGGAGCCCTGTCTTGTTGAGCTTATAGAAAATAGTACTCTTGAGCAATGGAAGGAAATAGCTTAATGGGAACGCTCATACCACCTAAGTCTAATGATCATGAAGAGTATAATACCAAAAACATTCCTTTGGACCATGACAAAAGAGTTAAGTGTAGTGGAATTCCTTGAGTAACTAGAGCAACGCTTTGTAAAAAGCAACAAAGCAGAGATCATCATGCCTTTGCATAAATTAGTCTCCATGAAAAAAGATGGCTTAAGTAACATAAGGGAATATGCTCTTGAAATGTCTCATATTGTGTTTAGGCTAAAGGCACTACATTTGGATCTTCCTAATGAATTAGTAGTATACTTTGCTTTAATGTCCTTGCCTCCTTAGTTCAGTCATTTTAAGGTGAATTATAACTATCAGAAGGAGAAATGGATAGTTAATGAGCTCATTTCTCATCGGTGCAATAGGATGAAGGGATGAGACAAAAGAAAACCGAAAGTGCTAATTTGGCTTCTATCTCTAAGGGTCCCAAGAAAAGAAAGGGCAAATTGGCTCCAAAAGCTTTAGATAAGAAAAACAAAAAGTTTGAGGACATAAAATGCTTTTTCTACAATGATCTCTCTCGTGTAAAGAAAGATTGCCCTATCATTAAGAAAGGTATGCCTCTAACTCTTGTTTATTAAGAGGTTAATTTAGTTTTAGTACCCAGATATACATAGTAACTAGATTCAGGAGCTATTACTCGTATTGGTAAATCTATGCATGATTTCTAGAGTTATCACCAACCAAGTGAAGATAAAGGATAAATCTACGTGAGAGATGGTAGTAGAGTTGAAGTTTAAGCTATTAGTGTTTTTAGATTTTCTTTAAAGTTTGGTTTTGTTTTAAAATTAAATGAGACTTTTGTTGTATCGTCTTTTAGGTGGAATTTGGTTTCTTTGTCCATCTTAGACAAAGAAGGTTACGTTTTGTTATTTGGTAACAAATAATGCCGTCTCTTTCATAATTCTAATTATATTGGTACCGATTGTTTATCTTATATGGACAATCTTTATATGCTTGAAATCGTTAATTCAATATATGAAATCTTGCATATTAGTTCGAGAGGTACTAAATGAAAATTAACTAATGAAAATTCCTTTTCATTTTAGCATGAGCAATTAGGACATATCTCTAAAGAGAGAATTGATGGACTTGTAACTGAGGGAATACTTAATACACTTAACTATTCGGCCAATAATCAAAATTGAGTTGAGTGTATAAAAGGTAAAACAACAAACAAGAAAAATGTAAGAGTCGAGAAATCTAAGGAAGTCTTAGAACTAGTGCATACAGATATATGTGGGCTATTCCCTATGGCTTCATGGAATGGTTAACTATATTTCATTACGTTCACAGACAATTACTCTCATTATGGCTACCTATTTTAATACATGAGAAGTCATAAGCCTTGGACATGTTTAAAACATTTAAGGTTGAAGTTGGAATTCAATAAGGTAAAAGAATTAAATACGTTAGATTTGATCGTAGAGGTGAATATTACGGTAAAAATGATGATTTAGGTGAATAGTGTCTAGGGCTATTTGCAAAATTCCTATAGGAGTGCAGGATCGTTCCTTAGTATACCATATCGAGTTTGCCTAGCATGAATGGAGTAGCTGAGAGACAAAATAGAACACTTAAGGACATGGTAAGAAGTAAGATTAGTCATACGAAATTACTACACTCACTATAGGGTAAAGCATTAAAGACTGCTACGTATATTCTTGATAAAGTACCAACTAAAGCAACAACTAAAACCCCATATGAGTTATACTTGAATAAGAAACCTATTCTTAAGAACCTAAGGGTTTGTGGAAGTTTAACTGAGGCTAGGCCTTATAGTCCTAATGAGAAGAATCTAGTCTTAAGGACTATTAGTTGTCATTTCATTGGTTATGCTAAGAGATCATATGGCAATAAATTTTATAATCCCTCAAATAGAATAATTTTTCAAACTAGAAATGCTCAATTCTTTGAAGATGTTGAGGTCGACGGGGAGGATATGGTTAAAAAATTTGTCTTTGATGAGGAACATGGCACATTACCTGTTGCTCAAGTTCCAAGTCAAGAGCATAATTTTGATGAAGTGTCAAAACAATATTATGTTCCTCTTCCCTTGGTTGTTCCAACATCAAGGCAAAGGCATAATCTTGGTGAGGTTCAAGAACATTTTGAGGACAATGTTCCTCTATAAGTAGTTCATGAGCGATAACCTCAACAATCTCAAGAACTAATGCCTCTAGGGAGGTCTACTAAAGAGCGAAGAAGTGCAGTATCAAATGATTATATTGTATTTCTCAATGAACAACAGGAAATCTTTGACTCATTAAGAGATGACTAATCAACTTCCATGAGGCTATTAAAGGTTCGAATGCTCATAAATGGATCGATGCCATAAATGATGAGTTGATATCCATGAAGGATAATGATGTTTAGGATCTTATCCCATTGCCAGAAGATGTGAGGCCCATTGAATGCAAATGGGTTTTCAAAACCAAAAGGGACTCACAAGGCAATGTAGAAAGATATAAAGAACATCTTATCACTAAGGGTTATGCTCAATGAGAATGCATTGATTACAAAGAGATTTTCTCTTTAGTTTCTACAACTCTTTAAGGACCATTTTGGCACATTTTGATTTAGAGCTTCATCAAGTGGATGTTAAGACAGCATTTGCAAATGGAAATCTTGATGAAATAATTTATATAATGTAACCTGAAGGCTTAAGTTCCAATCACTCCAAGCAAATGGTTTGCAAATTGAGGAAATCCATCTATAAGCTTAAATAGGTTTTTCATTAATGATACCATGAATTTCATCAAGTTGTCTTATCATTTGGTTTTGAGGTTAACGCGGTTGATGATTATGTGTACTATAAATTCTATGGGAGAAAATTTATTTTCTTATTTTTATATGTGGATGATATTTTTCTCACCTATAGTGACATAAGTTTGTTACAAGAAACCAAAAGTTTTCTCTCTTAAAACTTTGAATTGAAGGATCTTGGAGAGGCTTCTTTTGTATTAAGAATCCAAATCCATAGAGATTGTCCTCGTAGAATTTTAGGATTATCACAAAAGGCTTACATAGAGAAGGTCCTATAAAGATTTGCTATGCAAAATTGTGAACCACATGATTCCCTTATGAGTAAATGCAATAAATTTAGTTTAAATTGATGTCTTAGGAATGCTTTTGAGTCCAAAACTATGGAGAAAATCCCATATGCATCAATAGTGGGGAGTTTGATGTATCTGCAAGTCTGTACTCGTCTAGATCTTGCATTTATTTGTGGGATGTTAGGAAGATACCAAAGCAATCTGGGTAAGATCCATTGGGTCATAGTCAAGTGGTTTATACAGTATCTTCAAAAGATAAAGGATTACATGCTCATGTATAAAAAATTGGATACGGCTAAGGTCATTAGGTATTCAGATTTTGACTT
This sequence comes from Lumnitzera racemosa, assembly GCA_024138005.1. Lineage (NCBI taxonomy): Eukaryota > Viridiplantae > Streptophyta > Magnoliopsida > Myrtales > Combretaceae > Lumnitzera > Lumnitzera racemosa. Next base: position 11,291,999 of record JAMXBC010000002.1, read on the forward strand.
TACAGGATGCCATGATAGTAGGAAGTCCACCTCGAGCTATATTTTTCTACTAATATGGGGAGCTATTACATGGAAGAGTGCTAAATAATCACTTATTACTTCCTCCCTATGGAAGCAGAATTTGTATCTTGTTATGAAGTGACTAATAAAGTTGTTTGGCTTCATAATTTTATTTTGGGACTGCGTTTAGTTGATAAGATTGAGAGACCAATGAGTTCTTATTTGAATATATTTTATATAGTGATTTTTAATGATTTTCCCTTGAAATTTCAATTTATTTGTAGATAATGATACTTTGTTGAGTAAAATCTTATTTTTTAGGCTTTAGAACGATTTACATAAGCAAATGAGAAAATAGAAACAAGTTTTACTCAATTTAGAGCTAAAATGAAAAAGTTATAAAGATTTGAAGATTAATACATCCGAATGACATAACTACGTTGTTTGTAGACAATTTTGGAGCAATTTTTCAATGACCACAATCAGTTACATGACTATGTTCTTGGTTATGTTGTTCCCAATTTTGAGGAAAAAAAAAGTGAAGATGCGTAGGTAGTGAATTATACAACCAGAGGACATGGTCGTGTTAGTTGTAACGGCTTTATTTTTCTATCTCTTATATCAATCTTCTTTAGGGTTTTTTAGAAAGAACCTTTATACGACCTTTGGAGCGCTTTTCAAGAAAAGAACACTTAAGGGAGCAAGGGACATCAAGACTTCAAGATTTATTTGATTTCATGATTCACTCTTCTACATTTCTTTTCTTTTTCATGCAAGATTATTACTTTATAATGTATAGAGAGTAAATCCTTTGTAACCTAGATCTAGTCCTTGTGGAACCTAGATCTAGTCCTTATAGAACCTAAATCTAGTCATGGGATATTGGTTTTATTAGCTTTAATTGACTCTTTATTTTCTTTTTTTATTCAACTATGTGTGCTTAATTCCTTAAATTGTTATTTTCACAAGTAGTAATATAAAATTTGATATCTTATAAAATAATCGAGAGATTTATTATAAGATTAAATCTAGACATAGTTAATAGAGATTGTTGCAAGATTAGAGATAATTTACAGGATCTTTCTAGAATTTTGATTTATATTGTAGAGAATTCATTGTGCAATAATGTGATCTTAGGTCATGCCATTAAGAAAATGTTCTAATAGGTGATTTTAATATTAAGGTTTAATCGACTTGAAAAAACAATTAACTTTAATAGAGAATTCTTCTGATTAAGAAAGATTAAATAAGAAATTAGATTATCTCTCGAGAAAATTACATGTTAAACCTAGGTAAAACGAAGGTCTAGATAAAATTTTCAAATCTTGGGTTAATCTAAATTTTATAGCCTTCTTGTTTAATTTTTTGAATAATTCTTAATTATAAGTTAATTTATTAGTTGCTACAATTTAATTTAGGTTATGTAAGTTTCTTGAACTCGAATTTGCCTGTTAGAAAATGGAGATTCAACGAGTATTAGTAGTTAAAATCCTTAAGAGATCGATACTTTAACTTAATCCGCTACTACAATCTTATAGGTGCAATTGCTTCATATTAGAATCCACCTAAATTATTTTGTGAAAGCAAGGTAGCAATCCTTTACTCAGATAACAACAGGAGTTCATCAAAGTTGAAACATATTGACATTGAGTTTCTTGTTGTAAAAGAAAGGGTTCATAGTGGTTTAGTTAACATAGAGCATATAGATACAAACTCTATAATAGTGGATTCATTGACCAAGGCGTTGGCACCAAAAGTTTTTATTGAGCATATTGCTTATATGGGTACAATTTCATTAGATAATGCCCGGGCATAATGGGAGTTTATATTATTTTTTTTGCTCATTTGTTACATTACTGTATCATGACATTTGTATTTGGTTTATTTAATATTATGTTTACTTTTCACTCTGAATGATGTGTGATTTAAACCTTTTTTGGTAAGATCGGTTGGAAGTAGACATGTATAGATCACAATTGACTTATGACTTCCTTACTACACAACTACACTCAACATAAGTTGTTTAGTTGATTTAGTACACGTGAACATTGTTGGGTTTAGTTGAGAATTGGTTTCGACAATTGCCCCTTTAATCCATGTATTAACGAAGCTAATGGATAGGATTGGTTAAGATGGCGTTCTTTTAAATATCTAGCTACTTCATATGAGTTGTGTTTCTCATATAACATTGGGATAAATACTTAAGTACATGAATATATAGTTCATGTGGGAGATTATTGGAATTTCGACTTAATTCATGTGTAGTCATGAGCTTGATGCGTTTAGGCATGTAGATGCACATTTAATTGTGTAAAAATGGTTGTATGTTTATTACTAATAAATTAAGTTATTGACCCTAGATTAATGATCAATTTATTGTATTCATGGGTCTCATCATTTTTCAGTAATATAGGTTACAAATATAAAATATATACATGTGTAGATACCTTGAGCGGCTATTGATATTAGATGAGCTCTTTTAGTAGCTCAGCCTATATGTTTAAAGCTAAAGTTATGGTCCCTAGTTGTATGTGCACTATATATATATATATATATATATATATATATATATATATATATATATATATATATACTATAGCCTCCATTTGATTCACTCTATGAGTTCTACCATTGCTTAAAGAGAAAGTCTGTATATACAGCAGCTAGAAGACTATCCACCTATGTAGCCGCTATGAATCAATGGAACAAGATACACTTCCGTTTCATCTCAACTTAAATAATTTCCTAGATGGGGTTATTTGATTTGGGTATTCAGGTTTGAAGTTTTTTTCAATAATTCTATCAATACTTGATTTGGGTATTAAGGTGTGAATATTGTTTGCAATAATTCTATCACATTTTGGTTCTTTTATACGTGTTATATTACTTGCAAAGTTATATGATTGAATAATTTAACTAAATTAAGTTTGAGCTTAAGCTTGGGCATTGAATTCCAACTCGAGGCCAAAATTATTTCATAAAAATTTTTTATTTAGAGTTAAACCTAATCAAGTTAATTGAGCAAAACTTATAAGTGGTAGAAATATCCTTTTCTGTTTAAGCTCCAACATAAAATTTAGGGACCAGTCAAACTAGAGCTAAGTTTATACTCTAAAATTTTTAATCACTCAAGCTTGATATTAGAATCATAGCAATTAAACTTAACTTGATTACATCCCTACCTTAGGGGGGTAAAAATGAGTATTGCTATAATTTTCTCTAATTTTAAATTTTAAATGGTTTAGGAAAATAGTTATTAATCTATCTATAATAATACCCACAAGTTAGAGAATGTATAGATACAATGTCATAAGAAGCTCAAATGTCATAACAAGCTTCAATGTTCTTTTAAATTTGAAATGTTAACCTAAATTTCATGAACACATGATGAAATTTGGTAATTAATGAATTATTCTGAATTAGTAGATGCTGCCAAAAATAGAGCTTTTGCACATTTTCATTAACCCATGAGTAGAGGATCTATATTGATACATAGGTCCGTAGATCCATATATCTCAATCGAAAAAGAAAGAATCATAATTGATCGATATATTTCTCGAAAAAAAAAAAATAAAAGATGAAATATAAACCATGGATTAACTAAGCCCTCTCAAGAGCTTGCTTAAGATTAACAAAGATGAATCTCAAGGAAATACCATGAAATAAGATTTGATCCTATTAATAAGGATTCCGTAAATATTTCATTCCAAAAATAGAAAGTTTGAAAGAATTGTAATCTTTTTGAAGATTGGATTTAGATCCGATTACTAATTCATGATCTAGCATATACAAAATGAAAACTTAGAATTAGTTATCCACTTTAATTTATTCTAGAGTTGTGTCCGTTGAAAATTCTTTCTTTAATTTATTTAAAAAATGCGAAGTTACCGGAACTTGATTCCCCCAAAAATCAGCATCTTATGCTAAATGTTGCAGCCCATTAGATAAAAGATGATTAAAGAATAATAATATTCTTATAACATAGGTTAATGATGTAAAAGTGCATGTGTTGAAATTTGATTTACCTCAAGCATATATATTCTCTACAAATAATTTAATGAGTTCCCCAACACTTTTTCTATTATAATTTTTTTTTTTGGCATTTAATATATGATAAACACTATTAGTATACAGTAATAAAGCTAGTAAGATAAATGCAAACTTGTAAGGATAGTCTACTAACTCCTAGCTTTTTCAGTATTACTTATGTTTAGGTAAATCAAAATTTTCAATCTTCTGGAATTTAATTCTATTCCTAATCGGACTAAAATAAATTAATAATGTAAAAGGGCATGTGTTGAAATATCATATACCTCAAGTATATATACTCTACACTTCTTTTAATATAACTTTCCTTTTTCTTTTTCTTTTTCTTTTTCTTTTTTTTGTTTGCATTTAATATATGATTAGCACTATAAGTATGCAATAACAAACCTAATAAGACATATGCGGCTACACCCAAAAAAAAAAAAAAAAGAAGAAGAAGAAAAGAAAGAAAGAAAGAAGAAGAAGATAGATGCGAACAAATAAAGACAGAGTACTGACTCCTAGCTTTGTCAGTATCACTTTTATCCAGGTAACCCAAAATTTTCAATATTCTAGAATTCAATTCTGTTTCTACTCAAACTAAAACAAAGGGAAAACGAGCACCTACTGGATTATCTCAACGAACTAACAAATTTGAATATTAAAACATTTGATCTTAACGATTACACACTTACTTCCCTTTCAAGCTACTAAAGACTAAGCATGGTGATTACCTTCTTCCGAATCCTAAATTACTATAAGTAACTAATTAAGTTTTTCTATTTCTAGATAAGAATGTTTAATTAACCAATCATTTAATGCTCTAAATCCTAACCCATGTGGCAAAAAAAAAAAACCCCAATCCAATATTACAATACATATTTATGTTCTCGACCTTTAATCCAAACTAGTTGTTCCCAAATTAATTAAATCAAGTTCTTTCAAATATAACGTGATTTTACGTGTATTGCACACATCACTAAATATATGTTTGATCAGCCAAAAATTAAGAAACACCGGTATTCAAAATATTTAACATCACAATATCGTAATCCATCAATTTAATGTCCTAGACAAAGTCTAATTTATGATTGTATTAAATATAGCATTTATAAGGAACAAAAAGCATTTCATAACAAAAGAAATTACAAAATGGAATAAAATATTGTTCTTTCTATAAATCACTTCGCGACTTTAAATAATACTCGCTTATCATGAAAAGTCAATGAAAAATAGGATAAATTATACTTGTCATAAGGTTCCTGTGAAAACAAAAACAAAAAACCCTCATATTTATAAGCGTTTTAGAGCTGGGAATTTTATCCGAACATCTTAAACTTCGTTTGGATGAAGGCCCTACTTTTGATGCTTTAGGACCACGCACTCCATTTAAACGAAGCGAGGCAGAACATTTCTTTGCTCCTCAATAAAACCTTTTTCATTTGAATATAATAAGGCAGAGCGCATCTTTGCTCTAGAATGTCAACTTCGTTTGAACAACACAGAACCCCATTTGAATGAAGTCCTTCGCATAAGCTTCAACCCTTTCAATTCTTGGTATTTTTTCATGTACCCTTGCTCTTGAACCATCCTTCGTGTGTATTTTATAGATACGAAAGCTTTTCCTATTAAAGTATGTAATTCTACACCTACCAATAGATACAATTTTCTTTACATCTTAAACATATTGTTGTTTATAATAAAAGATTTAAATGAATGGTTGAGGACGTTAGAAATCGAACCAAATGAAAAACTGCACAATATATGAAATATATAAATACACAAATTGATTCAACTTAATACAAAAGTTCGAACATGAAAACATCATTCGAAGAAATTGGTATTGTTGTGAGATCAATCCCAAATAAATCAAATAAAGACATCTCATCTGTAATGGACTACAATTAATTATAGAGACAGATTCCGTATGTACTGCCACTCCATGAACCTTTGATCTCCCGCAAACACTTTTCCAATGTGAATGCTTCACTTCAAACGTGATGTCGGTGTTGACAAGTTACCCAAGCATCACAATATGGCCCAGACATACTCTTGATTTAAAAATTGACTCCAGAGAAAAATGACGAGTCGGCATAATGTGAACCGGATCTGACGCGAGGCAAACCGATTCAATTAATGAATTTAATATGTAGTGATGTGCACATCTTTCAATAATATGTGCATACTTTATATATTTTTATTAGTTGCCGTTGAATTCATAAATACATCTGTATAATATACATTTTATATTATATTAATCGGGTGCTTTAGGGAAATTGTTAACCTTCAAGAAGATAATGAATATTTACTCATTTCCCTGTATTTGATTTTTCATGAAATTTATAACTAATTATCATAACAGGAAAAGTTTCCTCTTTATAAGTGACCCTTTGTAAGGAAAAGGATTTGATAGTATAAAATATCTGTTAAAGATTACATGCTATGTGTTTATATAAATAACAAGTAAATTTCAATATATTTTGATACATGACTGTACAGATGAAATATAAGTGATAGTTTTGTTTTAGAACTACTGACTACCATTAATTTTTTGTCCAAATTTAATTGAGACCCACTAGGCTTACCTACGCGCGGTGTGTCATGTACAGAATATTTTTATTTGATGCCAAAATGAAATCACAATATAGGTGCTGGTTAAAATCTCCAAATCAATAACAGGAGTCAAGTCAACCTTGGAGAACGTGGCCAAATCTTCAATGGAAATCTTTTTTTGGCTTTTTCTTATATAGGCGCAGAAGCTTGGTCCATCCAGCACCATATCTATGGATCGGTGTCAGAAGGAAGTGACACGATAAAGATTAAATTAATGTTCGACCGAAATTTGGGTCTAGACTTCCGCAGCTCCTGTCGCATCACGATTGCCCAAACCCAAAATTTGATCAAGAATTGTGAGTTACGGGACAAGAGAGAGGGCGGCCCAAGGGGGCCAACCCCTTCAATTCAATGCTTGACTTAGCTTTCACTTTATCCGGTGATTACGAGTTTTAGCTTTAAGATCGTATTCAGTTGATCAAATTTGTGAGAAGGAGAATGAGCGATGCCCCAATTGGACCGGGACCGCTCAACTAGAGCTCATAAATCACTTATAGAATTGGGACACTATTTTTTTTTTAATCATAATTTTATTATTCATTTAAACTTATAAAATTAGTAAAATTGTACAAAATCATATAAAATCGATAAAATTATAAACTTATAAAATCATATATCAAAATTTCATAATTTTACTAAAAAGATATACTTTAATGATATTACATTCATTTTAACTAAAAAGTATATATAAAATTTTAAACTCATAAAATCGTATATTTAACTTCTGATTTTAACAATTTTGCTTATAATGATAGAATCATATTCTTCTACTTTTAGTTATGATCCTTTTTATTATTATTTTTTCTTTATTTGAGGATTTTTTTCCCTCTTCCGTAAATTGTATTATACTTTCTCTTTTGTTCATTAGAAGGTACTAATTTTATTATTTTTGTGGTTGTTATTAATTTAATATTTTTTAAGATAAGCAATAGAGTAGGAGAATATGAGGTCCTACCTATACTCTACTATATAGGTATAGGTTCCTAAGTTTTTTTATATTTAAAACCTACTTGTTGCACCTTAAAACCACTATGTATATCTTGTACCCTACTATGTGGGTGTAGGGTACATTATGGAACTTATATTTTTTTTACATCATCTTCCTTTAAAACTTTGTGTTAAACATAGAATAAATGCTAAAATTATAACTACACTACTAAACCCACTAGTAATAACTTATATAGGTTACAACATATTTTAAATCGAGACAATATAAAACTTTGGTAAGGAAAATAGAAATTATTTCTACAGTTGGAAATGTTCAAACCCTTGATTGGTCATACTTAAATTTCTTTTGTCTTTTCTTTTTAAATCATTTCTTTTTCCTTTTCTTTTTTTACCATTGAAAAAGGGCATGCATTGAAAATAAATCAAAGTTATAATGTTCTAAGAGGTTATGGTACATGGTCAGCATACAACAAATTAAACAAAGGGCTTACAGGATTATAATCCCAGATACATAAGCTCAAACCCTTATTACCCTGGGACACTACTCAGTTCACATAGGCGTTTGCCTTTCTTTTAACTAGAGAAAAATTACAAGAGTTAAAAGATTGCCTTAAAGAAGAAATATCAGAAGTAACAGCAGCAATGGATCACATTCTAACTTGGCCAGTAACACATTGGAAGACATTAAAGGAGTCCATCTCTATGACAACATTGTGCCATCCTTTGTTCTTTGCAAATTAGAGACTCGTACAGACAGCTAATGCCTCTACTAAATCATTATCCTAAGACTAACAAGGATTGCAAATGACGCCTAGGAACTTAGCTTCATCATCCCGCTTTACCACACCTATCCCCGCAAGTAATAGGCACCATCACAATTAACCTTGACAAATCCAGTAGGAGGAGCAATCCAACCAACATCTTGTTCTCTGTTAGAAGGCATAATAGTAGCATGCCTAATCTGCAAATTAAACTTTTGGAAATCTAGAATTGCAGCTTTGATTACTCGAATTACGGTTTGAGGATCGGGTTAAACTTTATTAAAAGTACAAGTACATATGTGCTTCCATATATACCAGCAACAAGTACCAATCTCTCAAATTATAGCTAATACTTACCATTTGCCACCTTCAACAATCTTCGCAGCTTTTAAAATGTAATACCCCTTACATGCCTATAGAGAAGAACTCTAATCATCGAAGCGCCTTTTGGTGTAGCAGCTTGGAGTACGTCGAAACTCCGGAGTTAAGCGTGCTCATGCTGGAGCAATCTCAAAATGGGTAACCTCCTGGGAAGCAGCTACACCAGGGGACAAAACCGTGCGGCGTTTCATGCCAAAGCGGACAATACCTCGGTGGAAGGAGTTCCGACCGGGTCGTTATATAAAATCTAGTCACTTATCATCGATACTCTAGATATAGCTATTCTTTACCCAAGCAATTCTAGCCAAATCGGAATGGTCTAACCACAACACAAAACTATACGTTCAGTCGATTCATCTTGGCCACAAAAAGAGCAATTATTGTAATCCCTCAAGTGTCTTCTCCATAAATTCACCGTTGTACTTAAGGTACTTACACATAGCCTTTAGAGAAAACGTCACACTTTCGGCATGCAAGTCGCATTCCAAATGAGCTTCCAAACTCTACTATCTATTACTCTTAAGGTAGAGGCTGTTCTTGGCCCTATAGCAAGTAGGCAGGCAAAAGAGTCATGATAAGTGGTTTTAACTGAGTAGTCCCCACTCCTTTCTAATGGCTAAATCACCCTATCATTTAGTTGAGAATCTCTAAGTGGAACTTGGTAGATTTGTTAAGCAATATCTAGTAGGAAAATCTACTCAGCAACATCTTTATACCATAACCTATTACCTTAGTCAATTGTATCTTTCACAAAAGTTACCTCATTGGTTATGAAAGGTTGAATGTTTACAAGAGTTTTAGTCCTCGGATGAATAAGCCATGGATCCTCCCGAATTCGCACCTCTTCATCTGAACCAATTTACCAACAAAAGTTCTTCCTTACAACTTCTCGTCCAATTAGTATACTTCTCTAAACCTAGGGAGCTTTTCCACCCACCTTCACGTCCAAAAATTTGTCATTGGGAAAATATACAGCCCTCAACACCCTTACCCACAACTGATTAGGATTGTTAATGAGCCTCTAGGTAAGTTTACCCAGCAATGAGTTATTAAAAGTCTCCAAATCCTTAAATTCCAACGCTTTCAGTAAGTCTTGCAACCCTCTTAGCAATCACCTTACCAAAAACTACTAATCAATGACTCCACTTCTTTGCACCATACTCTAGGAAATTTAAATATAGCCATTAAGTAAATAAGTACTGCATATGCAAGAGGCATAATTAAAGTTTCCTTTCCACCCTAAGAAAGCAAAGCCCCTTTCTAACCCTTTAACTTCAATCCAATCTTTTCCTTTACCAATGCTGAAGTAATTCGAGATAAGGACCGGTAGTATTGTGAGAAGGAATTCCAAGCAAATTACATAAGCTGTCATGTACCTCTTAAGGGGTATTTGAGCTAACATGACAACTGATTTGTGGAAATCTATAGCTTAACCTGAAGCTCTATAGTAAAGTGATATAATATCCTTAAGTGCTTTGAGATTCATTATAATCACGAATTGTAATTCAAATTCTGAATGCAGAATTCTAGACACACGTTATTTAGGAGAACAATGTTTTTCATAAATTTTTTTAGATTCTTCTCTTATAGAATATTAATAGCAAAATTGATACTCTCTTAAGTCTATAACTAATTAAAATGTTATGCACATGGGATTTGCCACCTAGATAAAAGGTGGTTATAAAATATTCTTTAGTGTGTACTGATGCAATGTAAACAATCGTAGATGCAGGTGTCCAATAAACAAAGCTAATCTAATGATACGTGGTATAGAGGTTAGCCTCATTTATTTAACTACAGTCCTAAGATTCATGGGCCACCCGGCCCTTCAATAGAAATTGACTCAACTCCCTTGATTTTTAGTCTCTTACTACACGCGTAGATAAGTCCACATTTTTTATTTGGTCTCCACTACATAACACACATCCCCCTTGTCAATGTTTTCATCTCCTTCCCCTATAGACCCTAATTTCACCATCTTCCCCATCTCATTCCCTTCCCGTTACAAAACCCTTGACCATAAGGGTAAGTGTGAAAAGCGTACTTTTAATTCCTCCAAATATTCCTAAGTAGCCTTCGCTGGTGTTTTGCCCTTCTAATGAATAACAACCATTGTCACAACTGGTTCTTACGCTTAAGTATATGACATTCCAAAATAGCAAGAGGTTCCACATAAACATTACATCTGGGATAATGAAGAGGTATGGCGAGTATAGAAGGAAGACTACGATACAACTTGAGATGAGATACATGAAAATTTTGGGTGTACAGTAGACCTAACCGGTAAGTCTAGTTTATATACAACTGCCCCAAATTTGTCGACAATCTTGTAAGGCCTAAAGTGACGAGGCTACAATTTTTGTATAGATGTTTATCGGAGGTTGTTCAGCCTACGAGGTTAACGTTTTAAGAACACTAGATCCCCTATGTCTAATTTGGTCTCCATTACATAACACATACCCCCTTTATCGATGATTTCATCTCCTTCCCTTATAAGCCCTAATTTCACCATCTTCCCCATCTCATTCCTTTCCCTTGCGAAACCCTTGACCATAAGGGTAAGTGTAGAAAGTGCACTATTAATTCCTCTAAATATTTTCACGTAGCCTTCATAGGTGTTTTGCCTTTCCAGTAAACAAGGACCATTGTCATGGCTTGGTTCTTGTACTTAGCCAAAAGACGTTCTAAATCAACATCAAATCTGAGATAATGAAGAGGTGTGGCGGGTATAGAAGGAGGATTACGATATAACCTGATGTGCCTAGGAACTCAAGAATTGCTAAGGCTTACCACAGGGAATGAGAACCAAATGGGTCCTTCGTAATAATGAAGAAAAAGAAGTGAAGAAGCCAAAAAAAAAAAAAACACACACAGTAGCTTACGTGAAGCTGCTCGAAGGACATGACTCACCAACGAATATCACATGACTCACCAACGAATACAATATGACTTAAAACTTCGCTTGATATGATGTACAAGCTAATGCCAAGGTTCATCTATCATTGATCTTGAGCTACTCGACAATATTAGATAAAGATGTAAAGGGATTGTACTCGGAGAGGAATATCACACAAGAGCAAGTATATTCAATATTGAGAGGACTGTATGATCTTTCGGCTACAAAGAAAAGAGATTATTTATAGTAAGTTCCTAGGGCAACATTAGAAATAAGGAAAATTACAAAAAGAATAAAGAAGAAAGGAATTCTTAATATATACGTAAGGGGTAAATAGGACAAATGATGAAAAAAGAAAAATAGTATAATGTCAGAAAAATGTTGCATAGGTAGTAGCTCATCAAGGATCCTAAAAGGTTTATCTGACTTGGGAGATAACTCGTTCATCCTTTTTCTAAGGAAACACTCTTTGCTGAGCTGGATCTAGATAAGGCCTCTAGGATTGTAAATAACTAGCCTCCTTCTACAACTTCCTTTTTTTTTTTTTTTTCTATCAGGCTACAGTCTTAGCCAATTGTTTGGCAACCTATTAATGCAATTTCTAAAACTCCTCGGTGTACTGCAAGCTGGATTGACTTTCTCCTTAGGAGATTAGGTTAATAACTATATCCAAGAGTAAGTTCAAGTTAAGTTCATAGACGACCTCAAATGGTGACCTTCCTGTTAAGCTATGAGTTAAGTGGTTATAAGGGAAGTTGATGATGGGCAGGCATAGATCCCAATCATGTAGATTCTTCCTAGCAGCAGTTGGAAAGAGATTGTTGACTACTATGTTTACAACTTCTGTTTAGCCATCTATTTGCGGGTGGCAAGAACTATTAAAGATGAGTTTAGTTCCATAAAGTTCTCTTGAAGAAGCTCGTGAACTTTAAGTCACGATCAGACACAATACTTTTTTGTACTCCATGCAGCCGTACAATCTCCTGCAAAAAGAGGTTAACAACAAATAAGGAATATTGGTTTTGTCACAAGAGATAAAGTGGCTCATCTTGTTGAACTGATTAACTACCATTATATAATAGAGTCACGCCTTCTCAGAGTTTGGGGTAGGCCAACCATGAAATCCATGCTTAGATTGGTCTATGGTAGTTCAGATATATGTAGAGGTGCATACTCTCTATACGACTCCTTTGTCCCCTTTGCATGTTTACATACCTCGCACCTCTCAAGAATTTGGCCCACATTCTTCATCATCCCAAGCTAATAGAAATGTTCTCTTAGCATCTCAACCATTCTCTTCCCATCGAAGTGGCCAGCTAAACCTTTAACATAATCTTCTTGGATAAGTAACTCTCTAGCTAAACCACTCGGCACACAAACTTACTTGTCTCTTATCAGGAACCCTTAGCTCAAATATAACCCATCCACAACTACTTCAGCGTTGCACTTGGCCACTAAGGGCCTAAAATACAAATCATGCTCATATTGATCTAGTAGGGTACCAAATCTAAGTATCTTAGTTTACAATGTCGTAATAAGGACATGTCGATGAAAGAGAGCATCGGCCATAATAGTGGTGCTTCCCTTCTTATACTGGATGACATAGTAAAAAGATTCTAAGAATTAAACCCATTTAGTGTGATGTTGAGAAAGTTTTTGTTACTCTCGAAGATGTTTGAGAGATTCATGGTTTGTGTAGATGATGAATTCTTTCGGTAACAAGTAATGTTGCCAATTTTGTAGTGTTTAGACAAGAGCATAGAACTCCTTGTCATAAGCTGAGTAATTTAGGGCAACTCCTCTGAGTTTCTCGGTAAAAAAGACAATTGGTCGACACTCTTACATAAGAACAGAACCAATGTTGACTCAAGATGTGTCATATTCTACTTTATAAACTTTCTCGAAATTTAGTAGGGAAAATACTGGGGCTGAGGTCAACTTGGACTTGATCTCATCAAAGCTTCTCCGGGCTTTCTGGAACCACTTGAACTTAGAGTTTTTCCTAATCAACTCGATTAGTAGAGTAGTTAGGGAACTAAAGTTCCGAATGAATCTTCGATAGAACAAAGCTAAACCATGAAAACTCCTCACTTTGGTAATACTAGTCAATGTCGACTACTCGAGGATAGCTCAGACCTTCTCGCTATCAACTCCAATTCCTCCCTTAGAAACAACATATCTAAGGAACATAACCTCGCTTTGATAGAACACACATTTCTTTAAATTTCTGATTAACTTCTTCGTATGAAGGATATCAAACACTAATCTTAAGTGTTTGACATGAGAAATAAGGTTGGTACTATAGACTAAAATATCATTGAAGTACACTAAAACACATTTAACAATCAATGCTCTTAGGATATGATTCATGAATGGCATAAAAGTGCTCAGTGTGTTTATTAGACCAAATGGCATCACTATTCACTCGAACAGACCATCCCTTGTTTTGAAGGTCATCTTCCATTTATCTCCAGATCTCATCCGTATTTGATGATAGCCACTCTTCAGACCAATCTTTGAAAAGATGTAGGTACCATACAACTCACCGAACATATCATCTAACCACAGGATCGAATATTGGTATTTAACAATGATTTTATTGATTACTTGGCTATCAATGTACATTCTCTATGAGCCATTTTTCTTTAGCACCAGGACAGCTGGCACGACATAAAGGCTCGTACTTTGTTGGACATATCTACTATCCGTCAACTTGTCTACTTATTTCTTTAGCTTAACCGCCTGCTCAGGGTTAAGCCTATAGACAGGTTGGTTTAGAAGAATAGCTCTTAGTTAAAGATCGATGCAATGCTTAATGACTCTTAAGGGTGGTAACCCTTTCGACATCTCAGCAGGGAAGATGTCGGCAATCTCTTGTAATAATACTTACACTTCGGCAGGTAAGTTTCCGGCTTCTAGCAATTCTAATAATTTCCTAACCAACAGGAGCATATACTCTTCTACCTTAACATCTTAGGAAAATTGGGCATGGGAAATCACCAAAGATTTTCACTGCAAAGATTAGGTAATCTTCTCTTATGACTCCATACTTCCTTGAGGCTCATTAGAGTTAGTATAACCTTCTTCTTATCCTTTTGGAACGTACATGTATTCTTGTATCCATCATGTAATATTCTTAAATTAAATAGTTAAGGCTAGCCATGTAAGATGTTTGAAGCACACATAGGTAGGACATTACATAGCACCTTGTCCTTGTATCTATCACCAACAGTAATGGGCACTCTAACTTGCTCGGCAACGAGCAGACCTCCCTTCTCATTTAACCAATGAATCTTGTATAACTTAGGGTATGGGTAGATCGGAAACTTTAAGGCCTTAACTACTTCTTATGTTATGCCATTGGTACAGCTTCTCTCATCGATGATTAATGCCTAAATTTTGCCATTCACTTGGCAATTCATATGGAAGAGGTTCTCCCTATGTTAATTTTTGTCGTCTAAAAAGGTAAAGAAAGATCTTTAAACAACAAAATAGTATTCGGCCCCTAGTTCGGGTGGGGTCATAGCATCAAGATCTTTTAGAAATCCTTCTAACACTTAATTGACTCCCTCTTCGTCCTCTCCTTCACTAACACTCTCCATTTTGAATTAGGGCTTGTCTCCCTTGATGGTCATGACACGTCAATTCGAACATTGACTAGCCACATGTCCATAGCCGAGACATTTAAAGCATTTGATTTCTCAAGTCTTTCTCCTTGAGCTCTGACCTTGGTTTCTTCAGACCTCAAGGTCCTCAACTTTACATTTGCCTAAGCCATCTTCTAATTAGCTCGGCACTTGTCCTTAGTGGTCTAACTTAGAACTATTTTGTGCTCGATCATTTCTAAGATAGCTCGGCATATCACTTTGTGTTGGCACTCTTGGTAGGCTACTCGGCATTCAGCTAATTTGGCTTTACATTTGTCTTTCGACCTTCTATGTTACTTGGATGGCTTCATCTAGAGTCTTAAGCCTCTATAGCTCCATTATATGGCCAACTTTAGTTCTAAGCCTAGAAATGAACCATGCTATAATGCAGGTCTCGAGTTCATGAACATCACATCGAATTATCAACAATTGGAATTCTCAAACGTACTCATCTACTAATTTGCTACCTTGCCTCAAGTCTTGGAGTTATCAGAATATGTCTTATTCATAGTATTCTGGAACAAACCTGCTCCTTAGAACTCTCTTCATTTCATTCTACATCCGGATCTTACATTGGGCTCTCCAACACACATTTTGTAACTTTTTCTACCACATTGTTGCATATTTAGGAAACTCCAGTACAGCTACTCTTATACGAATAACATTCTCTTAGTCATAAAAGTTAAATATCTTTTCAATCTTCTCCTCCCAATTTAAGTAGTCATCAACAATACCAGACCTATTAAAGCTTAGAATCTATACCTTAAGATGTTTGGTTCCTCTCAGAGCTCTTGGTTTATGCTCCTCAATTCCATTGTATTACTCCTCCTTGTTATACTCCTCAACTTCATCCAACTCTAGCCTCCTTCTAGTAACTCTATCAGTACGTCAGGATGGAGCTTGGTTCATATTAATTGGTTTTGGTGCTTGTTGCTCATCCATCTACCTTCTCAACCTTTCTCTCACATCTCGGCCTTAGTCAACAACAATTATTTCATGAGGTCTAGTTTCTAAGACCCTTTATACAAGATAGCCAAATTGGCTACAACCATGACCATGAGCATTACTTTTGACATCGTTAATCTCTCTTTAAATACTAAGATTCAACATTCTCAATACAAGGCTTTAGAAAACATGCTACTTACATAAGAAATTCCCATACACACTTAGAAAATACAAATCAAATGGTGAACTGCGAACTTGCTTTGTTCTTCTAGTGGAAAACAGAGTATATCAGAACAACATACTAGTAAGAACTACTTTGACACAGCTTTTGGTCGCAACTTTAAGCTCTAATACCAAGCTTATATGATGTACCTAGGAGCTTAGTAATCATTAGGGCTTACCACAAGGAATGAGAACCAAATGGGTCCTTTGTAATAATGAAGAAAAAGAAGTAAAGAAGCAAAAGAAAAAAAAAACACAATAGCTTACGTGAAGTTGCTCGAAGGATGTGACTCACCAACAAACACAACATAACTCACCACTTTGCTTGCTATGACGCACAAGCTAATGCCAAGATTCACCCATCACTAATCTTGAGTTACTCGGTAAGATTAAATAAGGGTGTAAAGGGATGATACTTGGAGGGGAATATCTCACAAGAACAAGTATATTCAATATTCAGAGGAATGTAAGATCTTTCGGCTACAAAGAAAAGGGATTATTTATAGTAAGTCCTTAAGGCAATATTACAAATAAGAAAAATTACAAAAAGAATAAAGAAGAGAAGGATTCCTAGAATGTATGCAAGGGGTAAATAGGACAAATGACGAAAAAGAAAAAATAATACAATGTTAGAAAAATGATGGACAAGTAGCAGCTCGTCAATGAGTTCGTACTAGTGAATCTTCAGGCAAGGTGGTTAAGCTGGGTTTATGATATAGTAGCTATAGATGGGTAATATCAAGAGTTGTTGAGATGAATAAGGGATGTCGTTGTTTAGTATACTGAAAGAGCAGGACTCGACATGCAAGGGCCTAGACCTTAGCACTTGGCAAGTCAGCCTCGACACTCGGTAGGTTGGCTTCGGCATATGAAGGTCCTATAGGTTGGAGCAAGGATTGATGTGTATTAACCTTATGTAAACCTCGCAAATCTAGTCTTCTGAGTATAGAATCAAATTCATATATTGTAGATGATTTTCCTAAGTTAATAGAACCAATAAGTTTAAAACTGATTAAAATTTTAAATTTAAAACTTAAAACAAGTATGAAAAACCCTAATATATTAAGAAAAACCCTAATCGCATATGAAAATCTTAAACCCTATGTGCATGTAAACACTAGAGGTTGAATTCAAACATGACAAAAATCCTAAAACTAAAACCTTAAGCCTATAAATGTACAAATTTACTTTTACAATAATAAAACTATAATTGGGTACAATTATCAATCAATACGCATAATTGTGTAAAATCGTTAATGAACAATTAGAGATAGCTTTTAAATGTTAATAAATGTAAAGAGTACTAAAGAAATTTATAAAATTGATAAATATTATTATTTAATTATTAGTGACTATATATATATATATATATATATATATTTTTATATATCTTAATGAGTATATGTACATATTTAACTATTTGAACTTCATTTAATTACTTAATTGATGTTATGCATTATATAGCAATGTTAATTTTATATTTTATAATTTTCTTTGTAACTATATTATTTATTATTCTAAATATTATTTCTAGGATTAGAAATTTTTATAGAAAATTCAAAAATTTATTTTACCTATTTATTCACTTGTTTCCTTATTTTTCCTTTTTCTTTATCTTTATCTTTTTTTTTTCCTTCTTAATTTATACGTGTTAAATAAATATAATATTATATTATATAATTACATGTTGATCAAGTCAACATGTCATTTTCCATCTTAAAACTTCTACTCTTTTCTTTTCTTTTTCTTTCCTCTTCTCTTCCATTGCCACGAGTCCACTTCAACCCTTTAGAATTATCTTTAATTTACTTGAATAATCTCAAATACACACACTAAATCCATTTCTCTTATCTTCCCTCCCAAACCGAAATTCTCTCTCTCTCATTTCATCTTCGTTATTTCCTTTATTTTCTCTAACTACCATTCCATTTTTAACTATACTATACATCTCACATTCTTACCAATATTTAGAGAGAGAAAGAAAAGGATTTCTACACAAATCATCTTCAAATCAAGTAAATACATTTCCTTTGTATTTTCTTTGTACTTTGTTTGTATTTGTCGTATTTTATGTATTTTTTTTGTATATTTATGTACACTATTATATTAGATGTGTTGTACATGTAACTTAATATTTTGTAATTGAAACTTTATGTACATGGATTAGATTATGTGTATGTAAACTTATTTCTTTTGGAAATTATGCTTATATGTGTATATATGTTATCATAGATATAGATACATACTTATATGTAGGGATATACCATAAGTTTAGGAGGCATATGTACATATATATACTGTAATGTCGTATGTCAAAAGTAGTGAATAATTAAGTTAACAAACACTAATGGGCCAATTTTAACCATTTGGCTCAAACGTTTCAAGCTTATATTAACAAGATATTCACAACCATGACTTTATAAGTTAATATCATAACCTTCCACAATTTATATAGAACACTTAATCATGGGGTTTCACAATTTTTTCTCCCTAAGCATACAACGTCCTCATCAAGAAACCTTACAATTGGGCCTAGATCTTCTACCCATTTTTGGTGTACAATCCGAGCTACTCAGTACCTATAAGCCATTCTAGAAGCATGCAAAGAGTTATACCTTAGTGGCACTCTTCATCTTCCTCAAACCTTTTCTCTAAACTAAAGCTAAATCTGAATCATCCACCTATTAGTAAAGGGTTTACTCTGATATCATTTGTAATATCTCAAGCTAAAAGTAGTGAATAGCTAAGTCAATAAACACTAATAGGTTAATTTTAACCATTTGGCTCAAAAGTTTCGAGCTAATGTTAATAAGATGTTTACAATCATGGCCTTATAAATTAATATCACAACCTCATATAATCCTTATGGAACACTTAACCATGGGGTCTCATATATATGGTTTATGTACATATATATATATATATATATATATATACACACACACATAGTACATATACATATATGGGAGTAAATAAGAAAAGAAATACATATATAAATACATACATATACGCCTTATACATATATATATATATATTATAGCATGTACTTAAACTTACATATAAGATGCAAGAGGTATTTATATATGTATATACAAAACAAAAGATATATCTATATATATATATATATATAGATAGATATGCACATATATAAATATACAAATATATATACATGTATAAAAGTACATACAAAACTGAGTATAAATACGTGTACACGTATATGTACATTTATATAAATATGTATAATAATAATATACTAAAAAGTATCAATATATGAATATACGTATGTATACATGTATAGCTATATGTACTATATTAGTATACCATAAGTATACCTGCATGTAGATAAGTAAATATAATAATATATTAAGTATAATAATATAATGTTATGCCCCGAAGTTACAGAGTCGCAACAGTCCCTCCATATAAACTATTCTATAATAGAAACTGGCCTTACAGTACCTACCATAGACATGATTTACATAAGGCGTCGACGACTCCTCGCTTTAAAGTAAACAGTCGAATTACGTGTTTAGCTAAAGTTACAATAATTATAAAAAAAATTTAGATTATCATACGTAATTATATGTAAATTCCACAGAACTTCCTAGGAAACTCTACGTTAACATAACAGTTCACTAATTTACATAACGACTATCAGTTTTTCATTCTTAAGCTATAAAAGACACCCTAACTATACATTCACTACTAAACGAGTTGATCTTCACACCCCAAGCTTCAAAAGAACTGACCTCTAGATAGTTGTAAGGTGGCATAATTCTCGAAGTATTCAGAAATCAAGACCTGCAAAAGGATCCATACGGGTATGAGCAACTACAACTCAGTAAGTTGAATTAGAGACTCATGAATGTATACAAACATAAACAAGATTATCAAGCAATTATTTTCATACAATGCAACAAGCAAGTGTTATTACACAACATAATCCGGTCCGTTGTGAAATCAGATAAATTTTACCTACTCTAATTTGGGTTGAGGAGTTTACATGTTATACAACCAAACCCAGGTTTGTGCAATAGAGACACTTCTCCTCCTAAGACTATTCTTCGAACCAATGCCCTTATCTTCATCGCGACCTCCTCTCCTGTCACTTAGTTCGGCTAAGGATGAATAAAAGACCAATTGCTATCCAGCGCTATCTTTATCGAAGGTGTCGATATTTGGTTGGAGAAATCCTAATGATCTCCTAAAGGGTTACAATGCATGGCAATTTAGGTGATTAGAGTCGAATAAAATTAAATTCCATTTAGGGTGTTCAAATAATTTCACATTAATCCAGTCATAACACCAAATCAATTACATTACAAATTTTAACACGAATTCAGATACTCAAACACATGCATAAACTACTTACAATCACAATCATACACAATCCTAAGTCTCCGAGTACCATAAAATAGTACTCCAATACAGTAAGTAATAACCAACTTACTTGGAATTCTCAATCGCCCGATCACTTAATTGCAAGTCAGTTTGTCTCTGGGTATTCTATAATACAAATAGGTCTTTTTAGTACTTGTACTTTAATGATTTATATTCTAAATTATAATTTAACTCATTTCTCTATGTATACCTATTATTTACCAATGATTCATTCTACCTTATTTTAGGGTTCGGTTTCTAAATTAGATTCCAATTTTGATTCTAGAATCTTAAATATGCTCGAATTCTAATATGGAATTAATCACATTAAGCTCAAGTATTCTAATATTATATTGGGTCTTAATTTATTATTCTAAACTGTTCGGTACGCTCTAATCCTAATTGGGGTATCGTATTTATTCCCGTTGTGAGAAAATCTTATATTTTTTATACAATTACCTAAAATTAAATTTTGTTTCAGATTTATTATATACTGATTTTTATTATTATATTATCTAAATAAACCTAATTTTTCATATTTATTAAATTTCTAATTCCACATATTCCTAATTTCTTACAATTACCACATAATTCCTTCATTAATTACACTTAACACTCCAAACACTAGGATTAGGTTTCCACATCAGAGATTAACATTCCTAAACATCTAATTACTATCTAAATTAGTAATTAATCACTTAATCACCTAATTAACCCAAAATCACCCAATTTTCCCATCATTTTAGGGCTAAAAATTTACTTAAAAATTTCAAAAATTAAATTTCAAAAATGGCTTTATATCACTGTTCAATACCACTTAAGCATTCTATAGAAAAATTTTGACTTCCAAATTGCACTCTTAAGCCTATTTATTTATAGTTCTAATCATGCTCAGTTTTGCTTAATTTTTTAAGAACCCTATATTTTCAAACGTGATTAAACTTAATCACTATTTTCCCCTAAATCTACATACAATAAAATCTTAGAATAATAAATTTCATAATTTTCTGGGCAAAATAAATAATTTTAAGAAATTATAAAAAATCGGAGTAGATGAGAGACCCATCCGGTCCGATGACTTTTGGACTTCTAACACTAGTCTAGGTATGTCAGCCAGTCCAGGCGGTAGATCTGGAGTGGGGTGGTGGTGGCTTAGTCCCAAGTGGTGGTAGTGTATGGGTTCGGTCCACTAGCCCTTACTGCACAGGTTTCCTTAATATTTCTCTAAACCCTAATTTTCCTCTTCAATTTTCGGTGCTCTCAATTTTTTCTAACTTCTAACTGTCCAAATGAACTTTGTAATTTTTCTTCTTATTTATAGAGCTTTGTAGTAATTATTATGAATTTAATTGGACAAGACATTGCCTAAATCCCATAATTTTTGCCTTTTTTATTACTTGATTTTGATTGGTTAATTTTCTTCTTCACGTCTTGACTTGCTACGACCAAATCCACATCATTCCTTATTCCTCTGATTTTTTAATGATTTTTTCTTAATTAATTAATAATTTTCTTTAATTATTTAATAAGTTTTTAGCTAATTTAAGTAATTTCGTGTATTTTTATCTACACGTAAATACATATGGGGTACATGTGAACATTCCTAATTGTTATTTAGGTCATTCTATGATTTTTAGTATACATATAATCTATCTCTAGTAATTTATTAGATATTAGATTATACTTTTTGCCTTTTCAATAATTAACAATTATTATACTTAAAATTTGAAAATTTTATAGTCTCCTATTTTATTACTTATTTTTTAAATTCAAGTTTACGGGATCATTTTTACGAATATTTTTATCTATAGTTTATAATTTAGGTTTGATCGAATTCTTTAACCGATCGTCCTAAACTTTATGTGTTAAGTTCAATCCTACGGTCATTTGACTTAACTTTAGAGCTTACATATAAGTAAGACCATATATGTACATAAAAGAAAATACGGCCCATATAATATTGATTAATTAATTATAATAACATATAGATATATATAATAATAATAATACAAAATTTAAGAAACATAGACACAAAGGAAAAATCAATGAATTACCATGTGGACAAATAGGAACATGTCACGTCAGCAATTATCTAAAATAATCAAGTGAACCAAAAATTACAAATCATTAGAAAATAATAATAATAAATTAATTAGAAAGAATTGCAATAATAACAAAATTAACATAAATGGTAAATTTGGGCTTTAAAATGAAGAAATATTGAAATTTATATCAATTGGACTTAAAACTAAAATATTATAAAAACATAAAATATAGAAATTAACTAAATCATAAAATAATAAAGAAAAGCTTAAAATCAACAAATAAAATTATTCTGGTCAAAATAATACACAGATGAGATTGATCATACTTGATTAGTTTGAAAATTTGACACCTAACATTTACAAATGAGTATTACACCTATAATTGAAAAGCTCTACTTAATGTCATTTTATACCCATATTGAAAAATGCGGGTTTTAACATCTATAACGGATCTCGTTATGTGAAAGTACATCAGAAAATGATAAAAATTGACTATAAGTTCATAAAAAATCGAAGTTAAAATGAAAATGTTATATATGATTTAAAATTTAAGAGAAAACAAAGAAATATAAATAAATGGGTT
Organism: Lumnitzera racemosa; assembly: GCA_024138005.1. Taxonomy (NCBI): domain Eukaryota; kingdom Viridiplantae; phylum Streptophyta; class Magnoliopsida; order Myrtales; family Combretaceae; genus Lumnitzera; species Lumnitzera racemosa. The sequence goes on from JAMXBC010000002.1 coordinate 11,315,446, forward strand.
ACATTATTTAAATAATATGACAATATTAATAAATAATTATGATAAAACTCCAACCAAATAAATAAATATCGAAATACGATTATTTACAAGTGTACGTATAAAATTTCATCTGGAGGGAAACCAACAAGTACATATTTTGAAACGCGAGTAAAATATAATTATAAGACACAAAGTTTTTCAAAATATCAAAATGTTAAAAGTACACATGCATACTCAAAAGTCAAAGCATTCTAAAGAAGATATGCTTTTATATGTAATGACAATATAAGTTAATATAAAACAGCAATGATGATAATAATAATAATAATAATAATAATAATAATAATAATAATAATAATAATAATAATAATAAAGATAGAATCATATAATTACAAGAAATAAATGGAAAATATGTATACATATAAACACAATATAATCTTAGAATAATACTGTAATATAACTAAGCTAAAGTTTTTAGTTATTTACATATACGATTCTGATATTTCCAACTAGCTTTATTACTTTATCAACTTAACTTAGTATAGTATTATTTATCTTGTTATATGTGGAAATTACAATTAAATTATGATATAGCAATATATTAATATAAAATTGTGAAAACTGAAGAAATTTGAACTCATATAACATTTACTAAGTTGAATATTATTACCTATATGATAAAATAAGATTTCCTAATCATCATAATAAATAAGTTAAGTAGTGTGAAATAATATTGTAAATTTTAAACAAACTTTATCATTAAAGAAATACGCTTGAACTCAATAAGAATCTACTATAATAATATAAAGATAAAAAAGTAAAATAAAAAAGTTATATGCAATTTAATACTTAAACTTAAACAAGAATCATAAGATAGATAGTGAGCTGGTTAAGTTGTTTAGCACCACGTCTAGAGACTTATTAGGTTTCTTTTATTTTTATTTATTAGGAAATATCGATCAAGAAGGCAAGCTGCTTGTTGATTGCTAGGAGTTATATCAGCTTTAGTTAAATGAGTGCTTCCGATGACTTTATACTTATTTTGTGCTTATAGTTCGTGTACTTAAATTTTATATATTAATAAATTGATGCTTGGGGTTCAAGAATATACATGTGATTGAATACTATTTGCTTGTTGTGAAAAATGTGGCTAAATATGATAACTGAAGAATTGATTGTATGATTGATCGTTGCATGATTTGAATGGATTGTTAATATTGGTTGATTACCTAATAAATTGACTTAATCATATTCGACTTAACTTAAATTAAATGGATCAAGCATAAGTACGAACATTGTATATAATGTTCTAGTCGTTATCTCACACGGATGATAATGAAGGGCCTTATAGGGATGGGATTTGATACGACAGTAGGTCATGAATACAGAATGGGTAGTCGAGGTTTAAGTAGGAATAAAGAAGAGGAAGTAGAAATGGGACGGTGAATATGTATGGATACTATGCACCAAGATACAAACACACTCAGTGGATGAGCTTAAAATAAAGTTCGATACGACTTACGAATACTAAATGTTGCTCGAGGTTTCAAATAAGAGGTTAGATGCGACTTACTAGCTTGCTTAAATGAAAGATTCAACATAATCTTAAGAACAAGATTGATAAGAGCACGGGAAAGATTAAAGAGTTTGATCAACACTCAATAATCTGGCAAATACTAACTCTAAGAGCTTAAAGTAGCCTTGTTCGAAAGAGGAAAGTTCCAAGTGCAAAAATATTCTTTACTATCTAAATGATTATCTCCCTTTGATGTTTATAAATGTTGTTATTTATAGCAAGTTCTAAACCCTAGTGATAAAATTGTAAATAATATACAAAGCCTTAAACCCTAAAAAATTGGACTCATAAATAAAATAAAGAAAATATGTACAAGGATACGAAACTGTGTGTTTAATAGAAGAAGTTGGTAGGTAGTCATTCGGCCTGTCTTAGAAGGAGTAGGATTCGAATTGGTCGGGGTTGGCAATTGGATGTCTGGGTTCAAGAAGGAGCCCTTGAACTCTCACATTTCTTGGTCGAGATACTAAAAAGGTCGGCCCATAATTACCAAGTTCTAGAATTAGTCGACACTAATCTCTCGGTACCGTGCCAAATGGTTCTTTTGTCTCAAGTCCTCATCCATATGGTCTCTCGACTTCTTAGCAGACGACAAACTTGATGCCAAGTGTCTCCTTTTCTTCCCTTTGGTCTTCTGTTATTAGCTTGGCCTCGGCAAAAGTTGATTGGCCGTGGCTTGAGATAGGTTGGCCTTAGCTTAGAGATAGTTGCAAGCTGATTCCTATTATTACTATAGGTCCAAAAGGAAGTTGTCCTTGACGTTAAACATTGAGCATAGGTCAAGATGCCGAGCAAACTTCTCTTCCCTTTTTGCTTCAATATGGGTGTCGAGTAGATTTCCTTAACGCTCATAGGTGTCAAGTAATAACACTTCCCATCTTTTCAAACAGTATAAGTATTGAGGAAGCCATCATGGATTAATTTCCAATGATACTCCCATGGTCAGCCAAAAAGTAAATTTGCGACATTCATAGAGACCACATTGATGTCAATCTCGTCTTCATATTATCTTGCCTTGAATGTTATCCGCGCTCTTTTATGCACATAGACCATACTCTTATCATCGAACCACTTCAATCCATAAGGTCAAGGGTATGGGTAGGTCGGCAATTTCATCTTTTCCACTAACTTGGTAGAAATGATGTTAGCGCAGTTACCTCCATCAACAACTAGGGAACAGGTCTTCCCATTTACTAAACACCGCATATGGAATAAATTTTCCCTTTGTCCAGGATTTGCTTTAGGTCGGCTTGCTTATTCGTCATGGCTACGAGTTCATCTAGGTTTTTGGCATAAACATCTTCTTTTATCAACTCGGCTTCCGAACTCTTTTCACTTTAACTCTTTACTTGAACCTCGAGTCCTTTTCCCTTCAAGACCATGACCCTTTTATTCGGGCATTAAGACGTAATATGTTCGTAGCCTTAGCATTTGAAGTACTTCACATCTCGAGCCTTGTTACTAGGTGCTTTTTCTTTCTCGGCTCTCTTTTTTTTAGCATGATCAGGTCGACTAGACTTAACTCCTTCATCTTCTTCTCTGGCCTTCTCTTGGCATATTTCTCAAGTTCTGGGTTGATTGGTTGAGGTCGGTTAGTCTACCTCTGATGCCTCCTTCTCCTCTATCTCTCCACCCTTAGTGCCAAATTGATCAATTCGTCTAAAGAGTTGAATGGCTGCAATTCAACTATATTGGCAATGTTATCTCGGAGTCCACTTAGGAGCCAAGTAATGGTGCGATGTTGTGGCTCGACAATCTTCAAGGTCTCAAACTCTTGTAGGTACTCTTCAACAGTGTTTTGGCCCTGTCTAAGGTACTAGAAAGCATAGAGCATCTCCTGCTTGAAGTAGGTTAGCACAAAGCGCTAATTCATCAAATGTTTCATAAGCCTCCAAGTTCTGATCGGCTCTTCTCCTTCAACATCTTGCTTGGCGACTAATTTATCCTACCAAAAACTTGCATATTCAACAAGGGCTAATGAAGCTAACTTAACCATTTTTTGGTCATTACACTCATAGCACTTAAACAACTTCTCGACTCGGGGAACCCAGTTAAGAAACTCTTCTGGTCAACAGCTACCACTTAAAGTCGGCAACTTAAGTTTGATATTATTAAGTCCTTGGCCAGGTGTTCGAGGTTCATCTCTTACATTCCGAGCTGGTCGGTTCACCTCAGATCGGCCACTTCTATTGGAACTTTACTTGGCTATATCCCTTCTCGGCCTTGGCTCTCTTCTTTGATTACCTGGGTTCTTGATGTCAACACTTCTATCATTTCTTCTTCTTGGCTTGACAGTTCTTCTCGACTATTGCTCATCATTATCTAGCTCATTAGAACCACTTATACTGATGGGTGTTCGTTCCCTTCTTTCACCTCAGCCAATACGTCCATGTCCTTTAACTAACTTAGCAAGCTCCTAGATAGAGTCAGTGAGATTTTAAATATGATAGTCGAAGTTATTAACACATTGTCTTAGACTTCTGTAAGGAATATCACCACTATTATTAACACTATCTTTAGACATTCTTGTCTGTACAATAATTTCTAGAGAAAACTGAATAAATATGGTTTACAATAAAACATAATTACAATAACCTAGAAACAACCACTACTCGGCTTCTTGTAACTACCATTACTATCAAACATTAGAATCAACTATTGAAATTAATGTTACTGGACTTAACTATAGTATAATACTACTAAAAACATGAACAACACACTACATTATAGAACGACACAAACCATGAATCAAACTTTAAAGAACACCAACACGCATGTCTCTCCAAAGCTCTGATACTAAGATGATACGGCAGCAGGTCACGAACCCATAATAGGTAGTCCGGGTTCAGGAGGGAATGAAGAACAGGAAGTAAAAATTGGGGATGGGGGGGCTTGATGGTGAATGTATATAGATACTACGCACCAAGATACAAACATAATTAGTGGATGAGCTTAAAATAAGGTTCAATACGATTCACAAATACTAAATGTTGCTCAAGGTTTCAAATGAAACGTCAGATGTGATTCACTAACTCATTTAAATGAAAGGTTTACCATAATCTTAAGAACAAGATTGATAAGAGCATAGGAAAGATTAAAGAGTTTGATCAACACTCAATAATCCAGTAAGTGCTAACTCTAAGAGCTCAAAGTAGCCTCGCTAGAAAGAGGAAAGTTCCAAGTGCAGGAATATTCTTTACTATCTAAATGATTGTCTCCCTTTGATGTTTATAAATGTTGCTATTTGTACCAAGTTCTGAACCCTAGTGGCAAAATTGTAAATAATGTATAAGGCCTTAAACCCTAAAGAATTGGGCCTACAAATAAAATAAAGAAAACATGTACAAGAATACAAAACTGTGCATTTAATAGAAGTAAACTATAGCCAATTTAACCTTGTAATCTGGTGGGGTATTATCCAAAAAAAAAAAAACCGCTCTATCCTATAAACTATAACCTCAACTCTCCTCCTTCAAAAATGGAAAATTCTAACTTAGAAGATTTAATAGGCAACTGATATGCAGTACTAACCATAGTAGTGTATGAAGCCTGAGTTGGGTTCATAAGAGTATTACTATCTATAGGGGACTTATTGAATATTTTGTCATCTTCTTGCTTTGCGAATAAGACAGTGGCAGTATGTTTCTCCAACACAAGATGCTTCAATTCATCAAGTACTTATTGCTATTTGTTAAGGGTTTCGGTGAGGACCTTAACTTAGCTCTCTTACTACCAAGCCTGCTCCTTGATCATCATATGGATAGCTTCTTCCAACTGCTTTTGTTCTTTTTCAAACATAGCCACCCTTAATTGCGCTCTAATACTAAGTGTAATCATGAATTGAAATTTGAATTCTAAATGCAAAATTTTAGACACACGTAATTTGGGAGAACAATGTTTTTCATAAATTTTTTTAGATTCTTCTCTCATAGAATTTTAATAGTATAATTGGTATTCTCCCAAGTCTGTAGCTAACTAAAATGGTATGTACATGGGATTTTCTACCTAGACAAAAGGTGGTTGTAAAATATTCTATGATGTATGTTGGTGTAATGTTAATAACTGTGGATGCAGGTATCTAACAAACAAAGCTAATTTAATGATACATGGTCTAGAGGATGCCCTCATTTATTTAACTATAGGCCTAAGTTTCATGGGCCACCCAACCCTTCAACAGAAATTGACTCAACTCTCCATATTTTTAGTCTCTTGCTATACATGTAGAACTCAACTCCACATGTTTGATTTGGTCTCCACTACATAACACACATCCCCCTTGTCGATGTTTTCATCTCCTTCCCTTATAAACCCTAATTTCACCATCTTCCCCATCTCATTCGTCTCATTAGCTTACATAAAAAGAGCGAATCATTTACAAAAAGAAGATGAGTTAGTTTAAGACAAGATCTACCCATGATGCGTCTTTGGGGTCAAATACATAGAGAAGCATCACAATGAACGAGTTGAAAAGGAAACAGAAAAGAAATTAGCAAAGCTCGAGCAGCTACTGAATTGATATGACTCACTACTCGATCCTATTCGGCCTACAATTCGCCAGATATGACACAATGATCCAAACTAAAGGGTCACTTGCCACTACTCCTTGCTAAAGGGAATAGATAAGAGTTGAGAGATAATGAGAACAATAAGGTTACTTAAAATGAATAACTTTGTATTAGAAGCTGAATGTCTACATACAAAGAAAGTGGTAGGTTTGTATACTTTCCCATTAAGGTTATTTTACATGTATGAAAAAACAAAAAGGGTATTTTACAATTATGTTACATGAATCATACTAAAAAGGGGTAAAAGGGATAAAGAATATTTAGTACGGAAAAGAAAGAATCATTTTGAAATATTGTGTTAAAAGACATGTGTCTCTTGATGTCTAGAAGTCAGGAGTATGGTATAAGTAGGTGGAAATTGAAGTGCTGGTAGTTAAGGGCCAACCTTATCTAGATTAGGTTGAGAGCCAATCAATCTAGTTAGGAAGTCAGTTAAGTTGGAGTCAGGCGCCAATGGTCTGTTAGAAAGCTCGGCTTGGCTAGCTTTTCCTAGGTTAACTTCTGGATTGAAACTTCGCAACTGGGCAGGAGCATGTTGGACACTCATAAGGATTTGATAGACAGGTCAATAGGAGGTCAGATCAGGATAGGAGTCCCCGTCTTGGCTATAGGTTTTAGTATTTTCCGTGCGAGTCCTTGGAGTCTTTTAGCTCAACTTCTTGTAATCGATCCAGGGGATTGATTCCTATCATCTACTTAGGGGTCGGAAAGATTTTTCCTCAAATATGAAGCGATTTCTGCTTGTTCTTTTGGGGCATTCGCAGGGTCTTCTTCTGTTAGTTGATGGGAAATCAGATTGGATACATTGAAGGAAGAGGAGATATCATAGTCATCAGGCAACTCGATCTAGTAGACGTTGTGGTTGATTTTCTTTAGGACCTTGAATGGGTGGTCAACTTAAGGAGATAGTTTGCTTTGTCTTAAGTGCAGAAATCGTTTTCAGCTAAGGTGAATCCATACTAAGTCTCCTAGTTGGAAAGAAATAGTTCGGTGGCCTCTGCTGCTAATCTTTTGTTGTCTCTGATTGAACTTAGCGATCTTCCTCGTGACAAACTAGTGTAGCTTATGAAATTCTTAGGTTCGGTCCACTCTAGATTGACTCTCTTTAGTAGTTGCTAGGGTACTGATCGTATCTAGGGGAATGGTAGGGTTGAGGCCATTGACCACCTCGAATGGGGTCTTCCCAATGGTGTTATGGACAGTTCGGTTATATGCAAACTCTACAAATAGTAGGCACAGATCCTAATCTCTCAGATTCTTCCTGACAACAGCTCTGAGTAGGTTACCTAGTGTTCTATTCACCACTTCAGTTTGGCTATCAGTCTGAGAGTGTCTACTGGAGCTGAACACTAGTTTAGTCCTAAGTTTCCTCCAAAGAGTCTTTCAGAAATAGCTCAAAAATTTTGTATCTCGATCTGAGAAAATAGTCTTCAATACTTCATGTAGTCAGACCATCTCTTGCAAAAACAAATCAACAATACATAAGGCATCGTTAGTCCGATGGCACGAAATAAAGTGCCCCATCTTGCTGAAGCGGTCCATTACAACAAAGATAGAATCTTTTCCTCTAGATGTTTAGGGAAACTCTAGGACAAAGTCCATACTGAGGTCGGCCCATGGTAAAGTAGGCATTGGTAGAGACATGTATTCTCTATGGGGTTCTCTCTTCCCCTTCGCACGCTTACATACTTCACAACAACCGACTATCTTATAGACATCCTTGGCCAGACCTGGGCAATAAAAATTCTCTTTCAATAGGTTGACTATCTTGACCTCCCAAAGTGGCCTGAAAGTCCATTGTTGTGAGCTTTCGATACTAACAGTTCATGTGTGGAGCAATTTGGAATACAGAGAACCATGGTCCTTGAATAGATAACCATCCTTAAGATAATATCCTCCCACAACTACTCCTTCACAACACTGTTCAACAATGGAACCGAAGTAAGGGTCATTGGTATACTGCTCAATGATGAGTGAGAATCCCAATAGTTTTGTTTGCAAAGTGATCAGTAAGGTTTTCCATCGTGACAGAGCATCGGCGACTAAATTTGCACTTCCCTTCTTGTGTCAAACGACATATGAGAAACCTTCCATGAACTCTAACCACTTAGCTTATCTTTTTGAAAGCTTGTTTTGACTCCCAAGATGCTTTAATGATTTGTGGTCAGTGTAAATAATAAACTTCATGGTAGCAGGTAGTGTTGCCAAACGGTAAGGACTCAAAAAAGGGAGTACAAGTCCTTTTCGTACACAGAATAGTTAAAGGTTGGGCCACTTGGTTTCTCATTATGGTAAGGACAGGATGTCGTTCTTACATCAAGACAGCACCAATTTCGATTCTTGATTCATCACATTCTAATTTGAAGGGTTTGTCAAAATTTGATAGCAACAGGACAGGTGCCAAGGTGAGTTTTTCCTTAATTTCTCTAAAGCTTTATTCAACTCGGTTGTTCCACCCAAATCCTTTACTCTTTTTCATTAACTCGGTCAATAGGAAGGCTATTGTACTGAAGTCCTTAGTAAATCGCTTGTAAAAAGAAGCTAGGCCATGGAAACTTCAGACTTTAGTGACATTTTTCAGTGTTGGCCATTCCAGAACAGCTCGGATCTTCTCTTCATCTACTTGGATTCCTTCCCCTGATACTATAAACCCTAGAAAAATCACCTCACTCTAGCAGAACATACACTTCTTCATATTCCCATACAACTTTTCAATCCGTAAAATGTCAAATACTTTACGAAGATGTTAAACATAGTCATTCAGGTCGGTACTATAAACCAATATGTCATCGAACTACATAACTACACATCTTCTAAGTAGAGGGTGCATCATGTGGTTCATTAACCTCATGAATGTGCTTGGCGCATTTGTAAGTCCGAATAGCATAACCAACCATTTGTAGAGTCCTTGCCTAGTCTTAAAGGTAGTCTTCCATTCATCACTTGGCCTCATGCAAATTTAGTGCTAGCTACTCCGCAGATCTATCTTTGACAATATCCTTACAGCATGAAGCTCATCCAATATGTCATCAAGCCTCGGTATTAGGTATCTGTACTTGACAGTAATTCGATTGATTGCTCGACTATCAATGCACATATGCCATGAACCATTCTTCTTCGGAACAAGTAGAGCTGGTACAACACAAAGGCTCATGCTTTCCCTTACACATCCTTGCTCGATAAGCTCGTCCACTTACTTCTTCAGCTTGGCAGCCTGCTCAGGGTTCATCCTATATGCAAGTTGGTTCGGCAGATCGACACTTGGCTACAGAGCGATACAATGTTTTATGCCTCGAACTGGTGGTAGTCTTATAGGCAGTTCTTCCCGAAATAGGTTGAAAAACTCATTTAACAAGCTTCAGATTCCTTCAGGGATATCCAGAAACTCCCTCATCTCCATTAATCTTTTAACCAACAAGAACATGGGTTCATTAGCCTTTCAGCAGATCGGAGCTCTCTTTGGCTCATAACTAACACTTTCTTCTTATTGGCTCAGGTGAGCTGATTATGGATTTCATTTACTTGGGATGGGGTTAAGGGTTGCACCATAGTCATCCTTCCATCCTTAATAAAGGCATAAGTGTTTTTATACTCGTCGTGAGTAACACGTCGGTCGAACAACCAAGGTTATCTAAGCAGCAAATGTGAAGCTCCCATAGGGACAACATTGCACACTACTTCATCCTTGTATGTGTTCCTAACATTGAACTGTATGGTCACTTGTTCAGTTACATGCAAAGCACCCTTATCATGAAGCTAATGCAGCTTGTAGGATCGAGGATGCTTTAAGGTCGACAGACCTAACCTTTGCATAAAGGAAGGAGCAACGACATTAGTACAACTTCCTTTATCTACGATAATTATGCATAGTTGGCCTCTGACGATATACTGGGTATGAAACAAATTCTCTCTTTGGTCCTTCTCAGAGTTCGACGATGAACTTAGGATTCGTCTTAGGACTAGGGTCATTATTTCTCCTTGGTCGACATAGACATAAGTCTCTTCTTCCTCTTCCACTTTGGGTTCTCCAACATTATTTTCTTCTTCGAGGTCGCTCTCATCGTACTATCCACCATGTCTCCTCAAAATACCATGATACGCTGGTTCAGACATTCGGTAGCTATGTATCCGTAGCATAAGCATTTAAAATACTTCATCTCACTGGTCTTCCGTTCGAATGGCTGGGCTTTCTCATAGTTTCTCAAGGTCAGCCTAGCCTTAGGTAGGCTCGACTATCCTGCTTGGTCCTACTAGTCTGCTCGGCATTCATTAGGTCGGCTATTCCTTTCCTTGGCTCGATATGGCCTCTACAGGTCGGCTTAAACAGGTTGGCACAATACAGGAGCTTGGGAGAATGTTTATCCAGGTCGGCTTGGAACATCTCTCCTTTGCTTTTCAACCCTTTGCATGATCTTGATCACCTCTTCTAAGGTATAAAACTTTTGTACTTCTACGATATTTCGAATCTTATACTAGAGCCCAGAAATGAACCTTGATACTATACAGGCTTTTGGTTCTTTTACGTTGGCTCGGATCATCAACATCTAGAACTCTGATAGAGTCATCAATAGATTAGTTTCCTTGGTGAAGCTCTTGCAATTTTGCAAACGTATCTTACAGGTACATTTTGAGCATAAATCTACCTCTTAATAACCTTTTCATCTCATCCTAGGTTTTAATATCTCCACCACATTATCGCATACCCTATAAACTCCAATGCAACAAGTCAGACCTTGACAGTATCCATATAACTGTAATAGTTAAACACCTTCTTGACCTTCTCTTCCCATTCTAAGTATTCATCAGCATCTCCACTTCCATTGAAGGGCAGGATTTGAACCTTGACATTATCTAGCCCTCAAGAAGCCCAGCGTCCTCGTCCTTGTAATGGGTAATAGTTAGCTTCCTCTCATTCCTCCCCAAATTCTTCAACATCCAGTTTCTCATCTTCTTCCTCAATCTTCTCGAACTCTAATCTTCGTCTAGTAGCTTTACCCGTTACTCCTCCAACTTGCTGTGGTCGAATTAGGTAGTTGGTTCGGTTACCTTTGCCATGTTGTCTCTTAGGAGCATATTCTTATAGGTTAGGTGGCTATACACCTTGAAGCTGTTGCTTGTTTACTTGTATCGCTGTGACTAGACTCTTAACGAGGTTGGTAAGCCTATTAAGTTTGTCATCAATGGACCTTGGGGTATTACTACCGTTATAACCACGACTAGGTTAAGCACTACTATTTTGGTCACTGATAACTCCCTAAACACTCAAATTTGACATAGTTTAATACCCTTTTGAACAAATTAACAATTTACTAACATTCTTAATACCTAATAATGATGGGAATCAGCTTCTGACAAAATGCAAGTCGAGGCCTATCAATACTTGTTGAGGCTGAGCTACAATTAGAAGGATGAGAGGAAGGAAAATAAACACTCGACATCAAGTTTGTCGTCAGCCGAGGTGCCGAGAAACTGCAAGGCCGAGTACTTGAGACCACAGAACCACTCGGTATAGCACCGAGAGACTCGTGTCGACCGACTCTAAAAGTCGGCAATTATAGGTTGACCTTTTTGGTGTCTCGGCCAAAGCATGTGAGACTTTAAGGACTCCTTCTTGAACCCGTACATCTAACTGCTGACCCCATTTGGTTCGATTACTATTCCTCCCAAGACATGTCGAGTGACTGCATACCGACTTCCCTTATAAAACACACAATTTTGTATTCTTATATATGTTTTCCTTCATTTTATTTATGACCTCGATTCTTTAGGGTTTAAGGCCTTGTACATTATTTACAGTTTTATCACTAGGGTTTAGGACTTGTTATAAATAGCAACATTTCTACTAACAAAGAAGGAGATATACAGATAGTGAAGATACTCCCCTACATACAAAGAGTGAAACTTTCCCCTTTCGAGTAAGGCTGTACTTAAGTTAGTAAAGCTTGCATTTACTAGATTATTAAGTGTCAATTACTCTCTTTAATCTCTCCTGTGTTCTTATCAATTTTACTCTTAGGATTGTGATGAACCCTTTCATTTGAACCAGTTAGTGAGTTATATCTAACCCTCATTTGAATCCCGAGTGACATTTAGTGTTCGTGAGTTGTATCGGACTCTATTTCGAGCTTAAACTCCTGATTGTATTTGTGTCTGTGTCTTGGTAAGTTATATCCATTTACATTTACCATAAAAAACCTTCTTGTTTTTTGTACCCATTTTTCTTTTGGAATCCCGAATACCCATTTTGGGTTCCCGACCTGCTGCCGTTTCTTTGATCCTTGTCGCAATAGTTACTTAAATAGAAAAGAAACAAACTTGCTTAGTTTTCATGATGAAAAACAGAGTAACAATGAAACCACACTTGCTCTTACATTAACACATTGTAGTAGCTACGAAAGGAATACTGTAGCCACAAATAATAAGGCAAACAAAAACTTCACCAAAACTTTACACACTCCCTTGTGGAACCATGCTCTAATACCAACGAAGCTGATGTGTCTCCGGGGTCGTACATATGGAGAAGTACCACAACAAACGACCCGAAAAGGAAATAGAAAAGAAACTAGCAAAGCTCAGGCAGCTACCGAATGGATATGACTCACCACTTGATTCTACTTGACTTCTAATTCGCTGGATATAACACACCATTCTGAATTGAAGGGTTACTCACTACTACTCCTTTCTAAAGGGAGTAAATAAGAGTTGAGAGATAACGGAATACTAAGGTTGCTCAAAATGAATAACTCTGTATTAGAAGCTGAATGTCTACATACAAGGAAAGTTGAGGTTTATATACTTGCCCACTAGATTTATTTTACATATATGAAAAGAAAAAAGGTATTTTACAATTAAGTTAGATGAATCATACTAAAAAGGACAAAGAATATTCAGTATGGAAAAGAAATAATCATTCTGGAATGTTGTGTTAGAAGATACGTGTTTCTTAATGTTTAGACGTCAGGAGTATGGTATAAGTAGGTGGAAATAGAAGTGCTAGTACTCAGGGATTGACCTTATCTGGATCAAGTTGGGAGCCAATTACTCTGGTTAGGAAGTTAGCTAAGTTAAATTCAAGCGCCAATGGTTGGTAGGAGAGCTCGACTCGACTAGCCTTTCTTAGGTTACCTTTTGGATCGAGACTTCGCAGCTAAGCAAGAGCATGTTGGACACACGTGAGAATTTAATAGATAGGTCAGTAAGAGGTCAGATTGGAATCAGAGTCCTCGTTTTGGCTATAGCTTAGAGTTAGTATTTTTCACAGGAGTCCTTAGAGTTCTCTAGCGTGACTTGTGATTGGTCTAGGGAGTTGATTCCTATCAACTCAGTTTCACTCCTTTTAGCTCCAGATCATCAAATGCTTTTATGATCATCCTAGATAAAACATCAGTCATGAATAGGAAGAGATAAGGTAATAGAAGGTCCCCTTGTCTTATACCCCTAAAAGGAATAATGTTTCCTACTCTTTTCCCATTTGGTACCAACTTATAATGAATAGTAGTAACTCCCATCATGATCCAATTTACCTGCTTCTCATGAAAACCTTAAGTCAATAAAAGATCTTTCAAAAAAGACCAACTTACCTTATCATAAGCTTTCATCATATCTGTTTTAATTACCGAAGAGAACTTTCTACTTCGTTTCTTTAATTTAAGATTATGGAACACTTCATGGGCTACTACAATATTATCTTGGATCATGCAGTGAAAGATGAAGGCATTTTGTTGGGGTGTAATAAGACAATTAAGGAATTGTTTCAATCAATTAGCAAAGGCTTTGGAAAAATTTTTAAATATGAAATTACATAAACTGATAGGACAAAATTGACCTAACTCTTTTGGACCTTTAACCTTAGGTATTAAGACCAAATCCGTTTCATTCAAAGATGGAGGGACGTTAACTAAGTTCATGATATCTGAGATGGCTCTATAAACAGATGGCCCAATCACATTCTAGAATGTCTAGTAACAAGCCCCTGTAAATCCATTTGGACTAGGTGATCTATGAGCTGTAAGTTGGAATATAGCATCTTTCACCTCTTCCATGGATAACTCCTTTATCAATTGTAGATTAATATCCTCAGCTACTATGTGTGAGTAATTCTAATATAGTGTATTGGATAATGAGTTAAAAATTGAGATAGTTTTAAGACCTAACTATATTAGAGTCAGCATAAGAAGATAAGGGATGCAAAATAAATAATATAATAAAAGAAGAGATAGGTTTTTACACACACACATACACAAAGAAGATGAAGAAGAAAAGAGATGGATTAGTTAGTAAATACAAGCAGTGTAAAATTATAGAGTTTTACTATGATATGGGTTTTTGTTGTTATTTTCTTTAGGAATGAAAAATAAAAGTAATAGTATTAATTTTTTATTTATTAATATTTTTTAATTATTATTAAATGATGGGTATAAGGTATCATAGATACTATACTCTATACACTTTAGAGTACAGGTTCTAGAGTGGGACAAGGTACAAGACAAAGTATCTTAACTTTATGCCTATACCTTACCCTATAGAAGTAGGTTTTCGAAAATTATTATATGAAACCTATCATGTGATCCTCATTATCTATTCGGAACCTACTTGATATCATAGGGTTTGAATAAGTACAATTTATGATAGGATTACCTCTACTCTCTCCTACTGTTTATCACGCTTTCAAACCACATTTTTCTAGTGGAATATTTCTATTTGAGTCAACTCTTGGTACTAGAAAAATCCCTATAATAACAAAAGGGTAGAATAGTCTGTCTTGTGCTTATTCGATGAATATATGTAGTGACTAATATATCTGGGTATGCTACTCCTTTATCTAAAATATCTTCTAACGATAGAATAAGTTATCCATGTTTATTAGGACAATTTTATCAATTATATATTATTTATTCTAAAAGGAACTTTTATACATTTAAGTATTCCATTTTTTTTTTTATTGTTCTATATTCTGCTCATTCAACTATTATTCTTCCAAAGTATTTGCATTAACATTTGCATTTTCGATGACCTTCTCTCATTCACTTTTCTTTCACCATATTGTCGAGCCTGAATTTCGATCATTTCCTCAATTTATATTAAACTTAGTTCATTTAACATAAGTTGTGTGATGAAAGCCGAGAAATTTTTCAATATTGTGTTTTGAAAAATGTTCTAGAGTTATCAACCAATCAAAGTTAGTAAAAGAGAATAATTTAGATGAAATAGATGGAATGTTAACGTAACTACCGGTCCATTTAGAAAAAGCACCATTTTATTATTTTTTCACTTAAAGAAACCCTGTGTAGAAAAAAGTTTTTATTCATCAAGTAGCTTACCCAATTCAAAGATATAAGCTTCCTTTTTTATTTGATTTTGATTCATCTTGATGTAATTTGGAGTAGTCGAAGCTTCTAATAAATTCTGGAGTGAGACCTTACTAATTTTGCATCACCAGTTGGATTATAATCATGTAAAAGCATACTCTAGTTACCAAATAAATCAGGCTATTCATTAAATATAGTGTTGTGCTTGCTAATTTTTACCATGATTTTATTGTTTAATTGGTGTAATTTTGAATTTTTTTTATTAAGTACTTGCCCAATTATAAGTGTTTTGTTGCCAAAAAAAAAAAAAAATTGAATTAAGATATTAAATTGCCTAGAAACATTGGATTTGGAACATATCGATTTTGAACTAAAATTTGCTTCTTCTTCTTTTTTTAAAAAAGAAAAAAATCTATAGAAGAAGCTATGAGATAAGGGACGTTGAACATGGGTCAATGGTCAACACTGGATATGCTCCACACATGCAAGTGAAATTTAGAGTGGGCATACGAGGGGCTCCCATTTTTTCCATTCCTTTCCAACGATTGTTCAGGTATTTCATTATTATTAGGTTAGAAAAAACTAATAAAAAAACTCTTGTTACTCCTTTTCTTTTATTTTCTTTCCTTTCACTTTCTAGTCTGTAAATAATTTTTCGAAAGAAGTATTAGTTTTTGCGTATGCTATCAACAAAGGTTTTGCTAGCTAATTTATACTCGAACAATCCAAAATCTTAAATGTACTTTAAGTTTTATTCAGATGCCTACTTACAATCTTGAAATAATATAATATAATGTATTGATTTTAGTCGAGATCGATAATGTAAAAGAATTCATAGATTCCCATGTTTGATAATTTATTCTTGGGTTTGCAAATTACAAAAATTTACAAACTTTAATGAGTGTTTAGATGCACTTATTAAGGATCTAATAAATACATAACTATATACAACTTATTTTTACCATTTTCGTTTTATTTTAGTTGAGCCAGGATAAGAAATAAATAAACAAAAAAAAAATAAAAGAAAACGAAAATTAAAAGAAAAAAAATAAAAAAGAAGAAAGTCTAGTTAAATCAAGTCAAGTCGCATCGTATTGAGTCGATTCAAATCATATTGAGTCAAATCATATCGAGTTGAATCATATTGAGTCGAGTCGAGTCGAGTTGAATCGTTTAGTGTCGAATCAAATAATAGTGAGTGATCAATTTAATGAATTCTTAAGTTATTAAAGGATCGAGCTTTATTAAAATAATTTTGGCCTAGTCTGATATAAAGTAAGTTTTTATTTAATTTATATTGGGCTAAAATCAATTTAGGATTTATTAAGAAGACTATTGGGTTATATTAAATTGAATCAAATTGGGCTCTAAGAAAGGGAGCCTAATTAAATAAGGTTTTTAGAAGTTAGATTAAATTTTCGAAGAATTGTTATCTTATCTTCCATATTAAAGATAAAGAAGATATGATTGAAGATTTATAAATAGCAAGTTGACAGGTAATGTTTGACATGTTTTTACAATATTAAAGGTAAGGTTCGACTCGATGTATAATTAAAAATTGTTATTTATTTTATTTTATTAGTTAATTCAAATATTTTTACTAATTTATTAATTTTCTTAGTGTAGGTTTTTTTTTTATTTTTATATTGCATGTTTTTTAAATAATCCCAATTTTTAATAAAATTTATTTAAATTGCGTTTTTTAGTAAAATTCCATTTTTTGAAAAAATAAGCATATTTACGAAATCCATATCTTCATAGAAGATATGTATTGATATACACATTTTGCGGTTACAATTTATAAAAAATACTTATCTAAACACATATCTTAATGTATCTTACAGTTGAGATTTAGAAAAGATATGTATCAAGATCGTATCCTAATAGATCTTGTATGTAAGATTTAAAGAAAATATCTTTTGATACGTAGTGTTTTTAAAAAAAGTAAATAAAATTCGTAACTAGAGTTTTTTTTTTAAAGATTTAGTTAATTAGGATTTCTTTAATTTGAGAAAATTTGATTTCTTAGGTTTTTTTTTTAAAAATAAATAAATGGTTAAATTAATATATATCTAGCTCGATCTTCAAAAATAAAAAGAACTCACTCACTAAATTTTTATAAAAAA
Organism: Lumnitzera racemosa; assembly: GCA_024138005.1. NCBI lineage: Eukaryota > Viridiplantae > Streptophyta > Magnoliopsida > Myrtales > Combretaceae > Lumnitzera > Lumnitzera racemosa. The sequence continues at coordinate 11,333,000 of JAMXBC010000002.1, forward strand.
AAAGAGAATTATGTCGGTTTAATCCAGACTATTTGGTATATAGATACATTCGGGGCAATTGTATGAAAATAAATAATAAAAACTTTTTCTCCTTTTTGTTGAAATTCGTAATAAAAAATCATTTTAGTTATCTTTTGCATATTTTGGTATATTTTAGTATTTTTTAGAAAAATATAAAAATAAAACCCATTAATTGATTTTTTTTACATAGTGACTTAGTCTTAATATGTTAGGTCGCGGATCTGGTTTTTTTTGGGTTAATTTTCTAAAAATAATTTTTTTAGAAAATTCGCGGATTAGTGACCACCCTACTTTCAATTTTTTACTAGTTTAACTAATTGGCGACTTCAAATTTTTAAAAATATTTTTTCAAAACAATTTTTAAGAAATATTTTTTCTTAATTTAATATTAAATAATTTATATTAAGTGAGTCGGGCTAAATATAGATTAAATTAAAGAAAACCAATTAGGGCTCGACAATAACCTATAGCAAATGTAAATAAATAAATTACAAATATCTTCTTTTCACATTTTTATAAGTTTACAAAAACATAAATAAAACAAAATTAAAAAGAGGGTTTACTATGGTAACATCACAATTTCCTAACATCATAATAAATTATATCCAATTTCAATAAATTACATTCATGAATGGTTAGGAATTGCCAATAGGTTTTTTTTTTTTTTTATTGATGGGCAAGATTTATTAAAATCCAATAAAAATAAAGCTATCCATAACTTTCATTTTATTCTTCATGGCATGGTTTATTGAAATAGGATGTGATTTATTGTAAGTTATGATAATGTGACATTATCCTAGAATTTTCCAATAAAAAGATGTCGTATTGATCATTCAAATGTAATCATATATATAATAGTCTATGATTATCAAAATTGTGATTTCACTATTCATTTAAATGTATAGAATAAAAAAAAAAAGATAAAATCATAAACTTATAAAATCCTATATGAAAATTTATAATTTTACTAAAAATTTGTACATAAACTATTTTATATCTAACTTACCTAAAAAAATTTATAATATTATATTTTTCAATCATGATTTTAATAATTATGACCGACACTTTACAAGTTAGTAAGTTCACATGAACGTAACGATGTTATAGGGTTTGCATATTTCTTGGTTGTTTAGCATGCGAAACTTAATGGATTCGAATCTAGTAAATCTACCTTATCTAAATTTTTCTAATATAATTTTCTTAAAATACTATTATGTATAATTAATGATTGAAATTATTTTTTTTAAAAAGATAATACTATAACAAAGTCACAAACTATTTAAAAAATGTAGACAATTTCTATAACTTATTTGTAAGTTAAAGAAAGTTAAAAAAAAATGGAGGATCCATTTTCAAATTGTAATCCCATCACCGAAGTACATACAATTTTAAATTCTAATGGCAAACAAAAAAAAATTGAGAAAAAAAAAAGAAAAGGAACTATGAAAACTTTCAATGAGAAAGATTAATAGAAACTTTTTATTATAGATGAAGTCTAATGGTCTTCAAGGACCTAGTGTTGAGCATGCAGCATGCTTTGAGATTAATTATTAATAAATAGGAATCTGCATTATTGATTTAATTTACAACATGCTATAAAATATATAATACGAAGACCGATGTAAAATTTCCACTTAAAAGATGCACAGATGCACAAGACACAAAGCACCACGATTCAGGCAACATTATTTATTTTGTCCCAATAATTCATGCGTATGAACGCTAGCACTATCTGGCTATGTCCGACAAGGATGGTTGATCACGTCACTCCTACAGCGTCATGCACATCTGATAAAAATCCTCTCATTATTTCAATGGATGATTATGCAAAACCTCCCGTTAAAACTTAAAAGAAAAAAAAAAGAAATGGAAAAACAGATGTAGACCCAAACAATTGGAGTGACACTTGTTATCAATTCCTGTAATTGATTTTCATTTATTCTAATTAATGTTATCAGACTTAATCTGACCTTTTGATTCAAATATATTAAAAGATTAAAAATTAAAGGGTCAAATTGAAATCAACAAAAAACTAAAAATTTAAGAGAAGAGTTTTTAGATTATATTATTAATAGTTCTTTTAATATTGTGTCATTCCCAACATATTGATAAACCATTATCTTCTATCCCTTTTTGTCTATGTAGATATTAAAGCTCTTTTTTTCCCCTACACAAGCAACAATAAATCACATTATCTAATACCTAAATTTATGGATGATTAATGTAATATCATAAACGAAAGACTTAGTTAATACAAGAACATAAATGTTAACATAATTCACTCAAAATATAAAAGATTTAGTTGAATTTTAATATGAAGTTAAAGAGATTTTATTCCATTAATATGTACAAAGGACTTAATCAATTTTTCTTGTTTAAAACTGTGGAGGTTATAACAGATATAAAGAATTAGATCGGTGAAAAGATGTATGAAGTAGTAGTTAGTGCTCCAACATACTCCTATTGTTCTTAAATAATCAATTGAAAGAACATGATAGATCTCATTTTAGACTTTGTTTTTATGAAATCCTCAATAAGTTTGTCGCAACTCCTCACTTTTGTATTTGTTAATTTTTTCATTTAAATTATATCAATTCACTGGTGAGAAAGAGCAAATGTTGGTACTTATTATCATTAATGTTATAGATGTAATTTTGACATTAATTTTCTATTATATTAAACCAATAAACTTTCATTCGATTCCATTTTCACTGACAGTATGCTTTTGAAATTTTTATCTATACTCTATTTATTTTCTTTCCCCACGTTTTCTCTCAAACATTTTGATATGTATATATATGGGAACATGCACCATGAAAAGGTTTGTATTAATTTGCTACTACAATATCCTAAAGTATTTTACATTTTTTAAGTTGTATTTATTGTTTGTGTCTTAATAAATGATTTCTCTCTTTTTAGTTATTTTTTTTTGTAATAACTTACTTGTTAATGATTATGCAATACAATTACATTGTTAATGTTACCAATCACATAAAATATTGTTAGTTAGTAACGGTCTAATATTACTGACGCACTAAATTTTTGTTCACAATTCATATTATGAAAATGAGTATATATTATTGAACAACTAATTATATAATTACTTAAATCTAAGAAGAGTACTTTGTAGCTTGACTAATGTAATAATCTTATAAAGTTATCATAAACAATTATAAAATACATGTTTTTATATTATTTTATATTTTCCTTCCACTTGTTTTTTCTTTTTTTGTAAATATATTTTATGATATATTTTTATTGTACTTATACAAATTTGATGTATTAATTCCATTTTTTTTATAAGTTAGATATATGAACTTCAATTAACATATATGCCCTAATGAAAAGGCATAAAGTTTGTTCTTTCAACTTTTTATAAATTATACCAAATACTCGTAATCATAATGTAAAAAAGTTTAAAGTTTCATTTTATTAAATATAGTTAAAAAGTGTTATAGTAAGCTTATTAAAAATTTTTTTTATATACGTAAGATGAAGTATAAATTGTAATATCCTAAGTCAAAAATAGTAAATAACCAAACGTTCTTATCAAGTGATTTTAATTCTTTCCCCCCTTTCATTGCACGATCCTAGCGACATTATACTCTCTCCTCGAACCTTTTCTCTAAACTTGGGTGAATAATAAGCCAATTAACTTTAATGGACCTTTTATTAACCACTTGACTTGAAAGTTTCTAATTATTGTTGATAGGATATTTGCCACCATGGCATTACAAACTAATACTAGTTCTTTTCTACAATCAATGTGGGACTTCACTTAACATGAGGGATCACATAAGTAAAATAATAATGAGATAGTTTTTTGTTAGGAGTTCTAATATTCACCCTCCTTCGGCGGGCCCTACTCCAATCTTATGGTTTTACATATGTTATTAATTCCATCCATAATTGAAGAGAAAAGCTAGCCATTCGTACCATTATTCTCTTTACACCACATAATTTTCCATTAAAGATGCTTCAATGGCTTGTTATTCCAACCAAGGAAATTACATAGGTAGTCATAAGCTTGTCATTCAAATGACGTTATTTGGTGTCAACCATTTATAGTTATACGTTTTAGAAAATAAATCAAATTAGATATGAAAGAAAGCTATAAGTGTAAAAATCTTACGAGTATACTATAGTAACAATTACAAAGGGTGTGATCTACAAGGAAATTTTTAACTATTTATTAGACTATAGTAATCTTACTTTAGTCCAAGCTATTTAAATTTGGACTGTTTGGTTCAAAAACTAAAGCTGCATAATTAAATTACCTAAATCTATGAGATTTACAAGGAGTAAGACTAAGCAATAAAAGCATAAGAGAATGATTTTTTTATTCTTTAGATTGTTATGCTTTATAAATGTATAAAATTAGGTTTGGTTAAATGGTTTCCATAAAACTCACTAAAATCTACTTTCCTTCGTAGTCACTAAAGTTCCCTTGGTAGCATGAATATCCTTCTTGAGTAGATATTGAGTAAATAATTAATTTCTCTAATGAACTAATTACTTTAGTTGAATTTATGATTTGACCTTGTGCTCATGTCCCATATCATCATTCATTTATTCTTATAATATTTCATTCTAGGCATTGAATATTTTTCAAAGGTATCTATGGTTATAATCAATAAAAAACTTATTGATTAAAGAAAAAATCTTATGCACAATGTATTAGAGTAGTCAAAATATCTAAACAAGCAAACCCATTTTCTAAAATAATTCAATAATGAATCCATTTAATTAATCATAGCCACTCTAAAATCTATTTAGCTCATGACTTCACAAGGAAAATACACAAAAACATAATGATCCATACATAGATGAAAGCAAGGAATAGAAGAAACACGTTAAATGGGTATTAAATATTCAATCCCTATTTCAAAGAAATTCATGATGGAAATCGTATCTTTGTGCACTCTAGGAATCTATAGTTATGCTAAAAATATTAACTATAAGTAAAATCTATTTAATGCATAGTTCTACTTTGAAATATTATAGAGAAAAATGGAAATATTCTGCTTAAATATTATAGATTATTTTTCATTAATTTTGACCTTAAATGTGTAATTCTTAGATTTAATAAAAAGATGAATATAATAACACTTAAATCTTTTTTTTTTAAAGAAATGGCATTATTGTAATATCATTTAGGGTGCATTCACTTGGAGGGGGTAAGAATGACAATTTAATTCCCCCTTCATTCCTTATTTTATCTTTATCATCATGTTTACTTTATTAAATTGCAATTACTATGGAATCACAATTCTTAAGAACCTAGAATTGGAATTCTTTACATGGGGCTATGAATTGGGATTCTAAACAAAATTACTCTAAATGCTATTCCTCTTATCAATACATCACCGTAACACCCATCACCATGTCACCTACTACTATTACCACCTCCATCGTCACTTACCACTATCAACTACCTGTCACAGTCACCTACCAACATTGTTAACCATTACCACATCTACAAGCAAATCAAAGGGTAAAGTTGTTTACATGGACCATGATACTCTATTTTGACAACAAAGCACAATATAACGTAACATGGCTTTGATCTTACTTCCCTCCTTGATCATTACCCTTTCCTTCTCTCTCTCTCTTTCTTTATGCGCCTCCAACTATCAACTCCATAGTTTTCTTATTTGAAGTTTCTTCCATTAGATTTCTTCTTAATCATGGGTTTTCCCTTTATTATGTTTTTTTCCTTTTCGTTGGTTTTTCTATTCAAAATTGAGATATTATTATAGATTTTGATTATTGAGCATAAAACGTTATCTAAGTTAATAAGTATCTTATGGGTTTTCTATTAAAGAAATGCTATGATAGGTGAGGGCATGTATTAGTTTAGGGGTGGTGATTTGTGTTCTAAAATCATATATATATATGTATGAGAAAGGATTCAGTAGTGTGAATTAGAGATACGTACAATAGAAGATAAAGGTTGAAGACAAGGGTGAAATTGTCATCTTGATCATATTCTATCTTTATTGCTTTTTTTTTTAAGTGAACAATGTAATAGTCATTATGAGCCTATTCAATTGCTAATGAATTGAAATTCCATTATACGTGTATTCCATGTGATGAGATAAATGGGTTGTTAGTAGGTAAGGGTAACTTCATTATTTACTTGGTTTAAACTCCCTTTTTTCCCACTAAAAATCGTACTCTTTCCTCCTCGTCACTTCTCGTTTCTTTTCTTCTCATGTTTTTTCTCTTTGAGGGAAATTTCTTTATGCTCTTATTAGAAAGATTAAGAAGATGATTTGATTTTGCAAGTTTGAGGAAGAGAATTCAAGGAAAAAAGCTCTTAGAGGAGTTTCTTGGTAAGTTTCAGGTGTTTAGACTCATAACTTTGTTTTTCTTTCTAACTTCTTGTTGAGAATCATTGTAGATTTATTTTTCTACAATGTGCGGTGATAATTTCAAGTTTTAGTCATGTTCTTTGCAAGTCTTCAAGTAAGTCTTTGTTCTTATGTTGTTTTCTTTTAAGTTCACATCTTTGAAAGTGTTTAGTGTGCATGTTGGGTTTGGTGTCAGGAAATTGCTAGTGGCGGAAGTGTATTGTCTAGTGCTAGGGGACAAAGTTTGGTTTTTGGTCGAAGTAGTATACAAATTTGCAAACACCTTTTGGATGGTAAGTGTTGAAATGTTTAGATGGTAAAGTTGTTTAAGGGAACATAATATTCTCCAAGAGTACCATGTAGATGGTAGAGGGTGAAAGCAAATAGAAGACTCTTGATGTTTATCATTCGGATGGTAGAACTTAAGGCATCTCGATGGTAAGCTTCAGTTTAAGTGCAAATTGTGTGTAACTCTCTTATTTTATCACTTTTTAATCTAGTTTTCATTCCTCTTTAGCTATACACTTTTCTAAACTTTTTTCATCAATTAAAAATAGTTTTAACAACTTTTCATCATGATGTTATGTTTGTTATTAGGTTCTAAGAGTGTTTCAGTATCGAGTTCTAGTGTTTCAGCTACTTTAGGTATTGATACTTACTTATACGATTATGCTTGTATCTTGTTAGGTTAACAACTCAAATGAACTTGATTAATTATTTGGACTTAACTAATTGTGTATTGCTTATATATGGCTTTGGCTAATACCTTAGAGAAACAATATGTTGGTAAGGCATCTCAATGATGTTTGTGTGATGTTATCCTAAGTAAAATCTCATATTAAAACAATCTAGATAGATTTAGGATTTTTTTTTTTTTTTTTTTGGTTTCTAGGGTATTGAGGAGTATTAACACTAATACTATATGGTATATTATATATTTATGTGCTAGGTCATGAGTTACCCTATCTTTGACTTTGTTGCTAATGGAAAAGATAATAAATTGGTGTTTAATGCATTTAGTGATTCTTGTAATGCATATGAGCTTGATTTTTGCTTGATCATATGCTTGTGCTTTTATGATATTCTTTATTAAGCATTAACTCACCATTTAGAGACCTTTTGTCCATTGATGGCTTAGACATCAAACAGGAACTAGGTAATGGATTATGAGTGTGACATGGCTAAAGATATAGATTATGTTGGTAGTGAGACTGTTTAGATTATGTTGTATTTTGGTCAAGTGTATTTAGGAGAGTAGGCTCCTTTGCAAAATTGTTGGTTGACTTGTTTATTAGACTTGTTCTATTATTTGGAGTCATGAGAGACTCCGGTTATGTTGGTCACTTCTGGTTGTTGTAAGAGCTATATTAGACTTTAGGATTTGATTAGTTGTTAAGTTGCTCTTAACAAATCATATTATTTGTTAAGTTATGAGATGGATGTTTACCGATTGGTTTGTTTTGTAATTCAATGGATTGAGCAAGATTCCTTGAGCCACTCTGCTTATGTATTGTGGAGATGTATTTATGATATGAGTTGGTAGTTATATATTTATGAACATCTAGACACGTTTTGCAAGTTTTAAACTTCTTAATGTTTCATTACATAATAATAACACATGATGGATTGTAGCATTTTAGATTTGGGGGCATTACAAGATGCTTAATGGTATCTATAGAAGTATAGTTTGTAAGTCAAGAATAATGTGTAGTTTTGGCACTATCTTCTAATCGATCTTGACTTGCCAATATACCATTCTATAAAGGCTTGAAAGTCGAGAATTGGGAGTCGGTACACTTCTTACCGATTCTTATAAGATTTGGTTTTGTTCTAAAAACGATTTTAAATTATTACCTCTTTTGTTCTGCTATGTATATATAGATTCCAGAAAACCTAATGTTTGTAGTCCTAATCACATGAAACCATGGAATCAAATTGGCTCGAATGTAGGTGCCCAAAACTGGTTTGAAGATAAATCTACGGCCATGCTTAGGGATAGCTACTATATTGGCATGTGATGAAAGTACAAAATTCAAGTATGGTAACAGCTACAAATATCTAGCTACATTCAATTAATGTCTAAATATCTAATTAGAGAAAAGATGTCCTAAATAATACTTGTCTTGTGAATATAAGATATCGATAAATTCAAATAAATATACATAATTCTCCCTTAATAAAGTTTAAAAAGATATCAGTAACTCTCTACAGTTCATTTTGAAGCAGGGTTGTAAAGACGATTTAACTTATAGGAAACATCGACATTGCTAAACTCTCAAAAATTGGCTTTATGGTTGACCTTGACCTGCACAATTATATAAGGTAACGTGTAAATTAACCTAGTCCTTATCTTCTCCTAAAACTTTTCAGCTGGAGAGGAGAGGAGAAGAGAAGAAAAGTTATATGTTATTTTTCTCTCATATTTCCCCTATTGGTTATGATTTAACCAATATTCATGGATACGAAAGTCATATCCACTGGAGTCCGCTACTCTAGCCTTCCGGAGAGCTACGTCCGACCGGAATCCGAGCGTCCTCGTTTATCTGAAGTATCCACTTGTGAAAATGTCCCAGTCATTGACGTGGGTTGTGAAGACAGAGCACATGTTGTACAACAGATTGTTTTTGCCTGCATAAATTACGGGTTCTTTCAGGTAATTATTATTGAAATTTTTTCTATACTATGTCCTAGGTAATTTTTTTTTTATAAAAAAAAAAAACATTCTCGTTTAGGGATTTTACTATTTTGTTATCATAAATCTAGGTTATTAACCATGGGGTGTCCAAGGAAGCAGTGGATAAGATGCTTATGGTGGCGAGGGATTTCTTCAATTTACCTGTGGAGGAGAAACTGAAGCTATATTCAGATGACCCTTCAAAGACAATGAGGTTATCCACAAGTTTCAATGTGAATAAGGAGAAAGTTCACAACTGGAGGGATTATCTTAGGCTTCATTGCTATCCTCTGGAGAAGTATGTGCCTGAGTGGCCCTCCAATCCACCTGCCTTCAAGTAAGTTCTCCCACCTGCTTTCAGAAAGCCATAGCTATGGTGCAAAAAATTTGCAAATTATGTTGTTGCGTGCTTCGGGTACTACTTAAGAGATTTAAAATGAAAATCTTCGCGTTTCAAGGAGAATTACACCATTTATTAAAAAGTATATGGAGTAGTTTATTTTTCGATAGTTAACAAGTGCCCTAGAGTATCCGTGAGTTAACACTCTTTAAAATTTCATGAAGATTTTAGCAGCTAAGAGGTGTCAGCCATGAGTTCATGTTTTCTTGCTGATTTCTCTTCTTCTTTTCTAGATGAACCGAAATTGGAAAGCGTTTTAACTTTTACCCATCTTTTCAAAAGATGTAAAAAAATATTAATAAGTTATTATATATCAGGTATCATATGTATATAATACTAATAAAGTTTGATATATATAATGATAATTATTTTAAAAATTATTTATTTTATTATTATTAATATTTATATACTATATTTATTATACATTATATTTATACATAAATATCTGACGAATATTTTCTAAAATGAGGGTACGACAATGACCTCTTCAAGGATACTGCAGATCTAAACACATGTTACATATACTTTAACTTGATTTTATCCATCATTAAAACATTTAGAGTACTTGGTGGATGTCAGCAGATCATGACACCACGTGTATCTTGATAGCTGACGTATTTTAGAAGAAAATATTCTTCTAGAAGATATTGTTTCTTAAGAATGTCTTGAAAATACTGTATATCTTGATAGTCGACGTATTTTATAAATATTTATATACCACGTTATGTTACATAGATTTTATTTATAAAATATGAAAATAAAGCGAAATTTTAGGATTGAAGTTTTTATAAAAGAAATAATAATAGAATAATACTAACTTATTGATTAATTAAGTTCTAACATTTTTTCTTCTTCCATTAAACATTTTGACCTAAGAGGCTGGTTTCAGACACAGTTTCTATGGGTAAAATTATGTACCATTCCTTTGAAGAGTCACTTTGTTCTCGGACTACTATATGTTATTTTCTTAAGAAAATGTTTCAGGAAAAAAAAAAATCATATAGGGCGACGTGCCGACATAAGATTCTTGACATCTTTTTATGAATGTGGAAGTCCTCTATCATTGAATGATGACAAAAAAAAAAAAAAAAAAAAACGTTTGTCTTTGAAATTAAATCTGGCTGAGTATGTCAAGGAGGTGATTGGTCCTGGGCACAACGGCCAATTAAGAAAAGATAAATTATTCACGTACGTATAAAATTATATAAGTTTTTTTAAGAACTCTTTGCTTTTTTTCTTTTTCTGTTTATTTTTCCTGCGGTCTGAAATTTGCTCGTTTCACATGGACCACGTGAATTGGGAAATCATATAATGACAAAATAGCTACGGCGTGAAAATTGCCTGTTCTTTCGGATTTTTTCATCCTTCTTTTCTTTCAAAATATCACAATTTTTCTACAAGTTTTCACAATGCTATGTACCAACTAGATTTAAAAAAAAGAAAAAGAAAAAAAAGGAAGAAGAGACAAGGCGGTCTTAATACTATGGTGAAGCATTAGGTATTTGCCTTTTATTACTATAATAAGCTCAATCGACTAATAGCAATGCACCATATTGAAGCTACCCTTTCCCTTTCTTAATACCTCCATCTGGACATCGGTTAGTTACACTGCTAGTATTTCCTAATTATAGGCTCTAATACAACCTGGTGCAACATACAACATGAATAACTTAGGCCTTGCAATTTGAACCGCATATTGTTGCAATAATCAGTTTCAACCTACAATATTATAGAGATGTGCTCAACGAGATTTTGATATAAGTAGGTAACAAATTGTCTTTTAACTACGTAAGAGTGTTTTACATGACTTTCGGTTAGACCCTAGGTAAAAGAATGAAATAGGAGACCAACAAAACTCTACCAAGTATAAAATAGCAAATAAAACTAAATAACATGGTTTAGTTGGGTAAGAATGGCATTTAGTCAGCCATAGGGTATGGTCAACCGATTAGGGAAGGTAATCAATACCTTTTAGCTCAATGATAAAATATTTTTCATGAGAAATGGATAATGTCGAAAGCATGGCTTTTGCTTTCCCTTAACATGGATGGATACAAATAGCCTATAAATTTACAAAAAATACAGATGATCGTAATCGTAAATAACAATTGTTTATACCATTTATGTAGGCAAGTTTCTTAATAGATGTTCTTTAAGGGGGAAAAAAAAAAAGGTGCCAAACAAGGCACTTATTGATTTAGTTAATAAGAATACATGATATTATAAAAAGTTGAGCAACACCATTTTTCAAGAGATGGAAGTGTATTTATTTTGAAACATCATCTGATCATTTTTTATAGTCGATAAAGCCTTTTCCATTTGCATATAGTATATGGTAGCATAATTATCATGTAAGAGGAAAAAAGAAATACAAATAAAACAAATTAAAATATCAAACTCTTTAATGGTACCTTCACAGAAATTTCAATTTCATTTCTTTTTTATTCGTTATTACAACGTTTACTTAATTTTTTTATTATGTAATCACAATTTCGTAGGAATTCTTACTGGAATCTTTATTACTTAAAATAAAGTAATAAGGACTTTTTAATTTAATTAAAAAATCACGATTCTTTATTACTATTACTATTACTATCACCACCACTATTGCTATGGTTACACCTCGGCCACGGTTAAGTCATCGTTATGGTTATTCTATTGCCATCGCTACTATTGCTATTGCCACCATCATTGTTGCTATTGCCACCATCATTGTTGCTGCCGTTACTACTGATGATTATCACTATTGTTGCTATTGACCACTGTTGTCGCAGCTACTGCCACCACCACTGTTGTTGCCGCCGTTACTATCAATGATTATTACTGTCGTTACTATTGACCATTATTGTTGCAATTGCTGCCAACATCGACTACCACTACTGTCACTATTATCATTAACTATCGTAACTACTGTGACCATCGGTATCACCATAACTACTAACCATCACCACTGTCATATCGTTGCCACTATCTTTACCAACCATCATCGCTATTTATTATTTTAAGATTAATTGAGAAAAAAATCGATCGAACATAATTTAATTATTAAAATTATATTATATATTTATTTTTATATTATTTATAAATCTAACTAAATAAAATAATATATATTATATCTATATTTCATTGTTCAAAAGTTCGAATTTCATTTTCTCTTATTCTATTTCATGAAGTAAATGAATCATAAAAATTTTATCACTTCATATATATGCTCAACTTTGTTAAAGTTGTTGGGAGTGGTCTTTATATCTCATATCTCTACATTTGGTTCAGTTTACTAACTTAGTTCTAAAAGCTTTATTGGGGCCTCTGTCCATTGCTTTATCACTCGTTTCAATTAGATTAATCCGATTCAATTTGAGTGTGAGATACCGAAACATTTTGGATATCTTGATTTTGCTTATAAATTGATTTGAAATTTGAGATGCACAAACACAAGGTTAGAGAAAGTGCCAATGTACGATATTTTCTGGAAAAGAGTGATGGACCCCTTGAATTGAATAGTCATTTGAATACCTGTACTGGTTTCAGATTGGCATTGGATTCCAATCCAACAGCCGCATTACCGGTAATTAAAATATGTTATATATTCGGCGCTTGATGGCGAACTGTGAAATACGTCACTCCCGACCTCACCGATGACGTCATCACATTGACGTTGCCCGCAGTCTCATTTATCGTATTCTTCTCCTTTATATACTTTTTTTTTTCCCTTTATATAATTGTTAATACAACTTTTTAGACTAACTGCCTTGTATAATACCCCTCATTAAATCTTGTTCATTTTGTTGGCGTTATGGAGATTGTATAACTATAAGAATTTTGACTGAAAATTGAAAAGAGCTTTTTACACCCTTTGAGTAGCAATTCTACATTTCATAAAAAAGTGAATATCTAACCATCTAAACAAAATTAATTTTATCTTCTTAATAAATATTTCAAATACCCATTAAGGTTCTTTCTTTCTTAAAAATCTCTCCATTTATCTTTCAGGCTTTTAGAATAAGTTATTAGTATTTCTTTGTATTATTTACGGTATTTACTCTATAAAAGTTATGTAACACCGGAAGTATTGGAAAAAAAATAAAAATAAAAATCAACGTTTAGGTCCTTACTACAATGAATTTAAAAAGTTAAGGGACCTCATTTTATTGGTGCAAATCCTTAAACCAATTTTATTGCAGTTCCTGCATCACTCCCTAGGCCCTTCAGTGGTCCTTCGATGATGGATAGCGTTCCTCGACAAGGAGAGATTCCTTTAGAGGAAAGTGAGTTTTTTTATATTTAGCTTTTGATTGGTTGAATATTCTTATTAGGACTTGTAAAGATTGATAACAATGTTAATAGTAACTTTATGAAGAACTTAGGAATTAAGCGGTAAGTGCTTAGCGAATGAAAATTTTTTAAGATATTTATGTAATATTCAAGAACTCAAAATAGATTTCTTAGTATTAAAGATGGTTTTAGAATGAGGTTATTGCTCCAAGGAATCAAGCTAAAAACCTTAATAAGCATCCAAATAAGTCTACTCTTAATGGAATAATTATATAAAGATTATGCTGGGAATAAAAGATAGATTCTTATTCCGTAGACAGAGGAGACAAATGGGATCAAATATATGTCTTTATTTTGGAATATTAGCAATTGGATATGCTTTAGTAGTACATGGTTTTGTCAACTTCCTTGTGCCGCCGACTTGTTTCAATCAACAATTCATATCGAATTAATCTATACGGCTCCAGTACATTGAGTTCCAGTGAGCTAGGCATTTTCTTTTACAAATGGATTCTGTAGATTATTTCATGTAAAGTTATAAAAACAAAAAGCAAAATTATCCGGATATTTTTAATTATATTGTAACATTATGAGGACATCATTTTATTTATTTTTTTAATTTCAATAATTGAATATATATGACATTATTTTAAGATAATAACTTTACAAATTCGTAAATTTCGTTTCTTTCCATTTCATCTCTTAGCCTTGCTTTGATCTATGTCTCAGATCTCATGTTTATCATTTAGTTTACTTGGTACAAGTACTAAAATAGTAATATAATAGATGAATTTGGACAAATACAAATTAATCATAGAAAAAAAATAAATAAATAGAGTCGAGAGAACACAATTCGAAGCATGTATTTATAAGATCCCATGTTTATTCTTCTCCTCTAACTCATAATTCGAACATTGACAACAAGTCAGTGAAACAAAATAGTTGACTTGTGATCATATTTTTGTCGATTATCGAACGATGGATCATTAATCAAATTAAAAGTAATCAGATTACGAAAATTTGATTCGAGGAATTCGATTTAAAGATTGGAAAAACTAAACAAGACCTTTATCTAATGTGAAATGGGGAAGCATGCTCATATTCATTAAACTACCTTGATGGTAAAAAGATGACACTTAGAAGAAGCTACTTTGGTTGGCAGGGAAATTGTGAACAATTACTGTAAAGAAGTAAGAGCATTGGGATACAGAATTGAAGAACTAATATCAGAGAGCTTAGGCCTCTCGAAGGATCACATAACCGGTGTTCTGGGTGAACAGGGCCAGCATATGGCTGTCAACTTCTACCCTCCTTGTCCAGAACCTGAACTGACCTATGGTCTGCCTGGGCACACTGACCCCAACGCCCTTACTGTTCTCCTCCAAGACCTCCAGGTTGCAGGACTCCAGGTCCTCAAGGATGGCAAGTGGCTCGCCGTCAATCCTATCCCCGGTGCTTTCGTCATAAACATCGGCGATCAGTTGCAGGTATATGGGCTTTTCTATTACTCCTACAGCCAAGAACCATCTAGATAAAAGCTGGGTGGTCCTGGGATGGTCGGCTTTAATCAGTTCGTTAGGAAAATGGGAACAAAAAGGTGGAAAAATTAGACTGCATGTGGACAGTGGTGAAACTACGGCCTTGCTGCCATTTCTTTAAAAAAATTATTACTTTGCTAGACGGTTTTAGGAAAAGAAGTATTTTTCATTTTTACCCAATAATTTTTCTTGTAAAAGTCAAGCTTGACCCCTATTTTGCATTTTCATATGATGCAAAATCATACCAAATCTAGCAAGTTATGGTTTTAGATGGCTTACAGAGTGTTTGGAGGGGGTGCGAGCATGTGGAAATTAAAGTAAATAGAAGGAGAACGTGTTTGAATAATTTAAAGGAGGTAGAAAGAGGATGAATCTAGTTGAAATGGGCACAAAACAATTCCACCCAAAAAGCTCTATTTTATTTTCTTTACCTTCAAATTTGGAGAGAAAATTATGGAAATGGATGGAAATACGATAAAGTTACAAAAGTACTTTATAAGTTTTATTTTGTTTGGTTATTTATTTTTCTTTCTCTTTTTTTTCACAACTTTTTTTAAGTTTTCACTTATAGTTGCCAAATAAAGTGTTACACTCTGTTGAATGAAATAGAGAAAGTAACAAAAGAATATCAATATTTTTTAGAAAAAGATATCCTAAGAAAAAAAATCAATTCCAATAGCTTTTTATGAGTTTGAGTTATTAATGGCTATTTAATTTTATTTTTTTAATATGAATTCATAAAATACAACAAAACACTATTTTAACTCTTTTATAAGGAAGAATTGATACTACTGAAGGGACCATTAATTATGGGTCTAATATTTGTAATAGATCCAGAAGTGCTGATTTCAGACATTTGCATACTCATTGGGACTTCAGAATTCTTAATACAGAAATGTAATCTCATTGCAGGCATTGAGCAATGGAAGGTATAAGAGTGTATGGCACCGAGCTATCACCAATTCCGAGAAGGCAAGGGTGTCGGTTGCTTCATTCCTCTGTCCATGCAATGACTCGTTGATAAGTCCACCCAAATCACTCATTGATGAGGGATCCGTAGCCGTGTACAGAGATTTTACCTATGCGGAGTATTACAAGAAGTTCTGGAGCCGAAACTTGGATCAAGAACACTGTCTTGAACTTTTTAGGAACAAGTAGTATAAATTTCTTATCCACTAGTTTAAATTCATGCTCAATTGTTCTACATGAGTGGTAAGTTGCAATACGTAATATCTGCCTAAAGGGTGTTGCTGTGCGGATTTCTGGTCGACTAATGGCAGGGTTCCCTCATTTTTTTTTTTTGTGGCAACCAGCGTGCATCCTCTAGTAATCTAGTGTTAGGTATTTAGTCTAGATTCTGTTTTGTGCTTTAGTTTCCTCATTTTTCAAGGATTGGGGCTAATTTACTTGTTTTTCTTCTCGTCTGTTAAGAAGCATATGATAAAATCGTATTGTGAGACTGTTGTAGTATTATTATTGTAGCATCATT
Source organism: Lumnitzera racemosa (assembly GCA_024138005.1). Taxonomy (NCBI): domain Eukaryota; kingdom Viridiplantae; phylum Streptophyta; class Magnoliopsida; order Myrtales; family Combretaceae; genus Lumnitzera; species Lumnitzera racemosa. The sequence continues at coordinate 11,349,750 of JAMXBC010000002.1, forward strand.
AAAACATCTCTATTATTGAAACAGCTGTTTTCCTTTTAAAACGAAGGCTTCCTTAATTGATGCATTTTCGAAGAGACTCAGTGAGATAGACACGTCTTGTCTGCAAAGGTGCAAACCCTGTCACATTTCTCAGATAGTTGGGATATCAACATAAGCACATATAAGAAATCCTGAGATTTCATCATTGGTTATTTATTGAGGGGATCAAGCAAAAACAATACTATTCCTCGAATTGTTGAGCACTAGGGAAGACCTCCATTGGACTTACTATTTATCTTGGTGACAGTGAAAGCTTGGCTGAGTGGCTTTAGTTTCAGTTTTCTCTATCATCTCAAGAGGTCCTCATATCAATTTATGCTAGGAATATTTCTTCACTCTACCCCAAGATGGTGGTATCAAAGCAATCGGTAGTTTCAGCTGTTGAATACTAGAAACAGAGTTATTCTACGGTCCCGTTAAAAGTTATTCTTCCAGTGGAGCAATTTTTGGGCTTTATGTGACAAAGATTACATACTATGGCGAATGAGCTTAGGTGTGCAGTGCACTGAATAAGGTGGCTGCTATCATCATTAGATCTGAAGACAAGGAGTTGCGTTTGTAGCTTAATAAGCTATATAATCAAAGCTGAGATTTGAAGGTGACAGTTTATATCTACTGGAGATAAAAATATGAAGCATCGTGGCCTACAGTTTCAGCTAGTTTTGCAGACGCCTGGAGTGCTTTTTCTCCAACTATGTTTAAGACAATTACATTAGAGGTCATGTATAAGTGAGACCTAGTGCAAATGGTTATAAACGTTGGTTGGATCGTGGTGCAGGTGTATGTTAGATATGTTTGTTATGTTTTTTTAAAGAGTTTTATAAATATATACCTGAATAAGTTAAAGGTAACAAGTTAACGTTTAATTTAGTATATTCATAAAAGATGAAGATCTCTTTTATTTTACTTTGAATTAATCTTGATTCACGTAAGTAATCCAAATAAGTAACTCATTATTAGACACACATTTATGATATCTATGGTTGTTTATCATATCTTAGGTTTGTAAGGAAAATAATGGATTCTTTATTTGTTTTCTTTTTCTTTTTTCCTTTTCTTCTTATGACACAATACAAACTAGTGCAACTTACTTTTGCGTTGAATTGGTCAAATAGTTTCTTTTTCATAAGGAGTTGGTTAATTGGCAGATTTAGTAATTTATTTGTGGAAATAAATTAAGAATACATTAACTCTCTTTATCAAATTAGTCGAGTTTTTTAAAGTAAGCTTTTAACAATAAATTTAAGTCTACCTTATACTGAGATTACCTGGATAAAGATAACCTCATATTTCCATTAGAGATGTTAGGACAGGTTTATTGTCTGATCAAATGCATACCGAGAAAAGCCATAATTCATGTTTCAAGGGATCGAACTGGAAAATATTTAATATCATGTATATTTTGCAAAAATACCTTTTCTTAAGGAATATGGCAAAGTGAAGCAATAACATGGTGTAGATGAAAATATTTAATATCACGCTGAATTTAGTAAATTACACCATCTAAAGGTAGTATCTACAGCCTAAATGGTGGAGATGAAAAGCGAAGCATTGTCGCGTACAGGCTACAGATTCAGCTAGTTTTTCAGACGCCCAGGGAGTGCTTTTTCTCCAACTCTGTTTAAGACGATTACATTAGAGAGATCATGTACGTGAGAGACCCAATGCTAATGGGTTATAAAAATTAACATCATGGACTGGCTCGAAAGCAATGAATTTATGCTCAATTTATTTGCGCTATTTTGAATCCATCTTGGATCGTTTGAACAATCCAAATAAGTGGTTCCATCGCTGAGGTATATCCTTATGAAATCTTGGTTGTTTATCATAACTTATGTTCATACAAAAAATGATGGATTTTTCTTTGTTCGTGACACAAATTGGTGCAACTTGCTCTTGCGTTTAATTGTTTAAATAATTTGTTTTTATAAGGAGTCGGTTAAATAGCAGATTTGGTCCTTTATTTGCGGAAATAAATTAGAATATATCAGCTCCTCTTAGTCAAATTGGTTGAGTTTTTCGGGAAGGTTGTTAGTATAAATTTAAGTGTACCTCGTAGCTAAATAAAAAGGCAAAACTTAGTTTTATTTACTTATTTTTTAAAGATTTTCTTAAAGTCATACGCAAAACTTCTCTGTCATCATGAGATTAGCTCGAGACAATGAACACCTCAAAGTCCACGAGAAATGTTAGAAGGGCAAGTTTATTTTCAGATCAAAATACATAACAAGAAAAGGGGCTCAAATTCTGGGGGTCTAGTTGCGGAAAGATCAAGTGTGCGGATGTACAAGTCATGAAATCTATATCTATGTAGTGTTTGCTTCATATTTTAAGAGATCGAACCGGAGAATATATAATATCATGTTTAGTATGCAAACCAGGACCTGTAAAGGATTAAAATATCTTTTTTAATGAATATGATAAAAATTAAAAATTTTATACTATCTGAAAGCAGTATAAAAATTTTATGGCACGTCTCTGAAAATACCATAAAAAAAAAACCCTTTTCCTTTTAATAAAGCATGTAGCATACATGATATAATAGGATTGTGTTATTAAGTTCTTGTACCAATGTGCTATGTTGGATCGTTTCTTGCTATCCTCGTAAAATAACCCTCTTATCTACTAAAATTTTGTATCGTATTGTTCTTATAACTGAGCACTATTAAAGAAAACGCATTATGATTTACTATAATGAAGCAAATTTCAGATATTTTGGGAGATAGAATGCAGTCCTTTAACTGAAGGTAGTTCGGGCTTTTAATACTTGGTACTTTCTAGTATTTGTTCATGGATGCTGAAGAATAATTAAGGACAACAAGTGGAGGTAGAAAACGAAGCACCGTCGTCTAGGGCAATTACATTAGAGGTCACGTACGTGAGAGAAGACCTAGTGCAAACTGGTTATAAACATTAAAATAACTAGTATAATTAAGTCATTGCCATTTAAATTTTCTTGCCAGTCATGTTGGCTTGCAGATAAGCAAAATTTAATACGGTTACGAGTGGTTTATGTGTTTATTTCGACCGGTTAGCTTGTATAGACTACTTTAACCACTTAAAAATTACACGACCTTGTAATTCATTTATATTTGGCCTGAACGTTACAAGACTTGCATTTAATTATCCTAACACTTTGTTTTATTTTATTTTATTTTTCTTTTTGGTTTAGTTTGTATCGTGAAGGCCAAGACCTTATTCTTGATGTTCAATTGAATGGAATAACTGTTTGGACTCCTTTAATTGCAGTGAGCTAGAGAATTTGCATTCCTGTTTAATTTGGTAATGGAAATTTTGATTAGTGCCTTTTCCTATGGTTCTACTTCTCATACCAAAGAGGTTTACACAGTAAATCATGGTGTTAATTTATATTGGATTTGTTTGTTGTAGTTTTCTTTGGCTAATTAATTAATTAGTTTATTTCTTAATTTGGCAGATAGATATGTGAATGAGTCAAAAACAGTAAGTTTACACTTAATTTACTAAATTCACGAGGGGGAAAAGATTTCCCTTGTTTTGCTTCCTATGAGGATTGAACATAGATCCTTTAAGCAATCCTCGTAACTAACTCAACCATTAGGGCATTCTCTAGAAAATTCTGCGATTGACTAATCTCCTCAATCCTGACTCCAGATATGACCACTCAGGAGTAATTGGCCTACAGTGTTTTGCTAACATATTTTCATCGGTTTTTTCAATTGAATTCAAAACACTACTTAAAAGTAATATGCAGTACCCATTCGTGTTTATCCACTGAAGTCTTCTACCCCACCGTGGTGGTACCAAAGCAACCAGTAGTTTCGGCTGTTGAACACTAGAAACGAGGTTATTGAACGGTCCCGTCAAGGTTTTTCCTGGTGGAGCAACTGTTGGGCTTCAGGTACAAAGATTGCATCCTATCCTATGGTGAATGAGATGAGCACTATTTAGGTCTGCTCAATAACTGGCTGCTATCATCATCGGATTTGAAGACGAGGAGTTGGGTTTATAGCTTAATAAGCTATCTAATCAAGCTGAATTTTCGGGGTGACAGTTTGCATTTGCTGGAGATGAAAAATAGTGAAGCACTGTCGCCTACAGTTTCAGCTACTTTTTCAGACGCCTGGGGTGCTTTTTCTCCAACTCTGTTTAAGACAATTACATTAGTGGTCATGTACGTGTGACACCTTAGTGCAAATGGTTATAAACAGTAAGATCATTGGTGTATATTAGATTTGTTTGCTATGGTTTTGTGGTTGTTTTTATCTTTCTTTTATTTTATTTTTTTTTTCTTTTGGGTTTAACAGATAAATATCCGAATGAATTAAAAATAATAGATTCATACTCAATTTAGTAGATTCACATATAAAGAAGACTTTTGAATTGATCTTGGATCCTTAACAATCCAAACAAGTGGTTTCACCAACGAGGCACATCCTTATGAAATTTTTGGTTGTTTGTCGTGGTTTATGTTCATATAAAAAATGATGGATTTTTACTTGTTTGTGACACTATTTAGTGCAACTTACTATTGTGTTGATTGGTTAAATAGTTTCTTCCTATGAAAGGTCGATTAGTTAGCGGATTTGGTCCTTTATTCGTGGAAATAAACTAGAGTGTATTAGCTCCTCCTAGTCAAATTGGTTGAGTTTTTAAGGAAGGTTGTTAGTAAAAAATTTAAGTGTACCTCATAGCTAAATAATAGGGCAGCACTTCAATTTTCTGTTCTTCTATTTTTTCTAAAAGGTTTGATCGGCCTTCAGTGTTTTCCTTATTTATATTCATCTATTTCAAATTGAATTCAAACCACTCCTTACGGTTATTTCGACAAAAAAAAAAGACCTCAAATTCCATTGGAGATGGCAGAAGGACAAGTTTATCTTACACTATAATACATAACAAGAAAAGGCCTCGAATTCTGTAGCTCTAGTGGCAGAACCATCAGTGTGAGGATTTACAAGTCATGAAATCTAGGAATTAACTGGAAAATTTATAACATCATGTTTAGTTTGCAAACTAAGATTTGTAGTGGATTAAAATATCCTTATTAAGGAATATGACAAAACTTAAAAATTTTATACTACATAAAAGCAATGCAAAAAGTTTCTCACTGGAGACCACGAATGCCCCCCGGAAATACCATTAAATGATCCCTATTCTCTTTTAAAAAAGGCGTGCACGATAAACGACAATACTACAACAGGATTATGTTACCATATTCTCTTTGTCCTCATGTGTTATGTCGAATCATGTTGTGTTGTCCTCTTAAATGACCTTCTTATGTTATAAAATTTTGCGTTGTATTGTCCTTGCACCTAAAAACCATTGAAGAAAACAGATGATGATAAATTGGTGATGGAAAAATCGGTTCTATAATCAATAGAACTATGTTTGTCCATGTTAATTATAGGAAAATTAATCACCATTGCAATAGATTCAAGCATTAGGAATTTTCTATGGTCAAGCACCCAAAAGAAACATCAAGCAAATTCCAGATTTTTTTTTATTGAGATATTATGCAGTCCTTTTGATTGAAGGTAGGTTGGGCTTTTAGTGACTTGTACTTTCTATAATTGTTCATGGATGTGGAAGAATAATTAAGGACAACAACTGGAGATGGATAACAAAGCATTGTCATCTATAGGTTCAGCTAGTTCTCTAGATGCTTAGGATGCTTTTTCTCCTGCTCTCTTAAAGACGATTACATCTGAGGTCACGTACGCATGAGACCTAGTGCAAATGGGTCAAGCGTTATAACCATTAAGATTGTGGTGTTGGTGTATGTTAGATTTTGTTATATGGTTTCTTATGGTTTTTTTTTTTTTTATTAGTTTGACAAACAGATATTCAGACTAATTAAAAACAGTAGATTTGTGCTCCATTTAATATATTCGTAAAAGAAAAAGACTTCTTATGTGCTACTTTGGATCAATCTTTGATTGTTTAAGCAATCTAGAAAAGTGGCTCCATCACCAAGACAAACCCTCACGAAATTTATGATTATTATCATGTCTTAGGTTTATACAAAAAATGATAGATTTCCTTTTGTGGCTAACACAAATTACTGCAACTCACTATTGTGTTAAATTATCCTAACACACTTTTTTTTAAAATTTTTTTTCTTTGTCTACTTTATATAGTGATGCTCATGGCCAAGACCTTATTCTTGATGATCTATTGAATTGAGAAACTATTGGACTCCTTCGACGGCAACGGAAGTTTTGATGGGTGCTTTCTTCTGTGGTTTTACTACTCATATCGAAGATGTTGACACGATAAATCATGGTGTCGATTCATATTATATTTGTTTGCTATAGTTATCTCCGTAGTTTATTTATTTATTTATTTTTAGTTTGACGGATAGATATTTAAACTAGTTAAAAGTAATAAGTTTACACTTAAATTAATGGATTCACATGTGGAGAAGACTTTCCTTATTATAAATATTTTAAGCAATCCACGCAAATGGCTCAGCATATTCTTGCGAATTCTATGATTAACTAATCTCCTACACTCTGAGTCTCAGGAGTGATTGGTCTTCAGTGTTCTGCTGACATATTTTCATCTTTTGCAGTTCAACTCCAGACACTACTCAAGTAAAGAGTAATATGCGGTACCATTCATTTTTATCCACTGATGCCTCTGTGTTATGACAAAATTAATTAGATGAAGAGAAGACCTCAAATTCCCCTGTAGATGTTAGAAAGATTTCATTTTCCGATTAAATACATACCAAGAGAAGGCATCAAATGCTTTTGACTCTAGGGCTATGAGCTTGCTGAACATCAGTCGGGTGTGGATGTACTAGCCATGATATACATACAGCATTTTTTCTTTTTTTTTTTTTTTTTTTTTTTTGCCATTGATATACACTCGGCATTTGATTTGTATAATTTTAAGTGATTAAATTTGATAAAATGTCTAATACCATGTTTAGTTTGCAATCTAGTACTTGTACCAATCGAAAAAGCTCTTTGAGTGATAATGAGAAAAAAAAAAAAAACTCAAAATGTTTTGTACTATCAATAGGATGGAATAAGTAATTCGAAAAATCTCAAAAATAACTCATTTATCTTTTGAAAAACACGTACATTAATGTGGTTACAACAGTAATATGTTGTTTTGTTGTGCATGTGTTGTGCTCATGTTGTTCTTGTAAAATTTTATCTTCTGAGATTTTGTGTCGTATTGTCCTTATAACAAAAAATTACCTGAATGTCAATAATAATAATAATATAAAGAAAGAGAAAAATATATTATGATTCAAATGGTCAATATAACCTTGTATAAGATTAAATAGCATAAAATAAGCAGATGCTTGGCAAATGCTGATAACTTTATATTGGAAAAATCGGTTCTATATTCAATGGAATTACGATGGTTTGTGTGAATTCCAGGAAAATTGATCACCAACGCAATGGATTCAAGCATTAGGAATAGTCCGTGGTCTGGTTTTCTGATGGAGCATCAAGCTTATTTCAAATTTCAATTGGGAGATAGATTGTAGTTCCATAATTGAAGGCAGTTTAGGCATCGTGAAAGGGAGACGGAGGCAAAGCAAGTCATGTAAAGCCCAATTATAGCCTATTGTTGATCCCTATAAGGTTCACTTACGTTCAGTTTAAACGTGCGCCGGTTCAAACTCAATTCGGATCCACTAGTTCAAGGGTTTGGTCTCTCTTGAATCAAGAGAGACCTGGTTTAGGCTAGTTTCAAATCGAGTTGATAGATCCGTTCAATCGCTCGTAGATCGATAAAACTATTTTTTTTTTTCTTTCCTTTGTTTAGTTAAAATTGCACAAAATAATGCAAACAATTATGTTTTTTTCAATATTTTCTTCCATTGTGTAATTTTCTTTTACATAATTCTCAAACCTGTATTGCTAACTTTTTAGTTAAAATAAATAACAATATTTTCTAAATAAGTCCGTTATTGGAAACATATTTAAAAAAGATAAAAGCTCATATTAAAAGTTTATTGAGGAAATTACACTCATCACGTTACACTTAATAGAAGAGAATTGAACAAATGCAAGCCTAGACCATATAATCACATGGAGACTTCATTTTTTTTCTTATGTACTTCCAACAGTTGCTTATGGTGGAATCATGCTTTTGCTTTTTTGTACTCGAATGATGATATTGTTTTATATGTCTTTTGAATTCTTTTTTTGTTCATCTAGCTTGATTGCTTGCATATCTTGCATTTAGGTTCAGGGATATCTTACACAGTTTCCTCTACATTTATATTGTTCTCAAAATTAATCAGCTCACTACAATGACTCTCATCTTCAAATTGTTTAACACTTTCATGGATGGTTAGTGCTTAATATATCTTGAGTTTGTCTCTTTCCTTCTTTTATAGTGGTATATTTTTTGATGGACATGGTCTTTTCCTCCATTTAATTAGAAATATGGATCTTATCAAGTTCAATTCGCGTCCTCTCGAGGGATGAAGGGAATGAATAGCATAAAAAAAATTAGTCCATTTTTTGAAAATGAATACAAACAATTGTGTAACGATTTGTGTTTTTTTTTTTTTTTTCCTTTCATACAAAGGAATAAACTTATTTTTTGAGGAAATGGAAGGTGTGAGGTTTTTCTAAGTGCTAAAATGTCGAGCAAAGATGAGAATTTGTAGCATGAAGTTTTAATATAGGCACTTTTCATACGTAGACATTGTTCTGGATTTAATATTACATCAACTATTCTATCTCTCTTTATCTCATTTGTCCTTTCTCTAATTCTATCTTTTATCTTTCTCTCTTTATCTGTTTCCCTCTTTTTCTTATTTTGCCTTTTCTCTCTCTCTCTCTTTCTCTTCTTTTATCCTTCTCTCTTTCTCTCTTTATCTATTTCCCTCTTACTCATCTGTTGTCTTTTCCGAAAATTATTATGTTAAGACCAGACAATAACTCACAATAAATTTTGTATAAGTAACGGGTAGCGCGGAAACTTTTTTATGCAACAACATAAAAAAATAAGCATTTTTTATCTGTGAGAAGGGACTGCAAAGTACACAATTTTTACACATAACCACTTTAATAATTTATAATGATAAAGTTTCGTTTTTAAAATTGTTGCTTGAAATCGGGAGGAATCGTTGGAGAGCTTAATAAATCCTTAATTCGTTTGCTGGTGAAGTCGTGCTGGGCATTGTAGCCATGCCGTTGAAGACCTGCTACTTTTTGGAATTTTTTTCTTTTTTCCTTGGAATCCTTCTTGCTTAATGAAGATTCACGGAAAAAGTAATTTATTTGTATTTTTAGCTTAACACATGCAACTGTAAATAGAAGACAAAGAAAGAAGTTGGGCGTGAAATAGTATACGTAAATAAGTAACTATTGTAACAATTACCTGTAATATAAATTGCCGTTGGTAGGAAAAAATTTTTCAATGGAGCTTAGGACGAAAAATTTTTATGAACGAAACAAAAGTATAGCGCATATGTATTAGAAATAAACACAAAGTAAATATAAAGCGTTGTTAGAGATATATGTTGTGGTGAAAATTTGAAGATAGTCGAAAATGATTTATATGCGCTCATTGCGTTCTAAATATTTTTCAAAATGATTATAAAATCAGAATGGTCACTTGCACAAACATTTAATTCATTGTCTGCTTCAGTTATCCATACAAAAGTTTAAATTTTCCGTCCTCTAGCATCAGTGGCTTAAAATTTACTTGAGAAAAGTTTGATTAAAGCCAATTGAAAGGCCATGTGAATTAAAATTGCGGCCAGTGACTCAGTCCGACTGAGTGCCATTGAAAATTTTCTTCCACAACTTTCCACTATCGGACAAGACGACATACGGGATTTGTCCTCTTCTATTTATTCTCATTCGCTTTTCCTTATATCAGGCAATGGGTACGTTGCAAAAGTTATTAATTGCAACTAATAAATATATATATATATATTTTTAAATTGCTGCACGTTGTAGCTTGTGGCAGCCTTCCAAATTTTTTATGTTTTTTTTCCTTCTTCCCTCCCTTGTCGACATTTGTATGCTGCAAACCGCAGCACCTTGCCAGCTTTTTATTTTATTTTGTCTTTTTTAAATTTCAATGATCCGATTCACTAACCTGCTAATTCGGACTCAGCTCTTCCCTAGATGTAGGTGTAGATAATCTTATGCTGACAATGTTAGAGTTTTGGCACTTGTAATTTCTATTATTGTTCACGGAAGTGTGAAAACTATCAAAGACAATACATGAGATGGCCTAGTCCTGAAGTGGACATCATGTAAGTCGCTAATCGAGGAGAGGAAATGTAGAAATTCTAAGGCTATGTATGTGTTTAAGACATGGGAAAACTGCACTTTTAGTTTTTCCTTTAAAAAAGGGCTCATTTGCAAACTTTTTAAAAATTTGAGGACTGGATTAAAAAAATAAAAGTTAGATAACTCAATAGTAGCAAAGTTTGAGAACCAAAAGTGTAAAATATAAATTTCCTCTTTTTTCCTTTTAAGATCTAAATATTTATTTGTGTTTTAATTTACAATATATGCTTATATATATATACATATTTATTCTTTTAGGACATGATTTTTAGTGGTATTTATAACGTAAAAAAATAAAAATGCTACTTTTGTTCATTTTTAAGAATTTAGATCTTGAAATTGAGAAAAAAAAATTAAAAATATAAAATCTTAAAATGAAAAGATAGGAAAAAAATTTTGGTCCTTTCGATGTACATTTTCTTTTTTAATTAACAAATATTTCAAATAATCAATGATCTGATTTGGCATTCCTAATAGAATCAAATGGCATTTAATTTTATAATTTTTTAAAATTTACATATAGCAATAATTTTTTTCCCTCACCAATCACATTACATATCACAACAATTTAGGGATGAGAAATTTGAATTAGGTCCATTTCTTTAGGAGACTAGTATTAGCAAAGTAACAATATAAATTATTTGATACTTACTCTAATTATTAAATTATTAATAATAGAGATTATAAATAATTATCATATTTTATTTAATGATATTATGTAAAGTTAGTTAGAATATCATTATATATTTGTAAATAGAAAAATATAAATAATGATTATATTTATGATAGGATAAATAATTTTTTTATCAATATTTTATCTAACTACACAATTAACTACTTTGATTCATTAAGTTATAATTTTTTTTTTGTTAGAAAAATTAATTAAAGGATGAAAAAGAAAAAAAAAAAGAAAAATTGCACTTTTAATCCTCGAACTTTACCATATTTTCTACTTAAGTTCTTAAACTTTTCTTTTTTCTATTTCGGTTTTCAAACTTTCCAAAAGTTTGTAAAAGAGTCATCTGTTAACAAAAAACAAATGGTTCATTAACAGAGGACTCTTTTGCAATTTTTTTGGAAAGTTTGATGACTGAAATAAAAAAATAAAATAAAATTTAAACACTCAATTGAAAAAAGTAATAAAGTTTGAGGACAAAAAGTATAATTTTCCTTAAAGACAATTACGTTAGAGGTCATCTACGTGTGGACTAGATGTAGGTATGGTCCAAGTTAGAATTGTAACCCGGACCCGTAATAAGGGTTAGACTTGACATATGGACTTGTTAGTTTAGCGGGTCCTAAACAGGTCACATGTGAAGACCCATCATGACCCAGTAGGTATAACTCTCTTCGATTCGACGAGTTGACCCATGTAGTTTCTTTTTTCAATTTTTTTTCCTTTTCATAAAGTCATCTAAAGAGCAGAAATAAAAATAAAAAAAAAAATATTGTCCATTAATGAGTAGTGACAACACTTTTCGGTATAAGACAAAACATACATATTTACAAATGTACATTACATGATATTATCAATAACCCTTCTTTGCAAAGTGACATGCACAATGAAAAAGTCATCTGTATGCAAGGCCTTATAAACTAGCCTATACACTATTGACTTAAACTCATTTCACTTGCACATGTACGTAGTGCATTATTGAGGAGAGATATTGAGAGAGAGAGACATATACGAGAGAAAAAAAAATAGTAAAGATATGATTGAACAAGGTAGAGGAAGGATAAGCAAGTAAAAAAAATTGTTGTCATGAAACCATGAATGATGTAGTGCAAATTCAAATTTTAAAACAAGGAGTTATTGCTAGAAAAGGCTTATGGATTGAGCAAATGTGAAGTTTGAAAAAGGTGTAAAAAAATTGACGTTGGTAATTAAATATAAGCAAAGGTAAACTTTGAAGAATTCAAAAAATGAAGGTGCTATAAATTAGAGAATTGCATTTGTCAAATATATGATTTCTTTTGCTATCTATTTTACACAACGTAGTTTTGCTATCTAATGCATTTAATTTCTCATTCTAATATAATATTGCCCACATATATTTGCTTCCGTATTCTTAGATTGTGTTAATTTTTAATATCTAGAATATATTAAATTTTTGTTCGTTTAGTAACCCGTGTTTTTAGATTATGGCAAGTTTTTTTCACAGTGTTACGGACAAGAAGAGTGGTAGCAAAAAAGTTAAGGCACAAGCATCATCTAGTATTCCCATGCAGAATATGAAGTTGGATTACAATTTCCAGGACTTTACTTAAGATTGAGCTCTTGATGTATTATAAAGTCCTCTATCGGGGTTTGAGCAAATGATGTCTTTATGTAACTTAGATGTAGAGGAAGAGGAGCAACAAGAGTAATAGAAGCAACAAGAGCAAGAGATAGAAGGCCCTCTGGGTAGTGGAGGAAAACTTAGCAATAAGCCATCAAGGCCAACTAAATTAGAAATATTTACTAAATATTTCCTTAAAATTGCAAGTGAAGATGGAAATATTCATGCATATTGTAATTATTGTAACAAATACTATACATGGAAAATTGGTCATGTATATAGAATGTTGAGAAAGCATATGTAAGAAAAACACCTGACGAAGTATGGACTACAAAATATCCAATAGCAAATAGTAAGGCCATCCGCTTTACAAAGGCTTACATTGTTCAATTTTTCTAAGGAAAAGCAAAATGAGGGTTTTTCTAAAATGATAGTAGGTATGCATCATTCTTTTGAGACAATTAGTAATCCATTTCTCATCTCTTATGAACAAGAATGCTTAGAATAAATATTCATCTTTATCACATTGGCAAGCGACAACTCGTAGCTATGTTAAGCGCTCTTGGTGTACATGTTTCCATCTATGCGGACATATGGGCGTATAGATGGAATCAGAACGCATACATTAGGGTTACTTATCACTAGGTGGATAAAAAGTGACAGCAATAGAAAATGTTGCTTGTGTTGTGAAAATTTAACGAACGCTACATGGCTTAAATTATTTACACCATTCTATGCACTATTTTGGAAGAATACGAGTTGTAACCAATATAACATCAATACTAAAATTGCAAAGATTGTGTCAACCCACACTCGAAGGCACATTCTTCTACATTCCCTATGCATGTCACATACTAAACTAGTGTATGAAGGATGGTTTGACTTGTCTTAACTTCAAAATGTGTCTCATTTAACAAGTAATTGATTAAATTTTAGATAAACTAACGATTCACAAGAAATGAATGAAATTTTGCAAAAGCATAGGGAAATGCCCAAAACAATTCAAAAGAGATATATAGCATAGGTAGAACTCAACATATGAGCTCATCTAGAGTACTATCACATTTATAGATGATATGTATTGATTCACTGTACAACATATCTAAGAGGTTCCACTACACCCAAGTGATTGGGAACATTGGATCGGGTTACTTGTCGTATTAAAATTTTTTCATGATTGTACTAAGACATTTGTTTGTTATGGAAGCTGTAAACTTATTAGCTACTTTGGCAAATATGCATTAGGATCTAATCTCACAAGAACCTATTAACGATATGGCTGCTAAATGGCTGACTTATTATACAAACATTCCTAATATTTATCTCTTCACTACTGTATTAGGCCCTCATACCAAAATTGATGATCTGTTTGATTACATAAATTGTTACTATAGGTACGTCGATAAGTTCTCCAATACATAAGATATCTACTTAATTTCAATGGATAATGTCCTTCAAGAGATGAACCAGGTATTGCATGAGTTGTCTTATTATTTTTCATATGTTTATGATGGTTAAGTTTTAGTGAGCCCATTTCCAACCAACTACATTCCAGCCAGGCAGTGTTGGCAATTTACCTATTGCAAATCATTTGATATTGTGGAGATTGAAAAGGCAAAGAGGCTCTAGTATGGCCTCAATGGAACTTAACAACTACCTTAAAGCAAATTTTAAGTTTGATGACAACATTCACATCCGAGATTTCGATGCCCTCGACTGGTGGAAGAAGTGTGTAAAAACATTTTCAATTCTTTCTCGAATGGTGTCGTACCTTAAACTAAGGAGTCGTAACGGCCTTACCGTATAAATTAACCTAAGTTAGAAGCTAGTTGTCTTAACCACTAATGTAGATATAGCTTATACAAGGTGTTTATCACTTCATCGCTTTGAGCCAGCTAACTCAAAACTTGATTGGGATAAACTTGTGATATATTTTTACAAAATAGCTTCTCGAAGAAATTTCTTGTTTACATGGTTGAGAAGAAATCAAGTTTTATAAACATATGAATAATAAAATCTTAAATTTAATAAAAAGTTTTAAAGAAATAGTTGATACGAAAAGATAAAACGATTATTAAAAATTTGTTAAAATTCACAGGTTTATAAAGTATAGAATAAATATCATTAGTTGAAAACTATAGCGTCACCTAAGGAGACCTTATTAGTTTTCAATAAGTTAGTACATTCAATATATAATTAGAAATTCAGTTAAATGGTCTTAAATCTCACTGCTTGACCTCTTTTTCTAATCTTCTAGGACTTAGGTAATACTAGTGAATCCATTGGGAAACTTGCAAAACTGCTATTAGGGAATGAGTGACAATTTGTTCAGTAAGTGGGATGGAAACAATAGTATATATCTGATACAGAGTAACCAATGTTGTCAAGAAAGTTTAGTTAGATACTATATATGTACACACAATTGTCGTTGTACAACTTTATTCGGTCCGTCGTGAGATAAAAAAAATTGCATTCGCTTTAATTTGGGATGAAGAGTTTGACGTCTCACACACAAATCAAAACTAAATCGAGGCTTATGCAATTGAGAATATGCTCCACTAGAGACTTCACTTCGAACCACGGTTCCCAACATTACCACAACCTTTTCTTTTGTCACTTAGTTCGATTAAGGGTAGGGAGATAACCATTTTAGCTATCCTCATCGAGGGGTACATGTTTGGCTTGAAAATCCTAATTGTTCTCCTAGTGGGTTGCAATGCATGTTCGTTTAGAAGTTAGGTCAAATTTTAGTTAGTTAGTTTTTTTTTTTTTATGATCAAGTAATTCCATATAATCTAGTCAAACAATAACATAAATCAAGCAATACATAAAGTTCAATACTCGATAAAAGCAATCAATATTTAAGTTCACACATTGCATACACATAGGTAACTAACTTACAATCACAAGCAAGACACATACTGAAGACTCCAGGTATTCTTAAACATTACTTCAAAGTGCAGTGAAGCATTGACCCCGCTTACTTGGACATGTGACGATTGATAAACGTGCATATAAATCTTGTTTGCTTAGGTTTCTACTAAAGCTTCAATACAATCACTTTAGTTTTACTAAATATAAAGTGAATAAGTTAATTTTAATAATTTAAGTATGGTTATGACCTAGCAAATGGTGTAAGTTTTGTGTTAAGTTCTAACTTGCTATCGTGGTCTTTGAACAAGGTTTTAAAAACTTACCTAATACCAAGTTTTGGTCTTAAAACTTTGTAATGAAGTTTCTAAACTACTGTCTTTAAACTAGTAACCTTTTGACTAAGTCTCTAATGTTATCCTAATCATGCTCTTTTCTCTAATCAACTCTTTGAACACACCTCTAAAATTATTTCCTCTAAGCATTCCACACCAATCGAACCTCGAGATCCAGTCCAAAAGCCATTTTGACATATTTCACTTACTAAATACTTTCTAAACAAGTCTATGTAGGGGGTATAGTTAAGTTCCTTTTACTATCTAACCTTTTGATTTAGCCTTTGAATCAAAGAAACAAATCATCCTCTTTACAGACTAACTCTCTAAAGATGTTTTGAAGGATTTTATTTAAGCCTTCTAAACCAGCCAATCCTCTAGTTAAGTCTCTGAAGTCAATACAATCACACTTCCTTTACTAAATAACATCTTAAACGGGGCTCCAATATATTTAAAGTTAAAAACTTTTCATCCACTAACCTTATGAGTATGTCTCTAAAGTAATTACAACTACACTTTTTTTATCAAATAACATCCTAATCACAACTCTAACATGGTTATAATCAAGATCCTTATATCAACTAACCCTTGGATCAAGTATTTGAATTAAGAATTTAAGTCATTCTTTTACTAGATCAACCTTTTGAAGAACTCTTTGAACATATTCAATTCACTAGTTTGTACAATGTGACTTACTCCAGCATCTTATTAAAATTTACAAACATGATACATCATGATCATATAATAGGTCCATCATGCCCATGATTACCATATCATCCAAACTTCCAAATCCATATACCCTTACCTTAATGCATATGAGTCATAACCAATGGTTTGTGTATATCTTAAATCCCGTTCAATCCAATTGACTCCAAATCACTCTTCCTAGCAATATATAATACCAATAAGCTCCATAACTGGTATAAATAGGTTTCTTTAGAATTTATTACACAATAATATCCAAAAAATAACATTTTTACCAAATTTTAGAGGCTAAAAAATTATGAAAAATTATAGAAAATATTCTTGGTTGAAATCTTTTCATAAGAATCATGCATGCAATAGAGGGAAGTTCCCCAAAAAAAAAAAAATGGTTTTGAAACAACAACAATAGGGTTATTTAAAGCAACTTTGAAAATTATTCGGTTTTGCATAATTTCTTAATGAGGTCATAAATTCGCTTAAAATTTTTGCCATATGATATTTTTCTCAAATAGTAGGTGCAAAAATATTTTAGAATAATTTTTAAAAAAATTTTTGAACCTAATTTTGTATTTTCAGAAAATACAAGAAAATCAGATTGAAATTGAAGCTTACCGGAAAACCACCATTCGCCCACCATCTTCTACCCCCTTCTTGTTGGCACAACTAGGTGTTACCACCACTACTAGGTAGTGATGGTGGTTTGCCTCTAGATGCTCTATAAACTTATGTTCTCCAATTCGTCTCATTCTATACTTTTTTTATTCTAAATTTTTTCCTAGAATTGTTCTTTATCGATCTACTCCATCTTATATTTTTCCTAGACTCCTTGAGGCTTTTTTGATGTTTTGGAGAGGATTGGTGATGATACCTAAGTTTGTAAGGTGAGAAATGAATTTCTCTCTCTCTTCATTTTGGCTTAAATATCTTAAGTGCAAACATAGCTAAGTGTCCTTATTCTTGATTCTTTATTTAACAGCTAGCTAAGGGATATTCTATGCCTCATCCATATTGATTTTGGTGATTTAGCAACTTTTGTAAGTTTTTTTTATTATTTTTCTTATAAATTTTTAGTTAAATATGCATGTTTTTGAGTATTTTAAGTATTTTTGAGTATATGGTTATATACAATAATTATCCTTAAGGTACACATGTTATATTTATAAATTATTTTGTGTCATTTTATAATTTTAGTACCCAAATTATTTATCTCTAATGTTTGGTTATTCATTGTTACCTAAATCATGTGTTCACAGTAAGGAAATTACTATATAATATAATTTAGTTAAATTATCTATTTTTAGCTATAATACTATTATTTTATTATATTTCTATGATCGGGACCTCCAGTGTGACCTTATCTAACTTTTAAGACTCACACATAAAACATTGTCATAGTCAACCCACATTCATGCACGCCCTAAATTATTTGCTTATAATGATTATGTGAAATTACATGGCTTACAAATGGCAAGACATATCCTCGTGACTTTAGCATCAACGGTTACTGTTGAACAAGTCTTTAGTATAGCTGGACTAATTTTAGATGATCGTAAAGCATCGCTATTAGTAGTGACCATAGATGCCTTGTATGTGTCGAAGAATGGGCAAAAGCAAAAAGGTAAGGGTAGGAATCATGTAAGACATTCAACGAAAATGATGAATACTTCAACGATTTCAACGTATTGAGTGGAAGTACATCATGATGTATGCTCGAGCATTAATGAGGTGAAAGTGATTAGTGGCCTTAACTTTTATTATTAAAAGTTGTGACAGGTAGAAATTTTTTTTTTTCATAATTACAACAAACTAAACCAATTGTTTTTAAAATCAGGATATCACCTTTAGCAATTTGAAAATGGTAGGTAGACAAAAGTTAGAACATCTTTTAAGATTTATTATCAAGACAAATAATTCAATTAATTATAGAAACTTGGAATCTTTTTTTTTTTTTTTTTGTAAATTAAAGTTGACAAACATACTAATTTTTTTTTTTTAAAAAATCGAACTATGAGGGTCTGATTCCGATCAGCGAATACCTATACACCTATGGGTCGACCTTAAAATTTTAAAAATTTTTTCCTTAACATTATTGTTTCACCAAAGAATACTATAGATCTTCATTGTAAAATTTTGTTATTTTCCAATTTATAACATGTCATTTTATTTTCCCTATAATATATATGTATTGTGTAATCTATAACATCAATGAGTAAAATAAATTTTTATTCATGTTTTTTCCTGAATTATTTGTAATGCAGTTAGTTTTGCGAAAATATATTTATTTATATATTTAACTAATTTTTCTATTTCTAAATAACATTTAAAAAAAAAAAGAGAAAAGAAAGAGGAAGAAACGATTTACGGATTTAGGAGTATGACTATGAACTACCGGTTTCATAGACCCATCGATAAATCAGCTCTTACAGGCTAGTTACAATTTCCAATTTTTTCACGCGTGACCAAGCAGGTTCAATTTTGGGTCTAGGGAGGGGTCAAACTCGTGCCTAAGACTATCTAAGATCTAATACAAATGGGTAGAGCTACAAAAGAGCTAAGCTAAGGTTTAAGTTTGTTTTAATTAAAAATGATTGAGTTCAAGTCAATCTAAGTTTTGGTCAAGCCTGAAATTACAAGCTTTAGCTTGAGCTCGAGCTAAGAAATCTGAAGCTTGAACTAAGGTCATCAAGTTAAATGAGCTCGGGTTGGTTTACCTAAACAAGTTCAAACCTCGAGCTTATGTTTGATCTAAAACTCAAAATTAATTCAAAATTTTAAAATATACCCTTCATTATTATTTTTTTAATTATATTAATCTTATTCCTTTATTCATATATTATATTTTTTTAATGTAATATTATTTTTAATATAGTTTGTCGACTTGCAAGTTTATTCACGAGCTTACTTGTCAGCTGATTCATCAATAATATAAACGAGCTTACTCATGAACCAGCTTGTTAATAATTTAAACAAGTCTACTAACATGCTAGATTGTTAGTCTAAACAAGAACTTGATTTTGGCTCTTTTAAATAAATAAATTTCATTTTAAGTTCAAACTTGACGTATTTAAGAATTGAGCTCGAGTTGAGTCAAGTTCGAATAGCAAACAAGCAACTTAACGTACATGCAAACGATGCAGCTCATTTACACACTACAAATGGGTCATAGAACGTGACTAGTCAAAATTAGTCATTACTATTGAAAGTTTCGTGCTTGTATTATAAGCTTGCAAATAAGCAAAATTTAATAGAGTTGAGAAGATCATATCTTTATTTGCACCAATTGATTTAACATATATATCAACTTTTTAAACCACTTAATAACTACATGGCCTTCTTTATATTTGGCTTAAATGTACAAGACTTCCACTTAGTTATCCTAAGATCATTTTTTCTTTTTTTTTTTTTGCCATTACTTTGTTCTTAATGATTTATTAAAATGAGAAACTGTTGGGACTCCTCTAATTGTAGCATGTTAGAGAAGAATTTATAATCCATTTTATTTTGGTGATGGAAGTTTGATGTGCCTTTGGCGTAGTTCTACTTGTTATAAGGTTTACACATTAGATTGTGGTATTGGTTTATGTTAGATTTTTTTCGTTATAATTTTTTATAGGTTTTTTTTTTTAATCTTTCTTTTATTATTATTTTTTTCCTATTGGGATTAATAGATAGATGTCCAAGACAAGTTAAAAATAGTAGATTTATGCTCAATTTAATACATTGACAAATAAAAAAAAAAAACTTTTTTATACTATTTTGAATCGATTTTAAAGCATTTGAGCAATTCAAACAAGTGACTCTATCATCAAGGTATACCCTCATAAAATTAACATATCCAAATCATCATCTGATGGTTACATTATAGCATAAGATAAGTAATGCTTAGCAAATGATTACAAATTAGAATTGGATAAGTGGATTATATATTCAATGGAACTATATGTTTGTCCATGGGAATTCTAGGCAAATTAATCACCACCCCAGTCGGTTCAAGCATTAGGAATTCTCCAAGGTTAGGTACTAAAATATAACAAAAAGCAAATTTTACCTTGCGTAATTCAGTTGATTTGAAAAATAAAAATTCGATAAAGGAAATCGAAATCTTTCTATTCGAGAACGAGGTAATCTTTCTGTTAGCAGGTGCCTCAACCACTAAGGCATACTGTCACAAATCTATGATGGACTATGCTCCTCGATCCTGGCTGCTGCTATGGCTACATAGGAGTAATTGGCTTTCAGTGTTTTGCTGACATATTTTCTTCTTTTGTAATTGAATTCAAAACACTACTTAAAAGTAACATGCAGTACCCATTTATTTTTATCCACCGAAGTGTTCTGTGTTATCACGGCGTTAGTTGGATAAAGACAAGTAGACCTCAATTCCATTATAAATGCTAGAAGGACAAAGTATATTTTTGGATCAAATACATGCCAAGAGAAGGCCTAAAATTCTTTTGACTCTAAGGCTATGAGTTTCCAGAACATCAGTGAAGTGTGTGGAAGTACCAGTCACGATATATAGTAGGATTTGATTTGTACAATCTTAAGAGACTAAATTTGATAAAATGTCTCATACCATGTTTAGTTTGTGAATTGGGACATTTTACCAAACAAAAAAACTCTTTGATGGATATGAAAAAGCTCAAAAATTTTGTACTACAAAGCAAAAGTTTTCTAAAATATTTTTAAAGTAAATCTCTTATCTTTTAAAATACGAATGTACTAAATATGGTGACAGTATTGTGCTTTTTTTTTTTTTTATACTTTTGTGTTGTGCTTGTGTTATATACTTTTTATTTTTTAAAATTTTATGTTGTCTTGTCCTTATAATCAAATATTACCTAAATGTTAAAAAAAAAATGTTTTATCGATGAATATATCCTACATAAGATTATGTAGCATTAAATAAGGAGATGCTTGGTGTAATATGCTGATAATTTTATATTGGAAAAATTGATTCTATATTCAGTGGAACTATGATGGTTTATGTCAATTCTAGGCAAATTAATCACCAATGCAATCGATTCAAGCATTAGGAATTCTTTGTTGTCTGGTTTTTTGATGTAACATCAAGCAAATTTCAAATTTTCGTTGGCAGATAGTATGTAGTCTTATAACTGAAGACGCTTTGTGAAATGGGCATTGATACAGAGCATGTTATCCAAAGTGCAATTTTCAATTATATGGCATTCTTTATATTTCGTTCAAATCCACAAGACTTCGATTTAATTGTCTTGACACTTTTTTTTTTTTTTTTGTTTTTTTCTTGTAAAGGTTTATTGTGCATAGTGATGTCCGCGACCTTGTTCTTGTTGATCTATAGGACTAAGAAACTGTTGAACTCCTCCAATTGTAGTGCGCTAGAGAAGAATTTATAATCTTTGTTTATTTTGGTGATGGAAGTTTTGATGTGTCTTTGGCATGGTTTTACTTGCTATAAGGTTTATACATTAGATTGTGGTGCTGATTTATGTTATATATGTATGTATTTTTTCCTCATGGTTTTCTGTGGTTTTTTCTATTTTTTCTTTCTTTCTCTCTCTCTCCCTCTCTCTGTTATTTTTTTTCTTTTAGTTGGGGTTGGTAGACAGGTGCCTAGACGAATCAAAAACAATAAATTTATATTTAATTTAGTAAATTGACAAGAAGACTTATTTTATATTATTTTCAATCGATCTTGAAATATTTGAGCAATTCAGACACATGGTTTCACCATTACGCCATAGTCTCATGAAATCATCATATTCCACATTATCATATGATGACGAGATTATAGCATCAGATAAGTAGTGTTTGACACATAATGATAAATTATTGGTATTGGAAAAATCGGTTCTATAATAAATGTAACTATGTTTGTCCATGTTAATTTCTATTATTGTTCGTGGATGTGGAAGAGTAATTTAAGACAACAAATGAATATGTCCCAGGTTTAGAAAGTGGAAATAATGTGTATAAATATTTGGAAAATGGAATAAACTTATAAACAGTAAGCCAATATGGTATCTAACTAGAAGTATATCTTCATTCTTCAGCTGGATATGAACATGTCCGCGGTTCTGCCGGTTTCCGAGCCAGGTCATGGCCCAAGAAAATGAGTGCTAGGCTGAGACTGGACTAGCCCCGCTGGCTTCAGTATGGGGCCGGTTGACAATATTGGGTCCACAAGCATAAATTTACTGATGTTCGCATAAAATGCTTTGACTAATAGCGAGAAATAGCTCGAATCAAAGGGTACTTACACCTACAACATTAACACCTTTCTTAAACACTGGTGTTTAATGTCTATTGTACGGAGTATGTAAGAGAAGTATAGGAATAAACTCATTTAAACTTTTCATCCAGTTAAATCAACCAAATTGAAAATGCAATTCTTTTATGTTATAATTGAGTGTGATAATAGTTTAATTAATTTATGATTTAGTTTATGAGATTAAATCGATCCGAATTGAATTGAACCAAATCGAATTTTACTTCAATACTACTATCCTATCTCCAACTCTAATCTTTTCTCATGCTACCAATCTCCAACTCCAATCCATGATCCAAGCTAATTCTCTCAAGCATTCAACATGACTAAGCCGACTATTTAGTAATTATACAAAAACTTATTTTATGTTAATTATATTTTGATTTATCAATTATTTTCATTATTCTTTTATAAGGATGATTTATTAGGACTATTAAAATATGATTAGACTATAAACTTAGTGTTTTTGAAAGTGGTTTAAACTGAATTAAACCATGATTGATACAAATTAGTTTAAAATCTTGAAACCTTTAATAATAATTTGATTGCTTGAAACAAAATGCTTCAAATACGGTTCAATTTAATTTAACTCACGAACTAATAAGGCTGAAACATTCCCCTAATGGACAGAATTAAGGCAAGGGATATAGATAACAAGAGAAATGCTTTTTATCCAAACATGAAGTTAAATTTGCATTTGAACTTTCTTTGAGAGTGAAAATGTAAGATCAAAGAAATTCCAAGCCTGCATTTGGAAGCAGTTGTTCCAAACAAACCTCGATTAGCTTTGTCCGTAATTCCTGTGATCATTTTGGTAACCAACACACTTTAGAAACTGGACATTTAAAAGAAGAATTCCAATTTCCAGGTATATTTATAACATGCAACCAGAAAAACATTTATACAATCAGATATTTCTTATTTGTTAGAATAATAATAAGTGGGAAACCAACAATACATCAAAAAAGCCCCACCTGTAAAAAACTTGCAATTCCATCCCCACCCGAAATTTACATTGCTTTAAATGCCGCATTGAAGACAACAAAATTAAACCTTCTTCAGGAATTCCATAACATAGGTGTTGTAAGCACAGCATGCTACATTGAAACCTTGGAACCCTGCTTTCTTAGCCATCTCCTCGAATTCTCTCTTGGTCCTCTCTTTCCCGCCTGGGTTATGAGCCAACATGATACAGTCAATGTGAATAACGCCCTTTGTCCCAAGACTGGAATCCGGAGCATCAGGAAGGATACATTCACAAATTATGACCTTTCCACCGTCTGGAAGCGCGTCGTAGCAGTTCTTCAAAAACTTGTGGCAATGCTCGTCGCTCCAATCGTGACAAATCCACTGCAACAAAGCCCAAATGAGCCTGTGTCACTAAATCCATGGTGAATAGAATAAATCAAACCATACTGAATCTCACCTTCATGAAAATTGCATCCCCCTTTGGAACACTGACAAACATATCGCCTCCAACATGCTCCACACCTGGAAATGCCGGCGCATCTTCAATGACGTGAGGCAAATCGAAATTGATACCCTTAATGGAGGGATACTTGGAGACGATCATACTAAGAACAGCACCAGTGCCACCACCAACATCAACCACGGTATTGAGACCCTCAAAACCTTTGTATGTCTCAAGGATTTTCTTCATGGTAATAGTAGAATGATCAGACATCCCTTTGTTAAACACTTTGTTGAATCTCGGGTCAGTTCCATGATATTCGAATGCTGTCATGCCATATGCCTTGTTAAATGGAATCCCACCATCAAGAATCGCATCTTTCAAGTAGTACCTATATATTTTCAAAATTTCGGAGACAATTAGATTGTATGGATTAATATTAGAACAATTAAAAATCTGCCTCGTGAATACGTAATCAATGAAATAAACTTGGGAAATTCACATATCATTTTGTCATGTTAAAACAGGTAAATTACATTTCACAAGTAAGATTAACAAAAAAAAATATTATTTTAATCTGAATTATGCATCTTATCAGCTAATTATATACATATGAATATTAAATAATTCATTATTTCGTTTATTTACTAGAATTATATAGAACTAATAATAAGGTTGTAACAAATCTGAATTGAGCAACATAATACTGGAGCTTAAATTTGAGCTGAACTCGAATACTTCAATAGTTAATTCTGAAATTGACCTTTGAATTAATCTTCAGACAGTTTGCATGTAAATTAGTCTTATTGATTGTCTCCATCATGAGTTACCAAACAAGCACCGAGCAAGAGAACCATGTAAACGATGCAAACAAGAGGCCAAGAAAATATAAGTACAACGTAAACAAATACAAATCACAATTCGCAGTTATGTTGACAGAGGAAGACAAAGACTAAAATACCAAAAGGATCATGCGTGTTAGGTGAAGTGGGCCTTTGTATTGACGCACGAGACACGTAAATTCTTCTACGAGGTTCCGACCGAAAAACAAAATTCAGTACAACTTTCTAGAATACCTTAACCAATCAGCAAGCGTATTAAGAAAAAAAAAATAATGCTAATGAATGCCGGTCATTTATAGCTTTTGAAAAAAAAAAATGATTTGTTACTTATTATTATTTTTTCTGAAGAAAAAGTTTCAGTCCATTATCTTTCTTCTACAGTATGGTTATGTATAGATTTTGAAAAATATAATAATGATTTGTCACTGGTTTTTCTTTTCTTTTTTTTCCTTTTTTTTTTCTTTTTAAGTTTCGGTCCATTATCTTTCTTCTACAGGTTAATCAACTTCACGGTCGGTATGTAATCTCATTGTTAAGTTTCCATTCCATTTATCTCTTATAGTCATTTTAAGTTTAATGATGACCTAAAATCCACGTATCAATAAAAAGATTTAAATAATATTAATACGTTATATAAATTGATGAATGATATTAAGTATTAATAAAATTTTGATATATAAAAATATAATTAATATTAAAAAAAAATTCTTACTACCACATATTAAAATTTTATTAATATTTTTATATTATTTATCACTTTGCATAATACATTAGTACCTTTCGATTTTTTTCCAGACCTACCGTAACTATAAAGAATACGTTTTTTCTCGTTACCAGCTGGCAGCTAATGATGTAGATTTTAAGATTAACAAAGTCAATGACAAATAATGTATGGGACTCAGCCTATTTTGCTAATCATGGGAGAAAGAAAAGTAAACACAGTATTGGACACCACATACCCACTAGAGCCTCTTTCTTTCTTAGAAAAAGTTAAAAGAAAATAATAATAATGATTGCATGTCTATAAAAGAGATGTGGATGTTTAAAAGTTTTCTAAAATTACAAATTGATAATTTTTGTTATTTAAATATTTAAAAAAAAAAGATAATGCTTTAATATGATATTTTAAAAATTAAGATAATAACTATCATTAATTTATAATTTAAAAAAAATTAAAAAAATATATATTACTTTAGATGTTCTATTTATCTATAAAAGACATGGCATTTAAACACGTATACAAATAAAATGAATTTAGATACAGAAATTCGGTAAACAGTGGTTTTTATGTGGTCGACCAACAACAAAGTGCATGATAGAGACAACCTAACCACAGCACATTTTGTTCAGTGTTTGTACTGACAAACCTGTTCCGCACGATTCTTGATCGGTTGAGTCAGCTAAAAACACATGGAAAATAATTAAATGAATGCATCGACAGACCTAGGTTCATCTACAACTCAATATAACAATACATGATAAACTGACAACGACAATACAAAACATCCTACATCTTATCAATATATACTCGAATATAAGTTATTTTAAGTATAGGGGAAAAAAAAAACAGTAAAGGGGGACACAGCAGTAAGAAAAACTATATTGAGACGGGTTTTTCTAAGTAGATCTTATCCATATAAATTCTATTAGATCAAGACAAAAAAAAATTACGATATACGGATACGTATGGTATATTGGAAGAAAGAGGAAAAAAAAAAAAAAACTAATTTTCCATCTTGTTTACTTAACCCACATCGTAAAATTATTGGCACAGTGCTACCCATGTTGAGTCATCTTTCCATAGGTACTTTTACTGACAATGTCCACGTCATCAAATCAAGAAATAATTGTTCCACTCAACATTAAATTACCAAGAGCCATACAAGTTTGTACTTCGTAATGCTACACATGGCAGCCAGTTTCTTTTAGCAAGAACGAACCGTCAATTAATGTTATATTACCACAAATAGCATGCATCAATCTGGATGAAACCACATCCTTCAATCAAGTTAATTAAGTAACTGGCTTCAACTCCCTAAAATTAAATATTAAAAGTCACCTGGATATATTACTATTGTAAGTTCATGATAAACCCTACTTTTTTCAAGGAAAATTTTATGGGACAATCATCAAAAGTCACTTTTTTGTTTTTTCTTTTAATAAGCTTATTAATTACAATTCATGATCATTTACGTAAAAGATCATCCAGATTTATTACTACCACAAGTTCACAACAAAAGCAAATTCTACCACGTAATCACTAAAAATCATTTTTTAAAATTATTAATGAACTTATTTACTATAATTTAGGTGATTTATAGTAAAAATAAAAATTATCGACAATTCATCGGCAAAACATATAATCACGATTCGTGTGACAACAAATAGTTTAACACGAAATTACAAGAAAGATTAAAAAGAAAAAGAAGATTGGAAATTATTCGTAAAGTGGTGGTCGAGGGGGTCATTAGAAAGATTCGACAAAAGAAACACGCAACAATGATAGCATACCATAAATAACTAGGAAAAAGGCAACTTGCGGTTTAGGGTCGTACCAGCTTTCCATGAGCACTTTGTCCTGATTCATAAGACACAGTGGAGAAATGGACACGCCATCCTCGTTCTTGGTCAAGAACTTGCAAACTGGAGCAAGACCATAAAGCCTCTCAACTTTCCCATTAGGAAGTTCCTTCAAACTACAAGTAAGAATATTATAGCTAGCCAATAGCCGCAACACGCGGTCAAGCATGACGGGTGCGTCGGGGTTGGTGGTTGGTAGCTGGGAGGCAATCTGGGCTGGGGACAGAACCGCACCAGGACCAGCCTTAGCAATGATCTCTAGGAGGTCAAGCTCCAAGGCGGATTTTAGGACCATAGGGAGGATAGATGCACTACCTAGCTGCATGGCGTAGAGGAGTAGTTCATCCTCCTGGATCTGGGTTGGGGTCATTTGGGTCTCGCCGGTCGAACCCATGTGGTTGTGGTCTGGTTCAGTGATCAAGCGATAAGATTGGAAGTTGTAAGTGGGAGGATGTAGACGAGGATGATGGTTGTGATTGTAGTGGAACGCAATGTGGAAAGTGGGTGTGGTATCAATATATGGTGTCTCCTCTCACCAACTCTCCTAAAGGGACCCACGTAAAATCACATTGACATTACCTACTACATATGTATCGACAACCTTAAACTATTACAACCGGTGGATTAATTATTATTATTTTTATTCATTTATTATATTATTCGTAATCTAATTAATATTGAACCAAAAATTCATTAATTGATTTTGATAAAAATAAAACAAAAACAGTTGATTAAACTAATTTGATCATATTGAATTAATTGAATAAGATCTATTAATTTGCTTTGTGATTAAATAGATTAATTAACTCACTAAGATATTTTCATTTTGAATGATGATTAAATTATCTTGAAGTTGGATTGCAACATATAATTGTTCTCTTTTTGATTTCAAGAGGATTTTGGCTTGCTTTTATGACGGTAAGAAAAAGGACCAGCATAACGGTACAAAGCTTTGGAAAACGAAGAGGAAAGTGTTCTAACCCCGATAAGTTGACATAGTGGTGGACATGTCGGTAGTACACTTGCTAACCATCATGACGATAAGAGTAAGATACTGTCATGTTGGAAGCTTATTCAAAGTAGTTGTTGAAGTATTTAATGCAAGATAATAAGAAGAATTGAATGAGTTAATATAAATGCTCAACAACTCGACTAAAGAGAATTAAGAATTGATATTTTATTATAATCAAAAGAGAATCTCTTACATTCTTTGGCCTTATTATTTTATTTGTCTCTCATACTTCTTGCTTGCTATCAAGCAAAAGAGACTCAGTATGTAGTGCTTGTCTGTTCATATACTTGTAATCTTGAGAGAGAAAAACATTACACTTGAGAGTATTGTGTGTAATAATGATTGTATGAATTTGTATAGCTTTTTAAGTATTGTATGAAGTGATTAATAAAGTAATGTGAAGTCCTTGATTATAGGCATTTGTAAGTCCGTAGAGACTAGGGGGCGGTTTGAACTCTATTTTATATCCAAGCTTAATCTTCTTTATTTTTATCTTTTTTAATTTCCGCATTTATTATTAATTTATTATCGTATTAATCATCTTAGCTATTGTATTAATACTTAATTTTGAAAAGAATTGTAATTTGTCATAAAAACTCAATTCATCTCTCCTTTTTTAGTTTAGCCTAATGTTCTACAATTTGTATCAAAACTAGTCTCTAATCACTTGCTTAATCGCATATTAAAGTAAAGATTATGACATCTAATGCATTAGGTTTTCTAGAAGGACAAGAAAGTAATAGGGCTTTTCTTCTAATCGGTAGCAACTATCTATATTGGAAATGTAGGATATCTATATTTTTGGAAGCACAAAATAGATTATTGTGGTATGTAGTTAACTAAGGACCATTTGAGATAGAAGGGAAAGAAGAAAAAGAATATTCGGATGATGATTGGAAGTTACTTAATCTAAATAAGGTTGCTATGAACATCTTGTATTGTGTCATAAATGAAAATGACTTTAATAAGATATGTACATGTAAAAGTATTAAAGGAATATGGGATGGACTATAAAATACATATGAAGGAACTAGTAGAGTAAGGGATACAAAAATAAGCTTATTCTATGGATAATTTGAGAATTTTAAGATGGATCCAAATGAAATGATTGATAAGATACATAATAGATTTATCAATATCATCAATCCCTTAAGTATTCTTGGAAAGACATTTACTAATCTTGAGACAAATTCTAAAATTCTTAGGTTTTTGCCAAGAGATTAAGCCTATGATCTCAATAAAATGTCAAAAGAGTAACTCCTTAGAATACTTATGACACATGAGATGGTGAATAGAAAAGGAGAAGATTCTAGAAAAAAGACAATTACTCTAAAAGTTACAAAGGAGAACATAAGTGAAAAAGAAAGTGAAGATGATGATGAAGGAGCAATGTTGGTGATGAAATAGCAATATTCATGAAATTCAACAAAAGGATTAAGAAGGATAAGGATGGATATGGATCACCTTCCCTTCCAAATTCAAGAAGGAAAAGAAAGAAATCATCAAATGCTATAATTGTCAAAATCTAGGACATACATACCAATATTGTCCTTTACTTAAGAAGGTCTATAAAGAGTAAAACAAAGAAAAAGTTATGATTATTACTTGGAGTGATAGAGATTTTAGCCACTCTGATAATGAAACTTGTTTTATGGCTCTTAATGAAAATATAACCCCCCTACACCCCCCCTCCCCCCCGGGCCCTCGCCTACATGACTCTTCCTTCAATAAACTTAGAAGTATGTATGATAAATTATTGAAAGAATTCATAAAAAAGCAAAAGAATAATACAGTCTTGAAGCAAATGGTAAGTAAAGTAGGTGATGAATTTGATATTATTAAAAGTAAATAAAATAAAATAGTTGATGCAAAAAAAGGGTTAGAAGAAGATCATGAATATTTGAAAATTGAGATTGGGAAATTGACAAAGGAAAATGAAGAGCTAAGTACTAGAAATAGTGAATTGATAAATAGAAATAAAAAATTGAATTAAGCTAATGAAAATTTTGAAAAAGAAGTGAAAGAACTTAAACTTGAGGCAAAAGGTAGTGAATATATGGTTGATAAGTTAGGTTGGCTTAAAATTGAAAATTCAATTCTAAAATCTAGCTTAAATGATTTAAGAAAGACAATAACAAAATTTGTAGATGGAGAAAAAAACTTAGATAAACTTCTTGGCTCACAAAGGTAAGAGTTAGACAAAACTAGAATAGGTTATATTAAAGAAAATGTGTATAGGGCGTACAAAAGTTATTTTGTTAAGGCTTCAAATAAAACTTAAAATTGTTGTGAAAGATATGATCATATTGCATATACCTATGTAATATGTCCTAATCTCTCCTTAAATAACAAAGGCAAAATGGTTTGGATCCTTAAGGGATCAGCTTATATGATAACAACTAATCCCAAAGGATCTAAACTAAAATAAGTATCAAAGAAATAACCATTTGTTTTGTAGGATCCTTTAAGGTAAAACAACAAATGGATTTTAGATAGCGGTTACTCAAGATCAATGATGGGAGACATATTTTAGTTCGTATCTATAAACTTAAAAGATGGAGGAAATGTGACTTTCGGAGATAATTGGAAGGCTTCTGTTTTTGGAGACGGTAAAATTTACATCAACAATGATCTTACTATCAAGCATGTATTGCTTGTTGATAATTTGAAGCATAATTTGCTTAGTATTAGTCAATTACGTGATATAAAATACAAAGTAATCTTTCATGCATCAAAGTGTTCTATTGAAAAATTAACAATGACCAAATCCATTTTAAGGGGTATAGATGAGGCAACATTTACAAAATTGACTTAAATATGTTTTCGTGTTCAATTGAAATTTATCTATTCGCTCAAAACAATGATAGTTGATTATGACATAGGAAGTTAGGACATGTTAATATGAATATCTTATCAAAACTAGCCAAAAGGAGTCTTGTTAAAAGATTACCTAAGATTAGTTTTAATAAAGATAGAATATATCAAGTATGTTAATATGGAAAACAAACAAAGTCATCATTTAAATTAAAGGATGTTATCTCAACTTCTAGGCTAGTCTAACTATTACATACAGATTTATTTAGTCCAATTCAAACCTTAAGTATATGAAGAAAAAGATATACCTTAGTAATAGGTGATGATTTTATTAGATACACTTAGACCTTCTTCCTTTCAAATAAGGATGAAACATATAATGTATTCTTGAATTATTGCAAGAAGGTCTAAAATGAAAAAGATCTTTCTATTGTCTCTATAAGAAGCGATCATGGGGGAGAATTTGAAAATCATGATATGGAAGATTTTTGTAATAAAAATAGAATAAAACACGCCTTTTCGAAACCTAGAACTTCACAACAAAATGAACTCATTGAAATGAAAAATAAGACTCTTATAGAAATGGTTAGAACTATGCTATGTGACAATAATCTACTTGAGTACTTTTAAGCCAAAGCTACTAATACCACTTGTTATATATCAAATCAAGTTTTCATAAGGCCTATTCTTAAGAAACCCCCCCATGAGCTTTGTAGAAGCAAAAGACATAACATATTATATTTTATCCTTTTAGTACAAAGTATTACATTCTTAATAATAGAAAGGAACAACTTGAAAATTTTAATTTAAAATCAGATGAAGGCATCTTTTTTTTGTTATTCACTTGTTAATAAGGCTTATAGAGTATATAATAAAAAAACTCTTGTTGTAGAAGAATCAAGTTACTTTTAATGATGCATATGTAT
Source organism: Lumnitzera racemosa (assembly GCA_024138005.1). Lineage (NCBI taxonomy): Eukaryota > Viridiplantae > Streptophyta > Magnoliopsida > Myrtales > Combretaceae > Lumnitzera > Lumnitzera racemosa. Next base: position 11,382,073 of record JAMXBC010000002.1, read on the forward strand.
ATAAAGAGTCTAATAATGAAATAGAGAAGATTGATGCTCAATTGGATAGTTTTGGTCTTAACAAGGATCAATCTATTTCAAATGAGAAAGAATCCTCTAGGCAAGATAAAAATTATTGACAATTTTAACATAGACTTACCTAGAGAATGGAAATTTGTAAAACATCACCTTAAAGATCTAATAATAGGAGAACTATCTAATAGGATCCAAACTAAGCCATGTAGTGTTCCTATCACAACTTGAACAAAAAAAGATAGATGAAGCTCTAAAGGATGAATTTTGGATTCAAACTATGCGAGAAAAGCTAAATTAATTTACTAGAAATGAGGTATGGAACTTAGTACCTAACCTAAAAAGATATATTGGTAATTAGAACTAAATGGGTGTTTCAAAACAAGTCAGATGAAACCAGAATAATAATAAGAAACAAGGTACATTTAGGTGCTAAAGGTTATAACTAAGAAGAGAGAATTGATTTCGATGAGACCTTTGCTCTGGTTGCCAGATTAGAGGCCATTAGGTTGCTTTTAGCATTTGCCATATATAAAGACTTTAAACTATATTAAACAGATGTTAAAAGTGTTTTCCTAAATAACTATATCAAAGAAGAAATATTTGTAGAGTAATTGCTAGGATTTAAGGATAGTAAATTTTAAGAACATGCATATAAGCTCAATGAGGCCTTATATAGACTTAAGCAAGCTAGAGCTTGGTATGAAAGATTAAGTAGATTATCGATAAAGAATGGGTTATCTAGAGGAAAACTTGAGATGACGTTGTTCATCAAACAACATATGTAGAGGATAATGTGTTTGGTGCTACCCACATGAACCTAATTAATGAGTTTGTCTAATGTATGGAAAAATGAGTTTGAAATAAGTATGATGAGAGAACTCAGCAATTTCTTAGGTCTTTAAGTTAAACAAACCAAAGATGGAACTTTTATCAACCAAGCCAAATACACTAGGGAGCTCTTAAAAAGGTTCAAAATGGAAAATTGTAAGACTAAGCTTACTCCAATGAGCACTACTCTAAAACTTGATAAAGATGAAAATGGAAAGAATATTTGTGAAAAGATGTATAGAGGTATGATAAAAAGTTTTCTATATTTAACTGCATTTAGGCCTAATATCATGTTTGTTGGGAGCTTATGTGCACAATTTCAATCTTGCCTTAAAGAATCTCACTTGAATGTTATCAAATGCATCTTTAAGTATCTTGCAAACATCATTGAAATCAGCTTGGTTTACCTCATTTGATCTTGTTAAATATTTTGATGCCAACTTCGCTATTTGCAAAGTCAATTGGAAAAGCATAAGCTGCACATATCACTTTCTTTGTAAATTTTTAGTGTTATGGCATTCAAAGAAACAAAAATTTATAACACTCTTTACCACTAAAGCAGAATGTGTGGTAGCTGATAATTGTTGTGCTAAAGCTCTATGAATAAAGCAAACATTGCTTGACTATGGTCTAGAATTCACCAATGTCCTAACAAGATGTAATAATATAAGTGCTATAAATTTGACCAAGAATCCAATTCAACATTTAAAGACTAAGTATATAGAAATTAGACATCACTTTATTTGTAATCATGTGCAAAACAATGAAATATGCTTAGAATTTGTTGATACTAAGAATCAAATACTTGATATCGTCACAAAACCCTTGAGTGGGGAAAGATTTTTTATTTTAAGAAGAAAATTATAAAAGATCATGTAAGATGAATGCTAAACACATAAGAATCATGATAATTTTTTTGAGCAAAAATGACATACTTAGTAGCTTGATTGGCAAATACTATACTATGAGATCTAAGAAACTTGATCATATAGATTTCATACATTAATTATGACCTTTATCATATTTTGGGCACGCTTGAAGTCATTCATGCCTATTTAAGTTCATTTATACACAAATTTGTCATGCATTGGTTTCCGTGCCCAAAATTGGGCTTTACACATTTATTTTCATTCATAACTCATGTTTGAGTGGTCAAACTACCTTAATTTGAATTTTGTGTAAATTTGACTTCTCTAGACCCTTATTAGGTACTAAGTGCTATTTGAAACATCTCATGCCTATTTGTGCCAATATGAATATTGCTTGGTTTAATTGTAAATACTTATACTTCTTAATATCTTTCAAACATGTTTGAAGCATGAATTTATCTTAAATATTGAGGAAGGATCTCTACTTGTTCTCTCGCTACTTACATGCTTAACCTTGATCTTAAAGAACTCAAGTAATAATTTTATAAGTTGAAGCACCTTAAAGCTATATTGTATTCCAACTATGCTCAAACATGTATTTGAAACTTGCTTCAAGTGTTAGTATGTAAGAACTCAATGTTCATGCACATAACTTACTCATATATGTACACTTTTATTTAATCATGAACTTCTTAGCTTTTAGGATTTGATTTGGCTAAATTTTAGGAATTTTGTTCAAAATTAGATTTTTTAATCCTTAATAGACTTAAATAAAATTGTTTAAAGTGTTAGAACACTCATTAAATTAACCAAATATACTTGAATTAGCAACTTGAACAAATGAAGTGGACTTAACATGGGTTCTACAGAATTGCGGAAAATCGACGTGATGGTACTTCTCACTACTGGTGTGCCAGTATACCCCATTAGATAACCAGTTGAAATCCATTATGTTTGATTCACTGGCATGACAGTAACCACCATCACCAACATGCCACTATATTATTTTATATTGAAACTTGACACCGCTCCTAATCTCCTTATCGGCTTGCCTAATTACCATCATGGGGGTATAAGGAATTGCAAGTATTCTATAATCAGATATTGCGACCTTCTTTCTCCTCATTCCCTTTCTAAAACCCCTCTTTCTCTTCCCTACAAACCCTAACCTTTATCTCTTTCTTCTATTTACCCTTTTCCAACCATCAAAATCCTATTTTATTCTTCTCAAATCATTTCCCCTCTCCTTCTATCACTTATCCCTTACATTACCTTGTCTCCTCACCCCTTCATCTCCTTCTTCACGCCACTTTCTCTCTCTAAGACTACTCATATACCGTCGCACCACTACCACCATTGATGGGAATCAGGTTACTGAACTGCTGACTCGCAGTTAAGCTTAAGGACTACAGGGATTGGTAAAACGAATCCTCCTATTCCAACCGACCCCTGCTGAGGTCGAATACTTCTTTGCCGAGTTACCCTTCATGCTGAACTGAACGACTACCCATCTCTCTGTAGTGTGTCGAATTGAAGAATACTCACTCGTGCTCGAGTTGTCCAATTACTCAGCGTCTTCCTTGCTGAGAAGCTGAGATAGAGAGATTCTGAGTTGACTAAACTACCCCTACTTGGACAAGTAAGTTTTCCTTACTTTTTATTCGCATCTTTTAACAGCCTCACCAATATAGCATCGTCATGTATACAGTATCATGTGTAGAATTCGTTGCACCAATGATTGTTTTCCTTATATATTCATTTTTACTCTTTTGTATTTTGTACATTACTTCCTTAGGAAATACCCTTTTGTCTTTACCCTTTTTAAGCAAGTTGCGCTAACTTATGGGTATAAATACCTTTGTACTTATAGTTAGAACGAAAATTCAAATTACCATTAATATACTATTGTGTTTTTTCTTCCTTCCGTAAACACTTTGTTTATTCTTAGCATCACGACTAGGTGGCAGATAACCTTACCGGACCAATTTATGCATTATATCGAATTAGGCCATGAGTTCTCAAAAGTTCCATTGGTGCGTCATATCCTCTGGAGCTATTCGTGAGTTTTGCTTACTTCTTCATTCGTAATTGTCATTTCGTATGTTCCCCACCACTTCCATTTCAAGCTTTCTACAAGCTTAAAACCATTCAACGACCAGCTTTGTTTGTTCTTAGTCATAATTTGCATCATATTGATATCAGAGTAGAGGTTTTGTTTGAGTTATTCGTATTTTTGAAGTTCTATTATACTCTGTTCTCTGTGTGTGAAACAGAGTAAGTTATTGTGTTCATTTGAGTACTATGTTGTTAACTGTTAATTTTCTGAAGTGTTTGTGTGAACTTTGAATATGTGGAGAAAATAATAGACCCGAGTGTAAATGTTGGTATGGGAGATGACAATAGTGGAGTTGTTTACCATGGACAACAGTCTCAAGGAACACCTAGAAGCACTGACGAGAGACTTGATGAAGTGGCTAACCTCTTGGTAGATTTGACTTGATCTATTCATGCGTTGTCTTACTAATCAACTGAGGTTGTGTAAAACACCCCTTAAACTGCTCAACCTATTAGAGGTTAGAACTTAGCTTGAGCAATTCAAGGTGGAGGAGTAGGTGGATAAGTGAGGAGAAGCATTGATTTAGCAGATTTAGAAGACGAAGAAGAAGAGTATTTTGAAGAAGAGCGCGTGCAAGTACCTAGAACATTTGACTATGCAAAGCTTTAAATTCTGAGCTTTAATAGATCAGGGATTGCTGATGAATATTTGGAGTAGGAAGAGAAGGTGGAGCGTGTTTTTTATTATTATCATTACAAAGATTATAAGAAAGTGAGAATTGCTGCTGTTGAGTTATCCGGATATACTTCCATGTAGTGAAAGAATTTCCAGGCCTTAAGGAAATGAGAGGGCTACTGAGAGATTAATACTTAGCGTGAGATGAAGAGAATACTCAGAAACAAATTCATAGTAGAAACTTATCTTTAAGATACTTTCACTCAACTTTAGGAGCTGAGATAAGGAGACCAGGCTATTGACGAATATGTTTAAGAATTTCACATGCTTATGATCCGATATGAAGTGGAGGAACCACCAGCTCGAACAGTCTTAAGATTCATTACTCAGTTAAGAGGAGACATTTGAGACATTATAGAGCTCCAATGATTTGACACAATGGATGAAGCTGTTAGGATTGCCCAGCGAGTAGAAGGGAAAAGGAGGAGCTGACTAACAATTAGGATGCTGACTAGCTGACCCAAACTGGCAAACCACCGAGCTCAATTGAGTACCAAGTCAAGCTAAAAGATTAATGTCTGAGCTAACCAAAAAAGCCGACTTGATGGTGAAGTACCGACTCGAACTTATGAAAAGGGGCAAGGGTTTGGCAGGAAGACAAGATAGATCAAGTGCTTCAAGTGCTAAGGGTTCGGACATATAGTTGCTCAATTCCCAAACCACAAGACAATGGTCATTAAGGGAGATGTCCTGAAGCTAGAAGTAGATAATACAGACGAAGAACCTAAAGAAGAGGAGGTATCTGTCGAGAAAGGAAATGCTGAGAAAAAGCTGATTAAAGAGGACATGTTTGCTAAGGACTTAGACAAATTACTCATGGTTATCCGACGCACTATGAACATGGAACCCTCACTAGAGAAAGAATAGAGAGGGAATTTGTTCCATACCACTTGTAAGATAAATGATTAGGTGTACACCCACATCATGGATAGTGAAAGCTATGCCAATGTGGCATCAACTGATCTTGTTTCAAAACTGAAGTTACTAACTGTTGCACATCCAAGGTTGTACAAATTGCACTGGTTGAGTGAGAAAGGAGCATTGCATGTCACTCGGCAAATACTACTATCGATCACTATAGGGAATTACTCATACTAGATTCTCTACGACATGCTACCCATGTATGCTTCCTACATGTTACTAAGTAAACTGTAGTTGTTTGATAGAAGAGTTATCCATGATAGCTACAAGAATACGTACATATTCAAAAAGGATGACAGGAAGATCATACTAAACCCAATGCTACCGATAGAAGTTAACAAGTTGTAGATAAAACTTGCTCATAAATCGAAGAAGGTTTTGGAGATGAGTAAAGCCAAGCTTTAAGAAGCCATCAATGTTGACAAGCCAACCTTTATGTTAATCAGGTGCCTATTAGAAATGCGGGAGCAAGGTGAACTACCCCAGGAAATCAAAGAGTTATTGGACGAGTATGCCAATTTGTTCCCAGAACAGTTACCTTAGGGGTTGCCCCTAACTTGAGGCATAAAGCACTGAATTGACTTAATACCTGGCGCCGCACTACCAAATAAGCCCGCCTATCGGATGAATCCTGAACAAGCTGTTGAGCTCCAACAACAAGTCAATGAGTTGCTGAAGAGAGGATATGTGAAGGAAAGCCATAGCCCTTACACTGTACCAACCCTTTTAGTATCGAAGAAGGGTGAAACCTAGTGGATGTATGTCGACAGCCACACCATGAACAAGATTACTATTAAGTATAGGTATCTTATCCCAAGGTTGGAAGATATGCTAGATGAATTGAGTGGAAACAAGATTTTCATCATGATTGATCTTAAGTCTGGCTACCTTCAGATTCGCATGAGATTGGGAAACGAATGGAAGACTGCATTTAAACTTGATATGGACTCTATGAGTGGATGGTCATGCGATTCGACTTATCGAATGCCTTAAGCACTTTTATGAGATTGATGAACTACGTGTTAAGACATTTGATTGGAAAGTGTATCACGGTATATTTTGGCGACATCTTAGTTTACAGTACCGACATGCCAAGTCACTACAAACATCTCTGATAAGTATTGGATATCCTTCGTATTGAGAGACTATTTGGCAATCTCAAAAAGTGTTACTTTTGCTAGGAGGAAGTGATATTCTTGAGCTACGTAGTCAGTGGGGGTGGCTTACAAGTGGATAATGAGAAGATTCGAGCAATTGTAGAGCGGCTGACTCCTACAACTTGTGTTGACGTGAGAAGTTTTCATGGACTAGCTTTATTCTATAGACGATTCATCAAGAATTTCAACACCCTCACCACACTACTTATTAAGATAATAAAGAAAAACACTGACTTCTAATAGGGAGAAAAGGGAGGAGAAGAGCTTTGCTAAGATAAAAGAGAGGTTGACCTTCGTCTCAGTATTCATCCTATTTGGCTTTGAAAGAATATTTGAGCTGGAATGTGATGCGTCAGGCATTGGAATAAGTGCTATCCTAATGCAGGAAGGCTAACCAATTACCTTGCATAATGAGAAGCTTAGAGGACCACAGTTGAATTACTTTGTGTATGCCAAGGAACTCTTGGCATTGATTTGAGTACTGCAAGTATGGCAGCACTATTTACTGTCGAAAGAATTTGTTACATATACTGACCATGGATCGCTGAGGTACCTCCGAAATCAAACAAAATTATCGAAGTGGTAAGCGAGGTAGGTTGAATTCCTTGAAGGATTCAATTTTGTAATAAAATATAAGCAGGGAAAAAGTAATGTAGTTGAAGATGCTCTTTCAAGAAGACATGCGCTTTTAACCGAACTACAGACTAGGCTGTTTGGGTTTGCAAGTATCAAAGAGCTATATTCTGAGGATCTACACTTTGGACCCATAATCTTGTGATGTGTTGATAGAAGGACAATGGATGAGTATCATGTAAAGGATGGTTACTTATTTCAAGGTAGAAAATTGTGCATGCTGACCTATTCATTGTGGGAACTATTGATTAAGGAAGCCTACAAAGGAGGACTCTCTGGACATTTTGGAGAAAGAAGGACTTGTGAATTGTTGAATGGTCACTTCTTCTGGCCGAGAATGAAGAGAGACATGTATCGAGTCATTGAAAGCTGTACTGCATGCAAGAGGGCTAAGTGTTGAGCTATGTAAGGGAAAACAATGCCTTTACCTATTCCGACAAAGTTATGGACTAAATTGAGCATGGACTTTGTTCTCGGACTACCATGGACTTTGTTCTTGGACTACCATGAACTACTCGATGCAAAGATTCTATAATGGTCACGTAGATTGGTTCAATAAAATGGCACACTTCGTGCCTTGCTAAAAAACTAACGATGCTTTGGCTATTGCTTTTCTTTTCTTGTAGGAGATTGTACGGTTACATGGCGTGCTAAGAAGTGTAGTCTTCAATAGGGATCCAAAGTTCTTGAGCCACTTCTGGAGGACCTCATGGTGTGAGATGGAGACCAAACTAATATTCAGTACTTCTTGTCACCCCTAAACTAACGGCCAAATAGAGGTGGTTAATCATATGTTGGGATCATTGCTTCGAGTTGCAGTGAGAAAGAACTTAGCTGATTGGGACTCTGGCTTGCTAGTGGTCGAGTTTGCCTACAACTAGATGGTATATGACATCACTAAGCAAACTCTCTTCGAAGTAGTCTATGGTTTCAATCTCAAGTTACCCCTCAATCATACCCTTGTATTGTACCTACATAAAAGGACCCTGACGCAAGGCTTAGAGCATAATCCCTTTAGCACATTTATGACAAAGTCACTTAGCAAATTAACCAAGCAACCAACAGAATACGAAAGAAGACAGAGGGTAAGATGGTTAGATAATTCCAGCTAGGAGACTTGGTATAACTTTACCTCGGCAAGGAATAGTTCTTGAATAAGAGGAGGAACAAATTATCTACAAGAGCTGAAGGACCTTTCAAAATCCTCTAGAAGATAAATGAAAATGCCTACAGATTGTAATTGTTTAAGGACTTTAGGGTTTTTTATGCCTTCAACATTACCGACCTTAGTTTGTATCACCTCGTTGAAGAATTGTATGAAGACCATTCAAATTTAATCCTAAATCTAAAACAACTTGAAGGGAATGATGGGAATCAGGCTACCAGACCACTGACCCACAGTTAAGCCTGAGGATTAGAGGGACTAGCAAGACGAATCCTCCTATTCCAGCTGACCCCTGCCGAGACCGAGCACTTCTTTGCCGATTCAACCTTTATATCGAGCCAAATGAATGCTTATCTCTCTACAGTGTGCCTAATTGAAGAATACTCACTCATACCTAAGCTGTCTAATTACTCAGCATCTTCCTTGCCGAAAAACTGAGATAGAGAGACTTCGGGTTGACTAAACCACCCTTGCTCAGACAAGCAAGGTGTTCGTACTTTTTTTCCGCATCTTCTAGCAGCCTCGCCAATGTAGCATCACCATGTGTATAGTATCATATGTAAAATCCGTTGTACTAATGATTGTTTTTCTTGTATATTCATTTTTACCTTTTTATATCTTGCATATTGCTTCCTTAGGAAATGCCCTTTTTGGACAAGTTTCCCTAACTTATGGTTATAAATACCCTTATACTTATAGCTAGAATGAGAATTTAAATTACCATTAATACACTATTGTGTTTTCTTCCTTGCGTACATACTTTGTTTACTTTCGGCATCACTCTTATGCTAATCCTTGAGTAAAACTAGGTGGCGAATAACCTCACTAGACCAATTCGTACATTATATAGAATTGTGCCGTAAGTCTTCGGAAGTTCTATTGGTGTATCATATCCTCTAGAGCTATTCATGGGTTTTTCTTACTTCTTCATTTATAATTGTCATTCCACACATTCCCTACCACTTCCATTTCGAGATTTTTACAAGTTTGGACCCATTTAATGAGCAATCTTGTTTGTTCTTTGTTACGGTTTTCATCAACCATTCTCTCGCCTCTACCATTGACTTGGCTTCCATCACTAACACTCTTCACTTCCTTACCCATCCTCTCCTCTTCCTTCTCCTTTGTCTTCACCTTTTCCCAACCACTATGGCGCCATAAATCGCTCATTGTCAATTACCCCTAACATATGACCATCGTATCTTTCCTTTACAACAACATGCTTAACGGTTTGATAAGTTTGCCAACTTAGAAGTAGACACTGGCACATTCTATCCTTTGGAGGTGCTCGAGGAATTTCACATTGCAGCTATTCCCAAAGTCATCACCAACCATGTCTTCGATATCCTTTGGCTTCCCAATGAGGTATATGATGATGCACTTAAATACTTTTATTACAATATGTCCAACTCTTTAGATTATCAGGACAGGCTTAAGTTGAAAATGAATCTTAGTGATGAATTGTGTTGTATGATTGTATATGCTTATGTTTATGGCACCCTAATTACAATCACTCTTGAGGACATTTGTGGTCTTATCGGGGCTTCGATTAAGGGAACCAAAGTCAATGTTAATTTATATGGTGCTAAGTTTTATAAATGGGTCTTTTGATATAAGGGCATTGGAGGTAATTAGGGGATGGCAAAGAATTTAGCTGCTATTAGACTTAACCTTAGGACCAAGATTCTCTATCACATTGTAATCTAAGACTATTGTCTTCATTGAGGCCAATAGTCAAATGTTACATGTCAAGACTTATGGATCTTATACTGTCTCCTCATAAACAAACAAATTATTATTATTTTTGCATTGTAGTTCAATGTTTCAAGCAATTCACTAATGACTCCTCTAATGTGCCTAGGAGCTTAGTTATCACTAGGACTTACCGTAGTAGATTTAAACCAATGAGTCCTTCGAAATATTAAAGAAAGTAAAGTAAGTAAGTTTACGAATTGATTAGAGTAGTTGACGTAAAGCTGCTTAGAGAATATGATACACCAACGAACATAATATGACTTGACACTTTACTTGATATGATACACAAGTTGATGTCAAGGTTCACCCACCATTAACCTTAAGATACTCGATAAGATTAGATAAGAGTGTGTAAAAATGGACTTGGAGAGGTTGTCTTACAAAAACAATATATTCAATGTTTATGTGTAAAGTAAGATGATTCCAGCTACAAGGAGTAGGGACTATTTATACTAAGTTCTTAAGGCAACATCACAAATAAAGAAATTACAAAAAGGCATATACAAAAAGGAGACTCCTAATACTTACAAAAAAGGATAAAAAGAACAAAAGACAAAAATGGAAAAGTAGTACAATGTCAAATGAAAAGGACAAGTGGTAGTGTAACATTGGCTTCGTACTAAGATGCTTTGAGTACAACAGGCGAAAGGAATTAAGATGTTGCGACGACAAGGAGACTGAGATAGAGAGGGATGTCATGAGATTTGGAAGGATGCCAAGAGAAGAGTACTTAGCCATAGTATGGGTAACTTATGTTACTCGATAGAAAAAAAGTTAGATCATTTGACATAGTCTTTGGCTAGGGAATAGTCAGCATCAGTACTAGAAGGGAATAGAGCTGGGTGTAACCTTCCGGTACTGTCAAGAAGTTTAGCCATCTTCTTTCCACATAGAGTTTCTAGTCAACAGTAGGTTAATGAGAAAGAATTCTTTAGGTAGGGGACTGGAGGTCTTAGAGTTGTACGCGAGTAAGAGGACTGGTGGTCGATAGCTCATAAGTTCCCTTGAGTTGTTAAAGATTTACCCTTAAATCTTGGCCTCTTCATTTAGTACATAAGGTATTAGATTGGCCAGATTAAAAGTAGTAGATACACTATATTCATTGGGTAGCTCTAGCTCATAGGTATTGTCGTTGATGCACTCAAGGAATTTAAAAGGTTTGTTTGATATGAGGGAAAGCTTGTTTGTCTTCTTCCTAGGGAAATACTCCTTGTTGAGGTAATCCAAACAAGGTCTCTAAGACTGTAAACTATTCGTCTCCTTCTATGACTTCCTTGTTGCTTCTATTTGGCTACAGTCCATGCCAGTTATTTGATAATCTTTTGATGCAACTTCTGGAATTCCTTGGTGCATTGCAGGCTGGATTGACTTTCCCCTTATATGGCTAGGATGACAACTATATCTAGTGGCAAGTTCGGGTTAAGTCTATAGATGACCTTAAAAGGTGACCTTTTTATCGAGCTATAAACTGATCGATTGTAAGTGAACTCAATGACAGGTAAGCATAGGCCCCAATTGTCGATAGTTAGTTTTTGTCCACTTGTGTTACTCATCTATTCGGCTACTAACAGGTCGTATAATCTATATTCTCAGGATATCATTGAGTAATCTACATTCTCAGCACTATACCGAGTGACATAGATCCGTTGCTGATTTGAATGCAAGTTCATGGCTCGAATAGTTATCACAAGCACAGTTATATTACATAACTGCCTACTTTCCCTATATTTTAGGGAAGGCGTCTAATCAACAAGTTTCTACATGTCTCAATAGTTACTCTGATAACTGCTCCTTTAGACATGAAAATCTCTTATAAATACGAGAATGAAACTCTGTAAGAGAGATCTGATAACTCTTAACTTCTTTACTCTACTCTTCTCATTCTTGCTTACTAACTTAACCATCTGAATAGCTGCATCGGGCTAGCCTCAGTACTAAGTATTTTTCTTATCTTTGCAGGATATTTTTGACTTGTAAAATTCACTAACATTTGGCACTGTCTGTTTTTCCTAATCATACCTACATGGCTACAACTAGAATGACCAAGAGTGTAGGTGTTAACACTTCCTCCTAATACCATAAAGGGGAGAGTTAGCATACTAATGAGCAACGATTAGCCAAAATTGAGCAATTATGCCTCAATTTGGCTAAGGAAAACTCAAAGTTAAACAAAAGGCATGAATAAATCCTTAATCTCCTTCATAATAATATCCATCCAAATTAGAACAATGAGCATGGCGATTACAATGCCGATAATAGCGATGATTCAATTTATTCACCTGAGTTGTAGAAAAAGCAACCCAAGGTCACGACAAGACCCTCAGCTCCTACTTTCAAAAAGAATGACAAAGGCAAGCAACCATAGCAAGTGCATCATGCAGGCTCCTCGCATGTCACTACCCCTACTACATCAAGCAAGCAATTCTAAATCAAGAAGAATCCCTTTGTTCTAGCGATTTTAGAGGAATTGATACTTTGGTACATCAAGTTACTGCAGTTTGAAACTTATGATGGAATAAAGAACCTCAAAGATCACTTGGAGTACTATCGTACGTTGGCTAAATTGCATGGTTTCCCCTTTTAGAGGACAAATTTTCCCATTTAGATTATTTGAGTGATGCAATGGCTTGCCAAGCTTTTCCCTCAACCCTAAGGAATGTAGCTAGTGCATGGTTCAAACACTTAAAACCAAACACCATTTCTTGTTTCGATGAATTAGTAGAAGTGTTTCTTCAATACTTCCTTGCAAGCAAACTTCTTGTTAAGGATTCTTCAATCCTTAACACAATCAAACAAAAATTAAATGAGTCAATCAGAGACTACTTGGCCAAGTTTATGGTCGAAATGGTTTAAATCCAAAAATTGGACATGAGTATAGCCCTCAATGTTGTAATTGATGGAGTTAAGCCCCATGGAGACTTTTTCAAGTCTCTCTCAAAGAACAAGCTGAAAAATTTTGCCGAGTTCAAGGCTAAAACCACCTCATACATCGATTAGGATGATAACATAAAGGCCTGGCAGGAGGCCGATCAGAATAGAGGAGATAGCAAAAATGATAAGAGAAAAAGTACGAAGGATAAACTCGGCTCAGATGATGATCAAAGTCTGAATGTCGAGAGAAAGATACCAAGAATTTTGACATTTTTATCCCGACTCTCGTCAATCGTCTAATTTCAGACATATTAATGGAGGTACATGGGTAGCAAGGTATTCTATAGTGGCTGAAAAGAATGAGAGAAAATCTCTCGAGGAGAAATTCCAACAAGTATTGTGACTTCCACTGTGACAAAGGTTATAACACAGATGAGTGCTTATAGCTTAAGAACGTGATTGAAGATGTGATTCAACATGGGCATTTGTGAAAATTCCTAGTGCATGATACCAAAAATATCAAGAGACCATCTTAGAGGAGACATAAGGAATAAGAGAATGACACTCAGCTAACTGTGGCTAGGAGAGATACAAGGGATGTAAATCTTAGTAGAGTACCCAACGAAGTGATCAACACCATTTTTAGAGAACTTACTATCAGCCAGTCAAGCTCATCGAGTTTGACGAACGCTAAAATTACGTTTGCAATATCTAAGGTAAGAAGGTTAGGATCGATAACACAATTTCTTTCATAGAGGATGACTTTGAGGGCATCTAGAGATTACATGATGACGCATTAGTTATTAGTGCCAGAATCGCAAAATTCAAAGTCAAGAAGATTCTTATTAACACAAGAAGTTCGATCGATATCATTTTTCAGCATGTATTCGATTAGATGAGACCCGAGATCAAGGCACAGCTAAGATCTTACAAGTATGATCTATATGCCTTCAAAAACTAACCAGTTCAAGTAGCTAGAGTAATTTCTTTACCGATACAGATCGACGATGATGAGCATATCGTAGAGGGTAAAGTAGACTTCCTGATCGTTAAATGTTAGTCCCCATACAACATGATAATGGGATGGTCGTATTAGCATCTATTCAGCATGGTCCCTTCAACTGTACATCTTAAAGCCAAGTTCCCTACTTCCACGAGAGTCAGCGTATGCAAAGGTGACCAGTAATGGCAAGGTCCTTGTATACGAGGGCCTTAAGACGATAAGAGGTATTTTATGTGGAAACCTGTCTAGAAGGCAAGTCAGTCGGCATTAAGAATGCCGATAGCAATATTGAGGGAATTTCTTTAGGAGATGACCTTAGGATAACTACAAGGATTAGGAAACCCTTATCAGCAGATATTCGACAAAGTTTAATCAACTTCTTACAAGCCAACGTTGACGTGTTTGCATGGTCCTCTTCAGACATGTCGGGTATCCTAAGCCAAATTGATCCAAATGTGAAGGTAGCTTAACAAAAGAAGAGGTATTTTGCACCAGAGAGACGAGTAGCAATAAAGGAAGAAGTCTAGAAATTACTAAAGGTAAGATTTATTTGGGAAAAGCCTTATTTAACTTGGCTGGTCAATTGCATGCTAGTGAAAAAGTTTAACAGTAAGTGGTGAATGTGCATAAACTTCATAGATCTCAACAAAACTTGTCCTAAAGATTGTTTTCCACTACCGAAAGTTGATCAGATGGTAGATGCAACCGCTGGACACATGTTACTTTCTTTTATGGATGTTTTCTTAGTTACAACCAAATCAAGATGGACAAGCAGGATGAAGTCCATACGTCTTTTGTTACCAATTTTAGAACGTATTGTTACACAGTGATGCCCTTTGGGTTGAAAAACGTCAATGTAACATACAAGAGATTTGTTACCTAGATGTTCAAACCCTAGATTTACAGAAACATTGAAGTGTATGTTGATGAAATGATTATAAAGAGTGGGAAGGAGACATTTGCTACATTAAGAAGATACAACATGAAACTTAACCTATAGAAATGCATCTTTGGTGAAACATCAAGAAAATTTTTAAGATACATGGTTACTTGGCATAGCATTGAGGCTAACTCGATAAAGATTGAGGCGATAAGGAACATGAAATCCCCTTACATAGTCAAGGAAATACAGGAACTCACTAAGCATATAGACGCATTCAACAGATTTGTATCGAGAAGTACTGATAGGTATGCAAAATTCTTTAAAATCTTAAAGAATCAGAAAGAATTCAAGTGGTTCGACGATTGCGAGAGAGCTTTCAGCGATCTCAAAGAATTCTTTGCATCACCACTAATTCTCTAAATACCTATTTTAGGAGAGAATTTATATTTATATCTATCAATTAGTTGCCAAGCTCTTTCTTCCATATTGGTCCAAATTGATAACAAAGAGCATCTTACGTGAGTCATGTTTTGTAAGGGCCAAGGGTCTGGTAAACAAAAATTGAAAAATTTGTTTTAGTAGTAATCTTCTTGGCAAGGAAGTTAAAGCTGTATTTTGAAGCTCACTAGATCATAGTGCTCATTTATTAGTCATTATGGCATGTATTGCAATGACTTAACTCCTTTAGGAGGATGATGAAATATGCCTTAGAGCTGAGTGTCCATAGTATACAATATAAACCTAAAACGGCACTAAAGGCTAAAGTGCTGGCAGATTTTGTAGCCGAGTTCACCGGTGAGGAAGATTGTGTGGAGTTTGTCGAGAAACCTATTTGGTTCCTTTATGTGGATGGTTTTTCAATGAAAGAAGGAAGTGGTGCAGGCCTTATTCTTCAAGGCCCCCATATGTTAAAGTTCATTATTCTTTAAATTTTGGATTCTCGACTAGCAACAATGAAGTAGAGTATGAAGCTTTGATTGCTGGACTAAAACTGGCAAAAGAGATTGGCGCTAAGAAACTTGAAGTGTTCTTTGATTCATAATTGGTGGTGAATCAAGTCATGGGAAGTTACGTAGCAAGGGAAGAGGAGATGAGTAAATACCTATTGGTGGTACGAATGCTTGCAAAAGAATTTCAGTCTTTTGCTATCCACAAAATTCTGAGAAGCAAGAATATTATTGCCAATAAGTTGTCAAAATTAGCCAGTATGACATTCCCCAAATTGAGTAATAAACTTTTTGTCAAATTTCTTTCGTAGAAAAGTTTATCTACTTTTTTGCAAAGTTGTAAGTTGGCTCTTTGCCTAAGAGAAGAATCTTAGATGGATCCCCTAATGGATTGTTTGAGAGATAGTATTCTTTTAGGTGACATAAAAGGAGCATGAAGATTGGCTTACCAAGCCATAAACCATGCACTAATTGATGGTCAATTGTACAAACACGACATATTATAACCCTATCTTTAGTGCTTTCCTTCGAGAGATTCCTAGAGGGTATTATCCGAGCTACATGCGGGCCTATGTAGTAACCACGTAAAAGCGTAAACATTGTATGTTCGAGCATTACAACTCAGCTATTACTGGTCGACTATGAGAGAAGATGCAAAGGAAGTTGTCTAGTACTATCCTCAGTGCCAAAAGTATAAGTCGCCGAGTCATGTGCTTGCAACTGAGTTATGTAGCTTAACTAGCCCTTGGCTCTTTACCCAGTGGAGGCTAAACATTCTTAGACCCTTTCTAAAGTTTATCACCTAATGACAATTCCTCATTATTGCTATGGATTACTTTACCAAATGGGTAGAGGTCGAGGCAGTGGCAAAGATTACCAAGCAGAAAGTAGAAGCGTTCATTTTCAATTCCATCATATTAAGATTCGAAGTTCCTTACATGATAATCACTAATAACGGCCCACAGTTTGACAATAATAAGTTTCAAGCATTTTGCAAGAAGTACGGCGTTCGCCTCAACTACACGTCTATAGCGTACCCTCAGACAAATAGATAAGTTGAAGCCATAAACGAGATCATTCTACACGGCCTAAGATGGAAAATAGATCAAGTTAGAGGAAATGGGTTGATGAACTACCAAATGTTTTATAGGGGTACCGAACTACCTATAGAGCTACAACTGGGGAGTTGCCCTTTAGGTTAACATATGGCACGAAAGCTGTGTTGTCGATCAAGTTGGATTTTCCAAATCTATGGATGCAGAATTTCGATGTTATGGTTAATCAAGTTGGATTAACAGCGAATTAGGACACCATTGATGAAATCTATGATATTGCAAGAGCTAGGGTTACGGCATACTAGCATAGAGCAGCAAGGTATTATAATCAGAAAGTAAAGCACAAGGTTTTTCAACTTGGAGATTTGGTTTGCCGAAATATGGAAGCTATTAGCACGTAAGTGAGTCAAAGGAAGCTCAGCACGAATTAGGTACATCCTGTTAGGATATGAGAAATTGTTGGCGAAAGGGCCTATTGACTAAAAAGGTTGGATAGATCTATCAATTCTCAAGCATGGAATGTCGATAATTTGAAATTATATTTCAATTGATTGTTCAGATGATGTTCATCTCTACTTTGTAAGGCAACAGCCTACATGCTTATAAGACTACAACACTTTTTATGAGAATTGTGTTTGAAATCTCATTATGTTTCTTATTCTTCTTTATGATTGCCAAGTTAATGAGTTCTAGGCTGTACAACAAATGAACTAACCTAAGTTCTAGTCCATCATGGTTAACAAACTGCATAAATTAATCTTATAACCAAGTAATGTGCATAGTCCATGCCTTAAACAGCTAATAGACGATGTCTATAAAGACACATGAATTGGGCGTATGAAATAAAACATGTCAAAAATCAATTTTGCACGTGAAATAAAACATACTGAGAAATAGTTGAGTATGAGAAATAAAACATGCCGAGAATTAGTTAAGTATGTGAAATAAAACATGCCGAAAAATAGTTAGCGTGTGAAATGAAACACGCTAACGAATAAGAACATGTGAAATAGAACACGAGGAACTCATAGTACGTGAAATAGAACGTACTAAAAACAGTTATATGAAAGATATTTCATTCAATCAATGCAGTTACAAATGTACATCCTATTATATGAAAAATATTTCCTTTAAACAATTACATGAGAAGATGCCAGGTACAAAGAAAATCTCATGGCCTACTCTTGGAATTAGTAAAAGTAATTTTTGGATCGAAGGCTGGGGTTTTCTTCAAGCAAGTTTCTCTCTCAGAACCTAGGGTCTCAAAGCTAGTAGATTTCTCTTTCTGTACATAGGGGATTTCTTTTGATAAACATTCCTCGTCTTCCTTTAGATCTTCTGCATGAGCTTTGTCATTACCTTTGATGATCTCAACACCTACCTCATCATCATCCTCTTCATCAACATTGTTGACTTTATCATCGAATCAGCAAAGTCGAGGCAAGAGAGATTGTAATCAAGGTGAAGCTCTAGGATCTTCTCTCTTGCCGCTTGGACCCCCTCCAATAACTTCTTCCGTAAACATCTCTCGTATTGCCAATTAGGAGTGACTATATTGAGGGACTCTTCAACTAATGGTCCTCTCCTTAGAGTCTCCTCCAATTTGGCAACACAACTCTGTAAGTTTGAGTTGTTGGTATCAAACTCCTTAATTTGCATTTAGAGCTTGCCTTCCTCGTTGCTCATCATACAAAGAGTTCAGCCCAACCCTTAGCACTCTTTTTTCTTCTTTTACAGCTCCTCCTTTAGGCCTTCAAACTCTTTGTGCTATTCTTCCATTTTGGCCTTTAGGCTCGAGACTTCATCGATAACAAGGGTATGTGCCAACTTCTCCATAGCAAGGTCTTCTTAGAGCTTTCTAACCTCTACCTTAGCCCTTATCCTCGCGTTCTTAGCAATGGCAGTTTAGGCTTTAGATGTGATCAAGGGAGTGATGAGCATTAAACACTCAAATTCTTTTTTAGCATGCCCATTATGAGTCTCAATTGATCTTCCTTTAACATTATTCCTTTGTCACGGCTGTGATAACTCTAAATCTTCTTGTTCTGGTCGAATTTTGTCCCTTTTGCTTTTAAATCATCTGTAATTGATATATTACATAATGAATTACCAATAACTTGAGAAATAAACACAATTATGGTCAATTTATACCTCAATGTACCTAAAAAGTGTAGAGTGATTTATACTTATGGTCAATTTATACCTATATGCATCATCAATTTTCTACGACAATTTCATTTAATATGATGAGTAACCGAAATGACGCAACAAAATACATGAAGACTATTATGGATCTTACCTTTTTAGTCTCCCTATCAACCTCATCTAAAGCTAACAAAATGTTGCTGCTCATCTAAAAATGAAACCAAATATTAGCAACTGAGTAAATTTAACAATTATAAAGATGCATACAGCTGCTTATGTCATATAACTTAACCGCAATATGAGCCTTATTGCAACCGTCGACCTTATCAACATCCTTCTTAGCGATATCCATATCCTTTAGAAGAATAATTCCTTGCATCAAGGCTAAAGATTTTATCCTGTTGCCTAGGGCCAAGTTGGTACCCAAGACATTTTGGCTCTAATACGGGACGAAGTATTTGCTAATCTCTTTGTTGGGGGCAAATTTAGTATTGGTGATGTTGAGAGCTTTGGAGTACATTGCCTCCTTTGTCCTATTGTTTAAACCCTTGGACCTTTTATTAGGAGGTTGGCTGGTGGGTTCCTTTCTCGATTTCTTATCAACATTAGGCTCTACCTCCAACACCAATGATGACCCCTTGATGGTGGTGGCATCCCCGGCCTCCCTATGGGGTTGGTTCTCTTAGCTTACCTTTCTTGGCTCAATAGAAGGTCAAATATTTTCAACCGAAGACTCCACAGAATGGGGACCTTGGTTGGCACTATTTTCCCGCCCTCGTTCTACCTGTCGGATGGACACAAGATCTTCTTCTACACTGCAGCTTGCTTGGAAGTGTTTTCTTTTGTCGTTTTCTTCACAGCAGCAGGCTGAGTGGTAGGTGCTGCTGTGGATGCCCTCTTGTTCACCTTTGATTTTTTGGCCTTTGCCTAGGCCAGTAGCTTGGTAAGACTTACTTTGCTAGCACCATATCTGCAACATGAGCAAACAAGTTAATATTAACACGAGAAAAGAATAAACTTACATTCTTCATGCTAAGTAAGGTTCAAAGGTGACAATTCTCCCTCCAAGTTACGAGAACAACTTTCCTCTTATGACTATACTCAGTACAGTGGTAACTTATTAACGTACCTTCTTTCTTAGAAGAGATTGGATCTCCACTTCATAACACTATATAATTCTCTTGGCATCTCAAAAGAACATTTTGTTCTTCCTCCTTTGCTGAATTTTCTTTGTCGCTGCTGCATCATCTGGCATCAAGACTATATCTTTAGTACTAATTGGTCAATCCATTGAGTCAAGAAGTTCAACTCTTCATCAGATACTATTGACACGAATTTATTATGCTACTTATGGATCTTAGACTCTAACACATCTATGAACTTCCACCCGTACCTTACAGTGCCAAAGCACCACCCATCAAGTTGCCTCCTAACTGTGAAGAAAAACCGAAACAATTGAGGCATAGTCCTGACTTTGACTTCTTCGGAAACTATCTCAAAAACTGCTAGAAGCTAATATGTGTTTGGTGAAAACATACTCGGTGTAATTCTAAAGTAGTTGAAGAAGCCCTTTACAAAAGCCGAGAAAGGAAAGCGCAACCTAAAATTTAAATATTTCAGGTATATATGGAATTCGCGCTCCCTTGGAAAACATACCCTCTGCTCCTCTCTTGGCCTCCTTAGATTCCACATTTTAGGAAGATCTTGCCAGTACATGTTGTATTTGGTAACAAGAACTCTATCAGTAGAATTGGCAATCCCATTTAGAGAGTCACGGTAGTAGGCTATGTATTATACAGATATCTCACTTAAGATTTCCCTTATTCATCCTCGAGATAATTATCCACAATAAAGGTGTTTATCTGAGTAATTTTATTCCACCTTTCATCAATATTGTCAGTCGAACTACTAGAAGAGCATGATGTCTCGCTCCTTATTTAGGGGGAATGGGAGGAGAAGTGGCCTCAGTTTCTATTGCTTCGGAATTAGAGAGAACAAGTTAGCGAACGACATTGTGAACCATACTTGAATGCTCATGAAGACTAATATCATAGAAGTTAAAGAGCTTAAGAGTGAAGACGAGAAAGAAAGAAAATTTGTTTGTGATTTTGAGTAGAAATGAATTCTAATTTTGAAAAGTCCTTTAAATACGGATAGCTGATCCTCGTAATTGCAAATTTATTTCTAATGGTAATGATGCACTAATTAGAAAGTGGTGCAGATTGTTGATGAGTGTTTCATGACAAAAATCCGACAGTTAACAGTCCCCTAATAGTTATTAGGCCTGTGGTGTAATGATGACCGAAGCGACAGGTGTTATACCACATAATTTTTGGTTTCTTAAATAGGCAGGAATTTAAAAGTTACAACTTCTCAATTAGGATACAAACTGTCTTACTAGCCATCTCATTCGGCATTTAAAGAATTGCACTCCACTTAGCCTCTAAAGCATTATGTATTACTCCCTCTATCGAATTCTCGAACACGAAAGTTAGGGGGGGGGGGGGAGGGGGGGAGTGGGGGTAAATGTTGATAGTCAATTTTTGTCCATCTGTCTTACTCATTTATTTGGTTGCTGATAGGCCGTGTAATCTATATTCTCGGCATATGGACCAGTGATTTACATTCTTGGTATTACTCCGAGTGACACAGTTTCGTTGCTGATTTGAATTCAAGTTCATGGCATAAACAATTATCACAAGTGTAGTTATATTACATAACTGCCCACTCTCCTTTCATTTTAGGGAAGGTATCCAATCAACAAGATTCCATGTGTCTCAACAGTTACTCCAATAACTACTCATTCAGATATGACAATCTCTTATAAATACGGGTATGAAACTCTGTAAGAGAAATTTGATAACTCTTAACTTCTTTACTCTATCCTTCTTATTCCTGCTTACTGACTTAGGCATTGAAGTGGCCGCACTTGACTGCCTTCGGTACTAAGTATTTTTCTTATCTTTGCATGATATTTTCGATACCTAAAATTCACCAACAACACTAATCGTATAAATTCTTCCCTACAGTTACCCATAGAAGATTGCCGATTGTCCTATTTACTATCTTAATCTAGTCGCCTATTTGAGGGTGGCAAAGAAGTATTGTACATAAGTTTAGTGCCAAGTTTCCTCTATAGGGTTTTCCAGAAGAAACTCGTAAACTTCGAATCACAGTCGAATACAATACTTCTTAACAGCCCATGCAGACGTACAATTTCCTACAAAAAGAGGTTAGCGATAAACAAAGCATCATTAGTTCTATGGCAGGGAAAGAAGTGGCTCATCTTATTGAAACGGTCGATCATAACCATAATTGAGTTATGTCTTCTCGGCATTCGGAGAAGGCCGAGCATGAAATTCATGCTTAGGTCAATCCATGGGCGCTCAAGTATGGTTAGGGGTGTGTATTCTCCATACGGCTCTCTCCTTCCTTTTGCAGGTTTACACATTTCACACCTCTCAAGAACTTAGTGCACATCCCTTATTATCTTAGGCCAATAGAAATGTTCCTTCAGTATTTTAACTATCCTTTGTTCTCCAAAATGACCAACCAAGCCTCTAGCATGAGCTTCACGAACGAGTAGTTCTCTAACTGAACTACTCGGTACATAAACTTACTTACCCTTCATCAGGAACCCTTGACTCAAGTAAAATCCATCCATAATACCTCCAACATTACACTTGGCCACTAAGGGCCAAAAATACTAGTCATGCTCATATTGATTAGGTAGGGTGTCAACTTTAAGTACCTTGGCTTGCTTAGTTATAATAAGGGTATGACAACGAGAAAGAGCATTAGCCATAGTGTTGGTGCTCCATTTCTTACACTGGATGACATAGCAAAAAGTCTTTAGGAATTCAACCCATTTAGCATGATACTGAGAAAGTTTATGCTACCTATGAAGATGCTTGAGAGACTCATGATCTAAGTAGATGATGAATTTTCTCGACAACAAATAATACTACCAATTCTGTGGTATTCAGATAAGGGCATAAAATTCCTTGTCGTAAGTTAAGTAATTTCAAGGCAACTCCTTGGAGTTTCTCGCTAAAATAAGCAATTGGTTAGTATGCCTGCATAAGGATAGCACTAATGCCATCGCCAGACGCGTCACACTCTACCTCAAAAACTTTCTTGAAATCTAGTAAGGCGAGCACTAGAGCAAACATCAATTTAGACTTCATGTCTTCAAAAATCTTTTATACTTTCTTTGACCACCTAAACTCAATATTCTTCCTGGTCAATTCAATTAATGATGCAATTATGGAACTGAAGTTTTGAATGAATCTTTGATAGAACAAAGTTAGACCATGGAAGCTCTTGACTTTAGCAGCACTAGTTGGCATAGGCCACTCAATAATATCTCTCACTTTCTTGTCATCAACCTAAACTCCTTTCCCTGAAACAACATATCTAAGGAATACAACCTCGCTTTAACAGAATACATATTTCTTCAGGTTACCGAATAATTTCTCAGTACAAAGGATGTCGAACACCGATCTTAAATGTTCATCATAGGTGATGAGAATGGTGTTGTAGATGAGAATGTCATCAAAGTAAACCACAACACACTTGGCAATCAATGCCCTTAGTACATGATTCATAGGCCACATAAAAGTACTTAGCGCATTCGTCAAACCAAATGAAATCATCATCCATTTGAATAGACCATCCTGTGTCTTAAAGGTCATCTTCCATTCATCTCCTAGTCTCATTCATATTTGGTGGTAGCTACTCTTCATATCTATCTTTCAAAAGATGCATGCACCATGTAACTCATCGAGCATATCATCCAACCGTGGGATTGGATATCTATACTTAACAGTAATTTTTTTGATGGTACGGCTGTCAATGCACATTCTTTATGAACCATCTTTCTTTGGTACTAGCACGACTGGTATAACATATGGGCCATACTCTCTCGGATGCATCGGTGATCTATCAACTCATTTACTTGTTTCTTTAGTTAAGATGCTTGCTCAGGACTAAGCCTGTAAGTGGGTTGATTCGATAAGGCAACTCTAGGTTAGAGGTTGATGCAATGCTTAATGCCTCTTAAGGGAAGTAATCCTTTTGGCATCTTAGTAGGAAACAGATTGACATAGTCATGAAGTAGTTGCAATACCTCAGCAAGTAAGTCTTCAGCTTATCTCACCTCCAAGAGTCTTTAAACTAAAGGAAGTACATAGTCCTCAGTCTTGACTTCTTGGGTAAACTAAGCTCGGGTAATCACTAAAGACTTCCGTTGCAATGATCTAACAACCCTCTCTTGGGCTTCTTGCACTTCTTTGGGACTTATGGGTATCAATATAATTTTCTTCTCATCCTTCTAGGACATGTAGGTGTTTCTATACCCATTGTGTAATACTTTTAAGTCAAACAGCCATGGTCAGTTGAGTAATATGTGAGAAGCACACATCAAAAGGGCATCACACAACTCTTCGTCCTTATACCTATCACTAATGGTAATCGGTACCTTAACCTACTCGACAACATGTAAGCCTCCTTTCTCATTCAGCTAGTGAATCTTGTACGGCTTAAGGTATAGGAAGGTTGCCAATTTCATGGCTTTGACTACCCCTTATATTATGACATGGGTATAGCTCCCTCCATTAATGATTAAGGTGTATAGCTTGCCATTCACTCAGCCATTCACTTAGCAATTCATAAGGAAGAGGTTCTCCATCTACTCATTTTCTTATGCTACAAATGCACTAAGAGACTGTCAAACGACAAACCAGTACTCAACACCTCCCTTAAGAGGTGTCTCCAGATGGGGGTCTTCTTAAAACTTTTCCAACATCTATTTAACTCCTAGCACTTCCTCTCCTTCACTCACATTCTCTACTTCAAATTGGGGCTTGTCTCCCTTTATAGTCATGACTCGACGGTTAGGACATTGACTACTTATGTGCCCATAATTGAGACATTTAAAGCATTTGATTTCTCGAGTCTTTCTTCCAAAGCTCTAACCTTGGTCTTTTCAATCCTCAGGTTTCTCGGCCTTGCTCTTACCTCAACCTTCTTCTAGTCGGCTTAGCACTTGCCCTTGACATTCCACCTCGAAATTGTTTGATGCTTGATCATTCACTAGTTGGCTTGGCATAGGTTGGCTACTTGGTATCTGACTAATTTCGTTTTTCCTTTACCTTTCGACTCTCTATGCCACTCTGATGGCTTCCTCTAGAGTTGCAAGACTTTGCAGTTCCACTATGTTACCAATCTCTATCCTTAGTCCAGAAATGAACCTTGCGATAGTTTGTGTATTGGGTTCATCGACATTACATCGGATCGTGAGTAATTGAAATTCTCAGACATAGTTATCCACCAATCAATTACCCTATCTTAGATCTTATAGACGTTAGAAAGTGTCCTACTCATACTATTCGAGAACAAATGTACTTCTTAGAACTTTCTTCATCTCATTCCATGTTTAGATTTCATGTCGGGCCCTAAAGCGAACATTCTACAGTTTCTTCCACCACATTTTCACATATTTAGAAAATTCCAATACAGCCACTCGCATATGGACAAATCTTTATAATCGTAAAAGTCAAATATCTTTTTGATCTTCTTTTCCCAATTCAGGTAGTCATCAGCACTAGTAGACCTTTTGAAGCTCGAAATTTGTACCTTGAGGTGTTCAATACTTCTCGACACTCTAAAATCAAGCTCATCAATCCTAACATACCATTCTTTTTCTTCTTCATACTCTTCCACTTTGTCCAACTCCAACATTCTTCTTATGACTCTATTAGCGCAACGAGGTGGTGTTTAGTTCACAGGAAACACTTCTAGTGCTTATTCATTCACCTACCTTTTCGGCCTATCTCTCATCTCTCAGCCTTGCTCAACAACTCTCTCATACAGCTTAATCTCTAAAACTTTTTTTACTAAGACGACTAAATTGGCCATAATAGCAGCAAGGTCTTGTATCTACTCATCAATAATACGTGGTGTTTGTTGGGAACTCAGCTATGACCATGCGCATTACTCTTGGTATCATTAATCTCTCCCTGAACACTAGGAATCAACATTCTCAAAAACGACGCTTCAAAAAATACTCTCTACACAAGAAATCTTTATAAACAAACACACACACACACACACACAAAAATACCACATGAACTGTAAACTGTGACTTGCTTTGTTCTTCTAAACAAAAACAGAGTATCTCAAATAGCAAATAAGTAGGGATTATCACCACACATTGCTCGGTTACAACCTCAACCTCTGATAGTAGGATTATATGATGCACTTGGGAGCTCAGTTATCACTAGGACTTACCGTAGTAGATTTGGACCGATGGGTCCTTTAAAATATCGAAGAAAGTAGAGTAAGTAGGTCTACGAACTGATCAGAGTAGTTGACGTGAAGCTACTTAGAGGATATGATATACCAATGAACATAACACGACTTGACACTTCACTTGATATAACATACAAGTTAATATCAAGGTCTACCTACTACTAACCCTGAGCACTTTGGCAATATTAGATAAGAGTGTATAAAAATGGACTTAGAGAGATTGTCCTACAATAACTGTATATTCAATGTTTATGTATAAAGTAAGATGATTTTGGCTATAAGAAGAAGGGGCTATTTATAGTAAATCCCTAAGGCAACATTATAAATAAAGAAATTACAAAAAGACATATACAAAAAGAAGATTCCTAGTACATACGAAAAAAGGGTAAAAAGGACAAAAGTCAAAAATGGAAAAGTAGTACAATGTCAAATGAAAAGGATAGGTAGCAATACAACATTGGCTCTATACTAAGATGCTCTAAGTACAGCAGGCGAGAGGAATCAAGATGTTATGGCGACAAGGAGGCTGAGACGGAGAAGGATGTCATGAGATTTAGAAGGATGCCTAGAGAGTAGTATTCGGCTATGGTGAAGGTAGCTTATGTTACTTACCAAAGGACTTTAGGCGGTAGAGAAGTTAGATCAGTTGGCATAGTCTTCGGCTAGGGAATAGTCGACATTGGCATTAGAGAGGGAATAGAGCTAGGTGTAACCTTTTGGTGCTATCAAGGAGTTTAGCCATCTTTCTTTTGTATAGAGTTTCTTGTCATCGATAGGTTGATGAGAAAGAATTCTTTGGGTGAGGGACTAGAGCCTTTGGAGTCGTGTACGAGTAAGAGGACCAGTGGTTGGTAGCTCATCAACCCTTCAAGCTTTTCTAAGATTTAGGCAAATGCTTACACAATTACTAATCTATAAGGGTATTCAGTTCCCTACACCTCCACAAGTAGCTCACGTCAAGCATCTTGAACTAGTGACATCTATTGGGGAGTTTAGAAGAAAACTGGCAATAATTAAGTTAGAAAGAAAACCCTTCCTCCACTTGATCTTAGCTTTGAGTGTAACCCACCAAACCCGATTACATCCTCTAATAAGTTAGGCAATCATAGTAGTCATACTCCCTCTAGTATGGCTCTTAGTCATGTTGCTACTTTTCCTCCTAAAAGCTCTTCTTACTAGTCTCCACCTGATTTTGGATTTCCTAAATTTGATCGACTCCTCCTATTACATCTTAGCACCCCTTCTATCAATACTCCAAGATGTAGTTCAATCGAATCAAAGAGGACATCTATGGTCACATCCATAGTGGGTTTCAAGGGCTCTACAATAATTCCCATTTGGATTATCACTACCCATCTTGGCCCTTTCCTCATCACCTCAAGATGATGATCCATTTGTTGCCAAAGTTGCTAACTCTAGTTTATTTCTTATATCGTTGAATATTTTTGTTTATGGACTTAACCTTTGGCCACTTTATGTTTTCATTATATTGTCTTTGATGGACTTTGGTCCTTGATGGACTGTGTTGATGGTGGTTAGCTTGTTATGCTAAGCATAGATGTTTCTTACTTGTTTTATTGATTTTTATTGCTCTTGGACGTTATTGCTGGTTGTTTTGTTGCTCCTTTCAAGCCTTGTTGCTTCCTTATTCTTTTTCTTGTAAGGGCATATTCTCCATTTTAAGCTATGTTTATACCGAAATTTCAACTTGAATCATTTTCCTTCTTCACTAGCATCTTTCTAAAGGATGATGATTTGCAATATTGCTTATGCTCAATTTGCTGATGCTAGCTTGACTTCACTTACTTTAGAGATAGATAAATAATAAGACAGGAGGCTCCTCCTCTTTTTGATGAGGCCAAAAGGGAGAAATATTTAAGTCAATAGTAAGTAAAAAAGTATCAAGTTGAATTGATAAAATGTATATTAAGTGGAATTGATAGTAATTACTCAAAAGATGGTATTGGACTTATCTTATAACTTGACATATCTTAAGTCCTTATAAAATGTATGTTTAATATGTGAAGTTATTTATGAAGAGATTTTTTTAATGATTTAACACATCAAATCACTCTTTTTTCAAGCATTCGCTTAATCTTACTCAGGGGTTAAATATCTTGAAATTGAGTATTAAATTAAGGGGGAGTTCTTAAGTATATAAGAGTCTTATCTTTATCAAAAAAAGGGGAGATTGTTGAATAAAATATTTACTAATTAATTTTTTATGAGACCAAAACAAAAGTAGATCATTAAACTAATTTGATAATATTGAGTTAATTGAATAAGATTGATTAATTTACTTAATGATTAAATATATTAATTAACTCAACAAGATGTTTGGTTTATGAATGATGATTAAATGATCTTGAAGTTGGATTGCAACATATAGTTGTTCCCTTTGTGTTCAAGTTGATTTTAGGAGGATTTTGGCATACCGTCATAACAGCAAGAGGAAGGAGCAGCATGATGATATAAATCCCTAGAAAACGAAAAGGAAAGTGTTATGACCCCAATGAGCTTGCATGATGGTGGACTTGCTAGTGTTCATGCCAGTAGTACATTTGTATTAATAAAAAATTTCGCATCTACGCAATGCCTAAATTCCATTCTATGCATAAATAACAAACCTTAACTCATAGATATTCCATTATTAAGATAGTAGATGTAGATAAAACCAACATAGAGGAAATAAGGAGAGAGAGTATAGAGAAAATGTACTTAAGATAAAGAATTAACTAGAAAAAGCAAAATGAAATGAAGAATACAATTGCAAATAGGTCATACAGTTCAAACACTAATGAAGTCACACTCAAAAGAAAGGGTTTTGGAGGAAAATGAATGAGAGAAATAAAAAGAGGAGGAAATGATGTCTATTTTAATGTTCTCATATGCAACATAAGGCCAACATAGGCATATTAAGCCACATGTAACGCCTAATGTATTAAAAACAAAGACTAATACAGGTACAAATATGGTCGTGTTAGTGCTCTCACTTTACGTATCTAGTTATACTTACATGGGCTTTAACATGGTTGTATTAAGTGCCCCTGTATCTCATTAGACAATTTGAAACTGACTTGGGTTAAACATGAACATGTACACAATTGTGTACATAATTGATGCCATAACAATACAGTTATGTTGTTGGTCATGTACTTTAGGCAAAATTATTTATCATTCCTCATGCTAACCATGATATCTATGTTTTAAGGATGTGTTCTACAACACAATGCCAACATAGTTGTGTTGCACCTCACGTATCTTGATATTACTTACACTTAGCATGGTTGTGTTAGTTTTCTTGATTGAGTATAGTCATCAACATGAGGGTCAAAATGATTATGTTGATGCCCTTGTATTTCTGTGAAACTCTAAACACTTAGCCATTTTTCTTCTAATTTGAGTCTTAAGAATAAAAAAGTCAAAACCTAGGTGTAAAATGTGGAGTGAAGTATTCTTATCATGATAAAACCAAGCGATAAAACTATTCTTAATATAGGATAATAACAAGATAAAAATTATGATCATACAATGTCGCTAGCTTGCTAAGATTTGCCTTCATATTCTCTTACTAATAATTATTCATAGCCATTTCCTCAATTAAAGTCTAGGCTCTCTTAGGTGTCTTGTGTTCAATATGCCCCTAGTTTTTGTATCTATTGTCTACTTGGTTGATTGATTAAGATCATTATAAAATGTCTACATTCATATCTAGTATGGGAGTTTACGATGTGGGCACCTTCTCAATAAGTCCTTAATCAGCTCCCATGTATCATTTAATGTTTTAGACTTAATCTGAGCATTATAAGAAATGTCATTCTTTAGCTTTGTAGTCTAAGTTGGTAAGAAATACTTCTTGAGGAATTTTTTTACTATATTGTTCCATGTTGTAATTGATCCTTTGTAGAGACAATCCAACCATTGGTTTGCCTTACCCTTTAGAGAGAAGGGAAACAACTTCAACCTAATCACATTATCACTAGCTGCATTAATCTAAAAGTGTGACAAATTTCTAAGAAGCTTGATATGTAGGCATTTAGATACTCATCTTACAAGCCATCAAACTAAACAAATTGCTATTCCATTTGAATAATTAGTTTATTGGGCAAAAAAAATAAAATAAAATAAAAGACATCGGTTTGGTCTCAAAATTGTTGGTTGCAATAGGTGGTTGACAATTTTGGAATTAGCCCCAATAAGTGTAAGTCTACCATAATGAAACATGGTTCTTAGCCCTCCCATGCCTATTGGCATTTTTTCAACCTTACTTGAAGAAGAGATGTTTGGTCCAATTCTTCCATCATTTATTTCACACTTTTCTTAAGATTTTGAAGGGTTGTTCTCTTAATTTCCAAATTATCTTACACTAATTTTAAAAAGGTTGCTCTTAGTCATAAATTGAATTGATTCCCAAATCATAAATCAAAATAATTCAAATAAAAAGGAAAATAAATGGATAGGTAAGGAAGTTAAAATGTTTGATTAATAAAACAAAAAGCATTCCTAATATCTTAGTCCTCCATAATGGTACTAAAAACCTAGTGTTGTTATCAGTCCAAATAATTATTCTATGATCATCTAGGTAAGTGCATTTATTGATACCATAGTATAACGAATATTAATATGAGTATTGATCCTACGAAGACTAGAATTACTAGCAATTGCCCTAATCCTATTATCTAACTAGCCAATTTGAATAAGGAAATAACATCAAGAATTACTAATTTCTAAACTAAAATTAATCAAATAAAATTAAAGAATTAGAACATAAAATATAAGAATCAAGAACAATAGAAAATGTGTGCTACCGTATGCAATTGATACATTAAAAGTTAGTTTCATTATTGAATCCTTTGACCATAAAAATTCCTTAATTGAATCAATACCTTTATGAAGATTATTGATTCATATCCTTAGATGGAATCTCTTCCTAATTAAGAACCCTAGAATCACATTGTTGTTTCTTGAATTCCACCATTAGGTTTGACTATAACCTAAAGGATTTACATCTCCTATCCTTAGAATTAAGCACAACTCCTTCCAATTATGCAAATTATTTATACATAGGATTTCTCATTCTCCATGTATGAAATCAAACATGAATTAACACACCGGCAATATCAATTCAAGAAAACTGAAGAATACATAATTGGATCTTAGTAAAATGATAAATCTACTAAGCAAAATAAAGATTTTATCACAAAGTTCTCTTAGGGTTCATCAAACTTAGATATAAAAATAAATTAAACCATCATCAAGTTCAAAGAATAGCAATTATGAAAACAAATCTTGATGAGAAACCCCTTCTTATCTCCAAATCATGCAAACATGATTTGTGGAAAACTGCCTTTTGTGCCTTCTTAAGCCCTAATAGTCTCTCATGCACAAAGGAAAAGTGCTCTAATGTGTTCATTTTAAATCTGGCCTTCAAATCCTTTTATATTTTCAATTTTCCAAACTAAATATGTTCAGCATGCACCGGCATATACTTCCTCCGTGTATCTTTCTGACTTTTGGATCTTTAACAAATAATGCAATCCAAAAAGAACACTGGTTTAGTACGGCCTCAACATGGTCGTGTACCATAAGGTAACCAAACATGGGTGTGCTTCTCAAGAATTGTTCACAAAATCAACCTGATAGACATATGGCACCAACATGAGCGTACGGATGACCTTATTGCTTCTTAGTTCCTGCATTTCACCTCCACATCCAAGCAAACTTGTCTAAATTTGTTCCTTTTGCTTTAAACTAACTTTTTAAGGCATGAAATTAACATATAAACTAATCAAATGCCAAAACCCATGAAAACACTCATAAAACTTTTAAAAGTACAATAAATCATCTATAAATAAGTGTAGTTAAACACATATCCTACTAGTTACACCTATGCAAAATGGTTTGATGTCACTTATTGTTTGAGTTATGGTTGTCTATCTGTTAGTTGTTTGATGTCAGTGGTTTTTAATGTTTGGTTCAATTTATAATAATCCACAACCTAAGTTAATGAAAAAAAGATTTAATGATATTAATATATCATATTAATTAATAAGCAGTATATAAATATTAATAAAAATTTAATATAAGATAATAAAAAATATATTTTTTTGAAAAAAAATACTAAGTTAATAAGCATAATGAGGTAGTGTTGTCTTAGGGTTCAAAAGTAGTTGGGGGCTAGGTGTCAAATAATAAGAATAATTTTCACGTTTATGAAATATTAAATAGTGGTGCGATTTGGCGTATCTAGTTTAATTGGCAACATAATTTCTGCTTTTTTAGTCTTTGTTCTTTTTTGGGGTCGAGTTTCAAATAGTAAGAATTACTTATACTGTTTCACTCTGGGTTGATCACGAATCTTTCGCGACTGAGCATGTTTTGTATTATTTAGCTTAAACTTTTTATCTAAAAAAGTAAAACTCAACCAACATTCAAAATGATGGTTTCAAATTTTAAAATAATTATATTCAAGAATGAAAATGCATGATATGTAGTGTATTATAATTTATATCTCCTTAAAAATAATAAAGAAGAAGTAGATTTTTGTATGGTTTTGTCATTATTTTTGTGGGATCAATTTAACTTTCTATCATATCTTTAATTTATATTTTTTTAAATTTGAATCATTGATTAAATTTTAAATTTAACGATTTAGATTTAAAAAAATATAAATTAATAATGAAATGAAGGATTGAATTGATCTTGTAAAAATGAGAGATGGAACCATAGAAGCTTTAAAAAGAAACACACAATGATTTGAAAGTTCAAAAATAGATGGTGGAAAAAAAAAAATATATTACATGATAACAACAATAAAACCTTGATTGTATATGACTTTATTAATGAACCCTCAAAATCTCAATCAAGTAACTTCATATACTGATGAAATCGTATATAAATGCAGTTTTCACATTTGATACAAAATTCAGTGGTATTTTCCTCCTCAGAAAGCAATGAAGTAACATGACGAAGACACTGTAACCATCAAAATCTCCATCAATCTATGTATTTTGGCCACTTCACAGGCTTATATTTGCTTATGTTTTAAGAATTGGGGAAGGTCAAATCTTCAGTTATATTATTTATAATACTTTTCGTCATCATTAGTTCATTGGTTACAACATCAACATCTGGAAAATTGATTAACTTGCCTATGTTCTCGATGTAACATCTGATCATTTAAAAACGATTTTACCCGACATCTTATTGAAGACGCTAATTCTATATTATATGGTTTAGGTATGATGACATGAGAGAAATTTTAACTTTTAAGCAACTAAAAATAATGGAGATTGGTTTCGATGATTTCATAGTTCATCTAACAGTATTGATGCTTTTGATTCAGATTGCTTTTCGCATTTTCTTCAGAAGAATTCTTTGAATTAACGATCTTAGATATTATCCACTAAAATTTGGGTAGAATTTAATTTGTTATTATTTTGTCAGCACATAATTGAACGTAAATAACGGGTCAATCTCAACCAGTCCTGACATGCTCAGATTTTAAAGGCAAATCCATTTAAACCGATTTAATAAATCAGGTAAGATTTTTCACTTAATTGGTTCATCATAGATTTGTGGGTGGAACCGGCTAACTGCTCAACGTAACCCACTTAAGATTTGAGTGATAAAATGAGCCTATCCAGCAGCCAACTAAAATAATCATTTCTTAAAAGACAATTTATCACTATAAGTAATTAAAGTTTATTTTTAGAATATAAATAACTAAAAAAATGCTAGCTTTTATCAATTTTAGGATCAATTTAGAGGACTGTTTGAAGATATGTGCATTGGTTGTTAAACGGGTTTGATAGGTTTTATGGGTTTAGTGGGTTGATTTGTGGAGTGGCTGCTCCAACTCATTCAAATAAAAAATTAGTGTATTAAATGAGCCAATCCTATCGATAACATGCAAGCTCGCCTTAATTTGTTGGTCAAACGGTACAAATTCACTCCATGCCACTGTAGGCGCGGGTGCTCGTATGAACGGAAAATCCGTTTTCCTTTTGGGGGCATTTCAATGGATAATCAATTGAACATTTACGTCCATGGCTTCTTTAATCAATTTCTCTTAGAAAAAAATTATCCGCACATCCACAAGCATAAAAAATAGAGTGGATATATAGGTTTTGTCTTCTAATATGTTTTGAGTATTGCTTTATCAATTATGCAATGCATGCGGAACGACTTAGTCGACCATATGCTATCATTTTCTCATCTTAAGTGGAAAAAGACTTGTGGTTGTTGGAGTTAGGCGTTGAAGAAGATAATAAACAAAACACCAAATTTAATTTTCTAAAACTTAACTTTATTTGGAATTTTTTTTTAAAAGAAAAAAAACAAAAAGAAATCGTCATGACGATCTTCCAGAAGAACGATAAGTGTTACCGACCAAAGCCAGGATTTTCAACTCCTAGATTTCTTAGAAATTTTTAAACATGAAGATAGAAACGAAACAAATTGAATTTATAAATTAAAAAAAAAAAAAAGAAACCTGCATTGGAATTTTGAGTTGTCACCATCTAAAGTAGGTGAGATGCGGTATACTAATGAGTTTTCTATTACTTTTCATGGAAGCAACAGGCACTCCTTTTGTCCCATTGAAAAAAGTAAGCAACATTGACTAGTTGCCAACGTACGAAGTAGGATTCAGCTTCCCTCTAAAGTGACTAATCTCATGTTTATAAAAAACGATTTATCAATAAGAACATGTTACCTATTTATATTTATATAGATTACTTTGTTGCCAATTTATGGGATCTGCATATTCCATGGTTGTATGACTATTTATATCCTTAATTTATTTTTGGGATAATATCATATATTTAGTGTCTCAATTTTGAATCATTTTACAATTAATTATCTAAATTTTTCTAGTGTCAAATTTAGTACTAATTGAACTTTTGGTTGCTAACGTTATTATTGGCTTTACCACCATAAGAGACTATTAGATAATGTGGCATTTATGATCAATTGTTATATGATGCATATCATCATTCATCATCCATTAAAATGATATCTTAAAAGCAAAGTCTTCATCTTAGGTAGTCAACCACCCACCTAATTGCAAATCATTTAATCCTCTAATGTTACCTTTATATGCAGGAATCATTTTATATGTAATGGATTACAATGGAAGGGAATGGAATGAAATGAATGTAATAAATTAAAAAAAAAAAAGAATAATAAGTCTACGGACATTTGGAAACGTCTACGAAAACATCCATTCTGTTCCTATATTATGTTAGGTTGTAGTAAATTTGGAAAGGGAAACAATGTGTATATAGTGATATTTTTCAAAATACATTTGATTTGTAGATGAAATAGATATACATTAATGAAGACGTTATTTAAGTAAACATCACTAGTAAGGTGAAATGAAATCATCATTTCATCAGCTCAAAGGTGGAATTGAAAACCATTTTAAAGTCAAAATCATCAATTCCAAGAAATTGTGATTTCAGCTTTTGAAATCCTTCTAAAATGAGAAATGTAATGGAATTTGAAATCACTATTCTATTTTAGGAAAATTCAAGCGTGCTACATATACCATAAGTTTTTGTAAATGATTAAATCAATAAAATAAAATAAAAAGATCCTCTTTATTTACCTATAGCTCTAACATGATCACAACCATTACTTTCACTCTCTTCTCTCTCCCTAGCGCACCATGATCACCACCTCTAGAAATGCTCACTTTCATCAACCATTCCCAACCACTTGCTCCACTAACCATACCCATCACCTTGTCACTTACGTCAACTACTCCTAAACCATTAGATGAATCTAGGTTTCATTCGATCAAAGGCCATGCCTATATACCAAATCATTACTCGTGTCACTTTAATATGCTTGTAGGTTATGCTTTTGGATTTTCATTTAGGTTTTGTAGTTAGATTTGGTTTTTGGGAGTATAGATTTTTATTTTGGATTTGGATATGTCGAACTGTTTTTTTTTTTTACTTATGTTTTGGGTATTTTCAATCAAAAGTTGCTTATCATGAATTAGAAGCATGGTAAGAGTTTTACATTACAGTCACTCAAAAGTAACTATATGGTACAATTGTTTATTAGTTATAGTAAACAACCTTAATTAATAGTAAATAAAGCTCATAATAGTAAAATAAGAAATGGAACTATTGACAACTTCTATAAAAACCTATGGACAATCTCATTTTTATTTTACTCTTAATGACCTTATTTACTGTAAATCAGGATAATATCCTAAAGTCAAAATGACCATACCATACCATATGTTTACTTTTAGGTAATTATGCTATAAACGTTAGATATGATTGAATTTAACTATTTTCTAGGTATTTGATAAGGTAAGTTGACATGAGATAGGTTACTTTATTATGATTTGGCATTTTTGGATTGTTTTTTATAGGCAACTTTAACAAAAGATAGAGAATGATATAGGTTTTTGAAGAAAAATGATATAAAAGTGAGTCAAAAGTTATAGAGTGAAAAATGGGGTTCCTTAATATCATTGATATATGAAAGATAATTCACCACACATATGAGACCTGATCTTCAACTAACTATCTTGGACTTGGAATGGTTTATTATTCCTATTAGACATAAAATTTAGAAGATATAGCTTGGGAATTTAAAAAATAAATTTATCATAGATAACGTGAGTAATGAGTTTTCTTATGTAATAAGACCTTAGTTGCTCAAAATTGCTAAATTTAGGGTTTCTAGAAAATATTCTTCAAATTGAGTGAAACATTAGTAGAAAGTCACAAAAGCTAGAAGAAGAGTTTTGGTAAAGCTTATTTCTCAAAATAAAGTATATAGAATACTTAAGTTAATAAAACATAGTTTTATCAGTCATTATTTATTGTAAACTCAAATTTAAGTTCCAAGATATAATGAGACATTGTAAATAAATTATCTAACTTATAAAAAAAATGTAATTTAGAGTGCAATTGTTTGTAAAGAGATTATATAACCATTAAATACACATGATATATACCAATAATGTATGTGCGCGCATATATATATTAAGGTAATACCCTTTAAAATTATGTATAACAATTGTAGGTAAGGTTATTGCTGATGATTGATTATGTGCTATGTATATGATAGTCAATCTTAGAGATCACTTGATTCAATGACACATGTACGGATGTAATAGAGAGATGCGTGGAAGGAGGAAATGCATACTTGTGACAGAAGATGAAGTTTGGCGTTTTTGAATATTCTTGATCTATTCTTCACTAATTAGCTTGTTTGATTTTTTGTAAAGTAACTTTAGCAAAGC
Source organism: Lumnitzera racemosa (assembly GCA_024138005.1). Taxonomy (NCBI): domain Eukaryota; kingdom Viridiplantae; phylum Streptophyta; class Magnoliopsida; order Myrtales; family Combretaceae; genus Lumnitzera; species Lumnitzera racemosa. The sequence goes on from JAMXBC010000002.1 coordinate 11,419,691, forward strand.
TTCCACGTTTGTCTCAAGTTAGCTAATGTTTGTAATGATCTTCTTCACCCTCCTATTTATATATCTTAGAGGTTAATCTCATCTGTTGGATTACTTAGGGATAGATGGTTAAGATTTAACGTTGCTGGTAGCTGTTAGATTGCCTTAAATGATCCAAAGGCTAAGATCCACTCCTTTCTCACATGGATCATGAGCTTGTTCCTTAGGTTTGGATGAGCCTAACCACTTATAATACAAGGAAGGAAACCTATCATAATAATATAAGCCCATAACTCTTATTTAAATCCAAATAACTCCTTTTAAGACTAAATGAAGTATAAAAGGGCTTAGAGAGATTCTTTTTTAGCCTACTCCTCGTGTACAAGTCAATTGAGTAAGGCTAAGAGCGAAATAACCAATGTAGCTATTCTTGTTCCAAGCTTTCTAAGCCATGTATCTCTAAAATATCCCTAGTTTAACCTAATTTCTTATACCCTGGCAGTAACTCATTAAACTGATCCATGGAATTAAATTGGGTTGAAAGCCTAATTATTGAAATGACCTTCTACAACAACGATGAAATTATTAGTAAACAGCATAAATAAGTGTCATTTGTGCTCTTTTGTTGGCCATGACAAGTTGAAAACATAATCATAAAAGGAGAAATCTTGAACCAAGTGACATATAGCAATATACGTACATGTTAGTATAAGAAGCAAACACATGAACATTTGGAAATGTGAACCACCAAATCCAGTGCTTATAAATAGAGATTAAAATGTAATTTTGAGCATATTTTCAACTTGAACTTAGGAAAACACTCTTAAGAAAACAAATATTGCATAAAATAAAAAATTAGAAAAAAGTAAGTGAAATTTGAGATAAGGGTAGAGCACTTAGGTTTCATATAGGTACACCAGACCTCACACCAAGGTCATTTGGGAATCGAAGGAAGGCAACAAAAGGAGATCAGTCAACATAGCCTCATCGCTAACAAAGCTTTAATGACTGGAGAAATGAATATTGTAGATTTTCACCCTATGACATAGGTGAAAGGGAATGCAGTCTACGTACATAGGCTCAAGATCGTCATGAAGTCTAAGTAAGTGGATTTACACATGCTCGGAGTAGACATATGTCTACTCTTAACAATGTGTGTCTGGTGATATGCTTGGCTTGATGACTGATTTAAATGAGCTTGGTTGCTAGTTTATGAGTATGTTGCGTAATGAGTGACATGATGTTTTCTTCTATGTATGAGGTATTGACTAAGACATGCTTTTGACATTGGAATTGATTACTATGATTGTATTGCTATTGATTATGTGACGCGTCGAGATTTGCACTAACTTAAAAGAGAAGTTAGGTCTACCTTTTAAGATGTTCACTTAAGTAAACCTAACAACGAGGTTTATAGAAGAGAAAGAAGAAATTAAAATAAGGGCCAGGTTAAACTGAAAGATGCTTATTAAGTAACCAGGATGTTCGGGTCGGGTTTCATTCAGAAAAAGTAAGTTTGTTAAGCAAAGGCTTTAGTTTACAAAATTAGGTTTTAAAGCATATAAATTTGCATTGTTCGAGTAACCTAACTACTCTATCTAGTCTAACTAAGTAGATCTAATCTAGGGTTTGAGAGTTTTTCTCCTAGGTAGCTCGTTGTTGCTCTCTAGGTTCGTAGACATTTCATCTAGATGCTTAGATATGTCAACTAACTGAAAATGGAAGTTAGGTAAAATTAGGACATAAGTATCGATGCATGTCATATGCATAAGCATAGCATGCATTCCTTTGCATCAACTACTTCACTGGGCTATATATGTGATTAAACAATTGATTGTTTGGTATGCTATTAATATGATGAATATGCTTATGTTATGTTGTCTATTTATACACTTTCACTTAACTTATAGTAAGTTGATGGGATAAATTATCTTATCTTCATATTAGGAATGATTTAGACAGGGCACCTACATTGCAGAGGCAAAAGAGACTTTAGAGTGCTAGTTAGAGATGGGTTCCTTTGGGAAAAAGCGACTAGTTTAAAGATATGGTTTAAGTACTTGTAAGCGATTCTTCATAGAAAATTATGGTGTTACATCATAAAGAATTTAGTATAGTGATTGTATCCATAATGCATAAACTTATGATGGATTTATTATTGTACAAGAATATATAATTTGTAATACTTTAAGTTTAACCCACTATAGTAAAGACTTCTACTGTTATTTGTTACGTTGAATAAGAAGGAATTAAAAAAATAAATAAATGTTTTATGAAGTTGATTAGTAGGTTGAATACACGTTTTGTCTTATCTTTAACTCATGAAAGGCATAACATACTATCTTTAGGCACTAATTTTCAAGAAAAAATTTCAACCAGATACTTAGAAAGTGGATCATTATGATACCTTATTTTCTGTTATATTTCTTCTTTTTTTTTTTAGACAAGTCATAGATGATATATTTTCACCAATCAATGAAAGAAACATGGATGATGCTAAGGATCATAAATGGTGCATAGACTTGGATATGTTGGGTTTTAAGTATAGAAAGCATCTTCTTAAGTAGTGATAATGGTGGCTTCCAATAGGCACTTAAAGTATAGAATTGGCAAAAAAGATTCAATGATACTAATGTGCTAAAATTATGGTAAAGGCTAAGGTTAGATTGAAGAAGAAGAACTATGCTTATTTTTTCAAAATTATTTTAATTTTATATATTATAATTAACAAGAAATTTTTATGTGCTACATGGCAATTACTTCTCATGTCACATGGTTGAATAACATCTAAATGTATTGAGTGATGCTTTCACAATGTGTCACATTATAATTTGTTATTGTAGTCTAATTATTCTTGATAGTATCAAGCTAGGTAGTAACACTAACAACTAAAAATTTAATGAAGTACTAAATGTGGTATTGAAAAAAGTTCAGGTTTTCAATTATAAAGTGACACTAAGTTGAGGTATTAAATATAACATTATCTATTTATTTTCATTAACTAGTTTTTCATGAAATACAAATATATATATATATATATAATTTTAAAACTATGGTTGACAATTTGTGTATTATGAATTCTAACCCATAACACAACTTATTTGTTAATTATATTTGAAAATATAAATGGTAAACCAACCTATTTAATGGAAGTGTTTTTTATTTGGGTTAGACCCATTTATCAACTAAAAAATCTAAAATAGATTATGTAACAATTGTATTGTCTATTAAAATAATTTGAACAAAAGACTCACAAAAATTAAGTCTAAAATAACAACTATGACAAATTATAATGCAATAAAGGAAAATGTTAAGCTAAGTGAGTCTAATTAAAATTAACAAACAATTCACTTATTTGCTGCATCACGTCTATTTGCTAAGTATAAGCTAATACAATATTAGTATCAATATTCAAATTCACAAACTTCAATAACTTTTTAAGAAAGATTGTTAAAGAGTTTATATTGAAAAAAGTTGAGAGAATAGTTCTTCATTCTTTTCATCTTCTTCTAGTAATTTAATATCATTAAAGAGCAATGGGTATACTAAAAGTTCATCATAATCAAAATGACATGATTAAATTTTATAAATTCATCTGTATACCAAGCAAAGCAAAGCTTATTTGCAAAGCGTATGTTTTAAACATTAAATTTTTTCTTAATATATAAGAAAATAATATTTAAAGGAATTGTGCTTAATATTATAGAAAATTTAAGACCACCTTTTGATACGATTTTGGAGATATAAGACATCACAGAAGTAAATTTATATATTATATCAAAGAAGAGATCATAAATGAAAGTTGGCATATGAAACTTGACCATTATACAAACTATTAAGAATATGAATCTAAATACCCTAACAATTGATATGTCGAATTAAGGTTATATGAATTTTTTAAATGTATTTTTTCTTTTGTTTGTTGAGTGGAATAAAACAACTTCTTTCAAACCAATGACATAATCAAAGCACAACAACAATCCTAAACACATGAGCAAAAAAACCAAAGAAAGATACATAATAGCTTAAAAACAAATAGTAGCTACCGTTCAAGTACATCATTTTTCCATCAAAGCCTAAGTTTAAGTACAACAATAAATTAGAAGAAGATAACATAGAACCAATAATAGATTGAGCATTATCAAAAAGAACTATGTCCTCTTTTAAACTTACTCCAAATTTCACTAGAAAGTCAGTAATTGCATCACAATCATAAGTTGTCCAATATATCTTGCTCTTACTCAACATTGAAAATTTTTTCCTAAAATTAAGATAAATATAAGGAGGAAGAGGAGATCGTATCATAAGGTCCGTTAGCCTTATAATAGAATCCATGGAGTCCACCTCTTTTATTAGATTTGTCCATCCTTTTTTAAGAGTAATTGTTACTCCTCAACTAACTCTCTAGATTTTAGCTTCCAAGGGTGAGGTTTAGTTAAGTTTCCTAGCAATCCCAATATGTCTCTGTAATTGTTTTTGAATTTGACCCCTACACTCATGGTCAACTTTTTTTTTTCTTTAATTATTGCATGTGCCATCTACATTTAATTTAATCCATCCTTCCAATAGTGGTAACTAGCTTCCTTACAATGTTAAATGACTAAAAATTATATTTTTCTTCCCTTTAATTGCCTGTAATTCTCTTAGAGCACTATATTTAATTTAACCCCTATCGGATTGCTCTCATTTGGTTTAAATAATCTTCTATCTATTCCAAATTCTCCATAGAATAAAGGTGAATAAACATCACTAAGGGGTTTTTTTACATCACATCAGTCTCTTTTTTATAGTTTTTTTCTTTTTCTTTAATCTACTCCCTTAGGTCCTTAGAGAAGAAGAGTCGGAATTTGACAAAATTATTTACGGATTTCTAGATATCCTTGCTATAATTGCATTCTTTCAAGATATGAGCAATGGTTTCATCTTCATTACCGTAAAGGATATAGCTCCTACTAGCAATCAATCCTCTCTTTTGAATATTGTCTTTCATTAAGAGTTTCGGTTTAGACATCTTCAAAGGAAAATTTCTATTTAGTAGGCATTTTCATTTTCTATAGACAACTTTACTCCTCACCAACTAAGCTCACATATTTTTAGAGCATAGCACCTCATATATAGATTTGGTACTAAACTTCATTGTCCATCACCCCAATATGTGGTCCATTTCAACCGCATCACACATGAGAAGAATGTTTGCCAACATAAAATTGATTTTCTCATCAAATAGGTAATTAGGGCTTCTTCATTCATGGATTTGAAGTCTTATAAAGCTTTGTTAAGGGTTAGATTCCAATTATATTTATGAATGGGCCCATGGATGAATTTTCTAAAGGTTCCTTAACTAGTCTAATTCGTAAACTGAAAACTTGTATCCTTCCCTATTATAAGTCTAACAATATAATTCTCTTCAACCCATATTTAGGCTTTTAAAATGACATTCATTAGGTTGGACTTCTCCTTCTTAATATCGTTTGTCCTCTTGACTTTATTTTTTTTTCTTTATAGAGGATTTTGTTTTTTTCTTTCTAAACAAATTTAGTAAGACATGCTTAGTTGGGTTTGATAGATTCTATTTGGAAATTTTGTTTAAAGCTACCTAATGAATACTTCTTTTTTCCTTAATAGGATTTTAGAAAGAAATCACGGGTCATTCGCTACACCTTCTCAATGAAATGCTTTGGCATTGGTATTGTTTGTATCGAATAGCTTAAGCTTTTGTCTAATATCGACTTAATCAAGTCACTTCTCCTTACCATGCTTAGGTTCTTTTCCTTCTATCTTATGGGGTTCCCTTTAATCTTTTTTAGCCCTTCACATTACTATCCTTAATTATTGGGAACCCAAGGTATAGTCCAATATCCTCCTGTTGCTTAGTGTTTGCTTCTCGATAGATTTGTTTCCTTAAACTCTTAGGAACATTCTCTAAAAAAACTACTCTCAACTTTTTAGTGTGAACCTTTTTTACCCATTTAACTTTCAAATACTATCACTAGATTCACCATAATTCAAAAATTGTTTATCATCACTACCTTAAAGAGCATTATATCTTCTACAAAGAGTAAGTGGGAAATAGGACAATCTAATCCTCTAAATTTGATCAGTTTCTACCATCCTAAATCTATTTAGCCTTAAATCCACCTACTTAACATTTCTAGTGCAAGAGTAAAGAGATAGGGAGATAAGGGATCTCCCTATTTTAGAACCCTTGACATAGGAAATTCTTCAAGTGAATAGCCATTCAAAATAATAATCATATTTGGTGTACCAAGATAGGCCGAAATTAATTAAGTCTATCATTAGAAATTCAAAAATATTAGTGTTGCTTGAACAATGCCCTATTTTGTTCAATCATATGCCTTTTATAAATCTAATTTTGTTATTATCCATCTTTTCCAACCTTTTTTTATGCTCAAATAAGTCCATAGCTATAATACCCCTTATATACTAGGTAACAAAACTATAATCATTGAGATACTTTTTTGGTATAGCAACTTAAAATACATTGAACTTCAAAATTAAGCAATCTCAAGTTAAGATAATCTCAGGATGGGTGACTCCCTAAGAAGCTATTATATTAAGGGACAAAATTGTGTAGTTTTTCATACTAAAACAAATAATGCCTTGGTGGAAGGAGTTTCAATTGAGTCATTACAAATGGTATCAAAACAATATACCATCGAGAGGAGCTCTGCTTGGATCATTAAAGGTATTAATAGAGCAATATACTAACTAGAATGGCGAGCACCTTGCTTGATGGTAATCTTAGACCTGTGTAATAAAACTGAGAAGGACGTCAGTTTTGTAAGGAGATGAATTATAATACCCATTAAATGTTAAATGAAAAAACTCTAATAATCGAGGTATCTTTTATTGTAACAACTTGGAGTACGTCGAAACTTCAAAGTTAAACATGCTCAGAATAGAATAATCTTAGGATGGATGAACCCTAAGAACCTGTCGTACCAACAGACAAAATTGTGTGACATTTCATGCTAAAGCGAACAATACCTTGAAGGGAGGAGTTTTGGTTGGGTCATCACAAGAGCACCACCACATTATTAGCTACACATCTCTAGGGATGAAGCTTTCTTAGGTAGGGTTAATAAGGTTATTTAGTTTTTAGGTCTTCGCCTATTAATAGGGATTTTCATGATTATTTTATCGATGGCAATGAATAAGCTAACCAATAAAAAGTCTTTAACATTATGTTCTCCCCTTCTTTTCAATTAGAATTAGCAAGGTCTTATTCAATGTGGTTATAATTTTTCTATTTCTAAACATACCTTCATCTAGGTCTTCTATTGATCTTCTCTCACTAAATCTGACATGATATGTTATTTATTAACATTTAACAAATTACTTATTATTCATCAAAGCTAAGGTTGGTTATTTGACATCAAATCTACCAATTCAGACACAATAAGATATAATTATAAACAAGTTTATATAAGCAAAACTCAATATAATTTTTAAACTCATTTGGACTCATTTATAAATAGTTTAGGCATTTGTAATCCCATTTAATAAAAAGATCCTATAAATGTCCAAGTCTAATCCGCAGACTTGTTTAAGATTAAGATTTCTTAGATTGAAAGTTTAATATCATAGTCTATTATCTTCTTCTATTAGTGTTTTCCTTTAAAATCTACATGTGCATCTCTCTCTCTCTCTCTCTCTCTCTCTCTCTCTCTCTCTCTCTCTCTCTCTCTCTCTCTTATCCCTTATCCCCTTCCCTTAAATAAAAATTTTCATCTACTAGCCATTATCATCGCTCCTCCATTGGTCTTACTAATTGTTGTCATTATCTTTCTAATTATCATCTTCACTTACTTTAGTTACAACTCTATTAGAGTGATATTTTTAATTTTTTATTTCCCTTTATTGTATAATTCTAGCAATTTTAAGAAAAAAAAATATTATAAAATATATTAAGCTTAAGTTTCTATATCCATATCTATTTAAACAATCCTTATTACATCACAACTTTATTTGTGAAATCACTTGTTAATTTTAGTAAAAGTCAAATAAAATGTATTACTCAATATTTGTTTAAGTTAGTCACATGTTGTTGTGAATCAACCCATGGAACAACTATACCATAAATTTTTGTTTAAGTTAACAACATGATACTTAGAATTTGAATTAGATTCTTAGTCTATTTTTTTTTTTTTGTGGACTTGTCCATACATTTAGACTAAGAAAGCTATCTTTTCTAGTATAAATACATTTTTACAATAATTTATGTTATCAGTATTGAGAAAATTGAAGGTGATATCGGAAACATATAAGGACTTGATAGCTATGATATAATTAAGATCAAATTTTTTGAAGCATAAATGGGTTGAATCCAAGCACACGTTACATGCTTATTGAAATGATTGAGTTAGAGGTTTGGGTTTGCAAACATAATTAATAAATGACTGTATTATAGGCTAAGGCCCTTATACACAAATTGTAATACCCCAAACTAAAGTAGTTAATATTCAACAAACACCAATGGGCTTTTTCAGTTATTTGGCCCTAAAGTTTCTAATTAATAATGACAAAAAATTTACCACCATGATCTTATAAAATAATATCAATTCTCTATCATAATCTATATAGAATTTCACTTAATATGGGGTATCATAATTTTCTTCTCTTAAATAGGTGGTGTCCTTATCATTAAATCTTACAATTGAGTCTACGTCTTTGCTCCTTTTCAATGTACAATTCACTACATTCATGCCACTTTTAACCTATAGGATATCTTAAAAACATGATAGAAGTCATACTCTAGTGACACTCCTCATCCTCTTTGGATCTCTTTTTTATATTGGGTTAAACAGTCTTAAAATTGCCCACCTACTAGTAAGAGGTCAGCTCTAGTACCATGTATAACACTTTAAGCTAAAAACAACAAATAACTAAGTTAATAAATACTAATAGAACTTTTTCAATCACTTAACCAAAAGTTTTTAATTAATATTGATAAAATATTTACCATCATAGCCTTATCAAGTAATACTAATTCTTTCTCACAATCCATACAAAACTTCACTTATCATGAGATAGCACATGAACCCATTTAAATTGGGACATGAAACTTGACCAATTAACTTGAATTGCTAGCTCTAATCAAAGCTTAGAAATATTCATTTTCATGGAATCTTGAATAACTACATATTCATTTTGTTAATCATGCAAAATCAAAATATCTTAGGTTTCTATCTTGTTAATAGGTCTTTTTTGAACACCTAATTAAGGGTCTAATAAGAAAACCTTATTGTTTCCCAAAATTTGATTACATAACTTACAAAAGACAAGTACATGAAAAAGTGAGAGAAAAAGAAAAAAATTATATCCTAGTCTAGTTGAGGTTTTCTATTTTGTTTTTATTAAAGAAAAAATAAAAAGGATGGTTATCTCTATTCCGGAAATCAACTTCAAGTAAGATTAAATATAAAAGGAGCATTAGGTATAGGATAAGGTTGTAGTCATACTATATTAACAACCAACAACCAAAAACCTGCGTTTAGCCAACAATACACCGTAATGGGTGTCGTGTCAACCTTCAATTCATAATTAGTTGACTTGGTCCTGATTCACAGGTAAGTAACACGTTGAATATTCGTGAAAATTAGCCGATGTAGCATTTCATGTTTCATATTAGTTACGGTAAAACAATTCATTTTGAAAGTTTGCCCATAAGGAAAATGAAACGAAACGTACGTTTTTCTATCACAATTGACTTTCTACAGCAGTACGGTAATTATTTTCATTTTTTTTTCCCTAAATGAAAAAACATGTCGATGCCTTACCAACTACATTGAAAATCTAGCGGAATATTGATGCAAAAATTATATACATTAGCTGTGTTGGATATTCAGATCAAAGTTACCTTATTTATATTAAGAAATTAAGGATGCTTCAGGACTTTAAACCCATAATATATGGAGTATAGGTTCCTCGCAAGAATAATTGGATATAATTATACTAAGTACTCTAACCCCAGTGACTACAGGAATGGATTATGTGGAATTCAAACATATTCTACAGTCATACATGGTGTCATAGGTTCGAGGGTCTCACGTCTTCTAACGCTTACCCTTAAGCATCGCACCTAAATCATAAGAGATAGTACATAGAAATTTACTTGATATATATATTTATTTATATATTTATATAAAGGATTTAAATGACTCACAAGACCCGTCCCCCTTTCTCTCTCTCTAAATAATGTTCTCATTTTATTATAAATTTGGGATAATTGTCATCATATGTTGGTTGCCCACCCCTAAATTATCATGTGCTTCCGTTAGTTTCAATGTACAACTAGTATCATAAGAGGTCATCTTAATTCAAATATGAAGATTTGAGATTATCTTTGTACAAACAATTAAGAGTTGCATCGCCCAGTCTTATTAAGTCTAGCTTCTTTTAGTAGCCTTTGTCCCTTATTTTGTTTGTCATCTCTTTATGGGCGTTTTCCTAATTAGTGAGTTCCGAGTTTCCTCCAGGGATGGTGGAGGAATTTTTTTCTAGCATTAAGTCGATAATATTTTTGTGAAAAATGTGCATGTTTTCGTTGATGTTTGAATCTTCATATATTTTGCTTTACTTTATCATCTTTCTGTATTTGTTTCTTGATGTGATTCCATAAATGAAATTCATATTTTCTAAAAAAAAAAAATTGACCTGGCAGAAATTTACAGGACATAAATTAAATTTATGCAATGATATAAAGATTTTAAATAACTTTTAAAAAGATAGTGCACTTAAAACAATTGTAGACGATTTCTTTGCTCCGCAAAAGCCATCTCCCAGAAAAATGAAATAAAATAAAATAAAAGTTCATGCAATGGAAGCCTCCTTGCATCAATACATGATTAAATTCTACATTTGTCAAAAAGGCATGTAGTCCAAGCCCCATAATGATATTCTGGAGTTCGAATACCTAAGGATATTAATGGGAAGAAAGATTTATTGATACTAATATATAAGTATTTTGATAAATAATGGATAAAGTATAAATTTTGAACATAGAAGGAGATATCTAAACCAACCTGTTATCTCAAGTAAATAGAAAAGCATTTGGTCAATAAGAAGATGTTTAAATTTAGTTAAGCCTATGTGTGTTAAATATTGATTGATTTTAGTGCATTCATCTACTATTTCATAAGCGATAACTAAATCCAATAATTATTGGGAAAATTAAAATAAGGTGAACTATACTTTGAATATATTGTAAAGAGGTTACCGTGATTTTTTTTTCTTTTATAAATACATAATCCGTATTTTTAAAATTTATAAAAATAATTTATAAGTAAACGCATGAAAATCATTTAGTAGTTGATTCTATTACTAAATAATTTAAAGTAATAATAACTAAAAATTATTTAGAAGTACATGAATTAAATAGAAAAAAAAAAGAAAAGAAAATTGAAAACCAAAAGAAGTAACAATAGCAATGGTGGCTATAAAGTTACTTGCTAGCCTATTGCGAACCTTTGGAATGACTAGTAAGTGGTTTAGAGAAGTTAAGGGTTGTGACTTATCACTAAATGTAGATCGTGTGACCTTCAATGGTGGTGGGTGGCTATCACCACCCTGGGGCTTGTGTAAGCTCCATAAGTGGTGAGCAATTGTCCATAACCAAAAAAAAAAAAAAAAAGAAACTTTAAAACTCGACAAATTAAAGTTGTATCATTCACTACATTAGAGGATCAAACGACCCTCTACAATGATGAGTAGTCACCCATTACCTTATGTACACACTCATATTTAATAACTTGCTGACTACCTCAAGGCTAGGGTGGTCAGTAACTACCTTACAAAGGTGCTATGGCACCAATCCCCTTACAATGGTTGTTAACCACCCTCTAAATGAGGGTAACTTTATTTTTTGCACTTTATATTTATACTTTTTGAATTATTTTAATAGATTTTCATTTATTATTTAATTAATTTATCATTTAATATTAATATGTATAAGTAATAATTTGACATATGTCCATATCTACAATTAACACAAAATTAAGTAACATAGGTGACCTTTTGTCCCAAAAGAAAAAAAAGGAAAAACCTCAAATCATCCTTTGCAAAAGCTTGAAAACACATCACTTTTGTGTAATTTACACTAAATGATTTCTTTTAATTTAAATATTTATCATTTTGAAGCACTTGCAGCGTAGGTAAGTCATTCACCAATATTTATCTATCGAATGGGAACTTTTGGTGTCTAACATACATAAAAATACTACAACTACCTATATAGTTTAAAAAAGAAAGAGATGAAAATTATAAATAGGATAATAGAATGAAAGTTATAACATATATGGTGCATGACACTATAACCCTTGATCAATCTTGCCACTTCACATGGCACACATAGGCCAATACAGCAATGTGACTTAACCAATACCAACATGAGATTCGACCCTGATTGTTCTTGTCCTTACACTTGACCACCAACACGACCGTCCTAATACAACTACGTAACTCCATCCTCTCTTACGCAGACACACATATGCAATAGCCCCCATCAACCACCCTCTCTCTTATACAAACGTACGCATGCACCTTATAACCCATACTTAACCCATTCATAATTTTACACCTACCTAATCCTCTTCCTCATTCATATGACCCTAGAATACCCCAACAGCACCTCTTGTGCAGTTCATAGATGCCTTAACCTAACCACATTCTCACACAACCTTACGATGCAAACACAAAGGCCATGACCTCTACACTTGCATGCACAAAACAACACCATTCAAACCATGACCACTAAACCTATGTTAGCTACCACCCAAACTCTCAAAGCCACCACTTTTCCTTGAGGCAAAGTCCCCCAAATGCATTTTTACTAATCCAAGTCACATAAAAGTATGATTTCTTAAGAGAATTATGTAATACCTTACCTTTTAGGTATTTGCTTAAAAATTTTTCTTTATTTTTGGTACTTGAAGAAAATCTAGACTACACCTATCATATATTCATGTAAAAATCCACATTATCAAAACACTTCTTATTTGATGTACAAACAACAATGAAAATATTTTGTGAGGAAGAGCTAAACTTAAAGTATCACAACTGTAAATTCTTATATAATCCATAGCTCCTATTGGAATATCTCTATAATATACAAATTCATTAGAATATCTACACATCAATTTCATAATCTCTTATTGAAGCTTTTGCATATAACTTGACAATCTTTCTATAGAGCTCCTTCCTAGTGCTTCAATCCATTTTTCGATTCACTTTGGCTACATAAGGGTTTTCTCTAACATACCTTCTTATCAATATTCTGACTCACTTTCTACTTTACAGTTTACCTCAAAGGTACTAATCATTTATATTAGATTCTCCTTGCTTCCTTGAAGTGAGATCTTGACTAAGTTCTTTCAAAACTTAAGGATAAGAAAACTTATCCCCTCAACTTACTTTAAACTTAGTGCAAGTGGATAGACAAATAATAATATTTGTAGAATCATATCATAAATACGTAAGCAATTCACCACGTCAGTCACAATACACTTTCACTCAACCAAGCAATGCACATGCAACAAAAATGTGCCATAATAATGCACGTGATATGCATTCGTGTCGATATCCTAGTACAGCCCTAGTAACTCATTTGGTTGGTCGACTTTAATTTGGGCATCTAGATATGACCAAAGTCTAGATGCCTAGCAAACCCAGCCTAATAGTAACCATGGGTTAATAAAAATCTATATGCATAAAAACCAATTTTATATGCCAAGCTATCTATTTTACAAAACTAATCTTTTAGAAGCTAAATTGCTTGCTTAAACCAAAATTCTAGTTTTCAAAATACAACTATGCTAAGTGAAATCCTAGCTTTAGAAAACTTAATAGGTAAGTTATTTTTTCTACCGTCTCATGAATGCATCAATCACATACCCAAGCTCTTACTTTACTCCCTTTACATTTTCATCTCTAAAGACTCATTATCGAGTTCATTTAAGTGAACACCTTAGCAAGCAAGATTAGTACCTAATCTCTCTGTTAAGTTAATATAGAACCAAACACATTAAGTTCAAGCAACACCCATCAACAACATATATTACATCCATGAATCATGAATCAATAAAAAATACATATACCCAGTAGATAAAAAATCATCCTAGTAACTCATTAGACAACATATCATATTCACACATAAGATCCATCACATTAATTTCAGTTACATAAGTTAGGAGTAGATAAAATGTCACAATTAGAGGGGTGGCTAGATCATGGCAGTACCACCATATACCATGAGAAGATCCGAGGCTAGTGGCTTTATTGAACAAAAACCTTTGTCATGCCATACAAGGCATTAACATAACTCTAGCATCCACTGGAGAGACTCGCATAAAGCGATATCAAAGTAAGTAAATTAAGGTCTATCACATAATACTAAATATCAAAGAGTGAGGTAAACAGTTTCCTCTTAATTAAGTCTTATAGACTACAATAAGATACCAGTTGTTTAAGCCATTGCAAACTCATAAGAAAAAGATAAGATAGTACTAGGGAATATAAGCATATCATAAAAGTCCACTCATGCTCTTATCTTCCCTATGGCCATCCCAAAGCTTTTGGTACTAACATCGGGCATCCCTCAGCTTGGCTCTAGCCATAAGTCAAGTTGCAACCATAAATTATAAGGAGGTAAGCAACAACGGCTTAGTAGGTAACCTTCATATTCTACCAACAAACAATTTCAAACAAGTTGTTTAAACATGCATATATAATGCAGGCAAGCATATAAAATGTACACATCATTCATAGCCTGCCGATTACTATGTAAAACATTATTTTATACCTACCGTTGCTTGGGTTAGGGAATATTTAACCGCTTTAAGACCTAGGTCTCTACATCTATCTTCTACGACATATATCATCTTCTCTTGGTATACCCAAAGTAGTAAACATAGCTTAGCTTCAAGTAAAGGATGGCACTCTCTAGAGCTAAGTAGATCCCAAAGGTCGAGGTAAGAGCATGTTGTATAAGTAAGTCACACGAAACAACAATAAAGTATAAAATTTGGATCTAACATGCATGATCTCCTATTCCCTTACATAGTGTTGATGCCCTATATATATAATGCATAAATGTACAATGCATGTTTAGTTCTTATCAAAGTCAAATAATTATTATTTTGGTTCACAGATGACCAATCAATTATATAATAGATACTCCAAGGTGTTACGGCAACAACGAATTCTTGGTTTAAATATATTGTATTTTATCACCGAAGTACAACCAATCTAATCACATGCAAATAACCTGACCCCAAGCATATACAATTTCATATATATATTTAATCAGTGCTCTACACTATAAGCATAAATAAGATAAGCTAGGGGTCAATGTCCTAATTTAGCTGTAGCGTTTAGTAGTGCCAATAATCCTCTTTCAAGTTGATCCCTGGGTCTGTGTCACTTAAAAATTATAATTAAGAATATAAGTATTGTATTATGATCTACTTAGTAAGCTCTTCTCATCCTATAACTCCCAGTTTTATTGTTTTTGTATTTTGCCCATGACTTTCTCGTTTTAAGTCCATCTTTAACTATCTTATAATTTTTTTTTTTAACATTTTCGAGTGTTCTTTCATTTAGTGAGGTCCTTTTTAGGTGTTTGGGTCTGTAAGGCCTTGGTTTAGGTCAATTAAATTCATTAGTCAAAGAGTTATTTTTACTACTTAGGATTTGGGCTTAGGCTTAGTTTTGGCTTTTAGGCTTTACATAACACTTCTTGGGCTTTTATTAAGTATTTTAAGTTGAATTTATTTTCCCAACTTTAGTAACTTTTAGAATGGGATTTAATGTTATTCCAATGAGCACAAATGGGTTCTTTTCACTAGTTTAGGCTTTAGTTAGCTAAGAGGCCTATAGGAGGTGTTTTGTATAGGCTTTACCACTTAATGGGCCTTTTATATTGTAAATAATAAGCCTCTTACTTTTAGTTTCAAGGATGAGCACACTCATTTAAGGCTTGTAGTTTAATTCTTTTAGGGCCTTTTGGGTTAGTTTTACAATTGAGAGCCTTAAGCCTAACTCTACTTGTCGTTTTAGGCCTAAACCTACTAAAAGCCTTAAGTTTAGTCCAATTTCATTAAGGTTCTAGATCTAGTCCTATTTATTAACAAGGCTTTTGACACTACTCTTAAGCTCCTAATTAGTAACTAAGCTTGTTTTGGTTATTAACTCATTACTACCTCACTTAACTTGGTTAATCACTACCTAAATCATACTTAATACTTAATAACCATGTCATTAAGTTAATAAATTAAAATTTATGGACTTTAATATAAGCTATAAGTGGCAACTAAGAAGATGTTTTGGGATTTCTATTACACTTTTTTCATTTATTCCTCATTTTAGTGCTTTTCCTTAATCTAAAACTTGTATTTACATAATGTAAGTTGATTCTTCTACCAAATGAAATTAAAACATGTTAGAATCCACTCTAACAAGTGGCGCCATGTTTATGGAGCAAGGGTCATTGGGTTCGTTTTGATGATCTACAACTAAAACCTACTAACTTACACTACATGTTAATGCTAAGTCTAGTTCATGCATTATTTTAACTCAACCTTTACTATACTACCTTACAACATTAAGATATGCATGTACAAAGGAATGGAAGAGCCTAATATGCAAGAAATTATCATGAATCTTAAATAAAAACAAGAAGAAACTAAACTTAGTTACTTACCAAGGTTTAGTGCATTGGTCTTCCTTTGGGTGTGTTGTGTTGTAAGCTTATGTATATGGGTGTGTATGTGTGTGTGTGTGTGTGTTGGCCAAGAAGAGTGGCGTTTGAGGGAGACATGAAGCTTGGTGGTTGGTGGCGCCAAGGTGGTCGATAGTAAAGTGTTTAAGAGGTAGCCGAGAGTATGATTTGAAGGTAGTTTTGCATTGAATTTTGAGAGTGATTAAGAGGGAGTAAAATGAAAACAAAATAATGTGTGTATGTGTGTATATGTGTGTGTGTGTGTATGAGAGAGAGAGAGAGAGAGAGAGAGAGAGAAAGTGGCCAACATGGGTTTTGTGTAGGGATAGGAGAAAAATTGAAGTAAGTGAGTACATGGTCCCTACTTTGTACCATGTACTCCCTTGTACCCTATCCTCTTTTGCCATATTTTGTCCCTAAAAAGCACAAACCAATAACTAAACACTTTGTCTTATACTCTTAATTATGATTAACTTGTTGTTAATTAAGACATATTGGAGGTGAATTAAGGTTTAGGGTGGAATTAGGGCAATTAAGTACAATTAAGTCTAATCAAGTTTATTAAGCATAATTAAGAAAATTCTATAACTTTGTTACAATTTATTACTTTAATTTAATTAACCTCCATGTTATACGTATATTTCTAGGGTTTCCTTAAGGTTTTAGGTTTGTTTATAGCTATCAATTCATGTATGTGCTTAATATTTTAGTGTATAAGGAGATTAAAGTACTTGTTTATACTTATCAGGTGATTTTTGCTACTTCACTTGGTTTTTCTCAGTACCATAAGGATTTTAGAAAATAGTTAGGGTTCTTCATCATTTTAGAGTTTCTCACATACTAGGGTTTTTAGCATATAATTTGTCACGCCCTGAAGCGGTAGAGTCGTAACAGCCCCACCGTGTAAACCATCTTAAGATAGAAGTTGGCCTTACAACTGCTATCTTAGACCTGATCTACATAAGGCGTCCATGACTAACCCGCTTTGAAGTAAACAGTTTATACTTTAAATAAATCATTTACCTAAGAAAGTGAGAAAATTTATATATATATACACTATAATTCAGTTATTACATTATTCAAAAATGAAAAATTCTAAATAAAACAAGTCTTAGACTTTAAGAATATATTTTTGTTATTCAAATAATTTTCCTCACTCCTCAGGATCTAGCAGTTGCTAGCTTTAGAGTAGTTGTTTGCCGCTTAGTCAGTACCTGCACGACGTCTACAGGGATGTGAGCAACCACAGCTTAGTAAGTTAGGATGGAGGACTTAAAACTATACCATAAACACAACAAGGTTATCAACCAACTTTTAAGTGCAATGCATGTTCAAGCAAATACCATCGCACGATATTGTCCAGCCCCTCGTGAGATTAGAGAAATTACGCCTGCTCTAATCTGGGTTGAAGAGTTGCTATTAATGCAACAGCTCACGACCAAACCTAGGCTTGTGCAATGGAGACCTCGCTCCTCCCACGACTACCTTCGAACCATTGACTTCACCCTCACCGCGACCTCCTCTCCTGTCATTTAGTTCGACTAAGGATGAAGAAGGGACCAATTGTAATCCTGCACTATATCTTTCGAAGGGGTCGGTATTTGGCCGGAGAGTCCTAAGTTCTCCTAATGGGTTGCCATGTAGGTCCGATTATGATTATAGGTCGTATATTTGATTATGTCCAATTTAGGGTGATCAATCATTTCATACAAACTATACAATACAAGCTAGGACAACAGACAAAATCATAGCATCATTCATAATCAAGCACATACACACATCCAACTATCTAACAAGCATAACCAAGCATAATCTTAAGCCTCCAAAATACAGCAACGTATTAATCTTAACTTACCTCGACTCCTCGCTCACTTACTCGAGGTCCGACTTGCTCAAGCCATTGCCAATCATCCCTATAACACAAACGTGGTTTCAGTTTTTTCATATAACTATTATAGGTTCATTTTATCCTATAACGCTTATTGTTATGTGTTGTTTAGGGTTTAATATGCCTAATTATCTAGGTCTTAAATCTTTTACAATTATTCTAGGTTTAGGGTTAAGTTCGAGTTCGGTTTCCGCATCGATTTCTAAATTAGATTCTAATTCGATTTCTAAGTATTGTTTTATACATTCGTTTCAATCCTAGAAATTCGTTTTAACCCATAATGTGAAATTAATCACATTACTTTCCGATTTCCTAAATATCATCATTACCCCTAGTCAATATTTCATTTCACCCGGTACACTTAAATCCGTATTAGTGTACCAAATTCACTCCTAATGTGAGAAATTTTTACATTTTTTATATAATTACATAAATTCAAGTCTTCTATTAGTTTTAATATATCCCTATTATTTATACAATATCAATTTTTATCCTAATATTTTTTATTTATTATATTTCCAAGAATTACATATTATGCATTATTACCTATTATGTATATAATACACTTCTAATATTTCTATCACTCTAATTACCATCTCTAAACATCAATTATCATTTCAAAGTGTCTAAATTCATCCTAAATCAGATTTTACACCTAATTACCCTAATTTACAAAATTAACTTAAAATGTACTATTTTTTCATATTACTTATTTACTACATAATTAACCTAATAATTACATCTAATACCCTAAATGCTACAAGTATCATACTCCATCATATTTCAACATCCTAAAACATATACTTATTCACTAAATCAATAATTAACCCTTTAATTACTTTATTAACCTTAAATTACCCATTTTATGCTTCATTTTAGGGCCTAAAAATTATCTAAAATTTTTTAAAATTAATTTTTGAAAACGGGCTTTATAGCACTATTATATATCATCTAAGTAATCTACACAAAAATTTTGGGTTCAAAACTACACTCCTAAGGTCATTTATTTCTAAACCAAAACATGTTCGGTTTTGCATGATTTCTTAAGGATCCCATATCACGAGACATATTTTCATCAAACTAATATTTTTCCTAAAAAATACATACAAAAATATTTCAGAAGAACAAGTTTTATAATTTTATAAGAATATTTACTATTTTTTCAAAATTACACAAAATTAAGCTAGAAATCGAACTTACCGATTTAGGTGGCTCCGGCCACCGTCGATAGCCATGGTGTGTCGGCCCACCTGGGCGTTGCCACCACCGTATGGTGGTAGTAGCCGTCCACTCTCAGCTGCCCGTCGGGTCTGGGTTCTCCTTTGTGACCCTAACTACACAGTTTTCTTTTTCTTTTTTTTTTCTCTTAATTTTCGCCTCTCCCTAATTTTCTCTGATTTCTAACTATCCAAATGAGTTTCTAAATTTTTCTTACTATTTATAGGGCTTTAGGGAATTTATTGTGCATTAAATTGGATAAGATAATTGTCTTATCCCTTAATTTTTGGTTTTTGTGTTGTCTTAATTTAATTGGTCGATTTTTTTCTTATTTTTCCCAGCTGCCACGACCTATATCTGGATCATTCCTTATTTTTCCTGATTTTTATTTATTTTTCCTTAATTAATCATGAATTTTCTTTAATTATTTAGTATGATTTTAGCATATTACGCGTATTTTAAGTAATTACGCGTATTTCTACATACATGTAAATTCATATATAGTACAAATAAATATTCCTAAATATTATTTAGGTTATTTTATGATTTTTAGTATACATATAATTTATCTCGAGCAATTCATTAATTATCGGAATGCATTTTATGTATTTTCGATAAATAACGAGTTATATACTTAAAATTTAGAATTTTTATATTCTTTTATTTTATTACTTATTTTCTTAAATTTAAACTTACGGGATCATTTTCTTAATATTTCTAGCTTTACATAATTTAGGCTCGATCGGGTCTTTCAACCGATTGAAACCTCAAATTGCTAGTTTTGGGGCTTACATAATTAAGGTTTTAGGGTCAAACTTACTTTAGGATTTTTTAACTTATTTAGTGTTTTTGACTTAATATTTAGGGTTAGATTATCTCATTTAGGGTTTTGATTATTATATTTCTATAAGGCTCTAAGGATAATTCATTGATTCTCTCTCTTACTTGACTTCTTACTGAGCATAAAACCCGCAGGGTTTACATCTTCCTCCCATCCCCCTAAAAAATTGTTTTTTCCTTAAAACTTACATAACTTAACTATCAGCTCAAGCAGTGCTAAGTACTTACATCTCACTTCCTCTTCAGCTTCCCAAGTGGCTTTTTCCTCCTTCTCATGGTTCTTCCATAGTACCTTAGCATTTTGAATTTCTTTAGTCCTCAACTTTTGCGTTTTCCAGTCCAACATTCGAACAAGATGTTCTTCATAAGTGAAACTTTCCTTCAATTGGACTGGTTCCATTTCCACTACTTTGTCTAGGTCAAAAAATGCTTGTCAAGGACTAATACATGAAATATATTGTGCAATTCAGACAAATTTGGAGGTAAAGCTAGTTAGTAGGCCAAATTCTCAACTCCTTCCAATACTTAAAAAGGTCCAATGTATCAAGGGCCTAACTTCCCTTGTGTCCTTGCCTAGTATATAATCTTTATCGGCCTTACCTTGAGATATACATGGTCACCAACTTGAAACTTTACTTCCTATCTCTTTAAATCTACCTAACTCTTCTATTGATCTTAGGCTTCTTTAATTTTTTGCTTAATGATGACCACTTTCTCTATAGTTTCTTATACCAAGTCGGGTCCTAAGGCTAACTTCTCGATGTCATCCCAAAATAGAGGAATTATATACTTTCTCCTGTATAAATCTTCATAGGGCAGTATTTGAATGTTCAAATGGAAGCTGTTGTTATAGGTAAACTCAACAAGTGGCAAATGTATGTCTTAACCTCTCTTAAATTCTATGGCATAAGCCTCAGCATGTCTTCTAAGGTTTGAATAGTTCTTTTCAACTGTTCATCTGACTGTAGGTGGTAAGCTATGTTGGAATTCAACCGTATATCTTAATATTTATGTAAGCTTCTCCAAAACTTGGATACAAATTTTAGATCTCTATTTGATATTGTACTTATAGGAATGTCATAAAGTCTTGCAATCTCTTTCACATAGATTCTTGCTAACTTCTCTAGGGGGTAAGTCATGTTGATGGGCAAGAAATGCGCAAACTTGGTAAGTTTATCTACAACTACCCAAATCACATCAAACCCTCCCTATGTCCATGGCAATCCTCTTACAAAGTCCATTGTAATCTACTTCCACTTCCATTCAAGAATAGGCAATAGTTGTAGCGATCCACTCAGTCTCTAGTGCTCCACTTTGACTCTTTGGCAAGTTTCACACTATTACACATACTATGCTATGTCTTCTTCCATGCCATTCCACCAAAAATTCTTTTTAAGGTCTTCATACATTTTTGTCCCTCTAAGGTATACTAAATAGCTTGAATAATAGGCTTTACTCAAAATCTCCTTCTTAAGAGGTATACTCTCCAGTATACATGACCTGCCTTTCATACGAATTGCTCCATTCTCATTGATATTGAAGTCTAAGTACTTAACACTTGCCATTTCCTCTTTTACTACTATCAAAGCTAGAGCATCTTGTCAGGCTTCTCGGATCCTTTCCATTATGGTGGGTTCAATGACCAAAGTTGATAACTTTACATTTTCTTCAGCATATGCAAATTCTATATTCAGTCTTTTAAATTCCTTGATCAATTTACTTTACTCGAGGAGAAGTGAGGCAACTTTTGCATGATTCTTGCTACACAAAGCATCCGCTATTGCATTCACTCAACTTGGACAGTAGTTGATTCCAAGATCAGTCCTTAATCAACATGAGCCATCTCCTTTGCCTCATGTTCAATTCATTTTAAGTGAAGAGATATTCAAGGCTCCTTTAGTTAGTGTAAATTTCCATCTCTGCCATACAAATAGTATCTCTAAATTTTCAAAGCAAAAACTGCTATTACCAATTCTAGATCATGAGTAGGATAATTTTGCTTACACAGTCTCAATTGTCTGGATGCATATGCTACAACTCTCCTACATTGCATCAATATATAGCCAAGTTGATTTTTGAAGGCACCACTATACACCATGAAGAGCTCTTTCGTGTTAGGTAAAACCAAAAGCGATGCAAACACCAACCTATGCTTCAACTTTTGGAAACTCTGTTTTCTCTTGTTTGTCTATTCATACTTCATGTGCTTTTGAGTTAATTGGGTAAGGGGTCATGTTATAGTAGAGAAATCCTTGACAAACTTTCTATAGTACCCTGTAAGACCAAAGAAACTACGAACCTCAATAACTATCTCCTACCTCTTCTAATCAACTATGGCCTTAATCTTTTTTTGATCCACTTTAATCCCATCACCACATATAATATGCCTAAGGAAGGAAATTTCTTTCAACCAAAAGTCATACTTAGATAGCTTGTCATGAAGTCGATGTTCTCTCAATGTCTGTAATATTATTCTCAAGTGTTCCTCGTGCTGTTTAGATGAAACTGAGTAAACTAAGATATCATCAATAAAAACAATAACATACTTGTCCAATAAAGCACTAAATGTACAGTTCATAAAGTCCATAAATTCAACTAGTGCATTTTTCAATTCAAACAACATCACTAGAAATTCATAATGATCATACCGTATTCTGAAAGTTGTCTTGGGAGCATCTTTTGGCTTAATCCTGAGCTAATGGTATCTTAATTCAAATCAATCCAGGAAAAGACTCTGGCTCCTTTCAATTGATCAAATAAGTTGTCTAACTGGGATAGTGAATACTTGATTGTCACTTTATTCAAATCCTAGTAATCTATGTACAACCTCATGGAACCATCTTTCATCTTAACAAATAACATCGGTGCTCCCCATAGAGACATGCTCAATCTAATGAAGCCCTGATCCAATATTTCTTGCAACTATTTCTTTAACTGTTTGAGTTCTACTAGAGCCATCCTATATGGTGCCTTTAAGATAGGCTCTACTCCTAACAACAAATCAATGACAAAATCAATCACCCCCTTAAGTGGCAAACCTGGAGGTTTATTAGGGAAAACATCAAGAAACTCATTTACTATAGGAATTTCCTTAATTCATGGCCTCTCTTTTTCCATCTTAGTTGCATTTAACCCTGCTTCTACCTACTACTGAAGACTTTAATTTGAAATTACCTTGATCCAATACACTTCCTTCAACTTGTCTAGGATTGATTCTCCTTTGAAAACGACCTTAGTACCATCTTGTATATCAAATTCCACTTCTTTACTTTGACAATTCACCTTGGCATTCACAATGGTCATCCAACTTATGCCCAAGATGGCTTCATACTTGCTCATCTCAAGTACTATCATGTGGGCTTAGGAGTCGTTGTCTTAAATCTTTAGAAGGTAATTTCTTACCACTTCTCAAGTCACTACTTTACTTCTCATAGGTGGCCTGACCCCTATACTAGACTCTATGGTTATTACTTGTAATCTAGCTTTCTCAACAACCTTAGGTATGATAAAAGAGTGAATTGCTCCCGTATCAAACAATATGGATATTCCTTGAACTAATTCACAATTTTCATCTTTTCAACTTTTTAGGTAAAGGATATTTGTTTATTCTACATTCACTTTTTCATAGTCTTTCATACTCTATTAAGGGTTACAAAACCAAAAAGAATAAAAAATGAAGGGTAAATTTACATATTTGCAACAAGTCATATATCAACAACATCTCCTTCCTCAAATTCTATAACAGCCTCATCATCTCCATCCTTGGCATAATCCTATTCACCTTCCAAGTTATAAACTCTAGCATGTGTAGGTATACCTATCCTAGCTTGTGCTAGTCCTAGTTGACCTATTTATCTTTGGGTTATTGGGTGACCTGGTAGTGCCATGGAGTGAGCTAGTTAGATGCCCTATTTAGTCTTCCTTTATAGACAATTAAGGGGTAATTTGCCTCGTTTGCTTACACACAAAACAAGTCGTACTAGCTTTCTTGGGACATTCAGTTATGCAATGGTTGCCATCTCCATAAAGGAAACAACTATGCTGAAGTTGGGGGGCATTCTCTTAGGTAATGTATTCCCTTACATTTCCAACATCTCACTATACCTATACTTAGAGCAACTGGTCTCAGTTGTTGACTGTGAATCTACATAATCTTTTTCCCTTTCTTAGAAAAACTGAGTCCTTCAAAGGGTCTCTTTTTGAATACATTCACCTTATGCCTCTTACTATTATCTTTAGAATCCTTATCACTCTTAACAGTTCTTACCACCTTAACTACTTCTCTGAAATCCCTGTATTGTAAACTTAGGGTCTCGGGAAAATAATTTGATATAAACTCTCTCTAGAATACTTTCTATGTAATTAGACCTTTGACTGTCCTCCTTTAGGCTTCCCACCAAGTCCTGGAATAAAGCCTTAGCATATAGATACCATAGGTAATCCTTAAGTGGTGCAAAACCTCAAAAGTATGCTCAATCTTCATGAGCTAATCCTCAACTTCCTTGGGGTATCCTGCAACCCCTACAAAATACTTAATGCACTTGATAAAATCTGGTATCATGGACCTCTAAGGCTTAAGGTCTGGGGGTATTGCAAGGGCTAAATGCACTTTTGCAACAAGAGGTGGCAACGGTGGTGGCATCGGTATCTCCTTAACTAGTATAGGAGGTGAAACCTAAGCTATAGGTGTCTTATCTTTCTCATGGAAAGCCCTCTGCATCTCCTGTACTACAGCTAGTACCTCTTCTATATGGTCTCTTCATAAAACGCATATTGGTGGATCTTTAGGATGATCCATTAGATGATGCTCTAAGGGATTACGGTTTAGTGGGGGTCTCCTCTGGCCTCTCCAGTACCTAATGTTAGAAACATTTTAGGTGAGCTCATAGTAGCGAAAGTTTCAATCCGACCAATAAGATAAAGTAATACAAATCATAGACACATTGAACAAAATAAAGATCTTCCTTTTTCATTAATTTTAGTTAAGCATAAGGTTACACCAACAAAAGTGGTCACTTTTGAAGAGTAAAACTCCACCAATACTACATCTAAGTAGACAAGAGTTTAGTAATAAGTTCCTAACATTATAGTAATATGACTCAAAACACATGCTCATGATAAGTACATCCAAAACATGGAAACCTCGACTACAACAATCTAGCCACTACATCAATAGACCGGTAGTCAAACCAAAGCTAACAATCTTGTCATCCTCCAAGTCATTGAATCCTGTAAAACTAGAGTCGCTAGAATTGTCTCCTTTCGAATCCATACTAGAAAATTAGAAGGTTCATGGTACTCGTCTAACTCTAACCAATCGTCCTCCTTTAGATCTTGTATTGAAAGTAGTAGAGGCTTAAGCACTGGTCCATCTACATATATCTTTACTTAATCGTCTCCTAGCTCCATCAAGTGGGCTAGATCAACAACCGGCACAATAAGGGGCATAAGCTCAAGTAGATCCTCCTCCGAAGGTAGGTTTTGCCTGATTAGGTTAACCTCTATGGGAGCTAGAATTAGAGTCTCAGGAACCTGCTCTTCCTGTTGGTTATCCTCATCAACGGATGAAGGTAGAAGCTTGTAGTCTAACTCCATCTCCTCCCAAAGAGCATCTACAGCCTACTTAATGTTAATCTCCAATAGGATTGAATGATCACCTTGATGGTCCTTAGCAAAAGCAAACCCATGTCTAATCGATCTCCATACACCAAAAGTAGGTGCCAATGGTCGATAGTCATTATAAACCAAGAATGTAACTCTGGTGGCTATCCCAAATATCTCACTAACTAGGACTTGTGCTCAAGTACATGGATAAGCTTGGTGTTAGTATAGATTGGGCGTTGACATCCATGAGTAACTCTTTATGTCTAAACCTTTAGTGATCCATCAATTTTCTCCTCCACCAAGACAACACTATGCTCATGCTATAAGGCTCAATGATTAAAGCAAAGTCCTCACATAGTAGTTAGAGGCAACAACAATAGTCCAAGAGAGTATCTCCTTCCTTTATGTAGAACTTGTGCCATTACTCCAAAAGAGTCTAGAAACTAAAACACAAAAAATTCTTAATTTTAGGGTTTCATTCTTTTTTTTTTTTGTATAATAAAATTCATTTTGTATCTCCTAACCTAGTCCTATTATGTTTAGGATAAATTTTTATTCCTTTTTTACTTAATGCTCTGATACCACCTTAATACTATCATAACCCGAGAGGCAGCTAGATTATGGTAGTACAACTATGTACCATGACAAGATCGAAGGCTAACACCACTACTAGTCAAGAGCCTTTATCATACCATACAAAGCATCAATACAACTCTAGCATCTACTGGAGAGACTAGCATAAAGAAATATCTAAGCAAATAAATTAAGGTACATCATATAATACTAAATATCATAGAGAGTGAGGTAAACAATTTCCCTTAATTAAGTCTTATAAGCCATAATAAGCTATTAGAAGTCTAAGCTATTGCAAACTCTTAAGAAAAATATAAGATAATACTACAAAGTCCAAACATATCATAAAAGTCCACCAGTGCTCTTATCTCCCCTTTAGCTATCCTAAAGCTTTTAGTACTAACCTCAGGCATCTCTTAACTCAACTATAGCTATAAGTCAAGCTGCAACAATAAACTATAAAAGGGTAAGTAACAACAGTTTAATGGGTAACCTTCCTATCCTATTAGTAAACGAGTTTAAACAAGTTGTTCAAACATGCATATGTAATATAGGTAAGCATATGAAAGGTACGCATCATACACATCCTATCGGCAACTATGTAAAGCATGGTTTTATACTTATTGTTATTTAGGTTAAAAAGTATTTAGGCAAGTCAAGACCTAGGTCTCTATGTCCATTGTCCATGACATATATTATCTTCTTTTAGTAGACACGGCTCAGCCTTAAGTAAAGAGTGGCAATCCCCAGGGCCAACTAGATCCTAAAGGTCAAGGCAAGATCATATTGTACGAGTATGTCGCATGAAACAACAATAACACAGTATAAAATACAAATCCAACATACATGATCTCCCGCTTCCCTGCGTAGTGCCGACGTCCTATATATATAATGCATAAACGTGCAATGTATGTGTGATTCTTATTAAAGTCAAACAATCGTTATTCCTATTCACAGGTGACCAATTAATTATATAACAAACACTTTAAGGTGCTACATACTAATGCAACAACCAATTCTTAGTTCAAATATGTTATTGCATTTTATCATGCAAGTACAACCAATCCAAACACATGCAAATAACCTAGCCCCTAGCATATACAATTTTATATATGAAATTAATTAGTGCTCTACACTATAAGTACAAACAAAATAATATAGGGGTCAGTATACTCACTTAGCCATAATATTTAGTAATGCCAATAATCCTCAGCTAAGTTGATCCTTGCATCTAAGACGCCTAAAAATTATAATTAAGAGTATAAGCATTGTATTCTAATCTACTTAGTTAGCTCTTCTTGTCCTAAAACTCCTGTTTTTACTATTTTCGTATTTTGACCATAACTTTCTCATTTTAAGTCCGTCTTTTACTATCTTATAATTGTTTTTCATCATTTTCAAGTTTTTTTTTATTTGGTGAGGTCTTTTTTAGGTGTTTAGGCCTATAAGGTCTTGGTTTAGGTTAATTAAATTCATCGATCAAAGGGTTATTTTGACTATCTTAGGATTTGGGCTTACTCTTGAGCTTTGGGCTTAGTTTTAGGCTTTAGGCCTTACATGACTTCTTAGGCTTTTTTTTAAGTATTTTAAGTTGAATTTTTTGCCAACTTTAGTAGCTTTTAAATTGGGATTTAATGTTATTTTAATGAGCTTAAATGGGCTCTTTCCACTAATTTAGGGCCTTAGTTGGTTAGGAGGCTTATAGGTGGTGTCTTGTATGGCCTTTTATATTGCAAATAATGAGCCTCTTACTTTTTGTTTCAAATTTGGTCACACTCATTTAGTGCCTATACTTTAATTTTTTTAGGGTCTTTTAAGCTAATTTTACAATTAAGAGCCTTAAGCCTAACTCTACTTATCATTTTGGGCCTAAACCCACTAGAGGCCTAAAGTTTAGTCCAATTTCATTAAGATTTCAAATCTGGTCACATTCATTAATAAGGCTTTTAAAGCTCTTAATTAGTAACTAAGCTTGTTTAGGTCATTAACTCACTACACCCTACTTAACTTGGTTAATCACTACCTAAATCATACTTGACACTAAATAATCATGTTTTTAAGTTAATAAATCAAAATTTATAGACTTTAATACAAGCTAAAAGTGGTGACTAAGAAGATGTTTTGTGATTTATACTACACTTTTTCATCTATTCTTCATTTCCTTAATCTGAAACATGTATTTACATATTGTAAGTTGATTCTTCTACTAAATGAAATGAAAACAAGTTGGAACACATAGCATGCTTACAGAACAAGGGTTATTAGGCTCCTTTTGATGATATATCACTAAAACCTACTAACTACTAATTCACACTACATGTTGATGCTATTACCTAAATCATTAAGTCTAGTTCATGCATTATTTTAACTCAACCTTCATTATACTACCTTAAAACACTAGGATATGCATGTACATAGGAATGGAAGAGCCTAAAATGCAAGAAACTATTATGAATCCTAAAGAAAAACAAGAAGAAACTAAACTTAGTCACTTACTAGAGTTCAGTATGCTGGTCCTCCTTTGCGTATGTTGTGTTGTAAGCTTTTGTATGTGTGTATGTGTTAGCTAAGAAGAGCAACGTATGAGGGAGGCTTGAAGCTTGGTGGCAGCATGATTGGTGGTATGGTAGTAGTGCCAAGGTGGTTGCCAATGAAGTGTATAGGGAGTAGCCGAGAGTATGATTTAAGGGTGGTTTTGGAATGGGTTTTTAAGGGAGTTTTATGAGTAATTTGTGAGTGAATTGAGAGTGAGTAAAATGAAAACAAAATGAGAGCATGTGTGTGGGAGAGTGGCTAGCATGAGGTGTTTGTTGGGAAGGGGGACAAACTGGAGCATGTGGTGTATGGTCCCCCCTTTGTATTATGTACTCCCTAATACCCTATCATCTTTTTGGCATATTTTGTCCCCAAAAAGTATAACACAATAACTAATCCCTTTGTCTTATACTCCTAATTATGATTAACTTATTGTTAACTAAGATGTAATGGAGGTTAAATAGGGTTTATGGTGTAATTAGGGCAATCAAGTACAATTGAGTCTAATCAAGTTTATTAAGTGTAATTAAGGAAATTCTATGACTTTGTTACATTTTATTACTTTCATTTAATTGATCTCCATGTTATACATGTACTCCTAAGGTTTCTTTAGGGTTTTGGGTTCGTTTGCGGTAATCAATTTGGGTACACATTTAGTTATTTAGGGTTTTCAAAGATCAAAGTACTTATTTATACTTAACAAGTGATTTTTTCTACTTGACTTAGTTTTTCTCAATTCCCTAAGGTTTTCCAAAAATAGTTAGGTGATGCTAAGCAAGTGCACCTATCAAATTGTGGTAATCAGATAAAGTCCAAATGTCGTTCTCTCCGAGACTTTGACTACTAATACTCGCTAGATTACTATTATCTAACCTATAAATTCGAGTTTAAGAAACTTAAAGATTCTAAATTAAATTGCAGTAACTACTAAATTAACAAAATAATTAATGAACGTTAAAGAACTTAAATAAGAAAACAATAAAAGTATAAATTAATTCAATATTCGAAATTGAATCTAGACCTTTGTTTCCTTAAATCTAACATGTGATTTTCCTTAAAGATAATCTATTTCTTTATTTAATATTTCTTGATCAGGAGAATTCTCTATTAAAGTTAATCACTTTCTTAAGTCAATTAACGGTAATCTTAAAATCATCTATTAGAATCTCTACTCAACAGCACGACCTAAGATCACATTATTGCATAAGGAATTCTCTACAAGATAAATCAAGATTCTTAAAAGATCTTGCAAATCATCTCTATTCTTGCAATAATCTCTATTAACTATGCCTAAATCTAATCTTATAAGAAATCTCTTGATTCTCTTATATGTTATCAAAGTTTAGATCACTACGGGCGGAATAACAATCTAAAGAATTAATTATACATAGTTAAATCAAGAAAGAAAATAGAGAATCAATTAGATTTAATAAAAATCCGTGTCATACGAATAGATCTAGTATCTATAAGACCTAGATACTAAAGATCTACACTCTACACATCATAAAGTAATAATCTTGAATCGAAGAATAAATAATTATAAAAGAGTAAATCATGAAATTTAAGAAAAATTGAATCTTGAAGTCTTGATGCCCTTTACTCTCTTGAGTGTTCTTGTCTTGAAAAGCTCACTAAAAGTCCTCTCCAAAAAACCCTAAAGAAGCTTTATACATGAAACACAAAAATAAAGCCCACTATGAATGACACGACTGGGGATACCATTATGTCTCCTGGTCTTATAACTCATTACCAAAATTTCTTCATAGCTTCTCTTTTTTATCAAAACTAAAAATGACACATTCAGGATACGGTCATGTCCTTTGGTCGTATAATTGACTGTGATTATTGAAAACTTGCTCCAAAATTGTCTACAAACGATACAATCATGTTGTTCAAGTGTATCGATCTTCAAACCTTTATAACTTACTCATTTTAACTCCAAATTAAGTTAAACTTATTTTTGTCTTCTCATTTCTTACATAAATCGTTTCAAAACTTATAAAATAAAATTTTACTCAATTAACTATCATTTTCTAAAAATAAACTCAAATTTCAAAACGAAAAATCACCAAATAAAATATAACCAATTTAAAGCTTATCATTAAAGCTTCTTTATCATTTTAGAGTTTCTCATGTATTAGCATTTCTAGGGTTTTAGGCATATTATTAGGGTTTTAGGGTCAAACTTACTCTAAGGTTTCCTAACTTCATATTTAGGATTTTTAACTTAATGTTTAGGGTTTTATTACCTTATTTAGGGTTTTGATTATTATATTTCTATAGGATTCTAAGGATTATCCATTGGCTCTCTCTCTTGCTTGACTTTTTACTAAGCTTAAACCCGTGGGTTTTACATAAATGTACTCTAGAATACAAACAATCCACTTACTAAGGCCATTTAGTGATTTCCCTCAAAAGTTCATCCTTACACCTAGGGCTCATCTTGGCCCGTTTTACCTAAGCAAAGATGTACAGCATCTAGAGTCAATATATATCAAGTATATGCTAAAGTACTAACTTACTTATACTTGAGGTCTAGGTCTTTATATTATTTTTTTTATTAAGACATCTTTGGTCTCAAATACATTTTGACCCATTTTTTGACCTAGTTTTTTACTATCCCTTATACATAAGGTCCTTCTAACATACTTTCTGATATGGTCTCTAACTCCTTTAACATTATATATATATTATTGTATTTCCTTTTCCTACTGCACTATTTTGATTCTAGTATATAAAACTTTAATAAAACACTTGTTTAACATCCAATTCGCTCTAATATCATTAATATACCAATTAAATTAACTATTTCGCTAACCATACCTAAAGAGCATAGAAAATTACTATAGAAACACATATACATATCCAAAAATTGATCAATCCCTACATCATTAATTGAGATACATCTTGCACATAAACTATTTTACATTCCTTGCTGTTATACATTCTGATTTACATTTTGACTTACTTCTAACTTGCACCCAACATTCTTTAAATCATCCAATCAATTACCTCTAGCATCTATATCCTTGTTTCCTCACTTCATCACTCTGACCCAACACTTCAAATCTCACATATAGCTGTATATTGGCACTTGGTACCCAAATTACTTAATTAAACACTTTCTTCAAGAATTTCCAATACATATGCAAAGTGGATGAAAAATACCTGAAAGTTCAACTTCTAAATTTCTCAAAACTCTTTTCATGAAATCAAAACAGACACTTAGGAGTGATTGAACAAGAATTTTGAGATCAAAATAAGATCATTCAAGCTTTTGAAAATTGAAATAATTTTTTTTTTTTGAAAAATCTAGTTGCATTTTTGGATTCCACATGAAAAATTACTTTGGATAACCAAAAACCATAATTTTTAAAGCTTATTTGCTATTTTTAGAAAATGAAAATCAAAATTAAGCCAAATCGAAACTCACCACCACTTAAAACTCTAGCTACCATCTAGGGGTAGGGGTGTTTCGGCCCAATTTGGTGACACCTCCTCTATCTCTAGATGATTTGGATTACTCCTAACTGGTGGCTAACCTAAGGAACTCAAATTCCACCTAATTTTGCCCTATTTCTTCTTAATTTTTGCAAAATCCTTATTCACACTTCTAAAGCTTCCCTATATTTTTTCCTAAATCCTAAATTATGTAAACTCAATTCTAGAATCAACTTTGTGATTTTATGGCCTTCTTGAGATGGTGAATTCTCCAAAGCTAAATATTAGCTTTGCTCTTTCTTTTTTTTATATTTTTTTATCACTTATGAAGTGTTCCTATCCCCTACAACATGGTGCCATGCCTTTTCCTTGATTAAGAAGGATCTTACAGTTGTCCCATTGCAAACCCTAACTTATTTAACTTAATTATAATATAACATTACTTTAGGTATATTATATAACGCATAATTATTTTCCTATTTCAAGTATAAACTTATATACAAGATGTAAGCCCTCTAGGTAATGATCCAAGTAGTCGAAATGTTCTTTAAATATTCCTAAGGATTAATCAAAGTAAGAATCTAGCTAAATATAAAAGTCGTCCTCATACTAATTGACTTCTCGATTATAATCAAACATAAGAACTATAGAACTTAATGTTAAACCTAAAATCTACCTAAAACCTTAAACCTTAAACCTTAAAACATGGTGAGAACTCCTAAACTTATTGAAACCCTAAATGAAAGGTCGAAAACTTTAGTACTAAATCAAATACTTAAAAACCCCATATCAAGAGCCCTAAACCTAACCAAGCTTAAACCAACCTTAAGATACTTATCACCGACCTTAAAATTAACTTGATGAATGGACAAATTAAGAACTAAACTCCAACTTCGTCACTTAAATAAAACAACTAAGTCTTGATATTTCAAGGGTGGAATTGAGAGCCACACGTAAGGGTTAGAACTGACCATACCCCATTTACTTTCCCTCCCAATTTAATTTCAAACAAACTAAACTTAACTTGTAAACTGTTATGCCCTAAACCAAAGAGTCATAATAGTTCTACTGTACAAAACAACCTATACTAGAAGCTAGCCGCCTTAGTTGCTAACATAGGTATATAGCCTATACAAGGTGTTCACCACTCTATCACTTGGAAGCACCCATTCAATACCTAGTAAGAATTAACCAATGGTTTAACCTTTAAAAATAAATTCTAAAAAAATAATTTTTTTTACAATGAAAATTTCACTAAAATCTACAAGCTTGTAGAGTGTAGAATAAATTTCATGGATTGAAAACTAAGCGCCAACTAAGGAGACCTTATTAGTTTTCTTATAAGCCAGTACAATTGATATGCTGAATAGAAATCCAGTTAGGTAAATCTCGAATCTCACTCCCCGATTTCATTTTTTGGCCTTCTGGTAAGTCTACTAGGGATACCTGCAAAACAACTATAGGGGAATGAGTGACAACTTGCTCAATAAGTGAGATAGAGACAGTAGCACATATTTGATACGAAGTAATCAGGGTTATCCAGCAAGTTTAATTAGATGTAATGCATGATCAAGCAAGTTTAGTTAGATGTAATGTATGATCAAGCAAATGCCATTGCACGATGTTAATCGGTTGTCATAAGATCAAAGAAATTGTTCCCGTTCTAATTCGGGTTCCGAGAAGTTTAACATCGTATACTCATAAATCTAGTCACCAAACCAAGGCTTGTATAATGAAGAACATGCTCCTCCCAAAACTACCTTCGAATCATCGATCCTAATCTAGCTGTGACCTCCTCTCTTGTTAGTTAGTTTGACTTAGGGTGGGAAGAGGACCATTTTTGCTATCCTCAATGAAGGCGTCCGTGTTTAGCCCACACTTCCTAGTCGTTTCCCTTAATGTGTTACAATATAAGTCTGATTAATAGTTAAGCTAAGTTTATGTTAGATTACTTTTAGAGTGATCAAGTAAATTCAAACAGCTCAATGCATTGTAATATCATGAAGTAATCAACACATCAATCCAATAATCAAATAGCACAACAATATTCAAGCACATATGCTGCATACATACAAGCAACTAACTTACAACCGCAAACAAAACATATACTAAGGTCTCCAAGTGTTCTTAACAATACTTCAAAGTGTGATGAAAGACTGATCCCACTTACCTAAATATTGATGCTCATTCTCTTCGTGTGTCATTCTCATCTCGTCTTTCTTTATTATCCTTAACATTTAATATAACATCTTTAGTTTATGTCCATTATATAACATATGTGTTCATTATGGACATTTAAGTATATTTCCGATTGTGTTAGATAATCTTTTCTAAGGTGTTTATTAAATATTAATTAAAATAGGATACCTTCTGATACAAGTTTTAACTTGATATAAATTACTACTCAGCAGTTTCTTGTCTAGGTTCTGACTTTAATAAATTCTTAGAAGTGATAGATAGGTGACTTTCTAATCTACTCTTCGACTCCCAATGGTCCGATACTTTGTATCAATCATCTTTGATTCCCAGTTGCTCTTATATTTTTTTATCATCTTCCGTTAAACTACTTTCTAACTAAGTTTCTGACTTGCGTTTCGACCTAATCTTTGTGGTATGTCTATTGTCCGAGTAGCCTTTTACTCATGTTTTGACTTTGATATAGGTATAGGATCCATATACAAATCACTAGCTAATCCATCGTCGAACTCTTAGAATAGTCAAGATTATTACATACCAGACTACATTCTAACCTAATTTTTGATGAAGTTTATAACCCGTCATTCTAAATTAAATTCTCATTTAGAAAGTTTCCAACTTACATTTTACTTTATAGAAATAATGTAGAGTCCAAGGATAGCCTCTTAATAATTCAGGTCAAATTTCTAGTGTATTCACCATGCTCACATCAAGTTACATTTTGACACACCTTCTAACTTACCTTCTAACATGCACCAATTATATTTTGAATGCACAAATGACATAATTCTAGCATCCACATCCCCGTTTCCTTACTCCAACATTCTAACTCATCACTCAAACCCTCAAATACAGCTATAAACCAGTACATGATGACCCAATTATTAAATCAAACACCTATTTTAGGAAATTTTAGCCACATGCATATTAGATAAGAAAAAGCCTAAAATTCAAATTTTGAATTTTTGAAAACTCTTTTCATGGAATCAAATTAGGCATATTAAAATGTTTATACATAAATTTTGGGATCAAAATAAGATCATTTAGGCTACTAAAAATTAGAATTTCGATTCGTTTTTTATCTAATTTCTTAACAAACACATGTTTTAACTTAGAATTTGAAGAATCTGGTTGCATTTTTGGATTCCACATAAAAAATTACGAAGGGAAACCAAAAATTATAATTTTTAAAGTTCATTTACTATTTTTAGAAAAATAAAATAAAAAATAGCCAAAATCAAAACTTACCTCTACTTGCAACTCTGGCAACCATCTAGGGATAGGGGTTTGTCTTCCTAAGTTGGTGTTATATCTACTGTTTTTAGGTGGTTTGGTTCACTCCCAAATAATGGCTAGCCTAAGGAAACCAAAATCCTCCTATTTTGTACCATTTTCTTGCCATTTTTGCAAAGATCATTTTCAACCCTTCTTGAGCCTTTGTAGATTTTTCCCTACATTTAAACTAATAAAACTTCATGTTGAAAGTGCTCTTAGGAATTTCAAAAGATGCTTTGATCGATGGAGACATTTTCAAAGTCTAATGTTCATTTTCCTTCAAAATTTCCATTCCATGTGTCCTCTTCATCCAATATGTGTCACCAATCCTTTTTGCATGAGTTTGTTATGACAAAAGAAGGATTTCCTTACTTGTTTTATAAATTTTTAGCAATTTTCCCAATTTTATTAATTATTTAGTAGATTTTACCCCATTTCTGGTATTTTCAATAATTATAAGCATATATATTTATATTATAATTATACTTGATGTATATACATGTCTTTTATATATTATTTTATGTACAATATTAATTATATTACTCTTAGAATTTATCTCTAAATGCTCGTTATTTTCTGAGACTCAACTTGCGCGTTACCGATAATAATAATATAGTAAATTTATATGATTTTAGCTATATTTTTAATATTCTATTATATTTTTAAATTTCGAGCCTATGATAACTTCTCAACTAATCTCATGAAGCCTCTCGTAGACTTTTGGCTTAATTGAGTTACTTTCCTGAATACCCTAAATCAGCTATCAAACTTGGTCTTACTAATACGAGTCTCACATAAACCTAGCAGGCATTTAACCTTAGCAAATCCCCATATGATGAGATAAAACAATCTTAAATCCCTAAACAAGTTATGTCACTTAAAGAAAAAGCTATTTAACTGTTTTTGTTTTAAGCCAAAAGTGGAAAATGATGGGATAAACAATGCTCACTTAAAGAAAACCCCCTAAAATCGATCACATCCCTCAATCCATTCCTCACTTGACACATTAATTTCATTAGCCAAACAAGGAGGAAACCCTAGCCTAAATCCAACCAGCTATTAAACTCCACCTAAACTTCCTCATTTTCTTCCATTTTTCCATGTCTTACAACAATTAAACATCCATGGAAAAGCCCCTAAACACCACCCTCATCACCCTTGGAGACACCTAAACTACATGCCCAACTACCACATTTATCACCTTTGTTTCGATTATAAAGGATCACCCCTAAACACTACCCTAAGCTTAACCAGTTAAAAGGATACTAAGACATCAACAATCACTAAGTTCCTAAGATCCAAAAAGCTAAAGGAACACCAAGAGATGAGGGCAAGAACTAAGAGCAGGGAAGATAGATTGGGGGTACCAACCTCACCACATGACCTGGTAAAGTATACTCTATTTCTATGTCATTTTAAAGCACCATGAGTAAAGCTCTTACATCTTACTTTTGTAACTTTATGTTGTATTTTAGGAGCCCTTTTGACTAGGATAATTAGTAGTCTTTATTGAAGTTTTCCTTGGAAATGATAGGGTCTAAGGAGTATAGACATGCTTTCTTTTAACATGAATTGAATACATATTGAAGTGAAGTCTTGTAACATGAAGAAACATCAAATAAAAGCTAGCATGAAGGCTCTTTAAAAGCTAGACGTGAGCTGTATAAGGGTTTCCAAGATGATTTCCTCACTTGTAATGAGTTGTCCATGCATCAAAATACCCTTAGATGATAGAAAAATCAAGATAAGAAGCATTGGTGAAGAGAATATCACATAAAAGCTTTACATAAGCATTTACGCCCTAGGATCATGTGTGTTCCACGTTTTTCCCTCAACATTATGCTAGATAAATTCACTTACAAAGAGCAAAACAAGAACCAAACAAGTATAAGTTAAGGCACAAGTAGTGTAAAGCGTTAAGTTAGCATTAAGTTAAGGAAACAAGAAGATAAGTTTAAAAAATGAATTTAGAGGCTCATAAACTTAACTCATTTGATCTATAACTGGAGTTTAAGTGCACTTAAATACCCTTAAAAATATAGTAAGTAAAGTAAAAAGATCAATCAAGACTAATAGGATGAGTATTAAAAGCCTATAACACAAAATCAAGCTAAGAACTCAAAAGACAAGCCCAAGACCTATAATTATACTATGGAAAGTTCTTAGACTAGCAAATATGAGCTAAAACAAGGATACAATATGACCGAAAGAAGGCTTACATTCTGTTCCCTAAGCCCCCTAATGTGTTGAGTACCACTAATGGAAGAATAGAGCTCATTTTGACCATAAAATTCACTTAAAAATTTAAGGAGCACAGGATAGTAATAAAGTCAAAAATATTAAATGAAAAACTAATCATGTGAAGGTAATTAAGCCTAAATAAAGGTTTTAAGCCTAAACCTTAGTGATTTCACTAAGTAAGAGATACCCAATAACAAAATCAAGCTCAAAAGAAAGCTTAATTAATAGATATGCCACTGTTCTAGCCCATAACCAAAAATGTGAGCCCTACCTCTCAAATCTGACCATACCACATGAAAGTATACGTGAAAACAATGAAAATTGACTATAAGATCATAAGGATCGGATTTAAAATGAAAAAAGATTTATGCAATTGAAGATTTAGCATAACTGGAAAAAATATAAGGATAAGTTAAAGAATATAACTTTAGAAAAATCTTAGGGTGACATCGTAAAATAGCAAATTCTTATGTTACAACATTTATTTTATTCAAGGGAGACCAATCTCAAGGGTGACCTACCTGTAGATTACTACGATTAGCAGCTTTGGTAGAATGAGTGATTCTCGATGATTTTATGCTTAGTTTTGCTTGTAGTTTGTTGCAATAATACAATATTATATGAATTAGTTGCATGAGGGGTATGGGAAATGCATGTATGATGGCTTATGGTTGTGGAATAACTTAATGATGATATAAAAACCGGAAGTGCTTACATGATTGATTTATAGATTGTTGATATGGTATGAGAAATGCTTAATTACCTAAATGACTAGACATACGTACATATTTGACTATAAGTTAAAATGAGTCATGTATTGCACATCATTGCATATAACCATATCAACTGCCACCTCACGTAGAAGGTGAGAAGGGGCTTACAGGAGTAGGTACTCTTAAAAGGATTAGATTAGGCACATTTATGCTCTATTATTGAATCCCTATGCTAGCTTACGGGTTTACTAAGCGTTAGGAGACATTAACCATTTGTTTGAGGGCCGTAACTTGTGACTTCCACTTAGGGTGTATGATATAGATTATAGAGGCCACCACACCGCTAGACTTGAAAATTTTTGAATTTTGAAAATATCATGTTAATTATCAAAGTAAAGTGTATATATAATTATAAGTATATTTATACAAGTAGATTTGTGGTACATTGGTGTAATTACGGATAAAAACTTAGGTGCTAGAACCTGGTTGATGATTAGTGTTAGTTAATAATCTCTAACCCTGACTATAGAGAGCGAAATTATGAGTTGCTTGCAGTTCCTAAGTCATTGCATGTATTTGTTTGGCATACTACTTGTTACATACATTTATATAATTGTTAAATATATTGTTTGTAAGGCGTATTGGAGGGATTAACTTACTAAATGTAAGTTTACACCCCTCTATATTCCTTTTATTGTAAGGTTACCTTTTTGCTAAGTCGAGCTGTCGGATGCTTAAGGTTAGTCTCCAGTTGGAATGAGACTGTGAGAGATTTAGAGTGAAGAAAGAACTACTTTAGTGTTGATTAAGACTTTATGATTTCTTTAGCTTATGTTGTTAGA
Source organism: Lumnitzera racemosa (assembly GCA_024138005.1). NCBI lineage: Eukaryota > Viridiplantae > Streptophyta > Magnoliopsida > Myrtales > Combretaceae > Lumnitzera > Lumnitzera racemosa. The sequence continues at coordinate 11,459,771 of JAMXBC010000002.1, forward strand.
CTCTCTGTAGCCATTTGGATTACTTGACTACTGCTACTATTATTATTTTAGAATCTTACATTAAATTTAATAACTTATCTGATTAAATAGTAAAAATAGTTATTTTCCTACAATACAATTTGTCTATGTGATTGATGGTAACTTGGAGTAAAAGTAGCCTACTTCATTATATGGAAAGGTGATAATTGATAAGTGGGTAAATCGATGACCATTGTACAGTGTATTATGATCTACCACGACAAAGGTACTATTTGGGTTGTGATATGAGATACCTATATTAGCTATTTCATTCTCAATTTGTTCAAAATAATTATTTTTATATGTTAGGAAATTTTATTTTTAGGGCCTTACTATAATCCAATTTCACATTTCGAGTATATGGTGTAAATATTTCACTACTGATAAAAAAAATACATTTTTACCAAATTAAATATTGTGCTAATTTAATTTTACAAAATAAACTTTACCAAATAGTTTGTTTTAACATTTTGGACCTTAAATTAAAAATCCATTTGAATCTAATAATATTCACTAAAACCCTAGATCTATTGATTTCGAATAACTACGATCATTTACATAATAATATTCGGGGCTTGTACTTCTCATGAGCACATTATTTTATCCCTTTACAATTCATATTTTCCAAGTTCAATATTTACGATGAATGTGTCACCATTTTGAGTCTTCAATAGTTGGTCGAAAATTAAGGTCTTACAAATTGGTGATTAAAACTTGTTATAGGAAGCCATCAAAGTAGTTACTATTAGAAAGAAGATGCGACCTCACTCAACCTGCTTGGAACACCAAACCTAGATCCAAGTCTAACTTGCACGTGTCATCTTTCATCTTCCTTGATTCGACCCATTTCTGTTGGTGGGTCCTTGTTTTTGCTTTCTTTATTTTATTTTATTATTTCTTTTTCATTCTAGTTTGAAATTGAACCTACACTAACTTTTATTTGTCTTTTGTGCAAGTCATTAGCTAATATTAGTTGCAACTTTTTTGTATTGTTTTTTTTTTTAATTTTTATTTAATTTTGTGAATTTTTTAGTATGGTATTGGTGTTACTTAAAACTAAATAAAATACATGCTAACATATATCTTTTTATAGGTTTTAGTACTAATAGTTGATTTTTTAAATAAATTTATTTCTTTTGATATGTTATTAGGATTATTCATTTTTAGTGTTATCCTAAGATATATTGCATATTTAGGGTATTAGTTGCAAGTTTTATAAAAATTTTACATTTTATTAAAATTTGCATTATTTAGAAAATTGCATATTTAGGAAATGGCATTTTTTAAAGAAATCGCATACTTTTTAGAAAATTGCATATTTTTTAGAAAAATTTCATTTTTACAAGTAGGATGTTTTTGGTTTTTTCTACAAAAATTATTTTTCCACTTAGTTAGTTTATTAAAAAATAAAAATCTTAACTTAAGTCTTTAAAAAATAGGTCTTTTTAGGGTTTTTTTTTTAACTAAAAATAAAATTATTTTTTTTTATGTTTCTTAATAAAAAATAAAATGGCTAAGAAATGTAAATTTATCCCACTTTCTAACTATAAAGAACCAATATACTAAAGTTTTCTAAAATAAATTAAAACTACGTTAGTTTGATCTTGGTTAGCGAGTATATAGACACCTTTAAGGTAACCATTAAAAAATAAAATCTTTTTTTTATAGAAAATTCATAATAAAAACAATCATTTTTCTTACATTCTTTTCATATTTGTTATTTTCATTTTTTTTTGGAAAATAATAAAAATAAAGGCCTATTAATTAGTGGCTTTAGTTTTGTAAATGGCGACCTACAGGTTTTAATATGTTAGTTCCTGAGTCTAGTTTTCTTTGGTTGAAATTTTTCTAAGAATTATTTTCAGAAAATTCGTAGGTTAGTGACTTGATTAGGATTCTTCCACCCATTAACCTTAATCTATTTTTTTTCCTTCCAGTCTTAACTAATTGGCGACTCTAAATTAATTTTTCTAAAGTGTTTTTAGAAAAAAAAAATTCTTTCAACATTTTTTTAATGAAAAAAATGTTTTTCCTTAATTTAATATCAAGTAATCTATGTTAAGTGAGCTTGGCTTAATATAGATTAAATTAAGAAAAATCAAAATAGGGCATGACAAATTGTCTACATCAGAATTATGTCTTACTCTGGTTATAGTAGGGTCCCTTTTAGACTTATTCAAGACATTTGTATACTATGGTTTCCTTCTTTTGTGGCAGCACTAGAAAATTCATTTTGCTACGTAGACTAAGTTCAGTGGTCTATTTACAAATAGATGGGTCAAATAACAACTTACCTCACCTTAGTGCCAATAAAGTCAAAGATGCTCCTTATTTAGCCATTGATTTGGAAACAAGAACAAATGTAATTTGCTCTATAAAATGCAGCCTTATGTGCAAATTTATATCTGAGAAAATGGAGAACATGGCCATACTCATATCTATCTTGAAGATGTCATGGAAGACGTATGGGAACTACAAAATTGTGGCCATGAAAGCCAATCTCTATGTTTGTTCTATGGGAAATAAGAAGCAAACTTTGAGAACTATTAATGAAGGGCTGTAGGTTTTCATGGGAAGGTTAATAGTTCTCAATATGTAGGAGTCACATTAAAATATTGAAGACGTAAATTTGGATGTATGTCCTATGTAGGCGCAAATTCATGGTCTAAAACTTAATCAAATGACGGAAGGTAATGCTATGAAGCTTGGAGCTCATATAAGGAAAGTTATTGAATGTGAATTGGTCAACTTGAAGGGTGGAGCTATAAAAGGATTCCTTAAACTTAGAGTAGAAGTAAATCGGTCCCAATCAACTAAGACTAACATGTGGGTAAGTAGAAATAGGTCATAAAAGTACTTTATTAACTTCAAATATGAACGCTTGCTCGATATATGTTTCAAGTGTAGAAGATTTGGGCACTCAACAATAGGATGTGTAGTAGAAGTTAACAACCAAGAGTTTGGGCAATGGTTAAAGGCTACCCCAATCATATCTCTAAGAGAAGGAGATAGCTCAAACAACACTTCTGCCATCCAATCATCATCTACAGATGCTACCTTAAGTGATTCTATTCCAATTTTCTTAAATACAGTTAGCTAGGGTCCAGACTAAAGTAGAATAGAATCAACCCATACTTAGCAAAGGTAAGGTAATATAGAAAGTTCACCATATATCCCTCCTTTTTGCATAACCAATAGCACTCACTAAAGTTCTACCCTTATAAGCTTCACTTCATCATCAAGAGGGAACTCTAACTAGTCAGTTCACACATAATCCCTAACACATACCCCTATAACCTAACCTAAGAATGAGGAAGTCACTAGTTACCCAAGAAACTACACCACTAGCTTACCTATAGACCCGAACCCAACCTGGAACCCATCTCACCCTCAGGCTTCCCACCGATTAGATACTCTCATCAAACACTTACCCAAATCTCCTATGTAACTTGACAAGAGTATGCTTAGACACAACCTTAAGAACATATACATTGTTGAGCTGCCAAAGTCCCCCTCATCAACCCTAAACTCGTTGTCTATCACCAAAACATCAACATCTTATCTTATCCCTACCTTACAAACTCTTGTCATTAAGAGACCCACTAATGATTCACCCATGTGTCCCTCTAAGTTACTTAAGTTTAAGCCAACAAAAACAACACCTTTTCCCCTTCTAGAAGAGTTCACCAGTCAAAAGGGGCCAAAAGCTCAAAAAACCAACACATAAGTTGAAGGAAACTTCATCTTTGTCACAACATATGGACTTATCCTTAGAATAACTAGTGAATGTATCAATTTCCCTCTCAACAAATATGTCAGATGACTATGGTGGTTGGCCAGAATCAACTATATGGAAGCTATGATTTGCATCGGTTGGAACTATTAAGGTGTGAGGCCCCACTTAACATTTCAATACCTCTAGAACCTTGTAATAAAGTATAACCCTAGAATAGTGTATCTTATGGAAATAAAGAATAAGAGTGAAAAGCTCTCTAGAATGATGAGAAGAATGAAGTTTAGTAATGAATTCTACATCCCTCCTTCGAGTATGTTAAGAGGATTAGCATTGTGGTGGATTGAGGATATCGATGTGCAAATTCTTGATGCCAACAAAAATCATATCAAGATAGTAGTCCAACTCCTTGATGGTTCAGTTTTCACGCATATATCTTGAATATATGCAGACTCAAACCTGATCTCAAGACAACTGTTATGGCATGATTTAGAGGCTATTGGTGGGTTTATATAAAAAAACATGGCTATGTATAGGCGATTTTAATAAGATCATGTACAAACATGAAAAGGAATGTGGCAATCTGAGATGTAGCAGATTGATGGAGTAATTTAGAACTATGATTTTGAAGTCTAAATTGATTGACCTTAGCTTTATAAGGCCTTAGTACACTTGGTTAAACAAGAGAGAGAACAACTAAAATGTTTTAGAAAGAATCAACAGAGCTCTAGGGTCCAATGAATGGGTGATCAGATATCCAAGATCGGTTGTCATACACAACAAAATGGTAGGTTTTGACCTTATAGCCTTAATCCTCAGAATAATGTGGGTAAACCATTTCGGAAGATTGAAAGGAAAATCTACCATTAAGGCATCCTCATCCTTTGCATTTTAAACTAAATTAGCATCGAGTAAAGTTAAAAGAGTGGAGCAAAGTGGCATTCTCTAATAATAGAGTGGAGATCAAGAAAGTTCAAGCCAAATTGAGGGAAGTACATCAAGAGGGAAGGAAAATGGACAAGGAACAAGAAAAAGCTCTAATCTAAAAGCTTGAATCTTTATGAAAAAAAGAGGAACTCTATTAGCGCTAGAGATCTAGAATCAAATGGCTAAAAGAGGGGGATAGAAACATGAAATTTTTCTACTAGTCCACTCTAATGTACCTTCATAGGAATAAAATCCTAAAACTAAAGATAACGGCTAGAGGAGGAGACTGATATTATGGGAAAGTTCCATAAGTTTTATACTAATATGTTTACATCAAACTAAGAAAGAGAATGGAGCAATGTTCTAGAATCAATTCCCCAGCTAGTCATAGATGAGATAAATAAAGCTTTAAGTAAACCAGCATCAGCAAAAGAAGTAACGACAGTTGCTTTCTAGCTTATGAAACAAGCATACTATAGATGAACACACAACGTTTGATATCAGATGAACCAAAGGGGTAGGTCCGAACCACAAGATGGTTTTAAAAGTACATGGTAGTTAAAGGTTTGATCTAGGGTTTCATGCATTGACAATAGATATGATACACCATCGCCTCATAAGAGCTCAGGTCACACTTGATATTATGCATAAGTGTGGCTGAAGGGCACTCGTTACTAATTCACGCTCATAATTGATTAGACAAGAGTAAACAAGAGTAAGTAGAAGACACTCAACTCACAAGAGTATGTCTAAATATTAATGGCATTCAATGTTATGATTATTACAAATTACAAGTATTTATATGATCCAATTAGGATAAGTCTTAAGTTAATGTAAATTACAAAAAGATACCTTTTAGAAAAGGAAAAGGAATAATTTACAAGGGTAAAGTTATAATTAAACAAAAAGAATATTCGGTTACAAAAGGATAGTATGAATGTCAAAAATAAGCTAAGTATCAACTGTACATTCTTTGGTCCCAATGATGCTGCTTGCCAAGCAAAGTAGGTTCAAAACAAATCAAGTCGAGCTTAGTAACTTAGATGTTTTAGATCGAGAAAGGGCTGGTTTGAGAGGTGGTCCATTATCAGATCGACCTTGGCTGGTCGGCTCGAGATCGAAGTCAACCCAGCCTCGACAATGTAGTAGGTTGGCAGTATGCGAGTTTGGTGCTTAGCCTTAAACTAATGTATTGTGGAAGGGTCGGCTTTGCATCAAGTCTGTCACCTCAGCAGTCTCTTAGATGAGGTAAAGAGTAGAGTAATTCGACAGATTAAACTGGAGAATGCATTACTCTTAGGGAGTTTAACTCCCCTCAAATAGCTTGATGAACCATATGACTAAGTTCTCAAGCTCGGGAACACTTAATTGAACCATGATCTCTATCATCTACTTTGAGCTATTTGAGATTTGGGATCAAATCTAGCTTGACTCCACGTTACTCGTCTACAGGAGTATATGGGTGGAGGTTGGCAATGTTAAAGGAGTCTGACACTCCATAATCTTTGGGTAGTTTAATCCTGTATGTATTATAATTAATCTTTTCAAGCACTTTAAATGGTCCATCGGCCCTTGGAGATAACTTGCTCTTTCTTAAACTTTCTCAAACTTAGTAATTGTTCCTTATTGAGGTGGATCCAAACCAAATCACCTAGCTGAAACTCCCTGTTCTTCTGTCCTCAACCTCATCTCTCAATCTTGGCAGCAGCTTGGTTCAAATATTCTATGACCTTCTAGTACATTGCTTTGACTACCTTGACTCTTTCTATGGTTGGTTGGTCATCATTTGGGCTCAAAAGGAGAGTTTGGTCCAATGGGAGGTTAAGGTTAACCTTATAGGCAACCTCAAAGGGCGACATGTTCATGACATTGTAGGCGATCCTATTGTAGGCGAACTTAATTATAGATAGGCATAGATCCCAATCGACTATATTCCGACCAATAGTAACCTAAAGTAAGGTTCCTATTATCTTATTGAGAACCTTAGTCTATCCATCTATTTGTAGATGACAAGACATGTTGTACAATAGCTTAGTTCCTATTCATTTCCATAACGTCCTCCAAAAGTGGCCCATGAGCGTTAGGTCTCTATCTAAAACAATGGTCCTTGGTACTCCATGATGTTTGACAACCCCTTACATGAAAAGAAAAGAGATAGTCGAAGCATCCCAACCAAACCATGGTTCATTTTAACCTAAAGACACTATCTTGTTGAAACGGTCCACAACCACCATGATGGAGTCTTTCCCTCAGGATGTCCTCGATAGACCTAATAAAAGCCTATGCTTAACTTGAACCATGGTTTAGTTGGGATCAATAATGGTAAATATTGCACTTGCTCAACTCAATTATTTGTCTTTCTACAAGTAGCACATCTTTCCAATATAGCTTGGACATTCCTCATCATCTTTAGCTTAAAAAATCTTGAGTATAGTACCTAAAGAGTTCAATGCTTGCCAAAGTGTCCAAACAATCCTTCTCCGTGCTCCTTACACACTAATAGCTCTTTTATGGAACAGGTTAGGATATATAATCTCCTTTTCCTAAATAAGTATCCGTCTTCCTTGTAATAGTCATCTAATGTTCAACCTTCTTCACATTTGGCATAGATCATACTAAAATATGGATCCTCAACATACAAATCCTTTATCATTGAAAAGCTAAGCAACCTAGTCTACAACTCAGTTAAGAGGGAATATCATCTTGATAAGGCATCAGCCATTACACTGTTCTTTCCATTCTTATACTTCACAACATATGAAAATCCCCCCATGAACTTGACCCATTTGGCTTGTCTTTTAGACAACTTGGGCTAGCTCTTCAAATATCTCAAAGACTCGTGATCAATGTAGGTAAAAAATTCTTTAGATAGCAAATAGTGTTGTCATACAGTCAATGTTCGGATCAAGGAGTAAAATTTCTTATCATAAATAAAATGATTGAAGGTGGTTCCTTGAAGCTTTTCACTAAAGTAAGCAATAGGTCAGCCTTCCTGCATCAGCATAACACTTATGCTTAGTTTGGATGTATCACACTCCATTTCAAATTCCTTATCAAAGCTCAACAAAGCTAAGACCGAGGTTGTAATCAGCTTCTCCTTTACTTCTTTGAAACTCCGCTACTCCTTCTCTTCCTACTTAAACTCAGCATTCTTCTTTGATAGCTCTATTAGTAAGGCCAAAATTATACTGAAATTCCTTATAAATTGGTGATAGAATGATGATAAGCTATGGAAGCTTTGAATGTCAGCTAAACAGGTTGGCTTAAGCCATTTAGTAATTGCTCTTATCTTCTCATCATTAACTTAGATGCTACCACCACTCACAACAAACCTTAGAAAGATTACTTTAAGTTGATAGAAGTTACATTTCTTTATATTAGCGTAAAACTTCTCAACTCAAAGTTTTGAAAACATTGATGCTCTTAATGAGTCTCTAGATCAGGATTATAGACTACAATGTCATCGAAATATGCCACCACAAATTTCCCTATTAGTTCTTAAAGCATATGGTTCATCAGTTGCATGAATGTGCTCAATGCATTTAACAATTCGAATAGCATTAAAGCCATTTATACAATCCATGAAAGGTCTTAAATGTAGTCTTCTACTCATCTAATTCCCACATTCAAATCTGATGGTATCTATATTTGAGATTAATCTTAGAGAGTATTCTTGGTCCATTCAGCTCATCTAGCAAATCATCAAGCTTTAGAATAGAATACATGTACTTGATGGTTATGTGATTGACTGCTTAGCTATCTACAAACATCCTCCATATCCCATCTTTCTTTAATACTAATAAGGCTAGTACGACACATGGGCTTAAAGACTTTCACACATACCTTTTCTTCAATAGTTCGTCCACTTATCTCTATAGTTTAGTAGCCTATTAAAGGTTCATTTTATGGGCAAGCTTGTTCAGTAGCACAACTCTTAGTTGTAAGTCAATTGTATGACCTTAGAGGGGAGGCAGACCTTCAAGCAATTCTCCTAGGAACAAGTCAGCAAGCTCTTCCAACAAGGTTTTTACCTCGGCATTTAATAGCCCCTTATCTTAAGTAACCTTGTAACTAGTAGATAGGTCAGCTCTTCAAACTTCATCTCTCTCTTCAACTCAACTCAGGTTATCAATAGAGCCTCCTTCTTCATAACTCGTCTTAATTAAATCTACATGCTTTTAACTTGTTTAATAGTTATAGGGCTCAACTTCACCTTTCTACCCTCATGCTCTAGGGAACATGTGCTCTTTCTTCCGTTATATATCACGCTTCAATTAAACATCCATGGTCGTCTAAGTAAGATATGTGATGTACTCATAGGTAATACCTCATAGAGCACTTCATCTCAATAGTTTCCAATATTAATCAGCATAGTCACTTATCTATTCACTTATAGGGCTCCTTTGTCACTAAGCCAATGTAGTTTATAAGGCTTGGGGTAGGGCTTGGTCGGTAACTTCAATTGCTAGACCATGAAAGCAGATGTTGCATTGGTGCAAATGCTACTATCAACAATGAATGTACACAATGACACATTTACCTTACATCTAATGTGTGACAAATTCTCTCTTTATTCATCCTCAAGTACGAGAATCATACTCATCGTTCTCCTTAACACAAAGGGGGCAAGCATAAAGTTACCTTCTTAACTATAGATGATTTCCTCCTCCTCGAACAGTTTGATCTATCTAGTCTCTTTCAGCTCTTCCACTTTTTCATCAATACTGTCTACCTCAATGGTTAGCGCTTCACCTTGGATCACCATGGTTCTTTTGTTCGGACACTGAGCAACCATATGTTTAAATCCTTGACACTTGAAGCACTTTATCTCAATTGTATTCCTTCTTAAGCTTTTGCCCTTCTCAAATTTCCTTAAGATTTCCTTCTCCTTTGGTCAGGTAGCTTTAGTTGGTCAAGTCACAATAACTTTACTTGGTTCTAATCGCATTGGTCTACTTAGAACAGGTCAATTAGTGGTAGGTTGACTGATAAGAGCTCGAAATCTCCTAGATCAACGCCTATCAATTCTCTAAGCAACTTGGATAGCCTCATCAAGTGAACTAATGTCCATGGCCTCCAAAATATCTCTAATCTCATACTTCAATCCACTAATGAATCGAGACATAGTTCAGTCTTCAGGCTTAACAACTTTACATCGAATCATCAACATTTGGAATTCCTTTACATATGCAACTATACTTGATCCTCTTTACCTTAATTTTTGTAACCTCTTGAACATATCCTACAAATGGTTGCTTGAAACAAATCTTCTCCATATGATTCTCTCCATTTCATCTTAATTCCCAACTTCACATTCTCCTTCTCTTCTATGGGTGGCTTGTAAGTTCTTCTACTATAACGCAACGTAGCTAGTGAATTCTAGCACAACAAGTTTAACCTTAGCATTATCAAGTACTTCGTGACATTCACATTGCTTTTCAATTTTATCTACCCAATCCAGGTAGTCCTCTACATCACCACTTCTAGAAAAACTTGGGATATGCATCTTTAACCCTTCCACTCTAGGAACCCAGATGTTCTTCTCCTCGAGTTCATAATATTCCTCTGCTTCATTACCTTCATCCTCATCTACTTCTTCAATTTCATTGAGTACTAGCCTATGTCTAACAACTCTATCTACTCCTCCAGCTCAGGGCAATAGAACTGAGGCATTAGCTTGACCATACTTACCATTACCTCTCTCGGGCTGTTCATTGGCTCGTCCTCTGTACGGACCATTTCTAGCTCACTTTCTATCTTCATTTATGATAGTTACTAAACTAGCCACTATGTCGGTGAGTCTATTTAGTTGGTCACCTACTAATTGGGGTAAGAAACTTCCTTATTGACCTTAGGCCATTTTGAGCGCTACTCTCTTGGTTACCTAAAGTTCATTGAACATTAGAATCAAACATCATCAACTATTACAATAGATTAATAGCTAAAATACTATTCAAAATTTACTTCCACGAACAAGAATAAAACAACGCTGAATACACCTACAATTAATATAACCAATACACGATGAACAAACTAACTATCACACTTTATTTCTCGTGCAAGAAACAAGGGAAAACAAAGCATGAAATTTCTTCAACACTAAACACTCTTCAAATAGTCACGAAAAAAATAGAACTAGTGTAACACACAAAACAACAATAAATTACTCAGAGTACAAAGTAATAGAAACTTACTCAAACGTAGCCAAGCTTTGACATTAAGATGATATGGCTATGCCATGGATAAAAACACGACGTCCGGTATCATATGAACCAAGGGGATGGGTCCGAACCACAAGATGGTTTGAAAGGTAAATGGTAGTTAAAGGTTTAAATAGGAGTTTCTGTGCATTAACGATGAATATGACATACTAATACCTTACATGAGCTTAAGTCATACTTAATATCATGCACAAGTGTGGCCGAAGGGTACTCATCACTAATTCATACTCACAATAGATTAGACAAGAGTAAATGAAAGTAAGTAGAAGACACTTAGCTCACAAGAGCATGTTTGAATATCAATGGCATTCAATGCTACGACTATTACAAATTACAAGTACTTATATAACCCAAATAGGATAAGTCTTAAGTTAATGTAAATTACAAAAAGATTCCTACTAAAAATGGAAAAGGAATGATTTACAACGGTAGAGTTGTAATAAAACAAAAAGAATATTTTATTACAAAAGAATAGTACGGATGTAAAAAAAATATGGTGCATGCCAACTATACATTCTATGGTCCTAATGATGTTACTTACCAAGCAAAGCAGGTTTAGAACAAATAAGGTCAAGCTCAACAGCTCGAATGTTCTAGATTAAGAAAGGGCTAGTTCAGGAGGTAGTCCATTGTTAGATCGGCCTCGACTAGTCAATTTAGGATGGAAGTTAGCCTGGCCTTGGCAATGTAGTGGGTTGGCAATATGTGGGTTTGGTGCTTGGCCTTAGACTAATGTATTATAGAGGGGTTAACTCAACAACAAGTCAGTCACCTCAACAGTCTCTTAGATGAGGTGGAGAGCAGAGTAACTCGGTAAGTTAGACAAGAGAATGCATTGCTCTTTGCAGTTTAACTCCCCTCAAACAACTTAGTAAACCATATAAGCAAGTCTTCGAGCTCTAGAGTGCATAATTAGACCATGATCCCTATCATCTTAGGTCCCTAAAAGCACTAAGACTAAATGGTTTTGTAAGGATCTTTTATCAATGCTACAGGTATGTTGTGGGGCAAGTGTGGTAGACTCTATTTGTTCATTCTTCAATATAGTTACTATTCTCCATCTTAAAATCTCACAAATATTGTTTTGATTCCCAAAATCCCTTCCCCCCATGAAGTAAGTCACTTTCACCCAATAAGTTTATGTCTTAAAATCATTTCCTGCATTATAGTCAACCACTTAAGCCATTACTAGAGTCTAGTCTTGAATCCATAGAGTGCCTTTGTGTCAAGTAGAGTCATGCATGATAATAGAATCATTTCCCATAAAGTGTTCTTGATACATTGCCTTAAGGATAGATTAGGACAGTCGTATTTAGAGAATAGGTCCAAGCTCATAGAAAGCTTGAAACATAGGATGATGAATACATGAAATAGAAAAGAACAATCAATACCCATGGATGATTCTAAGGATATGACATACCAAGGAACCATCGAGGACTCTCAAACTAGCTCAATATCATGCATGAGTAATTCAAAGAGGATACTTGCCACCTAACCTTACCTAAGGGTTAGGAAAAAAGTAAAGAAGTTAAGCAAGCAAAGGAATGATCACATAGAAGGAAAAACTCAATATATTTTGATAATGTCAAGATGATGATGTAGCTACATATTATAAGGGTATTTATACCCAAAAATCTAGGGTAACTTGCTAAAAATAGGAAAAGATAAAAAAGGTATTGTCCTAAATAAGTATTGTACAGCGAATGTAAAAAGGTACAAAAGAGAAATCAAAGAATAGAAGATTCATGCAATAGATTCTTTTAAGTGAGGGGTTTGGACAAGTGGTTAGCAAATATTGGTAGGCTTTTGGTAAGAATAAATAATATAGTACAGTCAAGCTAGTTGTTATCGAGTTGACTTGTAAGATCTTTTAGAGTGAATCCAGCTCGAACATTATTAGGCCAGCTCAAAGAAATGTTGGCCAAGCTAATGGATAAGTAAGCCAAGCTATCAACTGAGTACTCCTTAAGTCGACATTCAAATATCAATCATAAGCATGGAAGAGCTCGACTCAAAAGTGATAATAGGTTAGTGGACAAGAGCAACTCGAACTCTTCTGGTGTAGGTCTGGAAAGGAGAACATGCCTTACTAAGCTCTCGAGTCCTCGTACGTAGGCACGAGTCCCTGATTCCCATCACTTCCACTTTCCTAGAGCTAAACAATATAGCAACAAAGTCTTTGTGCCCTCAAACTTGACATGAACAAAGCTTATGATAGGGCTGAATGGGATTTTCTGCAAGCAACTTTGTTTAGGCTTAGTTTTTGTAACAAGTAGACTAATTGGGTCATAGAATGTATGAGGTTAGTCTCTTATAGGGTTCTAATTAATGGTAAAATTATAGGTCAGGTAGCACCCTCTAAGGGGCTTAAGCATAGAGATCTTCTATCTTTGTATTTGTTTATTTTGGTTACAAATGTCCTCTTAAGAAATATAAAAAATGCAGTAGCAAAAAGAAGGTTAAGTGGAATGAAGCTTAGAACAGCATACCCCAATATATCTTACTTGGTTTTTGTTAGCCACTCCTTATTCTTCATAGAGGCTAATGTTTTAAATGTTCAGGTCCTTAAATAAATCTTGCAAGATTATTGTCATGCATCAAGACAAAAGATTAACTTGCAAAAGTTAAGTCTATTCTCTTTAGTAAGAATGCATCAGAGGACCATGTCCATAAGATTTGTGCAACTTTAAAGATTCCAACATCCTCTAACCCAAGAAAATACCTTGGTCTCCTAACAATTTGGGATAGGGAACAAGTCTAAGGCTTTGAGGTATGTAAAAGATAAAATCCAATTTAAGCTTAAGAATTGGAAAAGGTGCCTTCTCTCAAATACAAGTTAAGAGATTCTTATCAAGTTAGTTGTTTGTGCGATCCTTACATATTCTATGAGTTATTTCGAGTTTCTGTGAAAGTGGTGTAGAGAGGTCAATCCATTGATTTCACAATACTAGTGGAGCCAATCAAAAGATGAAAGAAAGATCCATTGGCAAAGTTGGGAGAAATTACTTTACCAAAAACAAGAGAGGGTCTTGAATTCAAAGAGCTAAACGATTTCAATTTGGCTTTCCTAACAAAATTAATTTGTAGGTTACTCATTAATGAAGATAATTTTTGGGCAAGAGTACCAAAAGGTATATACTTTACTTACGTTTCTTTCTTGCAGGCAACTAGGGGTTTGAGTGACTTGTGGGGTTAGACGAGTATCCGACATAGAAAGGAATACTTGCTTAAAGGCACCCTTTGGAAAGTTAGGGATGGAGAATTCATAGGATTGGAGAAGATAAATGGGTCTAAAGAATTAAAGTACATATACCCAGATTTAAAGATGGTGTAACTTGGTTGGCTTTGAAAGTTTCTTATTTGATCGATCAAGAGACTAACCACTGGAAAGTTCAAGTACTACAGTAATGTTTTGACTTACATACAGTTTAGGCAATCTTGGACATCCTAATTCCCCTCCCTAATTTGAAGGATCGTCTTATAAGGCCCTATGAGAAAGACTGCAAATGTAGTATTAGATCAGCCTATAACTTTATCAGATGCACATCTCATGCCCTTGTGTCAAGTGGAAATGCTTCAAATCTGGTAAAGTAGGTAATCTGGTCATACATTTCGAATTGCTCGTGTTTACCCAATGTAAAACACTTTGCCTGGAGAGCCATCAGCAATGCCATTTCAATACGGTCCAATTTAGCCAAGAGACGAGTCCTAAATTCTAAGTATAAATTCTGCCCCAGAAATGAGACAGTTGAGCATCTCCTGTTACAACGTCCTTGGATGGTGCAGGTTTGGGAGAGATCCTTGGACATTTGAGTTGATAAAAATGAGGTTCAATCGTTAGACAAGTGGCTGTTAAGTCAGGCAAAAAAGAGGGCAACGATGAGAAGCAAGCGACTTTTATTTTTGCCAAACTTTGCACAGTTGCCGGGTGCATTTGGAAGTACAGGTGCAGTGCCATTTTCGGTGCTCAAAATCCCAATGCATCTCTTACCATCACTACCTGTCATAGAGCTTATCCAAGATGTTGGAGATTTCTATAAAAAAAATGATAATAATAAAAATAAAAAAAATAAAATAAAAACCATCTTCTAACTCTACATTTTTTGCAGAAAGTTTTGTTGTAGGTGCAACTAGTGCCTCATCCAATCATGGTTCGCATTCCATTTTAAGGCAAGACAGATGCTCATGGAATGAACCCCATCCTATAGAAGGTAGCTCGATGCAATATGGACCTCGCCCCACTTCCTCTAGCCCTTCGGACGCCTTACACTCTCGGGGCCAGCCATTGCCAGCAAGCGATTAGTTTATTCGTAATAGCACCGACCTACAGTCCCTTGCACAGCAAGCTAACATTACCTATGTGTTGAGCACTAGTGTTGGATAGCACCTCCAGAAGGTTTTATTAAACTTAATCTCAACAGATCATATGAGGCACAATCCCACACTAGTGCTATCGGTGTTATTGCGAGGGATCACCTAAGAGCCTTTTGCGATGAATTCAACAAGTGTATTGCAGCTAGGTCTCTAGGAGAAGTAGAGATGGTTGCAGTTTTAGAAGCTATCGAGCTTGCAATTTCACATGGCTGGAAATCTGTCGTTTTTGAAATTGATAGCGCGGTTGTTTTTCATGCATTAAAGGAGCAAGGAGAGGTTCTATGGCCGTTAAGATCCTACATTTCTGATATTCACAGCCTTTTGGACACCTTGCAACTAGCTTCGTTCTGTTTAATCAGACGAACAACCAAGGAAGTTGCCAATTGGATGGCGAATTGTACTAGGAAAGGCAAATATTCGACTGATTGGAAGGATAGAATTCCTATCCTCTTGGAAATATTCTTAATATGATTTAGTGCAATCTAACATATCTAGTTTTTGTTCAGAGGTCACCGATGTACTTGAACATTTAGTTATTTAGTGAGAGTGATCTGTTCCATCCAAAATAAATAAATAAATAAAATGAAATCAAAGTGTAGTCCACTCAAGAAGGATTAACACCAAACACAATGTAGTACCCCGAAAAGGAGTTTGATAGTTTTACTTAAAATCTTCGTATCACGTATGCACGCATAATATAAAGATCACTCTATAAGTCAAATGTTGCAAGACTCTAACTAATGAGTTTTTAAGGGTGATTATTCATTTTACATTCATTTACTTATTCATATAAATAACTAAGGTAACCCAATAATCTACTGTCCATTAAGATTGTAGAGATTCAAAATCACCTATCAAATAATAAGATGAGATAATTAAACTTAAACAAACTCACAAGTTACTAAATATTATAATGATCTAGCTTAACTAATGCAGTTTACTAAATTAATCTTATTCGTCTAATCCTATTGCTTAAAGGAACACTTTTCACTCTAATCTTAGTCCATTCCCAGTTTTTGGTCACTTGCAAAAAGGAACTATTGAGGGATGAGTATACCACAACTCAGTGAGTTCATCTTTCGCCACTATTGTTCAAGTAAATTATCAAGTATTATTAACAAACATATAATTTAGCTATATATGAAATGAATGCATACGCAATGAATGCGAGCATCACCTCTATGAGGTTTCGAAACTATGAAAGGTGTAAATTTATATCGTCTATACATCAATTATCCTTTATACTTAACTTCATAGGGCACCTCACTTTACTCACATAAGGCTATCCGTAGGTATCGTCCCAATAGACGAAACTCAACTATTACCCAAGTCAAGAGTACCATACTAATCAATTAGGTGGATCCCGTATAGAGCTATCTATTATAAATAATCAATATGATGCCCTACGAGCTAAACCGTGTGGATCCTAACTCAGGCTACTTGCTATCAATCAATTGAAGATGGTCTACTAACTTTGCCTCAACAAGTAAAATGCCATAGGAGATTGTTATGAGTACTCATTAAGTTAATAAATTTTTATTTGAATCATAAAATATTTCAAAAATGTATTTTTGCAAATTTTCTAGAAACCTTAGCAAAACTATAGACATCCCAGTCTGTAATTAATGGATCACAGACATGTGACAAGTATATTCGATTATTTTAGCCAATATTTAAACTTACCAATTTAATAAGGAAATAACACAGATGTTGGCATACAAAACAACTAATCACACAAACAAACAATCAAGGGCAAGTAATAGAACATCAAGCAATTATCAAACACAAGCAAATAGCAATTCATCGTAACTCTTCACTTGGCTTGCATGCCTACTTATCCTAACCTTCGGGATTCTTTAGTTAGAAATTAAGTCACCTAAAACATAATAATGATGTTTATGTAAGGAATTGGAAGAAGGTTTCTTTAAAAACCTAAAAATATAACTAATTACTGAAGGTTGCCCTAAATCCTCGAGTATAGTTAAAACTTGTTTCACTAAAACTTCTTCAATTTAAGTTTGTTTTTCCCATTCTTATAATCGATTTTTATCATTTTCAAGTGTTCTATGATTTGGTGAGGTCCTTTATGGGTGTTAGACTTGTAAGAATTTAATCAAATTCGTTGGTTAAAAGTGTTAGTTTAACTATTTTAAGGTTTGGGCTTAATTTTAGGTATTAGGCCTTACACTTAACCTTTTGGGCTTTTATTTAAGCATTTTAAGTCTAAATTTTTGTCCAAATGCTATAGCTTTTAATTTAGTCTTTAATGTTACTCTTATAGGTTTAAATAGGCCTTTTTTAATTTATTTAAGGCCTTAACTTGAAAAGGCCCCTATAGGGGATCTTATTACTAAGTTATTGGGCTCTATTCTTAGTCCTTTTAAAGGCTTTTGGACTTATCATGTATTTTAGGACCTTAAGCCTAACTCTACTTATTAATTTAGGCCTAAGACCTCTAAAAGCCCTAAGATAAGTTTATTTTCTATTAGGATTCATATATTATTCTTTTCATTTATTAGGCTTCTAATCCTATTTCTAAGCTAATTTAGGCCTAATTTGCATTATAAACCCCTAAACTTGACTTTAACTTATTCTAAAGGGCCAAATATTCTAACGGGTCTACCATAACCTACTTTACTAAGTGCTCCAGATCTAGTTCGTTCCATTGATGGGGTTTCTAACACTATACTTAGGGCCTTAATGACCAGCTTAACTAGTTTAGGCCATTAACTTATTGTTAACTTACTTAAATTGGTTAATTTCATCTTAAATTATACTTAACACTAATTAATCATATCATTACACTAATTAGTCAAAATTTATAGATTATTAACTCCATTAATAGTGGCAACCAAGTAGGGTTCTTTTAGGTTTTCTTTCAACTTTTTCCATCTAACACTTGTTCTAGTGTGTTTTCTTATTTTAATTGTGTTTCTTCTTGTTTTAAGCTAATAACATTACATAATATGGCAAAAGCAAGATGGATATTCACTAAAGAAGGGGTAGCATGCATAGTACTTAGGGTTTAATGGAGTTTCATCTACTTCCTTTTAAGTTATCTATATGAAACTATCTCTTATTCTTCTAGACAACAAATAATAAACTAGCTAAGTACATGAATGAATGTATTATTATATAGCTTTAAAATGATATGTACATGATTATAACATATTTATCTAGTAATTCTAATCCTAAACTCTCAAGATATCATAGGTATAACTTATGTGAACAAGAATGTCAAGTTGGCTGAGTTTTACCATTTGTTGGCTTGCACGAGTTCCAACTTTTTTACTAAAAAACGAAGTCAAAACTTGCTTCTTTGAAAGAAAATGTTTATTGTCAAGAAACTAAGATGTGTGTATGATCTTTTAGTCGTGGTGGCTTGTAGCGGTGGTAATGCCAAAAGGCATTGAGGTATGTAAGGGAATCCAAGAAGCTTCTTGGTTTTCCTTGTTTCTTTAAGTTTTATTTGGTTTGTAAAGAGGGTTTTCTAAGGTCTTTTAAGAGTGAACAATGGAGTTAAATGAGAGTTTTGAGGGGTGAAATTGTAGATAAAGAAGGTAGGATAAGGGAGGGGATAAGATATTGTTTTAATTGGTTAAAAAGGTACAATAATCAATGAGCAACCATTTGCTCCTAGACTTTTTACTTAATTTGACAAGAGTTTGTCTGAAAATATCTTAATTGTCTAACTAGCCTTTTTTTTTAATCTCTTTAATTGATCTTATCCATTTTTCAATTAAGAAGAGTAGGGTTAGTAGATAAATTAAAAGATAATTAAGCTAATTAATCACCATTATGCTTCATTGAGCAATTTAGACCTAATTAGGATATAATTAGGGTTATGCATATTTTATCACTTTAATTAAGTCCATTGACTGTTATTACTTCATTTTAAATAGTCTTTTAGCATTAGGATCGATTAAGGTTTTTAGACCGTATACAAGACTAGCGATTTAGGGTTTCTGAGCAATTGTAGAAATTATTTGCGATTAGTGAATAATTTAGGGATATATTTAGGTTTTGTTGGTTTAATTAAGGTTTTGGACTTCTAATTAGGGTTTTAGTTAGTCTATTAATGTTTTCCATTCATTTTAGGGTTTCCCACATATTAAGGTTTTTAGGGTTCCATGCATACGATTAGATTTTTAGGGTTTTACTCTCTTTCAGTTTTTTCGACTTATTATGTAGGATTTATGGCCTATTATTTACGATTCATTCATTTTGTTTAGAGTTTTTTGTCATTTAGATTAGGATTTTAGAATGGTTCTTTAGGGTTTTTTAGGTCATCTTAGAGTTTCTTACGTGTTAAGGTTTTGAATAAGTTTCAAAGGTACGTTTGCAATCCTTGTATTAGTTTTGGGTTTTTAAACACATCATTTGGGGTAAAATAGTAATTTCATCAATTGATTATTTTAATTGATTTTATTTGATTGATCATTATTATTTCAAGATACCTCTAATTGTTCATTCTCGAGTTTACGAGATTTTATGAAATGTGAGTTGAATGTGCTAACTCATTGGTGCTCCTTTCATTTGAAGTTTAATTTAGGGTTTCATGACTCTAAAGTTTAGGATTTAGGGTTTTTATTCAATTCAAATTTCTAATTTGCGGTCATGCATACTTAGGTTTAGGATCTTTATATACAATTTTTTTTTTAACTTTTTCTTTAAGTTTTTTCAAGTTGGTTTTAAGGTTCCAATTTAAGATTTTATCGGTTTTAATTTTTTCAATGAGCCTAAGGAATATCTATTGGTTTTTCAAATTTGACTATAAATCCAAAACAAGAAATTTGCGTAGTTTACACATAATGTGCCAGTAGGTCACCTAAAAATAAAGGAGAATATCTTAAGTTAGAAAACCCATCTTTAAATTGGGGTAGTTTATTGGTAAATTAAACTAATTATTAGTGGTGAAAAAGTACAAAATGGATAGGATATGGAGCTCTATCTATATCCTACTCTGTGGGTACAAGTTTTTAAACTTTTGGAGCTGGAACTTATCTTGTAACACCTTAGAAGCACTTATAATTTTTCTTTCTTATAAATTCAATATAACATGTTTTTAATAATGGAGCCTATGTGGAATATATATTCATTTATTAAAGAATTAACTTGTAGAAATGAAATCTTACTACGTATAACTTTTCTCTTCAAAAATAGTATGGTAGAAAATATACTTACCCCTTCTTAACAATAGTTTTCACTTTCTCCTTAGCAAAGTTTCTGTTAATGATAGTAAAACATTGTGTACATCTAACCTTTTTAATAAGTTTGTTAAACAATAATAATGAGCATGCACAACCCTAATGTATAAGATATAACCTTTTAAGAAAGAAAAAATTGAAATGGTATTCTTCCTTAATATATTAATATTATTTAATTATTATTATAGATTAGGCAACGAATACCCTAAACCTTTACCCTGTATACTTTAAAGTACAGGTTCTAGGGCAAGTATAGAGTATCTTAACTTCATAGCTTTATCCTTTCTAATGGTAATAAATACTAAGAAATTACTACCTAGAACCAACCAAGTCAGGTAGGGTCTAGGTAAGTCTTGTAAAACAAAGTTACCTACTCACCTTTAATGACTATTTGAGTTAAATGATGATTTAGATAATAAGCTTAGATCATAGGATAACTTAGAAAATTTAACTTTGTAGATTTAAAATGGGACTATCAAAACTAGGTGGACCACTCTTAATCTTTCTTAACAAACTCATGTATTTAGTAGTACCTAACTATCAAACCAAGAAACTCAAAATCCTATGAAAGAGGTAGCTAATCTCATCCATTAATTATTGAACAATTTAACAATGATTATATGTAGTTAAACTCTATAAATACTTAAAAGTTCTTCCTCATTTTACTCAATTAAAAGATCAAAGAAGCATTTTATCCAAAAAAAAAAAAAAAAGATCAAAGAAGTAAAATCTTGCAACCAAACTTTTGTGCTAAAAACCAAACAAAGTCTATGGTCGGCAATTTAGTGCTCCTTCACTTATCACATGTGTATTCACTTATTGAGACTACTTGATCCCTTTTCAGTACCACTCTTCAAATTATAACTTACAGCTCTCATGTGTAAGTCATTCCTTTAAGATCACGTGGTGCAAGACTTATGCTATAAAATAATGCCAATATATTCTAGATCTCCATATCTATAATGTATGCTCAAGAGTAAGCAACAAAATTATTTGACCTAATGAACCAACTTGAATCAACCTAAAGAACACATCTAAGCACAATTTTGTGGAAACCAAATCTAATTTTTTATTCAAAAGTGATGATGTTGAGACTCACTATGCGGTTCTTAAGTAAGTGTATATAGCTACTCATCCACCTTATAGAACTTACTTTTAAGAGTTAAGTGGTAGATATTTTTCATAAAACAAACCTCTTTTGTATCTCCTATAAAATACTTGTAAATTTTTCGTTACTTTTCGTTGAAAATTTTTCAAAACTCAACTTTATTATTGGATAAGGAATTAATATTCTTCATTGCTATCTACTATTCTAAACAGTAAGAAGCCAATTAACATGTCATGTATCTCTACCTTATTTTCCACATCCATTATTTGTTAATCCAAATCAACAAATGATGGTCATAATAACATATAACTTTTCCTTTTTATGAAAATTTTCATATTTAGACTATCTAATTAGTATATTTCCAAATTTGATTTCTAATTTATTATAAACCCTCATAACAATAAGTTTTATTTGATAGTCTCCATAAAAAAATATGAAACTAGTTGGTTAAACTATGATTCAATTCCTTAATATAGTGGTTAGATTTCTAATTTTAAAAATTGAAGCAACTTACCTAAATCAAAAGCAAGTTTCATATTGACCTCATGTGTTTGTTCATTACTTGAAAGTCCTTTTCATTAAGGTAATTGTAAACCTAATCTGGTGATTTCTCTCATTGCGCAAGTTATGATCACGTGAGTTCTAAGACTAGACAAAAATCAATAATGGAAAACAATTACATTGGTTAGTAATACTGAGCTGTGAAAAATGATCGATGAGTTAATGTTGATTGGAGAAAAGATTCCTTTTACATGTTACATGTAGGTACATACAATGTATAAATACTAAAAAAAAAATTTACAACAACAACCACTTATGTTTTGCACATATTATATGTGTGAAAATTTTGTTAGTACTTACCTATCATGTATACATACCATCTAGTATGTAATACTTAAAAAAGCTTTTCTTATAATAGTTAATTTTATGTTTAGTTGAGTGAATTGATATAGTTGGAAGTTTATTTTCATGTAAAACACGTAACCTTGATTCTTTTGCAATCTTTTTTTAATTAGATATGGGTTATTAGCTAATTTAATAATTTCAACAACAATAGTATTAATAAATTCCAACAAAAAATAAAAGGTAATAATGGTTTGTCATTTTGAGTGAATGTACGGTACCAACAGGCCAATGCTCTTAAGTAACATTCAAAGTGTTTTTAAGATCCATAATACTAATAATATTTCAATGCTCAATTCATCTCATGCTCTTGAAATTCAAAAGGTAATGACATCCAACCATGTATATTATTTAAATAAAATATATTAAGGATATTAAATACACTAAACTAGATTAATTAATCTTTGTTCAATTTTATTTTTTGAAGTCATATATTAATTTTATTTGAAGAAAACATTTAATTAAGATGAATTTTATTATTAAAATCTGATTTTATAAAGTTCTTTCACAAAATGTTCAATATCTAACTAGGTTACAATAGTTTCTAAACATCAAGAGCCCTCTAGCAGACGTCATCCTAGACCCAAGCATGCAAGACGAATCAAAGCATAAAAAATAGTTTACTATAAGCAAATCAATACTTTAAACACTAAACTCAAAGGAGTAAGTTGCGAAACCAATACATAATAGCTATACAAGACACATGCCATGTCATGCGCATGCATGCCTAACTCTAATACAATAACAATGGTTTATTAAGATTATTATTTAAGCTAAATAAGTGACACATTTTCGGCATTTTGTAATTTGAAAATTACTCATAACTCACTAATATGACAAGGAACAAAGAGTCCAAAACCTACCGTAACAAGTAATCAAAGGTTAATGGGGATGGCTAAATCTTATGTCCAAAGCAAAACTATAAGTAATCTGATGTAGAGTTTATTGTCGTTATCTCGATGTTGGTGAACACAATCCACCATATTAGCCATGAGTCTCATCCAACATCTATTATGCCTTTTCTCCCATTTCATCCATGATTATCTAATGCAATTCCCACGTATGGATTACCCACTAAGCTATTTATGGAGGGCCTAAGTACTTAAATGTTGTATCATCTTAGTATCTATAATTGCATCTATAAGCTTGGTCCAGTTTCTTTGCTTGCTAACTTAGAACAACTATGCACAAGTAAGTCAAACAATTAATTAACTAAATTTGCATATTGGTCAGGTTTATTCTCTTAACTAGTTGTAATGCCCCAGAACCGAGGACATCAGAGATCACCATATGTCCCTTGTCTCTATTGACACATCAAGCTTAACATACAACCAAAAGCTCCAAATAATATTATAAAAGTCTCTAAACAATCCTATACAATTAAATCTCCAAATAATGCTAAAATAACTTCTAGTTAATAAATATTAATGTCCAATTAATTATCATTACTACATAAAACTAAATAATCTTATGATTTTATTTCTTAGAATAATCTTCAATACTAAAAGTAGTCCTTACTCTTCTCATTCCCTAGGTAATAACAATTAGCTCCATAAGTTATTGAAGTCAATCAATACAATTGTAGATCTTGCATCTAAAAATATAACAAAGTGAGTCAAAGCTCAGTACGGAACACACAACCACATGCACGTGATCAGACAATACATATTCACATGCATAGGAATGCAAAATAAATAAATCACACAATTCATTTAATTATCTTTGCATTTGAGTCGGTTACATAAGCACACATTAGTGGTTCTTTACAACTCGATCACATCACAATTCGTATCACAATATAATGTTTGGGCATGTCTCTTCAAACCCTTCTATAACCTAACGTTAGGTATACCTTTTCGAGCTCCTTTACAACAACCTAAATATATCCTAAATCATTTCTAAGTAAGACTCCACTAAAGACAACACGTTATAAGGATCATTGAGGTTGCTCCCTAGGGATTTGCCACTTTTAGCCCTTAAGACAAGCCAAAAAGATACATAAGCTAGATATACATTTAATTTATTTTAAATTTTGCTATCTTAGCACTCATATATAATAAGCAAGCATCATGTACCTAGATGTTTGGAATCTGTTACCAACAAATCAAGTCTAGCTTTAAATCCTAGAAACAGTTAATACTCATCAAACTCCTTTAAATATTGAATAAACATCGTCTCTTAACTAAAACTCACATTTAGACCGTTTAAATCTCCTTAAATTCACTTAATGATACATTAAAGGGGTTTACTTTATAAATAACAAAAGAATAAAACAAAAGGAAAAGGAAAAACTTAACTTAAAAGAGCAAAGCTTATGGTACTAGATGAATAACTACAACATTAACAATAGGAGCTATACCCAAATCGTTTCTTACAACCTCATTTCTATCATCATTCTATAACTCCCAACAGATTAGAGACTTAATCAAACAACAGGAGTCCCCATCTTTTAGATCTTATAATCTTTAAACAATTGTATGTCTCTAGGGAAGAAAGTTTACACTTCTAAAGTTGAAAGTTTACACTTCTAGAGTTTCTTAAATTCTTTTTTCCACCAATCATCCTTAACCATTTATTTTCAGAGTTCTCACTATTTAACACTTTTACTACTGCTACTATAATTTAGTCTCAAGTTACTCATTCTCTTATAACTTACATCAAGCTTGAATCTATTAGATTGGAGGGGATATACTTATTGCTAACTTCGTGCTATTAGTGTACATATGTTTGATTAATTTTACCATCTTACTATAATTATTATGATTATAGATAATAATGTAGTTGAAATATTTGATGCACTTGGAGTTGTTTAATTGAGTTTTAAAGAATTTTGTCAAATTTTTACCGTATTTCATTACTTCTTGCCTTTACTAGAATTACTGTTACTCATTGTTATCATTATTAAATTTATAGGTCTGTCTTGTTCCTTTCCAAGATTTTGTTATAGATTAATTATTTGGTAATTATCAGTTGAATACTTTTGTACTTTTGTTGCCTTTAATTAATATTGAGTAGTTTGCACATGAAGTATCTCAATATACTCATATATAGATATGGGCTAATGAGTAATAAGACATAATTTAACTCAACCAAGACATGACCGACATAAACACAACACGACACGACGATATTATTGACAACACCTGACATATTTAACATAACATAAATTAATCACAAAAAAGAAACTCGTCAACCCCATCTCTCATGCACACATGCATTAATATACATATGAAAAATCCTATTAAACTCTATTATTATTGTTATTAGTTAGAATTCAATAAACTCTTTGTTATCAATGTGTTACTACTCACTATGGAAGGTCCAGTGAGATAGTTTTACTATTGTTATTAGTATGGCTGTTATTGTTAAGATAACAAATTATTAGTATCTGCGTTGTTAATATTGTTATTATTATTGTTAGTTATTATTATATTCTTATAACATCTCCATTCATATAGAATGTGGTTAAAATGGATTTTATATTTGTTGAGAGAAATTATAATAAATTTTTGGATAATTGGTTTACGATTCTAATTTTTTATTTTACACTCTCCCAATCGGTACAATTGGTTATGTCTTATTTTTGAGTTGCTATTTATGAGCTTCTTAATTTTTCCTATATTGATCATCCAAGAAAAATTGATGTGTATTTATGAATATGTAGATATTCTTATAATATTTAAATGTATTTTTACTATATTTACTACTTTAACAATTTTCAACTTTCCATATAGTCATTTAGTAGTCAATAATTCTTATATAAGGGTTATGTTTTTTCCACTGTATTTTCTTCTAAAAAAATACTTTTGTTTCTTACTTTATTATACTTATGCTATTAATTAGAGGTATTTATAACTATTTTGCATTTCTCCCTTTCCTAAATGTCTTATTAATTTTATGTTTTATTACATATTGGTTAACAATGGTTTTATAAACGTTTATGAGTTTATATAGATTTCGATGATATTATCATTAGTTACTATTTATTACATTATCATCATTATTGTTCCTTCTTTTATTCACTAATCAAAATTATAAGTCAAATGAAACTTAATACACTTTTACAGTTATAAA
Source organism: Lumnitzera racemosa (assembly GCA_024138005.1). Classification (NCBI taxonomy): domain Eukaryota; kingdom Viridiplantae; phylum Streptophyta; class Magnoliopsida; order Myrtales; family Combretaceae; genus Lumnitzera; species Lumnitzera racemosa. Next base: position 11,486,336 of record JAMXBC010000002.1, read on the forward strand.
TTCCATAATCGTAAGACATATTACTTGTAACATATATCCCTCCTAACTATTTAATAATAAACATTTTATCTTAATGGTGTTTTTTATATGGTAAAAGTTCTTATATTTTATTATCTTATCTTGTTTTCAACTATATATCTCCACTCTCAAGTATTATACTCCTATCTTTTTAACCTTCTAAACATAACTAAGTAATGATGTAGACATCTATTATTCTCAAATGGTTAAATAAAATCTCCAAAATAAATAATGACATCAAATAATATAATTTCATGTAACTGTCAATCTAAAACATAAATTTCCTCTTAAAGTCAAACTTAGCCTATATTCTACCCTTCTCAACATCAAACCGTCATATTGATTTATGGATAATTATTATTTTTTTTCTTTTTTCCAAGAATTCATAACCTATACTTTGATATCAGTTTATCTATAATGCCTTAAAACCGAAGACATCAAAAACCACTAATATCCCTAGACTCTATTGATACACGTTAGGCTTATAAAAGTTTTCAAACAATCTTATACAATTAAATCTCTAAATAATATTAAAATAACTTCTAGTTAAGAAATATTAATATACTATCAATTATTGTTACTACATAAGACTAAATAATCTTATGATTTAATTTCTTAGGATAATTTTCAATACCAAACATAGTCCTTACTCTTTCCATTCCTCAAGTAGAAACAATTAGCTCCATAAGTTATTGAAATTAAGTGGTACAATTGTAAGTCTTATATCTAAAAATATAATAAAGAGAGCCCAAGCTCAGTATACAATACACAATTACGTACATGTGATCAAACAAAACATACTCACATGCATTGGAATGCAAAATAAGTAAATCACACAATTCATTTAATTATCTTTGCATTTAAGTCAGTCATATAAGCACACATTAGCAATCCTTCACGACTAGATCACATCACAATTCGTATCACAACCTAATGTTTAGGCGTGCCTCTTTGAGCCCCTCTATAACCTAATGTTGGGCATGCCTCATCGAGCCCCTCTACAATAACTTAAATCTATCCCAAATCATTTATAAGTGAGACTCCACTAAAGACAACATGTCACAAAGATCATCGAGATTGCCCCCTAGGGATCTATCATTTCAAGCTCCTAGGACGAGTCAAACGCAAGCAATAAAGAGATATATAAGCTGGATATGCATTTAATTCATTTTAAATTTTACTATCTTAGCACTCACATACAACAAGCAAATGTCATGTACCTAGATGTTTGGAATCCGTTATCAACGAATCAAGCCTAGCTTTAAATCCTAAAAACAATCAATACTCTTCAAACTCCTTCAAAGATTGAATAAATGTTGTCTCTTAGCTAAAACTCACTTTTATACCATTTAAATCTCCTTAAATTCACTTAATGATAAATTAAAAGAGTTTACTTTAGAAATAATAAAGGAATAAAATAAAAAGAAAAGGAAAAACTTAACTTAAAAGAGCAAAGCCTATGATACAATCAAGGGCACGATCATGTCTTTTTAGCCGTATAACTTTCTGAGTTACACTTTACAATTGCAAGGGATACAACTAAGGACAACATCGTATCTTTTGGTTATGTAACTTTCTGGTCTACCAGCTCATGTTAACTACTACAAGGAACATGACCAAAGATACGGTTGTATCACTTTCTAGTCAAACTTTTTTTTTTCCTTTCACCTAAAACTTTTCTAAACCTATTTTATCCTCTAACATTTCAATACATGGATCAAAACACCCTCAAATTATTAAAAACAACCCCACTCTTCGACAAAACCTCATTAACAATACATTACAAATTACACTTCTTTAAACCCTTAATTCAAATTTGATACTTATTCCATCAACATAAAACTTTTCCATTACTTTAATCACTAAATCCTCATCATAATCTTTTTAAATAGAAAGATTATAAGATAAATTTAAGGTGTAAGGGATACTTTACCTTGATTTTTATAATTATTTTGAGTTTCTTCTTTTTTCCACAACTAATTAATGCATAAGCCTAAAATATCAATATGTATCACTTAGATTTAATCAAAACCTAAATTCTAAAATTAACTCTTCACTTACTATTGGAAATCTCCAAAAGTTGTATAAGCCTTACGATTCCCTTCTTTAGATGAGTTACACTATCGAGAGAGATTTAAATCAATTCAACGTTTTCCTCTAAAAAATAACGATAAGATTTAATATTCTTAATGTACCTTGAGCGTTTTTTGGGTTTATAGTGGACGAGTCTTATTCGATAACTCCAAGAAGTCTAAAAGAGTTTTTAGGAAATCACTTAATAAATATACACTAGTTAGGTTAGAAAATTTTTGTACTTCTAATATTACTCTTCATTAAATCGTTACTTAAGATCTTAATACCCTTTACTTGTAACTTACTCATTCTTTATTTATTTTTATGACTTTTTTTCTGGGGTATTACATTGGCACATACAATACACAACAGTTGCAATGTAATTAGAGATCCCATAATTGAGAGCTAATTAGATTAGCCAAAGTCTAAAGCCTACTATTGATGAATATGCATTAAGAAATTATTTTACATTATCTGATTAATAAAAATTAATAAGATTAGTTATTTTAATTAATTTAGTTCAATTCTTTAAGTTAGTTTTCAGTGCAACATAGGTTGATATTACACATCAATAACGACTCAGTATTTTAAAGAAGTCCATTAAATGAATAGATAGATCTTAATTTAAATTTGGAACATTAATGCATAAACTTTAAAGAAACAAAAAGCAAAAAATTACTTAAGGACTAAGAAAATTCTCAATCGCCCCCAATAACAGTAAATAGGCAAACTGACTTTATTTTATACATTTTGAATCTTAGAACAAGAAAAAAAAAAGAATTCAAAAAAAAAGTTTAGAAATTTAGAAAAATAATTAGAAAAAATAGGGGAACCTATTACCTTAGGAGAGTTCCAACACCTACTCACAACCTAAAAAGGAGCCCTTGTAGCTACTAAGAGAACTTCCACCTCTCAGCTCTTCTGATGCACTCCCACCACCATTTGACCATTGGAGCTCCAATGAACACAAGGTTTAAAAATCTGCTCTATTTTTCACTTGATTTCTAAAAATATTAAATAAATTAGGCAAAGTATGAAAAAATATTATTCTTAAGTTAATTTAGGTAGACTTTCATGTGGTACATTTATTTCGATGGAATTTTTAATATTTTATATACTTCTTTAAGAAAATTGTATTATTCATTTAAAATTTTAATTAAAAAATAAATATATTAAATGATATTTTTTTGAGCTCAAAGATTTTCTATAGGATCTTTATTATATTTGGTTTAATGATAGGCAGCCTGATTTTGATTCCATACATGTTTATATTTATTGTATATTTTCCCTTTAAAACTAAAAAAATTGGAATTTTTAGAAACACATTGATTTTTATAAAAAATAATTGATGGAAATGGTATTTAATGACTTTTGGACACTTGTAATAATATTAGGACTGTTAGAAATTATTTCACATATAAATGATATTATTTGCTTAATTAATCTAAATTTAAGGGCCAAAGCATAATTTTACGTATTTTGACGATAATCCCGATTGCATGAATAAGTTGCCAGTTGAATTCCATATTTTTATTTTTTGAGTTTATAGGACTTTTTGTAGAATTGTTTGATGATTTTTGCTATTTATTGTGAATTTTGCTAGATAAATATTACTAATCGAGACATGTTTTTAGTAATATTAGGCTATTATATGTTAATCATTAAATAAATCATCACTGTGCATACTTTGACTAGATGTGGTAATAGGTTGTTTCTAATATATTTTGTAATATTATATAGCTCGTGTTATGATAGATACAAACTAGGGATAGATAATACATGTTTTTATCATGTTTTATTTGGAAATTATGTAAAAATATATTTTATATAGGTAATATGATATGAATGTGATATCAATTGTTATACAGATATATATATATATGTATATTTGGGGTTAAAAATATTATTTAAAAATTATCTTTTGGAACAGAACTCGTATTACGTATCGTCAAGTTCATCAAATCCAACGATACTGATTTTACTAAAATTGGATAACTTTAGGTAATAAAACAGGTATTTTTTATGATATTATGGAAAGCATCATCCTATGACGATTTTTTCATAATTAAAATGTAATTTAACTAATAAAATCTACATTTTGATATAATCAAACTGATATATTATAAATAATAGTATAATTATATATATTTATTAATATTAACTAATTTAATAAAACTTATATGATAAAATATGATAATTATAGTACATGTATTAATGAATAGTACACTTTAGGTATATATATATATATATATGTATGTTTGTGTGTGCATCTATATTAGATAAATTATAATAAAGTGAGGGTATTAAGATTATAATATGCCTTAGGTATATAAGATATGAGTATATATATGTATATATGTAACTTTATTAAATAACTATATAAGTAGTATTTCAATCAAGTTATATGATAATACGAAAAATTAGATAAAACCTCAATGTTTTCGTAAATCTCACAAAAACTAAAGTTAGGTTTTAATAGATGTATAGGATTTCCAAATGATCATGAGTTTAACGTTATCAATCTACTCGAGTAAGCATCAATATAAGTAAGTGAAATTTGTGGAGATTGGAGTATTTGCTTGCTTCTAATTATAAGTAGTTGTTTATGGGCAAGCTATGCTTATGATTGGTTATTAAGGTGTTGATTGGTAACTGAGCTACACATTTTGTTGTGTTGTTTGATTTTGTGTGGTATGACTTGATTGAACACCCTTAACTATAGTAATATCAATACGAATTAAAACCATAGAGGCATATGCATTACATCCCACTAATGTATAGTTAGGTTTTTCTCTAACTAAATTCTGATGCATTTGATGATGTGCAATGTGCTAGCTTTTCCTCATCCTTAGTTGAACTAAATGATAGGAGAGGAGGTTACAATGAGGTTGGGGACATCAGTTCAAAGGTAGTTGTGGGAGGAATAAGGTTTTCAAGAGGAGTAAGGGTTTCCATTGCATAAGCCCTTAGCCTTGAGAGAGGGCATCGTGGCCTTCATGATTGGTATTATAGCTATCATATCGCAACTCCTTAATTTAGGTTAAAGTGGGTGTAATTTCTTTAACTTTACGACGAACTAGATAACTTCATGTAGATGGGCATATTGCTTATTCATGTATTGCACATAATAATTGTTTGATAACTTGGTTATTTTGTTTGGCTTAGATATGTTTTTTGCCTCTTACTCTTTATTGAGTTATGGTTTGCTTGCAGGTTTTAATTGAACATGCTATGAGACGATTATCATCAGGTGTGTAAAGAGTTTAACCAAGGCTTAAGTGAGAAGGAACTGATGATGAATTTTATTTTTGGAACTTTTTGGTTTCTTAGCAATAGTTAGGTTACTTGGGTGATCTAGTAGGATTCTTGCTTTTGAGTCATGATATGTATTGTGTACTTTTATAAATATTTTGTACCTAATCTTATTGTAAATATAAATTTGTTATGTATATAAATATTAGTATATTTATAAAACTATGAATGCTTCAAAGTGATTTGTTGTATGAGCATTGTGTATGTTAGGATTATGTTAGCGATTGAGGAGATAGTTTCTTGTATAAAATTGATAAACACGGTGGATTGTTACGACTTAACAACTTTCAAGGTGTGACATAAACCCAACATAACTTTAAGCCAAATCAATTTCATTTAAGCTAAGTAATGGAAATTTTATAGTTATTGCTTGTTAGACTAACTTTTATATTTCTAATTAGTATTTACTGATAAAATTTATGAAAATACATGATTGGTTTATAAAATTAGGTAAACTAGTCAATTTACGTGATCATTTAAACCTGTTCTTAGACAGCTTCATGTCTATGCTTTCATTTTTATTTTTTTATCATCATCATCATTCTTATTATTATTTCCAATTTATTACTATTGTCCAATTATTTTATATTTCATTCACAAACACTTTTCCAAAAACCAATGCCCTTCTTAAAAAGATCAAGTCTTTGATTCAAGTTATTTCATTAGTTGTTCATGACCTTAGAATTTGATTGATTATGAATGAATATTCAAGATTTAATCTAAACTCAAATTGACATCTAAATTTTTTGATGTAATAACTTGAATTTTCATAATTTAATAAATAAATTAAAGGTAAGGGCATCTTCATTAATGACTAAAAGTTTGGGGGCAATATGGTCAAATACGTGTAAAAAGGTACAAGCTTGGTACATACCTTTTCAAGTTTGAACCTATATGTTGTTTTTCTTCTCTTCTTTTTCCTCTCTTTGCCTTAAGTTTTCTTCTCTTTCTTTTCACCAAAATACAATAATTTCATCCCTTCCCTTCTCTCCAATGCAATATATCAATAATAAGGTAAAAATTTTCAAATCTTTAAAGTTTGGTGTGAAGAATAGAGTAATTTGATGAATTTCTCCTTAATATAACAATAGAAGATCAAGGAGTGGAGGCGTTCAGTGATTTTGGTGATTTAGAAGTTTAATCTTATGGTAAATACGATGAATATTATTTTCTAGTGTTGTTAGTGCATTTAGTGTGCAAAACTGGGCCTAATGGTTGAATTTTTAAAGGGAATTATAGAAGAAGTTAAGGTTAAGGAAGAATCAAACAAATAAGTATCGTTACTTCTAAAATGGCTAATGATTTCATGTCAAAATTGTTGGTTTAGAGGATTAAATGTTGGGAAAGTTGTTGATGGGAAGGGAAATCGGAATTTAAAGAATGTAGAGTATGATTTTGAAGAAAACATTGAAAGTTTGTATGTATTGTAAATGGTCGAGAGTATGAATGTTGTAGTTCTATAGAATTTGAAGCTACCAATCGATTGGTAGCTAATCTAGCAACTGATCAGTAAGAGAAATTGTATTTCTAATCGATTGGTAGGCCAAATGGCAATCGATCGGTATGGTGTTTCTCAAGCACAAAACCTATTGACTTGTTTTAGTTTCTAGCAACCGATTGGTAGCACTTTCATTGATTGATCGATAGGTCACATAACATGAATAGAATATTTGAAACTCTCCCATTTTGTAACCTTTTTCATCAAAACCAATTCCTACATAATTCTAACACTGTTCATAGCTAATACACAAACTAGAAACAATTTACTACCATATTTTAGTCAATGAATTAAACTTATCTTAAAAACTTGAATCTTGAGAAGGCTCAAAGGGATAGAGTTAAGATGTCAATTTACAAGTTTGGACTCTAGTTTGAACATCATATCTTATTTAATGTTAGGAGAAAGAAGAGAAGTGAACATATTCAATTAAATTACTTATTTTAGGTATAAGGTTATATGCTTGTTGAATGTGTTTGTTAGTTTAGTTACTAAATGAATTTAATTATATTCAGCCTTAAATGCTTAATCTGTTATGTATAAGAGACCGAGCCTAAGAGACCGGGAGTATCGGTGATCTTAAGGTAGTACCTAGGGATTTGTAAGTGGCATTGTCTTGATTGAAGTTGCTTACCAAGTTGATCTGATTAGATTTTATGATGTAAATGATTTTAGGGTGTTAAAGAGTACTCAATACCAAATATGTATATGATACTTATGTGATTTGAGGTCACCCTAAGCTTTGGGACATTAAAGCTATGTTATGTATTAGACTTTAATAAAAAGAATAACCGGTCTTTAGAAGCATGTTTTGGATCTGTGTATATGTCGAGCTTGATTTTTTCTCCTCAGTATGAATTAATCTTTTTTTAAACTAACCAATATTAAACTTTATCCAGTTAATATCAACCATTAACCATCAACCATCTACTAAGGTTTAAAGAAAATTAGTTCTTTTTATTTTTGAGAAAACTTTAGAATCGCCACCCAATCCAGGTTGGGAAATGGTTTAGATAAAAGCCAAATGAATAGATTTTGGTTTTGATCTAAACATTAGTTCGCATGGAAAAAACCGATTTTAAAGAAAAAGTTTTTAAAAATCCAAAGAAACAAGTCTAGGGATTAGATTCTTTTAACTCTTACAGGTACCATCCACTTTCCAAATTTAAATTTAATTTCTAAAATCACCCTTTTTAAAAAAAAAAAATTATCCTATAAAACGAAGTTTAATTATTGATTGAGTTAAATTGAGCAAAACTATACAAAAAATGGGGAAAAAAAAATAGGTTTTTCATTTTTTGTCATTACCCCTTAAGTATCTACACACCCGTTATTCATAATTAAACGTACGTAGTTATTTTTGTAAAACTTTACAGTGTTGGATTCATTTTCATTTTGAAAAACATGCGGAGTTTACATTTTTAAGTATATTTGATTTTATTAAGAAAAATTTAAAAGGTCTTAAATTCATGTTTTATTTTTAGAAAGTCTTGGAAAAAGTTCTAACTTGAAAAAGGATCGTTTACCATTTTCTTATTTTTATAAAAAAACCAATTTTTCTATGTATCAAAATGGTTTTTATTCAGTAACCTATTTTTACCTTATTTTTATTATTATTATTTTTCATTATTTCTTCCCATTTAAATCTTAATTGAAAAAGAAAAAAGGAAAAATGACAAACTTAAGCTTTTCTCTCTCTCTTCTCTTTTTTTTTCTCTCCTTTTTTTTCTTTTCTTTTTCTCTTTTCTTTTTTTTTAATTATATTTACAAATACATGAGTAATAAATAAAATAAATTAATTAAAACTAGCTTATCTTGAGTGTTTTAAAACTTGTTTGTGTTTGAAATGTGATCCTTAAACCCTAATTTAGGGTCCTTGATCTTTGTTTAAGCTCGAAAAGTCTTGAAATTGAATTAATTCGAATATTTGAATTAATGGGCTTTTGACCCGGAAAATGATTTTTCTCAAATTTGAAGCTTGATTTTGGTCACGTAGGAGGATGAATTTAGTCGGGTTTTGGGTTTAATTTAGAAGCTAGACATGTGTATTATACGATTTCACCATTAATTCAGCGAAATCATATAATAAAATCAGTCGAAAATGATTTTGAAATGGCTTAACCAAGGAGGAAGAAAACCGGAAATCAGGGAAGAAAATCAAGGAAGAAGAAGAAATGGGGACAATAGGTCACATGCTGAGTATGTACTACACGCCCCTAAATGCGCATGTAATGCACGTCATAAAAAAAATTTGTGCGCTGTGTGCGCCATTCCCTACTACCTTCAAATCAGGCCTTCGTGCCCCATTTAAAATTGCGAACCAGGTTTTGGTCCATACCATATACTTCTTTTTATTTATTTATATATATATAAGAACTAAATACAAAAATTAAATACATATTAACTATATGGCATAAAAGTCCTATCTTAATTGCATACTAAGATCTTATTATTATTATTATTATTATTATTATTATTATTATTATTATTATTATTATTATTATTATTATTATTATTATTATTATTATTATTATTATTATTATTATTATATACTTTTCCTTTCAAAAAGAAAAAGGCACTTTGTGCTTGACAAGATTTCAACTTCAAACCTCCATGTTAACTCTAATGTTAGATTTAAGTGTTTATCCATTAGGTCATTAACATTTACTTTATTCATATGTACAATCAAATTACACATAAACTAGGTTAGTCTGCGTTAGATTCAAATCTAAATCTAGCTAGCTCAGGCCTAACGACTCTCTTTATTTTTATCTAAATTTAAAAAAAAAAATCTACTCTATTAAACTATCAAAAAAATTATTATTTTTTAAATTCCTTAAATCCTCTATTTTTTATATTTTTTATGACTTTTCAATTTTTGTAATTTTTCCTAAATTTTTCATTTTTATATTTTTTTCTAATTTTTTTTTTATCTTTTTGGTTTTTCCTAAATTAGGACCATTTACCTTATCCTAAAAATTCTAAAAAATAAAAAAGAGGGAGGGGGTGGGTGTGTAGTGGTAAGGTTTAAAAATGGAATGTCTACAATATGATACAAAATATGTTTACTTATAGATGTATGATTGCGTAATTCTTGTACTAGGCAATTTTGCTTACCCTTCAAGTATCTTGTTTTTAAATGTAACTAATATAGGAGATCATGACTACTATGATAACCTAGGTTATTGCTTGGTATATGACGTAAAAGATGATTATACCTATTATAAGGAGTAGTTGGAGGGTTCATTAGTTACATGTGTAATGTTATACTATGACAGTATTGGAGATATATGTCATGCCTCGAAGTAGTAGAATCATAACAGTATTGTCGTACAAACCATTATAGGATAGAAGCTGATCTTACAACTGCTATCTTAGACCTAATCTACATAAGGCATTCATAACTAACCCGCTTTGAAGTAAATAGTTTATGAATTAAATAAGTTACCTACCTAAGAAAGTATAAAAACATATGTATATTCACTAAAATTTAAATATTTTAAATAATGTTTACAAGATTTCATCGTACTATATTTCCTAAGCAATGCATTATTCGAGAATGGAAAATTCTAAAATAAAAGCTAAGACCTTAAAACTATATTTATTCTTCAAGTGTATTTCCTCACTCCCTAAGATTCAGTAATTATTAGCTTCAAAGTGAATATAGGTCGCTTCTTAGCTAACACTTGCAACAACTTCTATAGAGATGTGAGCAATCAACAGCTCAATAAGTTAGGACGGAGACTTAAAACTATACATCAAATACAAATAGGTTTATTAATCAAATTAATTAGATGTTATGTATGTATAAGCAAATGTCATCGTACGAAGTTGTCTAACCTGTTATGAGATTAGAGATATTGCACCCGCTTTAATTTGAGTTAAAAAGTTTTCATTTAATGCAACAGCTTATGATCAAATCTAGGCTCATACAATGGAGAAACCACTCCTCTCATGACTACCTTTGAACCATTCACTTCACCCGTCCCGTAATCTCTTTACCTATCACTTAGTTCAACTAAAGATGAAGAAGGAACTAATTATGGTGTCTATTACATCCTAAAGTTACAAAATTGTAACAGTTTCGCCATATAAACTAACCTATAACAGGAACTGACCTCATAGTACCTATCATAGATACGATCTACACAAGTTGTCAACGACTCCTTGCTTTGAAGTAAACAATTCATTTAAGAATTTAACTAAAATTTATAGTAACGATTAAAACCTTAAGTCAATATATATAATTATATGTGCATTACTATAAAATTCCCAGGTGACTCTATATTATAACATAACAGTCAAGTAAATTACATGTCATATATCAATTCTCCATCTTAAAGATACTGGCAAGACCTTAACCAAAACTTGATCATTAGGCTAATAGATCCTTACTCCCCATAACTTCAAAAGAAATCTAACCTCTAGGTAATTGTACTGCAGCATCGCAAATCAAAAGTCAAGACCTGCAAAAGAATATATACAAGTGTAAGCAACTACAACTCAATAAGTTAAATTGGAGACTCATGAATGTTTACAAGCATAATCAAGGTTATCAAGCAATTATTCTCATGAAGTACAACAAATAAGTGCCATCATACAATGTAGTCTGATTTGTTGTGAAATCGAAGTAATTTCACTCGCTCTAATCCGGGTTGAGGAGTTTTCATGTTATACAACAGCTCACAACTAATCTCAAGTTTATGCAATAGAGATACTGCTCCCCCTAAGACTATCCTTTGAACAAATGCCCTCATCCTCATCGCAACCTCCTCTCATATTACTTAGTTTGGCTAAGGATGAAGAATAAACCAATTTGCTATTCAATGTTATCTTTTTCGAAGGTATCGGTGCTTAGTTGGAGAATCTTAAATATCTCCTAAATGGTTGCAATGCATGACAATTTAGGGTATTAAGGTTGATTAGGATTAGGTTCAATTTAGGGTGTTCAGACAATTTTATACCAATCCAATCATAACAGTCATCATTCACAACACAGATTCCAATACGAAGTCAGGTACGTAAGCATATGCATAAAACTACTTATAATCACAATCATACACAATCCTAAGTCTCCAAGGACTCTAAATACGATGAAGTAATAAACCTAACTTACTTGAAATTCTCAGTTACTCATTTAATTAGTTGTAGATTGACTTGTCTCCGTATATCCTATAATATAAATACACTTTTCAATACTTATATTTCAATGATACATATTCTAGGTTATGGTTTAATTAAATTCTTCTTATATACCTATTATTTACTAACAATAAATTCTACATTAGTTTGGGGTTCATTTTCCAAATCAGATTCCAATTCAGGCTCTAATTAGGTTTCAACTACGAGTAACCCTAAAATACGCTTCAAATCCTAATGTGAAAGTAATCACATTAAGCTTGAGTATTCTAATATCATACTAAATCTTAATTCAATATTCTAGTCCACTCGGTATACTTTAATCCTAATTAGTGTATCGAATTTACTCCCGATGTGAGAAAATTTTACATTTTTTGTATAATTTCCTAAAATCAATTTTTGTACCAGATTTAATATGTATCGATGTAGACATCTAATTTTTGCCTCCCTTTTATTTTTCAAATTAGGTTATAAGATCTTAAATTAGAAAAAATTCAAAAAAAAAAAACTAGAAAATTAAAGAAAACCTCAAAAAATAAAAAATAAGGAAATAAAATCAATTTAGAAAATAGAAAAAAATAGGAAATTTAGAAAATAATAAATTTTTTGGTTATTTAAATAGAATATAATTTTAATTTCAATAGTTTTGAATAAAAGGCTATTAAGTTTAGATTTATATTTGAATTTCGCTCAGGCTAACCTAGTCTATATGTGCAATTAATTACACATATGAATAAGGAAAAGCCAATAGCTTAGTTGGATAAATACTTAGACTTGATATTACATATGACTTAGAGATTCTAATTCCAATCCATGGAAAGTACAAAATGTATCTTTTATTTTCTTTTCTCACCTTATCGTTACGTCATTTACCAACTCACTTTTAAGTGCGGTAGACACACTCCAGCACATTCATATACGTGCAACTATGTATTTGACACCACATATTATCTGGGTTCGTTCAATCCAAAATTGAAAGAAAATCATATTGCATTTAATTTTTTCTTTTCTTAACTCGACTATGAAACCTATAAATAGGGGTTTACTCTTCATTTTCAAAACACAACAAAAACTTCGAAATACTTTAGAAAAACAAAAATCAAAGTTTCCTCTCTTTCTAGGATAGCATTGATTACGGTGTTTTTTTGATGAAAACCACCACTATCAAATTTCTCGAGCCGACCGAGCCAACTCCAAGCTAATCCAAGCTGAAGTGAGCAAACCTAAGCCGAAGTGAGCCGATCTAAGCCGCCTTTAAGCCGTCTAAGCTGATTCGAAGCTAATTCAAGTTGACCCAGTTTTTCTTTTTTAAAAAACAAATTTATTCATTTGTTTGTTTGTTAATGTTATAATTGAGAAAAAGAAAAATAACAAAAAAGAAAAAAGAAAGAGAAGAAAAAAAAAAGAAAGGATGTAGTCTATTTATTTATTTTAATAGAAATAGATAGAATAAGTATAAAATAACTAAGATAATATAATAAAATAGTAAACAAAAATCATTTTGACTCTTAGAAAAATTGAGTTTTCTAAAAATAAATGAAAATAAATAGATCAATTTCCAAATTAGGACTATTTTAGAGTTTCTAAAAATAAAACACTGATTAGGATCCTTTAAAAAAATTTCCTTGAACAAATTGAACTGGATAAAAACGTAAATGCAACCCTTTTTCAAAAATTAAAATTAAACCACCCACTAAAGTTTTTATAAAAGAACTACGTACGTTTGATCCTTAATAGCGGGTACGTAAGCACCCGTATATAAGTACGGGGCGACTTAAAATATGGAAGTTTTATTTTTTCCATTTTTAGATATTTATGTAAATTGATTAATTTAGTCACATGTATTATAATTAGCTATTTTACAAATTAAAAGGTATATTCAAAAAGCGAAGTTAAATTCGGAAGTTAAAAAGTGGTACCCATTTAAGGTTTAATAAATTAACCCCCGAACCTAAATCTCTACTTTTCAAAAAAAAAAAAACCGTTTTACAAATTGTTTTTTTTTTTAATCGATAAACCAATAGCTAAGTTATAACTAATCCACCCAATTGGTTATAACTTAACCCTTTTTCCCAACTTCGATCGGGTGGCAACTCCAAACCTTTTCAAGTTAAAAAAAAATGGTTTTCCTTAAACCTTAGTTGAGAATTAGTATTAAACGGGTAAGGTTTAGTACTAATCGGATTAGAGAAAACCTAATTTTATAAAAAGAACCGGAAGGGTGAAAAACCAAGCTTGACAATTGATATTATTATTATATTATCCAATTTAACCTACTATTTCATATTTATTAAAATTCCAATTTCACATATTACTAAATTACTCACATTTACTACATAATTCTCATATTAATTGTAATTAATACTCCAAATGCTAAGATTATGTTACCCTACTAGAATTTAACATCTTTAAATATCTAATTACTTTATAAATCAGTAATTAGTCATTTAATTACTTAATTAATTCTAAATTAATCATTTTTTTCATCATTTTAGGGCTAAAAAATTACTTAATTTTTTTCAAAATTAATTTTAGAAAAATGGTTTCATAATACTATTTTATATCACTTAAGTATTCTATAAAAAAAATTTTAAACTCTAAACTACACTTTTAAACCTATTTATTTCTAATTTCAAATATTCTCTATTTTGTTCAATTTCTTAAATACCCTATATTTATAGACATGATTAAAATTAATTACTAATTTTTCCTAAATCTACATACAATAAAACATCAAAATAATAAATTTTATAATTTTCTAAGCAAAATTAATAATTTTACTAAATTTTTCAAAATTGGTTGAAAAATTAGACTCACTTGACTCTTGGGTTTTTGGCCATTAGCGACAACCTAAGGGTGGTCAATTGGTCTAGATGCTGGGTTTGGAGTGGGGTGGTTATGGTGGTTTGGTCCTAAGTAGTGATGATGTGTGGGTTTGGCTTAGTTGCCCTAAATGCAAAGATTTGAGAATTTTTTTCTAAAACCCTAAGTTCTTTTAAATTTTAGTGCTCTCAAATTTTCCTAGTCTTCTAACTGTCTAAATGGTCTTTTGAATTTTTTTTTTTTTTTGCTATTTATAGGGCTATAAAGCAATTGTTGTGCATTAATTTAGATAAGACAAGCCCATATCTCTTCCATTTTGCCTTTTTTGTTGCTTGATTTTAATTGGTTCATATTTTTTCTTACTTCCTTCAGCTGCTACGACTTGATCTAGAGCATTCCATATTTCCTTGATTTTTTTTATAATTTTTAAAATTGTTTAGTAATTTTCTAACTAATTTCGAGTAATTTAGATAATTTCGTGTATTTTTACCTATATATAAATATATGTGAAGTATAAGTAAATACTCTTAAATATTATTTACGTCATTCTATGATTTTTAGTATATATATAATTTACTTCTAGTAATTCGTTAGTTATTGGAATGCATTTTACACATTTTCGATAAATAACGAATAATATACTTAAAATTTTAAAATTTTATATTTCTTATTTTATTACTTATTTTCTTAAATTCAAACTTATAAGGTCACTTTTACTAATATTTCTAAATTTAATTTATAATTTAGGTTTGATCAGATTATTTAGCCGATTGCTTTAGACCTTAGGTACTAAGCCTAATCCTACAATTACAGGGCTTATATTTAGGGCTTACACTATCTAACACTATTCCTTTCAAAAGGATCGGTATTTGATTGGAAAACCATAAGTTTCCCCTGATGGGTTACAATGCAAATCTAATTTAAAATTATAAGTCATATATTTAGTTAAATTCAGTTTAAGGTGTTCAATCATTTTACAAATCACATAATTACAAGCTAAAGCAATAAACTATAATCACCTTATCAACTCAAAAACAAGCACAAGAGTACAGTCAACTATCTAATAAACACAATTAAGTACAATATCAAGCCTTCGAGTACTACAAGTTAGTATTCCGAAATACAGTAACGTATTAATCGCAACTTACCTAAACTCATTGCTTGCTCATTTGAGGAGTGACTCATATAGGCCATTATCAATAATCCCTATAATACAAACGTTATTTCAGTTTTCACATAATTGCCATAGATTTATTTTATCTTATAACATTTATTGTTATATTTTGTTTACGATTTAATATACCGAATTTTTTTCAAGTTTTTAAGTTTTTAAAATTATTCTTAATTTAGGCTAAGTTCTGATTTAGTTTTCAAATTGATTTCTAAATTAGGTTATAGTTTAATTTCTAAATACGTTTTATATACGAATCCTAGAAAATCATTTTGATCCATAATGTGAAATTAATTACATTATTTTTTGGTGTCTTAAATTTCATATTTAACCCTTAAATAGTATTTTAATTCGTACAGTATACCTTTTGTCCTAATTTAACTACTGAATTTATTCTTGATATGAGAAAATTTTATATTTTTCATATAAACACTTAAATTTAAGTCTCATATCAGATTTTATATATATTCCTATTATTATTATGGTGTAAATTTTAACCTAATATTTTCTTACTCATTAATTTCTTATACTTACATATAATACATTATCACCTAATATATATATGTGTATATATATATGATATACACATATAATATTCTCGTCACTTTAAGTATCATCTCTTAACATCAACTAACATCTCAAAATATCTAAGTTCACCCCAAATCGGAATTTATATCTAATTACCTTAAATTGTAAAATTAACTTAAAATATGCCATTTTACCTATTACATATATATTATATAATACACCTAATAATTATACCTAATACTTTAAATGCTACAAATATCATGCTACATCATATTTTAACATCCTAAAACATATGATTATGCAATAAATTAGTAATTATCCATTTAATTATTTAATTAGCTCAAAATTACCCATTTTATCCGTCATTTCGAAGCCCAAAAATCATCTAAAAATTATTTCTAAAAAAGGGTTTTATAGCATTATTTTAAATACTTTAGCTAGCTTACATAAAATTTTTGAGCTCAAAACTATACTTCTAAGGTTATTTATTTATAATTTAAAATATGCTCGGTTTTTATGCGGTTTCTTAAGAACAATATATTTTCAGATATAAATTTATCAAAATAAATTTTTTTCTTAAATCTATATACTTAAACCAAATTTCACAATTTTTTAAGTATATTTAATGTTTTTAATAAAATAAGTAAAATTAGAAGGAAATATCAAACTTATTAGAATTTGTAGCACTAGCCACCATAAACTACCATAGCCTCATCAGCCAGTATGGGCGTTACCACCACCATATGGTGGTGGTGGCCATCTATTCTTAGATTATTATCGGATGTTGGTTCCCTTCTAAGACTCTAATTATACATTTTTTTTTTTAAATTTTGAAAAAACAACCCTAATCTTCTATTTTTTGTGCTCTCAATTTTTTTTCATACTCCAATTGACCAAATAAGCTTCTAATTTAATTTAGGTATTTATAGAGCTGCATAAATATTTTTTTCTCATTAATTTGAGTTAATATTAGCCTTATCTTATCCTTTTTTTCTTTTTATTTGTTCAATTTTGATTGGTTCATTTTGTTTCTTCCATTTCCAAGATGCCACGACCACTTTCTAGAAATTTTCTCATTTTTTATAATTTTTATTTAATTATTTTTGAATTTATTTTAATTATTTAGTGTCATTTTAGTATATTTCGAGTATTTTAGGTAATTTCACGTATTTTAACTTACATGTAAATGCATATATGGTACATATATATACTTTTAAATTTTATTTAAGTTATTTTATAATTTTTAATGTACATATAATTTAATTTTATCAATTCGTTAGTTATTAGAACTTGTTTTATAAGTTTCTAATAAATAACAGGAAATTTATATATAATTTAATATTAGGTCATTTAATTATTTTGTTGCTTATTTCACTAAATCTAAACTTGTGAGATTTTTTTTACTAATATTCCTAACCTCGTCGTAAAATTTGGGTTGGATCAGATAATTTGCTTAATCGATCTAAATTCTACAAACCAAACCTCGAGTAGCTGATAATGTAGACTCCTCATGTTATTATGATTTAGTTTCTATGGTATGATATAATAGGAGCAAGTGGGACTACATCAATGTATATTAAATAGTTTAGATCGTAGGAGTATTAGATTCTACAGTTCTTAATATGCTTACTAATGTTGTAAGGTGAGACTTATAAAGCTGCTTATATTATGACTTAGAGATTTCCTTACTATTAGTATGCTTATGATTTGATTGTTAAATGCACTTAAAGATATTAGCAAGTCTTAAGTCTTTATGTGTTAGTATTTCGGTATCAACATGTGACAGGTTATAGTTACCTAGGTTTCAAGGCATTACATTTGATATAAAATACATTTCTAATGATTTTAACCCCTTTTAAAAGATAAAAATTGAATGTTTAACATGAATACTTTAAATGTTTAGTTGAACGAAAGAGCATAAACATCTAAATTTTTGAAAATATGTATATTAAATGCATTAACATGTTGTTAAGGCATTAAAATTGAGTATTAAAGATTAAGCAAGACCATATCATGCATTTATCCAAAGAATAAAAATGAACTTTTCTAAAAAATTATTAGAGAATAAATGATTCACTTTTATTCTTAATAAGTTCCAAAAATTTTTGTTTGAAAAAAAGCCAACGTATAAACATATCTTTTAAATTATTAGGAACACCATATAAAATTTAATAACACATATTTAAACATTGAAAACACTTACGCATATGACCATATAAATATAACAAGTTTTAAAATATTTTGCTTTCCTAAAACTTTAGTTAATTAACATGCTATCCTTTTATAATCAAACAACACTTTTGACATGATCACAATGAATTAATCACGAATAATGTTTGAAATGCCTAAACTATCATAATCAATGTCATCAATTTGTTCTTATTTTTTTGAAAAAATTCAAAAATGTTGAACTTACTCTAAAAATAAGATCATAGCATTTACACAATCAAAACATATCCAAAAGCTAAAATCAACATCTAAACATACATCTATTAAATAAATTATGAAATTCATATAACAAGATAACATGAATTGAATAAAAAATTAACCATTGATCATTCTTTAAGTCACAACCAATATGGAATGTACCCATACATGCATCAATTCATCAATTTATTTAATAAAACATATCAATTGATATGCATTACATCAAATTAATACTTTAATTGACAAAAGAATCGATACCTATATGCACCTACGTTTTGCACTAAATAGACATATCTATATAAATATTCACAATTTCAAGTCTAGAAAATAATCAAACTTACATCTCAACACATATGTAATAAATAACTAACATAAACAAATAGCAAAATGCCTACCTTTTTTCTTGAAATTTAAAAATGGGTTTGCAAACTCCAAAATAGCTAATATACTAAAACTTCTTATTTAATGATCAATTCTAATGATGAATATTACATTACTTTAAGTTAACACTATAAACTTGTAGATCAAAAGATTTTATATGCATATCTCAAATCTAAGCATAGATAGATGAAAATTCAAATTTTCATGCTGTGTTCCACACCACTTTAATAGGAGCATTAGATCTTTACTATTTCTCTTTAATTATTTTATTTTATTTTTTATTTTTTGAGATTAAGACCCTAAGATTAGAGATTTTAATATTAAATTAAGTAATTTTATTTGAATTAACTAGATTATAGGGCTTTACTCATCAAATTAATTATAGATACTTGATGACAACCTTCAAGAGTATTTGAACTCACTTTAATTTTTTTTATTGATCAAAATTCAATTGATAAAGATTTTCCCTAGGACTTATAGGAAGTGTCTTAATAAGAAAAGGAAAAGATGAGTATTTTTTTTTCCTTGATTTCTCTAAAATTCAAATGCCTTAACTCACATTAAGGGCATTTCTTTCCAATGCATTTAATTAGATTAAAATTACCAAAATATGAAATACCCCTTCTAACCTAAGTTGGTTGTGAAGGCTTTTAAGTGAATTTCAAAGTAACTTTGTAACTTTTTAACTTTTTTGAAATATATTATATCCCAAAGTTACCTAACTACCCTTTCTTATCTATTAAAGCTAAGGTTAAATATGATTAAACTATTAATTAAGTATAGTTATTTATTTAATTGAATTTAGAATTTTCTTATTTTACTCTTAGTGTATAAATACTAATAAGATTTTATCACACATGGTATTGGAATAGGTGATCTCTAAAAAAATACAAGTGGTATTTAGTGCTCAATTAATTATTTCACTTCGTGTATAAGTGG
Organism: Lumnitzera racemosa; assembly: GCA_024138005.1. Classification (NCBI taxonomy): domain Eukaryota; kingdom Viridiplantae; phylum Streptophyta; class Magnoliopsida; order Myrtales; family Combretaceae; genus Lumnitzera; species Lumnitzera racemosa. The sequence goes on from JAMXBC010000002.1 coordinate 11,506,645, forward strand.
TGTATATGTACTAATAATATTTTCACAAGTATGATAATAGAAGGGTAGTTTTAAAATAACTACTACATGTGTTTTGCACATAGTATAAATGTCAAAATTTATTAGTATTTAAATACTATTTGTACATAATATATGACGTCTAAGTACTGATATAATTTTTATATGAGTGGATTGGAATACATAGTTTTTAGTTATGTTTTACACACGTGTATATACCAAAATTTTATTAGTATTTATATGTCATGTATATATAACAAATGTATAATACTTAATAAATCTTTTGTTTCCCTATGTAATATTATCTACTCTTATTAAATTGCCTCTTTAGGTCAATCATCATAAAATCTATAATCTTTTTTGTCTTGTTTTATTTTTGTATGGTTCACTTAGATACCGTTAGTGAAGTTTCAACCTAATGGTAGTCAAAATAATCAATTTATATGATTAGCAAGCCTCATTGTTCATTTAACTTAAAATATCTTAATTAGTGTTAACTTGACATCTTTTATCTTAATATTTATTATTAATTGACTTCTTTAATTTAGATAATATTTAAATCACTTTCATCGTTACATATAAGTATATAACATGAATAACACATATATGTTGTATATGCATTATATGGTCTCGTACTTAAATATGTATGTACATATATATAATAGCAACTTTAAGATGATCTTTCATGTTATATAATGTGACTTAGTCACTTACAATACACACCATATATGAAGAAATATATAAGATACATTATGTATTTATTCTAAATTGGTTAAAAAGATTGTATGTTCTACATAAGGAACATATAGTGAGTATATATATCATCCTTTATACAAAAGTTATATAAGATGAATCTACAACTAAAAATATTATGAACTTATAAAATGAAAACCAACTATTTGGGTTGGTTTTTATTTGTACATTTTACCATCCTCTAGTAAAATATAGAAAAAATTACAAAAAAAAGAACATATCTTTTGATACTTTTGCAAGTAACCGATCAGCATTTTAATTTTCATAACTAGATGACTTATCTTTTTTCATCTTACATGGATGAAAGATGAGTGGCATATGAGAATTTCTTATTGGTCCATAACATTATTAAATGATTTATGTAAATATTATAAATAAATTCATTGAAAATGAAAAAAAGAAGAAGAGAAAATGCAAACAAAAAATAAATGAAAATTGGGATTGTAGACTCCCTTATTAGAGGCAATCATCCTTTAGACTTGGGATAGTTAAAAATGGCCTAAATAGTGTAACCTGATTTTTCTTTTCTTTTATCTTTTTGCATTTCCAATTCATTTCTTTTTTATTTTTCTATCCTCTAATAATTTTTATTTATATTGTTTACTTAAATCATTTATTAATGTTATGGACCTATCAAGAATTGCCATATATTTCCTATCTATCATTAAAACAAATTATGGAAACATGAGCTATGAATTTGTCAAAAATCAAAACATAGATTATTTATTTATGAAACTAGTAAAAAAACATGTAAGCTTTTTTTTTTTCCCCTTAACAATCTTTACATATATTATATACTTTTATGTCATGTTTGGTATTATGATTCCGCATTTTATTCTCTTTTTCATTTTAGGAAGTATATTTAGAAAATATAATCATGATTCCACGGAATTGACAATTTTAGTTTTTAGAAGAAATTCAATTTTGCTTTTCAAAAGGTAGAATCATAATTTCGTTCCTACTTCATTAATTAGAATTAATTAAACTTTTTAATTAATTTTTAAACAAATTATAGCATGTAATAATTAGGAGTATTTTTAACAAATAATAATATTCATACATTTAGTGTAATTCCATTTCATTAGAACATTGTCTTGATCTATACCTCATTTTTACCATTTTTTTTTATAATTATACACTTTAATTTTGACTTGTTTAATTATAACTTAATTAAAGATTTAGTTGTCACTATCTATATCTTAATTAATTTCTATTTACACATTTACTCTAGTCAACATGATAAACCATCTATTTAGGGCTATAAAACCCCTAAGGTTGTAGGCAACTATCTTAATAATTGATGGTATCTCCTAAATTAATGATATAAATTATAAATTGAAATTAATTAAGGTATATATAATGATAATTAAATCTTTAATTAATTATGAGCAGTCATTGATTGATCTTGATCCATTCTATTTGCTAAGTATTTCTAAACATAAGAAAGAATTCTTTATTTCACTCTTTATTTATTTCAATCTATTTCATTTTATTTTGGACTATTCATTCATACTAAACGTATTATCAAAACAATTGAAAAAAAAATACAGAAAATAATAAAAGGCTTTGGTAATCCAACATATAAGATTCAAAATTTTTTATATGCATTTATCTTTCTCATACAATATTCAGTAGGATGTGTACTCGTAATGTATTTATATGAAATGAAAAACATTAATTAATCACCAAGCTCAATAAATAAGATAGAAAGAATTTTATACAAAAAGGACAGTCATGTTTGTATTATTTAATATTCATTTACAATAGTAGGGTATCGCTTAGCGTTGGTATTATGATTATCTTTTAATAGGAATAAGATGAAAAGATTAGTTGATTAGTGATTAGAATTTAGAGGCGTGGAAGAGAATTTCAGTTAGGTCAAATGAAGAACAATCTAAGATTTTAACACTTTCGTCTTACCAAATAGGACTCTCGGCCACTTATGTTTGAAAAAACTAGTGTTTGTTTTTTTTTTTTTTCCACTTATTATGTGTCCGTAGGAAACTTGTAACTATTGTAAGGAAAATGTTAAATAATATGGCTAAAACTTTTAACAAGATGCTAAATAGAAAAAACTTTACATTTTTATTATTTTCATAAAATTATACAAGTAAGTTTCGAAGTGAGTAAAAGGATTTTTATAATCTTGTCATATGAATATTAGTGTGAATGAAATAAATTCAAATTCTCCTGTTGATAAAAAAAAAAAGAAGGTAAAGAAATTAAAAAATAAATTTGGAAGTGATAAGCCCGTACCTACTGTAATCCAAACCGAAATGTAACTGCAAACGCAAAAGGTGTAACGGGCCAAAGGAGATATAATCCAAGCCCATCCTAAATAAAAACCCTCAACCCTTATCAACAACTCACCATAACGCAAACCCTACTCTCTCTCACACTCCGACTCGAACACATTTCTCGTCCAAAAGTCGAGAAAGAGGCAAGAGACAAAGTATGACACCTGCTCCAGTCGTCGAGTCCGCCGACACCGAAACGGAGAAGAACATCTCCATCGAGGAGCTTGAAAAGGCTCTTAAGGTTGTAACAATTTCTCACCTTTTCTAAACCGTGTTATTTATCTTTTACTTTTTTTTTCTTTTTAAATTTAATGTTTTGTTTTGCTTGATTAACATGCAGGGAGATGAGCCGATTGTGGAGGACGTTAAGGAAGACGATAAGGAGGAGGATGAAGATGACGAGGACGATGATGATGAGGATGATGACAAGGACGATGGTGCTCAAGGTTGTAACTAATACTAAACCATGTTGTTTTACACTCATTTCTTTTTTCCTTTTTTTTTTTTTGTTTGGAGTCTTGTTGATAAATTGGAACGAGTATGAGCTAATTTTTGGTGCTTTTTCATTACTTGTTTTGACAACTTGTTGAAGTATATGAGGCCTTGGATTAGGGTTAACTTTTTCCTTTATTGTAACTATTAGGGTTTAGTGAGATGAGGTTAAAATTAGAAATTTAATTCGTGCTTCTGTCTTCTGTATGGTTCATAAGCCTGCAGCTAGGGCTGTTAAGTATCTTAATTTTGGGAAGTTGGATGCGAATGCAAGGAAGAATATGGTGTTTTTTGTTTTTTATTGTATTTAACTTGTTTATGTAGACAATACCTATGGTATTGTTTGGTTATAATGGGATGAGGGAAAATGTTTCTTTCTCCGAACTAATGTTCTTAAATAAGTAAATTCAAGATATTGATTGGTGAACAGTGAAGAAAAGTGTGCTTTGCCGGGAAATATATAGAAATGATTGTAGGTGATTGGTTTGGTTGAGAGTTCGGACACATTTCCTTTGGATGTTGGTTCGTGGATAAAATATGAAATATTCAATTACTTAAATGGAAATATATGAATCTGTATTTGTATACTAAATTTGTTGTGGTGTTTTACTTTAAAATACTTGGAGTAAGGTTTTGTTTTGTGAGGAGTCTTTTAGATTTACATTTTTCCTCAGAATCTGTTGGTCTTTCAAAACGTGGAAACAACTTTGAAATGTGCTTGCTAAATTAAAATGCAACTTGGTTTTCTTTGGAAAGTGTAATCCTTTTGTTTTGTATAAATGTGAAGAATAATATTGTCCCTGTATCATAGATAAAGAAAGAATAAGTTTAGCATATGTTAGTTCGAGACTTTGTATGATCTAAATAAGCTTCACATGTTTTTAATTATAGGCCTTATATTGTTAATTCCATGTAATTGGATTCCATGGAATCCTTATTTCTGTGTTCAGTGAGATCTAGGTCTTGCTGTAAAGGAAATGATCATAAAGCATGAGCTTGTGGTTTCCATTTTGCTTGTAATCCTAATAACTAGTAGTGGAGAGGAATCAAATTTGAAGGAATTGGCAACCTATGAGCTCATACCTTTCTTATAATTATAACTTCAATATGACTAAACTCTCATTTTGACTCCTTTAAGATATTCTTTGTATTGCGAAGGAAAAGAAGTTTTAGAGTCTTTTTTTTTTTTTTCTTCTTGAATTTCAAGAGTTTTAACATATTGATATGATCGGTTGCAGGAGTTAATGGCAGTTCAAAACAGAGCAGAAGTGAGAAGAAGAGCCGCAAGGCTATGTTGAAGCTGGGCATGAAACCGGTTACAGGTGTCAGCAGGGTCACCATCAAAAGAACAAAGAATGTATAGCGACCTTCTATCGTTTTATCTTAACTTCATTTCGTTTGGTAGCGGAATGTCATTGACTGTCTCCTGGTGTTTCAGATCCTGTTTTTCATTTCAAAGCCTGATGTCTTTAAGAGCCCACACTCTGAGACTTATGTCATATTTGGTGAGGCAAAGATTGAGGATTTGAGCTCTCAATTGCAACAACAAGCTGCTCAGCAGTTCAGGATGCCGGACGTGTCATCCGTGATGCCAAAACCGGATGCTTCTGCTGCCGCTTCTGGAGCACCAGCAGATGAGGAAGAGGAAGAGGTCGATGAGACTGGTGTTGAGCCTCGTGACATTGATTTGGTCATGACTCAGGCTGGTGTTTCAAGGAGCAAGGCTGTTAAAGCTCTCAAAACTCACAATGGCGACATTGTTAGCGCTATCATGGAACTTACTACTTAGTTTTTCCCTCCTCTCCTCTTTCTTTGTTTGTTGCCAGAAATTTAAATTTTTTTTTTTTTTAATGTTATTGCTGTTGCCTTGTTGGATGGCCTCATCATTTGAATGGTGGCTGTACTATCTTTTATTTTTCTAGGGTTTTGAAGAAAAGATTAGCTGTGCTTCAATGAAAAGTAGCTTATGAATGCCTGTGATTTTCCTTTTCAGTATTGATATTGCATAATTGATTTCATAATTTCAATGAACGTCATCAAATTTTGCACTGATGCCAATATGCTTTGATTTCTTCTATTAACGCTTTCCATCAAGGTTGCAACTTTTCTTGAAATGAAATGTTATTTAATATAGATATATAAATACTATATAGTTATTGTATAAAATTGTGATATATGTAATATATATTTTTATAATTAAATGATGGTTTTCTCATTATATTTATAGTATTATATATGGAGTTTTAATATTGTTAGTAAATTTATTATATTTGTTAAGACAAGTGCATATTTTACATTACTGTCCGTGCATTGCGTGGCCTTTTAACTTCCTGTTCTGGAAGCTTAACGGAGAAAGGATGTGGCAATACATGTTAAAGAAAGTTGATGGGACGCATATGTGGACATGGACATGAAACTTGAGGTCGTCCTTCTTGGTGGTTACTGTTGCTGGATACGAGACCATGAACACTTAGCCTCATATCTCCAATTTTCATTGGATGTGTTCTTGTTGAAATAAGATGGCCTTTGGATATGTAACTTTTATGGTATTATTGAATAAAAAACTGTGTTTTGTATTTGGTTTGTAATTTTGTTTAGTGATCGAATAAAAAATTAAATTGATGAATTAAATAAAAGGTTTAAATTTTGTTTTATTTATATTATAGTATAAAAATGAAATTTTTGAGATAAAAACAAAAAATTTTTAGTATTCTCTCTTAAAGTTTTTTTGTCTTATCCAAATTATTTTTATTAAATATTATAAAAAAATATTTATTTTATAATATAAATAATTAATTTTTTAATAATCAACAAATGTAAGTGTTGATGGTTGGAAATCACACCTTGATCTCTTAAGCCATCTTTGAGTTGTCCTTAAGCCTGATGACTAAGGTCTCGCAAAAAGCTTCTTGTTGTTAAGTTAGTTAAGGCCCTTCAAGGCATAAGTTAGCAAGGTAAGAGAGACAGGGGTAATGCATGCACTACATGTGAGTTCCCAAAAGAGGATAAAAGAATAATAAGTATTGATTTTTTTACTTGAAAAACTTACTTTTATTTATAAGTTAAAGATGCTTGCTTTTGTTAATATGTGGTGAATTCTAATTGGTTAGCATGCGATTTGATAAGGGACATTGTCTCTACTCGACGGGACATTCGTCCCTTTATCAATTGGTGGAGATTGGAGGGATGGGCATGTTCCATTGGTAAGGGGTGGTTACTTGAGTTTGACGGTTAGTCAATAAGTTACATGAGAGGAGGTCAATTAGCATTAAATGAAGAGAGAAAAGACGGTCAGTGAGTGGAGGAAATACTCGGCTCATGACAAAAGCTCACTTGGTCGTAGTCTATTGAGGGGATAAGGACAAACTTAGTGTGAACACTATGAATGGTAACTAAGCATATCTAGAGTGTTTAAGGACTCTTTGAGTGTAGGGTGTTGCTCGATCTTACTTAAGGTATGTGCAAGCAACCTAATGGGCCTGTATGGTTTAGGTTGGGTCTAGATGGTGATCTGTAAGACTTGTGCCTAACATTTCAATAGGCTTGGGCTGTGAGAGCCCTTATGGATCCCCTTCCGCGTCGTCCCCTCCCCCCCCCCCCCTTAAGATGTATAGTTAATGGTGCCTCATAAGATGTACAATACGTATGCTTTACTAGTTGTATGGGGAAATTGCTACCTATCATTAATGCTTTGGCTTTTCATTGTCATTCCTCCTTGACCTTCGGATGGGTTGGTAGGTTGTTCATGGATGGGTGAGATTCTCTTACTTCTTACTGTATAAGAGGGGTTATAGGGACCATCTTCCTTCATTCCGTCTTGTCTTAACTTCAATTTTCATGTAATCTTTCATTCTTAGAAAACTTCTCATAGAATGAGTGTGGCTTGGGCGATCCTTTTGAGTGGGAGAGAGCTAAGATTGAGGCTCTGCTAAGCACTAATTGTAGGGTGTAAAGGGTTGTATGATGATGTGGGATGGCTAATGAGCACTAATTGAGAGGTATACAAGGATTCATTTCCCCTTGATTGGTGCTTCATTGTCCTTAACACATCACCAGGTACCTGCACCATCGGCATTTACGTCTTCGGACCATAATTTTAGGCAATTCTTAAAGTCAATGGTGTCTTTGATGCTGTGAGAGAGGAACTTTGGTAGCTTAGAGCTTTTTGACCTTCGTTAGCCACAAGATTCTAGAGAGAGCCTTGCAAGGTCTTGAAAACATGGCGTGACGACCTATTTTCTACACCTTGCAATGGTTGTTCCTGTAGGCTCTGAGTACTTAGGTAACTTCCATGAGCTCCTTAGTGCCATTCTAGTAGACTCTTCTAAGTAGGTTGGGTGTAGCTCGCAAGCATAAGAGGTATTCTCTGTTAAGATCACCGTAATGGCACAAGCTTGTCATTAGAATGACGTAACCTTATGGTGATTACGGTGGTAGAGGAGTGGCAGCAATTGCTATACTCCAAAGTCCTCGGTCATTTGTTCGGGGTGGCTTTAGTTGAGCTTGATTCACTAGTGCAGAATAGAGAGTCAAGTTGAAGTTGCGAGTCGACTGATTTGAGCTAGGCTTCTTTTTGCTAGCTCGAGATTGTATGCTATGCCTCAAAGAGATGGAGTTACAACAGTTTTGCTATATAAACCATCTTAAGATAGAAGCTGGTGTCATAGCTACTATCGTAAACTTAGTTCACACCAAGTGAACCCAACTCAATCACTTTGAAGTGCCTAATTCCTTACCTTTTTGTTATAAACTTGTGTTATAGTCTTTTAAGATGATTATAAAACTCAATTTTGTAACCATATTTTTTCAAAAGAATTGAGTTTTAATAGTAATGTAGTAAAACGTTCAAAGATTACAAGTTATAAAAATACATAGGTTTACAGGACGTAGTAACTATGTTAGTAATAGAAAACTAGAGGGCTACATAAAGAAATCTTAGTAGTTTTCTTAAAAGTTAGTAAAGTTGAAATTTAAGACACAATTTAACCAATTTTTCATAATCCCTACTTCCTGATCCCATGTTCAATCTTTTAGATTTAGATGGTGTGCTTATGAGTTTACTCCAAACTGGCAAGACCATTATAGGGGAATGAGTGATAATTTACTCAATAAATAAGACGGAGATAAAAGTATACATTCAGTACATCATAAGTAGGGTTTTTAACCAAGTTAGTTAGATGCAATGCATGTACAAGTAAATGCCATTGCATGACGTTATCCAATTTGTTGTAAAATTAGAGAAATTGCATCTGTTCTAATCCGGTTGAGAAGTTTGGTGCTACACACTTGCAAATCGAAAACTAGATCGGAGATTGTGCAAAGAAGAACATCCTTTGCCTGAGACTTCTTTCAAACTATGGCCCTTAACTTTGTTGTGACTTTTTCTCTTTTTACTTAGTTTAAGTAAAGTTGAAGAAATAAACATTTTAGCTATCTTTATCATAGGAGTTCATGTTTGGTTCAAGAATCTTAATCGTTACTCTTAATAGATTGTGATGCATGTTAAGTTAGAGATTAAGCCGAATCTAAGTTAGATCATTTTGAAGGTAATCAATCGATCTCAAACCATTCAAGGTGATCAATCATTCTTAAACCATCTAATCAAGTAGTAAGCATAAAACAAACAAGACATAGATTCAACATGCCATAGTAGTAAACCAATATTTAAGTACATATGCCACATACGTACTCAACAAATTTACAAACACAAACATATACTTACTAAGGCTTCTAAGTATTCTAAAATAATACTTTGAAGTATGGTGAAGTACTGATCCCATTTATTTGAATTCCTCGTTACTCTCTATCTTAGAGTTGGTTAACCAAGTGCAGTTGTAGTACCTTCCTTTACTGTAATTTCCTATATTTTAATGACACATTTATTATTTATGCAAGTTATAAATTACCAATATTCTATTTGTTATTCTTGGTATTGACATTAGCCTTAGCTTGGTAAGTTGTTATACTTTAGTGCTCAGATTTTAAAGCCATTTTAGAGTAATTCCCACTAAAGCTATTATCCGAGTTATCATTTAAGTTACCCTCTGCATCCATTTAACTTTAAAGTTCTTCAAATATTCTTTGACTTACTCTATGAGTCTACTTGAGTTTATAATTGCTTAAAAAAGAATCTTCTAACTGAACCACTGAATTATTCTATGTTTAAAGTTTTTACCCAATTGAGTTTCTCACTTACTTTTTGACTAAAGCTATCTCTACTTGTTAGGTTAACATAAGTTCTACATTAGTCCTTACATCTAATTGTTTATATCTAAGACATTTATAAATAGCTTATGGGAAGTGGGTACATCAAACTAAAATTTATGGCATCATTAGACCTATCTAATCAAGTACTTATAACAATGATAATTTTTCTTCTTTTTGGTTTTAAAATAAAAAAGCTTATTATATATGGAAGGAATCTTTGATATATATTCCTTTTCTTTCTAAAAGGGCAGCATCAAACAAGTACTTTTATAGCTAATCAAGGCTAATTTCATATAGAATTGATTATTTTCACTTACACATAATGTACGGTCATTCTCTTTTATACAAGATATTTAAGTGGTATAGGCAAACAAATATTGTTTAGTATTGACAAAATCACCTTAATGGATTGGAGAATCTTAAAAAAAAAATGAAAACTATTAATTTAGGTAACCAATTTATAATCTCAAATTGTACCATATAACCAGAAATTTCTATATTTCTTTCATGGATTTTTAATAGCATGTCCTTATTAAGAAATAATCTTAGTAGTATTGATTTACCTTCCATATAAACTTTCTTTTGCAAATTATCAACTTTTTGTTTTATGTAGCTATTATTTAAGGAGCATTTATCTGATGTAATGAAAGGAACTCAAGACAACATACTTATTGTTCTTTAACAGATTTGGAAATTTCAAAGTTTATATTAATTAAGTCCATATGTACTCTTATTTTGCAATTATGATCTTCACTCTATTACTGTCACGCCCCGAAGCGGCAGAATCGTAACAGCCCCGCCGTATGAACCGCCCTAAGATAGAAGTTGGCCTCACAACCGCTATCTTAGACCTGATCCACACAAGGCGTCCACAACTAACCCGCTTTGAAGTAGACAGTTTGTAATTTAAATAAATCATTTACCTATAAATGTGAGGAATTATATATATTTGTTATGATTCAGTTATTGCAGTTAAAGTTTACAACATTTCTCTATAGTATATTCCTTAGTATTATATCATTCGGAAATGAAAAATAATTCTAAAATAAAAACTTAGACCTTAAAAGATGTGTTTATTCTTCAATGTTTTTTTCCTCACTCCCCAGGATCCAGCAGTTGCTAGCTTCAGAGTAATTGGTTGCCGCTTCTTAGCCAGCACCTGCACGACGTCTATAGGGATGTGAGCAACCACAGTTCAGTAAGTTAGGACGGAGGACTTAAAACTATACCATACACACAACAAGGTTTTCAATCACTTATTAGGTGCAATGCATGTGCAAGCAAATGCCATCGCACGACGTTGTCCGGTCCATCGTGAAATTAAAGAAATTACGCCCGCTCTAATCCGGGTTGAGGAGTTGCCGTTAATGCAACAGCTCACGACCAAACCCAAGCTTGTGTAATGGAGACCTTGCTCCTCCTGTGACTACCTTCGAACCACTGTCTTCACCCTCGCCGCGACCTTCTCTCCTGTCACTTAGTTTGACTGAGGATGAAGAAGGGACCATTTTGCAATCCTACGCTATCCCTTCCGAAGGGGTCGGTATTTGGCCGGAGAGTCCTAAGTTCCCCTAACGGGTTGCCATGCATGTCCGATTATGATTACTGGTCGGATATTTAATTAAGTCCAGTTTAGGGTGATCAATCCTTTTATACAAGTCATATAATATGTGCCAAAGCATTAAACAGAATCATAGCATCACGCATAATCAAGCACATCCACACATTCTCTATCTAACAAGCACAACCAAACATAATCTTAAGCCTCCAAAATACAACATCGTATTAATCCCAACTTACCTCGACTCCTCGCTCACTCACTCGAGGTCCGATTTGCTCAGGCCATCGCCGATCATCCCTATAACACGAACGTAGTTTCAGTATTTCATATAATATTATAAGTTAATTTTATCTGATAACGCTTATTGTTAGGTTTTGTTTAAGGTTAAATATACCTAATTATTTAGGTATTAAGTCTTTTATAATTATTTTAGGTTTGGGGTTAGGTTCAGGTTCGGTTTTCGCATCGATTTCTAAATTAGGTTTTTAGTTCGATTTCTAAGTAATGTTTTAGATTCCAACCCTCGAAATCCGTTTCAACCCATAATGTGAAATTAATCACATTACTTCCCGATCTCCTAAATACGATTACTACCCCTAGTCAGCATTTTATTCCATCCGGTACACTTAAATTCGTATTAGTGTACCGAATTTACTCATGTTGTGAGAAATTTTTACATTTTTCATATAATTACCTAAAATTGAATTTTGTTTCAGATTTGTTATGTTCTAATTTTCATTATATTATCATCTAATTAAACCTAATTTTTCCATATTTATTAATTTTTAATTCTACATATTCTTAATTTTCTACATTTACCACATAACACCTTCATTACTTATACTTAACACTCCATACACTAGGATTAGGTTTCCACATCAGAGATTAACATCCCTAAACATCTAATTACTATCTCAATCAGTAATTAACATCCTAATCACCTAATTAACCCTAAATCACCCAATTTTTCCATCATTTTAGGGCTAAAAATTAACTTAAAAATTTATAAAATTAATTTTAAAAAAAATGGCTTCATCGCACTGTTCTATATCACATGAGCATCCTACAAAAAAAAATTGAGCTCCAAACTACACTCCTAAGGTCATTTATTTCTAAACCGAAATGTGCTCGGTTTTGCATGATTTCTTAAGGACCCTATATTAAGGGACATGTTTTCATCTAAATAATATTTTTCATACAAACTACATACAAAAATAACAAAATTCATAATTTTATAATTATATTTACTATTTTAAAAAAATTTCACAAGAATCGGGCTGGAATTTGGACTCACCGGTTTTGGTGGCTCCGGCCACCGCGGGCCGCCATGGCCTTGTCGCCCGGAATGGGCGCTGCCACCAACGTGTGGTGGTGGTGGCCGTCCACTTCCAGCTCCTCTTCTGGTGTGGGTTCCTTTTAAAACCCTTAACTGCACAGTTTTTCTTATTTTTTGGATTTTCTCTCGAATTTTCGGCTCTCCCTAATTTTCTCACTTTTCAAACTGTCCAAATGAGCTCTGTAAATTTTTTCCCTATTTATAGACATTTGCTGTAATTAATATGTATTAATTTGACAAGACTTTGTCCAAATTCCTTAATTTTTGGCTTTTGTGTTGTTCAATTTTTATTGGCTAATTTTTATTTTGCAGCTTTGGACCTGCCACGACCTTATCTTGATTCATCTTATCATCTTCTGATTTTTTTCTTATTTTTCCATAATTATTTTATATTTTTCTTTAATTATTTGCTTAGTTTTCGGCCAATTTTAGTAATTACGCGTATTTTTATCTACACGTAAATACATGTAGGGTACACGTGAACATTCCTAAATATTATTTTGGTCATTCTAAAATTTTTAGTATACATATAATCTATCTCTAATAATTTATTGGTTATTATATTACACTTTTTGCCTTTTCGGTAATTAGCAGTTATTATGCTTAAAATTTGAAAATTTTATAATCTCCTATTTTGCTATTTATTTTCTTAAATTTAAGTTTACGGGGTCATTTTTACTAATATTTCTCTTAATAGTTTATAATTTGGGTGTGATCGGATCCTTTAGCCGATCGCCCTAAACCTTGGGTTCTAAATTCAATCCTAAGGTTACTTGGCTGAACTTTGGGGCTTACAATTACAATTGCAATCATAACCCTATTTGCCTGATTTACTCTAGTGTAGAATGCAATTACAACCCAAGTTACCTAGTATACATAAGTCTCAATCACCTTGTGTTCTATTTATTAATTATTTTTATTTTTTATTTTTTTTCCCCTAAAACTTGTAAATAGAATTCTGGCAAATTGTAACACTTATAAAACATACTTTCCAATCAAGATATACAACCTTAAATTACGTGTATAACTTAAAAGTCTCACAAAGTTGGAAAGAATATTTGTTAATAACATTTTGTTTAATCTTAAATCAAACTCTATATGGAAAGGGAAATATATACATATTTGAATTCGCAATTTGTAATGAAACTAAATAAAGAAAAACTACATTCAACTAGAGAAGGAATAAGCCTTACAATAATTTATAATAACTTATTGATTTGTTCAAGTATTCGTGGCTCATCCTTTCTCCATCATGTGGCGAGGACCCTAACATTAGTGGATCATCAGCATTTCTCCAAACATGGAAAGTTATTAGATGGCAAAATTGGGAGCATTTAAGGTCTGATTGAATGCTAGTAAAACATAGGTAACATGAAAAAGCTGATTATGGTGGTGGTTAGTTATATGCGATAGTATTGTTTATATGTTATAATATATACATTTTAATGCTCCTAATGCTAGGTGTTATTTGTTCAGAAGCAAATAAGCTTATTATTTCCTTTCGATCCTACACATAATTGGGATGTGGTCAACCTTTTAACAAGTGAAGGATCCTCTTTCTTGGTCGAATTAAAATGAAGCAGAAAGATTGCTGGATGTTGTTTCCTTCTTAATGAAGGTTAACTTTATTAACATATTTTATTGTCCTTTGCTATTTTATCTATGTTTATTTTCTTAAGGATCAATCTAACTCCTTAAGTTCCATTCATATTGTTGGAAAATTTCAATTATATGCATATATATGTATATATTTATTACTTGTTTATATGTGAGTACATTTGATAACATCTTTTAGTAAACGTTATTAATATATAGACATATATATATATATATATATATATATATGCATTTTATTTTATTATTTCATTAAGTTAGGTTGCCCTTCAATTGCCATGCCAAAATTCCTAGTATTAAATCATCTAATTATGTTAGTCTTTGTTAATTATATCAGTTTAGGATCATAATATATACAAATTTAGTATAATATATTAGTATTCCTTTATATCCCTTAACTAATATAACATAAATATACATGTTACTAGAATGTCATTTCCTAGCACATTATAATCTCTATGCACTAAATATTTTATTTCCATGACCTTGATGTGCATCAAAACTCACTATTCGATGACAGGTTAGCATCTATAACTACCATAACATACAAGGTTGGGGTATTTTAGCTATATACTACCATTATTTTATTTTGTTTTCAAGATCAAGATCAATATCTATGGGGTCTCCTTGTCTAATATTTTTAGCCTACACATAAGATTATAGCTCATTTAGATTATTTTCCTGAGTGCCCTAAATTAACTGCTTAGAACCTAGTCGCGAAAGTATAGCTTACATGATAATTATACTAGATGTATATACATGCTCTCTAAATATTATTTCATATTATCTTATAAATTTTTTTGTCCATATAATTTATCTCTAAGGATTTGTCAATTATTGAAATTTATCTTATGTGCTTCTAATAAATTACAAATGTTGTATTTAAGAATTAGTTCTTTAGCTATGTTATAATTTTTTTATTATATTTATAAAATCCAAACGTACAAAGGTTGTGTTGTTTATTATATACATATTTATCTATTATTTTAATATGTATACATATTTTTTTATTCTTATGATATAGTTTTTAACCAAATGGTGAAGTACTAGCTTAACCATACTACTTTTCTGAATGCCTTAAAGCTAGATACTTAGGATCTATTTACGAGAGTATGAAACTTACCATTCTCTTGACTTGATAGCTCCCATCATTGCGCTGCATCTAAGAGCTAAATTCTAATTGCATATTTTGTAAGACCTCACATTACGTACAAATCAAGTTTTGCAAGCCATCTGTTGAAGCCGAGTTGAAGTTGGGAGCTCGAAGACTTGAGTTGAGCAGTAGGATAGAGTTGGGCTCTGGCTTGTATAATGTATTTTATGTTTACCTTCATGTTCTCTATTGTGACAACTTGTCTTGGGGTTAGTATGTTGGCCCCTAAGCCATATAATGAATTTGGAACTTAAAGAAAATCAAAGCCGTTCTTTACATATTTGTATACTTCTTCACACGCTCTTTCTTGCATAGTTGATTGCACTCTTTTACTTTATCTTTCTTGTTTAATTGATTTTTCCATTTATGTTTTGCCTGACTGCAACAATGTACTCGAAGTCAGGCCTTTGGGAGCCTCTATAGATGCTCATTTGGTCTTAGCTTTCAAAGTGCTTGGAGATCCGAGCTCTAGGTGCTTGAGATCAAACGCCCTTTGGATTGTAAGGAGCTTGCTGGGTGAGGGCTTAGCCTTGACTCTTAATAATCTTAGCGATCCAAGCCCTACCCATTTTGACATGATTGTTGATGTGATCGATGCAATTTTTGGAATATTTAAGGCCTCAAAATTCGTACATAATTAATATCTTTGTATGCTCATGCTTTGTTGGCAATCTACCTGCTTGCATGATCCCTACCATTGATCCAGAAACCTTGACATGTGTTTGCTTAAGGGAGTGCCTATTAGAGTGACGCTTCGCTTGGCCTAACCCTATTATACAAGGACTTGAAGGAAATCATTTTTCACTCTTTAGTTTCTTCCTTGCCAAAGTTACTTCAAAGAACTCTCTCATTTCATTGGCATCTTTTGACCTTTGTTTTCCACTTGTTTTCTTCTTTTTTCTTTATTTTCTCCCAAGCTCTTTTAGAAATGGCTAGCTAGTAAACTTAGAGGAATTGCTTCAAAGGTGAGGAAGGCATAAGTTATGATAGAAGGGATGAGAAGGTCCTTATGCCCCCCTGAACAGATAACGGTGGTGGTGGCATGGATAAGAGCTACACCTAAGAAGTGTGAAGGGTGTTTACAAAGGTGGGGCTTCGTTGCGAGTACCTTCCTAAATAGAAGGAGTCGAGTGAACCCTTGTTATTTAGATGTGGAGGGATAGGGATTGATACTAAGGTGGAGTACATACATAAGGAAGATCGATGGTTAAGGGTATACGAGGAGTGGGTTACAGCATAAATGCATAGGAGGTGTGTTTACTTGAGAAAGGCGACCGAGACTGTGATCATGGTAAGGATAAGCACTTATTCTACATATATTAGAGGGCAACGAAGAAGGGGGTGCGGCTACCCTTTATAGAGTTTCAGTTGGAAGTGTTAAGATATTTTTAGTTAAGCTTGGGCTCTATACCCGAGTACCTGGTAGACATCAGTAGCCTTGGAAGTTATATGCATTTTTCATATGAGAAGGCCAACAACTCAGTTGTTCTGATACTTTTTCCAATTGAATGGGAATAAGTTCGATTGGGTGTATTGTACTAATTGAGAGGCTCCAAAGAAACTATTATGTGGGTAGAAAAGCAAGATTGAGGAATGGGGATATCGATTTTATACGATAAGGGCACCTTATATCTTGAATTTTCCCATAAAGTGGACGAACCTAGTATATACATCATTAATTACCTACTTGAAGGAGTGGATCCTTGATATTAGTTGGTGTTAGGGGTGGGTGCGGTTTAGTTCGATATAATTTGCCGCCCTTATTGAACTAAACCTAATATAATGGTTTTTTTTTTTAAATCGAACCTAATCATATCGTTCGATTCATAAATTTTTCAAATCTAATTAAAACCAATTTGGTTCTGTTAGATATATGGTTCGAATAATTTGTGTCAAATTTTTGTTGAACTTTTTTATCTTTAATGAATGTGAAGTTTCACATGGAATTCGCTCAATTTAATCTTAATGATTGATATAAAAATAAGATGAAGAATAACAAAATAGAAAAATTTAATGAAATCTATGAAGATTAATGGAAAACTTATAAAAAAAAGTACAAAACAATTGCATGAATTTTTATAACTAAATGATTTGGTTCGGTTACTCGAATCAAACTTGAGAATTGTTTATATATAATCAAACCAAATTGTGAACCAAACGGTTAGCAAAAAAACCAATTTTTTTGTTCAATTCAGTTTATAGTTCGATCTACGGTTCGCAGTTATTTTACCCAACCCTAGTTGGTGTAAGGGTATGGGGTTTAATGTTGTGGAGTTAGTGGACTTATATTTGAAGGGTGAGATGCTCGGTGTTTGGGAGATAGGTATAGGTGTTGTTATAGTTGGAGAGGGTAGCTGTCGGTATGCCATCACCAATGGACTATGGGAGGCTTCAAGGTTGCTCTCTTCTATAAGTATGTTTTCTTTAACTTTTTTCAGGTTTTTCTCATTGTCTTTCTATTTGTACAACTTTCGATCTATCTAAGGACGACTTCAAGAAGTAGATGATGTGGATCTGAAAAGAGAGGTATCGTTGGAAAGGACATGAGTTAAAGGAAGGGGATGAACTTGTTTGTAATGTGGCTGTGAACTCAGTTGATGAGACTATTAATGTAGGCAAGGAGAAGGAGATTGCTACCATTGCTGAGAAGAAGAGAGTGGATGACCTAAAGACAAAGTGGAAAAGACTTGCAGTAGAAAGGTTAGAAAGTGTTCCAACTAATGTGCCTGCGAATGCTAATAAATAGCAAGAAATTGTTGCACCTATGCTTGAAGAAGGGGTACTCAAATGGACTAAACCAAAGGTTGTGCTTGTGTTTAAGGAAGAGGTACCTGAATGGGTTAAGCTAGAGGTTTGTGGTGAGAGGGCTCCTAAATAGATGGAGTTGAAGGTTCTTGCTAAGAGGGTGCTTACGTAGGTGCTGAGTAAGTCAACTATGCTCGTTGAGGGTAGTTTAAGAAGGCTTATGCCTGACCATGGGGTAGTTAAGTGAGAAGTAAGGGTAGGAGTGTGGAGCCTATTATAGACTTAGAGCGGTAGCTTAATGGAGAGGGAGGTCCTAGTGAGTTGGTGTTGCACTTGGATGCAGAGTTGGGAGGGGTTGGTCAAGAGAAAGTCTATGTAGTGAAGGAGTGGTTGCTGAATAGAGCCCATGTACAGTGTGTACAAGACAAAACATTCAATGAGTGTTTGTTGCTAACTTTAAGGGGACTAGATGATAGGGATCACAAGCTAATTACACTCTCCCAAGCTTGAGGACTTGCTCATATAGTTCACCAAGTTATCTGAAGAGAGTTAAATTCAGAAGAGTAGTGCATTTCTTAGTCTGACTTACTGAGTTACTTTACCCTCCACATCATATAAGAAGGTATTAAGGTGACCGACTTGTGTATCAAGCTGACTCCTCTATAATACAATCGTTTAAGGCCAAGTATTGAATCAATATACTATTGACTTGATGCATGCTAAGGCCAAACTAACCCCATCCCAAAGTTGACTACCCAAGGCCGACCTGACAATGAGCTACCTTTTGAACCAACCCTTTTCCAACCCTAAACATCTAAGCTATCAGGCTTTCGAACTATCGACCTTGACCTAATATGTTCAAAACCCGCTCTATTCGACCCGCAAGATGGTGAATACATTTTTGGTGATATTCATACATACTCTTGTGAGTTAAGTGTTTTCTGCTTGCTCTCGACTACTGTTATCTAACTCATTGAGCATAGGCTAGTAGCGAGTGATCTCTGGCTACACTTTGTCTAATATCAAGTGTGATCGGAGCTCGTGGTGTTGGTGTATCTTATCTACTGTCGGTGTATGAGAACCCCTAATAAACTTTTGACTATCTTTTATCCTTTGGACTATCTCAAGGTTCGGACCTATCCCCTTAGTTCATGTGATAAGGACGTTGTGTGTTCATTTACATCAAGTCGTATCATCTTAGTATTAGAGTTAGGCTATGTTCGAAGCTAGTTTTTATTACTTTGTTCTCTGTCATGCCCCAAAGCGGCAAAGTCGTAACAGCCTCGCCGTGTAAACCATCCTAAGATAGAAGTTGGCCTTACAACCGCTATCTTAGACCTGATCTACGCAAGGCGTCCACAACTAACCCGCTTTGAAGTAGACAGTTTGTAATTTAAATAAATTATTTACCTATAAAAGTGAGGAATTATATATATGTTATAATTCAGTTATTGCAGTTAAAGTTTACAATATTTTTCTATAGTACTTTTCTATATCATTACATCATTCGGAAATGAAAAATAATAAAAAACTTAGACCTTAAAAATATGTGTTTATTCTTGAATATTTTTCCTCGCTCCCCAAGATCCAGCAATTGCTAGTTTTAGAGTAGTTGTTGCCGTTTCTTAGCCAGCACCTGCACGACGTCTATAGGGATATGAGCAACCACAGCTCCGTAAGTTAGGACGGAGGACTTAAAACTATACCATACACACAACAAGGTTTTCAATCACTTATTAGGTGCAATGCATGTGCAAGAAAATGCCATCGCACGACGTTGTCCGGCTCGTCGTGAAATTAGAGAAATTACGCCCGCTCTAATCCGGGTTGAGGAGTTACCGTTAATGCAACAGCTCACGACCAAACCCAAGCTTGTGTAATGGAGACCTTGCTCCTCCTGTGACTACCTTCGAACCACTATCTTCACCCTCGCCGCGACCTCCTCTCCTGTCACTTAGTTCGACTGAGGATGAAGAAGGGACCATTTTGCAATCCTGCGCTATCCCTTCCGAAGGGGTCGGTATTTGGCCGGAGAGTCCTAAGTTCCCTTAACGGGTTACCATGCATGTTCGATTATGATTACTGGTCGGATATTTAATTAAGTCCAGTTTAGAGTGATCAATCCTTTCATACAAGTCATACAATATGTGCCAGAGCAACAAACAAAATCATAGCAGCACCCATAATCAAGTACATGCATACATTCTCTATCTAACAAGCACAACCAAGTATAATCTTAAGCCTCCAAAATATAGCATCGTATTAATCCCAACTTACCTCGACTCCTCGCTCTTTCACTCGAGGTCCGATTTGATCAGGCCATCATCGATCATTCCTATAACACGAACGTGGTTTCAGTATTTCATATAATATTATAAGTTAATTTTATCCGATAACGCTTATTGTTAGGTTTTGTTTAAGGTTAAATATACCTAATTATTTAGGTATTAAGTCTTTTATAATTATTTTAAGTTTGGGGTTAGGTTCAGGTTTGATTTTCGCATTGATTTCTAAATTAGGTTTTTAGTTCGATTTCTAAGTAATGTTTTAGATTCCAACCCTCGAAATCCGTTTCAACCCATAATGTGAAATTAATCACATTACTTCCCGATCTCCTAAATACGATTACTACCCCTAGTCAGCATTTTATTCCATCCGGTACACTTAAATTCATATTAGTGTACCGAATTTACTCATGTTGTGAGAAATTTTTACATTTTTCATATAATTACCTAAAATTGAATTTTGTTTCAGATTTGTTATGTTCTGATTTTCATTATTTTATTATCTAATTAAACCTAATTTTTCCATATTTATTAATTTTTAATTCTACATATTCCTAATTTTCTACATTTACTACATAACACTTTCATTACTTATACTTAACATTCCATACACTAGGATCAGGTTTCCACATCAATGATTAACATCCCTAAACATCTAATTACTATCTAAATCAATAATTAATATCCTAATCACCTAATTAACTCCAAATTACCCAATTTTCCCATCATTTTAGGGCTAAAAATTAACTTAAAAATTTCAAAAATTAAATTTAAAAAAATGGCTTCATAGTACTATTTTATATCACATGAGCATCCTTTAGAAAAAAATTGAGCTTCAAACTACACTCCTAAGGTCATTTATTTCTAAACCGAAATGTGCTCGGTTTTGCATGATTTCTTAAGGATCCTATATTACGGGACATGTTTTCATCTAAATAATATTTTTCCTACAAACTACATACAAAAATATCCCAGAATAACAAAATTCATAATTTTCTAATTATATTTACTATTTTTACAAAATTTCACAAGAATCGGGCTGGAATTTGGACTCACCGGTTTGGGTGGCTCCGGCCACCGCGGGCCGCCGTGGCCTTGTCGGCCGGCCTGAGCGCTGCCACCACCATGTGGTGGTGGTGGCCGTCCACTCCCAGCTCCTCGTCTGGTGTGGGTTCCCTTTAAAATCATTAACTGCACAGTTTTCTTTTTTTTTTTTTTATTTTTTTATTTTTCTGGATTTTCTCTCTATTTTTTCGGTGTTTTGATTTTTCTCAAATCATAAACTGACCAAAGGACTTCTGAAATTTTTTCCCCTATTTATAGACAATTTTAGAAATTAATGTGCATTAATTTGATGTGATTTTGCACCAATTCCATGATTTTTGGCTTTTTGTTTATCAAATTCTTATTGGTTATTTTTTTTCTTGCTGACTACGACCTTATCTTGTTGCAGCTTATCCTCTTCTGATTTTTCTGATTTTTTTTATAATTATTTTGTATTCTTGTTTAATTATTTGCTTAGTTTTAGGCTAATTTAGGTAATCACGTGTATTTTTATCTACACGTAAATACATGTGGGGTACACGTGGACATTTCTAAATATTATTTTGGTTATTCTAAAATTTTTAGTATACATATAATCTATCTCTAGTAATTTATTAGTTATTTCATTACACTTTTCGCATTTTCGATGATTAATACCTATTATGCTTAAAATTTGAAAATTTTATAGTCTCCTATTTTACTATTTATTTTCTTAAATTTAAGTTTACGGGGTCATTTTTACTAATATTTCTCTCAATAATTTATAATTTGGATGTGATCGGGTCCTTTAGCCGATCGCCCTAAACCTTGGGTTCTAAGTTCAATCCTACGGTTACTTAGTTGAACTTTGGGGCTTACATTCTCTACGTGATTTACTAGTACTTTCATGAGTATTAGAAGTTTTGTTGTTGCCAAAGGAGTTTAGTAGGTGAGTAGTGTTAAGGAAATTTCATTCTCTATTTTCCCCTATTTCTTGTATGCGAAACAAAGTGTAAGTGTTTGCTTGTCTATTGTGTGTAGTTAACACAACAGTAGAGTATTAGGTATTGTTTTGTTGTTTTTATTTGTAGAAAGAACTTTGAGTGGTATTTTTAACTATCAATCTTGTGAGATAGTCGACAATGTCCAATTCTAGTGTTCAAGGAACTTTGGATAATCAAGAGAGTAACACTCAAAATGGCCAAGGTCTATAAGGAATCTTCATCCTAATCAATAGGTGACAAACTGGGCAGACTCATCGACTTGGTGGTTAGTCTGGTGATTATCATAAATGAAGATAGACAGCAAGATAGAAATGGTCCATATAGAGGACGTCAATGGCCTAAGAGAGGCAATGGTTAGTTTAGCTAAGCTAATGTCCCAATTCAACCTCATCAAGTTAGGGAAGTAAATAGGGTTGCTAGACATAGACTAACACTTGATGAAATTGAAGAGGCAGAAGAGCAAGAAGGTGATGAAGCGAAGGAGTACTATGAACTAGAAGAGATGAATGTTTGAGCCCTTAAAGTTAAAGAGTTGAGGATGAACATTCCAAGCTTTTTTAGGAGTAGAGATGCTGAGGACTACTTGGATTGGTTAGTGAAAGGAATCAATCTACGATGATCCTTAGGCTGAGGCCAACTCGTCAAAAGCTAACGCAGACCTGCTAGAAGCAGGAGCCGACCTGTCCTAACCCAAGACTGACCTGCTTTAACTGAGGCTGGACTAATAACCGAAGGACTAAAGGAAGGAAAGGAACCATTTATCATCAAGTTTGTCATCTATTAGGATCGCAAGACACTAAGTGATCGGGGCCTCAAGGCTAACGAATAGCTTGGCACAGCATAAGAAAGCTATTACCATGCAATCCATGAGCACAACAACTGTGGGTTGACCTCATTGGGAGCTCGACCAAGTATAATAAGACTTTCAAACATCCTACCCCTACTTAAACATTTGACTTCCAATTGGCCCCTGCTCGGGTCCACATATAGCTTGGGTGACTACTTTGATAAATATTTATATACTTTGTAAATATTTTCCTTATTTCAATCGTAGGCCATTCTTTAGGGTTTAAGGCCTTGTATATTATTTATAATTTTTCCACTAGGGTTTTAAAACTTATTATAAACAGCAACATTTGTAACTAGACAGACATATTGAAGAGTATTCCTTATATAGAGAGTAAAACTTTCCTCTTTCAAGTAAGGCTATACTTAAGCTAGCAGAGCTTACATTTGCCGGATTATTGAGTATTAATTAAGCTTTTTAATCTTTCTTACTTTCTTTTCAATCTCGACTTTAAGATTGTGGTCAACCTTTCATTTGAACTAGTTAGTGAGTTGCATCTAACCTTCATTTGAATCCCAAGCGACATTTAGTGTTTATGAGTTGTATCGAACCCTATTTTAAGCTTAAACCTCTAATTGTGTTTGTATCTTAGTGCGTGATATCCATACACATTCGCAGTCAAAACCCTCTTCTCACTCCCTATTTCTTGTTCCCATTTGAACCTTGAGAGCATCACCCTTGGCGTTCAAGACCCATTGTGTGGATTTACATTAGGTAGATAAGATTGAGAATAATTTGATTGCCATGAAGAATATGTAATCCATACAAAGAAGAGAAGGAGAATGTGAAGTTAGGAGTTGAGATAAAATGAAGAGAGTCATGAGGAGGAGGATTGTTTTGAGATTTGTAGGATGCCTTCAAAAGGTTACAAGAGTTATGGTAAGAAAGGTTGAGTGTTGATGCACATGTGAAGGAATTTTAGATGCTAATGATTCGATGTGAAGTTGTTGAGCCTGAAGACCGAATTATATTTCAATTCATTAGTGAGTTGAAGTATGAGATTAGAGATATTCTAAAAACCATGGTTAGTGGATTACTTGATGACATTATCTAAGCTACCTACAAGATCTAGAGGTTTCGAATAGGAAGATTCTGGCCCCCTATCCGTCGACTTAAAGATAGCTAATCTATTCCTAGTAGACTTGATCAGAAGAGAAGAAGATCTCGAGGAAATTTGGAAAAGGCTAGAGCTTATGAAGAAAGACGAGTAAGATCAAGTGTTTCAAGTGTTAGGGATTTGAACACATTGTTGCTCATTACCTGAAAAGAAGAAACATGGCGATTTGAGGCTAAGTACTGAACATTGAGATGGATAGTATTGATGAGGAAGTAAAAGACCCGAAAGAGGCTAGATAGATCGAGCTATTCGAGGTAGAGGAAGTCATTTATAGTGAGGAGGGTAATTTTATGCCTACCACCTTAGTGTTGAGGAGGACAATGAGTGTGAGTCTTATGCTTGAGGATGAACAAATAGAGAATTTGTTTTACATTGGATGTAAGGTAAATGGGTTACTGTATGCCTTAATTGTTAACAATGGGAGCTATACCAATGCAACCTTTGCTTTCATGGTTTAGTAACTAAAGTTGCCGACCAAGCCTCATCCTAAACCTTAAAACTACACTAGCTCGATAGCAAGAAAGCCCTATAAGTAAACAAATGACTATGTCAATTTGTATTGAAAACTATTGAGATGAAGTGCTTTGTGATTTGTTACCCATGAGTACGTCCTATATTTTGCTTGGACAATTGTGGATGTTTGACTGAACTATGATATATGATGAAAGGAAGAATACATATTCCTTGGAGCATGAGGGAAAGAAGGTGAAGTTGAGCTTTATGACTATTGAGTAAGTTAAAATGTAGGCCTAATTAAGTTGAGTCTTGAAGAAAGAAGCTTTGGTGATGAATTGAGCGGAGCTCAAGAAAGAGATGGAGCTTAAAGAGCTAACCTATTTGCTAGTCAAAAGGTTACTAGAGATGAGGAGATATAAGGAGGGAATGCTGCTTACCAAAGTGAAAGCCTTGTTAGATGAACTAACTTGTTCCCAAGTGAGCTATCGAAAGATATGCTTCCTATCAGAGGTGTTGAACATGCAATTGACTTGTAGGCATAAGTCGCACTACTAAATAAACCTGCTTATAGGTTGACCCCTAAACAGGCTATTGAGTTGTAGAGATAGGTAGATGGGTTGATGAAGAAAGGGTATGTATGAGAATCCCTTAGCCCTTGTACCATGCTAGCTTAGTCAATATTAAAGAAAGATGAATCATGGAGGACGTGTATGGATAGCTGAGCAATTAGTTGCATTACCATCAAGTATTAGTATCCCATATTAAAGCTTGATGATATGCTAGATGAGTTGAATGGAGCCAGATTATTCTCTAAGATTGACCTCAAATCTAGATACCTTCATATTCGAATGCGGGAAGGCCGATGAGTGGAAGATAGCATTTAAGTCTTGCCATGGATTGTATGAATGGCTTCCGATGCCATTTAGACTATCGAATGTGATGAGTACATTTATATGATTGATGAATCATGTGCTTTGAGAACTAATGAGGAAATTTGTGATGGTTTACTTCGACGATATCTTAGTGTATAGCCTTGATTTGGAGACTCACCAAGAGCATCTTTGAGTAGTCTTTACAAAACTCTGAGATAAAAGGCTTTATGCTAATTTGAAGAAGTGTGACTTTTGCTAACCTGAAGTAATCTTCTTAAGGTTTGTTGTAAGTGGTGGTGGAATATGAGTTCATGATGAAAAGATAAAGGCGATCACCGAATGGCTTGAGTTGACCACTTTGGTAGACATAAGAGCTTCTACGGCCTAGCATCATTATATTGTAGATTTATAAGGAATTTCAATGCGATTGTGGCCCTACTTATCGAACTATCAAAAAAGAATGCTGAGTTCAGATGGGGAGAGAAGGGTAGAGGAGTTTTGAAGAGGTAAAGGAAAAGTTGACTACAACACCTGTCTTAGCTTTGTTGAGTTTTGACAAAGTATTCAAAGTGGAGTGTGATGCATTAGGACTAGGGACAGCCTATTGCTTTCTCTAGTGAGAAGCTTAGAGGAGCTATACTCAATTATTCTGTCTAAGATAAGGAGTTTTACTCCTTGATCTGTGCCTTGACTGTATTACAGCACTATTTGCTACCTAAAGAGTTTGTGATCTACACCGATCATAAATCATCAAGATATTTGAAGGGTTGACTTAAGTTTTCTCGAAGATAAGCCAAATGAGTTGAGTTCATAGAGGGGTTTTCATATGTCATGAAGAATAGGAATGGAAAGACCAATGGAGTAGTTAATGCCCTATCAAGATGACATTCCCTCTTGATTGAACTGTAGACTAGGTTGCTTGATTTTTCAATAATAAAAGATTTATATGTTGAAATCCATATTTTGGTCTTATCTATGCCAGGTGTGAGGAAAGCCGAACACTTGATGACTATTACAGGGAGGATAGATACTTGTTTAGAAAGAGGAGACTATATATCTCGACCTGTTCAATGAGAGAGCTATTAGTGTGTGAAGCGCATAAGGGAGGATTACCCGAACATTTTGGCTGACATTGAAGTTATGAGATACTTTCCTCAAAATTCTTTTAGCCAAAAATGAAGACAGGCATTTGATTTGTGTTGGAAAGTTGTATTACTTACAGAAAAGCGAAGAGCCGAGTCGAGTTAAGTGAGGACATTATTTACCATTGCCTATCCCCGACCAAACCATGGTTTAAGCTGAGTATGGACTTTATGTTAAGGTTGTTGAGGATGTCTTGAGGGAATAACTCTATCATAGTAGTCATAGATCAATTCAGTAAGATAGCATACTTCATGCCTTACTCTAAAACTAACAATATTTCGACTATCTCTTTTCTTTTCTTATAGGAAATAGTTAAACTTCATAGAGTACCTAAAACTACAATTTCAAAGTAGCACCCAAAGTTCATGAGCCACTTCTGGAGAATGTTATAGAGATGAATGGGAACTAAGCTACTGTACAATGCGTCTTATTATCCACAAATGAACATATAGATTAAGGTTGTCAATAGGATAGTGGGAACTTTACTTTAGGTTGCCATTGGTTGGAACATGGCTATTTGGGATATGTGCTTGCCAATCATAAAGTTCACCTATAATAGGATTGTCTACAGCGTAACAAACATGTCACCATTTGAGGTCGCCTATGGGTTCAACCTTGAGCTCCCAATTGACAAAACACTGCTTTTAAGCCTATATGATGACTAACTAGCTACAGAAAGAGTTGAAGCTATTAGAGCCATGCACTAAAAGGTTGTAGAATTAATGAGTCGAGATGTTACCAAGCTTACAAGATGAGGTTGAGGATAGAAGAACAGGGAATTTTAGCCAGGCTATTTGGTTTGGATCTACTTCAGTAGAGAATTGTTTCCACACTTAAGGAAGAGTAAGTTATCTCCCAAGGCTGATGGACAATTTAAAGTGCTTGCAAAGATCAATTCTAATGCTTGTAGGATTGAACTATTAGAAGAGTAAGGGGTTTTAGACTCCTTTAATATTACCGATCTTCACTTGTATACTTTTGAAGACAAACAACATGGAGCTAAACTAGATTTGATCCTAAATCTCAAATAGTCTGGAGGGGATGATAGTGATCACTAACCAATCACATACTCTTAAGCTTAAGGACTTGCTCATATAGTTCGTTGAGCTGTTTGAGTAGAGTTGAACTCAGACGAGCAGTGCATTTCCTAATTCGACCTACCGATGTACTTTACACTCCACATCATACAAGAAGTTGCCGAGGTGACCAAGTTGTGTGTTGAGTTGATCCCTCCATAATACAACTATCCAAAGCCAAGTATTGGACTAGTATACTACTAACTTGATGCATCTCGAGGTTGAGTTGACCCCATCCTAAAGCCGACTACTAGAGGTTGACTTGATAATGAGCTACCTTTTGAACCAACCCTTTCCTAGCCTCGAACATTCAAGATACTAAGTGTAAGTCCCAAAGTTAAGCTAATTGACCATAGGATTGAACTTAGAATATAAGGCTTTGGACGATCGGTTAAGAAATCTAATCAAACCCCAAATTATAAACTAACGAGAGAAATATTAGTAAAAATGATCCCATAAACTTGAATTTAAGAAAATAAGTAATAAAATAGGAGACTATAAAATTTTCAAATTTTAAGCATAATAATTGCTAATTACTGAAAAGGAAAAAAGTGTAATCTAATAACTAATAAATTACTAGAGATAGATTATATGTATACTAAAAATAATAGAATGACCTAAATAATATTTAAGAATATTTATTTGTACTATATATGAATTTACATGTAAGTATAAATACGCATAATTTCTTAAAATATATGAAATGTGCTAAAATAATACAAAATACTTAAAGAAAATTCATAATTAAATAAGGAAAAATCAAGAAAAATCAGGAAAAATCATGAATGATCTAGAATTAGGTCGTGGCAGCTGGGAAAAATAAGAAAAAATTCGGCCAATTAGAATAAGCCAACATAAAAGCAAAAAATCAAGGGATAAGGCAATTGTCTTGTCCCATTTAATGCACAATAAATCCTCTAAAGCCCTATAAATATCAGGAAAAATCCAGGAACTCATTTAGATAGTTAGAAATTATAAAAAATTAGGGAGAGACGAAAATTGAGAGAAAAATTTGGTTTAGAAAAAAAATTAGAAAAACTATGCAATTAGGGCTTTCAAAGGGAACCCACACCAGACGAGGAGCTAGGAGTGGACGGCTACCACCACCACATGATGGTGACAGTGCCCAGGCCGGTCGACAAGGCCACGGCGGCCCGCGGTGGTCGGAGCCACCCAAATCGGTGAGTCCGATTTCCAGCCCGATTTTGTGTAATTTTGTAAAAATAGTAAATATTATTAGAAAATTATGAATTTTGTCATTATGGGATATTTTTGTATATAGTTTGTTGGAAAAATATTATCTTGATGAAAACATGTCCCGTAATATAGGGCCCTTAAGAAATCATGCAAAACCGAACACATTTTGGTTTAGAAATAAATGACCTCATGAGTGTAGTTTGGAGCTCAATTTTTTTTTTCAGTAGGATGCTCATGTGATATAGAACAGTGCTATAAAGCCATTTTTTTAAAATTAATTTTCTAAATTTTTAGATAATTTTTAGGCCCTAAAATGAGGCATAAAATGGGTAATTTAGGGTTAATTAAGTAATTATATGATTAATTATTGATTTAGTGAATAATTATATGTTTTAGGATTTTGAAATCTGATGGAGTATGATACATGTAGCATTTAGGGTGTTAGATGTAATTATTAGGTTAATTATGTACTAAATGATTAATAAGGAAAAATAGTTAACTTTAAGTTAATTTTGTAAATTAGGGAAATTAGGAGTAAAATCTGATTTATGATGAATTTAGATATTTTGAAATGATAATTGATGTTTAAGGATGGTAATTAAAGTGATAGAAATATTAGAAATGCATTATGTACATAATAGGCAATAATGCATAATATGTAATTTTTGAAAATATAATAAATAGAAAATGTTAGGATAAAAATTGATATTATATAAATAATAAGGATATATAATAAATCTAATAAGAAACTTGAATTTATGTAATTATATGAAAAATATAAAAATTTCTCACATTAGGAGTAAATTCGATACACTAATAAGGATATAAGTGTACCGGATGAAATAAAATACTGACTAGGGGTACTAATGATATTTAGGAGATCGGGAAGTAATGTGATTAATTTCACATTATGAGTTGAAACGAATTTCTAGGATTGGAATATAAAACATTACTTAGAAATCGAACTAGAACCTAATTTAGAAATCGATGTGGAAACCGAACTCGAACCTAACCCCAAACCTAGAATAATTATAAAAGACTTAAGACCTAGATAATTAGGCATATTAAACCCTAAACAAAACCTAACAATAAGCGTTATAGGATAAAATGAACCTATAATCATTATATGAAAACTGAAACCACGTTTGTGTTATAGGGATGATCGATGATGGCCTGAGCAAATCGGACCTCGAGTGAGTGAGTGAGGAGTCGAGGTAAGTTGGGATTAATACGATGCTGTATTTTGAAGGCTTAAGATTATGCTTGGTTGTGCTTGTTAGATAGTTGAATGTGTGCATGTGTTTGATTATGGGTGATGCTATGATTATGTTTGTTGCTCTGGCACATATTGTATGATTTGTATGAAAGGATCGATCACCCTCAACTGAACTTAATCAAATATCCGACCAGTAATCATAATCGGACATGCATGGCAACCCGTTAGGGGAACTTATGACTCTCTGGCCAAATACTGACCCCTTCGGAAGGGATAGCGCAGGATTGCAAAATGGTCCCTTCTTCATCCTCAGTCGAACTAAGTGACAGGAGAGGAGGTCGCGGTGAGGGTGAAGACAATGGTTTGAAGGTAGTCGCGGGAGGAGCAAGGTCTCCATTACACAAGCCTGGGTTTGGTCGTGAGCTGTTGTATTAATGGCAACTCCTCAACCCGGATTAGAGCGGGCACAATTTCTCTAATCTCACAACGGGCCGGACAACGTCGTGCGATGGCATTTGCTTGCACATGCATTGCACCTATTATTGTGTGTATGGTATAGTTTTAAGTCCTCCGTCCTAATTTATTGAGCTGTGGTTGCTCACATCGCTATAGACGTCGTGTAGGTGCTGGCTAAGAAGCGGCAAACAACTACTCTGAAGCTAGCAACTGCTGGATCCTGGGGAGTGAGGAAAAATATTGAAGAATAAACACATATTTTTAAGGTCTAAGTTTTTATTATTTTTCATTTCCGAATGATGTAATGATATAGAAAAATACTATAGAGAAATATTGTAAACTTTAACTGTAATAACTGAATTATAACATATATATATATATAATTCCTCACTTTTATAGGTAAATGATTTATTTAAATTATAAACTATCAACTTCAAAGCGGGTTAGTGGTGGACGCCTTGTGTAGATCAGGTCTAAGATAGAGGTTGTAAAGCCAAATTCTATCTTAGGATGGTTTACACGGCGGGGCTGTTACGACTTTGCCGCTTCGGGGTGTGACACTAAGCTATCGAACTGCCGACCCTAACCTAATTTGTTCAAAACTTACTCTACTTAGTTAATAGTGTGTTTAGGACCACCGAATGGACAGCTAATATGTGGCTTATCTTTCCTAACATCCGTACTATCTTTTTTTATCACCGAATAATCTTTATACTTATTTACAGCATTACTCTTGTAAATTATTCCTTTTCCTTTATTAGTAGGAATTCTTTTTGTATTTTACATTAACCTAGGATCAACCCCAATTAGGTTAAGTAAATACTTATGTATTGTAATAGTAGTAAGGAGGTGATTACATTTTTAGTGATATTCAGACATACTCTCATGAGTTAAGTATTTTTTACTTGCTCTCGACTGCTTTATTTAGCTCATTGAGTGTGGACTAGTAGCGAGTGATCATCGGATACACTTGTGCGTAATATCAAGTGCGATAAGAGCTCATGTGAGGTGTTAGTACGTTATATCCACTATTGGTGTACGGAGACCTTTGCTTAACTTTCAACTATCATTTATTCTTCGGATCATCTTAAGGTTTAGAGCTATCCCCTTAGTTCGTATGATATTGGATGTCGTATGTTTATCTACATCAGGCTACATCATTCGGGGAAGCAATGAGCCTTTGTCGTTACTCTTTCATGAGAGTGGGCTAGCTCCTTAATAAGGTATAATCTAGAGTTTATGTTGAATGTATTTCTTTAATTAGCTCACGTTCCTAGAGCAAACTTTGGCAAAATTTGTTGTAGGCCAAACTGGCAAGAAGGTAAGAGAGATGAAGAGTGCGACCAATTGAGGCAAGAGATGGCCATGCTATGGATTGAAAGCATGCGGCTAAAGGAAGAGGGAAATAATTGAGGGATTGAGAAACTCCTATTGGAGCAACATGTTGCCGCTCTTTGTTCCTAGCTGGACTGGTATGAGAAGTGGGTTGAGGATCTAGACACGAAGTGCAAGGCTTGGGAAGAGGAGCATGCTGCTGTTAGGGGAGAGGCAGATTTGGCTTGTCAAGAGGTAAAGGCTGTTAGGGAGGAGACAAGGGCTACTAAGGTGTAAGCTGATGCTGCTTGTAAGGGGGTGGAGGCAACTGTCAAGCCTGATTTTTTTATTTTTTTATTTAAAATTGATTTCTCATTTCCTGATTAATACTAAACCCTAACCCATTTAATATTAACCCTCGACTAAATTAACCCTCGGCTAAAGAAATTGAGAAATTCCGGTTTTTTATTGAAAATAATCTTTGGAGTCGTCACTCGACTGAAATCGAGAAAAGAAAAGAAAAGAAAAGAAAAGAAACCTTAACCAATTGGGTGAATTGATTACGATTTGACTACTGGTTTTTTATTTCAATTTTAAATGAAGAACCAAAGGGTTCCAAGTTCGGAGGCTAACCTATTAAACCCTTAACGGGTACCATTATTTATTTACTGAAATTATGATTATTCTTCTAATTATAATATTTAAAAAATAAATAAATAAATAAATAAAATCAAAAGAGAAAAAAAGAGGGACCTAAGTTTGTACATATTTTATCGTCGCCCCGAAGGTGCTTACATATTCGCTAGCCGGGATCAGGCGATTGTAGTTTTTTCCGAAAACTTTAATGTGTTGGTTCTTTTTATAAAAAATGATTGGTCGAATTTGCGTTTTTATTAACCATTTTATTTTTATTAATAAAAATCCCTAGAAGCCTAATTTTTATTTCTAATTATAAAAAAAAACCTAAAAACCTAATTTTTGAAAAGTCGCAAATTAAAATTTTTATTTAAAAATAACTAAGTGATAATTTTTTTTATTTTCAAGAAAAACCCTAAAGATTTTATGAAATATGCAATTTTTGTGAAATATGCAATGTTCTATATAATGAATATTTTATATAAAATAGATGCTTAAAACATAAAAAAAGAGAAATATTTCCTAATCATAGAAAATATGTATAAACCATAGAAAAGATGTCTAAACTATGGAAAAGATGTCTAAACTATAAAAAAGATGTTTAAACCATAGAATAAAAAAATCTAAATTATAGAAAAGATGTTTGAATCATGGAAAAAAAAGGGAAAAAAAAAACCTAAACAATGGAAAAGATACATAAACTATAGAAAAGAAACCTAAATTATGGAAAAGAAACCTAAATTATGGAAAAGATGTCTAACCATAGACAAGATGTTTAAATATAGAAAAGATGCCTAACCATAGAAACGATGCCTGAACCATTGAAAAGAAATTTAAACTATGAAAAAGATGTTTAAATCATAGAAAAAAAAAGCCTAAACTATGGAAAAGATATTTTTCCGTAAAAAAAGAAGTCAATTAAAGATTTTTTTTTTATTTTATGACCAATTAAATGATTTTTTAACTTAGAAAACCCTAACATGCCTAATGCAATTTTTCTAAATTAATACAATGTGCAAAGAACAAGATTTTGTAAAATATGACATTTTATAAAAATATCATTTTGAAAATATGAAATCTAAAAAAAAATAATAAAAAATAAATAAACTAAAATTTAACTTAACATATGTTCACTAGACACTAATGCTATAATTAATTACTAGCAATTAAAGACGTGACAAAAATAAAAAAAATTAGTACAAGTCTTAAAAATAACTGCGCATATACTAAGTGAGATAAAAATAAATAAATAAGACAAGTTATGGACAATAATTAAAAACCATTATTATGTACCTGTAAGGCAAAGCATGCAAAGCTGATGAAAGGGAACAGATTGGATCTCCAGTCCAATCACGCACACAACTATAGAATTGGTTTGAGGAGTGGGTTCGAGTGCATTTTTAACAAATGTGTAATTGTTTTTTTTTTTTTTTTTTTTTTACAAAAAGGTCCTAATTCTTGAATGTTATTGTTTTATAAAAAAATTTCGCTAAAAGCCCTAAAATTTAAAAAGGATTTTTTATTAACTTTTATTAAAAAAAATAACTTTTTATATGACAAATCCTTAAATAAGATCAAATCATAACAAAAATAATCAATCCTAATAACTCCTAAACTAACATAAAATATACATTCACTTAAATCAATACTTAGTTTATCTAATCAAGAAAACTAATGTTAAAAGAAGAATACCTAAAATAATATATACATATACATATATTATTATTATTATTAAACAATTATCTTTATATAAAAGACTAAGAATAAAATCTCTTAAAACTAATATGTTCATAT
Source organism: Lumnitzera racemosa (assembly GCA_024138005.1). Classification (NCBI taxonomy): domain Eukaryota; kingdom Viridiplantae; phylum Streptophyta; class Magnoliopsida; order Myrtales; family Combretaceae; genus Lumnitzera; species Lumnitzera racemosa. Next base: position 11,541,236 of record JAMXBC010000002.1, read on the forward strand.
TCGTATATGTTATATTCAATAACTAAAGATCTAAATAATAATAATAATATAACAATAATAAATAAACAATTAAACAAATAATTTCGAAACTAGAAAGAAGTGGATTTGAACTTCTTTGAGCCTTGCTATTGTTCTATTCGCTGCTGTTTGTCGTGCTGCTACTGGGGGCATTGCCATGCATGTGAGAGGAGGATGATTGAAGATGTGTGTCAGGCTGTGGGATGTAGGATGGATGTTGGCGTGTTTTGAAATTAGGCTCCTGTTTTTTCTGTTCTCCTTTTCCTGACTGTGTATGTATGTTTTATATAGTCTAAATCATATCATATCTTATCATATCTAATTATATCTAATTCGGTAATTAAACTAAAATTCATATGATTTAATTAGATATGACCCATTTTCATTTCGCTTTTGGAGAGATAGAAAAATAAAGACATAGGTGTCTACTAAGACTCAAACTCAAGATCTCGAATTAAATCCAACCGAAATACTCCAATACTTATTCATTAGGTTGTTGACCTGTATCTTGACATTCAATACAATTAAACTATACTTAAACTATCAAATTCCCTAAAATAAAAATTTTAACTAAACTAAAACTAAAACTAAAAACTATTTGTTCCTAATATAAATTACTTCCCAGAAATCTATGAAATTTTTATAATTTTTTTTCTTTTCTTATTTTTTTTGGTATTTTCATCATTTGTTAAATTTTTTATTATTTTTATCTTTTATTAATTTTTTTGTTATTTTTATTTTTGAATTAAGACCCTTTTTATAAAAATAAAAATTAAGATTACAAAGAGGCAAAAATTAGGTGCCTATAGCAACCAAATTGGAGGTTGATGTTGCTTAAAAGGGTAAAGAGTCAGCTAAGGAGGAAGCTAACTGATTCCTGAGGAAACTTGTCACTACTCGCATTAACTTTGCCTAGAGGGAAGAAGAGCTGAAGGATAGATGTAAGTAAACTCCAGTTGCAATGAAGAAACTTTTTGATGAATTTTCATCTAGTCGGAAGTATAAAGATGCTGTATTCAGTAATGGTTGGGACAGCACTAGTTTAGTGAAGGGCGATTGTAAGTAGTTGTATCCTGAACTCGAATTTAGTTTTCTAAGCTATTTGATAGAGGGGCAAGCTATTGGAGATCTGGAAGATGTTGTAATGAGGTTGGGGCGATTGTTGTTGTCGATAGAAAAGGGTACAGGGGGAAGCTTGATTTATTTTCCATGTGTGGGCTCTATGTGTCTTTTTTTCTTTTGTTTTTTATTTTCTTATTTTGTTTAACTTAATTGTAATAGCAATTTATGTTTTGCGAGATACTTATAGTATTTTTCCTAGAAACTTGTTTAAGTTTAGTAAATTTAATGCTGATGCATTTGTATGCTTTTCCTCTCTTCCCTTCTTCTTGGTTCCACTTCTTTCTCACTTGCTTTTTGTGTTTGATCGCTTACGGGGTCCTTGCATTTTGAGGCATGGTGTGAACACTATAGAAAGTCCTGGTACTTCTAGGGTATTTAGGAACTCTTCGTGTGGAGAGTGTACTTTGGTCTTGCTTGAGGTATGTGGGAACAACTTGGTGGATGTGCATGGTTTAGGTTGGGTCTAGATGGTGATCTTTGAGACTTGGCGATCTTTGAGACTTGGCTTAGCATTTTAGTAGGCTTAGGCCGTAGGAGCCCTTGTGGTTAGAGTTGACTGTCAATAATATGGTTTTTTATTTAATATTATATATAATTTATTTAATTATATAAATTTAATAATCAATTCAAATCATATTTCAAATAATATAAAATATATTAGATAATGTTAAGGATATAAATGCAAAATATAATAATAAGTCAAATACTTACTTATACCAAATAAAGGATACTACAAAATTTTATATCAAGTACCATGGAAACTAAGTATGGTATATTAAACTTATATTTATTCTGTTTAATTCCCTTTGTTGATTTTAGTTCTTATAACGAAATACTAAGAACCATAAAAGTTTAGTGCATGGCCTCTTAAAGATTGAATTCTTCTATAGTTGAAACTTTTTATACTTATAACCCTAAAATTAACAACCATAAAATGGCAACAAATTAAGGACTGTGCCAAGAATAATAAATTTAAGGGAAAATTGCAAGAATATCCTGTTATATTTGCATCATATATTCTTAGTTTTCTTACCTTTAATATATAGTGTTTACACCTCAAATCTTTAGAGTACATTTTGCTTCTTATATTAGCATATTATCGTTGAATTTATGCATTATTATTTTATTAAAATTTTTTTAACACTTTTTCATTATTTTACCAATTGTAAAATAGTGAAAAAGAGATTAAAGGTGCATTTTCCAAATATATACAAGGTTACACATTTAACTTAAAAAAAAATGTTTTGAAATGCACATAAAGCAACAATAAGAAGAATATTCATAATTTACCATAAAAAAATAACTTTTTCCATTACTGAACCAACTCCATTGCCTCAATGTATGGACCGATTAATAAAAAATCTCTAAATAATAGATATGCTAGGCATTACTTAATTTCATAAAAAAAAATCCTAAAATATATAGGACTATTTTACACTCTAATCTGATTTCACCAATTAGTTTAATGAGTCTTAAGTAAAGTGGGACCTAGAAAAGATGAATATGAATATGAAATGATGACTTAGAGGTATGATATATGGTTTTCCTTCTTCTTCTTTTTTTTTTTTAAAATCTAATGCCTCCTAGGATTATTATTGGGGGATTTACTTAGAACGAAATCTTCTCAAGGTATAAATAAGTCTAGAACCTTAAATACAAATTTTCTAAGTTTCTAAACCACAATAGGTATAAAAGAAGATGATGCTTTTATATAGATTTTGTGAGAGAGCAAATGAGAAAATTATCGAAAAATTCATGTATTTACTTAATTAAAGAACTTATTGAATGGCATTAATTCAATTATTGCAATATTCCAAAATAATTTAAAGAATCATAGTCCCTAAGAAAATGACTCCTAAACATTAAATTATGACTAAATTAGTTACCAATTAATCTAGATAATATAACACAAAGTAACATACCCAAAGGATTGAAACAATACACTTGTTTAGGTTAGAGTCACATTTTTCGCACAAAATTATCTGCAAAATTGTACTGAACATGTTGTTTGGACTTATTGGACGAGTAAATTGAGACTATTATCTTTGACAAAAACTTTTTTCATTTAAAGATACTTTATTTGTGCTTGTTCAACAAGTCATTTGAACTTATTACTTCATCCTAAATTGTTCAACAAGTCATTCTATTTTGTTTTCTTTGACAAATACCTTTTGTCTCTCTTATGAAGATTACATTGAACACTCGACTTAATATCATGATTGAGAATCTATTTGACAATGAACACATCAACTTTGTTTAGTTTCCCCATGGTCTCAACAAACTTAGTCTTCTAAGTAACTGGATTATTAGTATTATCTCTAATTTGCTTTGCTGTTGTAAGGCTTTGTAACATGAATTGAAATAGATTGCTATTTATGTATTTTAAAGTGTAAACTAAGTTTTTGAAAAACTCAACAATTAACTATAATGGTATTGCATTTAAATATGAGCTAAGGTAAAGTCGTGGGGTTTATATGGCTTGTTTGGATCATCTCTATGAGTAATCTAGACAAACTTTATCTGAGAGCAAATGGTTTGTAAAATTTATTGAATTGTTTGAACCACTTGTGAATGAGCTAAGACCACTCATATCTATTCTGCAATTTTTATAGAATTCATTGAAATGGTTTGAACTACTTATTAAGTGGTCTAGGCCACTTGTCTTTGGTTTGCTTTTTTTTTTTTTTTTAATTTGGGTAAAATTTACTAAAGTGTTTTGAGCTACTTTAAGAAGCAATCAGATCACTCATCTCCATTTCACAATTTTGTAAAATGTTGTTTTCATTAAGTTGCAACTTTTTATCAAATCCTTGAAAAGTTTGAAGTACTTGAATTATGTCCATTTATAATCAAGTATTTAGATCATTTTATTACTAACTTTAACCTAATCTATCGAAGAAGATTCAAGTTTCAAAGACAATGACTCTCGAGAAGAGTTATTCTCTTTGAAAGTTGCTTAAGATATTTAAAATGTGTTGCTACTCATGTTTTGCTTTGACTTTTAACTCTTATTTTCAAAATTATTTTTGCTCTCTCTCTCTCTCTCTCTAAAACTTACTACAAACATATTTCATCTCCTCTTTATCCAAAAGCATGTTTATGACTTGAAAATTTGCTTTTGAATAATGGAAAAAGTATAAAAAGGTCCCTAATGTTTCACCTTTTTACAAATAAGTCCTTAACCATTCATTTAGTCCATTTTAATTCTCAACATTTTCAACTCGTATCAAATAAGTCTTTTTATTAAATTCTGTTAAATTTTTCAATACTGTGGACGCGTGTTAACATATAATTAGTCTACGTAAATTTAAAAAAGTTCATAATATTTACTTGTATATATGAATTAGTTCTTAACTTTTGCATTTAGTCCATGTTAGTCCTCGATGTGTCCACATATAACAGAAAAACTACTAGAGGGACTATTTTTGTAAATTTATTAAAATATTGAGGACTCAAACGAACTAAATGAAATGTTAAGGATTGATTCGTCTATATATGTAAACGTTAGAATTTTTTTTTTTTTTATACTTTTCCCTTAAATAATCAAGTTTTAGTTATATTTTAGGGGAGTCTAGTATTCAAGTTTTCATATTAAACTTTGTGTGGTAAGTGTAAATTCTTTAAGGAAAATAGTTATATTGATGCCTTTGACACTTAATCTTGTTATTTACTAAACCAAATTTACAATTTCCTAATAATCTTAGAGAATTCAATCATCATGGCAAGCAAAAGGAATGTAGTTATTAGAGTTATGAGTCAAGATTTTGTAAAGCTAGATTAATTTGATGGAACAACTTCAATTATTGGATGAAGAGGGGAGGCATAAGAATGCAAGAGCATAAGGACCTATATAGCTTGTTGGATGGACAAGCCAAATTGGAGCAACATAAAAAGAGGTATTCAAGAATTCAAGAAATTGAATGTGAACTAACTTTTGTAAAGATAATGACTTAAATAGGAAATAATAAAGGACTCTAATAGAAAAGTATGTAAATTTGAATGACTAGATGTGTACTTCTCACATTTCTCAAATATTCTAAAATTGAAGTCGATAAGAAATCTTGAAATGTTTATATTGTGATATTCACTAAAAAAAATTGCACTAATTTACATAGCATGGTTGGCCATATAAAACCTAAAACTAATTGCAGTAAGGTTGAGGTACCGAGCATGTTCACTGCAAATATTTATTGGAACAAAGTTGCTCTTTGACCCTTTGTAGTGAGTCGCTCTTTACAATAAGGCTATTGTAACTACTCCTAGTCTGTAATGGCTATGACTGACATGTGTCAAGCGTCTAGTACAACAAGTTGTTTGTTTATTTATTTTCATCAAATTTTTCTATATAGTTTAGCTTTATAAAATTAGTGTCTATCAATATATATATATATATATATATTTATAACAAGCTCAAATTTTTAATATATATCTAGAAATAAATTTTTGAAACTAATTAAAAACTAAATATTTTTATAATAAGGCAATTCAAAATATTGAACAACTCTAAAAATGCCACGATCATATAAAACTAATTTCTAATGAATGCTTCATACAATGATTGGTGTTTCATGTACAAAGTGTATGAGGCAAAACAAGTTTAAGTTTTATTAACGTTTGAAAATAAAAACAGGATCTTCATTAAGGGTAGTTCATGCCTGATACCCTTACTTATTTTCATAGCTTAACAAATACATATAAAATCAAACAGCTTGAAGTGAAGATGATTCCTTCTATTCTGATTGCTTCAGCCATTAATTGCTCTACAATTTGCTCTAATTTCGCCAGCACTTCCCATCAACACATCAATCTTACCCATCTTGACCATAGCAGCAGCAAATTTATGTTTCCATAAGGATGGATTCCTTGCATTTTCTCTCACCCGCTTTGCTGTTGCTCTAGTTGACATTAGAGTTTGGTCTGATGTGAATAAACCTCTGTTGGCAAGAATGTTGCGGTAATAGTTGACATCTGTGATGGTTGGACTTGAAGGATCCATCGGTACAACCAGGTTTGGATCGTTGCTGCCCTTTGGACATTGGTGCTTCAAAGAGGCTGCATATGATGGATCCAGAATTGGGTCTTGACTAGTAGTGGCATTGAAACTATATAGTCTACTGTTGAACGATGTACAATGAGATTCACCAATTGTGTGAGCTCCTGCATTGCATTGGTCTTACACATTAGCCATTTAATAATAAGTAATTATAGTGATGTTCTAGGACCATCCAATGTATAGGCGATGATTCCATCATATTTATAATTCATAGGAGAAAAGGTGCCGTATAATAAAAATGGATCTTGCACAAGAGTCCTATGATATTATATGTCATAAGTTCAATAGAATGACCATCCATAGTCGAGTGGTGAGGGAAGCATATAAATTTTTGCCTTGATTTGATTGTTGCTCTATGAAAATTTGTCTCTATAAGTAGCATTTATAAATATGAGACAATTTATAGTCAAGGTTGTGCTAGACATAATTACCTATAGTGACGATCACATTTTATGAGCTTATTACAGTCTTGATTGCGTGTGAAAATCCTATATGTGATACTAGAAGGGGAAAAATCAATTCTTGTGTAGACCTGCCTTATAAACACCTAGACATAAATCGTCCAACATTCTCATGCTGTTGTGTTAGGTATTACATAGACCACCAATATTGAATAGCGTGTCATATGTTGCATAGTTTGTCGGATAATTTATATTGATGCAGGCTGTAACAAAATTTTCTTTGGAATGCATACAATGTTTGCACCTAGGAAGCTTATCAACGTTAGGATAACAATGAGTTTTACCAGAAAGAGTGACCATATCTTCCTGCGTCAAGCCTTTGTTTGCAAAATTTTGAGTCAGTTGGTCGACATTGAAGGTTGGAGGCGGTAGGTTCGCAAATGTCTCCGATGCTAGTGACACTCTACCATCCCTTCTTCCTGCAGGCACATCGTAGCCGAATCCACGGGTCTATAGTGCCAAAAAAATTTTGATGAAAATTATTATTCGATTATATCCAATTAACTCAAAAAAGGAAAATGCGTAGTTTAGTAGGATTTTGTGTTGCTATTACAATTTCCACACCGTCTCTAGCAGCAAATGCTAGAATATCGGCACATGAAACGACCCTTTTGCAAACCGCTTCAATCCTAGTTTTGGCTTTATCAATGACCTCAAAACCTTGGAGACTTGGATTGTTAATGGGAGAATCCTTTTCTGCTGTATTTGTGGGTGTAGAATCAAGCAACACAGAGCCATCACATCCCTGAAAAGCAAAACTAGAAATGATTGACGATGCTTCTTATAAGCTAGCAGGTACATCTATGCGAAAGAGAGGCGGACCATGACCATCTTTTTTTTTTTTTTTTTCCCTTTCATTTGTTTTATTTGCACGTGTGGCATGAACTGGATGAAATTTGGTACATCCGATGATGCTTGCTGATATGCACGTCTAGTGTTACCGAATAAAAAAATACAAAGAGAAACTTTTAATCTTCTATGTGCTTACTTAATTATTTATATATACGTATATATTTTAAAATATGTAATCAGTACTTTTAAGAAGTATCATAGGTGTATCTACTAATGGACCTTCACAAATAAGTAGATTTTTGTTTTAAAGAAAAAGTCTATTAGAAAATGACCATTCCATTACCATTTCTAGCAATTTAGAAACTAGCCCTATTCCAAGTGAAACCAAAATTGAGGAAAAACATATCTAAATCACCATTTAATTTTTTATACTCAGAGTCCGACTTCAACAGTTCAACTATATGTAGCACTGCATGCCTTTTAAGATTAAGTTTATAATTAAAAGAAAAAAAAAGAAAGAAATTATTTGATCCGCTTTATATCTAAATATTTCCTATTGCTAAATAAATGCAGAGGATCAAAATATCACACACGAACCCCCAATATGAGCAAAGATTAAACATGACCTCGTATTCAAAAAAATAAAATTATATATGATATATATATATATGTATGTATATATGTATATTTATAGCAACATCATTCTTTGAACTACTCACTCTAATAAAACAATCATGAAAGTGCATCCTCACGAGGCCAGCAGCGATTCCCTTATCCTTGGTGAAAGCTTTTCTAACTTCATCCTTAACAATGGACTCTGCTAATCTGCACGACTTCTTGTAGAACCCAACTTGAAGTTTAGGTTTAGACACAACACATTGACACGACAAGACCAAAAGCAAAACTACACACAAGAGACTGGAAGGCTGTGACATTATCGTACTCTTTTTTTTTTTTTTTTTAAACTTTAGTTTTCTAATACTATACTACCTTTTGTAAAACTTGATGTTATATGCATGAAACTCGAAGCTATATATAGCAGAAGAAAAACATATCTTAATGCACAAGTCATGCATAAATTCACAGAAAATCCAATTTGCATTTTAAAATTGCAATACGATGAGCAGGCAAAAAGCTGGCCAGGTTGTTACGGGAGTGCAGGTACTATCTAAGCAAACGGATAATAAAATATTTGTGAAATTCACAGCGAATTTCATTAAGATTACTAGCAAATATATAATATAATGAAACTGAACGCTTTTGTTGACTTTAAACGCGATTCTACTAGGAGTAGTTAGATGATGTCGAATTGGATATTACATCTCTGATTTCGATGGTTCTGTCCGTTGCGGAGCTTTTGGCGTGTGTTCATGTCCTAGTCATCGATCTTTGTAGCTATATTATTTATTGGAACAATTGTCACGTATTAAATTAATGATTTAGCCTACTTAAGTATGCGTCAAAAATTACGCCTGTGGTGTGTCTTGCAATCCAATGTGCGGTTAATCTTCATGTCCGAAGGAGCGATTGTACCCCCCCTTGATTGTTTGCCAGGTTACTTCGGGATCTTATAAACTCCCAAACACTCATCAAAACCCAAGGATTTTACGGCAATTAGGTAGCATTTGATTGTGCAGTTTTTATGATATTGAATCAAATAAAAAATTTTATTTTATATTTGGTTTGTAAATTTACTTAGTGATTGGACAAAAATTAAATTGATAGATCGAACAATATCTAAATTTTTTTTTTGTTTGCTCAATGGTACAAAAATGAAATTCATTAGACAAAAATAAAAAATATTTTGTATTTTTAAAAATGTCCCTCCATGTTATAATATTAAGTTAATGAATATTATTTTTATTAAATATTAGAAAAAATTATTTATTTTATAATATAAATAATTAATTTTTTAATATAAATTTTTTATCTAATACTATACAAATCAAATATGGTACAATAAATTTGTATCATCCAATCTTCTTTATATTTATCATATCTAATTCCTATAACCAAACGCTATCTTAGAGTTTATATATGCATTTTCCATTGTTTTTTAACCAACGCACATTTCCCAAAACTATATGTAAAGACAAAGTCATATTTAAAAGTTTAACGAATTATCAACACCTTATCAATAATTTATGAGATTGTTGATAGTGTAATCTCAATAAGGAGGTTTGGATCTGTGTCTAGTTTGGTAAGACTAACTTAGGCTTGCAAGATGAGCCAATGTGATTATTGGGGGATGCTAGAGATAGTTTTAGTGTGCACTTTGATGTTCAAGTTAGTAATAGTGACTTGGGATAGATAATCAATAACGAAGAGTGATAGTAGCCAAATTTTGAATCCTCTTACCTGGAAGAGTAGCAAGTATTTATAGGAAAGGAAGGTATAAGGTAGTTAGGTACACACAAATCTTAAATTTCTCGAGAAGACTCATTACACAATTTTCTTGCCCCTTTCATTTGATTCATTGCCTCCTTTGACTTTCAGGCCTATAGGCCATGGGTCGAGTCCATCTTAAAGAAACCTAAGGTGAGAAATTACTAAAAACACTTGTCTCTCTACTTTTATTGTTGACTAGCGAGCAAGAAGAGACGAGTTGTAGTCGGGCTCTAAAAGGTATGGATAAAGACCATTATCTTGACTTGGCTCAGGATGTCTTCATTGGAGGAGGGATGAGCTATTAAGCTCTTTCATTCCAAAATTAATTGGCTATAGAGTCGTTTAGGACTCCTTTCAAATAATCAGGGAATGACCTGAAGTAAGATGCTAAGTTAGGCATTTCTATATAGGATGTCTAACTTTTGATTGTGTTGAGTCGACAACTTATATAAGAGGTTAAGCTATTGGAAGCATTCGTAAGATAGTTAAGCTATGCTATGCTATGACTTAAGTAGGAGTGATGCTTTGGTACTGCAAAGGTGTGTATTAGGTCAATAGGTAAGGACCTTGCTTCATTCTCCACTTTAGTGCAAGAAAAAGAAATCGTATTCTGCATGTTTTGGGCAACAATTGCATTTCTATTAACTATCGATCATTCTTTGACATTTTGATTCTCTAACCTAGGTTTTGAGGTTTTTTTTTAATTATTTTTTTTTGTTTTTGCATGTGTTAATATGTGCATTAACTATTAGGAACATGTGCTCATTGGGAATTAAGTGCATCCATACATGTGTAGCAGTTATAATGGTATAGTATCAGAGTAAGTGATCATTATCTGTTGATGCTTTGTCATGACGCACATATACAACTGATGGGATGGAAGGACTTTTGGCCTTTTTACATTACTTTTTGCATTTTTTCCTTCTTCAAGGCTTTCCCCCTCTTATAAAAAGGAGATTTGCCATGCTTGACTTATTTTATTCCGTTTACTTTGACTCTTTTTTGCAAAGTCCTTTTCTGGTGGAAGAACTTTCAAACTTCCAATATCCTTAAGGTATTTAGGTTTTTCATGATTGATAATGTAGATGCTTCCTTCTTCTCTCTTTCCTTTTTACCTTAGGACTTTGAGGGACTTACCCCTCCCAATAGATAGTGATGGAGGTAATAACAGCTATTGTTAACGGGATAGTAGCAATGATAGCAATGTGAGAGGCTATAGGTTTTAAAGGTCATATCCTTCAACATCTACCTTTTTATAAGTTAATAGAGGCAACCTCCTCAGGCTAATTGACTCTTACAATGGTTATATCCTTCAACCTTTACCTTTTTACAAGGCAATAGAGGTGTCTTCTTCAAGCCAATTGACATTTACATAAGTTAGACTCTTTACGCTTACCTTTTTACAATTTAGTAGAGGTAGCCACTTTGGGTCAATCAACCTTTACAAAGGTTGTATCCTTCAACCTCTACCTCTTCACAAGGCAATAAAAACAACCTATTTAAGCTAATAGACCCTCATAAAGCTCATATCTTTTAGCTTCTACCTTTTCATAAGGCAGCAAAGGTAGCCCCTTTTGGCTAACCAACCCGTAGAAAGGTTGTGCCTTTCAGCCTCTACCTTCTTATAGCCATACGTAGTAGGCCTTCTCAGCCCATCCTGATCATTATCATGGGTTGCCTCAACCTTTTCTCAAGCTTAGGGGAGGCATTCTTTTAGATCTATTATAGAAGCCTTGTTCCATCGACAAGTTCACAGTAGAAGAAAGGTTGTGAGACTAGACCCATTCACAGGGCCAAATTGAGTTGGGATTGTTGCTTCATAAGTCGGAAAGAGGGTGAACCTGGACTGGTCGTTGAGGGGCATTGTCCTGAGTTGGTTCTAATGAATCGGTAGATTAAGGCCAGTTCACTTAGCCTATGAATTGCTTCTTTTTTTTTTGTTGTTGTTGAAATTGCTCTCTTTTTCTAATCTTTTATGCAGTTTTCCTCTTTTCTTTTTCAATATTTTGTGGAATTTGTCTAGTCTACTTTCTATTTGTTTCCTTATTTCGTTACCCGTAAATTGAAAATTTTATTTTAGGAATAATTTTTTTAAAGATCCCGAAATAATTTGTTTGGTTCTAATGATGTTTTATTTCAAAATTAAATAACAATAGTCAATCCAAATTTGAAATTGAAAATGGAGCCCCATTTTTTTTTTTAAATTGAGTTTGAACTAGTGGGCAACTTGTTGATTTAATTGGCAGTTTGGCATACTGATTTGTAACATGTCCTACTTAGTGAGTTGGCAATCTCAAATTGCTCAAGCCCTTAAGGCTCACTAGTTCAGCTACGTTTCGGCTTACCTAAGTATAGGTGCAGACCGATTTATCAGCCTACTAACTAGTTTCCGGGTCAGTTAATGGTTTAGAACCAATCTTTGGACAGGTCTACGTGAAACAAGTGACCCTCTGACTTCTTAAGAGGAAGGATCATGTATCATCCTGCATAACCTTAAAAGACCTTGCTTCATTAATATTTATAAATTTAACCTCCTTTGGCTTAGCTAAAGGAGCGAAGGCATTGGAGCACGAAATGGCTGTACTTTGCCATTCTTTCCAGCAGCCAACTAAAGTAATACCCTTAAGCCCTTAGAAAGAACTTCTTAATATATTTCAATTGTTCAACACTAATTTTGAGTGGGAACTCTTGTTACTCAGCACTCTCCTAATACTCCTCTAAGTTCTCTAGCCTATCTCGATGCATATATTCCTCCATCTTAGCTATTTGTCGATATTTCCTTTGAACATACTCCCTTAAATCTTGAATACAAGCGTTGTAGATCCACTCATCTTCTTGCATTTTCTCCACAAGAGGCATAACATCAACTTGGATCCTTATAAAGGCCTTACTAGCTGGAGTAGAAATAACATCTTGATGCCCCATGCTTCTTTTGGTAAATACCTCTTAGATCATAATAGACGTCCTCTTAAGTCTCTCATAGATAGTCTTTAGATCCCTCCATACTTGCCCATCATGATCTTTAGGTCATTTAACTACTAATGAGCCACTCAAACCTTTATAGCAATGTAGTTACACTCAGCTTTATCACATCTTACCTATCGATGATGCTAATCATGCTCTTATGTTTTGTTGTTCCTCATCCCTTGTAGTTAACATACATGCTCTATCTCAGCATGTAGCTTTCAATTATGAACTCCATCGTAATGTACGATGCACATTAGAACTGCAGAACAAAATCTTCTTGAAGGCAAATAATATAAGATCTTTTTACTTACCATGTACAAACCATAATATAGTGTCTCTAACACTTTACCTACAAACTTCCCTAAGGACTATCTTCATGTCTTGCCTATCCCTTGGCAATAGCATGCTAAAGAACAAATCATCACATTTATGTGAATCTCTAAAAGTTGTTTCTACACAACACATGTCCTAGTCAAAAGCAAACTTTTCATCTTAATTGGACTTAGAATATGAAGATATTAGCTCCTCTTTACCTTTTCCCTTCCTTTCTTCAGCAATTGGGGAAGTTATACCTTAAGTAGCAACTCCTTTTTAGTTGCCAATAATCTCAATGACCTCTACAACCTCGATCTTTTCACTAGACATAATCTCTTTAAGTAGACCTTTACCTGACCTGTACTCTTTCGAACCTATCATAGGACTTAGCTTCTTCAATTGGAGCCACATTTCTAGTACTCAACTCCTTAGGCTTAAGGACTCTCTTTTGTCCCCTTACCTTCACCAAAGGAGAAGGCTAGGGCATATCTCAAGTTGAATAGCTACTTGACCCATTAGAACTAGCCTAAACACCAGTAGGCCTTACAACCTTAGGTTAATGTACACTACCCTTCATTGCTACAAGTCCTCACATCATCTCCTTACTTAGTACCATTAGAACCATCTTTGCAAAGTAAAAAGCACAAATCAACATTAGAAACCAAAAGACATAATGTATAGGACTAAAGGACACCTTGATGGCTATATTACCCATCTCTCTCATTGTAGATCCTTTGCCATGTAATGTTGTAAGATGCATCTACTGAGAAGAAAAACCATAGCCATGCATAAGGAAACATATAAGCCTATCCAAACATCCACAATGATATTTACGCTTAGCTCTCCTTGCTCCTTTAGCATAAACATTACAGGGTCCCACATTTTATTGCTTGAGCCAGTTCTTTCAAACATTCTATTTACTTAACCACATTCTTAATGAAACATATCAATTAATCTCGATACCATGCAATAAGCCCTACGATTAGAGCCAATCATTGATGGTGCACTCTTGGCGAGGAGATTTGGATTTGTGTCTAGTTTGGCAAAACTAACTTAGCTCTGCAAGATGAGTAAAGGTAAGTTATTAGGGGATGTCAAAGATGGGTCCAATGTGTATACTTTAATGCTCAAGATAGTAACAGTGACTAATAATGGATAGAGATAGTTTATCCTACTAAGGCCTATCATAAAATTTATTTATCATGAGATCTGTACCAATTTTTTCAGCAGTATTTCTTTTGATATAAATTAGAAGATAGTCGGCAAGAAATTGGAATGTGAAAAAAATTCCAACTACAACTTTTAAAAACTAACTTTAAAAGATAAGATAAAGAAAGGAAAAAAAAAAAGAAACAACACAATATAAAAACAAGTTATACAATTAAAGAATAGTTAGTAGTGAAACAATGCACAATACATTACATATAGTAAACATTTTTAACCTTGTTAAAGTCTTGTAGACGTGAGAAATGATGGTAACCATAACATTCGCATGAATGTAATATGATGGTGAAAATGTGTATTTTGATATGAGAAAACTTATATTTGATTGTGCCTTTTGGCTTTGGAAGATACTTTTGTATATGTAGTAGTATTTAGGACTGATTATTTCCTTCAATAAAGGAAAAGAAAAGAGCAGATCAATGAAAATAATTTTTTTCATGAACAAATTAGATAATGATTAATATATTTAAAATTAGTTATAGACTTGATAAATTTTAATTTCAAGTTAGATTTAAATAGATTCAAATATGAAAAGGCTTTTATTTTTACTATTAAAAAAAAATATGATTGTATTGTTATCGTAGCATAAGACTATTTGTGACAAATGCTCAAGAGTTATTAATAACTACTATTAAATAAGACCATTTTTCTCCCCTTTTTCACTGTTTAAAATATATGCAAAATAAATTTTTACAACTATCATGGATAGAAATTAGATATAGGACTTTGGAACTTTTTTTATTTCATAATTTAATATCTTTTTTTTTCCTTATTTCTTGCTTTTTTTTTTAATTGCTTTTTACTCAATTTAGCATTTTGAATCGAGAATTTTCTTTATACTTTTGTATCTTTTAGACTAATGTTTTTTAAAATGTTATCCAATGAGATGGCGAGTTTTTAGAAAATGTCAAAAGAAATCAATAGTTAGCCTAGGATAGGATTTGCAAGATACACTAATTAACAACAATTAATCTAAATTGGGGTGGGATTTGCAAGATACAGTAATTAACAGCAATTAATATAAATTATTCAATACATGATAGTGGTTTTGCAAGGTAAGAAATCTTTTTTAAATTTCCAATACTATCAATACAAGTAAACATGTTTTAGGCTTTTATTTTTATTTATTTTTAAATATGATAGTGATCTTAAAGGATGCGGAAGGATTATATCCATAGTTAAATAGGGATATGAAAAGACTGCATTACTATTTAAAAGATGATTCTAGTTTAGTCTGCTGTGTCAAATTATATAAGGCAATAATATTAAATACGGTAGTTTTCAAAGATCACACCCCTTTTTTACTAGAAAAGACAAACGGAGATGGGGGCATGTGAACGAATATAACAAACACAGTCCACATAAATTATCTGTTTGTAAAGAAAATTTTGTTTGGGGTGGGGTGGGGAAGCATCGCTCATTTGGCTCCCTGCTGGGTCTGTATTAATGAAGTTATACAACTTAGCACAAGTCTAAAGTTCTTAATATGAACCTTTGATAGATAGACATCATAAAAAGTTGTCAATATATATAGGCTAACTTCTAATTTAAGGTTGTAAATAAGTTGAGACGATATAATATTAAATTAAAGTTTGAACTTACTCGAAATTTTAAAACTCGAGTTCGGCTAAGCTTAGAATTTTGAAGTCGATTCGATTAAGCTTGTTTGAGATCAATTCATTTAAAAATAATTTTTTTATTTGATTATAATAATATTAACATTAAAACAGTATAAACATTCGACTCGAACTTAATTAAGCTTACGAGCTAATCCAATTGAATACTAAGAGGTTCGAACTCAATTTGATTAACTACTCAAATAGCTCAAACTCGATTGGATTATTTTCGAGTTAAACTCGATTGGATTATTCTCGAGTTAAACTCGAGTAAATGTCGAATGGAGATTAAGTAACTCATAAGTAGTTTAACTAGTTTGCACTCCTATCCTATTCTTGTCCTTAGTATTGCAACCCTAATTCTAGATCCGTCAAGAGCCATTAGCAAGGAAGGGGAGGAGCATGAATTCGGTATTTCTATGAATAACTACAAAATCATGAAGTGAAATTCAAACAATATTTTGTCTAAGGAGAAACTCTCGAATGGGAGGTGGAGTTTTCGTATTCCTTCCCTTTCCTTTTAGAAGTACTACAAATGGGATGGCGGTACTTGCCTCAAGTACAATTCATAATTCAACACGGTATCCTATCATCTCACATCGTCGTATACTTTTGAAAAGCTGAATACTTCATGGGGTTCAACGATTAGCTTAGTTTGACAGGGCATAAAATTCTATTATAAAAGTCCTTAGTGCGTGACAGAAAAGAGAAATTAATAAATATAAGGATAGAAAGAATCTTTGAATTCATATGCACCCAATCAAGTTGTGCTTTTTTGCTCTTTAAGTTTGACTTGGTCTCCATGCATGTAATAAAATATTTTCTTTTCCTATTTATAGTAGTTTGGTTATTCTACGGGACAATAATGATATAGCTGGTCTGGATATGCGGTGTCATCCACGACCACATACAAAGGATAGATTACCATGAAACAAAACCTTGAGATTAGGGTTTGAGGGGTGGAACCGAATCAACCATAAAATTTTTAAAGATATTTTAACATCGTAACTATCATGAGTCCATCGGCAGCAAAATTTTAATTTAATATTGAAAATTGTTACCTACAGAACTAGTCGAAAAATAGTTCTTCTACACCGAAAATGGCCCCAAATTTAAGCCAAGTTTTTGTTTTCAACCATATATGCTTTATTGTATTATTTAATAAAAATTATACTTACTATGTAGTTTGTCCTGGTATACAAAAGCAATCCCCACTTTGTATTACTTGAGAGGACACACGTTTGGTTTAGATAATTCTTCAAAGAAACTAAATTTTGGTTTTAGAAAAATTCTAAACTAAAACCAATTCAAAGCAAACCATAAGTTTTGGCTTAGCTTGATTTGATGTTGATTTGAACAAAATAGCAATTGAATTTATAGATAAATTTGATGTATAAAGATGATATGTTAATAATATTACTGTAATATAGCCTCATTTAGCTTATTCCGATCCAATTTATAATTGTGTAGGAGAAATCATAGTCATGTGTAAAGGAAATCTCATGGCTTTTAATTTGGTATAATTAGCAGTAGAAAATAGGTCTTAGTGGATAAAGTTTTTGGATTCTGAACATTGCTCTACTTTCCACGGTTAAATAGGTTCTAGAAGGATATTAAAGGTTATAAGGAGAAAAAAGAAGCTAACATCTTCTTATATTCTATCTATTTTAAAACTTATATTTTAAGGTTTATTGGTTTACATATTACCTTTACTGCCTATACTTAAAGTACCTTAAAACCTATAACATTAAACATGATAAATATTATATTTAAACTTTAAGATATAACCCAAGCTGATTAACCATTTTAAAAAGAAAAAAAAAAAAGACTAGAACACGTCCTAGTTCCTTTCTAACGTTTGTCGCTGCTCATATCGTCCTAAATACTTACACTGTCATTAACCTATTCTCTCCATTCTCACTTCCTATTAGCTACCACACAACTCTGTCTGTAAGGTAATCTCCGCAATCGCGAGTCTCAATTTTTGGGCACAAACTACTTTACTAATTAGTAAATAACGACTTTATATAGGCAAGCTGTACGAATCAAAACCTTTCAAATCCATTTTGCTACTTTGTAATAATGTTATGTATAGTTATTGTGCTAATTTATTGCGATGCAAATTTTCAATTCTCTATTTATGTTTCTGTATTGCTAATATTTTCTTTTATTAGTGATTCCTTCAATTCTATTTGTGATTAACACCTCATATAGCATTTGTCATTATTGCAAAGACAGTTGTTGATGTTGATTAAGCTGAAATAGTTCAAAGCTTAATTTATTTTGTTGTATATTCAAATTTTTAATTTGTAAAAATACAATAATGGATTTCATATAATTACTCTTTTTTTAAAAAAATAAGTGGATCCAGATCTCATGATAAATTTTTCATTTTGTGATAGCATTTTATGATAGTATTTTGTGATAGATATGTGACTAAATTGTTGGATATTACAAGATTAATGAATCTACTTTACCCCCCCCCCCCCCCCCCCCCCCCCCCCCCCCCCACCCCAAAAAAAAAAAAAAAAAGATGGCTAAATCTTCTAGTTATAATTTACAAAAACATAAAAAGCTTAACAAGTTGTTGGAACTAAAAAGATTTAAATAATAATAAAAGTTCCAAAAGATACTTTGTACCTTGAAAGTTTTACAACTTATAGGTTTTGGAATGTTTCTTATATATCATAAGATAGATTCTGGTTTCAAATTTTGAAAATTAGTACCTTAAAAATAGAATATAAGTAGGGTCTCATATTGTGCTTACTTTATATCCCTTCATCATTTGTAGAAAGGAATCATATTTAAAGGAGTTAGAACTAATGAGCTCACATTTTCTAATACCTATGACAACTACATGACTAAGCTCTTACAAAAACTAGTAGTTATTTAGTTTCCACATGATCCTACCCTAAGGAGAATATAGAACAAAGCGTATACCTATTTCATGAGGAGTTATATATTGTAATCATTCAAAAGTGACTCTTAAGAGTAACTATATATTGCAGTCATACAATCACTTTTGAGTTACAATAAATCACTCTAAATTACAGTAAATATGGCCTACTAATAGTAAAAATGAACTGTTAATAGTAAAAATAAAACTATTAATAGCTTATTAATGGAAGCTTTCAATTGACTTCTTTTATTAGTCTTATTTACTACACTTTGGGGTGATTGAGTGATTTCACCATGTAATTTCCCACATTTCATACATTAATTTTATATATTATAACATACTAATTAAGTAGACATTAATAATGTCATATATTCATACGTATCCTACCCATGTGATTATATTTTGTTGTATGATTTTGTATGCAGTATATACTTAATTACATCTTTATAAGGTATGTAATATATGGTATGTCTTATAGGGGTGAGCGAATAGCCTTGTCGTACTCTATCTTTATAATACCTTGTTTAAATGGGTAGATTATGGGTAAATATTAACAATTATAGGGTAAATTATGAGCATAATTTTTTAGAACTTACCTTTACTGGGTAGGATATTGATATAATGTCTCAATACCTAATGTACACTTCATATTACAAGTTGGTTGTTTGCATTGTTTGTTCTCTAACCATTCTTCTACGTGCATTTGATGAAATGGGAAAAAGGTAAGGTCACTTGTAACACTCGAGGTAAAAAACAGTAAACAGTCAAGCCAATAAATACTAATGGGTTAATTTCAATTACTTAGCCTAAAAGTTTCAAATTTATGTTGACAAGATATTCACAGCTATGCTTTTATAAACTAGTATTATAATTTTTCACAATCTATATAAAATATTTAACTATGGGGTCTGATAATCTCCCTCCCTCCCTCTCCCCGTTAACATGCGACGTTTTCATTGCGGGACGTTACAATTATGCCTAAATTCCCCCCCCACCTCCTTTCGATGTATAATTTAAGCTACTTACTACCTATAGGTCATCTCGAAAGCATTCAAAGAGTTACACCCTGATAATACTCCCTACTTTTCTCTAACATTTTCAATAAATTGAAACTAAACTCGAATCATCTATCTATTGGTAAGGGTTTTGCTCTAATATTATTTGTAACGCTCTAAGCCAAAAATAGTGATTAGTTAAGTTAATAAACACCAATAGACTCATTTCAACCACTTAGCCCAAAAATTTTAAGCTTGTGTTGATAAGGTATTTATAATCATAACTTTATAAATCAGTACCATAACTTTTCATAATCCTTGTGAGACACTTAATCATGGGATCTCACATCACTAGTCTAAAATCTCTAATTTCAATAAAATAATCCAATCTCTTTACAATACCTTAATGTATGAAATAATCCAACTTGACCCTTACATATATTAGCATATAAACATTCTACATAGATATATTCATCACTTTTAAGGTTACGACTTAGCCCATTTTCACCCAAAATCCACATCTTACTGCTTAAAGATCAATTTCTTAGATTCCCTAGGAATTAAAATCTAAATTCTAATAATACTAACTAAACTCTCATGCCACAAAACTAAAGGCCATAAATAATCAGCATGTTCCTACATATGGTATATGAGGCTTAAAACTACTACCATAATTTATAGAAAAATGTATAAAAATTCCTTCTAAACTCTCATAGAATACATTGACTTGAGCAAAACCTTTTTGTTTACAACAATTGCTACAATTTATAAAAGTATAGAAAATCTAAATATTTTATTAATTTACCTAGATCTAACTTGTAACAAACTTACTCAATAAGCTATAACCTTTAATATTTGGTGTTGGACAACTAGGCATTATGCCATCCTTGAAAAAAGGATAAAGTTGAGCTAAAACGCTTTATACACTCAAAAACACTTTATATTCAAAAAGATTTCAAGTGATTCATACAAATCTAAGTCTATTGCAAAGATAAACAACAACAACTTCAATCGCAAGAACTCATAGGATCAATCATGCCTAGAGCTCTTACTCAATGTAATCTCACATTTTATTTGCTCAAGAACATACCTACATTGGCTACTTAAGATCTCACATAGTATAAACCTATCATGCTTAAATTACCAAACTATTTATAATCTTTTTCTTACTCATTAAGTACATGAGTTCGAAAGCTACCAAGTGCTAACAAACCTATATTAAGTTTACAGCCTATAGGAAACAGAATTTCATGTACAAGTCTACCATTCATACTTAGACATATAATACATCACATGGATGCCATATGTTTACAACATGAGCATAATGTCATATTTTCTAGATACTCTCTAAAGTAATAGGTCTTATCTTAAAGTTTCCATCTTTGGTATCTATACTTAATGTTTATAAACACTAACCTCTTAGTTTACTATAGAACAAAGTGAGTATAGAAGGACAAAAGAATTACAAATACTGCTAACATATCTTATTCACAAAGATTATATCTAAGCACAAGTGATGAAATGTAAGTGGAGTGCAAATATAGGTAATACTTTAATACCACTTACCTAGCCATTTAGTTGAAAAAAAAATCTATCCAAAACTTTCATATAACATAGAATGTCTTTATATCGTTTCACTCTAAATCTAGTCCAAATTACTTGGCTAATCTTTAGCCTCAACAATTGCTTTCTTAAGCTAACATTAACTTTACAACTCAAGAGTTAGTGTTGATTACTTTCCTTAACTTTCATCAGCTACAAACAGCATATTCAGGGACTAATTTCAATAGATCGCTCATTACTGGCTAATTCAAAGCTTATGCCACAAACTTATTGGCTTAATAGACTACAAACTTACATAATCGATTCATAGATTATACTACAAACTCATCGAGTTGACTTAAAGATCACACTATAAACTCACCAAATAGATTCACAGATCTGACCACAAACTCACTAGGCTGTGAATAGAACTTAAACATTTATGAAACTCTTAGTTAGCACTTCAAACCTAACACTATAAATGAAGTTGTTATGCTAAAAACTTATGTTGAAGTGAATGTTATGCATAGTGCTATTGCAAATACTTAACATGAAGGCACCTGTGTAATTATGCAATACATTCATAATATCAATTTACTTATCTATTGCACAAAAAAGTAACCTTAACCTCCAATCAATCATCTAGCTCAGCACTAGCAAGTAAACTATATATTTTCAATTTCGCCATGAGGATAGCATGGCAATCTCATTAATAGATTTCAAATACTAATCAAAATCCTTTTGGGCTAACGTGTAGTTTAAGTTTTTGACCCGAATGTAACACATCAAACATGTTAGAAGCATACAAACTTAAGCCAAAGCTTATTTCGTTGTTATGATGTAACTGTCTTCACCTATTACATTTATATATACCTCTTGTCATTATTGTTTTCATTTTCAAATATAGCTATATATAAATATTGTATGACATTAGCAATTTATATTGACAAATTTTAATGGCTATCACTTCTTCATTCCTTATCCAGTTTTAATGAAATTTATGACAGATGCCTCAATCCATAGGTATTTATAATTAATCATTTAACTTCATGTTAGAACCCCTTATAATAGTACAATATTCAATATCAATTAATTCAATCGCAACTTCCTTAACCCATAAGAAGCTCATAGATATAAACTTCACATATAGAGATCATCTTCATCAAACCTACCTTGTATAGCTTATTTTTATGTTTAGGTTCACTTATTTTAGAAAGCTTGCAAAAATAGAGCTATAATATATTATTTTAAGCTACTATAATACTTTTAGCTTGATACGAATTCAAGCATGGTAAGCAAGGATAGGTTTGCTTCATCCTAATATTAGGAAGGGAGGCACTTAGTTGGAATGAGTGTTTATTTGAGTTTTTCTTCGAGCTTTTAGACCATAGTAGCCAAGGAAGTGTGATGTTTTGTTATTTAAGATAGGGATTAATATCTTAAACAGGTGAGAGTGATCTTGAGAGATAAATCATTGAGAGGCAACATAAAGTGAACATGCCTATTGTCATTTGATGCATAAGTGGAGCTATTGCTGTTGCTATTCTTAGCTCAATTTTTTATGTTTTAATACATCTACAACCTTATCTTAAGATGAAAAAGTAGTTGTTATGATGGAAAATGAAAAAAAAAGAGGTACTGGTGACTAACAGTGCAGGGTAAGGGTGAAGAAAAATATGACAACTTCTACTTCAACTATAGTTCATTATCAACTTAGGCTTCCTAACTTTAAGAGTATCTTTGGGAGACAAAGGTCACGATTTTGAGTCTCTAACTTGCTTTATATAAAACTATAATATGTTAGGGATATTTGGAATTTGATTCCCCTCATTCTCATGGTCAGATGAGAAAATGGTGGCCAAGAAAAAATCAATTAAGGGAAACAAAAGTGATTAGGATTTCAAATCAAAGCACATCACCTTTAGTGAATATATCAAAGCCTTTTAGATTGAATTTCTAGACCAAATTTTTATGGATTAAACTTAAGGATGTTATTTGAAAATTGAGAGGTAGAATCATGTCAATCCAAGGCCTCTAGTAATCATAATGTTTTTTACAAATTTGGTCAACTAAGATAAAATATCATAGACTAACTCTATCACTACTTAGGTGTTTAAGCATTATTCTAGTTGTACCCCTTCTTTTTTTAATTCAAGTGGTCTTTGTAAATTCTAATTACATGAAAGTCATACAATTTCCTAGCTTAATTTTATAAAAATCAATTTCTTAATTCAATTGCTACTCGATTTACTAGTTAACTTCGTTTTCGATGAATTTCGACTTTTAGTTTGAAAAAGTCAAATCGAGTAAATTGTTAAATTTTTGTTAAGTAGGATTATAATCTCAAGACATCTAACATCACAAATCAAGGCCCCAAATACCATAACTTGTTGATATTCTCCCATCACTTACATTTAACCTTATGATCATACACTAAAGTCCAATATACCTCAATCAAATCATCTAGATATAACTTGACCAGCTATGTACCAAGTCCAAGACTCATAAAAAATAAATACTCACTAGCAGGTCTATTTCCTCAATGAACTACCCATCACCATTCGTTGTTCCTATTTCTTTAATTCTTTTAATTTTCCATATAATTCTTTCTCTAAGCTTGCTGTTAGCTTTCCATTTGAGATTGTGTGATGCTTAACTCTTGAGAGTATGAGTATTTAAGGTAGATCGGTGATGTTTCTAAGGAGGGTGAGAGAGTTAGTCCCTTAGTAATATAAACTTAAATATCACTTGGTTTTATTTTTATTTCATATTTCCTACATTATATGACATTGCCACTTGCTATTCTTACATAAATCTCCTTAGCTGCTTCCAAATTGTGCTACAAATTAATTAATAGCCTTGTTCATTGATTTAATTAAATGTACTAATAATTTCGAGATATTTTGTGCCTAGTTTGATTGAAAAGTATAGTAGATGTATACCAATATAATTTTTATAATGTGTACCCATAACTATGCTATCCTTTAAAGACATATTTTCAATTATAACTATTGTTTATTATAAGGTACTTAATTCATTTCTAGTGTCGCATTATCTATATTGGAACTCAATATTGAAGTTCTAACATATATATCAAACTGAAGTGCTACTTATGTTCATAATACAAGTAATTAGCCAACATTCTATGTTTTACAAAACAACTTAATGAAATCACTTCGATTAACTTGCGTGACCACATTATAAAGTTTGGCCTTGTGTAAAAAATAGCAATACTCAAATTTTATTGCTCAGAATCTATGATTATCACATAACTAAATCTACAAATTCTCTATAGCCTTTGCATGTACTAATGTCAATTCCATTATATGCTAGAGGTCATATCCAGGCTTTTCATAATAGTCAACATTCTAAAACAAATTCACTTGAAACATATCTTTATATAGATTAGCTAGGAAGCCAAGTATGGAGATACTATGTGAATGTATGTACACATTACTCACTTGCCTAAATAAATACTACTAATGCATTAACTACATCAAACAATAAGCACTAATCCATTTAATCATCTTAAGCAAAACAACAACCACAAAGAAACTACTAATAATAATTGAGAACCATTGAACAAAAAATGAAAACTAATAACCAAGACTAAGTCCAATACCGTTGCCAATTCCAAAACTACTATACAGTACTAAGACTATAAACAGATTAGAACCATAGGTTCCAAGAGTCAATAACAAAGATCATGTGAATTCGAAAATTCTTATATGAATATGAATCTACAAGCTTTAAGACTAATACAAATCCCAAGATTCTAAGACTAAATAAACTTGTAGATTCTAAAACCAAAATGAATTTGAAGATTTCAAAACCTATATGAAGACATAAATTTTAAGATTGATTTGAGTCCATAGATTCTAAGACCAATGGTTCCAAGATCCAATAGCTAATGCTAATACCAAAGATGAATCATTTCGTACCAATATCATTGCAATAACATTCCAAATTACTAGTAGGAATTGATGACAACTTCTTTATGGAAGACTTAATTGATATAATATTATCTCCCCACATCGATTACTTGCCTCTTTGTAAGTAGAAGGTCAATGCCTAATTCTACTAATACTCTCTCTTAAATATTCTTAAATCAAGTAATTAAACATTTTTTTACATAGACAATCAACAATCATTATTTCACAACTAAATAATCAATAAATACCATAAGTTAAACAATATCTTTCACATCCATTCTCATACTACATATAGATTTATCCTTAGTATTACTTCAATATATTTTGATTCTTTTAGACCAAAGAAATTTAGTTATTTTAAATTCATCATATTAATTCCACTTCCCACTATCAACAAAAATCAGTTGCACATGTACTTAGATACAACTCACATTTTCAAAATTAATCCAAAATTCAATAGAAGCCTAGCAACTATGTTAACATAATCAATTGATCTCTTATTTACATTAAATGATTATATTTGTTAATTTTAAATCCTTAAAGCAACTCGATCTTATTAGCTATGGATCAATAAGGTTAGCCAACCCCCTTAGGCTAGTAACCTAGTCAATAAACTTTAAAACTAGGCTAACTTAGTTGCTATACACCGTAGTTAATCTATATTCGATTATGTTAGTCGAATATCATCATTAACCTCACTTAGTTGACCGATGTTCAACTAAGTCAATTGAATTTCCCTTGTAGTTACCTTAGGTGTAAATTGGTTAACTAGATAGTGTATTTTTTTTGAAACGATGAGCTTGGTAACATGACATAAAGACCCCCCTTTTTAATGAAATTTCATAAACCTAAAATAAAACTAAATTAAATGATAAAAAAAGTGAAATTTCGATGAAGTGAAATATTGTATTCCAAAGAAAAGGTAGAAGAATTGGGCCAACCAATATCCATATCTTTTTTTTTCTTTTTACTTACTGTATTCAAAATGTATTTAAATAGTTTTTTATGGAACATATTTTAATAGACTAAACTCGTGCTTCGAGTTGTTTCATGCCATAAATAAACTTGAATGATCAAAAAATAGATTGGACAAGTAAATTCACGACTCTTACAATCGATACGATCTTCGGTTCTTGGAGTAGAAGCAATTTGCTTAATATATTGGTTGGACAAGTTTGCATCCTTTTTTATTTTTTAATGTAGAAATTCAAGCTAGGGAATCCAAGCTAGAGTTTGGAACTCCAAAACCCTTTCTTATCAACTCTTAGTTAATTGAATTCATCATTAACTACAATAGTCAAATTCCTAATTTATACTTTTAACAATTGTTATTAAAACTTTATTGTCCATCTTAAATTTCAAATTTAGTGAATGTGAAAACGGTGAACAAAAAGGCTTATGCATCTGCTTGATATTATATTTAGCCAGAAAGAAATGTAAAGGGATTGGTGCTACATGAGAATGCAACAAGGTTTACCTACTTTTTCGTATTAAGTCGTTGACCTCTTTTCTCTTGTTCAATTCTGCAAGATTTTTGAAGTATTATAAAAGAGGACTTCCTTAAGCTCGTTGTATACTTTGTCCACCCTTCATACGTGTTAACTTTTGATGGTCTATGACAATTGATTTAATAAAAATATAATTTTTGATATTTTAAATTAAATAATATAATAATTAATAGTTTGAGAAATTTAAAAAAAAAAAAACAAAATGCTTGAATTGTTATTTTTATGCTAAAAATGCATTTAGCTAGCCATCTTAAAGGTAGAGGGAAGATAGAAAGTTCAAGAAATAAAAAGGCGAGTGGCAACCCACCATAATCAAATATCCTTCACCATCACCCTAAGGCCAAGGTGTAGCGATATAAGTACCCTAAGGTTTGAAAATACCTTTCCATGCTCGTTTCATTTTCTTTTCAGGTTATTCTATTGTATTATTTATTTAGATATATTTAACAATATCATTTTATTTGAGTTAATTATTATAAATGATTTATAAGCTGATACATATTGATGGTAGATAAAATTTTAATGGGTACGACGAAAGCCTTCTTTTATAAAACTTGAAAAAGTATAGAGGATTTGCATAAAATAATATGTAAATGTTGAGGATTAAAAATATATGTTGTTTCCTTTTAAAATGTATTATTTTACAATATTGATATTTGCTAGGAAAAATTGGACCTAATATAACAAGCATAGATTGCTTCAAACTCAACCATTGTATTAGAGGTACAGCAGCGAGCTTGTTCATCGTAAGTGTTCGTCTTTAAACCGTTTGTAGTGAGCCACTCCCTGTATTGGATGTGTTAAACATGTATCAAATATCTATTGTGAAGGGCTAGTTATTTACTTATTAGTTTATATTTTTATGATTTTTTTTTAGTTTAATTTTAGAAATTCAATTTCAATTAAAATACATGTTTTTTAAAAGCTTGATGTTTCAATATATTTCAACGAAGTATTTTTGAATGTTAAGTAGAAAATAAATAAATTTATCGATATGCGAAATTTAAGATAATAGTAAAAAATTATAAATGCTATGAACAAATAAAATTAAGCTCTAATCAATATTTTGTACAGTAATTAGTATTTCACATAAAATCAGATGAGTAATATCACATTTTATTAATAATTGAAAAAAGGTATTCCATTGACAAGATGGCTAGTGCCTCACACGCCTTCTTATTTTATGAAAACACAGACAAAATCAAATAGCTTGGTGAAGACTTGTATTTCCATTACTTTAGCCATTAATTACTCTACAACTTGCTCTGATTTCACCAGCACTTCCTGTCAACACATCAAGCTTACCCATCTTGACCATAGCAGCAGCAAATTTGTTCTTCCACAGAATTGGGTTCCTTGCATTCTTCCTCACTTGTTTTGTTGTTGCTGCATTTGAAATTAGAATTTGGTCCGATGTGAACAGGCCTCTATTTGCAAGTATGTCGCGGTAATAGCCAACATCTGTAATGGCCGGGCTTGAAGGGTTCATTGGTACAACTAGGTTTGGATCGTTACTGTTCTGTGGACATTGCTGCTTCAAAATGGCTGCATACGACGGATCCATACTTGGGTCTTGGCTATTAGTGGCATTGAAACTGTATAGTCTATTATTGAACGACGAACAATGAGATCGACCAATCGTATGAGCTCCTGCGTCAACCTTAAGCATTAGTCATTTGATAAGCAAAATTGTGTGCTTCAAGAATAGCCATGCACATACAATAATTTCATTAATTTTATATTTCATAGGATAATATGGGCCATGCGCACAAAAACAGAGCCCATATGTGGGTTCTATTGTCTTCGTATAAAAAATTGAATACAAGAACGATCCATAAATGGGTGACTAGGAGAGCATTTAAGTTTTTGCCATGATCTGATTGTACCACTCAATGAAATTTTGTCTCTTTATGTAATATTTGGATATAAGCACTATTTTATAGTTAAGGTTAAGCAAGATAAAATAGTGACAAACACATTTTAGGAGCTTAGGATCATGTTGATTATGTATGAAATTCTTATATGTGAGGCTAGAAAATACTTTTGATTGGGTTTATAAAAACCTAGACATAAATGGTCCAACATGTTGCATACTATTGAGACACATCATAATACAAACTACTAATATTGGATAGCATGTCATATATCGTAAAATTTGTGATGTGATCTTTATAAACTTGGTATGTAATAAAATTTTAAGCCTATTAATGAAAGGATAACAATGTGTTTTACCAGAAAGGGTGACCATATCTTCTTGTGTCAATCCCTTGCTTGCAAAACTTTGAGTGAGTTGGTCGACATTGAAGGTTGGAGGAGGTAGATTTGTAAACGTCTCCGATGCAAGTGACACTCTACCATCTCTTCTTCCAGCAGGCACATCATAACCGAATCCACCGGTCTGCAGTGCAAAGAAAAATGTTTGATTATAATTATCACTCAGTTAATTTGGAATTAAACTGGAAAAAAAAAAAATTGCATAATTTAGTAGGGTTTTTTGTTGTTATTACAATCTCTACACTGTCCCTGGCTGCAAACGCTAAAATATCGGCACATGAAACAACCCCTTTGCAAACTGCTTCAATCCTTGTTTTGGCTTTATCAATGACTTCAAAACCTTGGAGACTTGGATTGTTTATAGGAGAGTCCTTTTCGGCTGTGTTCGTGGGAGTAGAATCAAGCAGGACTGAGCCTTCACATCCCTAAAAAACAAGAGTGATAAGTATTTGTGATGCGTCTTACAAGCTATAAAGCACATCTATGCGTGAAATTATTGTTTAAAAGTTATCTTTATGAAAGTGAATACTAGAAAATACCAAGGTAGTCATGCTAGGATTGCACTAGACTAATTGGTTCAATATGGATAACCCGGATTTAGATCAAACCATTTAGTAATGTGTCAAGAAGACTAGTGTGTAAAAAACCATTGGGTTCATGAGATCCCTCATTTTTTAACATGCGACTCAAATATTTGATTTATAGACAATGATTTATGGTAGAATTTTCCCAAAATAACTATGTTTGCAATTGTACGAAAAGTGCTTTTGTTTTATCTTCCGTTTAGTACCAAGTATCCTTGAATGATCCATGCAAAACTAAATACTCTATAACTTTGAGGTTAGCCTATAAAACTAAAAGAGCATCTGCATATGAAACGTATTAGTATAGAACACAATGATAATTAAAAAAAAAAAAAAACAGAGAGAGAGAGAGAGAGAGAAATAAGATGAACTTTATTTAGTTGTTTTATACTCAAAGTATGGACTAATATTATATCGAACTCTATACGTCGTTATTTTTATCCGCTTTATATTCAAACATTTTCTACTGCTCGTTGAATGCATAGAAACCCTAATGAGAGCGTGACCAACCACACATGACCACAAAAACATTCTTTTGAACCACTCACCCTAACAAAACAATCATGAAAGTGCATCCTCACAAGGCCAGCAGCAATTCCCTTATCCTTAATGAAAGCTTTTCTAATTTCATCCTTAACAATGAACTCAGCCAACCGGCACGACTTCTTATAGTACCCAACTTGAAGTTGAGACGTAACACATTGACACAACAAGACCATAAGCAAAACAACACACGAGAGACTCGACGGCTTTGACATTATCGTACTCTTTTTACTTGTGTTCTTTAAATGCTATACTATTTTCTAAACTTGATGTTGGATGCACGAAACTCGAAGCTATATATAGCAGAAGGAAGACATATCTTAGTGCACAAATCATGCATAAATTACAGAAGTTGTATTTTAAAAATTGCAATATGATGAGTAGGCAAATTGCCGGACAGGTTGTTACGCGATCGGGAAATGCTATGGAACGTGTTTGGATGAATATGGTCATAGAGAGACCGACAAAAAAGAAAAAAAAAAAATGTAGTGGGTTAGGGTACTATGTAGCAAGTGGATAATACAACAATATTATCTTAATCAACGCGATTCAACTAGGAGTTGTTAGAGGATACTGTTGAATTTGATATATTATATATGTCTGATTATTATGTTTTGTCTCCCCGTTGCGTAACTTTCAGCGTGTGTTCCTGTCCGAGTCAAATATCTTTGTAGTTCTTTTTCTAATGGAATAATCATAACTTATTAAATAAGCCGAGATGAAATAGTTATTTTATTTTCTCCCTATGACCTCCTAGTAAAAGGCATAAGAAGAATAGGACTATTTTGTTGGATGAATTAATTTGAAGTAGAATAGTTTTCTCTCCAGAGAGCACGTTGAGATAACATGTTAATTTGAAAATGCATTTTATGCTTTTAATGATGGTTTGTTTTGAATATTTATGAATCTAAGAAATAAACAACGGAAAATAGCTTTCTGCAGTTTATGAATTTATAATTATAGTACATATTACATAATATATTTTGCATACTCCAAATATTATATGCTATAGGATGTATGATTATACACATGGAACATGTTTTATTACATTATACACATCTTGCAAGTTTATGTATGTACAGCATTATTATGAATAGATATTTATTACAAGTTACATCTAATAAAGTAATTGATATATATATATATATATATATATATTTGTGTGTGTGTGTGAAATGTTATGTATTTTAGATAGATATCTATTATGTAATCGATGAATAATATACTGCACATGGTACATATTATACATGATTATTTACTTTATTCTATATAATCACTTGCACATGACTTAATTTTTATATTGTAATTTTCTGATATATACATACATACATATATATATATCTATATATTTATAGAAATTAAGTTATTATACATATTATTCAATATTATACATTACATGTATTATATGTAACTTAAATAAACTGTAAGACACAGTAGACTGATATAATTACAGGGATATGGAACTTTATTGAGCCTATTTAAGTAACTCCACTTAGAACTGGAGATGATACAAATAAACCCTACTTGTAATTATTCCCTTCATTAGACCTACAATTTCTGCTCCATGTACAACTCACGGATCAAATCTAACTTTTTTCACGCAATTTAGGGGACGTGATGTTTTTAGAAAATCTCTATATTTGGTTTTGTAATTAATTGCGGTGTCAATTTTAATCTTATTAAAAGTAGGATGCAATAATGATACTATGCATGAAGCTCGCTATGGTTACATGATCAATTAAAATGCAGCTGGGTTTTACACGTCTCAATATATAAGATATTAATTAACGTGATTGAACAATCCAATGTCGGCTAAAGAGTTTAGGAAATTGCTGTATGAGCTGAATTCGAGCTACAAAAACCGGTCGAATGTATCATTGTGTACGTTGGAAATAAACTCTTGGCCTAACTATCGGTACTAAAGTGATTGTAATAGATATTGTCATTAGGAAGGGTTGTTAGTTAATGTAAATAGGCTGGCGATAACTGCCTTAACAAGTACAATTCATAAGATACCAACATGGTGCTCTTTCATCTGACATCCTCGTTTACTTTGGAAAAGGCTGAACAATTCATAGGGTCCTATTATTAGCTTAAGTTGTAGGGGCATGTGACTTTCTGTTATAAAAGTCCTTTTTGTGCGTGACAGAGAAGAGAAATAAATTTAAAAAAATTAAAGTAATGTCAATCTCATCGAAAGTCGGTGCATTAAGAATGTTATGAAGTCGTAGGCACGCAATGAAGTTGTCCTCTTTGATCTCTTCAAGTTCGATTTGGTCTCCATGCATGTTATAAAATCTCTTCTTCTTCTTTTTTTTTTATTTTATTTTTTCACTTTTTTCTATTTATAGGAATAATAGAATGTTTTACCTAAACAATAAGGAAATAGCTCGATGAGTATGGTATAATCCATGATTACTTATAGTAATTATAGAATCTTTTACCTAAGGAATTAGCTGGATGAGTGTGGTATAATCCACGACTACAAACAAAAGATAGAATGTTGTCTTTATCAGATCGAGCTTTGATCGGTAGGATATAAGAATAGGGGCTGAGGGGTGGAATAACCGTGATTGGACCATAAGTTATTAAAGTTATTTTGACATCCCAACCATCATGAGTCTTACTCCTGCGGTAGCAAAATGCTATTCGTATTTGCATCCTTTAAATTTATATTTTTTCGGTATTCTAGATTAAAATTAGTAAGCTATGGAACTAGTTGACAAGTAGTTGTTTTACATTTAATCCAAGTTTTTGTTTTCAACCGTATAAGCTTTATTGTATTTCTCAATAAAATTACATTTATTATGTAGTTTGGTCCTAGTCTACAACGGCAAAAACCCTTAGGATTGTTTTGATACAAATGATTTTTAAAATAAAACCTAGTTTTTTATTTAAAAATATTCTAAACTAAATCCAAAGTAAACTTTATAACACGTTTGGATTTAGTTCAATTTGATTGTGATTCAAATCAAATAACAAGATAAGTCATAGATAAAAATAAAATAGATGCATTACGATGATATATTACTAATATTGCTGTACATACAACCTTGTTTTGTTTATTGCACATGACAAGATTTCATGGAATCCAATTCATTAGTGTGTTTAAGTGAGATGTTGGTAATGCTTTAAAGGAAATGAATTTAAAAAAAAAAAGAGAGGGATCTTAAGTTCTAATGATTCCTTGGAACTCTAATAACCAGTAGCAGAGAGGAAACATATTCAAAAATGGATTTTCTTATTTACATCCATTCTAATTCTCTTAGTTTAAATACTATTACATTACTCAATAGCTGAGATTGGAAAAAAAAAAATGACATTACAATAATATTATAAGGTTGTTCAAATTGTTAAATAATCACAAGAATAACTTGTGAGTTAGAAAAAAATTGAGAAAATCTAAATGTATCGTATTCTAAGAAATCCTGTATGAATTCATATTATCTTATAATTATAAACATTTTAAGACTAAACACATACTTAAACTAACAGTAATTTAATTTTCACGAAGTCCTACTCCATGGAGAATACACAAAAAGGCCTATAGGTATTTTACACATTTATCGTATGGGCTAAAACTTCTCAAGCATGTGGACATTAAGCATGTTATATAAT
The DNA here is from genome assembly GCA_024138005.1 of Lumnitzera racemosa. Taxonomy (NCBI): domain Eukaryota; kingdom Viridiplantae; phylum Streptophyta; class Magnoliopsida; order Myrtales; family Combretaceae; genus Lumnitzera; species Lumnitzera racemosa. Next base: position 11,575,087 of record JAMXBC010000002.1, read on the forward strand.
AATATATTGTCTATTTGTTGACGATATTTTGTTGTATTGCGCTTTATATTTAGTTTTGTGTTTACATAGTGTATCATATGTAATATCTGTCTTATATAGTTACGTATACCATATATGTAATTTATCTAATTGTATCTGTTGGTCCCGATTGTGCAATTAAAAGGGGTTGAATAGATTGTTAAGGAAAAATCGAAAGTTTATCAAAAGATTCCCCTTTTGATTAGGTGCAACAGTTAACTAACGTTAAAATAAAAAAGATTAGGGATAAAACAATCAGACAAAGAAAATAACAACAAAAATAGATCATCGTGTACATCAACCCACTCATGCAGCTCTGCTACTAGGGATAAAATCGTCCACATCAGTTATTCTATATTTCCGCCTAAGGTTCCATATTGAAAATAATATTGAAAGAATTAGGATAAATAATTGAGATGCAATAAGTTGAAAGCTCTTGAAGAGTGCCGTTGACTGCTCTTTCTTCTTGTAGTTCTGATCTTTGAGATTAGGGTCGAGAAACAATCCGCGAAACGTAAATTGAATTATAAATGGAACTGAAAGAATATATATATATATATATATATATTTTATAAACCGTATGGAAATGACTCAGTTCTGTTATAAGTAAATGTTTTATAGTTAGATTTGAATAAATGAACTGAACTAAACGGTTTTATTAAAGAAAAATAATTTTACGTAATTGTTTTGTTATTTTTTTCATTAATATTTATGGATTTCGTTAATAATTTTAAGCAATTTTACGTATCTGTCATTTCTTTTCCGGTCTTTAACACATCGCTTTTGTTTTCTTTGTATTATTTTTTTATGGACAACATTACTTCTCTATCCTCGTTGTTTATTCGTTAGAATATAGTTTTTTATCCTCGTTCAATCAAGTTAAATTTGTTAAAATCTTGTATAACTTTTTATTAAGTATCCTTCTGTATGATAAATATATGAGAAATTACTTGAAAAAATATAAAAGTTTAATGGAAAGAAAACACGTTATTAGAGATAAAAATATTTAACGAAAATTTAATATAAGTAGTTAAAATCAGTCTAAATCGATTTTAATTATGTTCAAAAAATTTACAAATTAAACCGTATAGTTATATTTTATTTCAAAAAATAACAGAACCATGCCTTGAAAGAAATGTCCCCAAACTCATGAAACTCCAATTTTTCAAAGGCTATAATGACCTCGGAAATGCCTACAAGCCAATCGATTTAATCTTCGTTTTCAAACTTTTTGGGAATGGCGTCTCCGAAGTTTTATCGGAAAAAAGAAAAAGAAAAAAAACAAAGAAAAATTACTTTTAATTTTTGTCCATCAATTCATATTAAAAAGTAGTGTCAACAAGTTACCCTACCACATAAAGACTCACTCGAACCTTATTCTGCCAAATAAGTTTCAAGTAAATAAAAAGAATTATATAGCAAGTTTTAAGTAGTAATTTTCCAAAACCTATTATAAGATAGGATATAAATATGATATCAAGATATCCGATACCTACTCTAAGGTATACAAGGCACAGATTTCAACATTTCTAAGGACCTTATTATAATAAATAATTAATACTAATAAATAAAATATTAATATTATTACATTTTTTAACCTTAAAAAAATAATAACAAAAACTTAACCTATAATAAAACTCTAAAACTACATTCTCTTGTTTCTATTATCTTGTCTCTTTCGCTTCTTGTTTTTGTTTTTTGTTTTTTTTTTCTTTAGAGTAAAAACCTTCTTTCTTTCTTTCTTTCTTTTTTTTTTACTTTCTCATTTTTTTGCTACTTTCTCATTTTTTTGCTACTTTCTCCTTCTTTTATTAACCCTAATCTAATAAGGTATTAGAAACATCTTAATTATTAACTTATTGTCTAATAATTTTTATTTGAGTTACTCTACATGTGTTTTTTGTATTTTGTGTGTAACAATTTGATAAAAAAAGATAAAGAAAATAATTCAGCATGTTTCAATTAAGGGTTAAGCATTTACAATTGCTAGAATATTTTCTTTTCTATTCTACCTACTAAAGTTTCATATGGTTACAATTAAATGTGTTGTAATATAAGAACATTTCAAATTATTGTTATTTGGTCAACTAGTGTAGTTACATGTTTGATATTAATTATGTGTTTGCATAATATTTTAAAAGAAGATAAAATTGAAAAAAAAAAACTAAAAAATATCGATTCCACATAATACCCTTTAAAATTTACAGTATAAAGAGTATAGGGTGGTTCAAATATACTATAAGGTAGGTTTTGACTACAAAATTTTAGAACCTGTACCTATAGGATTGCCTAAAAACATAGGCCAACCATTGAGCCCACTTTGGTTATTGAAAGCCAAATTATGCATACTACCATTAGTGATTATATAGGGATAGGTTCGGGTAAGATGTTATACTTTACTCATACGGTATTTGCTTACCCCTATTAGAAAGGACCTATTATAAATCAAGGTTAAATAGAATAAAAATTTTCATAATTTGGGATTGACATATGTAATATTACAAAAAGGAAGCAAGAAACTCAATTGTTACTACCATTACTTCTACCATATTACATATCACGTAATACCCTACAAAGTAAACAAACTTACATTATGTTTTGATAGATATAAAAGCACAAAAGTTAGATAAAATTAGTAGAAATCAATGAAAATAATGTGTTTAGTTATTTTAATGAGGAGTGGAAATCAAAGAAAAGAAACAAGTGGAAATGTTTTCAATGGTCACTTTTATTGCTTTGGAGAGAAATTAAAAGAAAAGGGTGGAAACTTTATGAACTTAAAAAAACACCCTTAAGATTACTCCTCAGTTTATGATTTGAAGGATCATATGTACTAACCCTCATTTGGTTTCTCTTCTTTTCATTTCTTTTCTATTAACCAAACATGTGAAAAGCAAACATTTCCATTTATTTATTTGTATTTCCATCCTTCACATCTAAACAAGGAAAAACATTATACTTCTAGTGCTTTCTTTTCCTTTCCTTTCCTTTATTTTGTATTAATTTCTTTACATTTCCACTTCACATAAAACTTGCCATATACAATGTTAATTTTCTCCGCCCTAAATAGAAAAAAAACACAACCCCTAATGCTTTGCTATTGCTACTACTAGTTAAGGCCACCTTTAGCTACAACTAACCATCAACATCTCTTCCTAATTGCCTTACCACCCTACTATTAGTTATAGCCATCAAACCATACAAACGGGGTCAAAACCAAATACAAACTCAAAATTCAAAAGAAGACATGTACCTCAATGACTTTCAAAACTAAAATTGAAAAAGAATGGAAAAATATAGCTTTCTTTGGTAATGTAAGACTCTATGGTTAAGTATTTCACATGAATTGTGAAAGATAATAGTACTAGTTTATAAAGTCATGGTTCTGAATACTTTATTAACACGTAGTTGCAACTTTAGTATAAGTAGTTGAAATAGATTTATTAGTACCTGTTGACTTGATTATTCGCTATTTTTTACTTCAGCTGTTATATGTTAAAGCAAGAACAATACATACATACATACATACATACATATATAAATGAAAGGAAAACTAATGTAGTGATGTTAGGAACTTATTTGTGAATGGAGATGACCAATAAGATGATGAGATTTGACCATGAGAAGAGAAGAGGCATAATACAGGGTATAGAAATATGAGATTTGGATCTTATATGTTTTGACTTATTAATGCTTATGAAGTGATCTAGAGTTTGAATCTTTAAAGTGTTTGAAGATATTGGCATTTGTTTATTGAATTTTAAGGGGAGGAGTTCAAGAGTGATCGATTAACTCTATTACATAGAATATCCATGCATACCTTACACAATAATGTAGGTTTTGGAGGTATTAAGTGTCACATGATAGTTTCAGCTATTGATATTTTGGAACTTACTCTCACAAAACAAGGTATAGATATGAGGTCCTCTTATCCTCTATCGATCTTAAAACCTTACTATAAAGGCTTTAACTTTTAGAGTATCCTGTATGCACTTTATAAAAAAATTAAAATAATAATAAAATGATAATATTATAAATTTTCACTAATAATTATTTTAGTGAAAATAAAAGGAATCTAAGCCTATAAGTTAAGAACTCTAAATAGATAAATTTAGTGTTACCTTTCTCACTTCAGTTTCCATTCTTTTTCTTATTTTCCTTTCCAACTCTACATTTTCAATTTTTTTCCCTTTGTTATTTCCTATAAGCTAAATATTAAGATCATATAAAATTAAAATAACGAAAGTAGAAAAAATTTATAGGTTCTATCAAGTAACCTGTAATCTATAGAATTAATAAGATACAGATTTTAGGGCAACTCGAGAGTGCTACAAGATAGGTTCTAGCACCACTTAGGATGTACCTTATAAGGTAAGGTCTTCATGCTCTACCCTTTATACATGTGTTCATCCCTACTATCAAGTATTAAATTTGTCTCTAAATGCATTTGAAATCCTATAAAAGTCGTATGATTTTATCCTTTAATGCAGCAATTTCTTATAAGATCACTCATCTTGGGATTTTCTTAACTTGAGTATGCTTAATTTTAGAGTTTCGATGTACTCTAAGCAGTTATATCAAAAAGCGTCTTAATAATTAGAGTTCCATCTCCTAGTATTGAAAGTTATTATAGTCTAGCCCCTTATAGAACTACATCTTTCATTATACAAGTCTAGGATCACCACCAAGTAGGTATTTTGCTCTTCCAGTTGGTGGATTACTATGATGTCATCTATAATGACATAATTGGAACTTCTTCCACCTAGGTATTGTTTGTCCACAATGGTATTGTTTGCTTTGGTGTAGAATACTGCACAATTTTGTCCCTTATTATTGTAGCTTCTTAGGAGTCCACCAGTATTAAGACTATCTCAACTTAAGCATACTTAATTTTGAAATTTCAACCTACTCTAAAGCATTAGTCCAAAAAGTATCTCGCTATTAGAGATCCATCATATAATATTTAAAGGTATTCTATTATCCTATCATATATTTATTAGATTTGGTTCGATCTAGTACTCTATATAAGCCCTCCCACATGCACCTTTAGTTATATAAGGCCTATAAATAGGATTTAAGCAAGATTGTGTACAAAAGAGAATACCGAAACAATTCGTTTATAATATGGTAAATCCGCTTCTATGCTCCGATAGTTTTTCACCCCATGTTGATTTGAGTTATCCGCATAATCTTTATGTTGTTTTGTTCTTTCCCTATTCTTTTCTTCATCGTTGGTTAGTTTACATTGTGAAAACTTATTTCTCTAAGGCTTCCACATGGACTTACAAAAACATTTTTTAGATTATATATCTGACTTTACAAATCATTCCAATGAATTGTGATTTTTTTCAAATATTTTATTTTGATACCATACAAGCTAAAGTAATGAAAGCAAAATTTTCTTTTATAGTCATTTTTATATTAGAGGCATTGTGATCAGGAGATCTAATGTATCTTTTTAATACACTGATGGATGACTCACAATACTATTTGTTGATTAAGGATTATTTATTTGATAATATCTCTAATATTTTAAGGGAAGTGTGCTAAAAAGAAAAATGTAAAAATAAAAAGTCCTTAACATTTTTCTTTTTCTCTTTGAGCCTTTAATATTTTTTAAATTTTACAAATGACAACTTAACTTCCTCAAGCTCATTGAATATTTCCTCCGTCTTGGCACATGTTAACCGCTATTTAATTTATAACAACAGCAACAATAACAACAATAACAGCATCCAATTAGATGATACAAGTAGAAAATGCATTTGTGAAGCATGTGTGACAAATAATTTTATATGAGATTTGAATATAGATTGTTCCAAAAATACCACAAAAGATCATAACAGTCAATGATTTTTAAAAAAAAAAATATAGTTGAAAATCTTAAAAAGTAAGATTGTATGGTTAATAATCCTCAAAAAGTTTTGGGGGGGAGAGGAGAGAGTGAGTCAGTGGGTGGTTAAGTTGTAAATAAACAAATAAATAGGCACTTTTTGTTTTTGTGCTCTATTTTTGTGTTTTTTTTTTTTTTTTTAAGAGGGTAAGATATTGTTGTTTTGTATGGTATGGAGAAGATCTATTCCTTGTTTTTCTCGAAGGAAATAGTGAGTTCTTTTTGGCTAATGAAGCTTGCAGGTTTAAACTGCTAATATATGTTTTCCTATAACCTAAAATTAGTGATAGTTTTGTGACAATTTCCTTTAAGATTTCATACAGTTATTTTTTAGAGTGAGGAAGAGTGAATAACATGGCAATATAACGTGCGTGAATGATGTACAACTAGCGTATATCGCCAAATACGTTGGTAACTTCCATTGGTGATTGAAAATATAACCAATAATATAGTAAATATACCAAACCCCCTCCTAACACTTTAGTAATATAAATAACAATAGGTGATAAAAAACTTTAAAATTAGAAAAGAAAAAACTAAACTTCAAAAATTATTTCCTTATCCTAAGGATACTTATCTAGTCATCCAATAGCTAAGGGTGGCTATGAAGGCTATGGAACGATGTGGTAGTTTGCAAACTATATGATATAGTAGTTTGTAAACTATGTATTTGACTAGACTTTACTATGCACCCTAAAATTGGGGTATGGTCACTGAAGTGCTCCTAGGACTTGAAAATAAATTTTCAAACTCTTTTTCCCTTTACTATTTGCATCTTTTAATTATATCATATATGTTTAATAATATAATTTTATTAAATTATTTATTATAGATAAATTATAAATTGACGTATATCAGTGACAAATAAAATTTCAACGGACTTGATGGGATTCATCTTTCATAGTACTTGAAAATACTAAGGACTCAAATCGACAAAAACAACTCAAAATGGAAAAGCATGAAAATTTTGTGGACTAAAAGTTTACTTCCCCTTTCAAATGTGTTGAAATTGACGATAAATAATAAAACTTCAAATGTTCAGATTATGAGATTCGCTACAAAAAATTGGACCTTATGTGGCGATCATGGTTAGGATTAAAAATCTTATAACTAATTCCAATAAGGCTATGCTAACGAGCTTGTTCGGCGCCGTTTGTCGCAAAAGGTTTGCTCTTTCTTCTTCTTTTTTCTTTCTTTCTTTCTTTTTTTTTTCTTTTTTTTTTTTTTACTAGAAGAGATGAAATATTATTAATGTCTAATTCCGTCTGGAGGAGGAGTGTTCCATCAACAAAATAGCAAAGAAAGTAATTAGGATTAGGTTTAATAAACCAATAGCTCTTCGTACTAATTTGTTCTTCCCAACAAGGCCATTGTGGCAACTCCTTCTTGTAATGGCTACATGTGACGTGTACAGCACTATAACATCGAGCAACTTTTTATTTTTTTTCATGATTTTTTTGTATAATTTAACTTTATAATATCTATTAAAATACGTTTATTCTTATCAAGCTCCAGTTTTTTTTTATATTTCAATGAAGTTATGTTAGAAAACTAATTAGAAGCTAAATACATTTATCATTTGCAAACTTCAAAATAATAATAAATAAAAAAAAAAAAAACCAAAAATGCCACAAACATATAAAATCAAATTCTAATTAATATTTCATAAAAATGATTATTATTTCGTATAAAAACATCGCAAGAAGTACAAAAGATAAGCAATATTGAATTTTATTATTGATTCAAAAGGGAAAAAAGAGAAAGAACTTCATTATTGGGGTGGCTAATGCCCTATACCCCTACTTATTTTTGTAGCTCAAGAAACATTGATAAAATCAAAGTGAGGACAATTTCCTTTTTTCCATTAATTTAGCCATTAATTACTTTACAGTTTGCTCTAATTTCACCTGCACTTCCTGTCAAAACATTAAGTTTACCCATCTTGACCATGGCAGCAGCAAATTTATTTTTCCATAAGGATGGGTTCATTGCATTTTGCCTCACTTCATTTGCTGTTGCTGTAGCTGAAATTAGAGTCTGGTCTGAAGTAAACAAACCTCTATTTGCAAGAATATCGCGGTAATAGCCGACATCCGTAATGGTTGGGCTGGAAGGGTTCATTGGGACAACCAAGTTCGGGTCGCTGCTATTCTGTGGACATTGCTGCTTCAAAAAGGCAGCATATGATGGATCCATACTTGGGTCTTGACTATTTGTGGCATTAAAACTATATAGTCGACTGCTGAATGACGTACAATGAGACCGACCAATTGTGTGAGCACCTGCGTCAATCACAGGCATTAGTCAGTTGATAATTAAAATTGTGAGGTTCTAGAACCATCCATAAGCAGCTAGTCCTTCCATTATTTTTATAATCAATATAAACTATACAGGCAAAATCGAAGGTTGCATATGAGCACTATTATCTTGTGTGATAAGTTTAATATGAGCACTATTATCCATAAATGGGTAGGTACAAGAGCACTTAAGTTTTTTGTTGCAACGTAATTGTGTTGCTCTATGACATTCTATCTCTCAAGTAACATTTATAAATGCACAATATATTATATTTAAAGTTGTGCAAGATATGATTAACAAAAGGATCAGATTTTATAAGCTTAGAATAGTATTGATTATGTGTGGAATTCCTATGTGTATGACTAGAATGTAGAAAGTACTTGCATAGATTAGGTCAATTAACCCTGCCATAAATGTGGCATGCTATTGACACATATTAGTACGCAGACCATTCCATTTGCATGTCGCATAATTTATGGCATGGTCTTTATATACTCAAGTTTACTGGTAGAAGTTTCCCCATAATGCAGATCATGTTTGCAACTAGGAAGCTTCCAACATTAGGATAACAATGTACTTTACCAGAAAGTGTGACCATTTCTTCTTGTGTGAAGCCCTTGCTTGAAAAATTTTGAGTGAGTTGGTCAACATTCAATGTTGGAGGAGGTAGGTTACTGAATGTCTCCGATGCTAGTGATACTCTACCATCTCTTCTTCCTGCTGGCACACCGTAACCAAATCCACCGGTCTGCATCAATTAAAAAAAAAAAAAATGTTTGCTTATAATTATCATTCATTTATTTGGAATCAACCAAAAAAAAAAAAAAAGGATATTTGGTAAGGTTTTGTGTTGTTGTTACGATTTGCACGCTGTCCCTAGCAGCAAATGCTAAAATATCAGCACATGAAACAACCCCTTTGCAAATTGCTTCAATTCTAGTTTTCGCATTATCAATGACCTCGAAACCCCGGAGACTTGGATTGTTAATAGGAGAGTCCTTTTCTGCTGTGTTTGTGGGTGTAGAATCAAGCAACACAGAGCCTTCACATCCCTGAATGACAAAACAAAGAAGAATTCGTGATGCCTCTCATGACCCAGCAAGTACATTTATGCATAAAATTATAGGTAGAAAGTTTGCTTTACGGCAAACGGTTACGAGAAAATACCAAGCTACACATGCCTAGACTAGATTTACATTGACTAGTTCAAGCAGGGTAACCTGGATTAGTGCTTCGGGCAGACCATTTAGATGAGAAGAATCAAAAGAAATTGACTTGGATTGACCCCTTAATGCGGCAGGTTGAATCGAAATAATGGTCAACCTATTCAAACCAGACTCATTTGACCTTGATAATCTAACATGAGTAAATTTTTCATTATAGATAATTAAAATGTAAAAACCACTAAATATGCTAATCTTAGTAGAAACCTAATCGATCTCTTGGTTTCTAACCTTATCCAGGTCATGAGTTAAATCAATCTTGGAAAATGCTTATATTTTTTTTTATTCAGCTAATTATATTACAACTTAAAAAAGACCATTTAACTCTAACTTATCTCGTTGAAAAATCGATATTAATACTATTAGATTATAATAGTCTTAATAAAAATACTTGTATATAAAAAGGTATCTTAATAATTGACAACAAATTCTTATCTCTTAAAGATTCTTCTTGAATACGTATTTGACAAACCTGTGTCTTATGGACCTCAAGAAAGAAAGCACAACCAAGACATTTTTCCCCTCATTCTATTATGCCCTTGTAATAGCCAACAAAATAGCTAAAGATTGGAATAATCCAAAGGAAATAACTACTCCATCATTATTTAATGTAAATTAGAATGTAGCTATTCCTAGTAAAATTTCTTAGGACTGGTCCGTAAACTCTTTCAACAGACTCTAATATTAGAATGAATTCCTCCTAATGTCTTAGACCATTCCCTATTCATCAAAATGCCTCATAGAATCATGGGGAAGTAACACTTCTTTTATAGCCCATTTCATTATAACAATAATCTAGTTAATTTTGACCTTACATAATTAAAGCAATATCATGCACTTCTTTAGATAAGCATATACTCCCTCTCACTAAAAGAACATCATTTCAGCATTTCGCTACAGATTGCTCAAGAAAGTAGACTCTATTTGACTTCTTTTCATCACTTGACATACGGAGCGATTTTATTAAGATTATTTATTCCTCTTCTTCCATAGAATTGTTTGAAACACAAGACTTATTACTGTCAAGTGAAGGTGTTATATAGATTACATGCAGATCATATATATGCATGAGTTCGTGCACCTAAAGAAATTAATAATTTACATCCTCGAATATTTTACTACTTTTCAAAATGCAAAAGTAGTGCTAGGCATTTCGTAGATTTTCACCCCTCAAAATTAAGGTTGGTTTTGCTTAGACTGTATGCGATATGGATCGAGTGTTTTATACTGTTAGCTAGATTTATGAGAGACATACGACTTTTTCATACGGGTCTCATAAATATAAAGGATCAAGATACCCTAATCAATAAATTAGCCATGTTTGAAGATAGAATTTTCGTGAAATAATAATATTTGCATTTCTGCTTTTGTTGTGTATATTCGCAATTTATGCGACATAATTTTAAATGATTCATGTAAAACTAAAACCCTGTACTTGTGAGGCCAGCCTATAAGACTAACATGTGTCTGCCGTAGAAATTTAGAATAAAATAAAATGGAATATGGAATACAGAGAATAAGAAAAGAAATAGTAAAAGATAATAGAAAAAATTTGTTTATATTCATAACCAGACAAGACTATATCTTGCTCTATACGTCTTCCAAACTAGTTTATAATTAAACGAAAAAATCTTATTCCATCCACATAATATTTAAGCCTTTTTTATTGCTTGCTAAATGCAGAGGATCAAAATATAATATTCAAACTCCATACGAGACCAAACATGACCTCATCAAAAAATAAAATCAGTATATATATACATACATATATATATATATATGTGTGTGTGTATATATATGTATATGTGTATGTATGTATATGTATATCATTCTTTCGAACTACTACTCACTCTAACAAAACAATCGTGAAAGTGCATCCTGACGAGGCCAGCAGCAACTCCCTTATTCTTAATGAAAGCTTTTCTAACTTCATCCTTAACAATGAACTCAGCCAAACTGCACGAATTCTTATAGAACCCTACTTGAAGTTGAGACGTAACACACGGACACAACAAAATCACAACCAAAACTACGCACAAGAGACAGGATGGCTTTGACATTGTCGTACTCTTTTACTTTTGTTCTGTAATAATACCTATACTACCTTTGTATAAATTGATGCTATATGCATGAAACTCGAAGCTATTTATAGCAGAAGAAGAAGAAGGTATATCTTAATGCATAAGTCATGCATGATTCACCGAGATCCGATTTGTATTATAAAATTGCAATCTGAGCAGGCGAAAGGCTGGATAGGACGATACGTGATATCGGGAAATGTTATAGAACGTGTGTAGATGGACAAGGACATAGAGAAGCAGACAAATGTAGTGGGTTCAGGTTACTAGCAAATTGGATAATATAATTATACTGTCTTATGCAAATCACAGTGAATTTCATTTTTAGGATTTAAGTGAAAATGGAGGCCAAAAACTAGAAGCTTTTGTTGACTTTAACGCGATTCCATTAGGAGTAGTTAGAGGATGTTGAATTGGATATTATATATCGGATTTTGATGTTTCTGTCGGATGCGGAACTTTCGGCATGTCGATGTCCGAGTCTAAGATCATTGTAGTTCTTCTTTTATTGAAGCAATCATAACGAATACATATAATTGAGGGCGCGACTAGATTTCTGCGCTGTGAATATGAATCTTGATCTCTCACTGAAAATCTTTTTACAGGTGATTTCAGGATTTATGCAAAATTTTGAGAATTATTTGCTTTTTTCCAAATATTATAAGAAGATGAAGCCATACTTTTATATATATCTTCACCCGACCAGGAATTTAATATTTGGGATTATCCATCTATATTTAAATGAATTCACCTCTTAATTATTGTTGTGAATGTATGGGTAAATGATAAACTTCAAAAGAGAGATTCCATCAAAGGATTATTATGAATATGGATTTGAGTCCAACCTCATAAAGAGTAGGCTCATTTTGAAGGAGAACGTACATTTCGTAATCTAATGGATCTATGGCTTCTGCCATGAACCTTGGAGCAAACAATTATGCGAACCAATGTGGGCGCACTCGTGGGGTGGTTTCATGCCGCAGAGCCAGTATAGGCGCAAGCGAGATGCGAATCTGGTGGGGCTATAGAAGTAAACCCAAGTCGATGCGGATATAAGTGGTTCCCTTGGTGCAGTCTTAGGTGGTTCATTAGTCACTTGCACCCGTTGAGTGGGGTTACTAGCTGTCAATGACATTGCGGCTAATTTTTCAAAAGGATGTATAGGGAAAATATAACGGATAACAAGGAATGATTATCCTTTCGTTAGCTAGAAGATTGATAACCATTTCTTATTGGATAATATTCTTGTCTCATTAAAGATTATTTGGTGAACTAAACACCGTAGGAGGTCTTTCATACAGAATAAAGATGGATTGAACAGTTGTTCTCAATATGCAAATATCAAGGATTATGTTAATGGTATCCGATGGGAATGAATTAAAAATAAAATAAAATAAAATAAAAAAGTATCAAATCAAATTGAAAGGAAGCATCCTTGCATGGACGACACTATTCTCATTGTGGAATCCCCGTAGGAAGCATATAAACTTTGCATGTGGCTTATTCTATCCACGTGTACATTCAATGTAGGCATTTATATCTTATCTGTTGTAATTAAGAACGAAAAATCCATCTAACAAATTAAGCGAAACCCCTCTTTTAATATACTCAAGACTCAGGATAATATTTGTTCATGACGGATTAAAAAAATAAATAAAATAGACTACTATTAACATCTATCAGGGATATTCCTATCACATTCTATGCTTGAAACCTAGGACTTTTGTTCCCCATATAGTGGGATGTTGAGAACCATGAATGTGGTTGCAAAGTGCAAATTTTGAAAAAAAATGACTTTCAAAACGATAGTCCGAAATTTGATTATAATTAAAATTCGAAATGATGTACGTTAAACTTTTACATTTTTAGATGTAGGAATATTGGACATAGAATAGTTTCTAAAGAAGGTAAAAAAAAAAAAGAAAAAAAAAAAACTAAAGATTCGAGGAATCACACATGGATAATAGTGAGGGGAGGATGTCACTTCAAGATTAGAGCATAATGCATGCTTAATTTATCTCTATTTAATGAAATATTTGATGTTACCATCTTTTTTATTTTATTTTATTTCTTTTCTTTTTTCAACAACTTAGTTTAACAGGCACATTTTATGTAATTCAGAAGATAACTACATATTGAGGCCGATAGTTGAAAGATAGTGCGTTTTTGGGCCTTCGAGAAAGTGCTGCAGATAACAAAATGAGAGATACTTATTCTTTTCATCCAATGCAATTTGGAACTAAGGGAAAATACATCATGAAAAATTGATTAAATAATTGAACAGTTGATAATTAAGTCTTGATTTGCAATAATTATCCATTAATTTACCTATTAGCGCATGTTGGAGATATATGTGCTGAAATTGGAAGTTGCATTCAGTTTTGCTATCGTGGGGTGAAAATGATAGGTCTAATAATATTATAAATTCCTGTATGATTATTTTTTATTAAAAAAAGTACAAAAAAAAAAGTAAAAAACCAAAAAATTATCATCCGCAATATCGGAATGCCGTTCCCTAATCTCTTATTCTCTTCGAACTCATAAGGCAATGTATATGACCAGAAAAGCAAAAAATGTGAGATTTGCACGGGATAATTTCCTAAATTGAACAATAACAACAACAATAATAAGGTTGATTACACAAATTAGAGAAAACGTATTCTCATTGCAATGGCCACTTCACTACATTACAAAATTTGCTCGCCGGGGTCTTATGTTTTACGTACTTGTAACTAGATACAGGAGTATCGAAGTGTGCCTCTGAATATTTATCTTTCACTGATTTAGTTGTCTCGCTTCAACAAAACAAGAAGTATAATATATATGGTAGTCAGCCTTGATCAATCAATCCAAAAAGTTCCCTTATTGACGCTAGGAAAACAGCATGGAATATACATTTCATGCTTTTCAGGAAAGATAGATTATCTTGAATCAGGTAAAATTTCATTTTGTACATCTATTTTTTAATCCTTCAACATTTTCGATATTTACGTTTTACCTCTATCTGATAATATTAATTAACGAACATATACCAACTTTCTATTATTAGTTTATTAGTCCACAATATTTAATTTAACAAAACAATATGGTTAGTTATATCTAATCAAAAAATTATGAAAAGTATGAATATTAAATATAAAGGGGGAAAAAAGAAAGTCCTAACGATCATGGTCGGCTACTCAAAGTTAGGAGTTGTCGGCAAGGGCTACATGGTATTTTTCAGTCATTTTCTGTTTTTTGTTTTTCCTTTTTCCTATTGTACTTTTTTTCTATTATATTAATTGTGGACCAATTAGATTTTAACACAAATCTTCTAGTTAATATTAATAGATAAATATAATAGGCATGTGTTTAAGGATAATACAAGTAGCAAAGTGTGATTTATGCAAACTTCAATTGTGGGTTGCCATTAATTTAGATACCCTTTTCTTTTCCCACTTTAGTCAACTATCATAATACAAATATTTGTATAATACTCTAAGTTAAAAATAATGAATAGCCAAGCTAACAAATATTGATGGACTCATTTTAACTATTTAGTCCAAAAGTTTCAAGCTTATGTGTTGATAAAATATTTATAATCATGGCCTTATAAACTAGTGCCACAGCTTTCCACAATTCATGTTAAACACTTAATTATAAGATCTCACAATCTTTTCTCCTTAAACACGCTACGTCCTTATTGCATCGCGAGGCTTTACAATTAGGCCCAGATCTTTTCCTATTTTTAATGTATAATTCGAGCCATTCACTACTTATAAATCATCCTAAAAGTATGCAAGAAGTCATACCTCAATGACAAACCTCACTTTTATTGGACCTCTTCTCTAAACTGAAGCCAGACCCGAATCATTCACCTACTAGTAGGAGGTCCACTACTCTAATACTACTAGTAATACCTTAGGCTAAAAGCAGTAGATAACTAAATCAACAAATACTAATGGATCCATTCCAATCACTTAGTCTAAAAGTTTTAAGATTGTGTGTTAACAAAATATTCACAATTATGATCTTATAAACTAATACTACAATCTTTCACAATATATATAAAACACTTAATCATGGAGTCTCATAATTTAGAAGGAAGAAGATCCATTGAGAGACTAGTGTTAATACCAAAGTGGTCATGGAAATTGTGATGCTCGTTATGATTTTATTAAAACGAAGTTATCATAGTGATATAATGCATGAAAGCCCAATATGGTTATGTGATCAAATAAAATAATTGAGTTTCGCACATCTTAGGAAGATGATGATGTAGCGATATGCCTCAATGTTGTCCAGCAGTGTTTAATGCGCACCTACAATAGATTGGGGCCATTTGAATTGGTTGTTAATATAAATAGCTTAATTACGTCCTTCCTCATAGCAACACTAACTCTAAATCCATCAAAAGAGGAGAAGGGAAATGAGGAGAAGACATAGTTTCCACATTGTGATAATAATATATTCCATGGTGCAATTAGGTATGTAGTTAATTATTTTCAATGATTGTAAAATTCATATATAATCTCTCGGCATTATTAAAATAGAATTCTAACAATCTCTTGTCCTAGGAGAAAAGTCTTGAATTGAAAATTGAGTATTATTCTTCCCCTTTCCGTTGAGATATACCATAAATGGGCTGGTGTTACGAACCAACACGTTATCGTTTTGTCTTACATCCTCGTTTACCTTGAAAAAGTTGAATTATTCATGAATGCAATTATTGGCTTAAATTGACGGGGCAAAACGTTATATTATAAATTCCGGGTAGCGTGCAAGGACACAACCTTCAAAAAATTGTATAGAAGTTCTTTTTTCCTACACGATCAACTTGGCATCACCAGAACCCTTTGTGCCCTACAGAGAAGAGAGATAATTTAAAGAAGGAAAGTCAATCTCATCCATATAAAACGGTATCCTGTAGAATGTTTGAAGATGTCATAGGCTCCCAATCAAGTTGTGCTTCTTGCTGCTCAATTTTGATTTGGTTTCCAGCATTTGGATCCTAAGAATTTACCTTGTCTCTTTTTCTTTTTCTTTTTTCTTTTTAATTATTATCTTAAAATATTGTTATATATAATCAATAGTTAAACTAATAAAAGAAATAGATTATGTTATAATAATACCTTAAGGTTGGTCAAATTTGTAAGCAATAACAACCATTAAAATTAAGATGATGAAAATTGAGAGAATTCAGTTTCGAATTTTCATATAGATGATAGATTTTTTATTTGTAGTAGTCATAGAATCTTTTATGCAACAGTATTGATAGAGTGAGTTGAGAGATGCAGTGCCCTCCACGACCACGAACGAAAATAGAATATACCATGGAACAAAATTATGATTATTCTGCACATGGGCATATGCTTAAAAAATGTAGTCTCTATCGGATTTGATCCCGATAAGATTATAGATTAGGAATATTGATGGGTCGAACAGAGATTTCAACAACTAATTTTTTAAGATATTTAAAAATCCCAATTCCTAACTATATTGGGTCCAACGTCAGCAAAATGGTTAAGCTAGATTAAAAATTGTGAGCGGTAGCCTGTAGGAGTAGCCAAAGAGTAGTTGTTCTACATGGACAATGGCCCCAATTTTACGCCAATTTTTTTTTTTTTTTTGGTCATCCAACTGTTTAAACCTTATTCTATAATTCAACATTAATGTTTCTAATGCTAAAAGAAATATGTCGTGTCCTGGTCGAGAAAAGCAAACTTCACCTACGAAAGGATGCACGTTTAGACATGGGGGAAGGGCCGGATCTGGCCTGGCCTAGCGACCGGTCCGGCAGTTCACCGACTTGGCCCGAAACCATGGTGGTCGGGGTAGGCCCGTTATTGGACTCGCCAGTCCATACGGACCATAGTTGCTGACATCAGCAGGTTGGCAACCTGGATTGGTGAACCGACAATTTGATCCAGGTTATGTGAAAGAAAAAAAAGAAAAATAAATGCTTATCATTTTTTTTTCTTTCTATTTCACATATTCGACACTTAGGCTATATTAATTTTTTTAAGAAAGAAAGAAAAAAGTTCTAATTGGCATTTTGGCAAATTTAGGAGTTAGCATATAATTTATATTTTGAAAATTAAAATTTTCAAAATAAAAACTAGTTTGTATTGTAGGAATTTCTACAAAAGAAAAATTGAAATGGCTAAGCATGTAAATATAACGGGCTTCCTCAAATGTAAAATCTAACTAACAAACTAAAGTTTAAATAAAAATAAAATAAAAATTAAACTAGAACTACGAAATTCTGATTCTGTGTAACGAATACGTAGATAATTACTAAAGTAGCACAACTTAAAAAATTTAATTTATCATATCGTTTGAAATATAATAAGCACGTATCTTCGTTACATCTGGTGTGCAACACAATTTCTTGATGTATGTTACAATATCAATATGTGACATAATAATATAGAAATATTAACTATTAGATAGAAGGTTTTTTTTCTATATTTTGCAGGGTAGGTAGGAAAAAAATAAAGAAATGAAAGAAAAAAGATGGTTCATGGGCCGAAGGCAGGCCTTCTTGAACCAACCTTAGTTCGATCGGTCCCAATTTAAGGGTCTTTATGCTTGTGACTTGGCAAGTCTAGGTTGGGTCTAAGCTAGATCTGACTCGACTCTAGGTCTATACATGATTTGGTTTTGGAATTTACTATAATCAAAATTTTATTATAAAGAAAAAGAAAATTCAAATGAAATTCAATATGAACCAAAAGTATTAGATTGGTTTAGTTGTAGTTTGAACACAATAGCAAGTGAGTTCATAGAAAAAACTAGATGTATTATGACCATAATTATCAAAATCACAAGAGAACTATATGATTTTGTAAATTTAAGATTTTATAATACTTCTTTTAGTTAAAACTAATATAAAATTATTTGGGTGTAGATTTTTAGTAAAATTACGAATTTTCATATACGATTTTATAAGTTTACGATTTATTAATTTTATATTATTCTATATGATTCACCGATCCTATACATTTTAAGTAATAGCAAAACCGTGATGATTGTGATGATACATTAATAACTTTTCAATATTATTACCATATACTATGGCCTCTTTTGGTTTATTTTCATGCAAACAGAAGTGCATTTTGTTCTTTTACGTTCTCTGAACATATCTCACACAAGCTTCTTGCTCCTCTTGCATGTCAAAACCGATGCCTCATCAATCGAGACATTTGACTTTTGCTTCACAAGCTTGAACACGTTGTGAGGATGTCCTGTAATATTTGGTGTTCAATTCGTTGGTTGGAAGATGGGATAAGATATAGGTTAAATCAGCCAAACTATTATTTTGTTTCTATTCTCAAATCCTTTACATTAACCAAATATATAAAAACTAAATATTTCCACTCATTTCCACTTTTTATACTTAAACATGGTAAAAATTTTAGATTCTTTTTTTTTTTTCCCTTTCTTTTCTGTTCCATGTCCACTTGACTTAAAGGTTGCCAAGCGCATGTGAAGCTAAAAGCAACGAAAAGCTGATTGAAAATTACAAAACATGTTACATTTAGTGGGTTTTCGGTTTTATAAGTTTGATTTAAAAGAATTTTGAACTCGAAAAATTTTGGTTTGAATTAGTAGATATCTTATAATATATTTTGTAGAAATACTCCCAATTTGAATCAGTAGGTATCTGCTTTCTCTCCTAATTTGAAGAGAGAGAATAAGGCCTCTTGGGTGGGAACAATTTTTGTTCCATTTCCACTCTCTTCATCACACATTTGTACCCTCGATTAAATTATCCAAACATCCATCTTCCTTCCATCTCCTCTAGCTTCTTTTCACTTTCACATATTTCCACTTATCCAAAAACAGCGTCAAGCTCATAATTGCTTCATTCCACGAAAAACTTGATGATTCTCTTTTCCATGTTTGGGGTTGAATTCTGAAAATCAGAATTGTGACTTTATCCAAATGCTGATTCCAGCTCTAAACAGAATTTGCGTTGCAGGTCTAGATATCCACAACCGCAATTTTCTTCTAGCATTGTCCACGTAATTTACATTTTTATCCCTTTGTTTCACACGATGAGCTGGAATTATTATTATTATTATTTTCAAATCCTAATCTCTCTTTCATTTTACTACGTGAGACATCAGTATATCTATGCATTAGATTTGGTGTGTAAATTGGTAAAGATGATGCATGATTTTCTTTTAAAAATAATTTTGTGAAAACGGCCATGTAAATGGGTCATACATGGTAAAGCTAATGATAAAATCAAGATATAGTATGGATTGCCTACTAAGCATTAGGCTATGTCAACTCCATTCCTATCTAACATCATGTTCACTCGGGGGAGTGGCATCTCTATTCTTTATAGGACAATGATTACAACGTTTA
Organism: Lumnitzera racemosa; assembly: GCA_024138005.1. Taxonomy (NCBI): domain Eukaryota; kingdom Viridiplantae; phylum Streptophyta; class Magnoliopsida; order Myrtales; family Combretaceae; genus Lumnitzera; species Lumnitzera racemosa. The sequence continues at coordinate 11,594,952 of JAMXBC010000002.1, forward strand.
GTTCATTTTTGACAAACTAAAATAGAATTCCATGAAAAACTTTTTACAGTGAATCGTCGAATACCAATTACTGATAGAAATCTTTAAATCTTAATTCAATAGCGTTTCTTCTTGTTTCTTTCCCATACTACCCCCTAAGTTTTTTTAAAAGGACATGGAATACCCCTTGACAAAGGTAATTTGAAATTTCGATTGAAATCCAACCGCCCCATATCTCTATCTTCTATAGCATAGAAAACCTAAAGAGTACAACCACCTTCCAACTACATTTTTTGAATTGAAACCCTCCAGCATATCCCTTTGTTACAATCCCACAAAGGAAAGGAAGGTTTTCAGTAGATAAGGTGAAGGTACGATGACGTATTTGATTGTTTTGTTTCTATGGTTAACAAAGTTAATGTGGTAGCGCGACCTAGTATTTTGTGTTTGATATTCAAATGGAAGTAAATGGGTTACTTCCTTTGCTTTGATTACTGCTATATAATTTTATTGTACAACTATAGTCATCTCTACTATCGTTGCACTTCTTCGTATTGCATTCATATGTTCAATGAGGCCCGTACAATTTTTTAACTGACTTTTTTTGCCATAACATCAAATTATACGTTTGGTTTTGGAGTGGCCTTTATTTCAAGTTCAATGTTTGACAACACTACAAGAAAGTTTATAGTTAATTGTTTAATAACACTTGTAAAAGCGCTAAACTTGCTTATGGTTTAATTTAAATTAACTTCTAAGCATGAATGTGTTATGATTTGATACGGAATTGTTGTTATGAGATGCATGATTATGCATTCTTACAGGGATTTTTGAAACAACCCTAAATTTTGATAATCTTGCTGCTGAAATATGGTATGAATTTCTTGTAACTTGAATTGGAAAATAAAAATTTAGAAAAGATGGATGAAAAAAAGGAACAATGCATGGTGAATGTAAGAATGTTCACTTCTAATACATATACGAACAACTCATCATGTTCAATTATTTATCACATGGAGAGATCAAGCATCCTTCTAGTTAAATCTTGAAATTAGTATAGAAAATGACAATTGGGGAAGGTCCATTTTGTGAAATTCGATTTTCTCAAATCCTTATGGTCAAAGGATTCTATGAGATTAGTAATCATATAAGTAGAACCACTATACTAACAACCGTTGGAGATACTTCAAGGTATACAATCAACTAATTATAAGTTCATATTAATATCATAATTAAGGATTACTATGAAGATGATATCCGTATTCACTTTGCCCTTTTGCGTAGAATTGCTTAAGTGCTTTAGATGGAACTCACATCCTAATTAGAGTTCCATTGAAAGATAAATCGAGATATAGAAATAGGAAAAATAAGATTGCTACTAATGTTCACGGTGTTTGTACACTAACCGTGGATTTCATTTATGTTTTGCTTAGATGGGAGGGTTTAGCTGTAGATAGTGGAGTGCTACATGATACAATGACGTGGAGAAATGGTCTCAAAATTTCCTAAGGTATAATTCATCTATGTATATACTCTGTATTCTCTATTTGAGTAAAGGCCATATGATTTGAAAGATAGTTGAAGTTATTCCTTTTATACAGGTTGCTACTACCTAGTTAATGGGAGTTATCTTAATTGCGACAAATTCTTCCTACCTTTAAGGGTTAGAGATATCATTTAAATGGATAATGTTAAGGTCACTAACTAAGGACCCTAGAGGAGTTGTATAACTTTAGGCATGCATCTGCTTGGAATGTCATTAAGCGATGTTTTGGATTGTTGAAGATAAGGTGGAGCATACTTTGAAGCCCCTCACTTTATCCAATTTGAATCCACAACTGTGTCATACTCACATGTTTCTTGTTGCATAATTTCATTAGGAATGAAATGTCTTTCAATCCTTTGGAGGATCATCTAAAAGGAGATGAGGAAGGCAATGTCCATGAAGGCAAGGATGTCATAATGACTATTAGAAGTAATGAACTACGGTCCACTTAAAGATAGGAACTAACTAATGAAATGTTTGCTGATTGGAGTTCAAGTAAACTAGGGCATAACTGACATTGCACAATTGGTTAAATGGGAAATTTGTTGGAATGCTTTTCCATGTAACTTAATCACATTAAAAAATATTCCATCTTGTGTTGGATAGATCAAATATTCCAGCATGTTATTGTTGTTTACTTATGTAATTTGAATTATTTGAATGAGTTTGATGTGTTGGCCTCTAGTTAAAGCTAGACTATGTTCTATGTATGTTGCATATATTGTTATTGTTTATTGAAATTTGCTTTATAATGACTCTACTTGTGTGCTATTCCCATGATGTGAAGGAGTGTATGGTATGAAAGAAGTTTAGCCTTCACCATAGGATGGCAAGTCTACCAAACAAGTGAAGAGGGAATAGAAATATTCCAAAGATTGTGCTCTTATATAGTGCATGGTCGAACTATGGGCTAGGGGTACCTACAATGTTGGCATAGGGTTTAAAAGTAGATGTCTTCTTGAGCTAGAGAAGATGCTAGATAAAAAGATTCCAAACAATGGGATGAAGGCAAAGCTGAACATAAAGTTATATGTCCGGACATTGAAAAATGATTGGAGTATAGTATATGACATGGTCTATAGTAAGCATACAAATGACTTTGAATGGGATTCAACAAGGAACATGGTCATAGTAAAGAAGAGTGTCTACGAGGCTTATAGATAGGTATGAATCATGAATTCCATCATTTTCTATATCATATACTTCGTATATGTTGGATATAACTCTTTTTTTTGTGACCATTTTTTTATCCATTCTTTGTAGCCACATAAGGAGGCTGCTAATTTTATGAACAAAAGTTTCTCTTTTCTTCATGAAATGTCTATGGTGTATGCAAAGGACCGTATTACCGGATAGGATGTACAAACAGCTGACGATGTACTAGAGGAACTACAGCAAGAGAAAGAGTAGGAGCAATAGTAGGAATAAGGCTTGTTACAAGATATGGAAGATGAATTGCCAAATGAGAGGGAAGTGGAGGAAATATCAATTTGTCAAAGAGTAATACAATCTAAGGGAAAGGGGAAGGAAGGCATGATTGGTGGTGAAAAAATATTTGAATTGGCATCTGCATATAGAGAAATTTAAACACATTTTCAAGAAACGAAGTATACTATAGACAACGTAGTGAAGAGACGAACAATAGACAAGGCGAGGACAGATTTGCATGAGCTAGTAATGTTCCTTTTTGGAATTGAAGGTTTATTACAGATGGAGATGTATTAAGCATTGGCCAAGGTATCTCAAATCCCTAAAAATGTTGTAGTGATTGATCTCCTGCCTAAGCATCGTCTTCCTTTTGTTAAGGTACTGCTAAACGAGCAATGAGTGGAGACATGTAACAAGTGGACCCTGTTTTAGGCTGTATTGTGACTGCTATGTCGTTACCATTAACTTGGTTTTTTATGTCATGGGCCATAGCTACCACTATCTTAAGCTTTTCTACACTCTTTTTTGTTGCATAGATGTTTTGTATGAGTCAGAGTTAATGTAACCAATGGTTAACTTGAATAAGTTCATTTGTTTGGATTGTATATTTGTGTCATTTATATGAATGGGATGATAATGAATGAATTGTAGGTATTCGGTAACTCTAAAAGTTTTTTAGTTCATTATTCATGATAATAGATTATGTATTTTTGTTCATGTAGATTTATATCCTTAGTTATGGGTTTTCTATGAAAGGAGGCATTTGACGTGTATACGTATGATGTGTCGAAGTGTACTTGTGTACTGTAGTATATATGTTCATGTCACATATCATCTAGCTAGTGATTATTATAAATAGAATAGTAGTTGGTTAGAGAAGATATCCAGATATTTGAGGATTGGGATTCCCTTTTCCTTTGCTTTCTTAAGTTTGATTTAATGATTTTCATTTCATATATATTTTGTTTCTTCAATTCTTTCCTAATCTCTTTCTTAATGCAGATGCCATCAGTAAGCAAGTGTATTTTAGTAATATCATCATGTTTATATGATACTAATGCTGATTTTTTGGCAGTTTCATCAATTTTTAGTAGGTATGACTCTTTCTAGCTTATAATCTATGTATTTATGTGTAGTAGCACTTCAACAAAATTTCAATCTAGTGAGGATATGAAAACTTAACAAAATTAATGCCTCCTTTCCAACCTTGAAAGGTATAGATAAAAAAGATAAATGTAGGAAAAATTATAGATGACAACAGAATATAGATGAAATAATCTCAATTAAAAACTTCATGGAGACCAAGAGTTTCTTGTAACCTAGATTTTTTATTTATTTAATGTTTATGTTTCTGTTTCCTTCTATGTCTTTTTGTATATCAGTATAATAAAAGGAACTTATATATTAATTCTTTTATTTTCATCCTTTTCCTTTTGCTTTTCTAATTCTATCTACGTCACAACTATTTCTCTTGAAATTGCATGAATAAGCATAAGAATGGTTTTTTCCCTTAATCTTATGCAGGGAGCATACAACTTTACCGAACAGATGGATCTACTAAGAGAGGGGATATTCACTGATTATGTTGACAAGTGGCATAAGTAAAGGAAGGTCTCAAGCTATGAATTCTCAACTAAAGTATCTTCTTCAGAAATGCTATGAAGCTGGTGAAAGTGCTATCTGAAGCTGCTTCCAATAACCGAATAGTAGACATACAAGTCTATTTTGAATTTTCATAATTCATGTATAACATATATTTGATATTAAAGTACTTGAAATAAGGAATGGTGTCATTTTTTATGATCTATTCATGAAATCAATCTTGGATTCCATATTTAAAGTTGGATTCCATTTACTATTTCCGTCCTCTTGTATAATTCCTTCTCAATCAAGATTGTTACTAAATATGGTTTGGACTATAGCAATTAAAGAAAAAATAATTTCCACGAGTTAGAATATACCATAAATTTACATTGATTTTCCTTTTAGGAAATAGCATTACTTTTTGAAAATATCAACTCGACATCAACAACTATAGCCATGCATCTTCTCTATTTATGTTTGTTTCCATACTACTCATATCACAGCTAAAAAAACTAAGTTGCTTTGAGCAAGCTACAGTTGAAATGCAAATGTTGCCATAGTTTCATCTCCATTACAAAAAGGATCTGATTTAGTTATTTTGTTAAAAAAAAAAAAAATTCATATTAATACCCATAGAGTGCATACAAGATCTCTACAAATGATGGTGTTATTTAAGAGCATAATCAAGAATTCATACTAGTTTCTAAAGCCTTTCATGGATTGAAAATGATGATATTGTTGTTTTCAAGTCTACATTTTTCTTCATGTTTAGTTGATTATAGTACCATGAGACAAAGGAAGGGAAAGGCTGACTCATCCTCTATAATAAAAGAAAATATACGAGACAAGGGAAGGTCGAGCGCCACATGGGCACTTATAGAGAGGCTAAATCTCCCATCCCGTAACAAGTGGTATTAGAGCTAAAGGTTCTAGTCCAGAAGAGCTACCTAAATGCTACCTAATGTGCTATATGAAAAAGGATAGTTCTTGTTGACAACTGGACTCATATGGATGAAGCTCAAGAGAGAGTGATCACTAAGTGGAGGGCATCATTGCTATAGAAGGGACAATTGTGGTGTGAGTAGCATTACAACAAGAGTCTGTCGGAATCTTAAGAAAATGAAGAGGTGATTTTGGAGGACGAAAGGAGAGGATGTGGGTAAGGGAATGCTTATGGAAGCCTTGGAGTCCTGGTAGACATAATCTTTGCATAAAGTTGGGCAACGGAGATATGGGGTCAGTAATCTCAAGGGAAAGGGTAGTGGCGAAGAGTTAGCCTCATGACGAGGACATTGTGAATTTAGGTGAGGGAGAATGTCATGGTCTATGTTTAGAAGGGAAGTAGGGGTGTTCAACTTGAGGCTTAACACAAAACAAGTGACGTCAACTGGTAGTTTCTTCATGAGGTTAGATAGTCTCTTAAGGCGGAGTTAGCTACCTGTAAGTAAACTAGTCGAGATTTGATACTGCTCTCCTGATGATGGCCATGGTAAGCCAAAACCAGTTGGGAAGTTAGATTTCTCTTATCATATGGAGGACAGTAGCAATGCTAGTAGGCACTTCTAAAATAGGAAGGGCTTAGAACAGTTTTGGAAAAATAGGAAGGGAAAGACTAGCTCGTCCTTAGTAATTAAAGAAAATACATGAGGCAAAGGAGGGTCAAGTACTAGCAAGCACTTATGGAGAGGCCAAATCTCCTGTCCCGTGACATAGGTAGGTTTTTTGGTAACCTATTGTATTATAAATTTAGGAAAAGGCGAAATCAAACTTGGTACATCCCATTAGAAATCAATGTTCATACCACTAAATTGCAACAGTTTTAAGTGCATAAGTAGACTAATCACATTTTATTATTTTTAAGTATCATTTGGTTAGTCAAATGCAATTTTTTCCCTATTAGTCAAATGCAATTTTCTTCCACAATAGTCATGCATGTAATTTAGATGTTTTAATTTGACCATATTAATATTATACTTAATTTTTGCATATATAATGTGGGGGTGTGTCTAATAGTCTTAATTGTTTGTTACATGCTTGATATTTTTATAAGCATAATAGATCCTAAGAAATTAGTGATTCTTGAAGTTATTATTTTATTCCCTTTTTTATTATTATTACTTCTATCCTAACCAAACTTGGAAAAACAAAATATTTTCAAACACCACCTTCAAAGTTTATTCTTCATATTCATACAAGAGTAAAAGTTTCATTACTTTTATATTCCTTTCTTTTCTTTTCCTTTTCATAAATTTCCTTCATTTTCACTCAAAAGTTAAAACATAATACATATAGTTTCTATAAAATATAAATTTTAAGATGGTTTCAAATAGCTAAAGGTAGATTATTATTACAAATCTTAGAAACATCAACTATCCTTCTCCTATGTGAAATGCGAAAACTATCTGCTAAGATCATGATCCATCATTTGTTCTTATGCTACAAAGAAGAACAATAGCTAAAATAGAGTATATAAGTCTAAAGATGGAGAGAAATGTTATGAAAGAGGCATTGGTTTAAAGAAAATGACTGTCTAATTAACTCAAAAGAAATGGAGCTATTTGTACAACCTATAGCAGCTAATTAACTAACTAACTAACACCCTAATAGCTAAAACTACTAAACAACTAGAAAATAAAATTTGACGTGCAATAAAATAAATACAATCAATAAGCAATAATGTTATCATCCCCTCCTTAAATTGGTGATTCATGAAGAGCCAACTTGAACCTTAGAAACAGCTAAAACTACTAAACAACTAGAAAATAAAATTTGACGTGCAATAAAATAAATACAATCAATAAGCAATAATGTTATCATCCCCTCCTTAAATTGGTGATTCATGAAGAGCCAACTTGGACCTTAGAAACACCAAATGATGCTCCTGTAATGACTTCGTAAACAAATTTGCAAGTTGAAGTTTAGAGGCAACATGTATAGTATCTAGTAAGCTTGATGTAATGTAATCTCGCATAAAATGCACATCAATATCAATATGTTTTGTCCAAGTATGATGACATGAGTTAGTAACAATTAAGATGGTGGATTTGTTGTCACACTTTAAGCGTATTAGTAAAGAAATTGGAATAAATAAATCTTGTAGTATATATGAAGTATATAAAACTTCCTTACCTGTTGAAGCAAAGCTATAGTATTCTACTTCTATTGAAGAGGTAGAAACTATACTTTGCTTCTTTGTCATCCATGAAACCAATGTAAACCCTAAGAAGATGCAATACTCACTTATAAATTTGTGATCTAATAAGTTTGCTACACAATCTGACTTAGAATACGTATGAAGATTGAGTTCATTAGTTGTGAAAAGAATGTATTCTACCTAAAATCACTTGGGTAAGTTTGCATGTAATCTAAGTCCCTAGATGTCTCTAATAAGTGACAGTGTTTCCTTTCTACTCTACGATTTTATTGTAGAGAGTATGGTGTAGTGAGTTATTGCAAGAAACCATAACCACTTAGAATTTCTTGACAACTTCTTGAAATAAATTCTCCTTCATTACCATCCTAAATATTTTTGCTATTACTTGAAAATGACTAATTACATGCTTGATGTACTTATCAAAAATAGCGCACACTTAAGACTTATGATGCAATAAGTAAGTCCAAGTAACTATAAAGAGATCATTAATGATAGTGAGAAAATAATTAGCTCCACATAATGAAGGCACATGATAAGGGCCCCATACATCAATATGAAGTAATTTAAAGCAAATGAAGCCCTATTAGAACTAGATTGGGAAGGAATTTTGTGAAACTTAGCTTGTTGACTTGTAAAACGCTTGAAATTATTGAAATTGAAGTTTCTACAAACTTCTAAATGTTGTAACTTGGAGACTAAACTATGACCTAACCTATCATGTAAAAGTTAAACATCCTTATTATCCAAAAAATGAGTAGTAGTAAACAAAGAAGTATCAATGACATCTATGGAATTAATAGAAAATTTTTTTAGCTTAGAACTAAAAACATATAGTCTATTCAAAACTTATGTAGTCACTACAACAGCTCTAGAATTCTGGTCCTGAAAATAGCAAGAGTGAGGGTTAAAAATGGCTTATAAAGGTTGATGTTGTAATAATCTCTAAATAGACAGTAGGTTATAAGAAAACTTTGGAACATAGAGCACACATGAAAGAGTTAAAGAAGGTGAGATCTAAACAATGCCTACTTTAGTGGTTAGGAGCATGTTTCCATTTGGCAATATAATGAATATAGGATGAGAAAGATTATAGACATCAAGCAAAAGATCAAAGAATGGTGTGGGTGTTATGAGGCCATAATGTCCATTATCCAAAGCTCCTTCTTATTATTTTCAGTTGTAGAACACAAAGAATTAACATAAGAGTTCATAGAAGTACTTGCTTATATCACATTTATAGCAGTTGTATCCTCCTTTTCTTTCATCATCCTAAACATTTCCTAAAAAATTTCCTACATAAACTACTTCTCAAGATTTCTGTTACGAGATTCAATACCTCTACTAGTTATAGGAACCTCGTCAAGCGGCGTTTCTGATAAAAAAGCACACTGATTAGTCATGTCTTGGTGATATCCAACCGCATTCACTTATCTTCCCCTATTAGCAATCTTTCTACCCTTAAACTAGTTAGGATACCGTCAAAGTTTGAAACATGATTCCATGCTATGCCCTTTAAACTTACAATGCTTACATATTAAGCCTTTCTTAAACTTCTTCTTGTTAGCAAATCCATTATCATTCACTACAGTAGGTGAGGAACTAAACTTATTAGCTTTAAAGGCAGAAACATCCTATTCTATGCTAATCAGTCCATAGACTTAACTTTACTTCTTTAATTGATGTATAAGATAGTAGGCTCGATTTGCTAAGGGAAGTGGTTCCATAAAGAGAATTTGGTTCCTAATTTCCCCATAAGCTTCATTAAGACCCATCATATGTTGCGAAAATTGATTCTGTAATTCAAACTCAACTATTTTCTCCTTAAGTGTACACGTGCAATACTCCATTCTACTGCATTTACATGTTGGAAATGAATGCAATTCTTGAAACTCATGCGAATATCTTTTGAGCTTATTAAAATAAACGCTAACAAATTGATTATTCTGTCTCAAATTCACTATTTCGTGCTGTATTTGAAAAATTAATGGACCATTTGCTATTTCATATTGCTCTTTTGCCTCTTGCCATAGCTCAAAAGTGAACTTGGTGTATAAGAAATTTTGTGCCATATCATTAACCATAGAATTAAGAATCCATGACCTAACAATATAGTCACATTGATTCTACTTGACCAAATCAATTGAATTTTCATTTGGTTTTGTAATCGAACCATCAATAAATCAAATTTTAACTTTTGCACTAAGTCTTAATTTCACCAACTTGCTCCATGAAATGCGGTTAGTTCCATTAAACAAAATATTTCCAATGCATATCCTAGGGTTGTTGGAACTAGAAATATATTATGAATTATTGATTGCTAATTCTATTTGTTGATTCATATTTGAACAAATGAAACAGGCTAGAAAGAAAATGATAGAAATTTGTAGAGGTAAGATTCGAATACCTGGTAAGTGCTCTGATACCATGTGTGAAATACAAAAATATCTGCTACGATCATGATCTATCATTTGTTCCTATGCTACGAAGAAGAATAATAGCTAGAATAGAGTGTATAAGTTTAGAGATGGAGAGAAATGTTGTGAAAGAGTCTTACAGTTTAAAGAAAATGACCGTCTAATTAACTCAAAAGAAACAAAGCTATTTATACAACCTATAGTAGGTAAGTAACTAACTAGCTAACACCCTAATAGCTAAACTACTGAACAACTAGAAAATAGAACAATATAATAGGAAAATAAAATCTGACATATAATAAAATAAAGGAAAAAGTACAAAAAAGTCCTTAACATTTTATGTTTTTACAAATTAGTTTTTAACCTTTTATTTAATCCATTTTAGTCCTTAACCTTTTTCATTTAGTTCAAATAATTCCTTTTGTTAATTTTGTTAAATTTTCTGTTACCGCATATACGTATCAATATATAACCGGTCTATATAAGTATAAAAAAGTCCTTAACATTTATCTGTATGTACGAATTAGTCCTTAACGTTTACATATATATATATGAATCAGTCCTTAACCTTTTTTATTTAGTTTATTTTGGTTCTCAACATATCTACACATAATAGAAAAACTAATGGAAAGATTTTTTGTAAATTCATTAAAACGGTGAAGACCAAAATAGACTAAATGAAATATTAAGGACTGATTCGTATATATATGTAAACATTATGGACTTTTTTGTATTTATCCCTAAAATAAATACAATCAATAAGCAGTAATTTTATCACCTCTTATCTATCTCTAACTCCACCATCACCTAGTTGGGCACTAGGTAGACATAATATACATTTGGGGCTTGGGTTTTAGCAAATGAAGAAAAATAAATCAACTGCATCAATGCACTCAACTGGCCAATAAGCTAATGCAAGGAAGTAGCTAAAGTGATGAGTAGTTACAGTCAACAATAACCAAAAAAAAAAAAAAATTGAAATAAGGAAATGATTGTGGAGGTTATTTTCCTCCTTTATTAATATTATTCAAAAAAAAAATTACATCCCATTAGAAAGGGGCATGTGCCACTTAGAACCACTCCACTAGATTCAAGATTCAATTGAACCCTAAGGTACAGGTCAAGACCTAATCCCGACCTTATGAGTGTTAGGCCGATCTCGAACCTCAATTTTAGGCACTCAACCTAAATAGCCAATGCAAACTCTTTTAATAGCTACTATTATAACTAAATATGGTTCAAGACAAACACTCCAAACAATAAAGAGGTAAGCATAGAGAAAGAATTCAACTGGTATTATATGTCACATAGAATATATATGTATTGTATAAATATCAATAAAATATTACCATATATAATGGGTATAAATCATGGGTGGTAGTTCATGTAAAAATTTGTCACATAATTATTTTACATATTAATATTTTATTAATATTTATATGTTGTATAAGTACAATATGTGGCTTGTAATATCCAATAAATCTTTTTGGGGTAAACATAACAAGTTTACTATAAAATAAAGCAATGCAACTTGAGTTGGATGAAAATTACAATGCTCTAATAGTCAAACATCAAAATCTTCCTGGGAGAGAAGCTTAAATAGAATGTTGCATGGAAAAATTCTGGTAGATTTTTGTTATAACATATACTATCATTGAAATGTTATATAATTGTTCCAGTTTTGTAAGTTTAACCATAAAAGATAGTTTTACTCATTGTTTGTGGTCAACTATAGTTGTGTTTTATTTATTTTCTTAATCTTACAAATCCTAAATGTAGCATTCATAGAAAAACGTCCGTTTGTGTCATAGAATGCCTTTTTCAATTTAATGTTGTATCTTTTAAAATAGTCTAGATTATGGCTCCTTCCATTCAAATTGAAGTAATAGTACGATTCATATTGATTCGAGATCATTACAAATGGAAAATTGAGTACTGTTTACAGCTCATTTGGTCATTTTTTAATAATCGCATTGTCATATGATACAAATGCATCAAGGCATCCCAATTATTGTTCCGAGGGACACACATATTGTGGGTATGCAATCTCTAGCACATATAAAATCAAAACAAATCTTCGAATTTAGACTCTGAAAAGTGTTTGTTAGCATCAAGATAAGAGATACCATCTTTCAAATCCCTAATTAATTAGATCATTATGAGCTCCAATAGTCAACGCTTAAGCATTTACAAAAAAAGGTTGCTTAAGCTTAAACTTATCAAGACAAACTTTACCAACTTAATCAGGTGAAAAATCTTGTGCTTGGAGTAATTAACATTTACACATGCAAGTGATGATAATTTTCCCTATATCCTTATCAATCAAATGTTGCTATAAAGAAGTCTGGAAACTATACTTTCGTTAATTACTCTTCATTCGTGACAACTAATATGTAATTAGAGAGATAAAAAGGATATCCATAAGTTTGAAAATCTAAATGAAATTCAAGATCTAACGAAATGTGTGTCACAAAAACTAATGAAGTGATGCAATAAGAACACCTTATAATTAACAAAGCACGTAAGGATAAGGAGACAAAAGACTTTTAAGTAAAAGGATAATGTTCTTAATTCGAAAATTCAATTTTAGTGCTTATGGTAATGCTCATATAGGGATGAAAGTGAATTCTTAGACAATCTCAGTCAATAACAAAAGAGACCTAGTTTGCTTGTTTTGTTGCTACATCGAAAGATATCAAGACAAGGAAAATAATGGCAAGCTCATTATTAGAAAATAGAAATCTTGCCACAACCGAAGTTCGTTTCTATTGGGAACTAGCTTCATAATAATTTAGTTTGTAGAAGTGGATCATGAAATTAAATTATTAATTGGGCCCATTGATATTATAGAAATTAGTTTCATCTTCAAGAACATCTAATTTAAGCAAATTATATACTAAATGAAATTTGCATGAGGTTTTTATGGTGAACCGTATATTATGACAATAGAGGGAAAGAAAAATTTGAATATGTTATATCCCTACGATGGAGAATAGTATTCATGCCAACCAAGTTACAACATTCCAGCACATGAGGTTTTGATACAGCCATGCAAGATAAAAATATTTTATTACTATAACTCCTAAGTACCATCTTTCTTCTTTACTACTAGTATTGCTTGAGAAAAATTACTAGTATTATGCTAAAAAGCTTCTCATTCAAGCATTTTTTTAATCAAACTTCTTCGTCTCATTTTTCTACAAATAGCACCCATAAGGGAGAATGCTTACAGGAGGCATCTCCTTAGGTAAATGCATAAAATATTGAACATTGCAAATTGCTTAATCGCTTAACGGAATCTACCCATCATCTTTGAAATATGGGAGTTACTACTAGTACATAATGATAAAGAAGGTTGCACTAATCACCACAACTAATGATGCATTGTTTCCCAAGGAACCAATTGCTACCCGCCTTGCAAAACTATAGAATCTCTCCTATCATCGAAAGTCATTTTAAGTGTAGAGCAGTCTAAGTGATGGGTATTATCAACCCTTGGAGCAATTGGATTCCCAAAACCACTTCAGCCCTCGTATTGGTAATGCAAAAGAAAGAAAAGATTCCTTTAAGATCATAACCTTTAATAATCAAGGGAATGTCAATACTTTACCTCTTACACATAACAATTTGAACCCATTCCTCTATTAACGCTTGAAATTTAGTAGCAAGAAGCATTCTCAAACCTAATTGCTTTACAAGACATTCATGTAAAATGTCATGCACACTATTTATGTCAACTTTGAAGAAATATACCATTTCTTTTTGTAACTGTATGGGCTTGAGCACATACATCACATTACACTTGATTGAGTGGAGCAACTCGAGTTGCATATATAGGATGATCGAGTGAGGAACGATAGAGAGGAGCAATAGGTGATCTTTAAGGGTCTAACATGGGTTATGATAAGTAGAGAAGGTCAATAGTATCAAACTCTACAACAGATGATAACCAAAAAGTGCTCTTGATATGATCACATGTTTGATCATTTAAGATGAGATCCAGCAACATAACAACGTCTGTGCCAAAATTCTCTTTTGTCCAAATGAAGGAGGGATTGGGACATTTATAGGAGTTAGCCATTGATCTCATCCATTACATCGAGATGATGATCAATGGCCAATATTGATCTCTTCCTCAATAGATCTCCAAATGGGCTTCCTCTTAATATTTAGACTCAGTAAAGTCCTCATTTTTAGTATAAGCTAAATTGAGAAAGATTTGTATCAACCAAGTTAACCCAATGAATCCTATTTCAAGCTCACTGTTATAGTCCCAAGTGAAAAAGCAACATAGACTAAGTGTTGTATTTAAATCTAAGGGGTTTTACCACCTATCAGGCTAATCTTTTGGGTTGGGCTCTTTCATTGGGCTTAGGTCATAACATTTGGTGTTTTCATTAAGAAGGTCAATCCTATGGAAGGGGTTATTTAAAAAAGGAGTGACCTTAGAGAGGACTACCTAACGAATTGGAAGAGAGCTACCTAGTAAAGAAGAGTGTGAACCACCCATAGTGAAAGCTATCTAAAGTAGGCAGTTTAAAGTAAAAGTTACTTAGATTAGGTAGTCTAGAGTAGGCCAACATAGGTGTTGGCTTTCAAAAGGGGGTGGTAATATTACAAATTTAACATGAACTAAGTGTTGTATTTAAATTTAAGGAGCTCTTCTACTTATTAAGCTAGTCTTTTGGGATAAGCTCTCCCCTTGAGCTTAGGTCATAATACCCACCATGTTAAATATGTCTTGATCATTCAGAATACACGGGCTTGACTCTTCAAATACAGTCACCTTAACCTAAGAGATTCAAATCCATTTAATTAATGAGGTCAAAACCTAATTTTAGATTTAGCCCACTTTACTTTTTTAAATAGAAAATCCTATACATCATTAGGTAGAAGATGCTAACCCTGAATTTTATTAAAAAGAATAATGAATAAGCTAAGGGGAGGGGGGAAGGGGAGGAGAGTATTGCTTTTAGACATAGGACTCTGGCTGAACCAGCTTAGTACTATCGATTCACAAGTCACTAAATTAGTGAACCATAATAAGCTTAAGAGATGCTAGTTTTGGCTAGTTCACTTGAACCATTGGTTCATGGAACCAGTCTAATGGCTCTTAAACCAATATTTCAATATTTTTTTTCCAATGATTTTCTAGATATATTTATATATGTTTAACATGCATATATATTTATATATAATATTCACATATATTTACATAAATTCATATATATTTTTTATATATTAATATATATTAACATGTTTTAATCTCTTAAATACATATACTAATATATATGAATATATATTTTGCATATGTATACACATTTTTTTGTCATTTTTATTTTTTAATTAAGACAGACCGAATCAACGAGTTAACCCACCAGCTTAACGAGTTCCCAAAAATAAACTGTCTTGACATGCCAAGCATGTTGGGTTGTTGGGCAGTTCAGGATTGGCCTAGCCACAACTCTAATTCTATCTCAGATGTAGTTGCTCTCTTATAAAATCTGTAAAGGAAAAAGTGGGTGAGACTACTACCATAGATCCATGAACCTAAAAGGACTAAAGGCGAAAGCTTTTACTAACTAGTTACACCCGATGGTTTTATGAGGTATTTTGTGATAGAACAACAACGACAAGTCTTTTTGAGTAGGCAGCATTCCAAGACGGCGATCAGAGGATAGAGGAACTGACTTTTTGGAGTTGAAAGCGACTTCCACATTTTGAGTGTGTGTATCCTATTCATTTTGAGCTTGGTAAGGCTTTGCTTATGTTACGATCTTTCAGTGATGTATTTATTTCGAATCAAAACGTTTATGTTGTTCCAAAACATTTCCAATTGTTTTCGATGTACGAACGCTGTTATTTTAATCTTGTGAATTTATAATTTTTCTTTGAAATTATATCAAATAATCTCCAAAACTTTAACTTATATGTAGATATATCCCTTTTAACTTTTAAATGTTATAAATAAATTCTTAAATTTTGATAAATTAGGATTATAAAGAATACTAAAAGGAAAAATTTTTCTAATCTGGGATGTTTAAAGTATATTTTGCTAAATTCCAAAGAGTATTTCCTCATCAAAATTGAAGTTTTAGAGTGTTATTATAATTCGTAGGGTTATTTATCATTTTATCAAAATTTAAGGGAATTTATAGTATTTAAAAGTTTATCCGTAAATCCAAATTTTAAACTTAAATCAAAATTTAAATGGTCACTTGCAAATTTTTTTTTTTTTTAAAGTGACAATGCGTTAAGTTTTTAGTCTTTATACCATTGAGGCATTCCTTGTATCTGGCTTAAATCAAATCATAACACACATGCTTCAATAAATCATGTGATTGAATGGACGGGGGATGGGAAATTTTAACAATGGGTTTAAAAATATACAAGAAAATATAGGATGTTTTCACAAACAAATGCAGTGGATGAAATATGAACGCCTTGTTATTGATAAAGTAAACATAAGACAAGAAGATGAAAAACTTTTAGAATTTTAATGAAAGGATAATGTTAATTCATAATCGATTTCAGTGCATGTGTTCACCTTATGGATGAAAGTTAATGCTTGGGCAATCTCAATCATTAACAAAAGAGACCTTAAGGCTGCTTCTCCTGTTGCTAATTTGAAATATATCAAGACAAGGAAAATAATGGCGAGCTCGTTATTAGAATATAGAAGCCGGCCTGCCACAACCGCGATGTTTCTATTTTTTCTTTTTTCTTATTTTATTTTATTTTTTTACCACTAGCTCAAAAATAACTGAATTTGTAGAAATCGATCATGAAATTGAATTAATATATATATGAATCCGATGTTATTGAAGAGATATTACTCCATTTTTCAGATATCTAATTTGAGTAGGTGGTTATGCAGTTAAGTACTATATATTATATTGAAAAATGATACCAAGATTTTATGCCTTAAAATATATATATATAAGAAAAAAATAAGTTAAATCTCTGTAAGATAAATCAATATTCGTATCAATTGAATTATGTGGTTCTAATACAACCACACCATGTAGGAATATTTCATTATACAGTAATCGGAATATAAATAAATATTTTGAAAATCATATCACTGGTAATTTCATTTACATGAAATTGCCAGCTAAAGCACATGAAAAATTTAAGAAAAATACATATACTGCCCAGATTAACAAATGAATGAAACATGGTCAGAAGAATACAACAAAGGAGGAGCCTAGAGATGGTTGACTATTTAAAGAAGCTGAGAGAGGCAAAAGGAAGCTCCTGAGACCGGAAAACCGAGGGGTGCGTGGTGCTGGGGGCTGCTGTCGCGACCGTAGCTGCTCCGTCAGGCTGGCCAGAGCCGTAGCATATTCCGCCACTAGCTCCGCCATTAGGGTCACCTTCATCATCCTCGTGAAATGCTTGAAAATGAGTTTGTTTCTCTCTGAAACTCTCTTCATATAACAAAAGGACCCAACGTAACGCGAAGCTCAATGCGTGAAGGCTTGAAAGTCTCTGGAGAATAAATAAAAAGACGTGTATTTGAAGAAAACTTCGGAACACTGGATTTTGACTCCCATGTATATATATGCTTAAATCTAGATTTAATTCAATTTCACCGTCTTGTTATAATCGTGATTACTTTCTCGGACTTTCTAAACTTGCCTTTTCGGTTTCTATGGATTTCTACTCTTTAACTTTGGCTTTTCATCTCTCTTTCTCTTTCGCTTTTTTTTTTTAATTTATTTATGATTGCAAACGAATATTCTTCTGTAAACTTTTCAAAGATTGCTTTATCTTTTTATAATTTTTGAAATATAAAAGCAACACCATCTTAAATATTCAATTAAAAGTTATAACAATTTCATAGGATAATTATATATTTATATATACACTGAATTAATAGTTTAAAAGGCCGTGTATTTGCAATTTGAGCATTTTTACATTTTAATACTTTTGGACTAATAACCAAATGGATTTATCTATTAAAAATAGGACAATTTAAGGGAAAAATGTTTTAATGGTATTAACATATCACGTAAATAGATCAGTAATGTATAAATATGTAGAAATATAATTACTTTGTATTTATTTTACAATTGGACATTTTGTATATAATTTAGTTAGTTACTGTCATTTCTATTATGTTTAGTTTGTTACTTATTCTTACTCATTTAGTTAGGGTTAGTTTTACATGTGTACATAGTATAAATAGGTTATTGTACATTTGATCATAATCAATTCCAATATTCACCATTTTACATTCTTGTTTCCTTCTTCCATACGATTTCTCTCAAACACATATTGCTTATATACACATTCTCAAGGGAATTCAAGTTAGGTGATCAATGTTAGAGTTGGACTACAACTCTTCACATGGTATTAGAGCCAAAGACGAGGTAATATCTTCATCTATTTGCTTCGAATCATGAGTTCTCTGGTAGAATCTATTGGAAATGCTATAGTAGATTCATCGATTTTGGATCCATTGTTTTTGTCCAATTCTGATAATCTAAATACAATGATTCAAACTTTGATTTTTAAAGGAAATAATTTCTTAGGCTAGAATCGATCAATTAAACTAGGGCTTAAGGCGAAATTGAAACTAGGGGTCATAGATGGGTCGATTAGAAAACTTAGTGATGATTCTTCAAATCTTGTTCAATGGTTACGTTGTGATTATATGAGACGATGTTGGTTATTGAATTCTATGAATGCTAAAATAGCTTAGAATTTTACCTACACTTTGTCGACTAAACAACTATGGGACAAAATAATAGAACAATATGGGATTTTAAATGGTCCTTTAGTGTTCAAGTTACAATACGATATATGTAATCTTAAGCAATATGATCAAAGTGTTAGTGTTAATTATAGTAAACTCAAGAAATGCTGGGATAAGTTGCAACAAGTTTAACCATATCCTCATTATATTTGTGGTTATATGGATGCTTCTTCTTGTAATCTGCATGATAAATTGGTTGATTTGGAATCACAAACATGACTAATCCAATTTATCATGGGCTTCAATGAAGCGTATGACAATATTTGTAATCAAATCTTGTTTATAGAGCCCATGTCGTCTATAAGTAAAGCCTTTTATTTTGTTCAATAGATTGAGAAACAAAGAGAAGTCTCATATGTTATCTTTGTTGAATTTAATGTTTTTGCTTTTGTTATACAAAGTAAGGTTGTTGGGACTAATAGTAAAAGGAAGAAATTGAAAAGTAAGATAACTTGTAAGCACTGTAAAGCTAATGGGCATTCAATTGAAAATTGTTTTCAATTGATAGGGTACCTCAAATGGTTTAAAGGGAAATGTGTTACCAAAGGCAAAGTTACAAGTGCTAATGCTGATCTTTCTAAGTTGAATGTTAATAATACTCCACTTGATCATGTTCTTACAAATTCGTGTGATAGAGATCAACAACATCAAACTCATGTTAACTTCAGTGATCTTCAGGTCATGTAAAGTATGTGTTAGGAGTTTATGATTTTTACGCAAGGGAAGGGTGGTCAAGCTTGTTCTTTGGTGACAACTGATAGTGTGCATTTTGCTAGTATGTTTCATGCTCATACTCTTTGCTTTAATGTTCTAAGCAATCATTTGGATTCTTCGATAGTAGATACTGGTACCACAAACCATATGATACCCTCCAATACCATTCTACATGATGTTGTTAACCTTTTACACCCTATATATGTTAGACTACCTGATGGCATAGAACTTATTGAGGTTTCATTTTCTTGAGCCCCATACTTGTTATACATAATATCTATTTGATACCAACTTTCACATACAATCTTCTTTCTATACATAGTCTTGTTTATGACCATCATTTGTATGCTCACTTTAATGCTTTTGAGTTTACTATACAGGACCAAAAAACTACGACAACAGTGGCCAAAGCAAAGGCAATCAATGGGCTTTATGTACTATAAGTAACAAAAGATCAATAACCTAATGATATGACTAGTTCTTTACTCAATTCAACTTGTCTTTCAGAAATTTCGAATTGTACTTCATCCTCCATTTCTCTTGAATTGTTTCATTCTTGACTAGGTCATAATTCTTTGTCTAAACTAGAACATGTTGAAGCTTGTAAACAATTTCATTTACAGAATTTCTCTTGTGATGTATGCCTTGAGGAAAATTTTCACAAGTTACCCTTTAATAAATCTATTCACATGTCTCAAGTTGCCTTTGAGTTGTTACACATGGATGTTTGGGGTCCTTTTAAAGTTGCTTCTTTTATGGTTGAGCGATATTTCCTAACAATTGTTGATGGTTACACCAAGTCCACTTAGACTTTTCTTCTTCAACATAAGAGTTAAGCATCTTTTGTTCTTTTTAGGTTTCTTACTTACATACACAACCATTTTTTAGCAACTCCTAAGTTGGTACGCAGTGAAAATGGTTCTGAATTTTTGTCTAGCCAATGTTAGTCTATCTTTTCAAACTGAGGCATTGGTCATTAGAAAACCACTATTTATACTCCCTAACAAAATAGGTGAGTTGAAAGGAAACATCATCATCTTTTAGACACTGCACGGGCTTTACGTTTAGATGCTAAGTTGCCTAAAAGATTTGGGGCCAAGTATATTCTTACTACCACCTATTTGATAAATAGGATGCCCATAGCTATTTTAAGATGGAAGTCCCCTTATGAAAATTTGTTTAGTCAAGCCCCCTCTTATGACTATCTACGAGTCATGGATTGTTTGTGTTTTGTTACTAAACATTCTGTTCCTAAGGATAAATTTGAGTTAAGGGCTCTCAAATGCATTTTTCTTAGCTATGCTTTTAGTAAAAAAGGCAATAGGTGTATGGCATTAGTCATTTTCAAACACTTGTTTCCAAAGATGTTTTTTTTTTTTTAAACACATTTCCCTTTTAAACAATCTCCATTATCATCTTCAACTGCTAATGTTTCACCTGATTTTTATATTTCTTGTTCACCCTTGACATTTGAGTCTCCTTCTACTTTGTCACCAAACACTTTATCACATTTATGTTCTCATGATTGGTCTTTCACTGATCATGATTCTACATTCTTTCTTGATCCATCTTCTACTGATTAGTCTTCTTCTCTTGTTCCTACAGAACAGTCACATAGCTAACACAAGCATTCTAATAGAATCAAACATGCTCTACAATGGTTAAAAGACTGTCGCTCTCATACTAATTTCCTTATTACTAATTTGTCTACTTAAGCACTACCTAATGTTACTTATTCCCCTTATTCCTAGTTTACTTTATCTTCTTTCCTTTCAATCCTACCCTATTGATTTTATGGTATCACTTGCTAAGGTGTTTGTTGTTCAAGAGTCTAATAATGACTTAGAAGCATCTAAGATGAAAGAGTGGCAAATAGTTATGCAAAATGAGTTTGTCGCTTTAGAAAGTAATGATACTTGGGAGTTAACCACTTTACCTAAAGGTAAGAAGGCTATTGGATCCAAATGGGTTTATAAAAGCAAATATCGACTTGATGGGATAATTGAACGATATAAGGCTCATCTTATAGCAAAGGGTTTCACTTAAGTTGAAGGTCAGGACTTTCATGACACCTTTTCACCAGTAGCACGAGTGGGCATAATTTAGATTTTGTTAGCCTTGGCTGTTCCATCTTCTTGGCCTCTTTTCCAAATAGATGTAAACAATGCCTTTTTGCATGATCATTTAGATGACGATATTTATGTGATTCCTCCACTTGGATACGATAAAGCTTCATCTAATCAAGTGTGCAAATTAAAAAAATCCTTATACAAATTGAAACAAGCTTCTAGGTAGTGGAATCCTGAAATTTCAAGATTTCTTGTCTCCTTAGGTTTTTCCCAAATTAATTTATGATGTGTCTTTGTTTCCGTCCCACACTAATAATGGTTGTGTTTTTATTCTTCTATATGTCGATGATATGCTTATCACAAGGTCAGATGCTGCCTTTATTACTCATGTCAAGTGTTGTCTTAATGAGAAGTTTACCATAAGGGATCTTGGTTTTTCTTGTTTCTTCCTTCGTCTTGAGTTATGTTGAACAAATCAAGGACCTCTTATTAATCATCGTAAATTCCTCATGCAAGTCTTACATGATGCTGGTCTTTTAAGGCCAAAACCTGGTATTTTTCCAAGATAGCTATGTCTATCCTTTGATAATACTACCGGTGATCTCTTGCTTGATGCTTCCTTTTATGGTAAGTCTGTTGGATGTTTGTTGTATGCATCTTTAACGAAGCCTGATATCTCTTATGTTGTCCATTAGTTAAGTCAATTCCTTAGCCATCTATGCAAGCCTCATTTAGATGCCTAATTTTACTTATTACGCTATCTTAAGGGCACTATTGGTTATATTCTTTTCTATCTAGCTGCTCATTCCCTTCTCTTAAAGTTTTTTTTTTTTTTTAATTCCAATTGGGGCTTTAGTTCTATGGACAAGTGCTCCTTATTGAGTTATTGTGTAATGCTTGGTGACACATTTGTTACTTGGAAAACTAAAAAACAACCTACTGTAGTTACATCCATTATTGAGGCTGAATATAGGAGCTTGGGTGTTGCTACCAAGGATTTATTATGGGTTTCTTATATTTTGTGTAATCTTGGCTTTTTTAATAGAATTTCTAATTCCTTTAGCTTATGATAATAAGTTTTCCCTACAAATACCTTACAACCCTTGTTTTATTGTACAGACTAAACATATTGATGTTGAAACTCATTTTCTTCACAATCATGTTGCATTTGATTTCTTAAAGCTTGAATATATTCCATCCACAATTCAAGTTGTTGATATTTTTACCAAGGCCTTGTTTGATATTCAAGTTGTTGATATTCTCTCTAACACATATTGCTCGATACACATTCTCAAGGGAATTCAGGGTAGGTGATCAATATTAGAGTTAGATTGCAACTCTTCACAAAATACCAATAAAATTTTAATACATAAATATATAATTGGTATTTTTTCAAAAGTATATTCCTTCATTTTTTAAGTATTCAAATATTATTAGTACTTGCATGTCACTCATAATTACATGTACTATATTAGTATCATTGATTTTTTTTTTCCAATTTAAGTGGGTGCTTCCAACATGGATGTAGTTATTACAAGACTAAATTAAAAAGCATTTTACATTTTATGCATTTTTTTTTTCATCCAATCTGTAATAAATGATCAATTTTAAAAGATTAAAAAAAGAAGAAAAAAAGAAAATTACCATCTTTACTTTCATCAAGTGTAGTAAAGAGGACATTTATCAACAAGGTTAGTCAAATATACATAGAGAGAGAGAAATGTCGATTTTTCCATATGCCCTGTAATGGATGGAGTAAATGCAATCAAGAATTTTTATTTTTTATCTTTTTTTAACAAATTAATATATAAGAATAGTGTTTTGACAATATATTAGATAGGATGAGAAAATATGTGTAATTATATTTTCATTACTATCACTCAACTCGGTTAAACTTTACCTGGATGCGAAACTTTTGCCCCGGACAATCCTAATTCTACCTTGGACAAGAAAAAATTACATTAGCGTCTCATTTTCAATAACTATATTTCATTTTAAAATTTGTGCTTTAAATTTATTCAAAAGGTATTCGGAATTTTTTTTTTTTTTTCAAAGAACATCAAAAGGAAATTATGTGTCGGCTAATGTCATGCTCTCAAGGCACTTGCATGTGTGTCCACAAGGTGCCCCTAAATTTATTGATGTTTTCATATACATTGATGAAGATACTTTATTACGGAATGTCTTTCAAAATCAAAATACAGACCTCTTGTCAGAACAATTGTAAAAATGAAAGGATAGCATAGAAACGTAGCTTTACAGTATAATCTTCGCATTAGGCTATATTTTAGGTCATAACATATAAGAAATGAAAATCGAACATCTAAAATTTTAGGAAAAATGTTATAAAGGAAAAACATTTCTGAAATTATATATTATAATATAATTTGAAGAAAAAAATTAAGACATAAAAAAAATTCCTGAAATTATTATTATAATATATTATTCAATAAGCGAATTAAACATGCTTAGAACGATTGAAATTCATCACGTACGGGTTTCATCATCAATGCCAAAATCACGTACTGAAATTGCGAAATCAAGCCATACTCAATACAAGCAATTTGAATCAAAACTTATCTGATGTGATCTGATATCTTGCATAAAACCTATTTATAGATGAAGGTTGAAAGACAAATTTTAGGATTTTTATATGGTTGAATATGTGTTTTTTATTGGATTGGTTCACATATCTATCCTATTTTTTATTTTACATCAATTAAATCTAAATCGTTAAATTAATTATGTTTTTAATGATAGGCTATACCAATCTCATTAAAATGAACAACAAAATAATTAAAAGCTGCCCAAATTTTAAGATACATCGTACTCAAATGGCATGCATTTATCCCGGATTTGGCAAATTTCACGACTCAATAGGTTACCATGTGCATCCTCACTAGTCAATAAGCATCAACACCTTATTAAAAAAAAGTAAATAAATAACAAGTACCATTTACCAAGTTCTTGATCTTACATGAGTTCACTTTTTCAACTTTTAAATATTACAAATAATTCGTTAAACTTTGTTTTTAATATAATTAGATTTTTGAATCTTTAAATATTACAAATAATTAACCATAAATCTTAACCATAGCGTCGAAACGTCTTTAAAAGTTATTAAAGTATACTTTAACACATTAAACTTTGAACTTGGTGCTTTTCTTTTCTTTTTTTTCTTTAATTGGGGAAAACAATGTTGCTTATATTGTTAATTATCAAAATTTGTGGAAGTTATTTGTGACATTTGCAGTCCAACCAAGTCAAAATTTAAGAGAACACTTGTAACATTGAAAGTTTTATAATGTACATCCGAACCGAACTCAAAGTTTTGAGGATTATTAGTAATTTTTCTAATAAGATAAAAAATCATTTGCATTACACCGTTTTCACCACAAATTCAAAGTCCACGAGGAGAGCTATTTGTTATGATATGGAACGGCGTAGGATGAAATTCATAGGTGGTATAAATACGTCAACTATATCCTGTTAGCGCATCTCCATCCGTAAGGTCTTTTTCAAGGCCGTTAAGATGCGTCTTAATAACCTATTTTTCTAAGAATTTCTTTCCTTTATCTAAGGTTTTTAAAGAGATATTTTTATCTTATTATATCTTTCACACCAATTATTTTTAAATATCTTAATGTTTTCTCAATAATGTAAATAATTAATAAATTCATTATCAAAAAATTAAATAAAAAAGAAAATCAATAATAATATAAGAAATTTATCTTCAACACCATTCCATGCTTTGAGAATATAGCGATCTACTATACTCTTCAGTTTATCACGTATGCTATGGATCATTGATTTTTTTTTTCTTTTTTTCTGCCAAAGAATGGATAATTGAATTGAATCTTTTTTCTAGTGTAGAGGTGCCCAGTGTATTCAACTTTGAATGTATATGCATTTTAATTTCCCAAAAGGTGGAAGACCGCAAACGAATTCCTGTCGCTAAATTAAATATTATTTGGTTTAAAAAAAAAAAAATTGAATAGCTTTCTAGATCCTTCATGAAGGACCCATGAATTATAAGAATCCAACTCCATCCGTTAAAAACCTCAAAAAAATATTCTTGATTTAAGATCCCACGTTAAGGATTATGAATGGGAATATTCAACAGACCTAACGCAAACTAATGAAATGATGTTTATTGGTCCATGTTCTAAATCTTTAAATTTAAATGGGTCGAGATTTCAGCAGAAATAGTTTGGACTTACGAGACAAACCGACGTCAAGATAGACTAAAATAGTAAAAGGGCATGTTCCTTGCATGGTTCGCCGCGCGATGCAGCCGTGAATTTCCCAAGTAGTGCTGCGATTGTTAACACCGCCCTTTAATTGTAACTATATTTCACGAGAATGAGTTAGTAGTATATAAATATGTACGAAATTTTTAATCCGTAAAAACATGAATAGCAATATTTTAGAAAGTAACAGTTCACGGTAGATGCTTTAATTTTAATTTCAATGCACTATATATAGTTTTAGATGCCAATTGCGGCAAAGTCTAATTATCCAACAAACCTGATTTGATATATAAAAGCATAAATATACTTAAAATAAGCTTATAAAATACTAGCACTAACAGCAAATAATATTTTTCTGTTTATATATATATATATATATATATGTAAAAATATGGATATAAGTATATATTCTACAAATATTTATTATCTTATCAGTTCGATTTGGGCAAATATAAGATGCACTATATTTTTATTAGAAGGTAATTAGATGGATGCTAAGGAAATCTATAGCTAGAATTGCGATCAATATTCATATTCAAATAATTCCTTATCAAACAAGGTAAAGTAAAACCAAGCCAGTTTGGACATCCATTTTTTTTTTTTAGTATGGTTTAATTACTGTAATTTTATGGTATTGGATTGAATAAAATTTTTTATACTCTATTTGATTTGTACGATTAGCTATAGTACTTAACACAAAAGGTCATAGAATACGGGACAAAATCTCAAAAATTTGCATTATATATTTGATGGTATAAAAATCTATTTAAATATACAAAATAAATATATTTTTAAATTTTGAAAAATAACCTTACATAGATTCCAAATCACAATATTAAACCTTATCTAATTTATATGATAAATAATTGATTTTTTAATTTTTCAATTATAAAAATTTGCACCCAATGTTGGACACACCAAATATAGTATAACAAAATTTATACTCTTCTATACTTCATATACTGTATTGTCCAATTCTTCTTGTGCTAAATTTACAAAAAATGTAACCTAAATTTATTGTTTCTGTAGATCCATAATGTGACTATTATTTAAAACAGTTTACTAGTATTAGTTTAGGAATACGTATAAGCTTTCAATTAGTCTATAAAAATTAATTTAGAATTTTTATTTAATAAATAATATAATAAAAATATAATCCAATGATAAAGAAATTGCAGAAAGTAAAAAGGAAATTGAAAATAGAAAGAATTATAGGAGGTCCAATAGAGCATACCACTAGATAGCCCTTTAGCACACTTGTGGAAAGGAATATTGGAGGAGATTTTCCTTATAAGCAACACTCGCAAAGTTAGATATGCTAATTCAATTGTTGCTTGAAGGGAAATTTTCTCGCAACTGCTGGATTGCAAAATTGAAGTTATTCTACGGGAGGTAAATACAATTGTTGACTCTCTTACAGCTAAGTTGCATCAAACAAATGTGTATGAAAACTTTGCTGCTGCTCCTCCAACTTTTGTACTATCTTTGCTAAGAAATGATTGTACAGGCTATTGTACAGGCTTTACAATCTCGATTTGCTCGGAATCATAAAATTCCTAAATAATAAATCACATCGCTAGCAAAATAGTAGATAGACGGAAAATGGACTAAATACAAGGATAAAACTAGAAATGAAAAATAAATTGGAAAATATAAAATATGATATAAATGATATCAAAATATCATATAAATACAGACGTAAAGTCGGACTCGATAATAATTATAATAACAATACTAAAGATGTACATTTCATGATAGTTAAAAGTATTTGAGCCTTCTCAATTTACAAATTAATAATTTAAATTGTCTGAATAACTTATAATTTTATCATGACATACTATTAACTATACATAATAATATATTAAAAGAATAAATTTAAAAAAATAAATTGAGATGATCCATTTTATTTAAGTTAGGAATTTGTGTTAGGCTTTAGCAACTATTGTGTGATGACAAGAGTGAATTTGAGTTAGGCGAATTTCACTTTCCAAACTTGTAACTTTCACCGTGTATCACGTTCCATCTTTGTGGTTTCGTTATTTCACATTTTGCAAACCTGTACATGTCGACTTTTTATTACTCCTTAATAATTAATTTAATAAAATAATATTATTGAGTATACTTAATTCAATCAGATAGTAATAAATAAGAGTAAATTCAAAAAACAATCCAAAAGAAAACAGAGAAAATGGGAGGGAAAAAAGGCCCTACGGGCTTAGCCGGCCACCGTTGAATCGTATCATTATAAGTTTCAATTATCGTGGCCAAAAAAAAAAAAAAAAGGTTTTAATTATCAACCTAATTACGGTGGAATTGGGGATAATACATAGAAAACCTTATGATATCTTTAAGCTTAAGCATTTGAATAGCTTAATTGCAGATCAAAAATAAAATCTTAAGCTCGTCAAAACTTTTAAGTGTGAAGATCTTGTGCTATTTTATTTATTACATAAGAGTAATTTGGAGAAAGAAATACAGAATAATGTTTTCATCAATTATTTTTCATACATTACACAAAATCTTATCCATAAGCTTAGAATATACCCGAATCTAGGATCTTAGATGTATTTCACAAGACAAATGAAATGATGAAATACGACAACAACCTCGTAATTAATAAAGTACATATGACAAAAGAGATGAAGACCTTTAAGTTAAAAGGTAATGCCGATAATTCGTAAGTTGAAATTCCGATGCATGTGATAATGCACCATAGGGATGAAAGTATAAATGCCTAGGCAATCTCAATCAAATAACAAAAAAGATCTTAATTTGTTTGTCTTATTTGCTAATTCGAAATGAATCAAGACAAGGAAATAGCAAGCTCATTATTAGAATGTAGAAACCCTGACAAAAGTAGACGCCTCTTTTCTTTTATTTTTTTAACTAGCTCAATGATAATTTAATTTATAGGAGTTTACTCTAAAGTTGAATTATTAGATGGATTCGATATTATTGTAGAGAACTATCTATTTCTTAGGAATGTCTAAATTGAATACAATATAATAAATATTTTTATAATTTAATAGTATAAATATTACTCTTTCAATGAGATAAATGTATTTATAATCTTTTTTTTTTATTTTCCTGAAGTCATAGTATATTAATAGGTTGATAAAAAGATTTTTAAAAAATTAAGTAGTTAAGTTGGACAAGCTAAATTGAAAAAATGTCATGGTTTTTTATGGGTAACTACATTTTTCATGATGGAGGAGAGAAAGAAAATCGAACTTCATTTTTATAACTTATAAAAGAGAACGATATTCATATTTACTGCATTATGAGATTTTGACATACAAGGTTTTATGGCAACCCTACGGAATATTGCATTACAGTGACTAGAACAAATAAGTTTTTCCAAAATCATGCGGTTAAATTTTAATAGTGTTTTTCAAATGACTTGGATATTTTATACATATGTACATATATATATATATATATACATACATACATAAGGAAATATATACATGAAATTGCCAGCTAAAGCACAGGAAAAACAATAAAAGAAAAGAAAAGAAAAGGAAAGAATTGGAGGAATCTAGAATTAGTAAACTAAAAGCAACAAATGAATGACACGTGATCAGAAGAATACAACAAAAGAGGAGCCTAGAGATGGTTGACTGTTTACGGAAGCTGACAGAGGCAAAAGGAAACTCCTGAGACCGGAAAACCGAGGAGCATGTGGCGCCGGTGGCCGCAGTCGCAACCGCAGCCGCTCTGTCAGGCTGGCCAAAGTCATGGCATATTCCGCCACCAGCTCCGCCAGTAGGGTCACCTTGATCATTCTCTTGAAATGCTTGAATGACTTTGTTTCTCTCTGTAACTTCTCTTTTTGTGAAAGGACCTAAAGCAATGCCTCAATGCGTGAAGGCTTGAAAGTCTAGCAAGAGCATAAATAATAACACAAAAATGTGTATTTGGAGAATTTGAATGGGATTCGTGCAACGTGGAAAAATTGGATTTCAACTCCCATGCGCATATATGCTTGTCAGTTCCTATGGGTTTTGTTGAATTTGACCGACTCGTCATGATCATGGTCACATTCTCGGGCTTTCTGCTCCTGTCTTTTTAGTTTTTACGGATTTGTGCTTTGCACCGTTTTTACATTTTCTCTGCGGACCTACTTCGGCTAATAACAAGATCAATTTAAGTAAGGATAAAAATACAAACACATTTCTTTATATTTGCTTCTAAGTGCTCCTAAATTTTTTATTTTTAAATCGGGCGCTCAAATATCGAAATCTTTATAATAATTGTACCTAAACTATGTTCTACTATTTTGCTCTTGGATGAAACGTTTAAAAAATTAGGAAAAAATACAAGTTTAATTATCAATGTTTACTTTCTTTTCTATTTGAGTCATC
The DNA here is from genome assembly GCA_024138005.1 of Lumnitzera racemosa. Lineage (NCBI taxonomy): Eukaryota > Viridiplantae > Streptophyta > Magnoliopsida > Myrtales > Combretaceae > Lumnitzera > Lumnitzera racemosa. The sequence goes on from JAMXBC010000002.1 coordinate 11,625,215, forward strand.
TATCTTTTATTTTTTGCATTTGATCCTCAATATTAGCAAGGACTTTAAGATGAGTTCATTTTTCCTTTTTTTTTTTTTTAGTTTGAATAACCGCATATAGCTACTACTAAATCACACAACGAAACTAAAAGATGAGGGTAGCAAATGGCTACCTACTATGGGATGCATGGTTCTCCTAAATAAATTGTATAAAAACCAATTCCAAACTTTAAATCAGTTTGAAACTGGCTCAGAACTACCCCGTTAGGTCGTTGAATTAGCTCGGCTTAATCATGAGTAGGTTTAACCCAACTGTTAAACTATCGAGCCTTAAGGATCTAGGTGATTCAATATGCACAACTCAATAGGTTGGCTAGGCTTTGAATTGATGGGTTGGCTTGCCAATTTAAGGTTAAATCAACCTCAAAATTTAAAATATATTATATATATAATATAATATACATATATACTATGTATATACTATATATAATATAATGCAAGAAGTATATATTATATATAGTACATAATAATTAATATACTATATATAATATACTGCATATAAGAAATCTTCCTATTTTTTTGTCATTTTGGTCATTTTTACTCGACATTGTAATATAACATCATTCTCACACAATCTAAATGAATTATTTTGGGATTGGAAAAAATATAGAACAAAAAATAAAATTCTTGCTTCACAAGCAACTACATGTCAACATGACATTTTAGAATTATTTGAATAAAAAAGAAGAAGAAGAAGAAGAAATACACAAATAGGCAACAAATTATTTATAATAATTTATGAAATGCAAAAAAAAAAAAAAAAATTAAAACACATGATTCAAGGGTTATCAAACTGACTCGAGCCTGTGGCCTCAAGGGCCGTGTCCAATTCACTTCATTTTTGGCTTATGAATAGACAGTTTAAAGTTGGTTCGGCTTGATGCATACCTCTATCCTTAAGTAGCCATAAGTTACCCCCTTCATGGCCCTTTTTGAAATCTATATTTTTTTTAGTGATTTTATTTTTATTTTTTTATTAATTTACTTTAAAATTAATATTAATATATGTACACATATAAATTTATATTTTATATATTATCTTTATATTTTTCTATTTTGCATATTTGTATTTTTTTTTCATTTTTTCCAATTTTAATGAATTTTTATTAGTTTTGAATTTTAATATTTTTATTACCTTATTTATTTTCTAATATTTCATTATATTACTTATATATAATAAAAGTGCGTGGACTAATAGAATGTTGCCCACCTGTCAAGGCTAATGGAAAAATTAATGACAAACTAACATAGGAATTACTTGTACGCGCTTTTGCAATCATTAATGACTTAAATAGAAAATTTAAAACATTTAGTATTCAAGTAGAAATGATTACAACTATTAAGAACTAAATTTACACTTTTCCTAAAAAGTATTTTTAAGTATTTTTAATTCTTTCTAAAGGGCAAAATGTTCATATTGGTGACTAAAAAGTATTTTTGAAGATTTAGGAATATAAATTGTTCAAGTTTAAAAAGGGACTAAGTGTATATAGAGATGGATAACCTTACGGAAACTTGGAACCTGCTCTACTCCACATAATTGGTTAATTTCATATGGAATATTGAAGATTAGATAATATGGTCTAGTTCCAAGGTTCAAAAACTTCTTATCGTAAAAAAGGGCAAGGATACAATATCTCAATATTCTATATTCATCATGGCATACGTATTCTAAGATATATAAGGTATAAGTTATCGAATCCCTTTATCTACCTTACTAAAATTGTCAACTAATAATATTGAAACATAACAAAATATATTATATTTGACTTAATACAAATGAAGACTTATTAGGTTCCTGTACCAATTAGAGAAGGTAAAATCCCTAAAAAATATTACCGTCTTCTCTAAATACTATTATTAACTCTACTCTCTTAACTGTCATTTGCTTTATCGCCTCTTATTTTCTATTTATCATTACTCAATTTTCCTCAATTATAAGATAATCTTAACTAATTTTTCTTATATAGTGTAATTGTTGATTAAGTTTCCATCTTTTCTTTTATACAAAGAAAAGTAACTATTACTTGTTATCATATTTGATTAGCAAAATTTCTTTAGTAAATCTGTATTAGATCTTACTTATTGCAAATAATTGAGCGAGATATTCTCTTTTCCTAACAAATAAAATATTATCCAAATATTTCCGTAGCCTCAATTAAAGTTCTACTAAAGTATCAATTACAGAATCAATTTGACTTTGAAATGCTAGCTATTTGTTTGATTGACAGTGATGACTAATGGAGACATAATTTATGTTTCTAAAATTTCGTTATAATTGTACAGCATGTAAATGTCTTTGTGAGAAATATGTGTGAGAAAAATATATGATTGAATTATTTAAGATTATCAAATGCATGAATATACTAAATTATAAATATGTGCAAAAATAGACAAGTTGTTGTCCTACACCCAATAGGTTCTACGAAGCATAAATTTAAGATGGTATTGCAATTATAATGTTAGTTTTAATTCCAAAATTAGATGACTAATACCCACAAGATAGGAAACAGATGAGGTCTCATATTGCATCTGTGATAATTGTAAGTTCTAAGCCCTTAAATTTGTGTTTCAAACTATATAATCAATTTTACTCCAATCTTTGGGATGAGGTCATAGTCGTTAAACAAGGTGATCTCTTAGAGTTTGTTTTTAGAAAATAGAGTTTATAAAAATATATAAAACTATTTGATATAGTATGCTATAAAACATAAATTCGAAATTCAAGTTTTGTAATATAACAAGATGTTCAAGAAATTATTTTGTCACATCCTACCATAAGATGGGATGTTTCATCACATAAGATTAATTGCTTTAACTATACACAGAATTCTGACAAAAGACTATACTTTATACATTCAGTGTACTAAAAGGGTTTAGCTTTAAGCTATAAAGTTGCAAATATACACAATATTTATAGACCAAAAGTTGCAAACTTCATTTATCAGGACTTAGCAATTTTATCCATATTATACTTGGTCTGTAAGACTTGATCTTTTCCAAAATAGCTTATTATACTAGTGCTCTCAAAAGTTTATCATCCACTTATGATGGTGCTTAGTTCCCACCTCTTAACCTAAAGATAAAATTCTTTGTCCCTTTAGCTACTGTGAGCTGAGTGAGAGTAGATAAACAAGTAACAATACAATGAAAAACAATGCATAAACATGCAGTTATCACATTAAAGTAGAACACTTAGCCAAACAAAGGAAAATGCAATAATTGTATGGCATGTTAATGTACATGATATACATCAATACCAATATCCTAACTCAGATTAGCACTCATCTAGTTGATCGATTTCAATTTGGGCCTATTGACCGTTCCTAAGTTTATTCATTAGCACGTTAGTATTCTTCAGCTATCTCACTTGATAAAGATATGTAGTATCAAAGTTAATTATAGCGCATAAGGTTATTATTTAGGAAAATATTCATCCTAGACTTCTTCTAACTTAGTCTCCAATTTATCTCCTGATTCAGCCTCCAATTTGTTATGACAAAAATCTAATTTTATTATTTATTATAAAAAAAAAGGTAAAAGAGAAAAAAAAAATTTTATTGAGGGACACGACTCTACAAGGAATTGAACCCATAACCTTAGGTTTGCAAAATAAAATACTTAGCCACTTATCTATATCTATTAATATGATAAATTTTACTTTTAAATATATATATAATATTTATTTTCATTTTTTTTTAATAAATTCAATTATTTTTTGGATCCGTCCATGTACACTAGTCCATATGGAGAGCAAGGACGGTTGTTATGTACTTCGGCATGCTGTGAATCCTCGCGTTGAAGATTGTTCTACTAGGAGGAGGAAGAGGAGAGGGGGGAAGGGGGTTCTGTCTGGCTTAAGCATTTAGAACCGGTGTTCGAAGCGGCCTTGTATCAGCGAATCAGGTCCTTTTTATATTATTTATTTATTTTCTTCCCAAAAGAAATGAATTTCTTTCTTTGAGACATATAAAAATATAAGTATATATAATATTGAGAAAATACATTAAAAGAAATGGGGATCTAAAGATCCGCAATTAGGAAATGAAACCTAAGACTAATTGGGAAAGATTCCGAGGGATGATAAATAAAGTAAATAATAAAAACAATAGAAAACATCTAGATCAAAGAATATGATTAACACAACCTTTATTCGTTGATGAACAGCCGCAAATCTTTAGATCTGCATCAAGATGTCCTCTTATTGCAATAGTTGCATAGTAAAAATAATGAAGACATCCTCTTATTGCAATAGTTGTGTAGTAAAAATAGTGGTGATATGGGTTATCACACCATTCGATTACACAGAAAAAGGCAATTAGGCCGTTTACTTTGGTTATTTTAAGACAAATTTGTAATTAATAAAGTACATAAAACAAAAGAGATGAAGACTTTTAGTGAAGGGATAATTTTCATGATTTGTATATTGGATTTCCATGCATGTGATAATACGGCTTAGGGATGAAAGTCAATGCCTAGGCAATCTCAATCAAAGAAAAAAAGAACTTAATTTGCTTGTCTTATTTGCTAATTCGAAAGATATCAAAACAAGGAAATAGCAAGCTCATTATTAGAATATAGAAACCCTACCAAAAGCGGAGGACTCTTCCTTTTCTTTTCTTTTCTTTTTTTTTCAAGAAGAGTTTTCTCCAGTTGCAAGAATAGAGACTATTAGACTTATTATTGCATTTGAAAAGGAACCGTTTCAAAGTCTTAGTCTACGTATCATCTGAATGTTAAGTCTGCATTTCTCAATAATCCTTTAGAAGAAGAGGTTTATGTTGTGCAACAACCTGGTTTTGTAGTTAAAGGCAGTGAAGATAAAGTGTACAAGCTTTGAAAGGCTCTTGATGGTTTAAGGCAAGCACCTCGGACTTGGAATAAGCGAATTGATGCATTTCTTACACATCATGGGTTTGATATGTGTGGTAGTAAGTATGGAGTTTATGTGAAAAAGAATGGAAGTGATTTGATGATAGTGTGTTTGTATGTTAATGATTTACTAGTTGCTAAAAGCAATGTGCATGATATTATCACTTTTAAGGAGGTTATGAAATTAGAATTTGAAATGTCAAATCTTGGCAAACTATCTTATTTTCTTGGATTGGAGCTAACCAAAGTTGAAGAAGGATTATTACTACACCAGACAACGTATGTAAAGGACATTTTAAGAAGATTTAATATGATGAATTGTAATGGAGTTTCAACACCAGTTGATAGTAGTGTAACGCTAATACGAGATGGTATTGATGCGTTGGTTGATTCAACTATGTACAAGCAAATAGTTGGTTCCTTGAGATACTTGTGTAACAGCGGATCAAATATTACATATGGAGTAGGTATTTTAAGTAAATTTATGGGAAATCCTAGATTATCGCATATGATAGCTACTAAAAGAGTTTTTAGATACATTAAAGGGACCATGGATTATGGCTTGTTGTTTCAAAGATGTGAAGACATAGATTAGGAAATGGATATGTTGATAGGGTATTCAGATTCAGATTGGTGTAGTGATAAATCAGAAAAGCACAACAGGGTACTTGTTTCAGCTGTATAATTCAACCTTTGCTTGGAGCTCAAAGAAGCAACAAATTGTTGCACTTTCCTCATGTGAAGTTAAGTATGTTGCTGCATCTACCGTTTTCGTGTGAAACTTCTTGGTTGCAAACTTTAATATATCAAATGAAGATTTAAGTGAAGGGTCCAATAGTGTTAAAGATTGATAACAAATTAGCAATTAACTGGGCTCAACATCCAATTGCATATGGTAAAAGTAAACATATTGGGACTTGGTTTCTTTTCTTACGAGATCAGGTCAACAAGGATAAGCTGGTGCTTGAATACTGTAAAACTGAAGAGCAACTAGCTGATATTCTAACCAAGCCTTTGAGAGTAAACACATTTAAAAAAATTAAGGCTCATGTTCGAATTAAGGTCTTTTAGTTTAATGAAAACCAATTAGCATTAGGGGGTGTGTTGCAGTGTTTAATTCTGATTGGTTAGCTTGTATAAAATCAAAAGGCAGTTAAGTTGGTTGGGGTTGGGGGGGTGGTGTTATGTGCGAATACAAAACAAAGTGTATGTATGTGTGTGTGTGTGTGTATGTACAGTACAAGAAACAGTGTGTTAGTGTAACAAAATAGTTTTTAGTGAATAGTGCAAAGATAATGAGTGATCAAAGAAAAACAACTCTCCTACGTGTGTGTATACTTGTAGTTATTTCTGTTTCTTGTTGCTATTCATTGCTATTATTACAAAGGGTATACTTATTTACTATTTAACTAACAAAAATAGGATAATTTTTTCTACTACCCTAATCAATTTAAAAGGAAATAATTGAAGGAGAAAAACAAGTCTTACTCTATTTTTAACAAGTGTTCCTAAGCTACATTCATTTAGACCTATTTAAAGCTCAGTTCCAAATCGTAAACCGATCCAATCAAGCCCAAATAAGGACCGGCATAAACTGGTCAACAAACCATCAATCCTAGCCTTGGTGGTTCAGTCTTAAAAAAACTGCTGACCTAGCAAGCCCTTAAACTAGCAAGCTAAACTGCTAGTTGAATCAACGATTCAACCATCAGTTTGGGTCCATTTGAATTTCTTTTTTTTTTATTGAAAAATAAATAACAAAACAAATATCATCATGATCATGCAGTCTAAATCAATTATTTTAGAACAAAAAAAAATATCTCAATTGAAAATAAAAGTAAGCCATTCTTGTATCACTACATGTCCATATAAAGTATTATAATTATATGGGGAGAAAAAAGAAATATGCAAGTTGGTGACAAATTATTAATAATAATTGATGGAAATGTGGAAAATTAAATTTGAAAAAAAAAATAAAAGAAAAAAAAAACATAGTTCAATAGCTTTTGAACCCGCCCTTAAATTACCGATTCAAATGAACCAACTCGAACTCCTAGTCTTAAAGACTAGGCCAAGTTAAACTAATCGTCGACCCGTGAACCAACAGGATTAAATAGACCAGCGTACACCTCTGCCTTCGTCTACATGATTCTTACAATTAACATATCCATAAAGAGAAACGACAATTTGTCCATATCATCCCTCATGGAGCGAGTGAATGCGATCAAAATTTCCTTCTTTTCTTTTTTATTTGTTTATTTTTTTACCATATATTAGCTGAGGATAAGTAATATGCCTAAATATCTTCGTAAATGTGACTTAACTCTGTTTAAACTTAACCTATGTGGGAAACTTCTGCCTTGTACAACCTTAATTCTACCTTGGACCAGAAAAATTGCATTAAAAATGGTATGATTTTCAACTATTATTTAGTTCAGAGTTTGTGCTTTGAATTTGTTCAAAGAGCATTCACAGTTTTGAGAAAACATCCAAAAGGAAAACTTTATCCGCAATTGCCATGCTATCGAGGCACTTGCATGTGTAGCCCCAAGGTGCATGAATAATTGATGTTTTCATATATATGGACGAAGGTATATCACTTCAGAAAGTCTTCTAAAATACAAACCCCTTTGAAAATGTGATACAAGTGATAGTGATACGCAAAGAAAAAACCAAAAGTCATGCTTATAAACGAATACACATGTTGGAGACAGGAAACAATGCAAAAGAAAACTTCAATAACGTGATAGGAATGTGATCAATTAGTGATTATCCACGTCGACCAGCTAAGTCCAAAATTACTTCGGCAACTTCAATATTTCAATTATGTATCTCCCGAGTCTCTCAATCACGTCCAAAACAAACGACCTCCATCATGCATCAAGTTTCACCATTAGTGCTAAAGTCCTGTACTGCGAATTAAGAATCAAACCATACTTAATAATACAAACATTTTGAACGAAAGTCCATCTTGTTTCAGCCGATAGCTCTCTTTGAACAAATCTGCCAAATCAGACAAATTTGAGGATCGAACATCTTCTAATGGCATTTGTCCTATTATATAGCATCTAATAAATTTTGGGATGTAGTATACTCTAGGATTTGAATCCTAATAAAGTTAATTTAGGTAAAGTTACTTTAGATAACTAGACATCGCATAACCGTGGAAAAGGGAAGAAAAAAGAAATAAAAATCACAAATTGGGAACTCTACGCTATTTTACCAAACAAATTTAAAGTCCATTGGGACCGCTAACATGTTAAAATTTCGGGCGGTGTAGGAAGGAAATTCATTAGGCATAAAGTGCGCCAACTGCAATACTATCATAAACCTAACATAAACTAATGAAATGATGTGGTCAAGATTTCGGCAGAAGTTGTTACGAGGCTAACCGACCTCACTATTGGAAACGCGTGCGTTTAGGCGTGTATGTATAGTGTATGTAGCTTGCAATACTCATAAAAATATTTACATGCTTGATATTGAAGTTAATGGATTATAAAATAACTACTACCTATGGTTTGCAAATACAGTATATATATAAAAGGAAAAAAAAATTTCTGAATATTTATATATAATATGAACATAATACATAACATATAATATATAATTAATTTTTTCTCACGCACATTGAGCTTCAAATTTCCAAAGTTATGTTTTGCTAGTAAAAAATATATTCGAGAGCATATGGATACATCGGCCAGCTAGAGTTGGCTAAAATATTCAAATTTAAAGTGTTTTTTATTAATAAAGTCGTTATAACCTAATAGTATCACTATTAATCTTCTATCGAAATAGATCAGGGTTTGATTCCTTCCTTTTCATAGATGATAAGGAAAAAAATAATAATAATAAAGCAAATTTCACTATTAAATATTTGTTGACTATTCTAGTGTACTTTTTTTCTTCTTTCTAGTCGGTAGCATGTTGACTGATGAAAGGATGTGGATGTGAACTGTGTATTAAGATAGAGTTTGGTTGCATAATTTTCGTGCTACTGATCGAAACGAAAAAATTTGTTTTATATTTGATTTATGAATTTACTTAGTAACTAAATAAAAATCAGGTCGACAGACTAGATAAAATACCTCAATTTTATTTCATCTGTACTACGGTACAAAAATGAAATTCATTAGACAAAAATAAAAAATATTTTACATTCTAAAAATATCTCTCTATGTTATAATATTAAGTTAATAAATATTATTTTTATTAAATATAATAAAAATTATTTATTGTATAATATAAATAATTATTTTTTATTATAAATATTTTATCCAGCACTATTGATACCAAACATGATATAATAAGTTTGTACTATTCAGTACTCTTTATATTTGTCCGGTCCAATTATTTTTGCTTAGTTCAATCCTTATAATTAGATGCTGCCTCGGACACGATTGAAATACTTCCCAACAGCAAGTAAGATGTGTTTCCATTTTAATTTTAATATCCCATATGACATCGGATGTTAATAATCGTGGCAAAATATCATCGACACCCAACAAACTTGATTCGATAAACAAAAAAATATAATATGCTTAAATAAGCTATTAGAGTACAGACAATCACGATAAAAATGATATTTCTATATATGTGAATTTTAATATATCTTAAATAAATATTAATTATCTTATGAATTGGTCAAGTATCGAATACACTATGTATTTACCAGTGGGTAATTAGATAGATGCCAAGAAATCTTATAACTAGAGTTTTTCTTTTTTTCTTCCCCTCCTTTTCGACGGCAAAGAGTAAGAGATTTTATTATTGATTCTTAGCCATAGATTTGTTGGCAATAGAAAACTAGTAACAATAGCAATTGGGAGTCATTCAAGAGAGAATGGGGTATTCAAAAACTAATGACTAATCAATTGGATGTTGCTCCTCCTAAAATTAGAAACTATATAATATGCGACTTGATTAGCTGATCTTATAACAAAGGAAAAAACTAATAAACGAATAGACGCATTTTAGGTTATACGATTATCGTCGGGACCTACTAACCTACAGCATACACGCCCAATGAAGGTACGAAACTTTGTGGCAAATTCTAGCAATTTGTGGCAAATATAAAGCTAAACCACTCATTTGGGCCACTATCAAAATGTCAGTATCAATGATTGACATTCAGTGGCCTTTGGGCTTGGGAATATAGTTACACTTAGACTTAGGTAAGTAACAATTCAACCCTTTGATTTAAGGACTGCCTCGTTAAAAAAAAAAAAAAAAAAAAAAAATGGCCAATCCTAAACCCTATCCTCTATCTACAAAAATTTAAATTTGCATATGTAAATTTAAAATTCAACACACGTGCCACAAATTTTAAAATTGCAATTCAAAATTTAAAATTTACGGTACCAAATCGCTTAAAATTTCAAAATTTAAAATTCAAACGACGCATTCACGCATTTCTCAGTCCTTATAAATAGTACTTTTAAACATAGCAATAACACTTACTCTATAAACTAATTAAATCTCTCTAACTCTAACCATTCTGCCTTCAAATTTTTTCAGTTGTAAAATATTGTTAGAATATTTCCTTCTACCAACCACAAATTTCTATATGTAGCAAATAACGCTAACATACACATACCCACCATATAATTTCCGTTTTATTTTCTCTTACATATTATTTATGTCTTTCACTCATAAATATTTGCATCAATGGAAAGATTTTTGTACCGCACCTTTTACAGTAAAAAACACGATTCATCATCTAGTGGTAAAAGTAAGGATAAGGGCGTTGGAATTTCTAATACATCGTCTACGCCACTATAGTTTGAAAACGTTCAGGCATACCCGAATAACGAGCATAACCTAAATGAGAAGAGGACACACGATATGGTTGAGGACATGGAAGAAGAATTTATACTACCTCCAAGCTTCGATGTAGAACCTCATCACACGAATAATCAGGACGCACCATCTCCTGGCTTTGATGTTGAACATCAATGTATGAGTTACCAAGGTATGCCACCTCCTGATTTCGAACCTCCATGCATAAGTGTCCTTGAACGTCATGTTAAATTCAAATCTCCTTGTATAAGTGTCCTTAGATGACCCGCAGGATTTGAACTCCTACAAATGAGTTGCCTCATAAGCATGTTTGAGGATAAGGAGGTTGACATAAAAATTATTCCCAAAATAGAAGAGTAACATATGAGATAATGTGGGCCTAACAGTTTAAGACCATCCAGCTTAAGTAAACCCCTTAAACCTGATAATTCTAATGTTTTTACTACTCCTTTTCGTAAAGGTACAAATGAAAGGAGGAACTCGAGAGCATTCTGCAACTATTGCAATGCTAGTTACTCGTGGAAAGCGAGAGAAGAACATGGTACCCTTAACAGGCACTTAAAGTCGAAGCATCCCAAGGAGGTAGGAATAGATAAAATGCAGCAACAGATTGCCCGAAGTGGTAGTTCATCCGGACAAATGCTAATGAAGTATGATGAAGAGAGGCATAAATATAACTTGGTACAATACTTAGCAAACATGAACCTCTCATTCAACACAAGTGCATCAAAGTGGCAAAGTTGATGTGAGCGGGAGACATTCAACCCCAACTCACAATAACTTAGTCATAGAACGATAACTCGAGCCATGCAGGAGCTCTAACACAAAGCTAAGAAGGAGCTCGTATGTAAGTTTGCTTCCCTCGATATGCAAGTGTCCATATAAACAAACATATGGACGAATTCTTTTCGTAATAATTCTTATATAGGTGTTACTGTTTACTAGGTAGATAATAATTGACAACTTCATGAATGACTATTGGCTTTAAGGGTATTTAACAATTGACATACGGTGCAAAACATTTATAAAATTATTAAAAAAATCCTAAATGAATACGAATTAGTAAGGAAATTTTTTTTCTATTGGTTTTGATAATGCAATTGCTAATACTACATCAATATCTGATTTCAAAAATTACTATCAACCAATGTTAGGGGGGATTTTTTTCCACATACGTTGTGCATGTCATATTCTTAACTTGTGTATCAAGGATGGCATTACAGCTTTGCACAAGGATATAGCTTCAATAAAAAACATCATCAAAACAATAATAGACAGGTCATCCCTTCACAAAAAGCGGAGGAAATTCTACATGGAGTACGTAAAGAAACCTCAGAAGTTTAAGATGGATGTGCAACATCATTGGAACTCGACTTACGAGATATTGCATAGCACAGTTCCTTACAACGAATTGCTATGTGACTTCGCAATGTACAACATGTAAAGAGTTGACATTTTCCCCTATAACTGGGATATTTGCTTCCAATTACTTAAAGTTTTGAAAGTTTTTCATGATGCTTTTAAGACCTTTTCACAAGTTTACAAGCCCAATGTTCACTTGTTTGTTATGTCAGCTGTCAGTATACTTAGTATGTTAGTTCAGACCCATAAAGACCCAAACTTACACTTATGCATATACGATTTGATGTTAAAGTAGTTAACTTATTATAAAAAAATTCCTCGTATTTATCTCGTAACAACTATTCTATACCTTGGTTACAAAGCGAAATTATTACTAATGTATTTAAAAACTTATTATGGTTACATTTAAGATCTAATGAATTCTCAAGACGTATATAGTTTTGAAGCACAGTAAGAAGTATCAGCAGCGATAACCGATATAGAGGAGATGCTCAACTGCTATCAAAGTCAGTACGATAGCCAATCATCAATCTCTCCTTACCACCCACTCAGGAGCAGTATTACTTTTTTACAGGTGAGTAGTTACTGGTGCAAAAATTAAAGAGGCAACAGTCTGGTGGTCCAATGTTTAAGATGCAGTATTACACCAATACAAATTTTGAGTTTTCAAAAAATATCTCCATTAAGGACTTTGTTATTTTAGAATAGTAGCAAAGGCATTGAAGGGACTACCTACTACTATCTCACATCACCCATGAAGTACTTGCTGCTCTAACTTCAACGATCACCGTTAAGCAAGCGTTTAGTATAGTAGGCCTGATCATTAACAAACATCGAGCTTCCCTATCTGTTGTCAGTTTTGAGGTAAATACTTGCATAGAAGATTGCTATAAGGCGAGCTGTAAAAGATAAGAACCATACGAAACATTAAGCAAGGAGGATGATTACTTCAGTGATTTGAACCAATCTAATGGAAGCCCAAGCTTACCCGCGAGTTCCACTTCTACTCACGAACATGAACAGTTACCTCAAGATGATACATAATAAGTTCTCTTTTCATCCTTTACGAAAAAATTTTAACACGTAGAAAAATCTTTATTTCTAATTGTCCAAAACAACTAAATGGCATGGTTTTCCTAAAAGTGTTGATATAGCATTTAGTTTTTCCAAATTATGATTGATTAAAATTATTTTTATTGAAAAAATTTAACTTGGATAGTCACGTACACTTTGATATATTTCTGAAAATGTAAAATTAATTAATAAACTAAAAGTTTTCTGAAAATCCAAACCGAACTACAATCTAATTCCGATTAGCGGATACATAAATACCTTCTAAGTGACTGTAAAATGCTATAAAAAAATTTTTTCCTCCACTACTTCATTATATTCAATCATATTAGAACATTAGATATTCATACTGTAAGAGACTTCTTTATATTTTATTTTCTTTTCGTTTTTAATGTATATTTTATGAATGGATTGAAGAAAAAAAATGGTTAAAGGATCAGTAAGGTAATAAGGAAAAAAAATAATGTAAAGGCTTAACAAAAAAAAAAAACAAAACAAAACAAAACAAATGGTTCAACGACTAAGAATAGGCCTTAAACTGCCAGCTCATGGCTAGTCATGGTTCAAAGTGACCTTAACCCGTGAACCAGCAATTCAAGGCCGGTTTGAACTACTGCCCAGGTCTAGTTACACTATCTCCTCCATTCACTAAGATATATGCTTCCTTACCGTCACCTCCACTTAGGCCTAGCCTCTATATTTGGCTCAATCCATAATCTATCTTAACTGACATGGAGGATTGGATGATGCGGCACCTACTTTAAGCTTTACACTATGTTTAGGAGGAAAAAAAGAATTAGGAGGCAATAGAAAGTGGAGGAAAAATATGAATTTCAATAAAATTTCCCTTATTTGGAACTAACAAAAAAATTAGATGGGATGGATTTAGGAAGAAATTTTTTCTCTATAACCCACATTGAAGTGATTTAGAAAGAAAATTTCTTGAAATTCCAATTATGCCTTTATTTTTTAAAATCTTAGCACTTTTTTAAGGGCAATATAGTAATCACATAATTTAAAACATTTTTAAATATTATTTTGAGAATCTTTCCCTCTACATTCATTCATTCCTCTTTCCCTCAATCCAAATAAAAAAAATAAATATTTCTTTCATTCTATTTTTTTCCTTTATAACTCTTTCCTCTAATTTCCCTTCTCTATTAACTCCTTCCCCCTTCCCAAACAATGCGCTAGGGATGTTGAAAGAATGAAATTGTTAGGTAAATAAATAACTCCTCTAAATAACTTTCTAATACCCTACTTCTCCAAATAACTTCCATATGGCCCATTGCTCCAAATTTTTCTATACCTTCACTTCTCCAAATAGCAGCATCGTAACATCCCTATTTTTTAATTTTACTTATCTTTAATATTACTATAATATCTTACAATATATAAGACACAAAATAATGGTTAAGAAAATCCTTAGATCTTGAAATATAGATATTATTGATCTTTTTAACTATCAACATCTAACAGTGTAAGTGAAAGGAGATGAAAGTCATATGCTTACCTAAGGAAAAGATTTTTGAACATTTAAAATTATATGATTTTGATAAGACAAAACTAAATTACGATTAAAATCATTAATACATTGAATAAGTTAAATATGATTACATAGAAAAATGCTTTGAAGATGAAATTCTTATGTATTTGTTTGTTGTGTGTTGGGAGTGGTTTGGTTACTTATTGTTTTGTGTTGCAGGAAGCAAAAGGAGAAAATTTTTGGATACATGGTATATTAATTGATCTGTATGCATGATATCAATCGATCAATAGCCCCTTTTTTCATCTCCGTACCATTCTACATTCAAGTGAAGTACAGCGCTTAAGTTAGCGATCGATCACTAAAGAGAAACTCCTAAGATTTTAATACTACTGATCGATCAGTAGCTTATGGTGATCAATTGGTAGCTTGAACTCAAAACTAGAACATTCTATGATTATCTTGAAGACCAGCAACATGTCCAAGTGACAGATCGATAAAAGGATAAGGGCTAGGTAATTTGTACAACCAATCAAAGACATTGTATAATGATCAATCGATATGACTATAAAACTAGCCATTGGTTGCATCTAAAGATTATCTTTAACAAATAAATAGTTAGATAAACATGAAAGTGAAAAGAATCTTTAACAAATCAGCCATTACAAAATTTCAATATAAAAAGAGAAAGGATTTAAAACGTCATTTACAACTCTAGAAAAAAGTTTTCACTACATACAAAAGTCGTGATCGGATTCTACCTTCTGAAAAGTCATAGAAAGTCATTCAGATACTCCTTTAGAAAGTTACACCGAAGCAAATTATACAACAATCGTTATTTCTCTTAAGAGAGAAATTAATTAAGATTTATATTTTTATACTCACTTATAATTTGTCACTTTTATTTTTTGTTTAAGTGTTGAGACAAGTACATTTATACTCTGTAAATTTGTATTAGCCTAAATTGTAAAAAGGCTAGACAGGTAGAGCAGAGTATTATAAAGTCCATATGTGACAAATGCTTGTAATCTCTTTGTGATTTGTTTCAATAGAATTGCAATGGCATTAGTAAAGTAGATTAAGTCTCCAACAGTGGAGTTAGAAGAAAGCAATAGGCAGTAGGCCAAAACTTTATAAATTCTCGACTTAACATTCTCTTTCCTTACTCTTATAATTTGCTTTATTGATTATTGTGTGTTGAATTATTAAAATATCATTGTTTACTAATATAAGTTGTTAAGTGGGATCATTTTTTTTTATATATAAATTTTTTTTTCAAAATGTTTAAAGATATCAATTGAAACCACCAAACCAAGCCCCCTCTCCCCTCCACCCACACACCCACAAGCTCTCTTAATATCATATACAATACCAACAAGAAAGTATTAAAGTTCTACAGTGAGAGAATTACAATGAAGAGAATCAACATTGAAGGATAAGTTCAAATCAAAGATAAACGTTTTAAAAAGTTTAAATAAAAGATGAACGTTTCATAAAGTAGTTCAAATAAGGAATCACTATTTTACAAAATGATTTAAATAATTTGATGGATTAGTTATTATGAATTCCTTATTTAAATCACTTTGTAAACCTTTGATCCTTTATTTGGACTTACTCCTAGACATTGATCCCTTTCATTATAATTTTCCTATGTTACAACTGTCAAAAGCTCAGTCACATTCGAGAATATTGTCCTCTTCTAAAAAAAACGAACAAAAGATCAAGAAAGAAAGCAATGATAGCAACATGGAGTGATAGTGACTCCAATGAGAAAACATACTTTACGACAATGGATGATGAGGTACGTTCCACATGACAATCCTCTTGTGTTAAATTGAAAGATATGTATGATGAATTATTGAATGAATTTATCAAAGTTCAAAAGAAAAATAAAGTATTGAAACAAATGATGAATGGTGTTGGTGATGAATTTGACATCATAAAGGATGAATACAATAAAGTAATAGATGTAAAGGAAAGCTTGGAAGAAGGTACTAACTATTTAAGATTAGAAGTTGATAAGTTAAATAAGAGTAATGAAAAATTGAGTTCAAATAATGAAGAATTAATCAAAGAAAAGAATGGAAAAAAAAAAAGGAATGAAGTGCTTGAAAAGAAAATTGATAGCATAATTAGCATTTATGATGATAATATGGTTGATAAAGTAAGAATACTTAAAATTGAAAATGCTATATTAAAATCTACCTTAGATGATTCAAAATTAAAAGAAATTATAGTTAAAATCGTGAATGAAGAAAAGAATTTGAAAAGGCTGCTTGGTTTACAAAGACAAGGATTAGATAAAACCAAAGTTGGCTATGGTAGAAACAATATTTATAAGCCTTATAAAAGTTACTTTATCAAAGAAACTAATAAAACTCATAATCATTGTGGAAGATATGGTTGTATTGCATACACTTGTGCAATAAGACGTAGTCTAAGTTTAAATCATAAAAGTAAGATGATTTGGGTCCTTAAGGGATAAACTTACATGTTGGCAACTAACTCCAAAAGACCTAAACTAAAGTGAGTACCAAAGAAATAACATCTTGTTTTTTAGGGTCCTTTAAGTTAGAGCAACAAGTGAATCTTGGATAGCATATGTTCAAGGCATACAACCAGAGATGCATCCAAATTCACTACATTAAACTTGAAACATGGTAGAAGTATTACCTTTAGAGATAAGTGGAAAGCTTATGTAGTAGCTGAAGTTAACATTCTTATTAATAAAGACCTTACAATTATAAATGTTATTCTTGTTGATAATTTGAAGCATAACCTACTTAGTATAAGTCAACTATGTGATGTTAGTTATAAGATTACCTTTCTAGCTTTAAAGTGTTCTATTAAATGCTTTGAGAATGAGCAAATTTGTTTTAAGGGCAATAGATGAGAAAATATTTATAAAATCAATTTCAATATGTTTACAAGTCCAATATCTTATCTATTTGCTCAAAACAATGATAATTGGTTGTGGCATAGGAAGTTAGAGCATGCTAACATAAATATCTTATTAAAAGTAGCTAAATATGACCTTATTAAAGGCTTACCAAATATTAGTTTTGAAAAAGATAAAGTATGCCAAGCATGTCAACAAAGTAAACAAAATTATTTATTAAGTCAAAAGATATCATTTTTAAGTTTGGGAGGGAAAAAATACATCTTGATCGTTATTAATAACTTTACTTAAACCTTCTTTCTTACAAGTAATGATGAATCATACCACGTATTTTTAAAATATTGCAAAAAGATCCAAAATAAAAAAGGTTTTTCAATAGTTTCTATTAGAAGTGATCATGGGGAGAGTTTAAAATAATGAAATTGAAGAGTTTTGTCATGAAAGTGGTATAGAATATACCTTCTCGACACGTAGATCTCCATAACAAAATGAAGTTACTTAAAAGAAAAATATAATTCTCATAGAAACGGTAAGAATAATGCTTTGTGAAAATAATTTACCTAAAAATTTTTTAGCCAAAGCTATGAATATTATTTGTTACATATTAGAACATTTCTTTATAAAGCTTATTTTAAAGAAAACCCCATATGAACTTTGGAAAGGCAAAAGGTCTAACATCTCTTTCTTTCATCCATTTGGTATAAAATGCTTTATGCTAAATAATGGTAAGGATCAATTAGATAAGTTTGATTTTAAATTTGATGAAGCTATATTTCTTGGTTATTCTTTGACAAGTAAAGTAAATAGAGTGTTCAATAAAAGAACATTGGTAGTAAAAGAATCTATTTACGTTGTATTTGATTATGCACTTGCATATATAGAGCCAAACAATGAAATTGATAATGTTGATGTTAAATTGAATAATATTAGTCTTGATAAGAACTCAAATGATAAAGAAATCTCTAAGGAATAATAAGAAATTGATCAACCTATTATGAACTTGCGCTAAGTCCTAAATGTAAGCTCTGTAACTATAGGATCAGACTTAGTACGTAAAGTTTAGAGTGATCAGTTGAAAGATCCGATCAAACCTAAATTATAAAATAAATTTAGAAATATTAGTAAAAATGACCTCATAAGTTTAAATTTAAGAAAATAAGTGTAGACACCTTATTTTTGCCCTTCTATAGTCCTAATTTTTTATTTTTTACAAAAAGGGTCTTAATTCAAAAATAAAAATAATAAACAAAAAAATTAATAAAAGATGGTAAGAATAATGCTTTGTGAAAATAATTTACCTAAATTTTTTTTAGCCAAAGCTATGAATACTGTTTGTTACATATTAGAACATTTCTTTATAAAGCTTATTTTAAAGAAAACCCCATATGAACTTTGGAGAGGCAAAAGGTCTAGGTGTCGACAAACAAATCTAACTGCTATAAAACCAAAAATCGTAACCACAACTAGCAACCCCACTGTAGATTCACGCCTGTCATAATAATAGCAGTATAGTAGACAGCAGCGAATAGGACAACAGCAAAGCAAACAACAGCGAACAGGATAGCAGCACGGCAGATAGCAGCGAACAGGCCAACAACAAGGTAGATAGCAGTGAACAGGACAGCAGCAAGGCAGACAGCAGCCATACCTAGCATCGTCCCAATGCTACGAACAGCAACTCCAGTATACACTCTAATTGCAGCTAGCCCCATCTATCAACAGCAGCACACATCAAACACGTACGTTGCTCCCCATACTAACATAGTCTACGTACTGATCATCCGCAAATCGCTGCAACTACACGAACAGCCAATCACCAATAAAAACTGTACGATAGCGCTTTGTAGTAGCTACGTACATTGGAAACAGTAGCCCCACAATTAGGTTCGATTTCTATCCAAATTTTTTCTGATTTATTATATTATTATTTTGTTAGGACTTTAATGGTTTAATATGATATATATATATATATATATGTGTGTGTGTGTATATTAGTTTAAGGTATTTTTTTTTAGTATTAGTTTTCTTTGTAATATATATTAGGTAAATTATATTAATTTAAGTGAATATTTATTTAACAAGTGGACATAAACATTAGATTAGTTTTTTATTACATATATATGTTATTAAATTAATTATACTTTATTAGTTAACATAATATATGATATATGTATATGTTAGTTCAAGAGTTTTAGTATTAGTTCTTATACCAGTGTATCATATGGAATTAATTTATTTCAATAGATAGTCGTATACATTAGTTTATAGATTGTTAGGATTGGTCATATCTTAAAATTTGGTTTATCACGTAGAAAGTTATTTTTCTTTAAATAAAAATTAATAAAAGACCCTTTTTTAAAAAAAAAAATAGGATTATTAGAGTATTTTTATAAAAACAAAAACATTGCAGAGTTAGGACCGTTTAGATTTTTTCTAAACTAAATCAACTAAAACGTAAACTTGGTTGGTTTTTTAAAATTAAAATCAATTAACACACTAAGATTTTCTGAAAGAACTTCAATCGTCTGATCCCGGCTAGTGGGTATATATTACAATTAGAAGAATAATCCTAATTTCGGTAAATAGATAGTGGTACCCGTTAAGGGTTTAATAGGCTAGCTCCCGAACTTGGAACCCTCTAGTTCTTCATTTAAAATTGAAATCAAAGACCAATAGCCAAATCGTAATCAATCCACCTAATTGATTACGGTTTCTTTCTCTTTTCCCTACTTCAGTCGGGTGGCGACTCCAAAAATTATTTTTAATAAAAAAATCGAAATTTCTCAATTTCTTTAGTCGAGGATTAATATTAAATGGGTTAGGTTTTAGTATTAATCAGGAAATGGAGAAATTAATTTTTAAATAAAAGAAATTAAAAAATCAAGCTCAACAATAAGTAATAAAATTATAGAATATTATAATGTCAAATTTTAAGTATATTACCGATTATTTATCGAAAATCTATGAATTGAATTCTGATAACTAACGAATCGCTAAAGATAAATTGTATACATACTAAAAATCATAAAATGACCTAAATAATATTTAGAAGTATTTACTTATACTCCACATGTATTTATGCTTAGGTAAAAATACGCAAAATTATCTTAAATACTTGAAAAATACTATAAAATTGCTAAATAATTAAAGAAAATTATAAAAAAAATCATGGAAAAATAAGAAAAAAATCATAGAAGTTGAGATCAATCTAGATTTGGGTCGTAGCAAGTCAGGGATAAAGAAGAAAAAAATTAGCCAATTAAATTCAAACACTTAAAAAGGTAAAATAGAAGTAAATAAGGCAATTGTCTAGTCTAATTAATACAAAAAAAAAATTGCTTTAGAGCCCTATAAATAGCCCAAAAATCACAGAAGCTCATTTGGTTTATTTAGAGTTGTAAAAAATTGAGAGGGTAAAAAATTTAAGAGAAAATTTGGGTTTTCAAAAATCTGTGCAATTAAAGCAATTAGGCCAAACGCACACCTCATCACTGCTTTGAACCAAACCACCACCACACTCCAAACCCAAAGCCTAAACCGGCCAACACACCTTAAACCGACACTGGTGGCTAGAAACCTAAGAAACTGGTAAGTCCAATTTTCCAATTGATTTTACAAAAATCATTAAAAGTATTAATTATATCCATAAAATTATGAATTTTATTATTTTAATGTTTTATTGTATGTAGATTTAGGAAAAAATAATGATTATATTTAATTACATCTGTAAATATAGAGTGCTTAAGAAACCAAGCAAAATAGAACATGTTTCAATTTAGAAATAAATAGGCTTAGGAGTGTAGTTTGGAGTTCAATTTTTTTTTTTAGGCTACTTAAGTGATATATAATAGTGCTATGAAGCCAATTTTTTAATTAATTTTCGAAAATTTTAAGTAAATTTTAAGCCTTAAAATGATAGATAAAATAAGTAGTTTTGGACTAATTAAATAACTAATTACTAATTTAGAGGCTAATTAGATGTTTAGGAATATTAATCTCTGATGTGGCAGCATAATCATAGCACTTCGAGTATTAACTGCAATTGTCATGGGAATTATATAATAAATATAGGCTATTTGATAATACGTACAATTGGAATTATAATAATTATAAAATATTGAGTTAAATTGGATAATATAATGATAATATTAATACATATTAAATTTGGTATAAAACTTAATTTTAGATAATTATATAAAAAATATAAAATTTCCTCATATCAGGAATAAATTCGGTACACTAATCAGGATTAGAGTGTACCGAGTAGGTTATAATACTAATTTAAGACTAGATACTCGACCCTGATGTAATTAATTTCACATTAGGGTTCAAAACGTATTTTAAGAGTTACTTGTAGTTGGAACAGATTTAGAGCTTGAACCGGAATTGGATTCGGAAACTGAACCCCAAACTAACGTAGAATAAATCAGTAGTGAATAATAGGTATATAAGGAGAATTAATTTAAATCATAACCTAGAATATATATCATCAAAGAATAAATACTAAAAAGCGTATTTATATTATAAGATACATGGAAACGAGTCAACTTGTAACTTATTAAGTGAACAAACGAGGATTTTGGATAAGTTGGGCTTAATACTTCCCGTATTTTGGAGTACTTTTTTAGAGTACTTGAAGACTTAGTAATATGTATAATTGTGATTGTAAGTAGTTTTATGCATGTGCTTGCGTATCTAATTTCATTCTGAAATATATGTTGTGTTTGATGACTATTATGATTGGATTGGTATGGAAATCGTTTGATCACCTTGAATCAAACCTAATCTTAATTGATCCAAATGCTCTAATTTGACATGCATTGTAACCCTTTAGGAGATTAATAGGATTCTCAAACCAAACACCGACACCTTTGAAAATGATAGTGCTGGATAGCATAATAATCTTTTCTTCATCCTTAGCCAAACTAAGTGACAGGAGAGAAGGTCGTGATGAGAATGAAGGCACTAGTTCAAAGGATAGTCTTAAAGGGAGCAATATCTCCATTGCATAAACCTGAGTTTTGTTATGAGCTGTTGTATTAACGGAAACTCAACCCAGATTAGAGTAGATGAAATTACTCTAATTTCATAATGAATTGGACTACGTTGTATAATGACACTTTCACATTGTATAATGACACTTTCTTGTTGCATTTCATGTAAATAATTGCTTGATAACCCTAATTTTTCTTATATACATGCATAAGTCTTCAATTCAACTTACTGAGCTGTAATTGCCCATACCCATATAGATTATTTTGCAAGTTTTAACTTCTGACTAGTATGCCACGTTACAACTATCTTGAGGTTAATTCTCTTTTGAAGTAATGGGGAGTGAGAATCAAATGGCCATGCGATTAAGTCTTTTAATGTCTTAATAATATTTGTAACTATATGAACTAAGGTGTAAGATGTAAGTTAATGAATAATGAAGTTGTGTAAATTCCTAGGATTTTGAGACAACATGGATATAATTATATATATAAATTATAGTTCTAACTTTTATATAATTTTTTTATTAAATTTTAATTGAACTGTTTACTTCAAAGTAAGAAATCATGGATGCCTTGTGTAGATCATATCTATGATAACCACTATAAAGTTAGTTCCTATTATAAGTTGGTTTACACGATGAGACTATTGTAACTCTACGATTTCAGAGGGTAACACTTGCCTAGAGACTAGAGTTTATAAAAGATCACCCTAAAGACTTAATTATAGGTAAACCATCCAATATGGTGCAAACTAGAGCTTCCCTAAGAAATCTAAGTTATATAGTATTCCTATCTCAAGTGGAACCTAAAAACATTAATGAAGCTTTAAAACATGAATTTTGGATACAAGCTATATAAGAGGAGTTTAATCAATTCATAAGAAATAAGATATGGAATCTTGCACCTAAGCTTAGTGATAAACCTATTATTTGAACAAAATGGGTTTATAGAAATAAACTTAATGAAGCTTGTATATTAGCTAGGATTAAGGCATGACTAGTAGCCAAAAGTTATAATCAAGAAGAAGGGATAGATTTTAATCAAACTTTTACTTCGATTGCTAGTCTAAGAGCTATTTGAATATCCTTAGCATTTGCTACCTTTAAAGACTTCAAATTATTTCAAATAGATATTAAGATTGCTTTATATTAAAGAAAAAGTATATATAAAGTTATCATCAGGCTTTGAACATAATGTATTCCTTAATCATGTATTTAAATTGAACAAAGCATTCTATGGACTTAAACAAGCTCCTAGAGCTTAATATAAGAGGCTCAGTAGCTTGTTGATAAATAATAGTTTTTAAAGAGGAAAATTAGATAATACATTATTTATCAAGGATCATAAGTTAAATGCATTGATTGTTCAAATCTATATAGATGACATATGTGGAGCTACTAGTATGGATCTAATGGATGAGTTTGTAGAGTGCATGAAGAAAGATTTTGAAATGAGCATGTGGGGGAACTTAATTATTTTCTAGATCTCTAAGTCATATAAACTACAAATGGAACATTTATCAATCAAGCTAAGTATACTACTGAGCTCTTGAAGAGATTTAAAATGGATAATTGCATGACTAGGTCTACCAATGAGCACCACCTTAAAACTTAACAAAGATAAAAATGGAAAACCTATCTGTGAAAAGTTGTATAAGGGCATGTTAGGTAGTTTGTTATACCTAACTGCATATAGGCTTAATATTATGTTTGCCATATGTCTATGTGCACGATTTCAATCTTGCTTTAAAAAATTTTCCTTAAGTGTAGAAAAATGCATCTTTAGTACCTTACAAGCACCATTGAAGTTGATTTGTAATATCCTAAGTTCACTTCTTTTGATCTTGTTAGATACTCCAATGTCACTTTTCAGGAAATTCTTTAGTATCTTGGTATTCTAAGAAGCAAAACTCCATAACACCATCAACTGCCGATACTAAATATGTGGCCGTCGATAGTTATTGTGCTTAAATCTTGCAAATGAAACAAACGTTGCATGTTTATGGTCTTAAATACACTAATGTTCCAATTAGATGTGATAATACAAGTACTTTAATCCAACAAAAAATATAATCTAACACTTAAGGATTAAACATATAAAGATTAACATCACTTCATCCATGATCATGTTCAAAATAATGAAATACCCTTAGAATTTATATATACAAATAATCAAATAGTTGATATATTTACTAAACCCTTGAGTGATAATAGATTTTGGCACATAAAGAAGAAAATTGGAAATGATCTAGAATGTTAAGCACTTAAGAATCAAGAGAGTGATTTTTGTAAAAATTAACTCATCCAATGAACTAACCAGCTTATAACATGATACTTTTCATAAGAAATATGATCATATAGGTTTCATGCATAAATCTTGATATTTGACTTGCTTCAAGTGCATTTGAAGTTGATTATGATCATTTAGGTTCAAATGTGCACAATTTTGTCTTTCCTTGGTTTTTGTGCCTAAAACCTATTCCCACATGTTTTATTTTGTCCATATAGTGTGTTCATGTGATTCATTTGGTTCAATCATAAGCTTATGCAAATTTGTACTCTTTACATCTCAATTAGGATAAAGCATGCCTTTAGGAACTTTAAAGGTCAAATTAACTTGTTGTGTGTTTGATGACTTACTCTTGCTCTTTTCATGATCTATTGTAGATCTTATATTGCTTGATGAAGGATATTAAAATCAATTACTTTGACTTAGTGTTCTAATGTTTCAAAAAGGTTACAAATGGTCCCAATAGGAGTGTTCTCAAATTATCTAGGCTCATCACTTTGTTATTGGAGAGAAAAGGAGTTGAGTTTCCCTCAGCCCTTAAAGTTCTCAAATTTCCTAACCACAAAATGTCCAAGATTTCCCAATTCGGATGGAAAAGGACAAGTTGTTGATCGAGAAAGAAGGATGGGGATCTCTTTCCAATACATGGTGGTGGTGAGATTAGGGATGAAGCCTTGTTTCTAAATATGGATCCCATTAAGGGGGAAGGTAAGCCTAGTTACGCACCAACATGAGGTCATAGAGCCGCACCCTCTTTAGACTATCATATGCTTTCCTTTGACCCCTCTTGAGACATAGCATCCATTTTACCAATATACCAAGGGTAACTTCAAACAACTCTAAAATGAAGTTCATCATCTTCGAAATGAAGTTCAAGGTGTCTCAAATATTAACTGGCATATCCGTTCAGGCTTTAATGATTTGTATGGGGATAAATGCAATCAAAGTGTCCATACTTTTAAGTTTTGACAATTTAGTATCTAAACTTTTCTTTTTTGCGATTTAATACTTCTTTTAGTTTTGTTTTAATTTAATATCTCCTTTAACAGGAAAGTTAATGGTCATTGCAATTTTTTATATTTTAGTGTTTATACTTTAATTATAATTGCCTTTTGGTATTCATCCTTTGAATTTAATGTATTTTAGTGTTTATTCACTTTTTAATTTATTTAAATCATATTTTTATTTTTCTTAATTAATATGTCATTTTCAAAATAAAAACAATTATTTTAAATCTAATAATTTCAACCATGTATGATTTTTGCATGTGATGTTTAATTTTAGAAAATTTTATAATGTTAAAGTCTTAAAATCTACTTCTATTTTAAAATAGGATCTATTATGCATTAAGTGTACAGTAAAATTTTGAAATGATCATAACTTGTAAATCAAGTATCATTTGACTTTATAACATGAGTGTTTTTACTGTCAAATAATATACTTCTATATAATAATATTTTGTTATATATTTGGTAATATCCTAATACTGATTTTTATAACTTTACAATCTCATAATTTATAAATCAAGCATTGTACAATTGTAATTATATAGTACTTGGAAAGCTTAAAAATGTAATACCTAAAAATTATTATTTTTAACTTAAAATTATAAGTGTACTTGTCTAAATCTTTACATTTTCCATATATTACAATTAACCTTATTTTTATGAATATGTTTATTTTTATTTTAAATGATTTTTATATGTTGTGGACATGTTTTTATTATATAATATTACAAAAAATATTGTGATAATATATTATTTGTAAATTTCAAAGAAAAGTAGATTTTAAGACTTTAACATTATAAAATTTTCTAAAATTAAACATCATACATAAAACTCATGTAAAATTAAAATTATTAGATATGAATAAATTTTTTTTAATTTTGAAAATGATATATCAATTGAGGAAAATCAAATTTTGATTTTAAATAAATGACCAAGTGAACAAACACTAAAATGCATTAAATTTAAAGTACAAATACCAAAATGCAATCATTATTAAAGTATAAATACTTATCAAAGACACTAAATTGAAACCAAACTAAAAAAGAAAAAAGAAAAAAAGACATGCTAAATTGAAAGAAAAAAATAAAAGTGCAGACACTAAATTGTTAAAAATTAAAAGTATAGGCACTTTGGTTGCATTTACCTTGATTTGTATGCCCACTTCTAACTCCATTACCATTGTTTGACTTCCTCTTCTTCTAATGACAAATCTTAAGATACATTCCTAGTTTCTTGTTCCTTTTTCCTTTGTTGTCATTGGTCTTGATAGCCTTATTTTGTTATCTATTTGTGGACTTGGCCTTTAGCCTCTCTTTATGGTTATTTTAGGTCTTTATGCTCAATCTTCATGTTTGTGAACGGGGTAATGCATTGTATGAACTTTCCTTTGCTTGGTTTTTATGTTTAACGATAAATGGCTTGTGTTTAGAGAATTGAGAATTTAGGATTGGTGTATGCCAATGAGCTTGGTAGTTATGGTTTGAAGTCCTGTACTTGAGGGATTCTTTTATTTTTTTTTTTATAAGAAGCATATCCTAAGGCTTAAGCTAAAATTATGCCAACTTGTCAACTTGCATGTCTCTTCCCTTCACCACTTGTAATATCATCTTTTTGATGAGGCCAAAGGTGGGAGAAAGACTTTAAGTCATGTAGAGTCATTTGATGTTGGCATTCAATCAAGTTCAATATAAGAATTGAAATCATGAATATGTTGAATATATGTTGTCTTCTCTCTTAAACCAATATTAAAAAATCCAAGCATTCAATCTTGTTCTTAGAAGTTTAAACTTGCAAATCCTTTTCTTATATGAATGCTTAATTGAGGAGGAGTATTAGATTAAGGGGGAGTATATTAAAAGTGTAATTTTTGTCCTCATCAAAAAAAGAGAGATTGTTAAACATTTTAGTTTATATGATTTTGATGAGACAAAACTGAATTACTATTAAAATCATTAATAAATTGAATGGCCTAAATATCAAACTTAAACGATTACATATTAGATGCTTTGAAGACAAAATTCTTAGGTATTTACTTGTTATGTGTTAGGACTGGTTTGGTTCCTTGCTGTTTTGTGTTGCAAGAAGCAAAAGAAGAAAATCTACAAATACAAGGCATACTGATTGATCAGTATGCATGACAACAACCAATTGGTAGCCCCTTTTTCATCCCTACAACATTCTGTGTTCAAGAAAAGTATGATGCTTAAGCTAGCGAGTGATCACTAAAGAGAGACTATTGAGATGTTAATACTACCGATCAATCGATAGCTTAAACTCAAAACTCAAACATTCTATGGTTATCTTGAAGATTGGTGACACATCTAAGTAATTGATTGATAGAAGGTGAAGGCTAGGTAATTTGTACTACCAATGGATCAATAGCCTATGCAACGATCTATTGGTAGGACTCTAAGACTAGCTGTTGGCTGCATTTAATGCAGCAATGGGAAGATATTTGCCAAGCCTATTAATGCTCCAACTACCTATCAAAGACAACAACAATTCTGATATTCAACTGCAAATTCCAAATATTTTATTACATTCTTATGCTTTTTTAATTGTGCTTTGTCTTGTTATCTATTTGAGAGAGAAAATTAATAGTGTAATAAAAGATTTCTCTACTTACAAAATAATTATACAAAAGCATTATAGTAGAAAGATTGAGATTTTACTTAAAGTGTATTTGAGTGATCATTGTGTGTTTGAAAAGTAGTGTAAGCTCTTGATTGAGCATTGTGTTATTGAGATCAATAAAATAATGTAAAGTTTTTGGTTGGAGGTGACTAGTGTCCATAGATGGTAAGGGGCGGTTTGAACTTTACGTTATATCATGACTTAATCCTCTCTTACCCGATTTTTTTTTTTATTTCCAATATTTATTATCATTGTTCTATAATATATTTTGCATAGAATTGTTATATTTATCATGAAAGTTAAAAGAAAATCAAAATTTATCATTAATACTCAAGTCACCCCTTTTGAATATTAGCTTACTGTCTTTCAAAATTCGAAAAATAATAATTGCTCCTTTTAAACTACAAACAATTTTCCAAATTTTAATAATCCTTTTTATGTTAGTTGATTACCACGGTGAATCTCAATTACACATTACCTACTACTATAAACCATAAAGAATCACTACAAGATAACAAATATTTGAAAGAAGAAGGGGAAAAAAGAAATTGTCTATTGTTCTTTTAAAACAAAATAATAAATTTTGCCGGTTCATTTCACATCTTGTTCCCAAATAGTCACTAATGCTCTAACGTCCTGTATATTATTCGTAAATGTAATTTTCTTTTTCTATACAATCTTTGCCAATCGAAATGTACAGAAGAAAGATAAAGGCCAACCTTTCAAAATTTGTTATTACATACATAGAGATAGTATATCTAAATGGAAGGAGCAGATTTCTTATAACTATAAACATTTGATTTATAATGATAGCATAAGATAGCATCAACGGATGTAAGGAAAGACAATTCAATTCATCTCAACCTAAAGATTGCAGCTTGTATTGTAATAATCCAGGAAAGACTCCGCATAAGAGGACAAAAAATGGGCAAATTGTAAATACATTTCCTTGTATTTACTTTATATACCCTAATCTCTAATTATGGTAATCACGCATTTACATTCCTAAATCATTAAAAATGGTGCATTTTTTCAAATGCTAATTTTGGGAGTTTAAATGCATCCTTTTAGAAAAACATTTGGGGGTTTAAATGTGCTATTTCAAAATGAGGGGGCTAAGTGCAAATAAAACGAACATAAAGGGGTGTATTTGCACTTTAAATTTTATCTAACATTAGGAAGGAATTTGACAACTAAAATTAAAAGTTTTAGTAAATAAATAAATAACTTATTTAAAGAAAGGAAGCAGTACCTAAGTTTACTTTGAGATAATTAATTTAATCAATTAAAAGCTAGAAATAAATGTTACATGAAAGTTTCATGTATTTATGATATGAATATTACTTTATGGATTGAATGGAAAATTGCAAATCCTATTGTTGGTGTTTAAATGCACCTTATTTAAAGATTTAGGATTATTTTTACATGATTTTAAATATAAGAAGGTTAAGTGCATATAAGGTAGAAATAAAATGACATGTTTATAATTTAGGAAAAAATTACAATTTTAGTTCTTAATATTTATCCACTTTTTTATTTAAGTCTAACTTTTTTTTTCCTTCATATATTTGAGTTCTTAATGTCTTCAAAACTTTACAATAATAAAAATTTCTTCAAATTTATTAAGTTTTTTTGTCCATCCATGATATATATTGCGAGCCCTATAATTACGAGTAATCATCTCGAGTTAATAATTTAGGTCGTACGTGAAAGTGGGTCAATTAGGATAATGTTTCTCGAATAAGTCTTAGGAGTTAGTCGAGGATAACTCTTGGATCCGAATTGTAGTAATATAATAAAATAATATTATAGCTAAAAATAGTTAATTTCACTAAATTATATTATATAGTAATTTATTTGCCGTAAATGCATAAACTAAATAACGAAAAATAACCAACTTTTAGAGATAAATTATTGGCACTAAAAATACATAAAAGAATATATAAAATACATGTATATAATTATTGTATATAGATATACACTCAAAATTTCCTAGATACCTATAAATCTGCATAATTACCTAAGAGTTAATGAGAAAAAAAAAACATAAAAGATGATAAAAAAAAATTAGGCGTGGATACATCAATGATAGGTGTAGATTCAAGAATTTAACATCAAGACACCTAGCAAATGGGAGATTAGGAGTATTTAAGCCTGAAATCAAGTGAGAGAAATCATTCTATACTCTACAAACTTTGGAATCATCAGCAATTTCTCTCCAAAACATCAAAGAGTTCTTAACAAAGCTAGGAAAAATTTAGAAAAGGGAAAAACATGGAAGGAAAATTCTAAGAAAAATTAAGAACCGATACTATGCGAAACAAGCCAATTCAAGGAACACGAGCCGAAGTGAGTTCTAGAAGCGAACCACCACCACTAGGTGACAGAGGTGGCTAGACGGTGGTTTTTTGATGAGCTTTGCTTTTCGTACAATTTTCTTATATTTCCTAAAAATATTAAATCAGGTCCGAAAATTTTGAAAAAAAAATTGTTTTGGAATATTTTTATACCTATTATTTGGGGAAAATAACATATCACAAAAATTTTGAATGGATATATGACTTTTTTAACAAATCACATGAAACCGAATGATTTTCGAAATTGTTTTAAATAACTCTATTATTGTTGTTTTGAAACCAAATTTTTTTCCACAATTTCCTTCTACTGCATGTATGAATTCTATAAAAAGATTTTGACCAAAAATATTTTTCATAATTTTAGTAATTTTTTAGCCTCTAAATTTGGTGGAAAAGCGCTATTTTGGGGAGACTATATGCAATTAGCTTTGGGGAAATTAAGTTGCACCAATTCTAGAGTTCATAAAAGTTATGTTTTACTATAGGATATGATCTAGAGTTAAGGGGATTGAAGTAATGTTCAACCACACACACACTACTAGTTGTAGGCTTCAATTAGTAAATTTAGAAAAAAAGAGGGTTTAGAAGTTTTGGTAATATGATGTTAATGAGTATGATAAACTTGTTGAATGATCGTGTACTAACATGTGTGTAATTAGAAACATGATGATGGAATGAGTCGCTTAAAATAAACTTATAATTAGATCTGTTCATAGGGTTCTTCAAATGATTGATTTAGTAAAAGAGTAACTTAAAATTTCAATACAGGTGCTTAACTAAAAGGTTACTAGTGTAAGAATCTTGAATATAATAATTTTAAGGTCTTGGTTAGGAGAACATTTAGTGAAAGAAGCATGGTTGTGATAACTTCAGATATACGTTCAAAAGGTTAGTTAATGAAATGACTTTAATTGTAAATATATTGAAGCTACGTTTAAGGAGTTTTTTGATAAAAGAATGGTGATTGTATTAAGTTTAAAGATTTCACTATAGGGTTGGTTGATTTAGAAGGCTTTGATGAAATCACCTTGAAGACATCTTCAAAAGGTAGGTCGATGAAGAGAAGAATTTGATTCTTTGATTCAAAGGCTAGATTAGAAAATTATACAGTAAAAGGAGTTTAACTATACCCCATCAAAGACTTGTTTAAGAAATATTTGGTGAGGGAAATGCAATTAAAATGGCTGCGAAGACTTCATCTAAGGATTGAATGACATAAAATGCTTAAAGAAAATGATTTCAGAAGATTGTTCAGATAGTTGTTTAGAGCAAGCAATATAACCAAAATAACATTAGGGACTTAGATGGAGGGGTACTAGTCTAAAGACACTCATTTAGAGACTTGATTAGGGGTTTTGAGACCAAACTAGGTACTATGTAAACTTTCATAACTTTGTTTAGGGACTTTATTAACAAGTTGGAACTCTACATGACTTGCTAAAGATAAATTATAACCACACTTAAACTATTTAATAGATTGATTTACCTTATATTTAGTAAAACTAAGGTCATTATATTGAATATTTAGGAGAAAATTGAAGTGGACAAGACCTATATACAAGATTATCGAGCATTACTTATCCAAGTAAGTAGAATCAGTACTTTACCATACTTTAAAATATTATTTAAGGATACTTAGAGTCCTTAGTATATATCTTAGCTGTAATCATAAGTTAGTTGCCTATGCATATGCAACGTATGTGCCTGAATAATGTTTTGCTATTTGGAGTGTTGAATTTTATGTATTGATTGCTTTATGATGTTGTTTGATTGAACTATTTGAAGTTACTTGATCACCCTAAAAGTAATTTAACTAAAATTTGGCTTAACTTCTATCTAGACATGCATCACAACTCACTAGGAAAACTATCAGGATTCTCAGGCCAAATACAAACTCTTTAATGAGGATAGCTAAAATGGTTATCTCTCTACCCTTAGTCAAACTAAGTGAAAGGAGAAGATGTCGCGATAAGGTTAGGGACCATGGTTCAAAGTAAAGTCTCGGGCGAAGTGTGTTTCTCCACCGTACCCCGGTTTGGTTCCGATCTACAAAGTGTGAAACATCAAACTCCTTAACCCAGATTAAAGTAGGCGCAATTTCTTTGATCTCATGATAAACCAATCAACGTCGTGCGATAACACTTGCTTATAAATCCATAGCATCTAACTAAACTTGTATGAAAACCTTAGTTACTTTGCGTTAGATATGTGCATTTAGTTTCTTTATAGCTGTTTTGTAGGTTGTCTAATAGATATATAAATACTACTCTAAGTTCCAGAAGAGTAGAGTATGGGGTTAAGGAGTGAGATTCAAGACCTATTAGCCGGATTTTTATTTCGTCTATGGACTTTACTAATCTTTAGAAAAACTAATAAGGTCCCTTCAAGTAACCCTCTAGTTTTCAGCTATTGTTACCCATATTGTACTTTGTAAACTTGTGAACCTTTATAAATTCTTACTATATAGTTTTTTTAAAGTTATTTATAAAATTTAATTTCTTCTCAAGTTTATAATATCACAAAATCTTTTTTAAGAGGTATTTTAGAATGTTACACCACAAGTTAATATGAAACAGGTACTAAATTAGATTACTCAAAGATGTAGAGTGGTAAATATCTAATGTAAGCTATATTTATGTTAGCAGTTAAAGTTGCTAACTTCTAACTTAGATTAGTTTACACATCAGAGTTATTATAACTCTGTAGCTTGAGCATGACATATATCAACTTCAAAATGGTTTAGAATAATTAATTTTTAAAAAGGTTATAAAATTATATATATTCATATACCTACTATAACAAAAAATAAATAAAAATAATGATATAATATAAATAAAAATATTAAAAAAAATTAATTGAAAGTAGGAAAAGGGGCTAGAAAAAAATTAAGCATACCTCAATTATTTTAGTGAACTAATCTAAGACCAATCAAAAGCTAACATATATTCAAGATGGATAAAAAGTTTAATGTATTTGATAGAAGTTCTATTTTTATAAGGTTTTGAAAATAATGAGAACTTAAATAGAAGAAAAAGAAATGTTTAAGACTCAAATAAAAAAAAAAGGAAAATATTAAGGACTAAAAGTATACCTTTTCCTATAATTTATCTTAGAAAAATTTCTCACTCATTCGATGACCAGTTGTATGAGAAATTAAAGTAAAATGAGTCAAGAACATGGGGAAGTCAATATTGCAATATATTCATATACTTATACAATTGCCCATGTAAAAGCAAAAGAGCTTTTCTCCCTATCATGTTCCAATAATTAAGATGAAGTTAGTCAAAACAACAAATTATTTAGGGTATAAAAATTACTATCCTCATCAAATATTTATATAGATTTAATACTTATGGTATGAGATTTAATATCATACATATAAATCTTTATGATTCAATCCATAAATCTTTTAGATAATAAATTATGATTTAATCCACAAATATATACAAACAAAAGGAATTGTATAAGGAGTTTGTAAACTTAGCCACCTCTTGAGCATTAGGAAATTCAGGAGCAAATATAGAGTATTTTTTTTTTTGATAAATAAACGATTCATTACTTAAACCAAAACACAACCACAAAGTTCCATTAAACCCATCAAATCAACACAAACAGAAAAGAGCAAGCTAGCCCAATTCTAACGTAACACTAGCATAAGTCTGAAAATAACAACCATCAACATCTAAAAAACTAAATAAGAAACTAGGGACAGAATCCTCATAAGCTAGAGTTGAAGGAACCTTCAATCCTTCTTTTGCTAACACATCAACCACTTGTTTTTGGTCACAACTAACCATACACAAATCTACAACCTTAAAATGAGAAATAAAGTTTATGCATCCTCTAAGAGTTGGGTGACACACTTAACCATTAACCTCTGGGTTCTTAATCTAATCTAAGGCCATTATTGAGTCAAATTCGACAACAATATTCCTTTAATCCTTCTGCTTCACCCATTATAATCCTTCCCAAATTATCTGATGTTTAGCCACTTGTTTTTTGTCACAACTAACTATGCACAAATCTACAACCTCAAAATGAGAAATAGAGTTTATGCATCCTGCAAGAGTTGGGTAACATACTTGACCATTAACCTCTAGGTTCTTAATCCAGACTAAGGCCATTACTAAGTCATATTCAACAACAATATTCCTCTAACCCTTTTGCTTTACCCATTCTAATCCTTCCTAAATTTCCCAAACTTCAGCTTCTAGAGGTGAGCTATTAGTGATTCTTCTCATCTTATTGCCCAACACCCTCCCATTGTGGTCCCTAGCTATCACTCTAATACCTCTTAACTTACTTGTTTCTTCCACCGCAATTTACTTGTACTATCCCTAAAGCTAGTTTATTCCACTTCACTTCTCCACGTGGTTTTTCCACCATTTTATGTGCTTTATTAACCACCCACCATTCATTAGACTTAGCTTGGACCTTTTTTACTCTAATGTTCTTTGAGGTTGTAGGAGGGGGAGTTAAGGGTGGGGCTCCATTGAAGACCATGCAATTTCTCTCCCTCTAAATGCCCTTAAGCATGAAAAGAATCTAGGATTGTCTCAAGGTAGAGGGATCATTCCAATTCTTCCTTCTCCATTTAACTTCCTTTTTTAACCACTCCTTAGCTTCTTTAGCACTTTTGATGTTTATAAAATTATCAATCCTCAATCTTTGTTAACCTTCCATGCTAACCTCACATTTAAAGAACAAATGTAAGATGCTTTCATTTTCAATGCTACATATAGGACAAATAGGATCTGTCGCTATCCCTCTCATGCAAAGATTTTCCCTTGTAGGCAAGCCATTCATGAGGATCCTCTACAGTAGCATTTGAATTCTTGGATATGCAAGGGTTTTCCAAATCTACTCCTAGGACTATGTGCATGGGTCTTCTTCCTTCCCTTGACATAAATGATCATAATCAAAGCGACAAGAAAGATGGCTGCTTACTCCATCAGGCCATTATGTAATATCTTCGTCTTGACTATCCTTAATTACAGTGCTATTCCTTTAGCATCAACAAATGTCCTAGTCTAGAGGATGTCCTACAACCTCTTCTTTACAACTATCCACACCATCCTAAGCTTGCTTCTCCAATAGAAGATGATCAAATTTGCTAAGAGGGCCATACAACCACAACATCACCCTTCCAAAGTTCAACCATCCACTAAACCAAAATTTAGTAGAATTTCCATTTCAAATTTGACTTCATGAATTTTGTTCCACTTAGATCATCACTTTCCTCAAAGCTTTATAGAACCCTGATCCTTTTTTAACTCATCTTTGCCCCTCGCTTAAACGATGTTTTCCTTTAATGACATCAACCCATAGTGTCTTCCTCTTTTTGACCTTCCAAGCCAAGTTACAAAAATTTGATCGGTTCCTCTTCCAAACATCTAACAACCTAAGACATCCCTTTGCTTTAGATCTCTTTAACTTATCCTAGCTAATCTAGTACAGTTTTCTATGTTCATCAATCGATCCATAAATAAATTCCCTATGCACCTTCTCAATATGAGTAGCAACAGATTTCTAAATCAAAATAGCTTGAGAGTAAAAATTTGAAATGCTTTCTAAAACTAACGTAGTCAATAGTTTCCTTCTAGCTATGCACAATATCCTTGCTTTCCAACCTACTAGTTTCCTACAAGTTTTTTCTGAGACAAACTCCAGGGTTATCTCATTCAACTGGCCACCTATCTTAACTAATAAGCCTAAGTACTTCCCTAAGCCAGTGTTCATTCAAATTCCAAAAGTATTGCATATGCTTTCTTTGTGATCTCAACTTGTGTTTTTGGTAAAAATAATACATGATTTCTCAAAGTTAACTTTTTTTCCCGATGTTGATTCAAAGCTTTAAATTACATTCATCATACAATGCGCATTTTCATCCATTGCCTCTCCTATCAACACAATGTCATAAGTGAAGAAAAAATGGGAAAGCCACACTTAGGACCCCTTAATTTTCAATGGACTCCACTCTTTAGATTCTACTAGCTAGTGAATTATGTGGTTGAACATTTCCATCACAATGATGAATAGATAAGGTGAGAGGGGGTCACCTTATCTATGTCCTCTAAAACTCTCAAACTCCTTCAACATAGATCCGTTAAAAAATAATCTGAATGGAACTGGAGTTTGAACAAGATAAGATAAGCTTTAACCATACATCCGAGAAGGTTAAACTCTGATGCAAAGCTGCATAAAATCCCATTTGACCCTATCATAGGCCTTCTCAAGATCTAACTTCACAAGCATTAAGTTTTATTTTTTCCCTTTTTTGTTGTCTAACGAATGAAGGACTTGTTGGAAAATAATTAAATTATCTTTTTTGACTTTGTCTGAGATAAAGCTCGCTTGTTCCAACTAATTAGTTGATCCAACACTTCTCTTAGTTAGTTGACTAATAGTTTACTAACTTCCTTATACATTGTAGTACATAAGCTAATGGGCTTAAAATCTTTTAGCCTATTAGCCCCAACCACTTTAGGAATAAGAACAATCAAGGTTTTGTTCAACTCTGAGATTATATGTTGCGACTCTAAAATTAGCTTCATTGTATTGCATACTGTTTCTCCCACCTCCAACCAACATTTCTTAAAGAATTCCGCACTCAATCTGTAGATGCTTAACGATTTGTTGTTACCTATGCACCAAAGTACCCTTTTAATTTCTTCATTCGAACATCTTTTCCCCTCCTCTACCTTCCCCTCTACAAATAATACCCTCTACCCGCTACTCCAATCCAAAAGAACTCTCTTGACTCGATATTTCCCCATCGAGAACAATTCATGAAAATGTTGATTGACCAACTATTATATCTTTGTTACATTCTCCATCTAGTTTCCCACACTATCAAAAAGCCCACAATACGAACTTTTCATCTTCTATAAAGAGTATTGACCTAAAAGAAGTATTCCCCTCCCTTTCCACAATCTACTTCATCCTAGCCTTAGCCACCCAAAGTTTTTCCTCATATCAAAGAACTACTTGAAGCTCATGTTGCAAAAACTACTCTTGATCGATAAGCCACTACGATGGGTTATGCCATAATTTCTTCTCAACCCCTTAAGTTTTTCTATACCTCCTTCTTTCTCACATGAATTATCCCAAAAGTTTCCACATTCTACTTTCTCAGATATGTAATGGAGTCCAAACCGAAGAGGGTCCCAATGAGTCTGAATAAAACCCTCAAAGTCTATATGTTTCAACCACATAGGTTAGAAATGAAAGGGCCTATTGTTTTTTTTACACACTTCTAATCATAAGTAAAGCATCTAAGAGAATAGTAAGGTGGTTTAACTAATTCAAGACTAAATGGAAAATCTTAACTTCTGGGTACTTTAACCCCTACAGCCCATTAGCCTAAGCCCTATATAATCTTGTTTAGATCAATTCAAACAACTGGCAAGACCATTTTTACCAGGTAAATTTGGGTCCTACAAACCCCAAGTCAATTATCCCACACTTTTCCCTCTACATTTCTCCTCATTACAAAGAAACTCGTTAAAGTCACCAATCATTGCCTAAGCTTCACTAACAAAATCAGATAAAGCCTCCAATTCTTCCTACAATTAACACCTTTAATCTTTCCTCAAATCTAGGCAAGCATAAACAACTAAAAGATACTAAGAAAAGTTAGAAACACGTACTTAAATTTCAAGAGTAATATGTTGGCTAGAAGAGACTCTCTCAACCATCACAACATCCTCCTCGTTCCACAGCATGGTGATATCGCTCTTAAAGTCATTCGCTTTGATAGGGATCAAAGACTAATTACTCACTCCCGAGTCTAAGGGCTTTCTCAGATGGTTTACCTAATGTCCAAACTAAGTTAAGCACCGAGAAGTAGTATTTACTCTGATTCAATTTGTTAAGCTACTTTGCTCTTCACACCATCTAAGAAGCTGTCGAGGTGATCAACCGACATGTGGAGCTAACCCCTCTGCAACACCCCAATCCAAGCACCAAATCAAGAAAACAGTCATCTCCATAATGCCAAGGTCGAGCTAATAATTGTCAAGAGCCGACCATCCGAGGCCAACCCCTATGTAAGTCGTATGCAAGCTAACCCTTATCTAACCCCAACAATTAGAGTGTTGAACTGCCAGCACTGACCAAACCTGATCAAAGGCCCACCTATGCTCAGCTCATAGCATTATTAGGACCGCAAACTAAGTAAAACGTGTACTCGCTGTCCTTTTTGACATCAAACACGCATATGCTATCCTTTTTGACATCCATACTATCCTTTCTGACATCCATACTATCCTTTCTGATAGAGTATGTTCTTTTTTCACAAATTCATGCTTCTCCTATAAATTATTCTCTTTTTTTTTAGTAAGTAAGGATCTATTTTTGTAATTTAAGACTTACCCTAATTGGATACTATAAATACTTGCATATTGTAATAGCCACAAAACAAATCATATAGAGAATAAATTAAACTTTTACGTCCTCTTGAGCTAAGTGTTCTTCTGCTTACTCTTGAGCTACTCTTATCTAACCCATTAAGCATAGACTAGTAGTGAGTGATCTCCAACCATACATGTACGTCATATCAAGTATGGCTCAAGCTTATATGAGGCGTTGATGCATCATATCCATCATCAATGCATAGGAATCCCTGCTCATCCTGGCCTATCATTCACTTTTTGAGCCATCTCATAGCTTGAACCTACCCTTTTGATTATGCATGATATTAGGTCCGTGTGGTCATCCACGAAATCCGTATCATCCTGATATCAAAGCTTAGTTACGTTCAAAGCTAGATTCTACTACCGTGTTCTTTGAATGGTTTATTACTGCTCTCATGAGATAACAATTCTATTGTTAACCTTGAAGTTTAGTAGTTGAGAAGTGTTCTATGATTTGTTTTCCCTTGTTTCCGATACGCAAAACATAGTGTAGTTGACTGTTTGTTTATTGCGTAATTATCGTGGTGATTAAAGTATTAATTATTGATCTCCAAGTGGTATTATTAGATGTTAATTTTTTTTGGCAAAAAACCATCAATGTCAAACTCAAATGTTCAAGGAACTTTGGGAAACTATGGAAATGATACTCGACATAGCCAAGGGAAAGAATGAAGCTTCATACCTCATTTAGTAGGTGACTACTTAACTAAGCTTATCGACTTAGTAACTAATTTGGTAACTATTATCCAAGAAGACAGGTAACAAACTAGGAATAGCCCTACTAGAGAACATGAGCAGCAAGGGCGAAGCAATGGTCAGTTTGGCCGAGTTAACACCCCAACTTGACTACCTTAAGTTAAAGGAATTGGTAGGGATGCAAGATAAAGTTTAATGCTTGAAGAGATTGAGGAAGAACCACAAGGAGATGACGAAGCAGAAGAGTACTATAAGCCTGAAGAAAGAAATGCACAAGCCTTTAGAGTTAAAGGATTAAGGATGTATATCCCGAGTTTTTCTAGAAGTGGTGATGCTAAGGACTATCTAGATTAGGTATATGGGATTGAAAAGTAGTTTGAATGCCACATTGTACTCAATAATGCAAAGGTTAGACTTGTTGTATTGGAGTTCACTGATTATGCTGTCTTATGATGGAAGAACTTGCAAGCTACCCAAAGAAGGGAAGGAGAACGAAAGATTAGAAGTTGGGATGAAATGAAGAGGGTTATGTAGAGAAGGTTTATGCTAAGCTATTATTTGTAGGATGCCTTCAAAAAACTACAAAAGCTCAAACAAGGAGGGTTAAGTGTAGACACTTATGTTAAGGAATTCTAAATGTTAATGACTTAATGTGAAGTCGTAAAGCCAAAGGACCAAACTGTATCTCGATTCATCGGTAGATTGAAGTATGAGATTAGGGATGTCCTAAAAACCCTGGATATTGGAACATTTGATGGCGCAATCCAAGCCACCTAAAGGATAGAAAGGCACTGAATAAAAAGGTTTTGACTGCTAGTCAATTGACCATGTAGTAGCCAAACTGTTCCAAGTAGACCAGTAGGAATGGAACTAAGTAAGGTTATTGAGACTCGACCTGTTTTGACTACCCGAGTTGAGGAAAAGGAACCCTTAAGGAAGTTCAAGAAGGGCTAGAGTTCAGGGAGGAAGATGAGTGAGATCAAGTGTTTCAAATGCCAAGGATTTGGACACATGGTCATTCAGTATCTAAACAGGCAAACAATGGTGATTTGAGGCGAGGTATCGATTGTTGAAGTCGACAGTAGTAATGAAGAAGTAGAGGAGTTGAAAGAAGATAGACAAACCAAACTATTCAAGGAGGAAGTTATCTACAGTGAAGAAGGCAACTCTATGCTAAACACTCTAGTGCTGAGAAGGATAATGAGTGTCAATCCCGTACTCAAAGCCGAACAAAAGAAAAATGTCTTCCATATTGGATGTAAGGTGAATGAATCACTGTACGTACTGATTGTTGATAGTGGAAGTTGCATAAATGTAGCCTCTACATTTATGGTCCATAGTGATAAGGGATCCCTACAAGTGAACAAGCAAGTGTCTATGTCGATCTACATTAGTAAGTATCAAGATGAATTATTATGTGATGTACCGCCCATGAGTGCATCCTACATTTTACTTGGATGACCATGGATGTTTAATCGAGCGATTATATATGATGGAAGGAGAAATACATGTTTTGTGGAGCATAAAGGCAAGAGGATGAAATTGAGTCTTATGACTACCGAGCAAGTAAAGGTCATGCAATCTTAGCTTAGCCGAACCCTGAAGAAAGAGACTTTAGTAATGACCTAAGCCGAAAAATTCTAGAGATGAGACCCAAGGAGGACAAGTTACCTACTAAGGTGAAAACCTTATTAGAGGAATTTGCTAACTTGTTTCTAGAGGAACTGCTGAAAGGTCTACCCCCAATCCAAGGCATCAAGCATATGATCGACCTACAGCTGGGAGCCATACTGCCGAATAAGCTTGTCCATAAGTTGAATCCTTAACAAGTTATAGAGCTATAAAAGCAAGTAGATGAGCTAATGAAGAAGGGATATGTGTACAAGTCCCTTAGCCCTTGTACCATCAAGTTCATGTATCACATACCTAAGCTTAATGATATGTTAGATGAATTTAATGGAGCAAGAGTATTCTCCAAGATCGACCTTAAATCTGGATATCATCAATTCGAATGTACAAGAGTAATGAGTAGAAGATCGCATTCAAGACACGACATGGTCTATATCAATGGCTTGTAATGTCATTTGGACTGTCTAATGCACTGAGCACGTTTATGCGCTTAATGAATCATGTGCTCCAAGAATTAATAGGAAGGTTTGTCATAGTTCAGTTTGATGATATTCTAATGTACAACCTCAACCTAAAGATACATTAGGAGCATCTCGAAAGAGTCTTTGTAAAACTCCAAGCTAAACATCTCTACGTTAATTTGAAGAAGTGCAACTTTTGCTTATCCAAGATGATCTTCTTAGGGTTTGTTGTAAGTAGAGGTAGCATCTGAGACGATGATGAGGAAATAAGAGCAATCATAGAATGGCCCAAGCCAACCTGTCCTACAGATGTGAGAAGTTTCCACGACTTAACATCATTCTATCGTAGATTTATAAAGAGTTTCCAGTATGATTGTGGCCCCATTTATCGAATTGTCAAAGAAGAGAGTTAAATTCAGATGGGGATAGAAAGAGAAGTGGACCTTTAAGAAGGTGAAAGAGAGGCTAACTACAACTCCCATCTTAACTCTACCGAACTTTGACAAAGTGATCAAAGTAAAGTATGATGCATCCAGATTAGGCATAGATGTTGTACTAATGTAAGAAGGCTAACCTATTGCTTACTTCAGCGAGAAACTTCGAGGAGCTATAATCAACTATTTTGTCTATGACAAGGAGTTCTACTCTTTAATTTGAGTCTTAACGGTATGGCAATACTATCTACTGCCTAAGGAATTTGTGATCTATACCAATCATAAATTATTGAGATATTTAAATAGCTATACTAAGTTGTCCCAGAAGCAAGCCAAATGGGTCAAGTCCATGGAGGGTTTTTCTTATGTCGTAAAATACAAGAATAGAAAGAATAATGTAGTAGCTAATGCCTTATCGAGACAACATACCCTCTTGATCTAGCTATAAACAAGGCTACTTGGTTTTTCAACCATAAAGAATTTGTATACTGAGGATCTACACTTTGATCCTATCTATGCCCGATATAAGGAAGGACAAACATTGGACAATCATCATAAAGAAGATGAATACTTATTCAAGAAGAAGAGGCTATATATCCTGACCTATTCCATGAGAAAACTACTAGTACGACCTAGCGACCTACCGAAAGGCTCATGAAGGAGAATTAACAGGACACTTTGGCCAATGTCAAACCAATGAAGTACTATCTGTGAGATTCTTTTGCCCGAGAATGATGAGAGATATGCAACCCGTATTGGAGAAGAGTGCAACATACTGAAAGGCAAAGAGCCAAGTTGAACAAGAACATTATCTACCCTTGCTCATCGCAACCAAACCAAAGTTCGAGCTAAGTATGGACTTCATGTTAGGATCACCGAGGATATCCCAAAAGAAGGACTCTATCATGGTGGTTGTAGATCGATTTAGCAAGATGTCACATTTCGTACCCTATTCTAAAACTAAAGACGCTTCGACTATCTCTTTTATTTTCTTGCAGGAAGTAATCAAACTTTACAAAGTTCCTAAAACCATTGTTTCTGATCGAGACCTAAAGTTCA
Source organism: Lumnitzera racemosa (assembly GCA_024138005.1). Lineage (NCBI taxonomy): Eukaryota > Viridiplantae > Streptophyta > Magnoliopsida > Myrtales > Combretaceae > Lumnitzera > Lumnitzera racemosa. The sequence goes on from JAMXBC010000002.1 coordinate 11,668,717, forward strand.
TGAGCCACTTCTAGAGGATGTTGTGGAGACAAATGGGAACCAAGCTATTGTACAACAAATCCTACCATTCATAAACCGATAGACAGACCAAAGTTGTCAATAGAATTGTGGGAACTTTATTGTAGGTTACTGTTGGATGAAATACGGCCGACTGGGATCTATACCTACCAATCATTAAGTTCACCTACAATGGGACTACCTATAGTGTAACAAGCATGTCTCCATTTGAGGTCGCTTATGAGTTTAACCCCAAGCTCCTAATAAACCAAGCACCCTAACTGAAGCTTGATGATGACCATCTAGCCATTGAAAGAGTTAAGGCCATCAAAGCCATGTACTAGAAGGTTGTACAACAATTGAACCGAACTAATACTAAGCTCGAGAAGCGAAGCCAAAGATAGAGGAAGAGAGAATTTTAGCTAAGTGATTTGGTATGGATATATCTCAATAAGGAACAATTCCCAAACTTGAGGAAGAGCAAGTTGTTTCCTAGAGCCAATAGACCTTTTAAAGTGCTTAAAAATATTAATCATAATGCCTATAGGATTGAATTACCTGATCTCCAACCTTATACTCCCGAAGACAAGCAACCTGGAGTTGAACCAAATTTGATCCCAAATCTTAAATAATTCGAAAGAGATGATAAGGATCAAGGATTGATTACTCGCTCCTGAGCCCAAGGGCTTTGTCAAATGGTTCACTAAGCTATCCGAGGTATGTTAACTATCGAAGAGCAATGTTTACCCCAATCCGATCTATTGAGCTACTTTGCTCTTTACACCATCCAAGAAGTTGCCAAGGTGATCAACCGACATGCAGAGTCGACCCCTCTGTAACACCCCAGTCTAAGTACCAAATCGAGAACATAGCCATCTCCATGGTACCAAGGCCAAGCTAACAATTGTCAGGAGTTAACCATCCGAAGCTAACTCGAATGTGAGTTGTCCTTGAGCCAACCCTTATCCAACCCTAACAATCAGAGTGTCGAACTGCTAACATCAACCAAACCTAAGCAAAGGCCTACCCCTACTCAGCTTGTAACGTTATTAGGACCATAGACTAAGTAAAACGCACATGCATTGTCCTTTCTTACGTTCGTACTATCTTTTCTAACAAAGGATGTTCTTCTTGCATGAATTCATGCTTATCTATAAATTATTCTCCTTTTGTTTAGTAAGTAAGGACACATTTCTATAATTTAAGACTTCCCCTAACTAAGTACTATAAATACTTATATATTGTAATAGCCACAAAACGAATCATATAGAGAATACACTGAACTTTTACTCCCTCTTTAGCTAAATGTCTTTCTGCTTACTCTTACGCTACTCTTATCTAACCCATTAAGCATAGACTAGTAGCAAGTGACCTTTAGCCATACTTGTGCGTCATATCAATGTGATCCAGGTTCATGTGAGGTATTGGTGCATCATATCCATCGTCGATGTACAAGAACCCTTACTCATCCCTGATTACCATTTACTTTTTGAGCCATCTCGCAACTCAAACCCACCTTTTTGGTTATGTGTAATATTGGGCCCGTGTGTTCATATACAAAATCTATATCACACTTCCTTGCAAATCATGTTATTAGCTCATACTTGAGCCTTTAACTCTGCACCATCTTGTCTCATCGTTATCTCGGTAATAACAAGGATCTAGAGATCATACAACATCTATAAATCATCAATCGCATGTATACACTACTTGGAACTAGCCCCCCCTTACATGGAATGTAAGGACTTTAAAAGGTTTCTAGTGTATGGATGTAAATAAAGTAGCCATAAGATTTGAATCCAAAAGGCTGCAAAATAAATAAGTTCGCTAGCCCTAATGGCTTCCTCTAACACTTCTCCTATGTCTAATCTCCACCTGCATGGCTAGAACACAAACAATGCCATCACCATCTCTATTTCCTCTACCTTTAGCTGATATTGCTTCTTCTGTCTCTCCAAGAAATGTTCCATGAAAGGAACTCTCTAGACGTCCATAAGAGTCTCTAGACCTAACAGAACCACTTCTACTACTAGTTTACATATCCTTTCTAATAACTTCCGAATGTCCTCTCCCATCATCATATCATAACTGGCATTTTGGCCACCATTACTCCCTCTGCTCTTGTACGAATCAACCTCTAGTCTTGCACAAAGCTACTTCCCAATGGATGTAAAGGGTCAAATGTTATCTAAGGTACTTAAAATTTTTTCCAGGCCACACTATGCATGTTGATGTCCTCCACTATAACGCATAGGGTGGCGGAACTTAAGGTTGTTTTGACTTCCTACATTTTTGTGTCTGGATGCTCCCTCGACCGAGGTGAGTCATCACTAGGGACCTAAAGACAGGCTTACTTCTAACATTTACACCATATTCGCTTGCTAATTTTTTCAAAGAGGATGATTGTTTTCTTTGGTGGGTTTTCTCGTAGAAGTTAATAGGTTCTTTCACCGCCAAGAATGCAAAAGGTTTGTCCTTTCCAACCTCCCAGTGACTCGTTTCTTTATACTCATTGGACAAATTGTGACTATTCGATGTTACACCTTTCTGGTCATTAATATCCTTTAAAGGAGTCCGATCGCTTTTTACAATGGTTGCACCCGTTACAGAGTCATTATTCACACTATTCCTAACCAAGTTTTCTTTCCCTGATATCTTTTTCCCTTTTCCTTAGATTTTCTTTTTATACTGAGCAGCGTCCGTTCACCAAACTCATTCAATCCTCTGTTAATCTGATCCCACATAACCAGTTCAGTCATCCCATTTTTTTTGCAGTCCCCTATTCAAATCTTCCTGTTCCTTTTTCATTACCCACTTTATTGTCAACTTTAATACTCTTCTCAAAAAAATCACCTTTATCCTCGTTTCTCAAAACTGTCTCACTCCCTTCGGTCAAACCACCTGTCTCTTCCTTCCTACTCAAATCTTCTGCTTGAGGATTTTGAGCAAGAGCATTATCTAGACTCAGGCATATATTATCCTTATGATAGATTCTTCCACGTGACTTATACACTTTCGAAAGACCTTCATAATTAACCTTACAAAGTATTCCATTAATAACAATCGTATGCTTAAGAGGTGTATTAATATTTAGTTGGATACACATTCTTGCAAATCTTCCCCTTTCCAACCCCACCGTGTAAGAGTCATATGTTAACACTAGTCCTCTTTTCTCCCCTATGCGCTTTATAGCCAAAGAAGAGTAAAATTTCACAAGTAACCCAAATATTCTCACCTATGTTGCCATCGTATCAAATTCCATCATGTCTGGCCTAAAACCTAGAACCCATTTTTTCAATGCAAGATGTCTCCCATTCACAAACTAAGGTCGGTTCATTATAACCCACTAGTAATCTGTGCTATTTTCTAAGGATAAAAGGTAATATCCCAAGCTTGCATGAATCATTTCAAAAGGGTTCAATCTCCTCTACACACGATTCAATTTATCTAGCAAAAATTTGTACCCTAAGTTGGGACCGAGGATTTTTGCTATGAAAGTATTCTTCCAAGGAGTGCTTAGGATCTTGACTTGTCCGCATTGTGATCCATCTCAAAACCTGAATCATTCTCTTGAAAGCAGTATTGTTAATAGGCATTAGGAATATTCATGATGACTGTATCCCTAAAGGATACTCCCTTTGATGTAAAAAAATCCTTCCCATTAGGGTTTGGAGTTATATTTTCCACTATAGTTACTTCTTCATTTGTATCGCCCACTGACGTCAGGCGCTTCTTTCTTCGATGGAGCAAATCGCTATCCTTATCTTCATCGGGCTGAGTCGCCAAAGAAGGGTTTACCGTGCTAGAAAGAGAGCCTTCTCGAAAAGCCATGAAGAAGAATGATTCTATTCGAGCAATAGAAAGTATGCTTTGCAAAATGGAGAAGTCGCTATTTACAAATATAGGGAGCGCTTTTTGGGCCAAAGATAATCAAGATCAAAACGGTAATAATCACAATATTTTAGGATCTATATATAATATTTAAGCTTAGCTTTTTAGTGCAATTCTTGTTTAGATTTTTAAGTTATTGATTTTCTCAAATACTCGTGCTTGGTGTAATGCATTAGGATTTTAATAGGATTTAATTTTCTCCACTTCCAGTCTTCTAATTTGTACTTTATGTCACAGTTGAATTCGGTTATTCAAAATAGATTCAACACAACATAAAATGATAATGATGTTTTAGTGAACGATGAATAAGTATATGTACAAGTGATGGATGGAATGCATCAAGACATGCTTACGCTTTATATATATTATCCCATTTACATTTCATTGATCATTCTCTTGCATCTTTTGTCTGCAGGAATATTGGGATAATGAAGACTACTTATTTGAACTTCATATCTTTCAAAAAGAATTAGATCTAATGAACACCTTCTTCCATGCCTTCCAGCTCAAGGATTTCGATAAGAGAAGAGAAGGTTTTCCTTCTTTTCTTAGACGTGGTGGTGATGCTGATGATAATGATTCTTGTGATGATTCATCGTCCATTTGTAAATTGTCTTCTGGGTTCCAAAAACGGGCTTCTTTTCTCTTATTCCTGATTGTCTCTAATACGTCGTACTTGTTGCAAATTCCCCAAACAATGACTTTTTGTTGATAGTAGTCCACCTTTACCGAGTATATTCCTGCATTACGTATATACCATGCACAAATAAACTCAAGAAGCGACATACCATTAATTTCAAGCCAAAATGTAGACTTTTAGGGGGATTTGAGTTATGAAAAATTCAAATCGCTTTTGTTGATTTAAAAGAAAAAAATTAATGAGAACTTAAAAGGGCTCGTACATTAGGTCTAACAAATGAGAACTTAAAATTGAAAAAGCCCAAACAGCACAAGGGGCGAACTCCAATCTTGTCCAACAAGCCCAACAGCTCCTCTAATTCAAAGTGTATTTGATTTTCTCAACATTTCCATCTATATTCCAACCACATATTATGATATATATAAATATATATGTATATATATAATAAAAAAAAAAGTCAAAGACTATCCTCTCATTGAATTTAATCATAAATGGCTTTATGTGATTAAGCTAAATAAAGATGATGAAAAAAAAAAAAAAACTTTATGAAAAGTAATATATCACATGAATTGTTTAGTGATAAACATTAATAAATATGAATTTGATTTGCAAAATGGGGTTTTATAACTACTCACAGGAAATTTACCCAACATGATAGGTCATATACCGAACTTTTATTAGTTGTCGCACCATTAAACATTATAGACGGCATATGGAGAAATCATATTTTCCGCATAGGAACATCAATTGAGGACAAGAATCAGGGCCTCCCAAAGTCCGAACTTACCCTTGAGATGAGACAAAGCCTTCTTGACTTTCTTCTCGCACCCATAAGAGTAGAGAGGCACCATCATCTCCACGTACTGTGCCTCCACATTTCTGCCAGCCGGTACGATTTGCAAATCCGCCATTATTTCCCCTTTCTCCTCCTTATAAAACCGATAACCCTTGTCGATGTCAATTTTAGTTTAGTATAAACCTATGACTTGCTATCTTAGTTTGGTCACTAACTTGGACTATCAAAGCCTTCATATATAGCCTTATATCGATAAGGGCTGGCTAACTTACTTGTAAGGTTCCCTTTGAAAAGAAGCCTAACCCTAGTGCCTTTCCTTTATCTTTCTTTAGCTCCTTTACCTTTTCTTGACGTTTCCATTTATCCGTTGCTAGTAACGGCGGCTTTGATCCATGTGGACCAGTTTCGAGGGATATTCATTTTCTCTGTCCCCATTTTACTTCATTTTTTATTTTCTTATTGTCAAACAATCAAGTGGATTGCATTAATTAACGTAAATAAACTTGGGATACATTTTACCAACTATATTACATAGTACAATTTAAGGATAAAGGATTAGAACTTTAACATATCCTATTAAAAGATTAGTATTTGTATTATTGGATTACAACAATCTTAATAAAAAACGCGTACTTTAAAATTAAGATATAAACAAAAATATGATTATTATTTTTAAGTTTTATGATAACAAACTAGCTGAAGAGGAAGGAAAAAGAGGAGGAGGAGGAGGAGGAGAGAGAGAGAGAAAGAGAGAGAGATTTGGAGGCATATGGATGAATGACTCGGATTAGTGCAAACATGTGTCATCAGCTCCATTGATTAATATAAAAATATATGTATTCCCTTTTGTTTGGCGTAGAACTTGAAGAATAATGCATGTTAGGAACGTATATAGCTTTTCAATGAGAATCGTGCATGTGAATTGTCCTCGTCATCTAAGAAAGAGTCGAATTTAGCTATATAAAATCAAAAGCTGAAAACATACAATTCTTTTGTCTAGCGCAGCTGATTGCCTCAATTAATGTCTTTAATTTATTTTGAGCCATTATAGGGATTAGTCCTTTTAACACTCAACAAGGGTTAATGCTTCCATGCACATGCATGCAATTCCTTGCTTTTTTTCGGAGTTCGCAAACAAACGGATCCAACTCAATCAGAAAATTATTTCCTTTTTCTGTTTGGTTCTATACGACTAGATCAAGAAATAATATTTTCTAACTAAGCTGTTTTAAGAAATAAATTTTTATTATGAAGGAAATGTACTCATATTCCCAATATTTAATTGGTAACTAATTAAATTAATGCATATATTTACATAAATTGGCTCCATTAGGACAAGAAAAATTATTATTTTTAATTACCTCTCTTTTTTTCGGGGCATAAAAAAATTATCTGTCTTTGTTTAATTTATATTATATGTAATAGCAAGATAGTAAAGAGAAAAAAAAATGATCAAATGCGGAACAATGGAGCAGTTTTATGTTTAAACTAGGTAAGAAGCCACGCTATGTATGATTATTAATTTGAAACATACTCATTAATGAAAACTTACTCAAAAGATTATCTCAATGAACATGTTAATAATGTATAATAATAAACCACTATAAATATATTATAAGTACCACTATTTAATTATACAAAAAGTACTACATATTTGTACATGACATTTCAAAAAAAAAAACAAAAACAAAAAAGCTATAATCTTCTGATGTTGTCATGTGTAAATAAAAATTTGATATGCCAATCTGCAAGCCCGTGCAATATACCCAACGTATCTTCTCAATGGCCATAAATGATAGGTTTATTTGATGCCTTGGTCTCACATTCTTAGTGACTTAATTTGCCGTTGTGGGGCTAAAAGCAAAGCTCAGCAAGACGTAAGACTGAAAGATTGTGCTAATGTTAAAAATGCTTTGCATGAAATGTACGATACAAGTTTATCACTTACTCCCATAGTTTACTAACAAAAAAATAATAAAAGAAAACTACTATTGCTACCAAGGTTAACCAATAGAATTAAGAAAACAACTGATACAATACTCCTTGATTAGTAGTGGTATATTTAGAAACTCAATAAAATACATTTAATAACATTAATATGTCATGTATCTGGATGAATAGCTTGCATTGCAACACATTTGACCTTTTTTTTGCATACTTGTTGAAGCTTCTAGCACCTCTTCCATGCCTGTCCTCGAGTCTTTTCCTCTCGAAGAGCAGTAAAAATCCAACCCCGCCGCATTAGCTCTATATCTTTCTTTGCTAACAAAGCATAATACTTATTCTTTTATTTTGCCAGCACGTCAAAATCAACGAATTACATAATATTAGATGACTGTAAAATTTTGATTGTGAGTTTTAAAAAGGATGATGAATTCAAAACTTTAGTTGCTTTAGGGTGCTTCTTGGGATTTTTTTTTTCTTTTTCTTTCCATTTAAGGATAAAAAATAATCTATTATGAATTTCATAACTTAAATTGAAACACTAGCCCCAATTTTTTTTTTCCCTACATGCAATTTCAAAATATAGATTTTAAAGGGTTAAATATGATTGGGCCTTAAGCCCAATAATCGAAATAGATATTGACTTTTTGAGTTAAAGTAATAGGATCTAAAAAGTCAAATTCATAAGAATTTGAAATGATTAAGAGAATTTTGATATAATAGGTTTGAAATAAGGTTCGTTAGATTAGTTCACCCAATGCAACCTTTCTCAGTTTGGTCACATTGAAAAATAAGGTCTTTATTGGGTCCAAATCTATGAAAGGAGTCCACTCAAGATCCATTAATAAAAGAGTTTAATCTTAACTATTAACTATCATCACGATTTAGCAAATGAAATTAATAACCATTTTCTATAAATATATCCTTCTCTTCCTCATTTTAAAAGAGGAAAAACTCCTATTGACAATGTTACTCTACCAAATTTTACACATAAATGAATCAAACGCTTAATTCCTTTAAAAACACACACCTTGATCATCATTGACTATAGAGTTTGATGTTATTATACTCTTTCACTTATCACTATACATGTTAAGGCCTTACCGAGAATATCTACTCCTCCTCTTCCTCCTTATTCTATTTCACTTGACCATCTAATAGGTTTAGTGCAACTAGATAAGCGACACATACATGACCCTCACAACCGAACATTTCCCTTACATAGATTCAAATGTAGCATACAATATAAATTAAAGGTGCCATATAAAGAATCATTAATTCAAACAAGTCAAAAACTTATTTAGAAATCTACTTAATTATTTTGATATAAGTGTAATAGATTAAATTGATTATGTCATCTTAAACATCATTTTAATGACAACACATAATTTCCTGTAGATACTCAAGAAAAACTTTAACAATGCTAATATCATATATCGATGAATTATTAGCGAAATAAAATTTATTATTAATAATATATATTTAAATATTATTAATATTTGCTAGGATGAATGTTGTTTTTGGGCAAAACCCGGTCACCACTCGAAAATCTAATCCGTTTGAAATCCTTGGTGATGAATTCCTTTACCCAGAAATCTTTACATGGCCCCACAATCTCTCTTCTACTTTAAGGAATTAAAGATCAGATACACATGATGACTTCGTGACCGTTTTAGAGTACGAGATAGAAGAGACAAGCGGACAGGTGCTGATGGCAACACGAAACAGCCATCCCAAGCCACGTAGGAGTGGGTCCATGTAGTTACCTTTTGCAAGGATCTGTGCCCCTCTTTGATGACTCGGATCTCATGCAATGTTAGGGTCCACCACGTGAATCCCACGCCTCTGATTTTTCAGGGTATCTACTATGAACAGGTGCTTGTCGAAAATTACTTTTACCTTCAAGTTTTGTGCTTTACTTTTTCGTCGTGACGTGTAATATTCACGAATGCCAAACACGTAGGCATTGAATGGATTAAATTAATTATGTCATGTTCCTAGGGGAATAATGCAGCAACTTTAATTACGTTGTTGTTAAGATATTAGGTACAAATTTCCAAATATGGATATTAGGCGTGCCGACCCTATGGACTCAAACATAGCACCATGATCATACAAGAAGTAAGAATACACTATCCCTTGTATGCTCAAAGTATTTGTGTTAGGATTGGTTGCAAACAATCTCTTTATGCATTTAGCTTTCTTATATTTTTATGGATATTTAATTTTTAAATCTTTTTTAAATAAAAAAAACAAAAAGATGTGTATTTTGTTTTTATAATGACCATTTTACCCCTTAAAATGATAAAATGGTTTTAGAATCATTTAATATAATGACAAAATAGTAGAATAGAGTTTAAAAGATTATTGTTAAAGATGTCGGATTTAAGTCGTTAATTTCAAAGATAATGAGTTTAAGTGTACATAGACAAATGTATGAGGAGGTGAGTTTGTAATTTACCATTTCTATTATGTGTTCACACACTCTCATTCAAGGTGTAGAGGGCTAAATCTTAGGCTTTAAGCATGTTAAAAATTGGATTTGGCTCTAATACACCTCAAGGATTAAACATAAATGGAAAATCAAACAAACAAAGAACTAGCAATCCTATAGGCCTCTCATTAGATATGACATATCAACAAATTCCCAATGGCCTAAATTGTCACTCTATATGACATACGACCGTCAACCTGGGGTCATTGGTTACTATCTCTTGTTAAAGAAATTAGATAAGAGCTAAGGATTTTCAAGAAAATATACTCTCAAGATGAATCTGTATATCTATAATGGAGAAGATAATATCCAATTATTGTACAAATGTGGCTTATATGCCCGACCACTAGGGTTCTTATAAAATAAAGAATGACCAAAAGGGTTATGAAGAATATAAAATAGTATCCTAGTATTCAACTCAAAAGGGCAAAGTACAAAAACAAGAAAAAAGGAATATGTGACTAGATTCATCCTTGGGATATGTGCAAGGGAAATGTGTTTTCTTCGAATAGGATCCTTTGACAAGAGTAAAAGGTGGACATCTAGTCTACCTCTAGGTAGAATTGATATGTGGACCTTCAAGTAGCTTAATGGCCCAGATGGATAACTCAAAATGGGGACATCTATAAAGAGGTTAGATCATCTAACCTAAACTTAGTTAGGTTGGGTAGACGAACAACTTGTGTCTAACTTTAATAGACTTGTGCATGGGGAGGACAACATAGGAGTTAAGTCATCTAACTTATCCCAAGTTAAGTTAAGAGTAGTCCTTTCTTGGATTGACGTTTAGCACTCACCTTGGCAAAGGTGAAGTAAGCCGTAAACTAAGCATGAAACCTATCGTGTACTTACTCCCAAGTTAGGATATATTGGGCTAAGCTCTATATCCCCTTGCTTGACTCCTAATGATTAGTCAAAGGACTTGATTCCTATCAAACTCTTTCCGCTAAAGTGATAAAGCTTAAAGAGTTAATTCTATGAATTGGAATGATCAATGGAGATATGATGTGCTTAAAATAAAGCCCATTAAATCAGTTCCATTTGACACCAACCTATCTTAGTTCAACTCACACACTAAAGAAACCTTTACTAGGTTGGATTCAAATGGAGTCTATATAAGGGTCCATTTGTAAAGGCATCCATTCTAATTGTTGATCATCATTGGAATCTAAGGAATGCAATCAATACCCTTCTTCTATAAACACCTAAACTCTTACCTCAATTAAATAAGGAAAATTGGGTACAAATGCTATCGTGCCACCAAATTCACTGCTTAAAAGATCAAAAACACCTTCACCATCAATAGTAAAGGTATGATGCAATAAGTTTACTGTAAACTTCGCAAATTTAGCTATATAAGAGCAGGAATGAACTCTAATACTATAGATGACTTAATAAGTCATTAAAGCCGAGCAAGAGAAAAATTTAATAAGTTTAAATTTAAATATATTATAACTAGTAAAAACCTTAGAAATTTATCAAAACCCTAAATCGCATACTAAAACCCTAAAAATTGACTTAAACATAAGGGTATTTATACCCATAAGTTAGGGTAATTTACCTAAAAGGGAAAAGACAAAAAGAACACCTCTTAAGGAAATAATGTTCAAGATACAAAAGAGTAAAAATGAATATACAAGGAAAACAATCATTAGTACAACGAATTCTACACATGATACTGTACACGTAAAGATACTGTACAAGTAAAGATATTGTACAAGTAAAGATATTGTATTAGTGATGTCATTGGAGGATGTGGACAAAAAGTAGGAACAATTTGCTTGTCCGAACAGGGGCAACTTAGTCAAACTGGACTTTCTCTCTCAGCATCTTGGTAGGGGTGAAGCCAAGTAAGTAATTAGCTAGGAATGTGCAAGAATGAAGATGGGCTATTATCTTGGCCTTTAGTTTCTCGACACTCAACATGCGAGAGATAGGTAGTCATTTAGCTCGAAAGGCAAAATGGATCGGTAAGGAGATACTCAACTTCTACATGAGTCGACTGCAATAGGAAGATTCACCTTACTAGTCCCTCTAGTCCTTGGGCTCGACTACAAGTCAAAAGTCCAGTAGCCTAATTCCTATCACTAATAGCTTTGAGTACATAAACTGGTGAAGTATTGAAGCTAAAACAAGTATCAGTAGTGCAAGAATTCTTAGACATCTTCTTTAATGATCTACCTAGGTTACCCTAAGATAGAGAAGTAGAATTTAGAATAGATTTAATATTAGAAACCAAGCCTATTTCAAAACTAGCATATAAGATAGCACTTACTAAGCTTATAGAGTTGAAGAAGAAACTATAAGAACTGCCAAATAAAGGTTTTATAAGACCAAGTTCATCATCTTAAGGAGCTCCAGTACTTCTTGTAAAGAAGAAAGACAAGAGTATGAGGATGCGTGTAAACTATAGAAATTTGAATCAAGTGATAGTTAAGAATAAGTATCTACTTCCCTAAATAGATTATCTGTTTGACCAATTGTAAGGAGCATAAGTATTCTCGAAAATAGAATTGAGGTCAAGCTATTATCAGTTGAAGGTAAAAGCAGAGGACATGGAGAAAATAGCTTTTCGAACTAGATATGAGCTATATGAATTTCTGGTTATTGTCATTTGGCCTCACTAATGCACTACAGCATTTATGGACCTCATGAACTAGGTGTTCCAAGAGTATTTAGACAAGTTTGTAGTAGTCTTCATTGACAACATTCTTGTTTACTCTAAAATTAGAGAAGAGCACAAACACCATTTAAGGTTAGTGCTTAGTGCTAAGTAAACTAAGAGTTGAAAGGTTGTTTGCTAAGTTTAGTAAGTGCAAATTTAGGTTGGAATAGGTAGCTTTCTTGGGTTACATTGTAAATAATAAATGTATAGCAGTGGATTTGGAGAAGATAAAAGTCGTAGTGGAATGGCTAAGACAAAAAACAATAACTGAGATCAGAAGCTTTCTAAGGCTAATTGGTTATTATAGAAAGTTTGTAGAAGGGTTCTCCAAGCTAGCAACACCTTTGACCCAATTAACTTAGAAAGGGGCAAAATTTGTCTAGAATGACAAATGTAAATGTAGTTTCTAGCAATTGAAAGAAAAACTTATGACCACCCTAGTGCTTTCCTTACCTCTCAATGAAGAGGAGTTCATGATTTATAGTGATGCCTTAATTCAGGGGTTAGGGTATGTATTAGTGCAGAATGGCCAAGTGATAGCATGTGCTTCACCTCAACTCAAGCCCTATGAAAGAATTATCTAGTCTATGACTTAGAGTTAGCAATAATGGTCTATGCCTTAAAACTTTGGAGGCATTATTTAGTAAAGGAGAGGTGTAAGGTGTATACAGACCATAAAATCTTGAAATATATTTTCACTCAGTAAGGTCTGAATATGAGGTAGAGAAGGTGGCTAGAGCTGATAAAAGGTTATGATTTGGACATATAATATCACCTAGGGAAAGCCAACATAGTGGCAGTTTAGGTGAGCATAGACCAACTAACAAAGTTAGCTCATTCCATCCCTATTAACATCAATTACTTGATGGAAAAGTTGGCTAAGTTATATATTAAGGAAGTAGTAAGGTTACAAGGTGTATCGATGAGGATTACATCAAATAAGGACACTCGTTTCATAGGCAAGTTTTGGAGGAGTTTACATAGGGCTTTAGGTACAAAGCTTCAATTTAGTACCCATTTTACCCTTAAACCGATGGCCAATCTAAAAAAATAATATAGATTCTTAAAGATTTATTACAAGCAAGTGTACCTGATTTTGGTGGCCACTAAGATGAACACTTGCCTTAGTTAAGTTTGCTTAAAACAATAGCTATCAGGTGACAATCCAAATGCCCCCTTATGAAGCTCCATATAGTAGGAAGTGTAGATCACCCATTCAATAGGACAAAGTAGGAGAAAGGTAAGTTTTAAGTTTAAAGTTGGTACAAGAGGCAGTAAACAAAGCAAGACTGATCAGGCAGAGAATGCAAACCGCACAAAATCGTTAAAAGAGCTATGTCAATAAGTAGAGATAGCCATTAGAGTTTTACGTAAGAGATGAAGTTTTATTTAAAGTATCTCTTGCTAAAGGAAAATTATCTCTAAGGTATGTTGGACCTTTCAAAGTTATTGAGAAAATTGGGAATGTAGCATACAAATTAGAGCTCCCTCCCATATTAAGAGTTCACAATGTCTTCCACATGCTAATGTTAAGGAAATTTAAGCCCAATCCAAAGTAGAAGACAAAACAACATAGGATACAAGTAATGGACTTGGAAACCTTAAAGTTACAGCCAGACTTATTTTCTATAGAGCGACCCATAAAGATCGTAAACACTAAGGTCCATGAATTAAGAAGAAAGTAGATATCCTATGTTAAGGTATAGTAGTCAAGTTGTTCGAAAAGGAAAGCACCTTAGAAGCTAGAAGAAGAAATGAGAAAGAAGTACCCAGAGTTGTTTTAAGAGCGAAGTATGTGAAATTTTCAATTTTCAAGGACAAAAGTTTTTATAAGAAAGGAAAGGGAGGGGTGGTGCGTAGGGGGAAGATTGTAAAACTTGAATAAAAATGAAAAATTATAAAAGAAAATAATAAATAAAAAGCATTATCTTTAAGGACATAAGTGGTATTATTTATAAGTAGCAAGGGCATTTTGGGCATGGAGAATTTCCATGAACCTGGTATAAAAGCCACATATTGAGTTTAGAAACCCTTTTTGCAAACTCTCCCTTATGTGCTACACTTGTTGGCTAGGGTTTCCCTATGAATCTTGAAGCAAGGAAGAGATTATAATACGTTTTAGCAAGATCAAGATTGTAAGAACCAAGGTAAGGATTGACAGCATCTTTTTATTAAAGAATTCTAGTAGAATCCATTAAATTTTCATTTGTCTCCATAAGGTGCTGAGTAAAACGATTTTAGGGTGGTTTTATTAGGGTTCTACAGCGAGATCTCAATAGTGGAAGTGCAAACTTTGAATCTCTAAAGATAACTTTGTTGTTAGACTTTGCATGTTTCATTTATGAAACCCTTGTTGTGAATGCGAGATTTTGATATGAAATTTAGATGTAAAACGACATTTAGAGGATGTTTGGACAAGTGTAAAGTTGTATTATTGATGGGTTAATATATTTGGAGTGGTGATTTTCGAAAGTACTAAGGATAGGGATGAATTGCAGGGGGTAAACGCCACTACCCCCACTAACGTTTGGATGCTACGGGGAAAAAATCCCTAAAGTCTTAGCATCTGAACGCCATGCAAAGTAGCATTTGAACGCCAAATTCCTTGACATGTGTAGCAACATTTCCCTTCGTTTTTTTTTTTTTTTTTTTTATTCCGAATGTTTCTTTCCATTCTTAAACCCTTCTAAATGTTTTCTAAACATTAATCTTCACTCAAAACACATTATAAACTAATTTATCCTCTTAGTGATTCTAAGTTCCTAAAGTGAGACAAGTTATGAATGTGAGGCAGTTGAGTTGTTGAGTTTAAAAGTGTTGCTAGTTGAGTTTAGAAACTAAGTAACGTACTTTTTTCCATTTAAACAAGTTGTGAGGCAAATGTTTTAGAATCCGAGCATACAATTCGATCAAGTGCAGGGTATTGTATGCTGCTTTTGTTTGTAGGACTAAAACTGGTTAAATGGACTTGATAATTATTTAGCCTAAATAAAGTGTATTATGTGTGCTTCTCTAGGCTCAAGGGACTAGGAGGATTGGTGACCTTAGGATAATACCCTAATGATCTTAGTACAATGTTGTCTTGATTAGAATCTCACTTTGAAATTATCTAAGTAGTTTTAGGTGTTCCTTAGTTCCTAAGGTATTAGAGAGGACCTAATACCATGTGTGTATGTGTGTGTGTGTGTGTGTGTGTCTTTGTATAAGAGCCATGAAGTATTCTAAGTTTCAAGATATCAAAACTATGTTATTTGACGGACCTAATAAAAAATAAGAAATTATTGTTTTTGAATGTAGTGAATTTGACCCAGTTAACGTAAGTATGCTTGTGCATTTATTATGTAATCATGCCCATGTGCGTATTACATTATACTAGACTTTGCTGACCCCTTTAGGAATTTCTATTTTTAGCTACAGGTATAAGTTACAGAGAGTATGGGGATGAATATAGTAATTTTGACTATTATAGTGATGATGCAAATTATTATGACTATTCCTATTATGACAATGGAAATGGTTTAGTGTAATCTGAATAGGATTATGAACCTGGTTGAAATATGTTGTGAAACAATTAGTTATTTATTTCCATTCTATAATTTGGGTCATGAGAGTCACCCGAAACTTCTCTAATCGAAGTTTGGTCTTATGTTATTTATCAGTTTGGTGAGTTTGAGATTTGAATTTACTTTTGTATTTATGTATCCTTAAGACAAGTAATGTTGACAAAGTTATGAAACTTATTTTCATTGAATAAAATAATTAAGGAGTTGATCATTTTATGTTGCTAGTGAATTGAGGATGTTAAAGACATCTATGAAAAATTTTGAATGGGAGTTATTCTAAGTTATTAAAGATTTTTATATATGTGTAGAAACTAGCAGGTCATATTAAGTTGCCTAACATGTCGATAAAAGCTACCATGTTATAATTTCCTAGATTCTAACGTGTTACACTTTGATGGGAGAAGTTTAAATCAAGTCATTGCACTTTTCACACATATAGTTTTGAAGGTTTATATCATTTAAGACTTTTCACTAATAGTATATTTAGGTTAATTGTAATTGGATAGAGAACTTTAATTCAAAAACAACTTTATGCAAAAATTAAATTCCACAACAAGAACATCATGTTGGATCAACAAGGAAGATTAAGGGTTTGGAGGACATCCTTGAAGCCATAGAGAAAGTGGATCTCTAAAGGTTTTAGTCTTTTAGTCCATAGCAATAGCTACTCTTGATTTTTTACTTGATGGGAGGAGAGAAAGGAAGACAAAGAAAAACCTATTGTCACACTTCTTAGATCGGAAACCTCGCCTTATTTGTAGCCTTCAATAATTTGTTTTTATTATGATATATCATAAAAAGTGAAGTAAATTATTTGGAATTCTACATATTAAGGCCCATACTAAAAGCCTATAGAAAAAAGTTTTGAAAACTTTGACTATCAATTTACCAAATGATCACTTTTATTTAATGAGCTTACATATATATAATTTTGATATGATAACTCACAAAATTATAGCAATAATTTTTCATTATTGTTGCTCATAGTTTTTTCTTAATAATATCTTTTAGATATTTATACTTTTTCATTGTTATTATTCATATCTTAAAAAATTCTATGGTTCTATCCATTTTTTTTAGGAACCGATCTGGTCTATGATCGGTCATCATCGGATCTCTTATAATATTAACTTCCATGATTATTTGAAAGGTCAAATCATGAGCTAGACAGTCTCGTAGACAACACAATAGAATTTCTCCCCGTACCTTTTTTTTATTATTTAAGAGACATCCTTTATATTAAGTATGATACTAATAGAAGAGTTATAAACTCTCATATGACTTAATACAGAATAATACAACTCTCAGCATGATGTTATACTCTCATAATTTGAAAGATTATAACTCTTATAATATGGAACCACACAACCATGCTATGTAAATATGTAAGGATCATAAATAATTATATAAAGTTACGTACTAGAAATATATTTATTAGATAACTAAATAGTAGTAATTCTCCGACATTTAAAATATAAATATGC
Source organism: Lumnitzera racemosa (assembly GCA_024138005.1). Lineage (NCBI taxonomy): Eukaryota > Viridiplantae > Streptophyta > Magnoliopsida > Myrtales > Combretaceae > Lumnitzera > Lumnitzera racemosa. The sequence continues at coordinate 11,686,191 of JAMXBC010000002.1, forward strand.
ATTGATAACATGTTAATTATGAAAATATTTTAAATAGGAGTATTATTTTAATTAAAATAAATATATATTTTAAACCAAAATCCATATAAAGCGCGGAATTGAAGACATTACAGACAAATGATACGTTCATGCTAGTAATAATAATAATCTACAAAAGTTCTGGAGCTCCTAGAGTAGGTGGAAAGAAAAATATATGTAATTAGAGAAAGTGCAACCCACATGCAAGTTCAACCTCGAGGTTCCTTGTTTTTCACGTGTAGGGTAGTACATTGCATTTCTAATTTTGAGAACACAGGCGAAAAAGAAATCGAGATGAGGTTGGATCAACTAGAGGACAAACAAAAACAAAGGATCATAAACACTTTACAGGTGACATTGCATGTAATAATTATATGGGAAAAGCATGTGCCGTACTGTCGTTTAGAAGACATCCAATGAAATTGAAACATATATTCATGCCGTAGTAAATAAACAAATAAACTGAACAGTGCGCGAGTGAAAATAAAATAAAATAAAGAAGGAAAGAAGGCAATACCGTACCAGGGCAAATGTCTTACTTACTGAAGATTAGCTATGTCTGCACATTGGCTTTATGAGTGACTAACTTTGTATGGATAAGACCAAACGGAACGGGGAGCGGAACTGCCCTAAGTGAGTTTTGGATTTGCGCAGCCAAATTGGTTCCATTGTCCCAGGAGTCATGGAAAACCAGCCGATACCGGTTCGGATCTCGCAAAAAGTGAAAGTTGTGAACCGTTCCTTAATAATCAAGCAAAACTCGGCGGACCGGGTTCAAGAGCCAAATCCGTGGCAGAAGATTCCCGTTCTGGAACCGGAACCAACGGCTCACTAGACTCGGCGAGGTATAATTGATCTTCATAACCACATCTTGTGGCTTCGGTTCAAAAGTCAGAAGCACACAAGAGGAGACTACGTGCCTAGATAGTTTCACGATCGGGACACAACAGAATCTTGGGCGTAAATCTATAATTACCGCCACTATGGTCGATTTCACGAGTCCTATGAAATCAACGCCCATAAAATCTTTTCATATTTTAGCTGAAACCGTATGATAGAATTAAGACTCGAATATCACATTATAATTAATTGTAAGCGCCAATTACTATATTGTTACAGCTGTCGGAGGGAGGATCTTGTCAATTGCAAACATAGGCATTTAAGAAATACACGAAACACGATTAATACGAGATGAAAGATTGGCAAAATAATGACTTGCTAAGAGTGTTTATAATATTTGCGTACGAAATTAACTTACATGATCCAAACACATACATATTTATAATATATCGAACCAAATTTAAAACATGGTTCATTTTCCCAACCTCTCACAACCCCCCATTTCTCCAGAACATAATATATAAAATATGTAGTATTGATTAATTAACTCTCTTATAGTTTTGCTAAGAGATGCAACATGCATTTGGATTCTCATCACTGAAAAGCTGAGGTGGTGGTGGAAGTCTCTCCACAACATAGAGAGGTGGATAGTAATAATGCATCATTCGTTTAAAACCTTCATCATCATAGAAATTAACAACCGCACCTTCACCTTCATTATTATTATAAATTTTGGTTTCCTCTTCTCTAACTTCACCATTTGGGTCCTTGTTTTCACCACCTTCCTCTTTCTTTGCTTCTTCTTGTGGTTTTTCCTCTTCCTTCTTCTCTTCCGGTTTCGGTTCTTCTCCTTGTGGTGGCTTTTCTTCACCTTCTTTCTTCTCTTCTTGCTTTTCGGGTTCGGGTGTGGGTTCGGGCTCGGGTTGAGGAACGATTTTGGCTTGTTTTTTGGTACGTCGGTAGACATAATCGACCAGTTTGTTTGCGTCCATAGTTCCTGTGACGGTGACTTTTCCGGTGCTCAGCTCCGTCGCGGCTGTTTGCACTCCTATAAGGCAAGCACATGATCAAAATTATTACGTCATTATGTTGATACTATGGTTAAATTTCATTTAAATGTGTATCAACATTTAATTCGTCGAGCTTTATATTATATATATATATATATGTCAATATATCATGAAATATGTGCCATTGTAGTAATTGAGCTGGTGCCTCCACAAGTTGAAAAGAATGTGTTCTCCTCAAGCGTTAGTTAGGAGTGATATTGTAGTAAATAGAGTACATAGGAATCTAACGGGTATAAAGTTTTGCAACTAGTCATTATAATTTCAGGATTGGCCAAAGATTCAAGTTGAAACTTAAATTGAACCAATCACTTTAATTTCAATATTTTATTCATCTTTTCTATGTACTCTTTTCGCCTGTTGCTCATTTACTGAGGACTTCATTTGTATCATAAGTTTGGCACTCTTAAGTTGGCACGCCAATCACTTTCTTAATTTCACTAACATAGTATCTGAAAATAATATCCTCTAAAGTTCCTCAGTTTGTAAAGTTTCCTAAAATTATAAATCAATTGTTATTATTATATATATTTTTAAAACATCATATGATATCATTTTTTTGAAAAAATCTAAATAATAACAATCATTAATTTGCAATCTTAGAAACTAAGGTATTTTAGTTTTATCTATTATTGAACAATATATACATGATATATTGTTTATAGTGAATTATTCTGATGTATTATGGACCCTTTTTTTTTTATATATTTGTTATGTTTGTAAACACTTGTTAGAAGAACAATTTTTTTGTTTTTTTTTTATTATTTTGATATTTAAGACGGATTGTATTGGATGAATTTCATCTTATGAGCAAAATGATGGCTTTAGTTCAACGAATCACGCGGAGTACATGATGGAAAAGAGTTTGGCTAGGACGAATTTCAAATACCTAGAAAAGCCAACTGCCTAAAAGTATGTAGAGTGATGTATAAGTTTTTAACTTTTATAAAAGGGGAAAGCATATCCTTTCTACATAACTCTCTGTCGACGTACGTGCCCCTTAAAAAAGACCAAGAAAAAAGATAGAGAGAAAAAGTAATGCATTCCTTAAAGAGCTCATCCCTCGTATATTCACAAACATACAATCACCCTTTCAGATCTTACCACCTATCGACACACACAACGGAAATATATATATATATATATAACTCTAGCGAAAGCTCCATCCATATGACCGGTACCCAAAAAAAAAAAGGAAATAATTAAAAAAATTAATCACAGAAAAGATTGTTTGTCAATATAAGATACCAGATCTCTTCCAAGTATTTTAATTATATACAATATAATAATAGTGATTTAATGGAATGAAAGTGGATATATTGATAAAAGTTTGAAACTATTTCGTCCCTTTATTTAGAAAATGAAAATTAAAGTTTGACATAGAGATTGACGTTATATTACTAGGCAAAAGAACAAGTTTTATCTGGAAATATGAATTCGATTATCGACAACTAATTACATGATTGTAGGTAATATGACTTGTGGATTTGGAAAACAATCTTGCAATGTTAATGTCCAAGATAGACTCATCATTTCATGGATACTGCAAAGTAAATTATGATAAATCTTGATTTATTACGTAATTCTTGAACTCCTTTTGTTAAGCCGATTATATTTTATGGCATATGGGAATATCAAGAACGATAGAGAATTGAATATGCTACAACCCATTTCGCATGTTTATGAATAAATTAATCCTTATACAGACTCCTAGCGCATATAACTATATAAAACTCCCAGCAAATCCAAGAATTCATCCACCCACAATGAATCAAAATTTAATTCGACCAAATGAGGATTTTGGCATGCAAGAATATTCTCTTTTCAGACAATATAAATAATCTAATAATATATACGTTTGGGAGAGGAAAAAAGTTAAAAGGTAAGCTAAGATATACCTCTCATTTTAAGTATCTTTCTTTTAAGTTGCTCAGCACATGCCTCACAATGCATGTTTACGTTAAGCTCCACAGTGGTCAATCCACTAACCTGACATCAGAGAATAAAAATAATATTTATCAAATTTACTTATCCCATTTATTATTTTATTAAAACGGATCAATATAGTTAATACTGTTTCAAGGTACTTATTAATAGTTTGATGATACATTTATAAAGATAAAAAAAAAAAAAGATAATAACTATATAAAAAGACGAAAAGTTTCTTTATACGATGTTTTAATAAGTGTTCCGAGCACCTATTTCTACTTCGGATATTAGCTTGTTGCTCATGAGAGGGGGTGAAATTAACCTGTGAAGGGACCATTTCGGGCACGGGCTCGCCTTCAGCTGGAGGCAGGGGAGAGAGTATTTTGACCTTGCGCTTTGTTTTCTTCATGATTCTATTGCACACAGCTTGAGGCTCCACCATTCCCTTTAAGGTCACCTGGTTCGTTGCCATGTCTATAACAACAGCCTCCACTCCTGAAATACCATAACATTAAACCCTTGACCATGATTCTATATAATAACATCGTAAATAAATAAATATGTTTTTATCTTAAACTTAAAATTTAAATGAACCGGATGTGGTTTTAACCAAATTATCAAAATAATATACGCATCAAGGCTCCTTTTAAATTTGACATTTATATGCACTCGATTTCAAGAAATACTCAAAATGACATATTAGTTACAATAATATTATAAATTTAACTATACCTATATGCTTATTAGCCAAAATGTATACATTAAGAAATTACATAATTATTAAAAGGGAAAAAAAAAAAAAAAAAGGTAGAAAACACACCTCTAATTTTCATGATGGACCTCTCAATTTTTTTGGCACATCCAACACAATGCAAGTCTACATATAAAACACATGGAGATGGAGGCTTTGGCTCTTCTTCCTTTTTCTCCTCTGCCTTCTCATCTTTTTTCTCTTCTGCTTTCTCTTCTTTTTTTTCCTCTACCTTCTCCTCTGCCTTAGGTTGCTCCTACATATCACCATAAAATAAGAAAATCTATAAAACATCAATCTAGAGTTACTTCCACACTTAGTAACAAAGGGATACCATTGTAATTGGATCGGACACATGAAAAACCCTGTCAGTTTACACGACAGCTTAACTATATATATATATATATCTAAATCTATACAAGATAAATTGCCTCAAGAAGTGGTCCTATAAGATTAATTCCGAAACCTCATTCATTTATCAATCCTTTCCTTTGTTGGCCGTAAAATTAATTATATTTGTTTACCCAAAAATAAATAAATAAATAAAAGAAACGGAAATTGTCATGGAAATTGACCATATTCCATTACCTGTTTTGCCTCTTCACCCATTATTTTTCTTCAACTAAAGCTTCAATATTTTTAAGTGCAATGGGGTAAAGGAAGACACAATGCAGCCTAATGATTTCAAGTAGGTTTGTGCTTATATATGTAGGATTGCAGATGCAATGTTGGGGTTGTGGGGGTTATATTCGTATATGAATCATACAAAGGAGAAGTTGAGTGACTCCACAGCACATGCAATGCAACTAACTAATACAAAGAACCTAGGATTAGTTTAATATTTCTTTTGAGGTTCTTGTCATTCTTCAAGAATCAAGCGGTGGGAAAGGGGGGAGAAAACAGTGGAGAAGAGTTGGCAGATTTATAGAAGGGGGAGGGCCATTGAGAGAGAGAGAGAGAGAGAGAGAGAGAGAGAGAGAGGGATCCACATCATCCACCGAAAGGTGGTTTGATGAATTAATGCTGATGAAGTGTCAAATGTGAAATCTCATGTGTGGACAATCTAAGAATCCTTCATCCTAAAGTATTTCCGGTATTAAGATCCGTTTAATCTTGTAGCTTGGATTGACATTTAATGCCCTAAAAGAACAACAATTAAGGAAAAAATAGATTATGAAAAGTCTTACATTTTTAAGTTTCCTTATTGTCTGGAATTTTCCCAATTTAGTTTTAAATCTTCTCAAATGTGCACTTAAATGAATACAATTTTTTCTTTTTTTTTGCCAAAAAATAAATTCCACATATTTCTGAAAAATGTCAAATGAATACAAATACTTATTTTTTAATAATTTTTATGATTTTTCTTTTCGACTCAACTGGCGCTTTTTCATAATGATTTGAACATGAATGCACCTTTTAAAATGTATAAAACTCAATTTACGCAACTGGAACGGTTCAAAGCTCCTCGCAACCTTATTACAACAATTTATCAACAAATCAAGTTAAAGTACGCCCAAGGATAAGTTTATTGAGTCGGTTATGCTCCATTTGAATCACGTAATATTGAAATCAAAATCTTCAATTTTTACCTTTATATGTATTATTTTTATTTTTCCAATTTAACAATAGTTGTTAAAATCGTAAGTTAATAATTTTATAAGTTTACAATTTCATTAAAATTTTTCTAAATAAAGCGAATAAAAAATCACTAAAGTGTAGACTCTTAATAAAATTATCAATTTATGAATATAAGTAGACGTATGTAAGTAAGTTTTAGCTCATGAATTGACCCGTTTAACCTACTTTTAAAACGAATTTAAGTCAAAAAATTTTTCCCATTTAAAAGTGGGCCAAATTAGTCTAGTCTATTTAACCTACGAGCTAAAACGAGTCGATTCGATTAATACATTTATACCTTTAGCTCACTGACCAACCCATTTAACTTACTTTTTAAGTAAGTTAGGGTCAATTTTTTTTTTTTTCATTTAAAAGTGAGCTAAATGAGTCCAACCCATTTAACTCGTAGGCCAATATTACTTAGGCCAGGTTAGCTCGTTTAACCCGTTTGCACACCTTTAAATACGAGTCTATTAACTTATGATTATTCCATATTTATATAATTCTATACATTCTAATGACCATGATCTTGATAACTTTAAATTTGATTAACCTTAACTAAGGATCGATTTAAAAAAAAAAAAAAACAGGTTGAATTTTAGGTTACAATTCATAGAACACATGTAAACAAAAGAGAAAGATAAGTAAAGGTTAAAGATGAACATAGAGTTAATATTGAGAACCCCAAATGCCTTAGTGAAAAACCACCAATAAGACTAAATGAATCATTTTACTATGACAATATTGGTACTATCGTTTATTCACAATCACCAAGCATTACTTCCTTTAAACCAAGTCCTTAAAACCCATAACTCTCTTATACTACCTAGTACTCTTATTTACATATATATGGTATTTACAAAGATCCATATTTAATATACATAAAAGAGAAATAACTTAATTACTAATTGTAGAGGGCTAAATTCAAGTTTGAGATTTAAGCTTATTAATTAAATGGATTCAACTCTCTAAATTAAGATGACGAAGCCTAAAGTGTCGAGTTCAAATATTTGAGATAATCAAAAGAGTTTTAGCATAGTAAGCTTAGAGTAGGATTCGTTGGATTGACTAGTTCAATCCAATATTTCTCAACATTAGCTTACATTAAGAATAAGGTTTTCACTAAGCTTAAATCCAAAGGAGCCCATAGGAGATCAATTAAGGGAAGGGGTTGATTTTAACCATTGATCAACATCACAATCTTGCAGATGAGATCAATAGCCAATTCTTATAAATACATCTTTCCTTCCGCATTTGGAGAAAAGTGATCTTGATGTAAATGTCAATACTCTATTTGAATCCTACTTGGAAAGATCAAACACTTGAATACTTCAAAAACACTACCTCACTTTTCATCAATTGTAGAGTTTGATGCCTTTTGACTCATCTACCTGTCACCACAAGTGTTAGAGCCTTATTGAGTTTGCTTACTTCTTCTCCCTACACTTTTCTCTTGATCATGTCATACATGTGATCCAAGTCATCCCCCTAGTTACATGTAACATGACTTAATACACAGTACATACATGACCCATATATCAATATCCATACACACATACACTAATAATATGCAAATGAGAAATTGCTACACGTATGTTGACCAACCATCATCTTGCAGTAGATAACCACCTTTCCAACCAACCCCCTCCATTATGATGCTCTAACTTCACTCTTTGTTCATTTATTCGCTTATTCTATCGCTTAAACTTATGTCTCATTTAAATTCAAGAAACATACTCCAACAATTTTTCGTCTTAGCTAGATTGTGCACAACATAACATATACAAACATATTCCTTAGCTTCACAGGTGTTGGAACTCCTATGACTTATTCTTTCCAATCGCTCAGCTCTGCCATCTAATATACTACAATAATTAGCCAACCTCACCACCATATAACTAGATGTCATTGTTCATTTATACTAATACAATCCTTAGCTATGATCCTTAATTCCAACAACTTCTCTTTACTCCCATATGTTGGTACACCCCAAGTCATCAAGATTGACCTCCTAGGCTTCACATTCTTCCAAACTCTCATCACCTTTGAACTCCAAGCGATGTCTACGTAAAGTATGACAACCGGACTCCTGTACCATACTTCTAGCCTGTACTTTTTCCATCATTGTGAAGAACACATCCATGATCCACCATCATAGAATCAATATCTATAAATATCACTAACAATCACTATCCTTACATAGTTGATATGCGCTAGCAAACCTGATTACTCTAGTCACTAATAAGTATTTACGAGACAACTCCATGTTAGTAGATCTCATTGTACTACAATGTCTATCAATACATCAAGCTAAAAAATGAAAACATCACAAGGCAACTCTAGTACATAAGTAATATCTAACATTATGCATATTGTCACAACCCAAAGCGGAAGGGTGTTGAGTCGTAGCAGTACCGCCATGTAATACATGAAAATCTAAGATTAAGTGACATCCTTAATCAAGGGCCTTCCGTATACTACACGAGGCATTTCACAATTACAACCTTCTCCCAATATCTAGCATTAAGTAATAACAAAGAACATAAACTAAAGTTAAACTATCTAAACAATCACTAACATAATATAAATAAGTGAGAATGTCGGGTTTTCCCTAAATTAGTCATACAGTACCAAGATAAATCACCATAAGTAGTCTAAGCTACTCAACAAGATAAAAATACTTGATAATTGGAAATTAAAAAAAGTCCATATATATATAAACAAATGGTTCACTCAAGCTCTAAACTTCTTAACATCCTATACCCTTAACTGATGCAACATGGATCTAACTAGGTATGATCCCCCGTTCTACTGTATGATGCTAACACCTTTATTATCATGTTAAAAGATGCGATGACTGTCCATTTCAATTAAAGGTTAAGTATTTATTAGTTTCGGTTCATAGACGATTAATTAATATATACAGACACTCCAAAATCCTATGTTCTAATGCAGCAAGCATATAATATCCATATTAACTTAAGATATTTTTATAAACAAGGCCAATCATATCAAACACGAACAATTTCCCATTTGTCCCAACATGCAACAATTTTAGTTATTGGAAATAATTAAATGGTTCGCTAACCACAAGCACAAACAAGTAAAGTAAAGACAGCATACTCACTCGACCATAATGCTCAATAGTTTCAATAATCCTCTACTATGTCTAAGTCAAACTTCTCGTCCCCTAAAGAAGATAATTAAGTTTTATGAGTATTCTATTTGCACCAATTAACTAGGCTTACCGCTTACTATCCTAAAGTTAGTTATTTTCATAATTTGGGCATATCTTCTTCGTTTTAACTATGTTTTCGGTGATCTTATAGTTGTTTTTACTGTTTTCAAATGTTCTTTTATTTGGTAAAGTTATTTTTAAGTTCTTAGGTTAGTAAATTTTTTATTTGGGCCCTATAAGGTCGTAATTCCAAATGGTAAGTCAGGTCACTTTAGGGTTTGGGCCTAGTTTTAAGTCTTAGGCTTGGTTTTTACTTTGGGCTTTATATTTAATAATTTTGGGCTTATTTTAAGCATTTTAAATAGGCTTTTTCTACCCAATACCTTAAATTTTTAAAGTAAGACTTAGTGATATTCTTATAGGTCCAAATGAGACTTTTTACTAAATTTAGGGCCCTAAATCACTAAGAGCCCTGTAGTGGGTATCTTGAATGGGCCTTTAGGTTTTGTGGGAATTTTATATAACTCTTCCTAAGCCTATTAACCTAGCATTCAAATCTAGTCACCTAGCTACATGGGCTTTAAAATTGGTTCTTTTGGGCTTTTTGTGACTAGATCACTAGTTGAGGCCTTAAGCTCAAGCCCACTTATCTTTTTGGACTCAAAGTTTAACCCATTTTTAATATGGTTATAAATCTATTCATTATGGTTCTTGGAGTTATTAACACTATTCTTAGGCCTATAATCACTAATTAAGTTAGTTTAGGATCATAACCATACTTTAGTCAACTTAACTTGATTAATCAAGTCCTAAACCATGCTTAACACTAAATGAACATGTCATTAAGCTACTAAACAAGAATTTCCAAATCTAGTAGTTCAATGAAAGTGGCAGCCAAGAGTTGTTTGTAGGGTCAAACCTCTATTTTGATGCAATACTTGATTTTCATGGTGTTTTCACTTAAGTGACCTATATTTCTACTAATCTAAAACTATAATTACCTCATAAAAGTGTGTGGAAGTGTTGTGGGGGAACATATATGGGGTGGCATGCATGGAAACAAGGTTCTTATCAACCTACTTGAAGATTTTCTATTAGAACTTATACTACTTGGTCTAATAGTGTTACAACTTCTACTAAAAGAGGTTTTTCTTGTACTAACCTTTGTTAACCTTCTTGAAACACCTTAGAACTTATATGGAGTTATTGTAAAATAAGTTTTATCAAAGAAGACATTAGTATCTAACATTATTTTGCAAGAAAACTAAGGAAAAACCTAACCTAAGTTCTTACCAGAGCAAAGTGTAAAAGGGTCTTCTAGAGATGAATGTGCCAGGACCTTAAGTGTACGTGTAGGTGTATGGGTGTATTGGCCAGCAAGGGGAATGTGTGTAAGTGCTGTAAGGCTTAGTAGCAATGGTTTTGGTGTGGTGGTGGGACAGCAAGGTGGCTAGTAATGTGGTAGTTGGTGTTGTCGAGAAGAGGAAAAAGAAAGGGGTTATGGCTCGATCTTTGAGAGAAAGTTTGAGAGAGTTTTTAGATGTGTTTTAAGGTTGTAAAACAACAAGAAATGAAGAAGGGAAGGGGGTGGCCAATCGTAGAAGTGGATAGAGGGTAGGGAGACAAACTTTGATGGTTTAAGGAAAACAAGGACAAGGTACAAAAAGTGGAAAGTAGACCATTTACCTTGTACCTTGTATGCTTTTTACCAATTTAAGTAAGATCTTGTCCCCTTAAGGTATAAGATATTTTAAAAGGAGATTAAGAATTTGTCTTTTGGTCATTAATCATGTTTTACATGTAGCTAATCAAGATGTAATTCGGTTGGTTAAGGATTAGGGTTTGATTAAGGTAATTGGTGATGATTAGGCCAATAAGTGCACTTAGGATACGTTAAGGTTTTGTTGAACTTTAATACTATATTTTAATCAAATTCTCAAAACATATACTTAAGGTTTCCTTAGGGTTTGGTGTTCGTTTATATTAATTTGATTCACATACAAGCTCGAAAGTTAGGGTTTAAATCATTTAGTGCTACTGATCACTTGTATTGATCGTTTAACCTTATTACTAGTGCTTATTTATGACATTAAGGTATTTGAATATTTAATTAAGGTTAAATGATAATTTTAGGATTTCGCTATCGTTCTAGGATTTTTCAAGTATTAAGGTTCTTGATCATTTAGTTAGATTTTTAGAGCTTACTTCTATTAGGTTTTGGTAGATCACTTAAGGTTCAATTCCTTTACTTAAGTATCATTATAATGTTTAGGTAGTTCTAAGGACTATCCAAGGACTCCTTCATCCGATTCCTCTTTTAGGTTATTGAAATTTTGTAGGGCTTACACATATACTCTCGTCATGTAGTTTGGGCTAGACTCTTCATATAATAGCACTTCATAGTCTTTGCCCATCAACCAATGACATAGAATTATTACTTTACATGGGTCAATAGGTCTAAGACCAAGCTCTCTCGTATCATATGGAAGAAACACCATCAGAGTTCAAAGCTCAATATAAAGATCTCATTTGATGGTAAAATGCTAGTAATATCCCATTTAATAGTTAAATACAAGCGATACGATATACCTCACTTGACCAAGGACCATACAATAGTGAATGGCAGAAAGGAATCAATTGCCTACTTGGCTACATTGCCACCCCCCTTTACCGGTCAATTGACCCTCCGTTATATTAACTCTAATTTCTCCTTATCAAATTCTTCATCTATTCATTTCCCTAAACCAAGATGTTATGTAAATTCAAAGCATATATTCAAGGATGTATTAATATGAAATCATTACATTTTCTCTTTCTTTATCCAATATTCATATGTTTAAATTACAAAAATAGTTATGCAACATGAATCTTTGTATATTAATGTATGTAGCTTTATCATCCTTAAAGTTTTAAATTATCTGATATTACTCCAAAAATTTCAAAATTGTCCAATGCAATGGACAAGCTCACTTAATTTGTAAAAATCGCCACATGTTCACATAATTAGCTCATAAAATGTCGATAGCAAATTGCAGGTAGACCTTTCTTAAGAATTATGGATTTTACATATCAACGTTCAAAGAAGCTATACTACCAGTTCTTCCCATGAACCCCTTAATTAATATAGATATTCAATGTTTGTTGTGCAATGACGCATTTGTGAAAGTTTCAATACTTCATATTTGAGAATCTACCTTTTAAAGTATTTAAATGTACAAGGTGCATATTGTTCATGTATTTTTTTTAAAAAAAAAACAATTGATGGCATAGAGAATATAAAGTGAGGGAGTGAAGAATAGATGCTCCTCAAGAATTAAGAAGAACTAGTTACTACAGCTACCCTTTGTGATTGTAGCTATTAGATCATATTTTAGAGTAGTTGCAAGGTTACTAATAGTTTTAGTTACAGATGATAATAAATGGCATCAATGGCAATAAACAATCAAATGAGGCGATTACTATAGAGGGCTAAAAATGCCAAATTAAATATTAGATTATAGTTGCCATTTATTTGGTTTTGACTCTTTGACTTAAATGACACGATCTAGAGAGTTCAGCTCATATTAAGATGACTCTGGAAAATTAAGCTTAATGGGTTCAAAATAGAGATCATTAGACTAACAAATCCACCTCCAACCTCTCACAAGTTGGCTTGTGATGCACTCGTAAAGAAGACTAATGACCTTGGGCTCATAACTAAGAATGTAACGAGGTAGATTTGAAAGGTCATAGGAACCTAGAACCCATCCCTTTACATTAAAAAATTCCTAAACCCGTCCTAAAACCCTATAGAGTTTTTTATCATATACTTAAAAGCCACCTTACTACCCTAATAGAATACCCACTTCTTGACCCACCAAATCCATATGCAATTTTTTTTTTTTACCACATGATTATTTTTTTTCTTTCATCAACTATTACATAAGAAATTTATTTGCATTATTTACAAAACATGGGTAACACAATGAGGATTAAGGAGTTCATTTTTTGTACCCTCTTCATCTTATATATCTTATCACGACATTGGTGAAGCACCTAACTGTATTGTCATACAATGAATTAAATGATCTATTGTAGGCTCCATCTTGATTTTTTTATATGTTTTGATTACACCAAATTTGTTATTCACCTAACTATTTTTCTCTACCATATAATAAATATACAACCACTTTCTCATAACTGATTAAAGAAAGAATCTCATATTAGATAGATGTTTATAAATACTAATAGAAAATAGTAAATGTGATCGAAGTTATTATCATCCATGTTTTCATCTATTTAATATTTTAGATATTAGAAATATTAGTTAATATTATATTATTAATTTATTATTTTTGGTCAAGAGAATTATAATAGAAAATATCAATATTTGAAAATAAGTTTAATTGAGAGATCAACATTTTAAAAAGTTGAAATAAATAATCAATATTTCACAAAGTAATTCAAATAAAAGAAATCTTGATCCCTTAATTAAACTTTTCAAAAGATTGATATTTTATTTGAACTATTTCATAAAATGTTAATATCGTATTTGAACTTTTTAAAACGTTGATCCCTTATTTGAACTTAGCTCCAAACATTGATTTATTCCATTATAATTCTCCTTTTTTTTTTTAATCATGTAATGGGTTTCTCATTGATTTTTGTTAACATCTCATAACTCATGTCAAAATCCTAACGGTTTTTTAGCCATATCCCAAAACCCTATCAAATAATATATTATAAGGTTTTTGGCGAATTAGGTGAGTTGGGTACCCTATAACGACCCATCGAGTTACATCCTTACTCATAACAAGCATGTTAGGATAATCCTAGAGTGGGTATACTCCTACTCGTCCATCGATCATTAAGGTAATCTGAAAAATGTCATCAAGCCTAAAATTTTATAAATATCCAATCATTCATCCTTATTTGAGGACTTGAAAAGATTAGAGAAACAATGTTCGTTTTTATAATCTCTCTTTCCAAAGATCATTTAAGCACTTAAGCAAATATCAATCTCAATTGATTAAAAACTACAAGGTTGAAACTTGAGTTCTTTAAACTCTCCCGTCAATCACTTGTGCATTGAAAACAATAAGACTGTCTGTTGACCCCAACTACCTTCTTTCATTCTCTTAAAGTCATCCGATCAAAGCTTAATTTCCACATCATAACTCCGAGTTCATGTGTAGCATGAAACTTACTTGGTAACTGTGTAATCACTTCATTTAAACCCGAGGCATTTACCAATGACGATTTTGATGGAAGATTAAAAAAAAATGATAAATTGCAATAATCTTCCTTGAAATTATTAGGAATCATACTAATATCAACTCTCTCTTTTTTTTTCCTTCAACGGTGGTACACTTATAACAAAAAGTTTTTAAAAAGAAAAAATCTCCGCTACAATGCACCATTTTTGGAGAATCGATTAATGAAAAACTTTACCGCAGAAGTAGGAAGGATTTGAGAGGTTATTTCAGGATTTTTTTTTCATTGATTTAATATCATACATCGACTGCACATTTATCCAAAACGAAATAGCTGAAACCTAAACAAGAAAAGGTTTCCATCATTCATTAATTACTCGACCACATGTTAATCAGAGATTACTTTCTCACTTTATTACTCTTGTTGGGATGGGTGAACCATTGAGATTCGTTATTTGATGCACGAAGCTTTGTATCCAACCGAAAATTACGTACGAGGAAATTTGTAGTCACATGGTTTCCTTCCTCTAGACCACATGACTAATTAAACATATAAATGTCGATTTTCTCTCTTCCATCCTTTTCTTCTTCTTTTTCTCTGCCCTCTCTTTGTTGTCAATTTAGCTCACCAGAAAGCTTCGGTTAGGTCTTACCAATTCTATCATACTTCCCATCCAAAAAAATGTAGATAGTATATAATTTATTACACGTATACATTACATCTTCCATTGATTTATTAACTGCACGGAAAATGAAAATGAAAGAAAAAGAAAAGAAAAGAGTGTTAAATATGAGATTGGTATTATCATATGACAATATAAACCGCAAAATAAAAAAAAAAAATTATTTATTTTAACATATAACTCATCCTACTTCATTTTTTATATTCCTTGCTCTATCATTCTCGAAATGGACAGTTTATCTGAATGTGGTTTTTCACCACCTCCTTAGAATCTACGTCAATCTGTCAAATCAAATGCCAACTAGTGCTTATAGAAGGGAAAGTATTTTTCTTGATTGTATTTGTCTCTCTAATCTCTGGATCTCAATAGAGAAAGCCTTAAATCAAAAATGGCAAATGTCCTGTTGAAAAGCATATTCGGAAAACAAGTGGAAATATGACTCATTCTGGGACATATAACAGAAGATATTCCAACATGCCACGCAATGTCATCATTGACCACATAACTTAAAATTTCTACTTAGTTGATATAGAGAGACATATGTAAGCAAAGTTTCACCAAACAACATGACTTTCTGTGTACGGTGTACCTAATTTGCTAAATTGTAATACCAAGGGGGCAAAAGGGAATAGAGAAGCCTAGGAATTTGTTTTCTAGTGATTTCAATTAGTTGAATTCACCTACCAACATCTCTTTCTGTTAAATCTAATTTGTAATTGTAAAACCAAGAAAGAGCCAAAAAGAATTAGCAAACTCTAGGAATTTGTTTTCTGGCGATTTCAATTAGCTAAATAGCTTTCTATTAATACATGTTGTATGTATAAATAAATAGATGAAGTGAAGCCAAGATCTTTTGATAAATTTAAATTAACTTGAATCTCATGGATTAACATAATTCATTCGACACAATATGTGTCTGATTCTACCATATTTCCTCGTACCCTAATCTAATAAATCTCTTCAAAACGAGATGTATTTCATTTATATGAAATTTTATTGTGCGGAAACATGTCGCTTTTTTAAAAAGGCCAATTTAAATAGATTCCCAATGAACTAACTTGACTTGTAGATACAAATATAAGTGCCGAAATTGCTTGTCATTATATTTCAACTAAAAGGGCATCATGAATCTAAGTGATTTAGAAATATTTTGATGTCATTCACCAAATCCTTCTAGGCTAAGTCTTATCCTAGGAGGAACTGCTAAAAATCCTATGATATACTATAGAGACACGTAAAGCTGTTTAACGAGGGGGAGTTAATTGTGCATTTAAAATGTCTCTTGGGATTCTATTTTATTTGCCACTCAATTCATAATCTAAGGATGTAAAGAGACATATGAAAGGTAAGTTTGACCCAACAACATAATCTTTCTATGTGTCTAGTAGTGAAGGACATGTCTACTATTTTAAAAAAAAAAATTACATAAACATAAATCAAATAAAAAATATTGCATAAATATAAACCTTATATCATATTTGAAAAATAAGATATTGAAAATAATAAAAGTTTCATACTTATAAAATGCAATTTAATATTTGGATTACAATAGCTATCTCGTATTTAAGAAATACAATATATATTTAATTACTTTAATATCGTACGATATTAAAGTAATTAAATATATATCGTATTTTTAAAATACGATATAAGAATAAATATTTATATTAGATTTAAGAGATACAAGATAAACTTAATATTTATTATACAATTAATAAATACGTAATATTCATTATATATAATATAAATAAGTAAAATTCTTATCTTTATTTATTATATATAATGTAAACAAGTAAAATTCTCATATGTCTTAAGATGGTAATAAATGTAACAGCAAGAAAGGACTAAAAAGAAATGCCAAATCCTAGGGAATTTGGTTTCAGGCGATTTTCATTAAATAAGTAACTGCTAGTTAACATAGATAGACGCATTTCACCGACCAACATATCTTTCTATGTACCTAAATCTGTTAATTATAAAACCAAGAAAGTGACGAAAAAGAAATATAGCAAATCCTAAGGAATTCGGTCCCAACCGATTTTGGTTAAGTCACTATTCCCCTTTTGTGATTTATAACTACTCGTTAGGCGAGAGATAGTAGGTTTTGCACACATACACGAAATTGGGGCTGTTTAAGAGATTCTAATCGAAAGAGAGTGACCCACATAATTATTTCATTGTTGGGTGTTCAATGTTGAATCAAGAATTCTAGATAATTGCTTGATTTTAATAATAAAATAATACAACAATGATTATCTTTCCGCCATGAAGAGAAAGACAATGATATTAAACTAAACCCTTTTAAACAACTCCCAACGTTTTCTTTTCTTTTTCTTTAATGAAAATCCGTGCCACAGTTTCTTATTAATTAGAAAAATTACTAAAATTTTATATCAATTGTAGTTTATGTGAATCACTCTTAAAAGGTTTTCAAAAGCCATCTGATTTCGGCACCACATGCGTAAATTTTATCATTTGTAAATGTCGATACTTAAAAAGTATTTTTTTTTTTTCATTATTTTGAAATATCACCGTACGTGGTTATGGCATAATTAATGATTGCACAACCAATATTTCCATTGCCACTTGAAAAATCTCATAATTGGGACAGATGGCTGGTTCACTTTGGGTTCATGAATGATTTTTTCACCTTTATGGATTCGAGGTACATGTTCAGCAAAAGTTGGTGGTAAAGGATGGATGTTAGAGATGAGATTTCCTTCCAACGGGTCATGGGTTTTCAATTTTCACCAAAGGTGTAAAAAAAATTTGCACCGTCGGCTACAGCTAGTGCTGTGCAAATGAGTTTGGTGATGGACAACCTTAGTCCAACAAGTCTTTCCATTTGCACAGCATTAAACTCCATCCTTTTTATTATGTGTAGTTGCCTTCATGGCTCATGATGAGAGCTTCTCCGAGCTCATCCCGATTTGATCTCAACTTTAAGTCGAAGTAATTACAAAAGCATCGCCATGTGAAGTAAATCCTTAATAAAGATATATTCCAACTTTTAAAAGATTAATATCTATTTAATTAAATACATTTAGTTTTTCAAAAAAATATACGTAAAAATATGATACATTTAAATCTTTATAAAATATATCAACTCCATCCCTATAAATAGAGTTACTTTTTACTCATACTAACTATCACTCTGCCATCTTCTCGTAAGACTAACTTAAGTATTGAATTGCTCGTAAATCAAGATCTTAGGACTAAGCAATTCAGAATAAAGCCTAGCAACCTGATCCTAATTCTCATTCAAAATCTACAATTAACAAACTAGTCAAGAATTCATAATCTAACACAATCCATCACAGATTGATAAATTAAATAGGTTAGCTTACGAACTTCCTAAAAGAATGAAGATATTCTATAAACATAATACATAATTTGATATTTATTTTAAAATATCAACTATAAAACGCTTTTTTTTTTGTCAATTTTAATACAATTTGAAGAAATAATACTTTGTTAGTGATTAGATGGGTTGGCCCACAATTTGACACACTCTAAGCCAAGTTGGAACAAATCAACCCTGACCATTGTCCAGCCAATCCATTTGCATAGCTATACTTTGAATTATTTTAAGATTGTTCCTGTTAATAAGCATATTTCCCCATTGAAATTGAATTGTTCCTGTTAATAAGCATGTTTCCCCTTTGAAATTGAATAAGGGTACAAAGAAGGCAAGCTCTTTGAATCAAAACTTCGGATGATTGTTTGAAGAGATAAAATTAACTTAGATAATGAAGCATGTAAAGAATATTTGCACTTTGATTTTTTCATGCTTCGATGAATAATGTGAACTTTAACAAGTTTAACTCGTTATCTTTTCCACAATAAATAGACGTTCATTCTATTCTTTTTATATTTAGTTATTTTTACAACTCAAAAGTTCGAGGAAACTCATTGCCTCTATTACTTATTATTAATCGCATGCCAAATTTTGTTAAATTCCAAAACCCGCATGAGTCTTGGTGCTGGGGCTAGCGCTAGATTTCCTGGAGCAGAGGCCGATGCTAACCTTCTATTTATTGCTCCAATTTAAGTAAAATTCAAAGAGTTGGAAGTCAAGCCCAGTAATTCACTTGATTTATTTGAGTTACTTTTTTATTTTGTTAATGGTCAATGTTTAACATGTAGCTATAAATATAAATTACCTTGCAAGACATTCATGTTCTTTTCTCTTTTTATTTTTTTTTTTACCATAATATGAATCTACCTAACATCTCTTAAATTAAACATAAGAACTTTGTCTAAGGGACCTCGTCTACTGAACCACGACAACAATTTGACTCTCGTCACCAAGCCGCACCTCTTATAGCAACTTGAATTGACATTTCAACCAAAGC
Organism: Lumnitzera racemosa; assembly: GCA_024138005.1. Lineage (NCBI taxonomy): Eukaryota > Viridiplantae > Streptophyta > Magnoliopsida > Myrtales > Combretaceae > Lumnitzera > Lumnitzera racemosa. The sequence continues at coordinate 11,705,821 of JAMXBC010000002.1, forward strand.
ACCGTTTGAATCTTAAAGAATAAGCATCAAAGAACACGCCCACTATAATTAGAACCTGTTTGGTCAACGTTTCTTACTCTTCTGTGTTTTGAGGACTTTTCTCCTCTTCTGCTGCCTATAATCTTCATACAGCTTAAGGGCAAAGTTAGTTCTATCTAATTCACCACTTAACCTTTCATTTTCCCTCATGTCATTAATTAGCGTGAAATGCTCGGTAAACTTCTTTCGCAGCTCCTCTTCATCGAATGAAGCTTCCGAATCAACGTTAGAATTAATGCTGGTTGCTGTTTCTCCTGCATTTGCCCTTTTCTTCTTGTTGCTTGCCTTTTTGATGGGGCCCTTGGGGTTGAATGATTCTCGTTCAAGAGACAACCCCAGAAAAGCTTGCTGCGGGGAGAGGATGGACAGATAAGCTTGGTTGGGAGCAAAACTCATGTTAGAAATGCCCGAAGCCATGGTTGAAATAGTTGGGTGATAATGCTTGGAAAGCAGATCAAGTTCCCAAAGGACCGAAGCAAGTGCACCACTTTGATTAGGATCCAAGGCACATGGCTGATATTTCTGGATAAAGTGAGCCAAAGAAAAAATTTAGCCAATAATTGAAATCTTCCAAACCCCTAAGGAAGCAACAATTGATAATTTTAGCCAGAATAATCTTTTTCTGATTAACTCGATGATAAACGAGAAAACCATCTTTTAACCTTAAACCCAAAGGTTTCACTTTAAACTATCTCCAGAGTCCACCCCTTGGAATTAAAAATATTTTGAATGGACATGTGGCAGGTCGAATGCAATTTTAGCAAATAAAGCGAAATGGCATGCATTTAGTAGAGCTCCAAAGGAAAGAAAAAATCAAAAGGAAACCTAAAAAAGCAGCAAATTCTTTTTTCCCTTTTCCCCTTTTTTTTGGCGTTGGGACTTTTGGGTGGGTGTCTGGTGGGAGGTGGTGTCTAAATTAAAGCTGCAAATTCTTACCACTATGGAACCAGAAACAGACCCACCACCAGGGTCGTTTTCCAACAAAACGCGGCACTTGGCATTCTTCTGGAGAAGATGCTTCAGTGTGACTAGGGCTGCATTACAGGCAAAACAATTATACCATCAGACGCTGAAGAATGGAAAAATCAACTGACAAGAAATAAATCGGCTCTGACAATCGATATTACCAGCCATGGATTCTGCAGAACCAAAGCATAAAGAGAACATGGCTAGACGCTTTATAAACGCAGCGGCTTTCTGCATGTCGTGTTGCTTATCATCACACAACATCATCTTTAGAGCTTCAGCCAACACCTCACCCTGATCTCTGCTTTGAAAGTCAAGTCCAATCAATTAGATGGAAGAGGAGAGAAATTACAAAAATCTCCACGTCCTCAACAAAAACTGGAGAAAGAAACTCATTTTCATTTAATACATCACTTCAGCGATGAAAGGAACAGTATCAGAAAAAAAATAATGATAAAAATATTAATGAGCATGTAAGGACTGGCTGCGTACATGCATAGAGAAATACAGTATTCTATATTTTTAAACGTGCCTAAAGCATGGATGATAACTTTGAAAAGTTCAAAAGCACCATAGCCAAATATTGGTTTACCAGATCATTGAAAGTTGCAGCTAAGGTAGCCATAGTATTTACCTTCCAGGTCTGTACTCAAGTATGAGGTTGTAGAGCTGGACAAAGAAGTCTTGTAAATCAACATTCAGTGCATCTAGATTGTTCCTCATCACTTTGAAAGCAACAATGCAGCATCTTAGCCTCTCAGACACAGTTAAGCATTTTCCCACAGAACCATTAGACCCATTAGCACCAGCAAGCCTTTTCAGGTAATTCAAAAGATCACCTATGTAGTCTAAATCAATCAAGTGAGAAAATTTTCCAAGTCCACTCAAACAGGAAGCAAGAAGTGGATGGCCCTCGCTTATAGATGGCAAGAATCTCATGTTCACGTCAAGTCTGAGAAACAAAATAAAAAATGGCATAAACATAATATACGGATATGAAGGTCAGCAACACCCAGGAAAGGAGGAGTTGGGGGGTGGCAGGGGAAAGGAAAGATAGAAAAGAGCATTGCCATGCTGGTGCTAATCTCAGCAGCTAATACAATGGACATTGTAAATTACATTTTTTATGTTTATAACCTACATGGAAAATACACTGAAGATATGACCTAAAGAAAATATTCCTATCACCATTTCTCAAAAATGTCCACGAACTAAAGCCATTCAAGTAAATATCAAGAAAGCCTGCATCAATCCCCAAATGAATATACCATATGCCACTCACCTGGGTGCAATCGACTGCATAGTATGCCTCAAGATTCGAAAATATGTTTCAAACACAGCAGAGAGTGCTTCTGATTGCATCCTCCTCTGCTCCATATCATCTGGAGCAAAAGCAGCTGCCTTATAATCTGCAGCAACCTATCAATGTATCAACATATGTGAGTTTAACTACACAAGTAAGAAATGCCAGGAATCAAGCATCTTCCAGAAAGAATGAGTACCTCCTCTCTCATCTTTGCAATCAGTTCTTTCCTACTCTTTTTCCTGCCATTTTCTTGCATATTCTTAGGCTCTTCAGAGGATTTGCGTTTTGTGTTCTTTTTGTTTTTGACCTTTTTATCATTGCTTGACTCTTCTGGCTTGCCAAGATCCTCACTAAATGACAAAGACATGAAAACCTGAAAAGGCCAAATCACTTTATCAGCATCCAAAGGAAAAAGAAACTGCATTATGCAATTTGCCTAGGTGCTCATTTGAAATTAGTAGAAATCCGTGTGCTTATTTATTAGGTCTGTGCTAATATGACCATGATGCATGAGATATTATACCCAATACTGGATTCCTGGCTTAAGCAGTTCAAATAATGTTATAACATTGGAAATCTGGAAAACTAACATTGGCACCACTTAAGAACATCCTCCAGCAGTCAAACCAAGACAACTTTCAGGCAACTCATCAAGGTGTAAGACATATCTGAGGTTGCCAAGTGCATTTTGCCCTTCTAAAAAATAGCCAACCATACAACAAGAAGCATCAATTTTGCTTGAGCAATGACTTCGGAAAACAAACATGGAACAGCTAAAGATACTCAATCTGAAAAACCAAGAAAGCTTTAGCGCTCTTCATGACTCCTCCAATATATGTCAATAACTATAAAATAACGATTTCAACTGATCACTATATGCTAACAACTTTAGCCACCTAATGACATGACTTTGTCAAGGGAAAGAGAGAGCATATCCACTTCATCGTTTATCAGAATCTCTAGTCAGATATGAATCCAAAAATGGAACAGGCATGTGAAAGCTAAAATCGAAGGTATTGAAAAGAACAATAACAACACAATATAATGGACATACTTCAATAGAATCTGGATGCATTTGGCAATTATGTGCCTTGACTAGATTTGCAATGAACTGAACAGCCTCCACAGTTGCCTCACCACCATGCTTTCCTTCATTCTTAAAAAGAGACTTGATAGTGGTACAACAAAGTTTCCTGTGAAAAATCATCACAAATCATAGCATCAGAAATAAGGAGAAAAAGAATGAGAAAAAGATGTCCATGATTTTCCCCTTTTTTTTTTCCCTTTTAGCTTGAATATATGCTTTCACATATACTGAAGCAATGTGAGAACAAAATCCATATAGATGAGAATCAGATTCAATAACCACAATAAAAGCCACTAGACACAGTCAGAGAAAGAAAGGAAATGGCAGAAGTGACTTTGAGTAATTATTGCCCTCAATAGCAACTTAAATTTAGCATTATAATTATCTTCCGTCCAATTTACCCTGAATAATAACTATCAAGAAACAATGAGCACTATATCAGCCATAAGATACCACTTGGACTCAACACCAATCATCAAAGACAGAACCAAAGACCTAAAAGCACTCAAAACAGCAAAAGTCTTTAAAGCCAGAGTGTGCTAAAATTAATAATACAAGTAGCCCTCAAAGGAGAGATGGTCAAAGCTTCTCTCCACTTCAACAAAAAACATATATGCTAGATTCCCTATCCCCATAACTTTCACATGTTCTTGACCAAATCTACATATTCGTACCACAATATGCCAAAAGGCATTTTTAGAAAAGAGAAATCCACCATGCATCTACCTTTGCATGTAAATAATGTTCTCTTACTGCCAAATATCAGCATAAGGTCTATTTCAAGTTGCAATAACAAGTACTACAGCTCATAACCCCAGCCAAATGACTCATTCAAATGAGACTTAAGATTCTTGTCACTGATAAACCAAAATGCACAGAACAAGTACAGAAAGGAGAATAGAATTATGGTAAAACCTTACGACTTCATCTGAGGAATTCATGTTTCTGACAACAGCTTCTATTAAGATCTCACGAAAGTTGAAATGAGGAACAGCGTCTAGCAAAGTGCATATACAACGAGCCACCACATGTTGATAGGAGGAGACCTTTTCCAGTGCCAACAACATCTGTAAGTAGGCCTGATAAAAAGCAAGAATTAAGGAAAAGATAGAAGTAACATTGAGCTCTCATATTATGTAGTGAAGCACCAAGAATAATATTATTTAAAAACAAAAGTACCAGTATTAATAGTCAATAGTCAATTGATCAAACATAGCTAAACTAATTAAAATAGAACAGCACCTTCACTTAGTAATGACACATTCTCTCTTAGGGATCACATCCATAATCCCTACAGAATTCATAATCTCTTATTTGAGGACATTTTCAAAGCTTTGATGGCATCAGAAAGAGCATTGATGATATATTGCCCCCAAGTTCAAATCAAATCAATATCAACAACTCACCACCATAACTTATATAAGTTGTCCAAGTTCATGCACCATTATGCACTTTCATGTTTTTTTTTATTTTTTGGGGCAACTAGCTGCATACATTTCTTCAATTCGAATTAACATTGATACTCAACTGTCAAAACTGTCCTATATACTATAACTTTCTTTCATCATTCAACTTGAAAAATTACCATTCCAAAAGCTCAGCATTGATCCACTCAAGTGAAGAGATCGCTTATTCCAAATCTTAAACTTTCAATTACATATCATCCGTATATACTCCTGCTGGAAAAGTCATTGCAGAATCAGATTCAAAGAGCAAAAATCTATTCTTCAGCCAAGCAATAAAGCTAAAAGGGGCATTATGCTCTTCTCTGTTCTTCAGGAAGAGGCAAGTCTTTTTTCAACTCTACCACAAGTGACTGTGGGATTAGATTCTCCTTTGCCATACTCATCAAAGCCTAATTGGCTATGCAATGCTTCATTGCAATGGAACATCTTCCATTGAATCCAAAACTAAGGATCTAGAAAATTCAAAAAATTCAGAAGGACATCAGTACAGCTCAAACACAACATTACTAGCATTCACCATATTGCTAGGCATTTAATGAAGGCTCTCCAATATGGACAAACTTAGTCAGTGGAAATTCTTACCAACAATACCAGCTGTTACCTAATAAACCAGAACTGTTTGTTATGTCCAATTGAAATAGAGAACACACCTCATTTCCAAATGGCATGTTTCTAGCTAGTATATGATCAAGAATAGAGATCAGATTCAAGCTTTGAGATTTTGAGTTGATCAAGCTTTGAAATTTTGCATGGACTTGAACTTCAAGATTATACCATCTCCACTCAATTGGATTACATCTCCAGTCTATAACTCCATGGAGCATGTTCTTTCAGTGGCGCATGTAGAATAAATTTTCTCCAAGATGCTCAAATAACATATTTTGAAAATTGATCAACAATCCACATTATGATTGGTCCACCATAATCATTCTTGGGTAAATAAATAAGTTTCATACAAGGAAGATAAATACAACCGCCATAACAAGAAGATAGTAATACAGCAAACCTGTGCTACTACAAGAGTATAAAAAACCCCATAAAAGCAGCTACAGTGTACAAAGACACCCTTTTACACTGTTCTCAAAGCCTTTCTGCACTCCCGAAGCAGCAAAAACACAAGGAAAAGTGAGTCCGCTTGAATCTACTGCATAGTTGGGAATTGGGCTGGATGCTACAAGGGATTGCTAAAGTTTCTCATAAACTTCCTTGGCTAGATATCAACTATTTCCTTGTATGATTGAGCAAAGTTTTGCATTTCTAGGAACACAGAGTCTGCAATATTTCTTGCACTATGAAACGTATCAAGAGGGGCTGATTGTAGCAAGATATCAGACCAAGAGAGATTGAAATTCGATCTATCACTTCCCACACAAACCAAGAGCAAGCTAAGTGTCTAACTTTGACAAACTTTTGCCATTTCCAAGAGAAGAGGGAGGGTCATCCAGTCATTCAAAAGTTGTTTCCCCAGAGAAAAAAGCTGAGTGGATCCAATCAACCAGTAGCTCCATAAATCCGCCCTTGCTAAGGTACAAAATACTCTTTATTTGGGCTGCTTATTCCATAATTCTAATCCCAGAATGCCAAAGCCACCTTCAACAATCAATGTGCACACATACCACTTGACCCTAGCTTTTTGTTGATAACTTGATATATTGGGACAACCACCCCAAAGGAAATTCCACATTAATAGCACCATTCCCCTTGATCGTTTCTCCACACTCCATCAAACACCTCAATCAGAAATCATGATCCAAAATATAAAGCCATTCTGAGATATGCTGGTTTCTTTCCTCGGCTATCCCTTTCCATAGTCTCGTTCCAAGGCTATGAATGGATAGGCATCAACTGAGAAAACATTTGCTCCTTCTGAGTTTCCACCAAGTAAATTTTTTTCTTTTTTTCCATTTTCAACTTTCATTCTTCTGGTGAATAAATGCTAAAATATGTTTTGTAGTGGAACTAATTCATGCTGGACATCCAAATAAGTGAAGAAAATGTGCTGTAAAAAAAATTCTTCAGATTAAACAACAAAAATTGGAAATGACAGAGAATCAGTAAGAAAGCCTTTCTTTCTACAAAAGCCAAGTCATTTTTTAACAAAGTTTGCTTCCATCTCCTGTAGATTTATACTACCAATCTTCAAATTTTAAACAAGCACAAGTCATATGTTAGTTACATTTTCCATGAATATGGAACGAAAATATGAAAAGACAAAGTAAGCATTTTTACCATGCCTGTGTATGCCCCCTGTATGAACAGGAATAACACTCCACACTTAAAAGCATCATCAACTAGCAGAAATCTTTTATACTTTTTCTCAAACATGCTTTTATTAGTACTCAATGGGATGAAATTGGAGGGAAAAAAAAAAGGTATCATCTGAACCCATATGATCAGGACTAAACAAAGCAAATGAACATCATCATAATGCTCAAGCAACCTCAGGAAAGGGTAGTTAACAATAACATCAATTCTTCAATTGATCTAGGAAACCAAGAAATTACTAGACCTTGTAAGACAACAATAGAGTTGATTCATAATTCCGCATCTTCTTGACATCCCTAGAGACTTTCATCTCAAGCTCCTTCTCAGTAGGAAGCCTGATGCGGTAGCTGTTAAGCAACCAGAAACAAAACCATTAATTTTTAGCCCCTTGCTAATTGAAATCAAGACATGTATGAGTATGAGGGAGTAGATAAGGATGTAAAAGCATAAGGGAAACTATTACCCAGGAATAATGTCCTTAAAGACAGCCAGCAAGGAGAGCAAACCAAGCTTAACAACAGCATTATCATGATCTCTGCAAAGCTGCAACATCTCTTTCAAGGACTTAATATTAGAATTCGGAGCAGAAAGCAATGCCATCCCCAATTCTGCAAGTTTTCGCTTCTTGTTTTCAAATGCCTCTTCAGCTGTGAGATCTTCTTTTACCTCAGCCTATAAGAAGAACAGTTTTTCCTAAGTATCATATAAATAGGAACTACCAAAAAAGAACCTAAAGGGGAATTGCATTTACCAAGACAGCAGCTTGGGGGGTTTGTTGGACTCGGACATCTTCCTTCAGCTGCAATTTTGTTTCTTTCTTAAGTTTCTTGAGCTTGGCTCTCCTCTCAGCCTTAGTGAGCTTCACTACACCATTGTCCGCATGTTTTTCGTCCCCTTCAGCTTCGGTTTCAGCCTCACCATTTTCCAATACCATAGATGTTTGTGGAACTGCATGTAGATCACCGAAACTGACAAAGCATGAGACTAGACCAAAGAGATTCAAGTAACAATAATAGACTGTACTCAATTCGATACTGACGACTACGATAGTAAAGCTGGCCATCCAAGGTCTTGACAGGAAGAGAATCAACAGGTTCGAACTGGACAGCCCTAGCTTGTTCCTCCTCCTCCTCCTTCTTCTTCTTAAGCAACCTCTTCTCATAACGAGCCTCTAAATCATCTTCTTTGGCATCAGCAACACGAGAGACATGCCTTTACATTTCACATCCTGAATTATTTCCTCAATCCATATCGAGACTTCAATATCCATATAAGAAGAAAAAGGAATCAGAAACTTACTTGTTGATGGATTGTGTATCTATGCGGGAAAGGAAGCCCGCGTAGTCAAGGTTCTCGTTGACAAATTGCAAATCATCGTCGGAAACTTCGATGTCTTCTTCAGCAATCTCCGGCGGAAGTTCCGGCGGCAGTATTATCTTTTGTTTAGATTTAGACTTTCCCATTTTGAACTGCCGGAGTAGATGACAAGATTAGTTTCTCTTCGCTTCGGATTTGAATCCTCCTTATGCTGATAGCAGACTGTAAGATTAGGGCAGGGTTTAGGGTTTTGGGGATGTTGGGGTATTTTATTTTCCCATTCAAAGACGCGATATATTATTTTTGTATTTTGATTTGTAGCTTCTTCTCTATTTTCTATTTTCTCATTTCTTTATTTATTTGTTTTTTCTTTTGCCATTTTATGTTTGATTAAATACTATAAAATATTGTGTCGAAAACATTATCTTTTAAATAAAAGTAGTGTATGATTTTCATTAAAAATATATTTATATTAACAAAAATAATTATTAATGCAAAAGATTATCGTAATTAATATGTCAATAAATTCATATTTAAAATATTGTATTAGCACAATTATTCAATTATATAAATATAGTTCATACTTAAAAAATTATATTGACACAATTATTCAATTATATGAATATATTTTTTGAATATAATTTATGTAATTGTAGATGGTTATATGAAATTTTATAATATTTAGAAAAAAAAAATTATAATTATTTGAGTTATAAACATATATTACCATATATCAAGAGTTGCATTATTCTACACGTAGTTATGTAAAGGTTGCAACTTCTTTATAAACACTATTTTATATATAAAATACATGTCCCTTAAGAAATGAAAGTATATGAGTAATAAAGAAATAATAAAAAGCATTTGTTAATGAAGCGATATGAAAAATAAAATCTTTTTGGAAAGGAATTAAATGTACCAAATAAAGAAAAGTGAAGAATGTTGTCACTTTTGACATATAAGTGTAGTTACTATATATTATACTTAAAAGTAACGTTAATGTAATAACTTTTTATGAAATATGAGAATATGAAAAAGTAATATCAAAAATTTATAATAATGACAAAGTTTTTAAAATTACCGACTATAATAGAATAGATGATTGCAAAACAGCTATATCAACATTAATGAAGAATATGAAATTTTTATTCCATAAAACCAAATATTAGCTCCAAAATTTAACCGTGTAATTTTTAAAATGAAGTCCCTAATTAATTGTATCGAATACAATAAATTCCAACTAAAAAAATAAAGAAGAATCTAATTCTATAAGATATTTCATTCTCAAGTTCAAGGCTATATGAATATTAGTCCATATGACATAGGTAAAATGATGCGCAAACCTCATCTCAAACATTTAGTAAAAACTAAAAAGTTTCTTATACCATATGTTGTAAATTATAGGAAACTTAAACAAATGTGAACATATCTCAATTCTCTCAAATGGGATATTTTACGATTCCATTCACTATTTTAACAGAATTGATTCCGTTTTTCATCTCATTATTCATTCATATGTTTTAAAATTTAAATCATTAAATTTAAAGTTTGTTTAATGGTTTATACTTAAAAAAGTACAAATTAAGAGTAAAATAGATGGCGATACCAATTCCGTAAAAAATAAATATAAAACCATAGAAAATTCCTTTAAAACACAAATCATGATTGATTTAATAAATATGTTTATGTTTTCAATACAAAATTTATATTTATTGGTTTTTTTATTATTATACTAATCATTCACGACATTTTGTAGGTATAAAAAATGTTGTAGCTAATGGATTCCTTTGAAAGTTGATGAATTGATATATTACTACTCAAATCAAGTCTTTTTGTTTTTCAATGGCTATTTCGCTTTCATTCCATTAAAATAAACATATTTACAATATAGCAAAATACAAAAAGCAACTTAAGTATTTAGCTACTCTACAAAACCCTAATTCAACTTTTTAAAATTGGAGTTATAGCCTCCTTTACACTAGAGATAAGCAAAAAAAATTGATCAAATGAACTAATCTATAAACCAAACCAAAAATATGGTTTTTTTTTATAATTTGGTTTAGAAAATTCCTAATACAAACCAAACTGAAAATTTATATTTGGTTTAAAAAGATAAACTAAACCAATCTGTAAAATCCGAACCAATCCGTAAAATCATTTTATAAAAAACATTGTAATATTTTTCTTCAATTAAAGAATGTCTTTTACTATAATATAACAATTAAAAGAATTTTTTATTTATATTTATTGAAAATTTGTAATTACCATAATATATATTTTGGCTCAAAATTTATACTATATGTTATTTTTATAAATAAAATTAATTATTAACAAACATTTGAAAATATTAGTTACATGAATATTAATCTCATCAATCTCTATTATGATAACACTTATTATTTTTAAACCAATCATATTCTTTTTACATAAGATTACTTATTTCGCAAATAAACTTTTCTAATTTAAAAGATTTGGTTTAATTTATAAACCAAACTAAAACGAAATTTTATGATTTGAAAAAATTCCCAATCAAAACCATATAATTTGGTTTAAAGTTATAAAAAAAAAAACAAATCATATTTTTATGATTTGATTTGGTTTAGAAAGAAAATCAAACCAAACCAAACCAAACCAATCTACGCCCATCCCTACTTTACACACCCGATACATAATATATCTCTAGATGATAAAGATTACATAAATAAGAAGATTCAATGTAAACAACAAAAGAGTGTTGATGATTCAGAGCTTGGCCTACTATTTGATCTGCTAAAGAGTTAATCTTGCAAGGTATGGCCTTAATCCTCCAGTTGCATAGCTATGAGATTTTTGCCCAACATAGATTAACAATATCCTTGTTTTTAGTTTTAAACCTTATATTAGATGTTAGGAATTGTATTGCAATTTGTGAATCTAATTTAATTTCAATGACTGAAAAACCCTTTTATCTACAATAATTTATTCATAAAAAATTACCTATAACTTAATAGCAACTATATCTAATTCCTCTAATTTGTACAAGTATCCTAATGTCCATTCGCCTTCATAACTTCTTATTATATCCCCTGCTACTACATGATTTGTGATGTGATTAATTAGAGCGTTTACGTTTAACTTGACCCAAATTTGTACTAAGGGAGTCTATGACAAATTCCAAGATTCAACCCTGTATAATTTACTCTCTTTTTTTGGTGAAGCCTAATACTCATGCCCTAATTTACAAATTATGTGATTTACGTATGTATTTACTGGCTTTGGTTAGAACAAGACTTGGTTTTTAATGAACCATAAGTACCAAATTATGATACCAAACATAGGAGCTTTATGGGGTTATGATAGTGTTGATTGGCTTCTAGTGATGAGTGTTTATCTTAATCCAATTAACAAAATCCCCATTAATTTATGGATCTTAAATGTTTTTTATTTGTCAAGTCTCTATCAAATGTTTGATACTATTACATTTATTGAAAACATGCGATATGTCTTCTTGCTTTTCACTACATTTTGGGCAATTTGCATTCTCCTTAATATTTCTATCCTCAAATTGTTTGCTATAGGTAAAGAGTTATTTAAAGCTCTTCATATCAATAGCTTTGCTTTAGGAGGTAGAATAGATTTCCATAACTACTCAATTTAAGTTAATAATTTCAATTTTTACCAAAATCTTTTTTTCTTTTGTATATTTTTACTTTTTACTTTGATTTTTTTCTTAACTAACTTTTATATTCATTTGTTATACCCCCTTACTTTGCAGTTTGGCAAAATGCTAAAGCTAAATGAATTCTATTATAAGATGATGAATTGATGTATTACTAAATTTAAGATATTAATCTCAATTTTACCCCCTTTCTTTATAAGTAACTCCATATTTGCTCCAATTTTTCTTTTCTTTTACTTGATCTCTCATTAGCATTCCCATTTTTTATTTTTTTGAACTGATACTTCACACTTTATAGAAGCAGTTGATAAATCTTTAAAATGCATTATTTTCATTTTTTAGATCATGCAAATCTGTTCATAAAATTTTACAGGTATGTAAATGCTAGAGATTTATGTTGTAAGATGATGGATCAATGTATTGTCTTATTCAAGTTTGTAATTTTAATTTAGCTTACTCCATAAACCTTATGGCTTTATTATCTTTCTGTGTATTTTTTCAGTTTTTACTTGAACTACTTTTTTTAACTAGCTTATTTGTTTATTTAGTTGTTATATAGGTGATGATCAAGAAATAAATTTATGTAATATGAAGATGAAACAGAAAAATGGATTCAAATTAGAATGGGAATTGTTTATATGCAATTTTAGGCATAAGCCCCTAGGCCTAACTCAACCTTACTCTTGCTTTTAAACCATACGTGAAGGCCCAAACAAAATAGGGCTCAACCTAATTGGGTAACTTGACCCAATACTAGGTTAGCCCAAAGGCTTACCTAACCGACCTATATGTTAGGCTTATGGCACTCACCTGCTTCCGAATCACACACCACCTTTAAGCAAGCTAATCTATATGACTCCACTCAACTCGACCTAAACTCAAGACCTCATAAGAATTACCCCTTGAAGAACTACTCTAAACATAGATTTGGCCCAACTAGCTTAGGTTGTCTTTCATTGAGACATTCTCAATTAACACCATGGAACTTCACACTACCCCATAGGGTTGTCTCCAATCTAAGCTTATCTCATTAAGAGCTCCTCCAAGTTCATATGGACTTTTGGCTCTCCAGCAAGGTTAGATTAGACATGAAGTCACTTATTATCTAGGGTAAACCCTTACCAAAGATACACTTTGGCTCCTAGAAGATATGTATCTATTTAACTAAATATACATACCTATTTTGAAAGGCGCCCAATTAAGAAGATGCTAACTCAAGGATATACACTTAAAGATATGAGATACTTAAACCTTCCTAAAATATCCCATCATCAACCCCTATAACTAAGTGATGCGGCCTTAGGTATGTTCATCTTTACTAATTTTACTCATTACTTTGTCTCCTTTTCATTAGAATCTAACTAGAGCTTTAAAGTATCCACATGAGACCTAACTCTAATGTGTTCTTACAAGTGTCTTTTGCTCACAATTCAAACCCAACACTCAAGCATGAAACCTAGAAACCATATTCTAGTCCTCAACAAAATCTCTTGTCAACAAAAATTGCATAAGCATAAAGATTTATACAAGAGTTCATAAATGCAGTTTTATCTTCTTCTTTTTTTCTTTATTTCAAATTGTAGTTGAAGTGTATAGGAATTTATAAGAGCTTATCAATGTACTATTTTGTCTCTATATTATATATATATATATATATATATATATATATACACACATCAAACTATTAAGATGTTATCATAAAAGAAATAGAAAGAACATATATATGATATAGAATGCAATGCATTGAACTAATTCAAACTAAAGGAAGAATTTCACATTTCTCTTATAATCCATAAGTTATTCAACATATAATTCAATATAAATATTTCATGATTTTACCTCCATAACAAATTCTTCTCTTATATTTCACTAAACATTTAGTGCTTTTCTTAAGTATATCGTGATAGTAAACTAGGATAAAGGCACAACAAGTGCTTTCACCTTAGGATTTGGGCAATTTAGTACCTAAATTTTCTTTTTTTTCTATAATTTAGTCTATCCTTTGTGCAAAATGGCTCACCAATCACCTATGTTAGGAGCTAAATCATTAAAGAACGAAAATTTAGGCACTAAACTACCCAAATCATAAAGTACAAGTATTTGTTGTACTTTTATTCCTAAACTGAGACATAAACATAAATGATTCATCTTATTGGAAAATTATCAATAAATTAACGTTATTATTATTAATGTCAAAATAATGTAAATCTTTTGATAAAATAACAACTTGATTCATTTAAATGGATGAGATAACAAAAGCATATTATGATAGTTAGTCTATTATTATTATTATTATTATTATTATTATTATTATTATTATTATTATTATTATTATTATTATTATTATTATTATTATTATTATTAGTCAATAATTAAAATAACAAAAGGATTTTAATGTTAATCAAACTATAATCTACACATTATGAGACTCTTTAACGACTTTATATATATCTAAACTGAGTTTCAATAGATACATTTACACTTTATTTAGTTGTGAGACCTCAATTTCCAAGTAATTAATTAGAATGCAAAGCAACATCTTTACCAAGTATAGAACATAAGAGATCATATCTTTTTAAACCTTAAATATTGACATAAGAAATTTTTTCTTTTGTTAAAACAAATCCTCATTCAAATAAAAAGTTGAAAAGGAGTCCAGTATAACAAATGCCAAAAGCTAAAAACTATTCACTAAGAATTTCATAATTGTATGGCTCCTATATAAGAACACAATGATAGAAAAACTAGACAAAATGTCCTCTTTTATACAAGTAGAAACAAAGTCATAAACAAAATCTTCAAAAGCTTGGAGGCCTTCCTTTGCAAGCAAATCAATAACTTTAGTTTCATCATGAAGAACTCTACAAAAGACAATATTATTAAAATGTTTTGCAAGTTTCCTGTAAGCATAAGGACATGCATCATTATTTATCTAATCCTTTAAAATCCAATCAATGGTTAAATTTGAATCTAACTCAACAATAATATTATCTAAATCCCTCTTTCAGACAAATTTTAGCTCATAAACAATGGCCTATGATTCCAATTCCAAAGGGTTAGTCTTTGTAACTTTCTTACAAAAACCTCATAGCACTTTCCCCTTATTACTTCTACATATTCCCCCTATTGTCTATACTTTTCCATTAATCTCCACTACCCCATCACAATCAATCTTCGACCATCCTTCTTTTGGTTTCTACTAACTTCTTCAAAACTTTCTTCTATTAGCCTTTAGTTTAACCACTCAATTGCAGGCTTACCATTCTATAGCTTTTGAATCAACTATCACTAGTTAATCACCATTTTCTTCACTCCATCTAAAGATCCTCCTAATGATAGATCTTAGAAATAAATTGTTTGGATAATAAAATTAGTAATTTGATATGAAATAACATTTAAGAATAATATACACCTATTAAATATATTTAATATTATTGATTATGGTCAAATCAACTGAAAGAGATGAGATGGATCAGGCTTCTACTCCTTAGGAGAAGGTTAAATGGGCTCCAATTTTGGCAAGCTTGTTGCTCCTCATTATCTACAAAAAGACCCATGTGGATGAGTCTACGAAGGCCCCCCAATGCTCCAATTAGTAAGGAGGACAGGAGAGTAAAAATTGGGGGAAAGGCAAGCATTCTTAATCCTTAGGGATGGTGCTCGCAGGTGTGTTGTAGATATTGAAAAGGAGTGTTCTATGTGTGAGGGTTTTGTAACTGGGGAAGAAGATAGATTACCTGTTGGCCTCTTACGCTATTTATAGTGTAAGGAGGCATAGTTACTTGGATACGTATGGACCTAGGACTCGTTCGTACTCAATAATGGGTGAGGGATATGCACTGCAAGGGTAACAGGAGAGCTCTAGGAGTCAGTCGACCACAACCATGCTAACAGCTACGTTTGTGATTAGTAGGTCTGACATATTCAAGGTACGTTGGATGTGTTGGTTGTGTAATGGATGTCAGGCTGTATCTATTGAGCTAGGATAGGATATTAGCACTAGTGAGAAAATGGGGCAAAGAGGTAAGAGAGAGGTAACATGACAGTG
Organism: Lumnitzera racemosa; assembly: GCA_024138005.1. Lineage (NCBI taxonomy): Eukaryota > Viridiplantae > Streptophyta > Magnoliopsida > Myrtales > Combretaceae > Lumnitzera > Lumnitzera racemosa. Next base: position 11,721,973 of record JAMXBC010000002.1, read on the forward strand.
CTACAAAAGGCAAGCAAGGTCCTAAAAAGAGCTTATAGGGTAAGGAACACTCTCACCCCTTATGCTCGGACTAGATCGTGGAGTGAGTCCTCACTTCCCAAGCTAAGTTGGACTATTAGTGGAGTCTTCAGATGCAGGGTAAGCTTCAAGGATGGTGCTTACTAGGGTAGTCACCTAGGTCCTCAGGATCAGTTATTCGGAGGATGGATCTCCATGAGGCTTGGAGATAGCAATGATACCTGAGTAGGTTAGAATACTTAGAGAAAGTGAGGAGTTCATTCCTTTAAGTGCCAATATGCCTTTAAGGATATTCATCAGCCTTAAAGATGTGAGGAGAATAGGTTAATTAGGAAGGCTAACTCGAGGCAAGGAAAGCTTTGCTTCAAGCATGGAGCTTGCCTCAGTTGCTTGGTGATCTGATGCCTGGTATGTTTGATTGGACCTACTACATTATGCAATGATACTCAATGTGACTGACATGACTGTTGGTGTGCTCAAGGCATCCTGATGATTTTTAAAAAGGGTGGCATGCATTAATATCTTCCTTGGAAATGACTGCACAAGTTGGACACGTACATGGCCACATCAACAATCTGCATGTATAAATCAATTTGGTCCATCAGTTTGCGAAATAAGACATGTAAACTGCTAAGATGCAATACACATCCTCGTAGTTGGTATGTGCTTCGAGAGTAGAGAAAACTGTTCATCTCCCTCTTGAATTTGTCTATATAAGAGGGTACTTAGGGCCTAATTTTTCACCTTTCACTCTTAGTTAAGAGGAAACTCCATTAAAATCTCAATTTAATAGCTCATTGTCTGATCTTCTTTCACTTTGCTCTAAAAATGACCATGGCTAATTGAAGCTCTTCAAATTCTTAAGGTGATTCTTTAGGGGGTTCTATTTCAAGAGAGATTAATGAGGACTACAAGCATATACTCTTCGAAGCGGGTGGTAACCTTACTGTCCCCCCTCTTTGAATGACAACAACAGTAGCAACAATCGACAAAAGGCCCAAAGTGATGTTTACTTAGGAGCAGAGAAGGGACTAAGTTGTTAAGAAGCCTCAAGATGTATATGCCTTTGATGGTAAGGAAGGTATAAAGGATGAGCCACTACACACGATGAATTCTAATACTAAGGCATATGTTCACATATTTTTGCTAGCAAGCAAAAAGAAGTTTAGGTTGGTAAATTAGGCGATGAGGAATGTATCTGGTTAGCAAGTAGAGCTACCCGTAGAAGGTAAAAGGGCCTCCCAAACAAGTGATGAGCGGTCCTTCTACATGTATGCAAAGCTATTTGAGCTAGGGTTATGGTTATCATTCTTAAAATTCCAAGTGGAAGTGATGCCTCTCTGGGGTGGAACACACAAAGAGGCACTACAACGAAGCAAAACAAACAATAGGAAAAAGGTTAGCAAAGTCTTAGCAGCTATTGAATGGATATGACTTACCACTCGATCATACTCGACTTACAGTCTACCGGATATGACACATCGGTCCAAATTGAAGGGTCACTCACCATTACTCTTTGCTAAGGGAATAGATAAGAGTTAAATAACAAGAACACTAGGGTTGCTCAAATGAGTAATTTGTGTATCAAAAAGGATATCATCTTACGTACGAGGAAAGTCAAGGTTTATATACTTGCCTACTAGGGTTATTTTACATATATGAAAAGATATAAGGGTATTTTACAATCACGTTACATGAATCATACTAAAAAGGGGTAAAAATAACAAAGAATATTTAGTATAGAAGAGAAATAATCATCCTGGAATGTTGTGTCAAAAGACACATGTCGCTTGATAGCTGGACGTTAGGAATATGATATAACATAAGCAAAAACAAGGAATGCGAGTACCCAGGGGCCAACCTGATCTGGATTAGGTCGAGAGCTAATCGATCTGGTTAGGAAGTCAGCTAAATTGGAGTTAAGCACTAGTAGTCGGTTGGAGAGCTCTGCTCGGCTAACCTTTCTTAGGTTACTTTTTAGATTAAGACTATAGCAGGGCAAGAGCATATTGGATACACGTGAGGATCTGAGAGACAGGCCGGCAGGAGGTTAGATCGAAAAAGGAGACCCCATCTCGACTATGGCTTAGAGCTAGTATTTTCCATACGAACCCTTAAAGTACTTTAGTTTGGCTTCTTGTAATCGGTCTAGGAGGTTAATTCCTATTACGCCCCAAAGTCCCAAAGTCGCAACAGTCCTGCCGTATAAACCATTCTATGTTAGTAACTGACCTCACAATACCTACCATAGACATGATCTACACAAGGTATTGATGACTCATCGCTTTGAAGTAAACAGTCTAATTAAGTGTTTAACTTATCACAAATTTTTAATAAACATACATAATTATATGTAAAGTCTACAGAACTTTCTAAGAAACTCTACATAAATATAACGGTTCACTAATTTATATAACAACTATCAACCTTTCATTCTTAAACTATAAAAAACACTCTAGCTATACATCCACTGCTAAGCAAATTGATCCTCACACCCTTGGCTTCGAAAGAACTAACCTCTAGATAATTGTATGGCGGCATAATACTTGAAGTATTTAGAAATCAAAACCTGCAAAAGGATCTATAAGGGTATGAGCAACTATAGCTCCGTAAGTTGAATTAGAGACTCATGAATGTATACAAACACAAACAAGATTATCAAACAATTATTATCAAGCAATTATTTTCATGCAATGCAACAAGCAAGTGTCATCACATAACAAAGTCCGGTCCATTGAGAAATCAGAGGAATTTCACTCACTCTAATCCGAGTTGAGGAGTTTTCATGTTATGCAGCAGCTCACAATCAAACCCAAGCTTATCCAATGGAGGCACCACTCTTCCCGCGACTACCTTTAAACCATTGACTTCACCATTGACATGACCTCCTCTCCTATCACTTAGTTCAACTAAGGATGAAGAAGGGACCATTATGTAAACCTACACTATCTCTTTCAAAGGGGTTGGTATTTAGTTGAAGAATCTTAATGATCCCCTAATGTGTTGCAATGCATGACATTCTAGGTCATTATAGTCCAATAAGATTAAATTTCATTTAGGGGGTTCAAACAATTTCACACCAATTTAACATAAACTCAATCACATTACAAATTTCAGCACGAATTCAGATATATCAAACACATACGTAAACTACTTACAATCATAACCATATACAATCCTAAGTCTCCGAATACCATAAAATAGTATTCTAATATAGTAAGTAATAACCCAATTTACTTGGAATTTCTCAGTCGCTCGATCACTTAATTGTAAGCCGATTTGTCTTTAGGTATCCTATAATATAAATAGGTCTTTTTAGTACTTATACTTTAATGATTCATATTCTAAGTTATAATTTAACTCTTTTTTTCATATATACCTATTATTTACTAATGATTCATTCTACTCTATTTTGAGGTTTGGTTTCTAAATTAGATTCTAGTTTTGATTTTAGAATCTTAAATATGCTTGAATCCTAATGTGAAATTAATTACATTAAGCTCAAGTATTCTAATATCATATTAGGTCTTAATTTAGTGATCTAAACTGTTCGGTACATGCTACTCTTAATTGAGGTACCAGATTTATTCCTAATGTAAGAAAATCTCACATTTTTTATATAATTACCTAAAATTAAATTTTGTTTTAGATTTATTATATTCTGATTTTTATTATTATTATATATAATTAAATCTAATTTTTCATATTTATTAAATTTCCAATTCTATATATTCCTAATTTCCTACAGTTACCACATAATTCCTTCATTAATTATACTTAACACTCCAAAAGCTAAGATTAGGTTTCCACATTAGAGATTGACATCTCTAACCATCTAATTACTATTTAAATCAGTAATTAATATCTTAATCACCTAATTAACTCCAAATTACCTAATTTTTCTATCATTTTAGGGCTAAAAATTTACCTAAATATTTTGAAAATTAAATTTTAAAAAATGGCTTCATAGCACCGTTCTATATCACTTAAATATTCTACAGAAAAAATTTGAGCTCCATACTAGCCTATTTATTTATAATCCTAATCATGCTCGATTTTGCTTAATTTATTAAGAACCCTATATTTCCAGACGTGATTACACTTAATCACTATTTTTTACCTAAATTTACATACAATAAAACCTTAAAATAATAAATTTCATAATTTTCTAGGCAAAATAAATAATTTTACGAAATTATACAAAATCGAAGCAGATGAGTGACTCACCCGGTCCAATAACTTTTAGCCTTCTAACATCGGTCTAGGTGTGTCGGCCGGTCTAGGCAGTAGGTCTACAGTGGGGTGGTGGTAGTGGTGGCTCAATCCCAGGTGATGGTGGCATGTGGGTTTAGCTAGTTAGCTCCTATTGCACATATTTCCTTTTTTTTTAACCCTAATTTTTCTCTTGAATTTTCTATACTCTCTATTTTTTTCTAATTTCTAACTATTTAAAGGAGCTCTGTAATTTTTTTCCTTATTTATAAATCTTTGTGGTAATTAATGTGCATTTAATTGAACAAGACATTGCCCAAATCTCTTAATTTTTGCCTTTTGTGTTGCTTGATTTTAATTAGGTAATTTTTCTTCTTCACTTCTTGACTTGCCACAACCAAATCCACCTCATTCCTAATTCCTCTTATTTTATTCTAATTTTCTCTTAATTAATTAATAATTTTCTGTAATTATTTAATAAGTTTTTAGATAATTTAAGAAATTTTGCTTATTTTTATCTATACGTAAATACATGTGGAGTACACGTGAACATTCCTAATTATTATTTAGATCATTCTATAATTTTTAATATACATATAATCTATCTCTAGTAATTTTTTAGTTATGAGATTACACTTTTCGCCTTTTCGATAATTAACAATTATTATACTTAAAATATGAAAATTTTATAGTCTCCTATTTTATTACTTATTTTCTTAAATTCAAGTTTACGGGGTCATTTTTACTAATATTTCTATCCATAGTTTATAATTTGAGTTTAATCGGATCCTTTAACCGATCACCCTAAACTTTGTGTTCTAAGTTCAATTCTACGGTCATTTGGCTTAACTTTAGGGCTTACAATTCATATCATTTACTTGGGGGTAAGAAAGATTTGTCCTCAAATCTAAAGTGATTTCCGCTCGTTCTTCTAGGGAGCTCGTAGGGTCTTCTTCAATTGGTTAGTGGGGAATTAGATAGAACACATTGAAGGTAGAGGAGACACCATAGTCATCAAGCAACTCGATCTAGTAGGCATTGTGGTTGATCTTCTTCAGGACCTTGAATGGACCATCAACTCGGGGAGATAGTTTGTTTTGTCTCAAGTACGGGAATAATTATCGGCTGAGATATATCCATACTACGTCTCCTGGCCGAAAAGAAATAGTTCGGCGGCCTTGGCTGCCAATCTCTTGTTGTCTTTGATTGAACTTGGCGATTTTCCTCATGACAAACTGGTGTAACTCATGTAATTCTTGGGTTTAGCCTACTTTATATGGACTCTTTTCAGTAGCTACCGAGGTGTCGTTCATATCTAAGGGAATGGTAGGGTTAAGGCTATAAATAACCGTGAATGGGGAATTCCTAGTAGTGCTATGGACAGTCCAATTGTATGTGAACTCTACAACTGATAGGCACAAATCCTAATCCCTTAAGTTCTTTCCCACAATAGCTCTAAGTAGATTGCCTAATTTCCTATTTACCACTTCAGTCTGACCTTCAGTTTGAGGGTAACTATTAGAGCTTAATACAAGTTTAGTTCCAAGTCTTCTCCAAAGGGTCTTCTAAAAATAGCTTAAGAATTTTGTGTCCCAATGTAAGACTATACTTTTCGATGCTCCATGTAGTCGGACAATCTCCTACAAAAACAGATCAGTAATATATAGAGCATCTTTAGTTCGATGGCATAGAATGAAGTATGCCAACTTGTTGAAACTTTCCATTACAACAAAAATGGAATCTTTCCCTCGGGATGTCCAAGGCAACCCTGGGACAAAGTCCATGCTGAGGTCGGCCCAAGGTAAGGTTAACATCGATAGAGGCATGTACTCTTCATTAGGTTCTCTCTTCCCTTTAGCATGCTTACATACTTTACAATTATCAACTACCTTACGGACATCCTTAGTCAAACTTAGCCAGTAGAAGTTCTTCTTCAACAAGTTAGCTGTCTTGACCTCCCTAAAGTGACCTGATAATCTTCTGCTATGGGCTTCGCTGATCAATAACTCACGTGTGGACCAGTTTGGAATACATAGCCTACGGTCCTTGAATAGATAGCCATCCTTAAGATAATATCCTCCAACAACTACCCCTTTTTCAGCATGTTCAACAACGAAACCAAAGTAAAGGTCTGCAGCATACTGCTCTGTAATGAGTGAGAATCCCGATAATTTTGTCTGTAAAGTGGTCAATAAAGTTTGCCATCGTGATAAAGCGTTGGCAACCACATTTGCGTTTCCCTTCTTGTATTGAATGATATATGAGAACCCTTCCATGAATTCCAACCACTTGACTTACCTCTTGAAAAGTTTGTTTTGACTCCCAAGATGCTTCAATGATTCGTGGTTAGTGTAAATAATAAACTCTTGTGGCAGTAAATAGTGTTGCCAAACAGTAAGGGCTTAGAAAAGGGCAGGGCCACTAAGTTTCTCACTATAGAAGGTGACAAGTCATCACCCCTGCATCAGGACAGCGCTAATTCCCACTCTCAATGTATCATATTCCAATTTAAAAGGCTTATCAAAATCTAATAGTGAAAGGACAAGTGCTAAGGTGAGCTTCTCCTTGATCTCCCCGAAGTTTCACTTAACTCGATTGCTTTACCTGAACCCTTCATTTTTCATTGTCAACTCAGTTAATGGGGCAACTATTGTATTAAAGTCCTTAATAAATCGCCTATAGAAAGAAGCTAAACCATAGAAACATTGGACTTCAATGACATTCTTTGGCGTTGGCCATTCCAAAACAACTCGAATCTTTTTCTCATCTGCTCGAATTCTTTCCCCTAACATTACAAACCCTAGGAAAACTACCTTACTTTAGCAAAGCGTATACTTCTTCACATTCCCAAACAATTTCTCAGCTCGTAGAATGCCAAATACTTCATGAAGATGTTGAACATGGTTGTTCAAGTTGGCATTATATACCAATATGTCATCAAAGTATACAACCACACATTTTCTAAGAAGAGGGTATAATACATGGTTCATTAACCTCATGAATGTGCTCAGCACATTAGTAAGTTCGAATGGCATAACCAACCATTCGTAGAGTCTATGCCTAGTCTTAAAGGCAATCTTCCATTCATCGCTCGGCCTCATGAGAATTTGGTGGTAGCCACTCTACAAATCAATCTTTGAAAGTATCTTTACACCATAAAGCTCATCTAACATGTCATCAAGCCTCGGTATCAGGTATTTGTACTTGACAGTAATTCTATTGATTGTTCAACCATTAATGCACATGCTCCATGAACCATCCTTCTTCGAAATGAACAGAGCTGGTATAACACAAGGGCTCATACTCTCCTTCACATATCCTCATTCAATGAGTTTGTCCACCTATCTCTTCAGTTTGGCATCTTGCTCAAGTTCATCCTATACATAAGTCGATTTGGTAGGGTGACACCTAGCTGCAGATCATAACAATGCTCTATGCTTCAGACTGGTGTAGTCTTTTAAGCAGTTCTTCTTAAAATAAGTCGAAAAACTCATTTAGCAATCTTCGAATTTCTTTTGGGACATCCAGCAATTCCTTCATCTCCATCAATCTTCTAACCAACATAAACATCGGTTCATCAGCCTTCTCAACAAATCGGAGCTCTTTATGGCTCATCATTAGGGCCTTTTTCTTACTAGTTCAGCTGAGCTGATTATGGGCTTCATTTACTTAAGTCAAGGTTAAGTGTTGCAATACTATCCTCCTTCTATCCTTTACAAAGGCATAGATGTTCTTATACCCGTCATGTATAACACGTCGATCGACCAACCAAGGTCATTTAAGTAGCAGGTGTGAAGCTCCTATAGGGATGACATCGTACACTACTTCATCCCTGTACACGTTTCCAACTTTGAACGATATGGTTACTTGTTCAGTTACGTGCAAAATACCCTTATCATGAAGCCAATGCAGGTTCTAAGGTCGAAGGTGCTTTAAGGTTAGCAGATATAACCTCTGCATAAAGGATTGTGCAACAACATTAGTACAATTTCCTCCATCCACGATGATTATACACAATTGGCCTTTGATGGTACACTTGGTATGAATCAAATCCTCTTTCTAGTCCTCCTCAAAGTTCAATAGGGAACTCAAGACCTGTCTCAGGACTAAGGTTATTTCTTCTCCCTAGTCGGCATCGACATAAGTTTCCTCTTCCTCTTTAACCTTGGGCTTCCCAACATCTTCCTCAAGCTCACTTTCGTCGATGCTATCCACTACATCTCTTCAAAGTACCATAATGCGTCGATTTAGATACTCAGTAGCCATATGTTTGAAGACTAAGCATTTCAAACACTTCACCTCACTAGTCTTCCGTCCGGATGGCTAGCCTTTCTCATAGGTTTTCGGGGTCAACCTAGCCTCAAGTCAGCTCAACTGTCCTACTCAGCCATGTAGGTTTGCTCGATGCTCAACAGCTTGGTTACTCCTTTCCTCAGCTCGATATGGCCTTCTTAGCTCGACTTAAACAAGTCGGCGTGATACGAAAGCTTGGGAGAATGTTTATCTGGGTTAGCTCCAAACATTTCTTCTCAGCTTTTCAACCCTCTACACGATCTTGATCGCCTCTTCTAAAGTATAAAACCTCTATACTTCTACGACATTGCAAATCTTATACTTGAGTCTAGAAATAAACCTAAATCCCGTACAAGCCTCTAGTTCTTCCATGTTGGCTCGGATCATCAACATCTAAAATTCTCTAATGTAGTCATTAATACATCAGCCTCCCTGGCGAAGCTCTTACAACTTTGCAAACGTATCTTGCAGGTATGTCTTGAGCATAAATTTGCCTCTTAGTAACCTTTTCATCTTATCCTAGGTTCTAACACCTCGTCTTCCATCCCTAGCTCGTGTTGCATTCAAATATTTCTACAACATTGTTTCATACCCAATAAACTCCAGTACAACAAGTCAGACCTTGACAACATCAGCATATCAATAACAATCAAATACCTTCTTAACCTCTCTTCCCATTCCAAGTATTCATTAGCATCTCTACTTCCATTGAAAGGCGGGATTTGAACCTTGGTATTATATTGCCTTCGAGAAGCTCGACGTCTTTATCCTTGTAATGGGTAATAGTCTGCTTCCTCTTCTCTTTCCCTAAATTCTTTAACATCCTACTCCTCATCTTCTTCCTCAATCTCCTTTAACCTCAGTCTTCGTTTCGCAGCTTAACCCGCTACCCCTCCAACTCGTTGTGGTCGAACTGGGCGATCGGTTTGATTACCTTGGCCATAAGGTTTCTCATGCGCATTCTCTTGTAGGTTACGTGGCTGTACACCTTAGGGTTGTTACTTGCTTAGTTGCATTGCTTTGACTAGACTCTCAACAAGATTTGTGAGCCTATTAATTCTATCGTCCACAAGCCATGGAGTATTACCACCATTACAACCACAACCAGGTTAGGCATCACTATTCTGGTCACCAACAACACCTTGAACATTTGAATTTAAAATAGTATAATATTTTTTAGAATAGAATAACAATTTACTAACAACCTTAATACCCAATAGTCACTAAATAGAATAGAAACAAACTTGCTTTGTTTTCATGATGAAAAACAGAGTAACAATGAAACCACACTTGCTATCACACTAACATACTACAGTAGCTACGGAAGGAATACAGTACCCATAAACAATAAGGCGAACAAAAACTTTACTGCAAATTTACACACTCCTTCAATGAATCGTGCTTTGATACTAGTGAAGCAGATGTGTTTCTAGGGTAGAATACATGGAGAAGCACCACAATGAAGCAAAACAAATAATAGGAAAAAGGTTAATAAATTCCGGGTAACTACTGAATGGATATGACTCACCACTTGATCCTACTAGGCCTACAGTTCGCCCAATATGATACACCGGTCCAAATTGAATGGTCACTCACCACTACTCCTTGCTAAAAGGAATAGATAAGAGTTGAATAGTGAGAACACCAAGGTTATTTAAATGAGTAATTTCTGTATCGAAAAGGATATCATCTTGCGTACAAGGAAAGTTAGGGTTTATATACTTACCCACTAGGGTTATTTTACATATATGAAAAGGCAAAAGCGTATTTTACAATCACATTACATGAATTATACTAAAAAGGGGTAAAAATGACAAAGAATATTCAGTACGAAAGAGAAATAATCATTCTAGAATGTTGTGTCAAAAGACACATGTCACTTAATGGCTAGACGTCAGGAGAATGATACAACATAAGCAGAAATAGGGAGTACTGGTACTTAAGGGCCAACCTGATTTGAATTATGTCTAGAGCTAATAATTCTGGTTAGGAAGTCAGCTGAATTAGAGTTAAGCACCAGTGGTCGGTTGGAGAGCTCGGCTCGGCCAGCCTTTCCTAGGTTACCTTCTGGATCAAGAGTTCGCAGTTGGGCAAAAGTATGTTGTACATACATAAGGATCTGAGAAATAGGTTGGTAGGAGGTCAGATCGGAAAAGGAGTCTTAGTCTTGGCTATGGCTTAGAGCTAGTATTTTTTGTACAAGCTCTTGAAGTCCTCTGGCTCGACTTCTTATGATCGGTCCAAGGGATTGATTCCTATCAGGAAGTTTTTAATTATTTCAGGATTGCTTTAAGCTCCTTACATGGGAATGCTTAGGAACAGTTGCTCAAGTTCGAGTTGGTATGCTTGTGGATTCTGTGAAGGTTGATGGTATGCCTCTTTAGGCATTTTTTCCATTTGATGAGGGCTCCTAATAGTTAGGTTTATATTGCCACCTAAGGCAGGCCATTAAAGGTGTTCGATGGCCTTCTAAACAAGGTTGATCATTAGAAGGAGCACTTCTTTCACATCCAGACACTTAAGAGGCCGAACTTTCCAATAACTTGGTCAATGCCAATCTGGGCCTCACTGGTAAATTGTTTTTAGGCAAAGGACAATGAGGCAAAGGAAGAGGTGTTGGACCTTGTAAACCAGAAACGTCTTTGCCCAATGGCTTATATTTGGATGTATGTTTATGGCAAGCCTCTTTATGGAACGCAGATAGGTATCTCCTAATTCTTGTAAAGGAAGGATGGCTAGGTACCTGTCGAGTCGTATTGTCGTTATAGTAAGGGATGTTGGGCCTGTTTGTCTTCAATTTAGTAAGTGTGGGTATTTTACTTTAAACATATTATGCTAAGTCTTTGTTTGTAATTGCAGCTATGCAAGTGGCTTCGAAGGATATGTGTAAGCTCTACAACTAAGTAATCCGAGGTTTCGATCGGTTGAAAGACCCGATCGAGTCTAAATTATAAAGTAAAGCTAAAAATACTAGTAAACTGATCCCGTAAGTTTGAATTTAAGAAAATAAGTAATAAAATAGGAGACTACAAAATTTTCAAATTTTAAGTATATAACTCGTTATTTATCGAAAATGCGTAAAATGCATTTCGGTACTTAACGAATCACTAGAAATAAATTATATGTATACTAAAAATTATAAAATAACCAAAATAATATTTAGGAATATTTATTTGTATTATATATGAATTTACATGTAGGTATAAATACGCGTAATTACTTAAAATATGCAAAATGTGCTAAAATTATACTAAATAATTAAAGAAAATTCATAATTAATTAAGAAAAAATCAGGAAAAATCAATAATGATCCAAATCAGGTCGTGGCAGGTCAAAATCCACAAAATAAAAATTAACCAATTAAAATTAGACAACATAAAAGCCAAAAATCAAGAAAATTGGGCAAAGTCATGTCTAATTAATACACAATAATTACACTAAAGCTCTATAAATAGCAAGAAAAATTCAAAAGCTCATTTGGATAACTAGAAATCAGAGAAAATTAGGAAGAGGCAAAAATTGAGAGAAAAACCAAAGAAAAAAAAAAAAAAGGAAAACTGTGCAGTACGGGCCACAAAGGAGAACCCAAACCCGACGGGTAGCTAGGAGTGGATGGCCACCACCACCACACGGTGGTAGCAGCGCTTAGGCTGGCTGACAAGGCCATGGCAGCCGGCGGTGGCCGGAGCCACCCAGACTGGTGAGTTCGATTTCCAACCCGATTCTTGTGTAATTTTGTAAAAATAGTAAATAGTTTTAGAAAATTATGAAACTTGTTATTCTGAGGTTTTATTGTATATAGATTTAGGGAAAAATAGTGATTTAGTTTAATCATATCTGAAAATATAGGATCCGTAAGAAATCATACAAAACCAAGCATGATTAGAATGGAAAATAAATAGGCTTAGGAGTGTAGTTTGGAGCTCAATTTTTTTTTGTAAGATGCTCATGTGATATAGAATAGTACTATAAAGCCATTTTTTTAAAATTAATTTTCAAAAATTTTAAGTTAATTTTTAGCCCTAAAATGATGGAAAAATTGGGTAATTTGGGGTTAATTCGGTGATTAAGATATTAATTACTGATTTAGATAGTAATTATATGTTTAGGGATGTTAATCTCTGATGTAGAACCCTAATCCTAACCTTTGGAGTATTAAGTATGATTAATTTAGGAAATTAGGTAATTAATATAAGAAATTAGTAATATGTGAAATTGTAAATTAATAAATCTAAAAAATTAGGGCTATTTAGATAATATTAGAGTAAAAATCAGAATATTATTACAGCTGAATTAAGATTGAATTTTAGGTAATTATATAAAAAAGTAAGATTTTCTCACATCGGGGATAAATCCGATATCCTAATTAGGACTAGCGTGTACCGAATAGCTTAGAATACTAAATTAAGACCCAACAGGATATTTGAATACTCGAGCTTAATGTGATTAATTTCACATTAGGATTCGAGCATGTTTAGGACTTAGAAATCGAACTAAAACCTAATTTAGAAATTGATGTGGAAACTGAACTCGAACCTAACCCCAAACCTAGAATAATTGTAAAAGACTTAAGACCTAGATAATTAGGTATATTAAACCCTAAACAAAATATAACAATAAGCGTTATAGGATAAAACGAACCTATAACAGTTATATGAAAAACTGAAACCATGTTTGTGTTATAGGGATGATCGGCGATGGCCTGAGCAAGTCGAACCTCGAGTGAGTGAGCGAGGAGTTGAGGTAAGTTGGGATTAATACGATACTGTTTTGGAGGCTTAAGATTATGCTTGGTTGTGCTTGTTAGATAATTGAATGTGTGCATGTGCTTGATTATGGGTGATGCTATGATTCTGTTTGTTGTTCTAGCATATATTGTATGATTTATATGAAATAATTGATCACCCTAAACTGGACTTAATCAAATATACGACCAGTAATCATAATCAGACATGCATGGCAACCCGTTAGGGGAACTTAGGACTCTCCAGCCAAATACCGACCCCTTCGAAAGGGATAGTGTAAGATTGCAAAATGGTGCCTTCTTTATCCTCAATCACACTAAGTGACAGGAGAGGAGGTCGCGGCGAGGGTGAAGACAGTTGTTCGAAGGTAATCGCGAAAGGCGCAAGGTCTCCATTACACAAGCTTGGGTTTGGTCGTCAGCTGTTGTATTAACGGCAAATCCTCAACCCGGATTAGAGCGGGTGCAATTTCTCTAATCTCACGACGGGCCGGACAACGTCTTGCGATGGCATTTGCTTGCACAAGCATTACACCTAATAAGTGATTGAAAACCTTGTTGTGTGTATGGTATAGTTTTAAGTCCTCCGTCCTAAGGCATCGGGATTTTGGAGGATGGCCTTTGTTGCTTGTTGAGGACAAAATTGAATGCCATAGGCATTGAGCTTGGGAGCATATTTCACCATTCTGCCTGAAGCGTTGGGTTTTTAGAGGATGGTCCCAAGTAGTTGATCGGTTAAGACAATGATTGAGTGGCCTTAAAAGTTTGACTTAAGTTTCCATGCGATGATGAACACTACTAGGGTGATTTTCTCAATTTTGGTATACTAGGTCTTCGACCCTTATAGGATATGGCTGACGTAATATATAGACCATTGTTCTCGTTCATCTGTTCGGATGAAGACTAATGTAATGCTTTGTTGCTAACGATAAGGTAAAGGTATAGTTCTTCACTAAGAATGGGTTTTGAGAGCACTAATCAGCTCTTAAGGAATTTCTTTAGGTTATTGAAAGCTTTCTAACATTTAGTTGTCCATTTGAACTTTAAAAGGTTCTTCAAGTGTTTGAAGATTTCCAAACATTTGTCAATACTTCTATATATGAATTTGTTAAAAGCAGCAACTTTACATATTAGGCGTTGGACTTTCTTTATGGTTTTGGGAGTCATTATGTCCTAAACTACCTTTTATCTTATTTGGATTTGCCTTAATTCTTTGTTCCACGACCATAAAGTTGAGGAATTTTTTTATATGCAACCTTAAAGATACAATTTCTGGGGGTTAAGCTTCATTTTGTAATTACAGTGTGTTAAATGTCTCCCGAAGTTCCTCGATGTGTCCTTTGCTCTCCCTGCTCTTAAAGACCATGTCATCTACATAGACTTCGACGTTTCTTTGGATTTGTGGCTTGAATATGATAGTAACGAGTTGTTGGTATGTCGTGCCTATATACTTTAAGCTAAAGGCAATACGTGCCAAAATTTGTAAAAAATGAGGGGTGGACCTCGTCCTTAGGTACACTTAGATCTAGTTGTATCCTAAGTAAGCATCCATGAAACTAAGGAGTGCGTAACCTAATGTTGAGTCAATGAGTTAGTCAATGTAGGGAATAGGAAAACCATCTTTGGGATAGACTCTGTTGAGATCGGTGTAATTGATGTAGATTCGCCATTTCTTGTTGGCCCTCTTAATGAAGGCCATATTTGTTGTAAGCTTTGCAATCAAATGTTTCGAATTTGGTATGTAAAATTTAAGGTAATCATGTAAGTTGTCCGATCGAGCCGAAATTTCACTATGAAGTTAAGAATATTAATAAAAGCAATCCTGTAAGTTTGGATTTAGGAAAATAGATGATTAAATAATTAAATATTATAATATAAAGTTATATATATTATTTATTATTTATCAAAAATACATAAAACGAGTTTCAATAATTAATGAATCGATAGAGATAGATTATATGCATATTAAAAATTATAAAATAACATAAATAATAATATTTAGAAGCATTTATTTGTACCATATATGTATTTATGTAAAGGTAAAAATACTTTGAAATAACTTAAAATACTTAATATATGTTAAAATAATACTAAAATAATTAAATAAAATTAATAGAAATTAGAAAAAAAATGAGAAAAGAGTACAAATATCTAGATTTGGAATATGGTCAGCTAGGAATTGAGTATGGAAAATTAGCAGATAGAAATTAGACATTTGAAAGTGAAAAAAAAAAAAAAGAAAATGGACATTTGGCATGAGGAAATTAAAAGAAAATTTCTAAACCATCCTATAAATTTAGCAAACTCTCACCATAATTCATTTTGATCAATTAAGAGCTCAGAAAAATTACAAAGAAATTTAGAAGAGAAGAGAGTGTACTTTTAGAAAAATTAGACAAAATATAATGCATTTAGGGCTTGAAAGAAGAACTCACAATTGATCACCACTTAGGACAAACCAAAGCCACTACCCCACAGTGACCCCCATACTAGGTTATGTTGACAACCCTAGGGTAACTGCAAGCTAGTGGTTCTAATGAGTGCAAATTCTTACCTAATTTTGTCTAATTTGTTAAAAATATCAAATTGATGTGGAAAATTATGAAAATTGGTATTTTAGAGTTTTTTTTTATGTAGATTTAGAAAAAAAATCAACTTGATAGAATTAGATTTCATGATATGCTGTCTTTAAGAAATCATTAAACTTGAGCTGATTTTTTCTTTTGTTTTAAATTACCTTATTGATGCAAATTTGAGCCTAAAATTTTTATATGTACTGTTTGAAGTATATATTACATTGCTATAAAGAGCTTTTCTTGAAATTAATTTTTCAAATTTTTACTTAATTTTTATGCCTTAAAATCATAAATAAAAGGCAATTTCTTAGGCTTATTCTGTGATTTAATGTTAAATTGATGAAAATTTTGATTTAGGGTGTATTTAATCATCTTGAAATATTAATTGATGATGAGAGATGATATTTGTAGTGTTGAGGATGTTAGATATGTGTATCATGTGTAAGTTATGTGATAAGGAGGAATATGTAAAGTCGAAAGTTAAATAGATGGAATGTATTAGGTTAAATTGATAATATTTTAACATTAGAAATATAATATAAGTCTGATTTGGAACATAAATTTAAAATGAGGTTAAAAATGTAAGGCATTCTCACATTATGAGTACATTCAGAAGTTAAATTAGGAGTAAGTTATACAGTACAAACCAGAATAATGATTAGGAACTGAATAAGAGACTTAGTGCACTTAAATATAGTTAAATGAATTTCACATAATATATTACAGGGAGTTACTAGAGTTACGTATAAAAATTGTGACCTAAAATTGAACTAAAACCTAATTCAAGAATTGATTTACAAACTAAATCAAAAACTAGTTTATGATTAGTTTGGTTATAAGTAATATAAAACCTAAACAATTGGTTAAAATTATGATTTGAAGCTTAGATGTAATAGGAGAATAAAGGAGCAAGCACACTTGAGTGAGTAAATTACAGACTTCAGGTAAGTTGGGATCAATACATTACTATATTTTGGAGTACAATATTATGGTACTCAGAAGCTTAGGGTAGTATTTGGTTGTGCTTATAAGTAGCTACTTGTGTGGATACCTGTGTGTCTTGGAATTTTTTCAGTTGTATATTGATGATTTGTTGTGATGGCTTGCCATTGTTAGCATTGAGTGAAATTGACTGATTACCCTAAATTAGACTTAATTATATCATACCTAAATACCTTAATTAGATATGCATTGTAACCTTTTTTGAGACAATTAGGATTCTCCGATTAAATACCGATACCTTCGAAAGGGATAGTGCCTTAACATAATAGTCCCTTCTTCATCGTTAGTTAAACTAAGTAATAGGAGAGGAGGATACAATAAAGATGAGGACAGTGGTTCGAAGGATAGTTATAAGAAGAGTGGTGTCTCTATTGCATAAATTTGTGTTTGGTTATAAGCTATTGTATACACGTTGAAACTCTTCAAACCCGAATTAGAGTAGGTGGAATTTCTCTAATTTCATAACGGACCAGACAACATTGTGTAATGGCATTACATTAAATTAAGTGTTTGAGAACCTTTCTTATGTTTGTTGTACAATCTTTTGTCTTTGTCACTACTTATTGAGTTGTTGGTTGGTCGTACTCTTATACATTTTCTTGTAGGTGTTGACCCAAATGTAGTGTTATAATTATCCAAAGGTTAGTTCC
The DNA here is from genome assembly GCA_024138005.1 of Lumnitzera racemosa. Classification (NCBI taxonomy): domain Eukaryota; kingdom Viridiplantae; phylum Streptophyta; class Magnoliopsida; order Myrtales; family Combretaceae; genus Lumnitzera; species Lumnitzera racemosa. Next base: position 11,739,468 of record JAMXBC010000002.1, read on the forward strand.
TTTTGAAGAACTTTAGGGAAGTAAGGACTAAATTGGATAATCAACAGAGTTTTTTTGCAAGTTTTATTAATAACTCTTAGTTATATGAGTTTGATTGTGTAAAATTATACTTATTTTAGACTACTATGATGAGTAAATATTTCTTGAGATATTGAGACATATGTATCTATATAAAAATGTTTTAAAGTTCTATATGTAAATTATCAATATTCTCGTATGAACTATTTACTAAAAAAGTGGGTAGTCGTGAATGCCTTATGTAAATAACATTCATGATAGCGGCTGTAAAGTTAGCTACTATCTTAGGTTGGTTTACATGGTGGACAGTTATGACTCCACCGCTTCAGGGCATAACATTTGTAAGCTAAGTAAGGTACTTTTCTTACCTTATGAATCTGGCTTGCAATAGTTTCTAGATTTCTTTCTCATTTGTCACTTTGCACTTAGGGGCAAAATTCCACTTCTTCTACTTGATTGGTTTGATAGTAGGATCAACATTGAGGTAGCGGGTTGTGTCAGGAATGTTGATTATTCCTTGCATGTCTTTTGGTGTGAACACAAATACATTTGTACTATGCTTGAGGAAATCTATAAGCATGTCTTTTTTATCATCGAGTAGCTTTACCTTAATTCTAAAGGTCATCCTTGGGACGTTCATAAGTTTGATTTCTTCTATTTTTTTTTATCAGTTCTCCTAAGAAGATTGGGCTCTGCTCAATGGTAGATTCGATGTTCATGACATTGTCCCGAGTCCAACCTTTGAGGTAAAGGGATATGGATAGATTTTGTTCTCTTTAGACTTTACCCACTCCCATTGGTGTGATGAACTTAACTTTCTAGCATTGCTGGTTAATAATCATGTCAAACTTTATTATGCTCAATCACCCCAATATAACACTGTAATGTGACCAGTGGTAGACGATTGCAAAATCCATGGATTGTATGGTAACATATGGATTATCGCCCAGTCAGACTGGTAAGCTGATGAGCCCTTAGCTAGAACGGGTCTACTGCCCCCCAAACTTGTTAAGCCATGCTTGTACGGTTAAAGGGGCTCATCGAGCTGCTCTTTCGTTTGTTTATATGTGTGGTAGAATAAGATATTAACCAAGCTACCACTATCTATAAATGTTTTTAGTATGTCGAAATAGCTAATTTTGACATTGATAACAAAGGTATCACTGTACAAGTAATCTACATCTTGCTTATCATCTGCAGTAAAAGGGATGGTAGTGTTAACCTTATACTTCTTGGTCTTGATAAGGTAGATCTTGTACTTAGTGGAAGTAGAGGCGGTATAAACTACGAAGCCAGGGCCATTGAAAATGGTACTCACTTGTCCTCTTCAACCATGGCAATTTCGATCATTGGTGGTGTCATCTTTTTGCTGGTTTTGTTATTGTTGTCGTTGTTGCTCGATTAGAGGATGTTGGGTTAGTCGCAGGATCTGGTTTCTTTCATCTGCAATTAGGTGGTCGATGCGGCTTTTATGGATAAGGCCTTTAACCTCATTCTTCAAGCGGTGGCACTCATCAGTGTTGTAGCCATAAACATGGTGGTAGTTGCTGTGTTTGCTAGAGTTGTTTGCATTGGGTGTTTCTCTAACATTGGGTGGTCAGGGAAGTTGCTTTTAAACCTCATACAAGACCTCTCGAAGGGGATGGTTAAGAGGTGTGTAAGAAGGGTAGTTCGCAAATCTTTATTTTTATCTATTTCACCTATCTTTTGATGAGGTATATGGTTTGGGGTATCTTGGCCCTAGTTGGTCCTTTATTGACTCTTTAATGTTGTTGTTTGCCTCAAATCGTGCTCTAATGATATCTTCTTAGGCTACGTACTTTTCTTCTATCTGTATGAACTCAACCAAGATGTTTGGTTTATTCAACAAGACTGCATCAAAGAGCCTTCTGGTAGGGTTTATCCCTGTGATTAGGGTTTGTAGGGTTATTCTTGTGTCAAGTTCGGAAACTTAGAACTTTGCGCAATTAAAGCGCTTAAGGTAAGTGCGCAAAGTCTCATTAAGGCATTGCTTGATGTTGCAAAGTATGAACGAGTCTCTTCACGGGATCTTGGAGCTCAAGAAGTTCTGCAAAAACTTACTAGATAAGTCATGAAAGGACGTGACAGAACCTTCGAGTGGAGTATTGAACCATAGCAAGGTAACTTTCGCCAGTGTATTGGGGAAAGCCTTACACATGATGGCATTTGTGAAATTGTGCAATCTCATCATGGTAGGAAAGTAGATGATGTGGTCATCAGAGTCAGTGGTTTTGTCATAAGTGTTAAGATGTAGAACCCTTGCTCCCTGACGTAGGGTTTCTTTTAGGATTAATGTAGTGAATTGGCTCTTCGTTTCCATTGAGCGTGCTGTGAGGGCAGATGACTCTACCTTCTTCTAATCGCATACGCTGGATGCACAATGAATGTGCTTGTTTAGCTCTTGGATGTTTCTTCAAATGCTTTTGGAGATCATCTTGGAGACAAGTCTTCGATGAGTCCGCTTGTTATTATGTATTCACCTTAAGTGTGCATTTTGCCATGATAGTGATTCAATTGATCATGTAGGTACTTAGGAGTCTGTAGGTTATGCTGAATTTGGTCATGTGAACACGTTGGGTGTATAGTACACTGCTCATTATTTTTGCTTAGCTGTGAGGATGAGTTAACCATTCCCTCCTCATTTGGTTGTTTTTGGGATGCATTTTTAAGCAAAGCAACATCTCAATGAAGGGAAGCATTAGATTCTTGAGTTCTTTAGTTGTCCTCAAGGACTTGCCGAACAAGGATTTTGAGCTGTTGAATTTCGTAGGCTTGAGCACTTGGTCCTAAGAGCGTTGTTGAACGCTACGATTAGGGCAACCTGTTATCGTCACACACTTGTGACGTATTGGCATCACCTAGTTATGAAGCATGTGGATTGTTGTTTTTGCTCTTAACCATCTTATATGGAGTGGTCCAAAACATTAGGCACCAAAATATTGATTGTAGTCAAATCAATTGAAAGAGATGAGATGGATTGAGCCTCTACTCCTTAAGAGAGGTTCAAAAGGGCTTAAATCTGGGTAAGCTCCTTACTCCTCATTATCTACAAGAAACCCCTTGTAGATGAGTACACTAGGCCTCTTCGATGCTTAAGTTAGCAAGGAAGATAGTGGAGAAGAAATTAGGGGAAGGCCAAGTACTACCAATCCTCAAGGATAATACTGGAATGCAGGTGTATGGTAAATATTATAAAGGAGTGTTTTGTATGTGAGGGTTTTGAAATTGCAGAAGAAGATGGATCCTTTTACTTGTTGGCCTCTTACGCTAATAATAGTTTAAGGAGGTATAATTACCTGAATACATGTCGACCTGAGACCCGTTTGTACTTGACAGTGGGAACGGGATATGTACTGTGAGGGTAGCAAGGTGGCTTTAGGAGTTGGTCAGCCACGACTACACTGGCAGCCATGTTTATAATCTATATGTCTAACATATTCAAGGTATGTTGAATGTGCTAGTTGTAACACAGATATCAAGCTGTAATTAATGAGCTTAGGCAGGATGTCGACATAAGAGACAAAAACAAATTAGGAGGTAAGAGAGTAGCAGTGTGAGAGGATTAGGATGGCAAGTTAGGTATTAGAAAGAGCTCACAAGGAAAGGAATGCCCTCATCCCTAGTGCTCAGATTGGATGGTGAAGTGATTCCTTACTTCTCATGCTAAGCTAAACTGTTGGTAGAGTCCTTAAATGTAAGGTGAGCCTCAAGGATGATGTTCACTAGGGTAGTCGTCCAGGTCTTTAAGATCAGGTGCTTGAAGGATGGATCTCCATGTGACTTAGAGATGGCAAGGATACCTGAACAGGCTAGAATACTTAGAAAAAGTAGGAAGTTCAATGCTTCAAGCGCTAATAGGCCTTCAGAGATCTTCATCAAAGTTGGGTCTCACACTATGCAAGAAATAGGTATCAACAAATATGTTAAATATGTAGTCATAAATTAACATATATAAGACATTTGTAAAACTTCACCCTTAAAGCTCAAAAGTTACAACAGGGTTTTAAAAATTAGTCAAAATGATCCCATAAGTTTAAGTTTCGGAGATGGAATAATAAAATAACAATATAATTAACAATGTTACTCATTATGTACAAGAAATGCAAAATTCAAGTTCCAATAATTAATAAGATTTTAGAGATATATTATTTGAGTAATAAAAACTAAAATGACATTAAATAATTATGGCTGACAATTTATGTTATTATGTCGTGTCTTGTTTCTGTAACCGAATGGGTTTGTATCCGAAAAACCTAAACCCATGATATGATCTGTTTATTAATCATGTATAAAAACCTAAACTCATGATCTAGTATATCTCATGTTCAGGTTAGGCTTGTTTATATTAAGACTGATAATTTGTGTTACCATATTATATCTCGTTTATTTTAGGTTTGATATTGTTTTAACGATTAAAAAGTTGTAACTAATTTATAAAATATTTATAAATCCGAAGAGAAAAAAATGATAATAATATTTAAATTTTATAAATAAAAATGACATAATATCTTCATATTTAACATCAAATTAAAACCTAAATAAAAGTTTTAGTAAAGCAAAATTTCACCAAATATAGAAAATCCAAAAATTTAAGTTATATAATATTACTAAATTAAGTGAAATCATACATGTGTTGATTTCTACATATATTACATTATTTGTTAGATTTTCAAGGGAGACAGTAAAAAAATTTATATACGATTTTGTAATTTTTTACCTATTTAAACTACAATGTAGTAAGAAGAGTATATAACATTATTAAATTTAAGTTACATAATATCATTAAATTAAGTAAAACCATAACTTAAATGGATATTAATATTATTATCAATGTTAATTTCAAAATTTATCACATTGTCTATTGGATTTTCAAGAAAAAAATCTATCCATAAGTTTTTTTTTTCCTATTTAAATTGTAATGTAGTAAGAAGAATATGTAGTTAAAAGTATCTTATATCTTCAAGTGAGTCCTCCAACTTAGAAAGAAATAATTGGTGCAATAAAATATAAATATGGAATAATATATAGTGTATTTCGTGTCCTATGTCTAAGTTTGAAAGTTGGACCAAAACCTAAACATGAATTTAACCATGTTTAAATGGGTTTGATCCGCTTATTTATTAAATTTTTCCATAAACTAGCTTATTTAAATTGTATAATATCGTATCCGGGTCTACTTTGTCTAGGTCCAATATTACCAGCCCTAGAAATAATATCTAGAGAATATATGTACTCATCAAATGTATTCAATATGTAAGATATATATATCCCTAAATTAATTATAAAAAAACCTTAAATATATATAATATCATATCTAACTAATTGTATAATTACCAAATAAATGTAAAAGTGTGTGTTGATGCAATGATTTCACTAAGGAACATACATGGTAGAGTTAGATTGATAAGTAAGAATGATGAAGCAGGGTGTGAAAACTTATTATCAACATATAATATGAGGAAAATTAGTAAACTAACAAATGTAAGTTCTTGCAATTTTTTCAACCAACCTAAACCTATATATAGGCATCCTTCTACCATTCATTTACTTAGGAGTTTAGGAAAAATGAGAAGAGCTCTTTGAAAATTTTAGAAAATTATAGGACAAAGCCGATCGAGTAGAGTTTGGAGGACACAAGGCATCCTAACATAAGAACAATACCACCATATGAAAGAGCAGCTCTCTGGTAGTTGGTACTAACACACCCCTAAGGCTAAATTGGCTAGAAAATCAAGTGCCACTGAGTGTTCAATTTCCCTCCAATTTTCAACTAATTTCTTATAATACTAACACATTGGAAAATTTTAGGGACATGTATTCCTAAGTTATTTTGTATCCAATTTCATCGAAAAATATGAAATTTGTTAGTTTTGTGTATTGCTCTTAATTAATTGCTCTTTTTGGATGGATTTTACAATTAATTTTCAAAAATCTAAATGACGTTATTTTGGTCTCAAAATTTTTCTATAAACTTCTCACAATACTTAGTTTATTGTTGTGTAAATTTTTTTTTTCATGGCAATTCATTTAGTTTTTGTCAATTTTTTGGTTTTTAGAAAACTATTAAGTTGGATTTTCGATAAATAATTGATTTTTCAATAATTTAATATGTATTGTAATCTTAAATCAATTGTGGTGTCTTTTGGTAATGTATAACATAATTGAATTAGATTTTGTGAATAAAAGTAGTTGATTTTATAAATAAATGAGTTTCTAAGGCTAAAACCACTAAGTTTTTAATTATGTGCATATATTGACTTTATTAAATCGGAACATTGGATAAATTCTTATAAAATTTTGGATGAATAGAATTTGAAGTACGAGTGATTGTAGGCCATTTTGTGTTGTTGTTGCAATAAATAACCAAATTGATGTAATTAGGACTCTTTACAAATGGGTAGTTGAAATGTAACTTGGTCATGTTAATTTGAGTTAGGACTCCGAGTTTAGAGTTATGTATTAATCTTATTTGGTAGAGAAATACCGAAGTGTAAGCTAAAATGAAAAGATTTAGTACTTTTATAAGTCACATAGTTCGAGTTAAAAGGTTAGTTAGAAGGTTTTTTGAATAAAAATTCTAAAATTAAGACAACTTAGAAGATAAAGTAAAAAAGTTCTTTGGATAGGAACTCCAAGCTTAAATCAACTAAGAAGGTAAATCAAAGGGCTCTTTAGATAAAAACTATAAATTAGAAGGAACTCAAGGGGCAAGTCAGAAGGTTCTTTGATTAATAACTTATTGAAGAAAAAGTGTATCTTATCAGTATAGAAAAATGAACTTAATCCAAAGTGTAATAATTAAATCATTGTTATTTTCATAACTTGTATGAAAATTGAAGACATTAATTGTAAATAGAAACCCTCGACGAGGTAAAGCTCGATAGCCACAACTAGCTTGAGCAAAAGAGAATTGAAGTATGTATAATCAATGCTTCATAACATTTTAGAGTATTATTTTAAAGTAGTTGGAGGAGGAAAGTGTATACTTGTTTGCGATTATAAGTAGTTCTTTATGCATATGGAATTAGTATCTCTAAATATTGTTGTGTTATTGAGGTAGTTTATCTCTCTGCTGTAATTGTCCTATAATGCTATACTCTTTGATTAAGTACCTGCAACTGATTGATCATCGGGGAAATGGACCAAGTTAAACTTGGATCTAAACTCCAATCGAACATGTATTAAAAGCCATTAGGGGAATGATTAAGGTTCTCCAACCAAATATCAATACCTTTGAAGAGATAATTGAAATGGTCATTCCTCATCCTTAGCCAAACTAAGTGGCAAGAGAGGAGATTGCAATAAGGTTAGGAGCATTGGTACGAGGTTGGTCTCAAGATGATCGTTTTTTTCATTGCACAAATCTGGGTTTGGGCATAACTTGTTACATTGCATTAAACCTCCTTAACCTGAACTAGAGTGACAATAATTTCTTTAACTCATGATGGATTGGATAATGTTATGTGATGACATATGTTCTGTGTATTGTATTTAACTAAATTGATCGACAAACTTGTTTGCTTATTATGATGTATATGCTTCTAACTCCAACCCCTTAGTAAGCAATGGTTGATCGCATCCCCATAGACTTTTCTTATAGAGGTTTAGAATGAACACATTGTAGTCTATGCATTCCTTGAATGTAAGAAGACGTGTGAAGGGTTCAAAATGAGGTTTTAAATGAAGCTAAGGACTCTTTTGTATTATGTATCACGCTTCAAATCTGTAGAGTCGTAACAGTCTCACTGTGTAAACCATTTTAAGATAGAAGTTAGCCTTACAACCGCTATCCTAGACTTGATTTACATAAGGTGTCCACAACTAACCCGCTTTGAAGTACTCATTTATTTAAGAAAGTAAGAAAATATATATATACATTAGAATTCAGTTATTACAATTAACATTTATAACATTTCACCGTAATCTATTTCCTAATTAATACATTATTAAAAAATGTAAAATTCTAAAATAAGAGCTTAGATCTTAAAAATATATGTATGTTCTTCAAATGTTTTTCCTTACTTCCCAAGATCCAGCAGTTGCTAGTTTCAAGGTAGTTGTAAGTTGCTTTTTAGCTAGCACCTGTAACGATATCTATAGGGATGTGAGCAACCACAGCTTAGTAAATTGGGGTAAAGACTTAAACCATACAACAAACACAAATAGGGTTATTAATCAAATCATTAAATGTAATGCATATTCAAACAAATGCTATTGCATGACGTTGTTCGGCTAGTCGTAAGATTAGAGAAATTGCACCCACTCTAATTCAGGTTGAGGAGTTTCCTTTAATGAAACAGCTTACGACTAAACCCATGCTTGTGCAATAGAGACACCACTTCTCCCACGACTACCTTTAAACCATTGACTTCACTCTTACTGTGACCTCCTCTTCTGTCACTTAGTTCGATTAAAGATGAAGAAGGGACCAATTATACCATTCAATACTATCCTTTTCAAAGGTATTTGGCCGGAGAATACTAATGTTTCCCTAATGGGTTACTATGCATGTCCGGTTTACGATTATAAGTAATAAATTTGATTAAATCCAGTTTAGAGTGATCAATAGTTCCATACAATTCATATAAATACAAGTTAGATAGCAAATTAGCATCATAGTCAGCAGCTCAAAACAAGCACATGCATACAATTAACTATCTAACAATCATAATTAAGTACAATTCAAGCCTCCGAGTACTACGAATTAGTACTCCAAATTACCTATTTAATTATTTAATTAACCTTAAATTATCCATTTTATGCATCATTTTAAGGCTTAAAAAATATTTAAAAAAATTTGAAAATTAATTTTTGAAAAAAGACTTCATAGCACTGTTTTATAACCCCCTAAGTAGTCTATACAAAAATTTTGGGCTCAAAATTATATTTCTAAGGTCATTTATTTCCCAATTGAAACAAGCTCGGTTTTGTATGATTTCTTAAAGATCACATATCACGGAACATATTTTCATTAAAACAATATTTTTTCTAAAAAATAAATACAAAAATATTTTAGAATAATAAGTTTCATAATTTTCTAACTAATTTTGATATTTTTAAAAATTTAACAAAAATCTTATAGAAATCGAAACTCACCAAAACTAGCAGCTTCGGCCACCATCGATGGCCATGGGTGTGTCGACTCATCTAGGCGCTATCATCACTATGTAGTGGTGGTGGCTGTCCACTTCAAGCTACTCGTTGGGTCTGGGTTCTCCTTAAAAGTCTCAACTACATAGTTTTTTTATAATTTTTTGTAAAAACCCTAATTGCTTCTCAATTTCACCTCTCTCTAATTTTCTACAATTTCAGACATCCAAAATGAGCTTTTGAAAATTTTTGAGTATTTATAAAGGTATAAAGCAATTTTGATGCGTTAAATTAAGGTGAAATTGGCCTTATCCTCTTCCAAATTACATTTTTGTTGTTGTTTTAATCTAATTGGTTGATTTTCTTTCTTCCTTCTCAACATGCAACGCCCTTTTTCTAGACATTTCGACATTTTTTTTATTTTTCTTTAATTATTTGGTATTATTTTGGCATATTTAATATATTTTAAGTAATTACGCGTATTTATACCTACATATAAATACATATATGGTATAAATAAATAATCCTAAATATTATTTAAGTTGTTTTATAATTTTTAGTATGTATATAATTTATCTCTAGCGATTCGTTAGTTATCGGAATGCATTTTATGTATTTTTAATTAATAACGGGTAATATATCTAAAATTTGGAAATTTTACATTTTCTTATTTTATTACTTATTTTCTTAATTTCAAACTTATAGAATCACTTTTATTAATAATTCTAACTTCATCATAAAATTTGGGTTAAATCAGATAATTTGATTGATCGCTCTAAATTTTACAAATCAAATCTTGAGTACTTGATTGTGGGTCTTATATTATGTTTATATTTTAATGCATATAAACATATATAAGGGTAAGCGAGTACAAGATAAGTAGATTTCAAAGACCCTAACAATATCTTATCTTATAAAGTATTGGTTCTCAAATTGTAAAATTAGAGTTTGCCTTCTAGCACCTTATAACCACTTTGAAACCTTTACCTTATATAAATTATAAGGTACAGAATAACAAGTAAAAACCTATAAATATTTTCTACAGTCCTGTAAAATTTAAGTTTATATGATAGTAAAAAATAATAATAATAACCTAAATATAACATTACAAGTTCTTTCATGTATAAAACTTATATTACATGAGCAAAACTATACTAAAACCCATGGTATAAAAAAAGTAACTTTAAAGTTAAAATATCACATATAAATTGGAGATCGATTCATCTATAATTGTACTATCACTTTTGAACCACTTATATATTCGTTAGTTACATAAGATAAGGAACGGTTTTTATAAAACTTAAAAGATAAAACGGATACAATAAAAAACTATAAGATTATTATTCATTGATTAATATATATTATATTATTAATAAGATTTACAATATAGTTAAAGGGTACTTGGAACCTATTTTATACTTTAAAGTACATGTTGCAAGTTAGACATCGGATATGAAGCCATTATACTATATTATATACAATTAGGAGTAAGTTTCAAAAAATTACTTCTTAAAACTTACCGTATGTACTTGAAATTTACCTCGTCAAGTAGGTTATGGATGGGTACATAGAATTGCAGGTTACATGCTAAACCCTAATGCAAATTTATAAACTTTTTTTTTTTTTGTTTTGCCAATGCATATTCTTAAACTAAAGGCTCTTTTTTTTTTTATACAAATACTACTATATACATATTCTATTTAATTTCAAATATGATACGACCAAATAAGGATATAATGCTAAAATAGAATCAATAATTATATAGATATCTCTAAATACTAGAGTCAGTTTTGTTTCAAATATAGGTATGTATGTTAGTGATTTCGTTTAGTTATTAGTAACAACAATATATATAAAAATTTGTTAATTGTATCGTGCATAGATTTTATTCATTGATATGGTTCAACAAGGAAGATGCATATCAAGGTTAAATAAGGCACACAAAACAATAAATTAAGAGAGATATAATTGATTTCAACTTAAGAGATATACTATTTTCAAATAAAAACAATTGAATCCACCTCAATTCTTCATGCAATCAAGCTTAAATTCAAGCTCTATACTTTACTGTCTGGACTCAACTTAATCATAGCATGGAGAGTAATCTCTCGGTGAATTGGATGGATAATACTATAAGCAATGGTGTTATATATATATATATATGAAATGTATTGCATTAATTAATGTACATGTACATGTGACTGGTATGGACGCAGATCTTTCATCAAAAGTGGATAGATAGAAGCTGGAGGGATAAAAAAAAAAGTGTCTTCAAAATCTGTCATCTGTGCTTTATATGCTAAGAAGTCTGTTATCTGGTTGGTCTCAGGAGGAAGATAAAAACAGCTCGAAATTCTTAAAATGCTTGAACTGGTTCCTGAATGCAAAACAAAGCATTAGCAAAATAATTGCCAGGTTTTCTTTTTTCCATTATAAGAATATGTCAACAGCCACATTGCAACCCATTGTGTTTCAATGTTCTGCAATTTAAGTTTTTGATATAAATTTAAGAGGAAAAAAAAAGATAAGAGATTCATAAAGTAATACTCGATATGGCTATCAATCATATTAAAATATATGACAGTAATAATGTAATTCTATAAGAGCTATTACAATTATAACGTAATTCTATAAAAGCTACTATCTATAGTATCATATGCTAAAACTAATATGATGATAGTTATTCACCGCTTGAATAATACACATTAAATCTTGTGTCCCGAAGGAATCGTACTGTAGTGAGAACGTCAATATTTCCAAGTTTTTCGTGTTCCGTGTAAAACCAACAATCCACCTTCCTTTTATCCTTTCTCATAATGCTGCAGCTGTGGCTTGTTGACAGGATAGATTCTCTTCTGTGAACAGTTGCATATGTTGATAGAATGCTTCCTACAGTGATTTTGATTATTAGAATCATTTGACCTCTTAATCCTACAAGTCGTTGTGTACAGTAGATTTAAGCATGCCATGCACTTCTATGTCACGGCTTGATCATCATATGCTAGAAGTCTCTTGAGCCTCCTCTGCAACTTCCAGTAGCTGGTTTATGATCATTGAAGAATCCTTATTTTATAAATAAGCGATCACCAAGGAAACAAAAAGATATCAACATCAAACGTAGCTTCCGAAGAAAAAGAAGTTTCGATCCTCTGAGAAACCCGAGGTTATCATATATCTGGATTCTCATTCCATCCAAATCATGTAGGTAACTAAACTGCTAATGCTTGTAATATACAACGTAGTAATGTACAATGCAGCGTCTCAGTTTCACTACTAAAGGAGTTAAAAGACATCAAAAGGGAACATCGCCGGGCTGAACGCAGAACAAAATAACACCAGCTATTTACATGGATCACTACATGCCTAACCAACATTGTGCCTCTAAAGAAAGTTACAATCCAGAAATGCCTTCTCTAAACATAGGAAGGGTACATATATTTCCAAGCGCCTAGCACGCTAAGGAAAAAGACTAAAATAGCAACCGATCGGAATAAATTAACCCGTGAGCACACTGATCGTACCACAAAAGCCTGCCGGGAGAAAATTGATGCATAGCTCATTTTGGAAGCATTCTCATATGACTCCAAACCTTGCATCTTCTTATCTGACGACTTCCACTTTCCACTAGACTCAGTGTAAGGAACATCCATCACTTCATCCAAAGTACCACTCGAATCATCAGTGCTCGATGCTCCATCAACATCACTATCAAGCTTAGAGAACTCTTCACTTTCCTGCATTCAGGCTCCACATTTAGACGACAATCTATAAGGTTGTTACACTCAAAAAGCTACTAGTGCCAATATATAACAACACTTCCAAACTAATTTACCTCTGTGACTACGGATTCAGATTTCTGCACATCAACATCAAAGGCAACATTTCTTGGTTGCCATTGGCAACCGAGCTGAAGTCTACATTGCGTCCGTAATCTTCTTGGTGCTGTGCCCTGTGCCCCTGAATTAAGCCACGAATGTTGAAATTGTAGTGTCCGAGGCCTTATTCTAATTCCAGTTTCATGAACTTCACTATTATTGACAACAAGTGAGCAGTTGCTGAAATCATTGGGCTGAATGCTGTGGTTTTGGTCCATGGCAAACTGAGATGGCAGTGCATCATTCTTCAGTTGGCTTTGTACTGAAGAATAAGAGTAGCCAGATTCATGTAGTTGGTAATTTTGTTGAGAAGTTATCATCTCTAATGAAGCTTTGCTCTCATGGCCCAGTTCTGATAATGCATCTTCTATCTTACAGCCAAGCTGTAGTATAGAAAAAGTGGCATTAGAAGTAGCACTTTATTAAAAGGAACCGTTTGGTTGTGAAAAATTCTGCAATGATTAATCTTATGTATAATGAATGCAGTGAGGAGCTAACAGCCACAACCTAAAATCTAGCTGTGTTGACTTTAAGCCCATAAAAGCATAACTTAGAAGCACTCATTACCTCTTTCCCAGTTGCTTTGACTTCTGATTTACCAGATGGATGACCAGAGACACCTAATGTGTCGTTCCCACAGCCAAGAGCTAGATTCTGCTCGCTATCAGCATCAAAGGCAATGTCGTGCTCATGATTCAAGATAGAGTCCAAGAACTCGGATATATATGCAGCATCAGATTCATTTACATTATGCTGCGGCAGCAGTTCACAAGAAGGGGTGCTTGCATTCTTATCAGCAAACTTATCAATGCAAGAAGATCCCACATTATCTTCCATGGGCAAGGGAGAAGGTGAAAATATAGGTGCCAGCATTGGGTGATTGAAGAACTTTGAATCATCATTCTCCAGCACGTTTTCCTGGACCTGGATTGTCAATTATGGATTCAAAAAAACAAAAAAGGCACATAGTCAGCACTCAAACTTCTCAGTTAGCCAAAAGCAAGTACATAATGAAATTAATTATTTTAAATGCTTTTTCTCAGCCTTAGTCACTACCTCCTGGCCCTGATCGACTGCTTCACCATTAGATGAGTGTGTCTCTTCTTTTATGGAATGACTCTCCTGAGACACCACCAGGTCTGACTCATTCTCGGGAGGGGTAATAGCCACAGGAGAGGATGGCAGTACTTCTGTTTCATCTCCATTTGAGCCTTCAAGTGTTTCATCTTGCTTTTTGAACAATCGGAAAAGGACAAAGGCACCCTGTAAAAAGATGGTGACATAGTAAATCAAGATCTTAAACATAAAGTAAACAAAAACTGTTTACCGACTTCAATGCTCGTGTAAGGTGATTTTAGCATAATGAATTTCGTAAGACTGTTTGAGACCTAAAAAAGTTTCAGCACCACTAGACATAGCCACCAAAACCTTTGCTTCTTCTATCAATGACACTTTCCTTTTCTTCTTCTCATTCTTTGGGACTAGAAACTTAAATTTGTTACAAAATGATTAAAGGAGTCCCAGTTTACTTACATCAAGCCCCAATGAAATATGGCTCATCGCATTTCCATTTCACTGAATGAGCACAAAAGTGGACCTTATAAACATCATTCTTGTGGACACTAAGAAACCAACCGAAATGCACTGTTCATCTTATCAGCATGTTGCTCTTTTCAGTTAAATGGTACATAAGGATTCGAAAGTTAATACTCTACCCATATTTAAGCAAAAAACTTTAGTTCATTTGTTCAATACACTTTGTATTCCTCCCCGTGAGACAATACAGTACAGCACATAAACATAAATTTATTCACATAAACTTAAAAGCAAACCTGTTACAATACAATTTTTTCATCACTTATAAATTGCTTTAAGTACAATGCGATCAGGCCTAGAGGCTGAATTTCACATAATACAAAAGAGTTGAACTTGACCATTTTTCATTTTGTTTAATTTGAGTAGAAATTACTGCTAAGGAAGTATTTGAAAATGTTTTTCAAACTTGCTTCAGTGTTTGATATAATCAATGATCGCGATCTTATTGCAGTAACCTTACAAAGAGGAATTCCATTCGAATTCAGCTTAGGTTAAACAAAAAGTTGACCTTGAGCATTTTTGTAGCTTGACAACAGTTACATAGCCAAAGGGAAAGTAGATTTTGATTAGATGACCATACCTGACCAGGATGAGTCCCATCGAGCTCCTCCAAAGTGGTTCGATACTCATGCATAACCCAGTTAGTCCTTTTTCCTCTGGGTGCACGGCCATTGTAGAAAACCAAAGTCTTCTTCATCCCAATCAAATTGTTTCCAGACTTAATTTTCCTATCCTTACCGGTTGCTTTCCAATACCCAGCTTTTGTTGCTCTATTCAATCTGTGCCCATTTGGGTATTTCTTATCTATTGGACAGAAGAAGAACCACTCTGGATCGTTTGTTTGTATCACTGACAAGTCTGCAAAACACAAACACCCAAGATAACATAAGCATCAAATATGTCAAAGACCGTATTTTCGTAACAATTCCTTGTATTATAGCATGAGTTAATTATCAGTTCAATACAAGAACAAATAGTTTATAATTAGATTGCATGTAGTGAGAAATTTATATAAAATAATTAACAAAACCTGTTTTATTATTCGGGTACCAAAGTACATAACACACAAAGCAACACTTAATCAGTCAACTTAGGGCAACAAATATACGATCTTAATAAAAAAAAAAGGACAAATACAAAAAAAGAAAATGTCAAAGACCAAAACTTGAAGAACACCAATTGATCATCACCAAGAAGAGAAGTAAGTATAAGTAATCACAAGCACTTCCAGAATAATACCCACAAATTAAATCTCGAAAATGTTAAATCAAGTACAAAAAGTGTTACGATCTTTTAATGTTATAATAGAATTTCTTTTACCTGGTAAATCCGAGGGCTCCCATTTGCAGACATCAATTTCTCTGATAACTCTAACTTCTTTATCATTTCCATTAATTTTCAGTCGTAAATAATAATTCACGAGCTCTTCATCAGTGGGTCGAAACCTAAATCCCAGTGGCAAAGCATTGTACGGCAACACTGCCATCATATGATTAAAATAACTTTATCTCACAAGCACCAAATACGTTATTCTTCTTTTACAGAGAGAAGCAAATTCTGTGTAGAAAAAACACGCATGAAAGATCGAATGCTATTTCCGTATGCAGAGACGGGGAGAGAGAGGGAGGGAGGGAGAGAGAGAGAGAGAGAGAGAGAGAGAGAGAGAGGAATAGTTATTAAGGTCTAATGGTTTTTAAGGTAAATATAAGATTAGCTTTCAACAAGTAAGATGAAGGAAAGTGTAGAGAAAGTGACCGTAGAGAGAGAGAGTGTGAGGTTGTGTAAGAGAGAGAAACCGCGTAATTGAATTCCTCGTATATTCCGTGTACAGATGTTTAACCTGGACTTTCCTATTTATTACGAAAATGCCATCATATGAATTGGGTTATTTTTTGCGAGAATGGGGGCAATTTCGGACGAATGAGGAACCGTGGAGAGGAAGTTAAAAGGGGTACGCTGGTAGACTAATGGGAACAGGACACGTGGAGAAAGCGACAGATTGGAAAAAAGTGAGTGGTGGCGTAGAGGTGTTTACGTGGTGCCAAGGTGGACGGAAATCGTTAGGATTCAGCTTGGATGCTGGTACCTAACGCCGTGAAACTGTCCGCGTAATTTTTGACATCCTTTCCGTCGAGTTTTTATGGACGGCGATAAAAATAACGAGCACTCGAGAAAGCTTTTGGCTTCATGGTGTAACCCTGCAACTTTCAGTGAGTAGCATTCTATACGTACGGCGGATAGTATCAAGCTCCAACTTAAACTTAACTCCAAATTTAGAGTTTGAGATCATAACTTTTTTAGCTTGAGTCTTTTCTTAAGGTATTAATTAACAAGCGCCAGTTTAATTTTAAAATAAAAATATATATTTTTAATTACTTTTATATTGAATACTGAACTGTCTGAATTCGAGTAGATTTTATTATTCCAAAATATTTTCCTAAGATAATTATAAATGTAGCGGCATTCTCATAAAATTAGCACTATCTTATTAAATCGTAATATAAGTTAAATAGCCCAATAATCCTTTTCCCCTACCCTCAAAACCATCCGTTAATGATGTTGCATCAATTGTTTACTAAACAATAAAATTAAGACAAGAGCCTACTCTACTATGTTTTGAAGCAATCATAAGGCAATTAAGCTCCCTTTTCGTCAACAAAGTTATTGAAATTATGCGTAGAAAACTATGTGTTTATTTTTTTTATAAATTATATAAATATGAATTAGATGAAAAATATTACATGAATATAAATCTTAAATCACATTTAAAAGATACAATATTGAAAATAACACAAATATCGCATTTTATAAATGTAATTTAATATTTTACCTCAGTATTATATTTACTGAATGCGATATATATTAATTGTGTATTTATATTAAATTTAAAAGATACGATATTAATATAATTGAATGTAAGTTGTATATTTAGGTATAAATACCTATATTGTATTTTTATATTATTAATAAATACCTAATATTTATTACATGTAATGATAAGCAAATAAAATTCTTATCTTTGTGTCATGTTGGAGAAAAAAAAAAGTATAGTTTAGAAAAATTTTAGTACATCATAATCGGAAATGAAAAATTAAAGAACGTATTTTAATAGCAAACAAGTTCACGAATCCCTGAACATATGGGGATTCAAATGAAGCTCCTTAGTATCTTCAATTCCTTAAAATAGGAGATTACCATCCACATACAGCAAAAATTACTGGAACAGTAGACATCGGCATTCGAACGAAGATCGATAATTTTTCTTTCCTCATGATTGGCTTCATTCCATTAGGGGCTTGAGAATTGAGATATTTCAATAAAGCTTAGATGCGGCAGTAACACGCCCTACATGTCATCCTTTATTTTGCTCGATCATGTCAGCACCCTCTAAATCCGCATTCCTAATGTGCTACATATCATTTTATTAGCTTCAACCATACAATAGTTTCAAGATTCCATCGGATTACACTATTCCCAGAAAATAGGGATGAGAAGAAAGCTGCTATAGTTAAAAAGTTAAGGCATGCCCCATGGATAATGTGAATGTTCTCCGCTTTCGTGGGGATGTTAATTTAGTGCGTTATAATCACCAAGCGAGTACCAAAAAACAAATAAATAAAAGGTATCCCACCATCCATATACGATAGAAGGAGAATAAGAGATATATAGATCATATTGAATCAACTCAATCATAGTCCTAGTTGGATATTTAGTAATATAGGTATAAATTATACCCCTACATATTTAGAAAGTATAGCAATGTTAAATAGATTTGGATTCTCTAAAGTTATTTTTTTAAAAGTTTTTTTCTTTAGTTATCTCCTTAAAAATGTAAACGGATGTAATTAATGATTGATATTATAAAAAAAAAGATATCATGATGATGTTATTTGATATATTAAAATTCCAAATAATATCAATAATTGAATTTGTAACTTTAGCTAAAATACTTTAAAAAATCCATTTCCATGTTAAATAATATAATTTCTAGTATATACATTGTAACAGGTAGCCTATAAATAGTTAGTAGCCAAACTAACAAATGATTAATGGGCATTTCAATTACTAAAGTTGAAAGTTTCTAATCAATTTTGACTTAATACTCTCCCTTAATTCATGTAAACCTTTATTGAATCCTCCTCATCGCATACCCCCCTAATAGGCCCCCTCTTCTTTTGTGTTCGATTATCTAGATTCTTATCCTCCTTTCCTCATAACTTACCCTAGAACTCTATTAAGAGTCTCACTAGCGACATTTCCTACTCTTTTCGAATCTCTTTTATAAATTGGGTCAAAATAGGCCCATTAGTTTTTATATCGGTTTATCTTAATCATCCATCTACTAGTAAGGAATTAACTCTAATGACTTATACCATTGTATAACATTTTGGTATATAGTTTCTAAGGTGCTTTTGGGGTGAAGCTAAAGGAAATCAACACTCTCTAAGGTGGTCAACCACCTCATGATGTGATTGATTACTTTGAGCCGATGGCTCACTTTGGCTAGTTATGTTAAGTCATAGTTGTCTACTTCGATACAATTTTGTAAGTTTTAAGCTCTATAAAGCCATTTTTTAGTATGGTTAGGCCTATAAGTCTAATCTTTATGTCTACTTGTCATGTTTTGTCTTCCAAATGAACTTGGTGATTAGAATTTAAAGAAGAAGGATGTTGTGTTATAAGATGCCTACAAGTTTTGGAATTTAATTATCATAGTTCACATCATTCAATAATTTATTTATGTGTTTGTTGTATGCATATTAAGGTCAATAACCATTCAAGATACATGGGTCATAGACTATACACTCACCACTAATTGGACATGTCAAGGTAAAGTGACTTATAGTTAAGCAATGGGTTTAGTAACCATTTTGCATATGTAGATCATCCATATAGTGAAGCATCACTAATATGAGTTGTGATGTAGTTGAAAGAAGTTGTCAACAAGTTAAGTAGTTATATGGATACTATTATAAACAAAGGTAGTGAACTTGATTATTGATGGCTGATGGTATGAATAGTGATTTCCATGTGAGACAACCTTCTATTTTCGGTCTTTAGACTCTCATTTGGCTCACGAAGCTAAGTTTGATTAGATTTGTTGCCCCTCTATATATAAGATAACTAATCCAAACTATGTTAGTTGTTTGTACTTATTGATGCATTAATATATGTGTGTGTGCGTAATATGGTACTCATGTATGTACTCTAGTCTTATCAAACTCGAGTTGCCTCCTATCATTCAACCCGATTCAACTTAATTTAGCCATAAAATTGGCATGGTCCAACCGTAGTCTAACTCCGATTGAGTCATGATTGAATCTAGTTTTATTCTCTTAACTTTTGACCATCTCATATATTCAGATGAATCATTTAGGTTAGGTTTGATAACTTTGGTTTATAGGCGGTATTCCTTAATTGGGCTTTGCAACTTACTTATGTTAGAAGCTTTTTTTGTTTGTTTTTTAAGAATGTATGCTTCTTATGAAGGAAATTGTTATAATAGCTTAGTTATAATATATAGATCCATGTTGGTGGGTAGATGATAATTCTACTAACGACTTTAATTTCCAAATTGACCACTAATAAGATTTGTTATAATGATGAATTCATGCCATATGTAATTGTTTAAGTTATAGATTCCCTTAGTTATTATTATTATTTTTTAAAAGTTTATGAGAGATGTAGACTTTATAATTGTTGAAAGATCTCAATATATAAAAGTTATGGATGTAATATATAAGCATGGTAGTTTGATGGTCTTTGCATGTGATACTAGGTCGATTAAATAATAACAAAAAAAACCAAACTACTAATCATCAAACCTTATAGTTTATATGGCATAAGATTGTTCTCCCATTAGAATGAATCAAATCTAATTCATATTTCCTTCCTTCCAATATATAGTTAGCTAAAAACATTTGCACAGTCTTATGCTTTCTTACATGTGTATTTTGATGTTCAATTATCTACTTAACAACTTTTAAAGCTTTTATAAAACATTGTTGATGCTTTACTCAAAAATTAGTTTAGAATGAAGTTAAGAGTAAAAGGTTGAGAGACTTTTCATGATAGTTTCTTAGGTATTATTTGGTTGTCATATATATATATATATATTTACATAGTAATGAACAAATTTTTTAGTTCATTGCTTAGTTTGTATGTTGGCCAAAGTTATTAAACAAAAGAGTCTTGATGTATTAGAGTAATCTAAAAAATTTGTATTATATATTTGATTTTATGGTACAAAAATCTATTTTATAATGTAGAATAAATATATATATGAAATTTCAAAAATAAATCTATACAATAATATTACGTAATAAACTTTATTGTAATTTATAATATGAATGATCAATTTTTTTTTAATTTTTTCAATTAAAGAAATTCTTATCTAGTACCGCATACATCAAATATAGTACAAGAGTATTATACCATCCTATTCTCATTATACTTTACTATCTTTCCTTCTACTGTTCTAAGCTAATGAAATTATGATAATGCTAATTTTGCATAATTTTGAGTGATTGTACTAAACAAAATATTGAATATTATATTTGGTTTACATAAATTGTGATGTGCTGAAAAGGCAAAAGGCTTCACCTTAGGCGATAAAACAAAACATAAACTTTATATACATGATAAATATATTACGACAAAAAAAAACCTTTAGGTATTGTTTATGATTAGTTGCACAAAATTTACAATACTGAATTGGATAAAAAAAATTTATTCAATGTTTGATTTGTAATTTAAGCTTGCTTAATGAATAAAAAAAATCTAAAAGATTGGAAAAAATAATCAAAATTTATTCCATCTAAAATATAATACAAAAACTAACTTCATCGAATAAAATAGAAGTATTGAGGATATAAATAAATATTTGACAATATTGAAGGTATAAATTTAGACAATATTTAAAATTTGTACATCTTAAATAAGATAAAAATATAATTAAATAATATTAAAAGTATAAATATCAAAATATAATATTGAGTCTAGTACTTGTATATACAAAATAAGAGATATTATAAAAATCTGTGTTCAATATTATATAAACCAAACACGATATAATAATAATGTATCATCTAATAATTTTTGTACTTATATTATTCATTTTTCTTTATTTTATTCAGTTTTAATAACTAAATACTATCTTAAAATAACCTTCTTATTTTGTAAAAGGCTTACATCAATGCCGCATAAAAGATTATATTATATTATACTTAATACACTGTATTGTTGTATTCTCTTTAAGCTATGCTACTTAACTATGAAACTATCTTATTAGTTCTTTTTCCTTTCTCTTACTTTTCCTTGGCATATCGTACTCCCCAAAATCTCCAAGATCCTACGGACGAGTGTGGACAGCGGAAAAGAGGATAAGCAGCAGGCAAGCATGTTTACGTAAATTAAAGCACGTCACATGAGAAGATGAGAATCTTCTCCACTTTATCGAATGTGGGGAAATCGTACAAAGTGAA
Organism: Lumnitzera racemosa; assembly: GCA_024138005.1. NCBI lineage: Eukaryota > Viridiplantae > Streptophyta > Magnoliopsida > Myrtales > Combretaceae > Lumnitzera > Lumnitzera racemosa. The sequence continues at coordinate 11,761,552 of JAMXBC010000002.1, forward strand.
ACATAAGCATGGTAGAGCTGAGAAAAAGCAACCAACTCAAAGTAAATAAATTAGAAAATAAAAAATAAAAAAATAGTCAGAACCCACCAAGCTAGGGCATCGTTAAATCACGATAGTGCTTGATCGGGGATGTACATGCAGAATCAACTCATAGCTACGCTTTTGATATATATATATATATATGTGCGAACCTAATATTGTGATTTTTCCAATATATAAATATATTACTCGTGGACTATAATTTTGCATAACTTTTTTTCTTTTTTCCTTTTTAATATGTATACTCATCTATATACCTAAGTATTTTCTTTTGAAAAAGTTACTGCATCCTTTCAAATTTAGTGCCAAATGCAAACAAATTTAAATTTGTACCAATGGATATATTTTTACACTTCTATTAATTTTTTACAATTATTGAGAGATAGAGATATTATATTTAATTCATCTAATTGAGATATTAATATCCATATCACTAAATTATAAGGATTTTAGTAACTTAGATGTTTCAGAAATCCTTCATTACCTAAGACATTGGATGCTCTTATGATTGAGATTCTATGCAAAAACACTTATACATCTTTTAACTACTATTCATACATAAGTAAAAAGGAAAATCTTTCTCTTTTCAACACAAGATAACAAAAACAGTCTTGTTAAATTAATTACTTTATGCCATGGCGTGCCCCCAAGTATAGTACCAGGGATAGAAACAAACAAAAAAGTTCAACGTGATTTCAGTAATTTTAGTGGTTCATATTCATAGTTTTGCTCCATACGTCCAATTAAATGAGATAAATATTGAATCATAATATGATTTTTTTTTTTTTTTATCATTGGTTACAATAGGAAGAGGGATTAGAACTTGTTTTTGTTTCTCTAGGAATACAAGGAACTTGATAACCATAATATGATTTGCTACATTTGTAAATTAAATCAATTTCGTATTAGATTTGATTTAGGAAGTGAAGAGTAGTTTTTACTAGAAAAGATGGAGCTTTATGTCCCGATAAAATTTAAGATAATGTATGAAGAATATATTTTTAGGCTTTAACTTTAAGGAGCCAAGGAATGTTGTTATGGTTTAATCTTTCAAGCACCTTCTGCTTTCCACAATAGTTATTGCAAGAATGATACCCCTCAATTGGGTAATCATATGAGGAGTATAGATATCATGCGATCATGACTACCAAAAAGGCTATTTATTTTATTTAGCACATCCATAAGACCAAAACTTCGAATATTCTTATTCTATTTGATTTCGAAAAGAACATACAAACACCTCTTGAATATCTGGAGTTATAAAAATAGAGATTCATTTCCCTTCTTATCATTCAATGAGCAGATTTGTTTCCCTTTTTATTATTCAATGAGTAACTTGTATTTCATAAAAATTAGGTGCAATTTAAAGATAAAGAATTATTTAAAAAAATTATTCATTCCATCTCTTTAAGTGCCGTTGGATCCTTGTTTGATCTTTATTAATTTCCTCTTTTATTAGATTGAAAAAGGGTCACATATATCAAAAGTACAATGTTCAATTTGAGTGGGATAGATTCTTTCAAACTAGTAATTGAAGTTAAACAAACTTAGAACTCGAAATGGAAAGAAATACCTTTCATTTTCACTTCAAAGCAAAAAAAAGAAAACTAAAAAATATCCTAAAAAAAATATAGAATAAGATTCTACTCAAATTTGGAAATTCTATATTTTTTTAATTACTAAATTCAATTTAGTTCGATTATACTTATTAATTTGAGTCTAGGAGATAAAAAAGTAAATTATAGAATATACTATTATAAATATATATAAAAAAAATTAGTGATAAAATGAAAAGTAATAAACTTGAGTTAGTAAAAAAAGTCAAATAGATGAATCATATTTTAATTACTAAACTATACATGCTACAATTTAATTACTGCATATAAATAAACTTTTTGTCGAACAAGTTAATCAGACATAATTAAAATATGATCAGAAAATAATGAGCCAAATTATGACATTTTGTACTGCGTAATCCTTTCAAGGATATTTTGAGTGAGTTATTTAAACTTCACACTCTTTTTCCTTTGAATTTAAATTCAAATTCAATTAAGTAGGTCTTTAAGTTAAATTAATTAATTTAGTTAAATTATTTGATTTGTAGTGAAAAATAATTAGTTTGTCCAAATTGATAGTATTTTTGGGCATAATCAATAATAAAAAATATTTTTTAATAACAAAAACACTAATTACTTTTGTAATGGTAATTGGAATGATATTAACTCCTATTTATTCATTATCTATGTTATGCCTAATGTTTTGTAAGTATAAGCTATTTAATGTTCCAAACTCTTTTTTCTTTTCTTTTTTTGTTCGAGAGAGTTATTTGTTTCGATCTCTCTTCTTCTACCAATAATAGGTACTGGTATTTATCCAAATTTTGTTCTCTTAAAATTCGAATGTAGAGAAACATTGCAATAAAAAGATTATCAACTGAGGTTGAAGAAGATAGAAGGGTTTATTTATATTGTCATTACAATGGAATACCCTTAATTTTTTTATTTTTTGATTTAGGTAGATTAGGGTTCAATGTAGTGAAAACTACATAAAAAATATATAGTTTCGAAAATCAACAACACTAATGTGGTTTTCTTGTGTAAATGAAAATGTTACAATAAGTTGCACATATTACAAATACGCTCTTTAAACTATCATGAGATATAGATATTTCTAAACTTTCTAAACATTATAGAATTTGAAAATATGCATATACGTTTCAAAGTGATGCTATTCGTATTTCTGTTTATAATTTGTTGTAACAACAATTTGGAAGTTATTTGTATTTTTTATTTTAATAGCTGAATATATTTTGAAAAGTTATAGGAATGTAAGATCACCCTTTTTTGGGTTTAACAGGTCTATGTACATGATCAGAGTTTAAGCATGCATATGCAGTTAGATATGATGAGTACATATACCAATAGTACTTATAACAAAAATAAATATATAGTTCTCAAACCATTTTCCAGAAAAGAAAACATTCCGGCTATATAATAAATTTTCAAAAGTTACATGAAAGCATAAAATTTAATTGTCTAAAGAAACATATGGGACTCTATTAATTCGAAACCTACTAAAAAACCCTACTAAAGAAAGTTAGTGCCTTGAAAAGGTCGTCTCTTAAGATAAAAAGCTACACTAGCTTTTTCACTTTCTGCGTTGAATTGACTCCCAAATGGTACACAATATACGAAATTCCAAATTAACCCAAAGCATATCCTCCCATCTTCTTCGTAGAGCATAAGTAAGTAGCAATTCACATGCACGCACGTAATCAATATAAGGTATGTAATTGTACCGTTGATTTATTGCTTTTCTTTTCTTTTTTTTTTTTTTTTTTTTTTTTTCTAGAAAAGTAAACCTCAATGCAGGTACTTGAATAGCTAGGGAATTCAGTTCTTATAATACAGACTAGTGATAGCGTACTATGGGAATACAGGTAACTTCATTTTGGCCAAGTTCCCCAATCATTGCGGAGACATCTTATCTATCTAAGTAGTTTCATAGGATTACTAGAGCATCTTAACTCCTTGTCCTACGTGGAGAAACTTGGTCATCTTTCCTAGCAATAAACCATATCCCTAATCTCTTGTCTACAGAAGCTGATGTGATAGTGTTAGGAACTTTTAGAGTCCCTATAGGATAAAAATACTCTTAGGTACCAACTTGACTTCACTATGTTAAACTAGTCACTTTGTGGAAAAATTGCAAAAACCCCTAAAGTTTGATTTAAGTTCAGGTTAACCTTTCAAACTTTTGAATATTGAAATCAATTTTCTTAAATTTTGATAAATTGACAAATAACTTTTATAATTTGTAAATGGATTTGCTTAAAAAAAAATTAATAGTGATGTGCAAACACCTTACAAACTTATCAAAGTGTACTTCAGTACTCCTTACATTTTGATGATGACTTTTCTAATTAAAAATAGAATTGTCTTTTACGTTATCAATTTATTAAAATTTAGAGAGATAGTTTGCAACATTTGAATTTAAGGAGATAATTTGCAACGTTTAAGAGTTTAAGGATAAATCTATGCTTAGGTGGAAATTTAGGAGGGATATTTACAATTTTTCCTATTATTTATTGTGGAGTGAAGCAATCGATTTCTAATTAGCGCATAAAATACATGCAATTTCCGTTCTCATCTGTAAAAATCCCTAACTATTTATGTTGAGTATAATCTAGGTTTTCAAATAATGAGTGTTCTAATCATGCTCAAAAGATCACGAGTTGTTTAACTATATTTAGTAACTTAGGTAAATGTAAGGAATTGTTTGATCTTAGCACTTAGATATATTGTGAGTCTTATGCTTGACATAACTTTAAGAGATTGATGTAGAGAAGACATATGGAAAGATGACTTGGAGAGGGTGGTAGAAAGGAGAACATGTAATCTTAAGGGCTTACATACACAAGTAACAATGAAAGATGAATGAGCTTAGAGTATCCAGTCCATTATTGTTATTGAAAATGACATGTTCTTCATCTGAGCAATTTCTTGACAAGTTTGGTATCAGAATATTGTTTCTTTAATCTTGAAACTATATATAAAAGAGGAGGTATTACTGACTATTTATAGAGTCTTAGGTTTGAAGAGTTCATTGGGTTATCTTAGTGATTGACAAATGAGATGAGCTTATCATTCATTAATTTTGTTATGGGCTTGGCATAAGCTTAAGTCCTTTAGATCCATCATTGATGAGTTCATGAGCTTGCTAAGAAGTAATGAAATTAGAAGAGTTGATCTTAATTAACCTTATTGAAATCTAGCAGGCCAAAATTTTCTTACCTCATTCACTTAGGGGGATTGACTATTTCATTTCCTTTTTATTCCTTATTACACCATTTACTTTAGTTTTTGTTTTAGAATTATAATTTGGTAGGAACCCTTATCACTTTGATATAATAATAGGATTCCTTGATTCAACCTAAGAATGCCTATTCCTTATAAGATCTCTTAATTTTCCCCAAAATGATCTCATCCTAATTTTTCAAATGATAGACTACTAACATTCCTTACAAGGCTTCTACTAACATTGAGCATCACTGACCACTGACTACTGACCACTAACTACTAATATATGGATAGAACCAGCACCACCACATCGAAACTTACAACTATACACTACCACCACTACACTACTACCCTTTACTAACCACAACTACCACCACCTTTGATCATTCGTCTCTCTCTACTCCCTTCCTCACTCTTCTTTGCCTTTCCTCTTCCTAAAGCTCTCTCTCCGAGCTACTAACGTCTGTCCTCTTATAAATCTGTGAACTCAGATTCTCTCATGAACCCAGATAAGGGACTCATTAACTATAAGGTCTATGATCTTTCCATCATCTAGCTCGATTAGTTCGACCTTAAAGTTCAAACCTTTAATGGGTTTCTTGTAGAGATTTTGATGTAGGTGCAAAGGTTGAAGGATTATGTAGATTAGGTTTTTAGGGTATGGTTTGGGGTTTGAAAAGCTAGGAGAGAAACCCTCAAAGAAAAAAGTTTTTGAGAAAAGATTCTATTTTAAGTAAAGAGTGAAAAGAAAAAGAGAGATAGAATGAGAGAGAGCAAAGGGTAAATATAGTAATTTGACTGTATTACATCTCTATTCCGTAGATTTCTTTTCCCAAATGAACAATGTAATAATAATTAGGGACCTATCCATTTCCATGGAATTATGATTCTATTACATGCCTATACAATTCAATAAAGTAAATTGGTCATTCTAAGTCATCTTAAGATGCAAACTTGACTCCTTGGGTCCTTGAGCTTTGCTAATAGCCCAATGAGTCAAACTTAAGTTAAAATTAAGCCTAACATAATATTTTGATGAAGTTAATTTAGTCCTTTATACTTACTTTAACTTTCCCCACTATCTTTAGATTAAAAGAAATAATTTCATCCAGTTTGAACTTTTCATTTAGGAAAATTATATTTAATGTCTAAGTTTGGGGCACTTGTCAAAGGCTAAAGTATAAATCGCTACCATTTAAGTTTAGCTTGAATAGTCATTGTAGATACTCCATTTTTATCTCCCTATATTTTAATTTATTTTATTTATTTACCTAGATAAAGGATCCTTTATAAAAAAAATATTAATTAATTTTGTTTAGATCATTTTTTTTTTAGGGTACTCAATTTAGGTTCATAGAATTTTTGTGAGTTTTGGTCCATTACATCTAGGTTAAGTTTAGACTTAAGGTTAGGTTTGTTTGGTTATTTATTTTAGTTAAAAACATAGAAAAGATTTTCATAAAGGTCAACTGGAGAAAAATTTTCACTTTAGAATCGAAGGTTGAAACAAATAAGATTAAATTGATGTTGTGATTAAATGGATTTAATGGAATCGTAACAAATAATTGTTGAAAAAACACAAGTCTAAAATGATAATATTAAATTCAATAAAAAAAAGATCTGTAAAGATTCAAATCTAGTTTGGTTTTTATCTATATAGATTTAAATTGATCCAGGAGATTTGATATGGAGTTCTACATATGGATCGAGGAGTAAGGGAGTGAGAAAAAAAAATTCTTTTCTTGATTGCATCTTACCATCACACAAACATCAATTCACACACATTATCTCACGTCTTGCTATATATGCCGCCTATTGTTGTTATTTGATTTTGGTAATTGGAATTGTCCTACAAAGAAAAGAAAAGAAAAGCTTTTAGTATCGAAGTCAGTTCGGTGCAGTCATTTCGATGCCTAAGTTAGTGAATAAAAATAAAAAAAGTTAAATGAATGGTAAAGAGTTACTAGATGCTGTTACAGTGTTTCTTTCTTATATGCGATTATTATGTCTGAAATAGCATTTATTAGAATAACTATCGAGACATGTAGAAGTCTCTTGATTATACATTTTCCTTAAAATGTAAAAAGAAATGGTAGTTATGTGATAAAATTGTACCAATGATAACTATTCGTGACACTTTCTTAAAATTTAAATTATGAATGAATCTATGTTACTTAGCAAGATTTTGAGAATGTAGGTAACTTAACCTCTTGAAAGCCGAATGAACAAGTGAGTGGATATTTGCGTGTCTATGCTTAACAAGTCAAGTGAATGAAAACTGACCATTAATACTGAGCACTGTACAGCAATCCAGGACACATAGAGTACCATCTCAATTCTTCTGCAATTCTCCTTGCTGCCTTACATTCACATACGAATCAACCCCATCCTCGCGAACAGAACGCCATCACAACAGTAGTAGCCCCCTTCTATAGTACGTTACTCTCTCGCCACTGTAACAACCTGCATCGGCTGTATACACCGCACCAATAGCTTACCTTAACTTTCTCCTAATCCGCATTGTCACACCAGGTAGTCTTCTCTTGTGCTACTCCCGTATACTAACTTGACCATTCTTGTACAACATACAGCAACCCATATCCTCATAGCATCACTGTTACTCCACACGCCTATCACCGTACCATACTGACCAGGAAACAAACTCCAAGCACGATACAATTCACGACCACTCCACCTTTATAACTCTAAACAGTAGCGCGCGAACCCACAATGGCTACTGTGTGAATACCACTGAGCAAGCCACAACAGTGCAGAAATCACAATGCCTTACTACAGCTCCAACTGTCTTTAATCTGACACCTACGGCTGTCATCAATCATCCTAATTCCGATCAGCAGTGCCTGTGCAACAGCCGTGGTACCACACAACAGCACATGCTGGCAACTCGCGCTATCCCTGACCACATTCGCACACCGAAGTCTAACTGTAGCAGTGGCACAACATCCTCTTTTGAGACAAGTAATCCCAAACCCTCGTGCCTCGTTCACGCTTAGGTTCGGTTCTTATCTTATTTTTTTAGTGTTTTGTTTTACCCTTTGTTTTGTTTCATATTTTATTAGTTATTTCTTTAGGGCCTATTTTAGGATTTTTTTTTTTAAGGGGGATACATTGATTAAGAAAAAGAAAAAAAAAAAAAGGAAGTGATGTCACCTAGAAATTTTTTTAGGATATTTTTTTAGAAACTTTAAAAAAAATAAGACTTTAGGATAGAACCTATTTTTTTTTTCTACATTTTTTTTAGTTAAAAAAATAATTAAAATGTAAACTTAGTTGGTTTTTAAAAATTAAAAAGAACTTACACATTAACGTTTTCGAAATGAACTATGGATATCTGATCTTAATTAGTGGGTATATAAATACCTTTGGGATAACGTAAAATATATAAAAACATTAGTTTTCTAGTTTTTTTTTTAATGTAAATTATAGCTTGAGTTAATTAATTTGTAAGATGAATGCAATTTAATGGTAAGTGAATTTTTTTTAAAATATTAAAAGGGAAATTTTGAAAACTAAGCTTAATTTCTAAAAATTGATAGTGATACCCATTACAATTTAATAAATAGCCCCTGAATTCGAAAATCTTTGGCTTTTTCTTATCAATTTAAAATAAAAAACCAGTAACTAAGTTGTAATTAATCTATCTAATTGATTACTATTTATCTCTTTTCCCAATTCCGATTGGGTGATGACTCCAAAAGATTCTCAATTAAAAAAGAAATCTAAGTTTTCCATTTCTCTAGTTGAGGAATAATATTAAATAGGTTAGAGTTTAATATTAGCCAGAAAATAGAGAATGAAATTAAAATAAGAAAACCAAAAATCAGCAACTAATACTAAACACTAACCTATTTAATATTAATCATCGATTAAAGAAAATGGAAAACCTTGATTTCTTTTTTAATTGAAAATCTTTTGAAGTCATCATTCAACTAGAGTCGAGAAAACAGATAAATTGTAATTAATTTGGTAGATTGATTATATCTTAACTACTGGTCTTTGATTTTAAATTGATAAGAAAAAGTAAGAGATTTCCGAATTTGGAGACTACATATTAAACCTTAGTGAGTACCACTATCAATTTTTAGAAATTAAGCTTAGTTTTCAAAATTACCCTTTTTAATATTTAAAAAAAAATTCACTTACCATGAAATTGCATTCATCTTACAAAATTAATTAACTCGAGATATAATTAAAAAAATGGAAAAATAAAGTTTTTACAAATTTCACGTCATCTTGGAGGTGTCTACGTATTTATTAGTCAGGACCAAGCATCTGTAGTTCATTTTAAAAACTTTAATGTGCGTTTTTTTTTTTAATTTTTTTAAATTAACTAAGTTTACGTTTCAATTTTTTTTACCAAAAAAACTCTAAAAAAAAAAATAGGTTCCATCTTAAAGTTTTAATTATTTCAAAGTTTCTAAAAAATATCCGAAAAAAATTTCTAAGTGACATCACTCCCTCTTTTTTTCTTTTTCTTAATCCATGTATTCCCCCTTAAAAAAAAATTCATAAAATATACCCTAAATAAATAACTAATAAAATATGAAACAAAACAAAGGGTAAAACAAAACAATAAAAAAAAAAAACATAAGAGTTGAACTTGAGCATGAATGAGGCACGCGAGTTTAAGATTACTCGATTCAAAAGAGGATGGTGTGTTGCTGCTAGTTGGACCTCCATTTGCAAATGTGGTCAGGGTTAGCGCGAGTTACTGGTGCATGTTGCTGTATAGTATTACGATTGTTGCACAAGTACTACTGATTGGGATTGGAATAATTGAAGATAAGCATTGGGGTCAGATTGAAGATGGCTGGAGATGTAGTAAGGCATTGTGGTAGCTGTACTATTTTGTCTTGTTTGGTGGTATTCGCATGATAGCCATTGTGGGTTTACATGTTGTTGTTTGGAGTTGCAAAGGCGGAGTGGTCATGAAATTTGTCGTGTGTAGAGTTGGTTTTCTGGTTAGTGTAGTATGGTGATAGGTGTGTAGAGTATTGGTGATGTGTTGGAGCTTTGGATGGGGGTTGTAGGGATATGGGTTGTAATGTGTCATGCGAAAATGGTTAAGTTAGTACACAGGAGTAACACGAGAGAGGACTTCCTAGTGCAATAATGTAGATTACAAGAAAGAAAAGATGAGTTATTGGTGCGATGTATACATCCGATGTAAGTCGTTATAATGGTGAGAGAGCAACATACTGCAAAAGGGGGCTATAAAGTTGTAATGGCATTCTGTTCATTGCACAAGAATGGGGCTAATTTATGTGTGAATGTAGGGTAACAAGGAGAATGAAGATGGTGATATATGTGTTCAAGATTGCTATATAATGGTTGGCGGTGTATATAGCAAGATGTGATACAATGTGTGTGAATTGATGTTTGTGAGATGGTAGGATGTGATCAAGAAAAGAATTATTTTTTTCTCACTCCCCTATTCCTCGATCCATATATAAAACTCCATATCAAATCTCCTAAATTGGTTTAATCCGTATCAATAAAAACTAAACTAGATTTAAATCTTTGCATATCTTTATTTTATTGGATTTAATATTATCATTTTAGATTTATGTTTTTTCAACAATTATTTAGTCAGAATTCTATTAATCCATTCAACTACTACATCAATCTAATCCGATTTGTTTCGACCTTCAATTCTAAAATCTAAATTTTTCTCCTATTGACCTTTTTGAAAATCTTTTCCATATTTTTAACTAAAATAAATAACTAAACAAACCTAATCCTAAACTTAAGCTTAACTTAGATATAATGGATCGAAACTCACAAAAATTCTATGACCCTATATTAAGTACCTTAAAAAATGATCTCAAAAAATTTAATTAATATTTTTTTATAAAGGATTGTTTCTCTAGGTAAATAAATAAAATAAATTAAAATATAAGGGAGAAAAATGAGGTGCCTATAACTATCCCTCTTTGTGGTGAAGTTTGAGTAAAGTTTTACCACAAAGATAAAAAAAGCATCATGTTTGCCTTATAGATACCTTTTTTTACCTTGTAGATGACTCTATCTTAAGAAGCGTTATAATTAACTACCTATCTTAGGCCTATTTCACTAGAGATTTGGTGACAAAAAGCTAAAAAAGAAAAGTGGTAAAGGTAATACCCTTATAAGATAGTAGGAACCCTAAAATATACTAAAAGGAGGGTAATGTCCTGTGGACTAGCTAACTTAAGTGAATAGGTAAAGCATTGCTTGAGCTGGCTAAGGTCCTTAAAGATACTAAAAAGAGGGTAGCACCCTGTAAGTTAGTTAACCTAAGTGAATGGGCAATACGCTTCTTGAGTTAGTTAAAATGATAAATAACAACTTGGTCGTACTCATCTAAGCTAACTAAAATAAGTGGGAGTGTCTATAAGGGACTAGCTACCTTAATTGAAAAGTTGATATGAAATCTAGTCGTGCTCCTTTGAGTTGAGTCATGCTCCTTTGAGCTGAGTCATGCTCCTTTGAGCTGACTAACATAAGTGGAAGCATCTACAAGAGACTAGCAACCATTACTAAAAGGTCGACATGAAACCCAGTTGTGCTTCTTTAAGCTGACTGACATAGGTAGGAGCATCTTTAAGGGACTGGTAACCATAATCGAAAGGTCAACATGAAACCTAATTGTGCTTCTTTAAGCTGACCGACATAGGAAGGATTGTTTCTAAGGAACTAGCAACCTTAATTGAAAAGTTAGCATAATACCTACTTGTACTCCTCTAAGTTGACTGATATGGGTAGCTAAACAAAGTGCTTCCTAAGGTAGCTAAAACCCTAAATTATACTAAAAGGAGGATAGCGCTCTGTGAGCTAGCTGACCTAAGTGAATGGGTAAAGTGCTCCTTAAGCTAGCTAAGACCTTGAAAGATACTAAAAGGAGGGTAGCACCCTGTGAAGTGGCTAACCTAAGTAAATGGGTAAAGCGCTCCTTAAGTTAACTAAAACCCTAAATTATACTAAAAGGAGGGTAATGCCTTGTGAGCTAACTAACCTAAGTGAATTGGGGATGTGCTCCTTGAGTTCGTTAAAACCCTAAATAACAACCTGTTTATATTCCTCTAAGCTGACTAACGTAAGTGAATGGGTAAAGACCTCCTTGAGCTGGCTAAAATCCTAAATAACAACTTGATCATACCCCTCTAAGCTGACTAACTTAGGCGAATGGGTAAAGCACTTCTTAAGCTAGTTAAGACCTTAAATGACAACCTGGTCATGATCCTTCAAGCTAACTAACCTAGGTGAACGGGTGAAGCGCTCTTTAAGTTGGCTAAGACTCTAAATGAGAACCTATGGATCTGGATAGTGCTCTATAAGTTGGATAGTGCTCTATAAGCTAGCTAGAACCTTAAAAGAGAAATATGAATCAAGACAATGCTCTATAGGCTAGCTAACCCAAAGGAAATGGACAAAGGGTAAGCGCTCTATGGGTTGGCCAAAAACCCTAAGAAGCAACACTGGGGGATGTAACATTTTGACTTAAGAAATTTACAAACAAAGAATTCGATGAGAACCATTAATGACAAAAAAAGGCATCAGGGATGAGGTCTCTTGACTTGAAAAAGAATTAATGGATATCAAAAACTACATTAGGGATAATGGCTTAGAAGTAGATGACATGAATTCCAAGATTTGGCCACTCGAGTCGACATGGACTTATGACAAGATTTTACTTTTGCTCTCCCCTTTTCCTTTCTTCCTTTGTCTTTCTTCTTCTTTTTTTTTTTCTTCTTGAAAGTTTACTAGCGGATGCAAATTCTTATTTAAGAAGCGAGTGTTATAATCATCCCTTTCCTTAGTAACCATGTAGGGCGTCTCATACCCTTCTTAGCTTCTAAAAATGTCTTTTAACGTTAATGTTAAGCTTCTTGGTGGGGCCTTGTGATTTTAAACATTCCATTCCTAAGAAATAAGTAACTCATGATTAGTCTAGTTAAAGAAGACTTCCTTATGCACTCTTAGGATAGATTGCACTCATGACTACTATCTCGAAAATTATAGTCCAATTTGTAAGTGATATACTTTGATCAATCTATTAGGTCATTTTCAATTCAATATTATGAGTAGGCTTTAGGTCAAATGTTTGCAAAGGGGATTATTGAAAAGGCTTATTTTGAAGGATTTATTTATCTAACCCAGGTATATAAGTTAAGAACTATTAGGGAAAACTAGAGGTGTACTTGCCCCAGTTTCAAAAATAAATTTTATTTTAGATAATTATCCTTTAAGATCAAAAGAGCTTTTATTGAGTATGGGAGGTATTGTGGGTAAGGAGGTTTAGTGTGATTTAGGATGGATAGAAAGGTTTTATGTTTGTGATTCGAAGTATGTTTTTGAAATGAATATGGGGTTTTATGTTAGTAGTTGGGAATGTGATTCTGGACCTTGTGTTTTTCGAGCAGTTTAGACTTCTAAGCCATCTTTAGTTAGGGCTTTTCTCAAGCTCGATGTTTAAGCCTTTCTTCCTTTTTCTTTCTTCTGGTTTTATTCTCTTTTTTCTTTCTTTCTTCTCTCTTTTTTTTTTCTTTGCCCTATTGTTTCTTGCTTCCCCCCCCAAAAGCAATTATCTCTTTTGTTGAGTCATTGTCTTTAGATAAGTTAAGGTCCTAAATCCATGGGTTCCGAGTGTATAGGCTTGAGTAAGGTATGTACGGTCTTGAGGCATTTAGAAAAGTATTGGTTCTTCTTTAAAGGGAACAATTTATTGAAAATAAAAGTTATCCTCATATTGTTATTACTAAGGTAAGTATAAATTAGTTTTATCTTTTTTTCCTAATCAATGACCCTAACCTCTAAATTATCCCATTTTAGGGTGGTTCTTAATAGGGTTTACATTTAAAAGCACTCCAAATTGGTTCAATAGAGTTAACAAAGGATAATCGTGTTTAGGATCTAAAAATAAATGCCTAAATTCATTTTAATCTATGTATTACATTCAAAATAAACCTCTTTTAAGGAATGAGTCTAAATCCCTTACTATGATGTCTCTCTTCTCTCAAAGTATTTTAAGGGTTAGTGTGTGGGATGTAGTTCACTTCTTTTCATTTTAAACCTTTTTTAAAGATGAGTTACCAATTCCTTACATAGGGATTGATCTGCCGTAGGATGGATATTGACCTTGCCCTAGTTTCTCGAAAATGCTCTAATTATGAAACAATACCTTAAATTCAATTCGAGTTTACAATGAAATTTCAAATGCAAAATGCTTTGTACTTTTCACGTTCCTGCTTAAATTTCCTTAAACTTATAGGTCTTAATGCCCCTCAGCCTTACTTGTAATTTTAAGCCTGGTTCTTTAAAGTTAAATAGGTTAACATTAACGTCTTTTAAGGTGGAAGGGACTATAGATTACCCTTTTTGTTTGTACCAGGGATTAAGCTCAAGATGGTGTTTCATGACTTTGTGTTTTAACTTGGTTCATAATTGGACTTGATGGCTTAGGGGTTATGATTTAGTTCAACTATCTTGATGGGTTAGGGGTTCATGTTTGGTTAGCTACCGTAATGGGCAATGTGGTTCATGTTTGTAACCGTTAGCAACTTCTTTGTTTTGTTTTTTTTTTTTTTTTGAGAGAGAGAGAGATAAAAGAAGATAGGGCTTTTATTTTATAAAGATCGAGTAATCAAATTATAAATAGGGAATTGGTTTCTTAGGATTCTTTATACAAGCTTATATGTTTACATTTTTTTTATTGACAGAAAACAATGACTTAATGAATGCTATTAAAGGTCATATTTACAAATAAGGAATGGAAGAATGATATTCTAAAAGAGAAAATATTCTTTTTTATTATGAAGGATACAATATATGATCAAAGTAAAGGAGTTGAACATTGTGCTCGATTATTATTCAATGGAATCAAAGATTATTCCTAGATCCTATTTATTCTGAACGAGGAAGCTTATTTACAATGTGTTAATCTATTTGAAAAAACAAATATTCCTAACTTGTAGAATACTTGGCAAAATGGCAACCACCTAAAATTATTTTATAGGATTAATTATTTTTGTTTTTTTCTTTTCACTTTTGATCACTTAAGATCAAGCTTCTAAAAGAAGCGTAGTATTTTACAGGGTAGTAAAACGTGATTATTTGTGAACCTGACTTTTAGAAATTAGGACATAATTATCAAGTATGAATATATACAAATGAATAAAGATAAGGACAAAAAATGTGAAATGAACACACACATATGCAAGGAAATTTAAATTAGCAAAAGACCATTAATGTGGCAAAACCTAACTAACTTTTATTAATTTTTGCAATTGTGAGGCTTTACATTACTTATTTCATTCAAAATAGAATTCCTAAAGAAAGAAAGAGAGAAAATACAACCTATGGTCTATTCTTCTTATGGCTATTGGGTTTTGATAGGAATCAGGTTACTAGGCCTTTGACCCACAACTGAGCTCGAGAACTAAAAGGCTTGGCAAGGTGGATTCTCCTACTCCAGCCGACTCTTACTGAGGCCAAGTACTTCTTTGCCAAGTCACTCTTTATGTTGAGTTGAATGATTGCCCATCTCCTTGTAGTATACTGAATTGCAGATTACTCACTTGCGCTTGAGCCAACCAATGACTCAGCATCTTCTTACCAAGAAGTCGAGACGGAGAGATTGGCTGACTAACCCAGCCCTACTTGGACAAGTAAGCTAATTGAACTTTTTTATCTATATCTTCTAATGGCATCACAATATAGCATCGCTACGTGTATAGAATCAGATGTAGAATCTGTTACACCAATGATTGTTTTCCTTGAATATTCATTTTTACTTTTTTGTATTTTGTAAATTACTTCCTTAGAAAATGCCTTTTTTGTCTTTTCCCTTTTAAACATGTTGCCTTAAATTCTCAAGTATAAATACTCTTTGTACTTATAGCTATAAACATCGGATTGATTATTATTAATACACTTGAGTATTTTCCATCCCTATGTAAATACTATCCGTTTACTTTCAGCATCACTCTTATCCTAACCCTTAAGCAAGGTTAGCTGGCGAGTAACCTCACCAGACCGATTCATGCATCATATCGAATTATGTCGCGAGTCCTTGGAAGTTCCATTGGGGCGTCATATCTATTGGGGCTATTCATGAGTTTTTGCTTACTTTTCATTTGTATTTGTTCTTTCTCACATTTCTCAATACTTCCTTTTACAAGCTTTCAATAGGCTTGGATCCATTCAGTGATCGACCTTATTTGTTCTTGGTCATGGTTTGCATCATTTTAGTATTAAAGTGGAGGTTTTGTTTCAATTATAGTTTGTGTTTGGAGTTCTGTCTATATCCTGTTTTGAGTATCTCAAACAGAGTAAGTTACTATATCATTTGATTGTTGTGTTTGTTAGCTGTTACTTTTTTTGGCTTATGGAAGTGTTTGCTATATCATTTATTTGAAGAGTTTGAGCTTTGAATCTGTGGTGAAAATGATTGACCCAAGTGTAAACGTTGGTGTTGAAGATGGTAACAATGGAGTTAACCACCATGAATGACAATTTCAAGGAACCCTAAGGAGTACTAACGAGAGACTAGATGAGGTAGCTAACCTCTTGGTGGATCTGACTTAAGCTATTCATGCATTGGCTTGCTGATCGATTGATGCTGTGCAAAATACCCCACAAGCTGCTCAACCTATTAGAGGTTAGAACTTAGCTCGACTAGTTTAAGGTAGAAGAGTAGGTAGATGAGTAAGACGAAAGATATATTTGAGGGAACTAGATGAAGAGTATTTTGAAGAAGAGTGAGTTAGAGTCCTTAGAGCATCTGGCTATGTAAAGCTTTGGATTCTGAGCTTTAATGGATTTGGCAATGCTGATGAGTATTTAGAATAAGAAGAAAGAGTAGAGCATGTTTTTTGAATATTATCAGTACGAAGATTAATATAAAGTAAGACCTACTGTTATTGAGTTCTCCAGATATGCCATTATGTGGTGGAAGAACTTCTAGGCTATAAGGAGATGAGAGGACTACCAAGAGGTTAATACTTGGCCCGAGATAAAGAGAATATTTAGAAACAGGTTTGTGCCAAAAACTTATCTGCATGACACTTTTACTCGGCTTCAGGAGCTGAGATAAGGAGGCTGAACAGTTGACGAATATGTACAGGAATTCCAAATGCTCATGATCCGATGTGCAGTAGAGGAGCCCCTAGCGTGAATAATCCCTAGGTTTATCATGGGATTGAGAAGTGATATTTGGGACATTGTAGAGCTCTAACAATTCACCACAATAGATGAAGTTATTATAATAACCTAACGAGTAAAGAGGCAAAGAAGAAGTCGAGTATCGACCAGAATGCCAACTAGCTAACTCGCATAGATAAGTCATTGAGCTCTATTAAGTACCAAACAGAGCAGAAAGATGGATATCCGAGCCCAGTTGAAAGGTCGACTTGACGGTGAAGTGCTAACTTGAACTTATGAGAAGGGGCAAGGATCTGATAGGAAGACGAGCCATATCAAGTGCTTTAAGTGCCAAGGGTTCGGACATATGGCTACTTAGTGCTCGAACCAAAAGACAATGGTCATCAAGGAAGACGTCTTGAAGCTATAGGTTGAAAGTATTGATGAGGAACCTGAGGAGGAGATCACTGTAGAGAAAGAAGATGTTGAGAAAAAACTTATTGAGGAGGACGTGTTTACCGAGGACTTGGATCAGTCGATCATGGTTGTCCGATGCATAATGAACATGGAACCTTCATGCGAGGAGGAGTAAAGAGTGAGCTTGTTTCATATCACCTGTAAGGTAAATGATCAAGTGTGTGCCCTCATTGTAGATAGTGGTAGTTGCATCAATGTGGCATCAATTAATCTTATTTCAAAACTGAAGTTGCCGACTGTTGCATACTCAATGGCGTATAAGTTGCACTGGTTGAGTGAGAAAAGAACACTACATATCACTTGAAAAATACTACTGCCTACTACAATTGGAAATTATACTGACCAGATTCTCTACAACGTACTACCCATATGTGCTTCCTACGTGTTGCTAGGTAGACCATGGCTGTTTGATAGGAGAGTTTGTCTATGATAGTAACAAGAACATGTATATGTTCGAGAAGGATGGCTAAAAGATTACAATGAACCTAATGCTACAGAGAGAAGTTAACAAACTATAAAAAAGCTTGCTTACGGATCAAAGAAGGCTTTAGTGATGAATAGAGCCGAACTCTAAGGGACCGTCAATGCTGATGAGCCGACCCTTATGTTGGTTAAGTGCCTATTGGAGATGAAGTAGTGGGGTGAACTACCCTAGAAAATAAAAGAGGTGTTAGACGAATATGTTGACCTATTCCCAAAACAATTACTTGAGGGGATACCCTCAATTTAAGGCATAGAATATCGCATTGACTTAATACCTAACGTTGTATTGCCGAATAAGCCTACATATCAAATGAGTCCCAAGCAGGCTTTTGAACTTCAATGTCAAGTCAATGAGTTAATAGAGAGAGGGTATGATAGGGAGAGTCTCAGCCCTTAAGCTGTGCTAACACTTTTAATGCAGAAAAAGGATGGAACCTAGTAGATTTGTATAAATAGACAAGTTGTGAATAAGATCATAATCAAATATAGGTATCACATTCTTATATTGGAAGACATGTTGGATGAATTGAGTAGAGTTAAGATTTTTAGTAAGATTGACCTCAAATCTAGCTACAATTAAATCCGCATAAGGTTAGGAGATGAGTGAAAGACCACGTTTAAGATTCGACATGGACTTTCTAAATGGATGGCCATGCCCTTCAGCTTGTCGAATACCTTAAGCACTTGTATGAAACTAATGAACCATATGTTGAGACATCTAATAAGGAAGTGTATCGTAGTGTACTTTGACAACATCTTAGTTTATAGTATCGACATGCCGAGTCACTATGAACATCTTCGAGTGGTTCTGGATACCCTCTGTATTGATAGACTATTCGGCAATCTCAAGAAGTGCTATTTTTGTTAGGAGGAAGTGGTATTCTTAGGTTATGTAGTAAGTGGAGGAGGCTTACGAGTCGACAGGAGAAGATTCGAGCAATCGTCGAGTGGCTGACTCCTATTACTTGTGTTAAAGTAAGAAGTTTTGATATACTGGCTTCATTTTGTAGGTGATTCATTAGAAATTTCACTACCCTTTCCGCACCACTTATTGAGCTAACAAAGAAAAACATTAACTTTCGATAGAGAGAAAGGGAGGAGAGAAGCTTTACCGAGATAAAGGAAAGATTGACCTCCACCTCGGTGTTAGTGCTACCTAAATTTAAGAAAATATTTGAGCTGGATTAGGCATTGGGATAGGCATTGTCCTAATGCAAAAAAGCCAACCAATTGCCTTCTATAATGAGAAGCTTAGAGGACCTTGGTTAAATTACTCCATGTATGACAAAGAACTCTTAGTAATGATCTGAGCACTGCAAGTATGGCAGCACTATTTATTGCCAAGAGAATTTGTGATATATACTGATTATGAGTCACTAAGATACCTCCAAAGTTAGACCAAGTTATCGAAACAGCAAGGGAGATGAGTTGAATTCCTCAAAGGATTCAATTTTGTAATAAAATATAAACAAAGAAAGAGCAATATTGTTACAAATGCTCTTTCGAGAAGACATGCACTCCTGAGTGAACTGTAGACTAAATTATTTAGGTTTGCGAGCATCAAAGAGCAGTACTTTAAGGATCTACACTTTGGACTTGTATTTGCGTGATGTGTTAATGGAAGAACAATAGACGAGTACCATGTGAAAGATGGCTACTTGTTTCAAAGGAGGGAATTATGCGTGCTAACTTGTTCATTACGAGAGCTACTAGTCAAGGAAGCTCACAGTAGAGGACTGTTTGGACATTTTAGAGAGAAAAGGACATATGAATTGTTGAGTGGTTGATTCTTTTAGCTAAAATTGAGGAGAAATATGTACCGAATTATTAAAAGCTATGCCTTGTGTAAGAAGACTAAGTATGAGTCGAGTAAGGAAAAGTAATGCCTTTGCCTGTTTTGACGAAACCATGGACTTTGTTCTCAGGTTACTAAAGACCACCTAAGGCAAAGATTATGCAATGGTCATTATAGATAGGTTTAGCAAGATAGCGCACTATGTACCTTATTCTAAAACTAACGATGCTTTAGCTATTGCTTCTCTTTTCTTGTAGGAGATTGTATGGTTACATGGCATGCTAAGAAGTATAGTCTTGGATAGAGACCTGAAGATCTTGAGCCATTTTTAGAGGACCTTGTGGTGTCAGATGGGAACCAAAATATATTCAATACTTCTTGTCACTCCTAAACTGATAGCCAAATGGTAGTGGTTAATCGCACTTTGGGATCATTGCTCCAAGCTATAGTGGGAAAAAACTTAGCTAATTGGGACATCTACTTATTAGTGGTCGAATTTGCTTACAATCTGACATGCATGACACTACTAAGCAGACTCCCTTCAAAGTGATCTATGGTTTTAATCCCGAGTTATCCCTCGGTCACACCCCTGTACTTGTGCTTGTACAAGAGGACCTTAACGCGAGAGTTAAGGTACAATCCCTTTAGCACATCTACAATAAAGTCACTCGGCACATCGACCAAGTTGCTAGAAGAAAGTGAGAGAAGGCTAAAGGTAAGACGACTAAATAACTTTAACAAGGAGACTTGGTATGGCTGCACCTCAATAAGGAATAATTCTTGAGTAAAAGAAGGAACAAATTATCTATAAGAACTGAAGGGCCTTTTAGAATCCTCCAGAAAATCAATGATAATGCCTATAAATTAGAGCTGCCTAAGGATTATAGGGTCTCTGACACCTTCAACATTGCTGACCCCAGTCCATATCACCTTGACGAAGAGCTAATAAAAAACCATTTAGATTTGATCCTAAATTCAAATCAACTAGGAGGGAATGATAGGAATCAGGCTATTGGGCCTTTGACCTGTAGCTAAGTCCGAGGATTAGAAGGCATAGCAAGGCGGATTCTCCTACTCTAGCATACTTTTGTTAAAGCCAAGTACTTTTTTGCTGAGTCACTCTTTATGCCAAGTTGAATGACTGCCCACTCTCTATAGTATGCTGAATTGTAGATTACTTACTCGCACCTAAGTTGACCAATGACTTAGCATCTTCTTACTAAGAAGCTAAGATAGAGAGATTAACTAACTAAGCCAACCTATTTGGATAAGTAAGTTGACCATATTTTTTTTTTCTGCATCTTCCAACAGCATCAACAAGACAACATCGCCACATGTACAGAATCATGTGTAGAATCCGTTTGTTTTCCTTGAATATTCATTTTTACCCTTTTATATGCTGTACATTACTTCCCTAGGAAATACCCTTTTTGTATTTTCTCTTTTAGGCATGTTGCCCTAAATTTTCAAGTATAAATACCTTTTATATTTGTAGCTATAAACATCATATTGACTATTATCAATACACTTGAGTATTTTCCGTCCCAGCATAAACACTACTTATTTACTCTCAGTATCACTCTTATCTTAACCCTTAAGTAAGGCTAAATAGCGAATAATCTTACTGAACCAATTTATGTATCATATCGAATTGTGCCATGAGTCTTTAAAAGTTCTATTGGTACATCATATCCATTGGGGCTTTTTGAGGGTTTTTTCTTACTTTTCATTTGTATCTATTCTTTCACACATTTCTCATCACTTCCTTTTTTAAGCTTTCAGCAAGTTTGGACCCATTCAACGATCGACCTTGTCTGTTTTTGGTCACGATCCGTCTTAAGTTCAACTTATGTCTTCTTCCTCTTCCAAATCTTAGGAGCTTCCACTTCCTTGTCCTTGCTTCTAATCTTCCTAAGCTGCACTTTTAATGTTTTTAGCCTCTAATGATATTCCTCATCGCAAGCTTTTAACTCCTGCTCTCTTTCACTTGCTTTCTTAGGTTTAGCTTCAACTTGAACTTCTTCTTTCTCCTTTATCTCTTCCATATCTTTTAGCTTCTTTAGTTCACGATAGAGACATTCTTTGGTTATCTGACTTATGCTAGGAATCCCTTTAATGGTAGGGGTGGTTTTCCTTTTACACTAAAGAGCTTAAATGCTTAAAAGTTTAGTTACCTTATCAGCCACCAGCATGTTAGGTTCATGGAAGTCAAGTGAGACAAGTTCTAATGATGGCTTGTGAACCATGTCCTAAGTATGTCCAATGGTTGAAATGTATCCAATACAGAAGTTGAAGTCGATCAGAGGTACTACTTTGAAACCTTTACATCTTTTTACCATTTCCTCACTTGAAAACCATCTAGCCATCCAAAGTAGTTCTTCAGCTTTCTTACCTCGAAAGTGTTGAACCTAGTAATAGGTGGCTACGTCTTCAAGTAGCTCAATTTACTCTTCGAAAGACTTAATGAGGTCATATTGTTGTGTAAAGTCAACCTATTGAAAACGAGTTGGTTGCTCCTCATGTGGCTAATGAACTAGACTAAAAGTAAAGCCATATTAGTTTTTAGATTTTCGTGTTTTTTCTTTTTGAGATTATTCAATGAGTGGATTTGTTCAGCTAAGAGAGTAAGGACATATAACTTCCTTTCAAGAAACTGGGCTACGATTTCTATAACTTTGAAGTGGACCTATTGTCTTTCATCAAGGAAAAGGATGATGTTGAAGACCACTAGGATATAGGCATTGACTTAGTGCTGGTGCCTAAGTTTCCAGGTTTGCAGAAAAAATATCATGTTTATCTTTATGTTTTAGGTCAGTGGAAAACCAGTTGATGACATCCTCCATCTAAATGGTATTCATGTGGCTAATGAACCAGACTAAAAGTAAAGCCATATTAGTTTTTAGATTTTCATGTTTTTTCTTTTTGAGATGATTCAATGAGCAGATTTGTTCAGCTAAGAGAGTAAGGACATATAACTTCCTTTCAAGAAACTGGGCTACGATTTCTATAACTTTGAAGTGGACCTATTGTCTTTCATCAAGGAAAAGGATGATGTTGAAGACCACTAGGATATAGGCATTGACTTAGTGCTGGTGCCTAAGTTTCCAGGTTTGCAGAAAAAATATCCTGTTTATCTTTATGTTTTAGGTCAGTGGAAAACCAGTTGATGACATCCTCCATCTAAATGGTATTCCCTTGAACCAAAACCCCATTTATCTTAGCTTTTTTTACTCCTAATAACTTATTGAAAATTTTCGGTGTGGCAACTTCCAAGTCTGGGACATAGATATTATTTATAATAGCAGGGCCTATAATAATTGAGAGTACTTGATAGGATTCGGGGTACTGACCCAATCTAAATACTAGGGCCAAGCTCATTTACTCTTCATTTGAAAATTTTATTTGACTACTTATTTTTATTTGTGTTATTTAGATTTTCTATTTCGTGTATTTTTCGTAAACTACCCTAATGTTTATTTTGTATTTACAGAAATGCCACTAGGGCCTCCTTTTAGTTACTTTATTCATAAGTTTGCCACTATATATAAATAGCTCATGTATGTAAGGTTTTAGACAGATTTGGATATTAATGAAAAATTCTTTGACTATTTTCCCTTAAAAAACTCTCTCTTATTAGCTCTTGTCCATCCCTTTAGCAAAGATTGTGATGGCAACCCTACCACTTAAACCGGTGCGTCACATCCGGTGAGTCTTAAGCCGTATAAAACCTAGTTGGTAAGTCATATCCAGTTAGGTAGTTCACGGATTCGCTAAAACCTTCATTAAACCCACTCTATTTTTGTTCCTTTTGTAGGTTCGGACCTACCTCGATATCGCCGCCTTTATTAGTTCTTGGAGCGGCGTATCAGTACTCTTCGAGGGTTTGACTCGGCTGGTATGGGGCCAAGGTAAAAAGTGAAAGATTTGGGTTCCTATAGATATATTAAGGCCCATGCTAAAGTAATATTCACAAGGATCTTCTGTAAAGAAAGTATGGGCCCAATCTTGTTTTTAATGAATTCTTATCTATCTGTATTGAAAAACCGGAACCATTTTTGGAATAATTTTTAAGCCCATGAGGTGGATGAATGTGGATTTCTTCGAAAGCAACTTAATTTGATCTAACCATATCTATTTAAAAAGAATTAAAATTACAATTAAAGATTACTCTTAACTTTACATGGAATTATTACACAATATTTATAGGGAAATATTACAAAGTAACTATACAGATTGTACTTATCCATTTGGGTCAGCCACATTATGGGTTCTCACATTTTTTTTAAAAAAAAATTCGTATATGCAAAGGGTAAGTGCCAAAGCTCCTTAAGTTTTGTGACCACTTGTGTTTTTTTCAAAGTAACAGTTATTTGATCACATCAAACTTAAGTAGGGTAGCCTGATTGGCTCCGAAAGGTGATTGCCCCATAACATTTAAAACTTACATAATAGCCCCCTTCCTAGGGTCTTAAAATAACCTAGGTCTAACCGTATTTACCACACCTATGATATGTAAAATAAAATAAAATAAAAAACCAAAATAACCCCATAGGTAAGTTGCAACAAACGTGCTAGTACAAAAAAATTTATTTTACAATGAAAGAAAAAAAAATGACTCAAGTATTTTTTAAAAAAATAATCTATTTTTTGGCAAATTCAAGTGGCTAACCCCTTTGATAATTCCCTAGTGGAGTCATTAATTTATCGAGCTAGATTTTTGGTTTCCTTATTTTAATTTCATTCCCCATTTTCCAACTAATAATATTAATCCACGACTAAAGAAAATGGAAAACTCTAGTTTCTTTTTTAATTAAAAATCTTTTGAAGTTATCACCTAACCGAAGTCGGGAAAAGTGATAAATTGCAATCAATTTAGTAGATTGATTATAACTTAGCTACTAGTTTTTTATTTTAAATTGATAAGAAAAAGCTAGAGATTTTCGAATTCGAGAGCTACTTATTAAACCCTAATAAGTATCACTAGCAATTTTCAGAAATTAAGCTTAGTTTTCAAAATTATCCTTTTTAATTTAAAAAAATTACCCTTAAATTGCATTCATCTTATAAAATTAATTAACTTAAGCTATAATTTACAAAAAAAAAAATGGAAAATTAAAGTTTTTACAAATTTTACGTCATCCCAAAGGTGCCTATGTTATGCCGTAAAGCGACAAAATTGTAACAATCCCACTGTGCAAACCATTTTAAGATAGAAGTTGGCCTTATAACCGCTATTCTAGACTTAATCTACACAAGGCGTCCATAACTAACTTGCTTTGAAGTAAACAATTCATAATTTAAATAAGTCATTTACCTAAGAAAGTAAGAATATATATATATATATATATATATAAGCATTAAGTTATTATAATTAACGTTTACAATATTTCACTGTAATCTATTTCCTAATTAATACATTTTTCAAAAATGGAAAATTCTAAAATAAGAGTTTAGACTTTTAAGATATATGTTTGTTCTCCAAATGTTTTTCCTTACTCCTTAAGATCCGGCAATTGCTAGCTTTAAGGTACTTGTAAACCTCTTCTTAGCTAGCACTTACAATGATGTTTATAGGAATGTGAGTAACCATAGTTCAATAAGTCAGAATAAAGGACTTAAAACTATACCACCAACACAAATAAGGTTATCACCCGATTTAGTTAGATGCAATTCATGAACATGCAAATGCTATCGCACGACGTTGTCCGATTTATTGTGAGATTAAAGAAATTACGCCCACTCTAATACTGGTTGAAGAGTTACCATTAATGCAATAACTTACAACCAAACCCAAGCTTGTGTAATGGAGACACCGTTCCTTCTGCGACTACCTTCGAACCATTAACTTCACTCTTACCATAATCTTCTCACCTGTCACTTAGTTTGATTAAGGATGAAGAAATGACCCATTATGCTATCCATCACTATTCCTTTTGAAGGGATCAGTATTTGGTCAAAGAATCCTAAGTTTCCCCTAATGTGTTATTATACAGGTCTGATTTATACTAACAAGTTATATATTTGATTAGGTTTAGTTTAAGGTGATCAATCATTTCATACAAATCATATAATACAAACCAAGTAGCTAATAAAAATCATATCATTATCTCAGAACAAACACAATCAAGTATAATTTCAAGCCTCCAAAATACAACACTATATTAATCTTAACTTATCTGGACTCTTCGCTCGCTTACTCACTCGAGGTCTGACTCGTTTAGGCCATCGCCGATCATCCCTGTGATACAAACTTGATTTCAGTTTTCCATATAACTATTATATGTTGATTTTATCCTATAACACTTATTGTTATCTTTTGCTTAGGGTTTAATATACCTAATTATCTCAGTTTTTAAGTATTTTACAATTCTTCTTGAATTATGTTAAGTTATGTTTTAGTTTTCGCATCAATTTTTAAATTAGGTTTTTAACTCAGTTTTTTGTTGGAGTTTTATATGTACATCCTAAGAAATCATTCTGACTCATAATGTGAAAATAATCGCATTATCTTCAAATATCTTAAGTATCGTTTTTAGTCTTTAACTAGTGTTCTAGTCCGTGTAGTACATCCGAATCCTAATTTAATTATCGAATTCACCCCCGTTATGAGAAAATCTTACATTTTTCATATAATTACCCTAATTTAAGTTTCCTATCAGATTTATTATATATTCTTATTATTATCATAATATCAATTCTAACCAATATTTTCCTACTTATTAATTTCTCATACTTACATATTATACATTATCACCTAATGTGTACATAATGTACACATCTAATATTCCCATCACTTCAAATATCATCTCCCAATACGAAATAATATTTCAAATATCTAAATTCATCCCAAATTAGATTTTGAACCTAATTACCCTAAATTACCAAATTAACTTAAAATTTATCATTTTTACCTATTATATATTTACTATATAATATCTTAATAATTACATCTAACACTCCAAATGCTACAAATAGTATACTTCATCAGATTTCAATATCTTAAAATATATAATTGTGTATCAAATCAGTAATTACTCATTTAATTACTTAATTAATCTTAAATTACCCATTTTATGCGTCATTTTAATGTCTAAAAATTTTAAAAATTAATTTTTGAAAAGGGATTCATAACATTGTTTTATAACCGTAAGTAGTCTATAAAAAAATTTTTGGCTTAAAACTATACTTTTAAGGTTATTTAGTTCTAAATCAAAACATGCTTAGTTTTGCATAATTTCTTAAGGACAATATATCACGGGATATATTTTCATCAAAATAATATTTTTCCTAAAAAATAAATACAAAAATATTCCATAATAACAAGTTTCATAATTTTCAATTAATTTTGATATTTTTAACAATTTAACAAAAATTGGGTAGAAATCGAAACTCACCAGAACCAGAGGTTTTAGCCACTGTCGATGGCCTTGGGTATGTTGGCCCATCTAAGTGCTGCCACCACAGTATGGTAGTAGTGACCATTCACTCTCAGCTGCTCATTGGGTCTGGGTTTTCCTTAAAAGTCTCAACTAGACAGTTTTTTTGTAATTTTTTGTAAAAACTCTAATTTTCTCTTAATTTCAATTCTCTCTAATTTTCTACAATTCTAGACATCCAAGATAAGCTTCTAAAAATTTTGGGATACTTATAGGGCTCTAAAATAATTTTTGTGCATTAATTTTATTAGACCTTTGCTTTATCTAATTCCATTTTACTTTTTTCTTTGGCAAAATTTTATTGGTTGATTTTTTTCTTTGATTTTCTAGTTACCACACCCCTACTTTAAACATTTCCATAAGTTTTTTTATTTTTCATTAATTATTTATGAATTTTATTTAATTAATTAACCTTATTTTAGCACTTCTACGTATTTCAAGTAATTTCGTGTATTTTTACCTACATGCAAATTCATATATGGTATAAATAAATACCCCTAAATATTATTTAAGTTATTTTATGATTTTTAGTGTACATATAATTTATCTTTAGCGATTTGTTAATTATCAGAATGTATTTTATGCATTTTATGCATTTTTGATAAAAATGAGTAATATACTTAAAATTTGGAGATTTTATACTCTTTTATTTTATTACTCATTTTCTTAAAATCAAACTTACGAGATCGCTTTTACTAATATTTCTAACTTCGTCATAGAATTTAGGCTGAATCAGACGGTTTACTCGGTCGCTCTAAATTCTATGAACCGAATTCCGAATAGCTAAATGTAGGTCTTATAGGCTATATATTCGCTAATCAGGATCAAACGTCCATAGTTCATTTTGAAAACTTTAATGTGTGTATTCTTTTTAATTTCCAAAAAATGACTATGTTTATGCTTTAATTATTTTTTTCATTTTTTTACTAAAAATAGGTTCTATCTTGAAGTCTTATTTTTTCCAAAGTTTCTAAAAAATATCCTAAAAAAATTTCTAAGTGACATCACTTCCTATTTTTTTCTTTTTCTTAATCAATGTATCCCCTCTTTTAAAAACAAAAAATTCGTAAAATAGACCCTAAATAAATAACTAATAAAATATAAAACAAAACAAAGGGTAAAACAAAACATTAATAACTTGTTCACTTCATAGAATAGAATGAGAAGGAATAGAATAAAAATTCCTTAAGGAATAGAATAAGGATGTAATACAGATTACTTTATTTAGTTAGATTTATAAGTAATTTAATAATGGATATGTAATATAAGTTTAATAACTAAATTATCATCAATTTATTTTCTTTTTCAACTAATTCTAAAATAATAGGTGGTTGTGGTTGTGGTGGTTGTAGTTAATGGTGGTAATGATAGCGCTGGCAACGGTGATTGGTGATGGTAACGGTAATGGCGGTGGTGGTTAGTAGTGGCGATGGTAGTGGCGATGGTAATGGCGATGGTAATGGCGGTGGCGGTGACGGTAATGGTGACGACGGAGATGGTTGATGGGGGTAGTTGTGGTAGTGGCGGTTAGTGGTGGTGATGGTAGCGGCAGTGGCGGTGGCGGTAGTGGTAGTAAAGAATTATGATTCTTTGGTTAAATTAAATAATCCTTATTACTTGATTTCAAGTAATAGGGATTCCTACGGAATTTCAATTTTGTAACAACAAATCAATTGAACGTCGTAAAATGGAATAAGGGGGGAATGGAATTCTAATTCTCTCCAAGTAAATGTGCCATAAAAAATTAAGATAAGAACCAAACTTGAGTGTAAATGAGGCGCGCAGGTTTGGGATTGCTCAGTTTGAAAGAGGATGGTGTGCTACTGTTATAGTTGGACCTCCATGTGCGAATGTGGTCAGGGTTAGTACGAGTTGCTAGTGTGTACTGCAGTATGGTATCACGACTGTTGCATAAGTGCTGCCGATCTAGATTGGGATGATTGAAGACAACCGTTGGGGTCGGATTGAAGATGGTTAGAACTGTAGTAAGGCGTTGTGGTCACTACACTGCTGTAGCTTATTCAATAGTATTCATACTGTAGCTATCGTAGGTTTATGTACTACTGTTTGGAGTTGCAAAAGTAAAGTGTTCATGAATGGTATCATACGTAGAGTTGGTTTTGTAGTCAGTGTAGTGTGGTGATAGGTGTGTAGAGTGTCGGTGATGTATTAGAGCTTTGGATGGGTGTTGTGAGGATATGGATTGCTGTGTATTGTGTGAGAATGGTTGGATTGGTACATAGGAGTTGTACGAAAGATAATTTCCTGGTGTGATAATGTGGATTGTAAGAAAGACAAGTTGAACTGTTGGTACAGTATGTACAACCAATGCGGGTTGTTATAGTGGCGAAAGAGCGACGTACTATAGAGGAGGGGCTACTACTATCATGATGGCATTTTGTTCATTATGTGAGGATGGGGCTAATTTGTACGCAAATGTAGGGCGATGGGGAGAATGAAGATGGTGCTGTATGTGTTTGGGTTTATTGTACAATGGTAGGCAGTGTGTATAATGAGATGAGAGATAATGTGTATGAATTGATGCTTGTGTGATGGTAGGATGTGATCAAGAAAGGAATTTTTTTCTCACTCCTTCTCTCCTCGATCCATATATAGAACTCCATATCAAATCTCCTACATTAGTTTAAATCCATATTGATAAAAACCAAACTAGATTTAAATCTTTATAGATATTTGTTTTATCGAATTTAATATTGTCATTTTAGATTTGTGTGTGTTTTTTTTAAAATTATTTGGTCATGATTCTATTAAATCTATTTAACCACCACATCAATCCAATCCAATTTGTTTCGACCTTCGATTCTAAATTCCAAATTTTTCTTCGGTTGACCTTTTTGAAAATCTATTCTATAATTTTAACTAAAATAAATAACTGAATAAACCTAACCTTAAATCTAAACTTAACTTAGATATAATGGATTGAAACTCACAAAAATTCTATGACCTTAAATTAAGTACCCTAAAAAATTATCTCAATAAATTAACTAATATATATATATATATATATATATTTTATAAAGGACCCTTTCTCTAGGTAAATAAATTAAATTATATACAAACAAAAATGGGTTGTCTACCACCACAAACCACATGAAAACCAAATAACAGTTTTGTAAACTACATAAAGTAGTGAGTTACTTGACCTACCGAGGGTGATCGACCCTTAAAAAAAGGGATAAACAACACCTTTGGTGAAATAACTTGATATAGAAACATTAGTTTTATTTTTAAGGATGGTATGTAGTAACCCATAAATGCTTTTTACGTTTTTAGTAGCCTGTTTGGGCCCTATAGGAGGATTAGCCACCTACCATCACTTGGAACGAATGATGCAGTTCATCACTTGAGGTGGTTGGTGACCTAATTGGAAGATGTCTGTTTGTTGCCACCGTAGATGGTAGGTAGGTGTTCGCTTATTTTTTCTTATATATTTTAATTTACAATTTATTTGTTAAAATTTGTGGGCCTACTTTAATATAGTAGATATCTTAGTTTTAGTTTAGATATGTAATTCTTTAGTCACTTATGATCCTCTTTTTTTTTTTTTAACTTATTGTAGTTCTAATTATTCTAAAAGTTTTACATTGGATGGCACCTACAAGAAAGGATGATGAAAGTAGTAATGTTAACATATACGAAAGTTAAATTAAGTGTAGGGATTTACTAATATTAGACTTCATGTCTGAAATTGAGAAAAAGGTCTAATTGTCAAGTATTTGTCGTGACATTATCAAAAATTAAAAAAAAAGAAAGTCTACTTCTTTCTATTGTCATTACTCATTAGGCATTACAAGTACGAAGTTTCATTGGCATAACATGCATGTGAATGGAAAATGTCTCATAAAATAAGCATGAAGAACTAATATTGCGCTTGAACATATTTGAAAAAGAAGAAATGAAATAGAAGTGAATCACTTTTACCAAGTCAATATACATTTAAGTAAATTATAAATATACTCCTTTATATTTGCTTTATATGCACTTAGCTTTCTTATCTTTGAAATAGTGTACTTAAACGCTCAAATTGTTAAAAGATATACCTTTAGACCTCTAAAAGTAGTAAAAATGCACATTCTTAAATATTTGGTGGTCTAAGCATGCAAATTCAATAATAAGGGTGCCAAATGCACATAAAACAAACATAAGGAGGTATACCTACCGTCCAACTATTTTTAAAATTAATTTTAAAAAAGAAAAGATGATAACTAAAATGAAAAGAAGTTGATGAGTAAAATAAAAATATCATTCAATTAAGAAAAGAAGCAAAATCTACAATTTATTGTGAGATAATTAATCTTTAAGCAAGATATAAATTGAAAGGTTTGGATTGTACTTTTAATTAATTATTTATTTATCCTTCAAAGTTTTTTATTTGATTTTTCATCTTTCCTTCCCAAAATTTAAAAAACAAAAAGAGTAATTGCCAACCATATCTTTCAGTAGATTGAGAAAGTGGATATTTATTTCATTCCACCAATATCACAACATCACATCATAAAGCCATGTTACATTAAGTCTAATCGAAAGGTATGAATTATACTTTTTTAATTAATTACTTAATTACTTATTCACCAAAGTTTTCATTTCAATCATCATCTTTCCTTCCTAAAATTGAAAAATAAAACAAAAAGACCAATTGAAAATCTGCCCTCTTTTGTTTGCTTTATGTGCACTTTGCTAGCATATCTTTAAAATGGTGTGATTAGACCCTTAAATATTTAAGAAATGTGTACTTTGGTGTAATATCACTTAAATGTTAGATGACAAAACTCTTATCATCAAAGCACCTTTTGATATTGTGATTTAGAATATATTGAAACTCCAAAATTAAATATACTCAAGTTATGTTTAGAGTAAGTCAAAACTCCAAAATTAAGTATGTTTAGACTAAGCCAATTTAGGATAGGTGACTCTTTAGAAAACTATTGTACTAAGGGATAAAATTATACAACGTTCCATACTAAAGTAGACAATATTTGACGAGAGGAGTTTCAAGGTATATTTGGGGTATAAAATCATTGTATTTGGGGACAATACTAAAGTGGACAATGCTTGATGGGGTCTAAATGCATATTTATTTAAAGATTTCAAGTTCTAAATGCACGACTTCAAAGATAATAAGAGAGGTAAGTGTACATGAAGTAAATATAAAGAAATGTATTTGCAATTCACCCTACATATTTTACCAAATTTATATCTCTCTATATATATGTCTCTCAAATATATATGGATCCATTTGTAAAGTAAACAAATGTCTACAAATATAAGTAAAATTTGAGAAATTTCTAAAGAAACCGACCTTAGTTGTAACGGGACTGGATTAGACACTTACTTCTTGCTCTAAACTTCCCTAATAACTAGATCGATCTAATTGTTTCTTGTTCGGCCACTATCTCCTCTTAGGTTAACTTGAATGGAGCATGTTTATATTGTTTCCAATCAAGCTGAGGCACTAGATAAGAAGATCCTCTATCTTCTTACATATTTATCCTAGTCATAGATGCTTTAAGTAAGATGATACAATCCCTTATTGAACTCAATGTTTTGAAGCCTTTAAAGATGAAAGAAAAAAATTTGAGATTCTCTCACCTATTCTTTGCAAATGACGTTATATAGGAGAGGCTTCTCTTGAGAATGTATAAGTCATGAAGACAACTGTGGATGGATTTCGAAAAATTTGTGGCCAGAAAGTTAACTATGATAAATCTTGCACTATCTTTTTAAATAATGTGGAAGAAAATATCAAGACGGATATTGTGAATCATTTTGGACTCAATCTAGGAAGAGATATGGGAAAATATCTTGGAGATCCTGTAAGGGAAAACAACTTAAACTAAAGATATGAATTTCATTATTAAAAAGGTTAGAAGTAAACTCA
The DNA here is from genome assembly GCA_024138005.1 of Lumnitzera racemosa. NCBI lineage: Eukaryota > Viridiplantae > Streptophyta > Magnoliopsida > Myrtales > Combretaceae > Lumnitzera > Lumnitzera racemosa. The sequence continues at coordinate 11,794,621 of JAMXBC010000002.1, forward strand.
CAAGTTGGAAAACCAATATGCTTTGTATGGCTGGGAGAAGGCTTATTACTTCACTTCATCAGTCCTGGAAAGTATTGTTATTTATTACTCGCAGGTCCTAGCCTTGCCAGTGAAAACAACAGTACAATTAGAGAAATTGCATAAAGATTTCCTTCTGGGCTCTATTGATAATAAGAAGAAGATGAGTTAGGTTGCTTAAGATAAAATGAAAGGATCTAGAAAGGAAGGAGTCTTAGGTCTTCTTAACCTAAGGAAAAGAAATAAAGCAAATTTTGTGAAGCTTGCTTAGGTCTTGAAAAAAGAAAAATCTTCTTTGGACCCAATTGATTAAGAGTAAATACGAATTCGTTAATGGAACCTTTCAAAAAAATTTAGATCCTCTTTCTTTAAGTCTCTTAAGGAGAGTTACAACTGGTTAGACAGTAAGCTTGTAACAAAAAGCATCAATAGTTCTAATGTGAAATTTTAGCTAGATAATTGGATAAGTGAAGGGCATGTTAAAAAGCTGGATTCATAATCCCCTATCTATGAATGCTGAAAAAATCACTCTTGCATAAGCCTAGTATGGAGTAGGCCATTGGAAAGAAGAGATCCTAGAATATCCAATTGATGAATAGATTATAGCTCAACTGGGCAATATTTTCCTTGACTTTGAAAACACGATAGAAGATGTAAAAATTTTGAAGTTTGAGCCTACTAGAGAAGTTACAGCAAAGTAAGCTTTTATCTCTATCTCTGTAAAGAATCCGATGCCTTGAATTATGAGGAAAACTGGAAGTGGATCTGGAAACTGCCTTACTTCCCTCATATACTACTGTTGTACATAATGGCCTACCAACTAAAGATAACCTTCTAAAAGAGGGGATTAATGTTAATATAAGGTGTGTTCTTTTGTGGCAGTGATTATGAGATAGTAAAGTATCTAGTTGTCGTTGCAGAATTGCAAAGAATATTTGGAGAATTCTAGAAATCGAGGGATCGACATCTAAAGATGAAATCCTTTTTTTCCTGGATAGGAAGAACGGCTTATAAAAATAAAATCTATAGGGATAAACAAAAAATAAAGGCTGTAGACTTTCTTTTTGTTCTAAGGGCTTTTGAATAAAAGAAATAGAATAATATTCAATGGCCAACAAAGACAAGAAGATTGGATTATGACAGCAAGAGTTCATATGAAACACTCCAATTTGAAAGATAAAACTATTGTAGATTAATAAAGTGGACTCCACCACCATAACCTGTTATGAAGTTTAATAGTGATGGAGTGGCAACAGCTGATGGCACAAAAGTTAGGTTTGGTGTTATTTGTAGAGATGTAAATGGGAATATTATTGTTGGCTTTGCTAAAAAGATTGCACCCATATTCCCCTGGAGCAGAATTGTAGGACATTTTTGAATTTCGGCTCTCACCAAAAATCTAAACTTGAAAAAGATCATAGTTGAATTTGATGCTATTTTAACCTTGAATATTCTTATGAATGAGGACCTAACACAGATTCATGAATTCAAGTTATACTTATACATTCATGCAAAGAGCTTGCAAAAATTTTGACTTTATATCTTTTTGTAGAATTTCTTGTGAAGCCAATAGAGTTATAGATTGGCTAGCCCAATCAAGCTTTAAAGGTAGTATGGACTTATATTTTTTTTTTATTTACCTGTAAGGGGTCTCTTACCTTTTGTATTAGGAGATTGTTTTGGTTGTTATACTATTTTTAATCCGAATGAATTACCCGAATAGTCTTTATACTCTTTTCTTTGTTTAATTTAATATATTGCCTCTAATGAAAAAAAAAAGACAACCATTTATAAATTTTAGATTTAATGTTAAATGATTAAATCTTGTTCTAAGTGAAATTTATTTATCGCAAGCTAAAAGAAGAAAAGTCTTAAATTACAATTCAATTTTGGTCTTTAAATTATGAGAATACCTTTGAAAAAATAGACTATTTGTCCTTAAAATTGCAAAAGTCATAATATAAGTCTAATCAATATAGACCCTATTAAAGTACAATATCTATACCATTAATACTTCTTGTCATTTATAAGATTTGGCTAATAAAGAATTAAGAGGATTAGCTTTGCACTTGACTGTATAGCTTGCAAAAGAAAACATGGTAAGGAGCATTGGGGTGTTGTTCGGTATGATCATTTTGAAGTTTAAGTTAGTATTAGGTAATTGAGAGAATAAGGATGCTTTGAGTGCAAAAGTGCTAGTTTACCCTTGGGATATGACTTAGTATTTATAGAGGAGAACTATCGAAAGTTGAGGGATCGTTAGTGGACTTATGGCACGTTTGTACATTGTAGAAAGTGGGGCTATGTAGTCCAACGTGGTCCTGATTCGTGGGAGGTGATTATTGACTTAATCTTTAAGCATCATCCTTTGTCTTCTAGTCATTATGGGCTGTCGTGATTGAACAGACTGTTTAATGGGTATGGGTTGAGGTTGGCCAGGTGGATAGGGAGGCTGGATTCAAAGAAAGACAAGCTAGGATATGAGTCTAAGTAAGTTGGTATGGGCCTAATGATGTGCGTAGGAGCTAAGTCATCACTAAATCTTGTTGTAAGAAGTAGTACTAGTGGGTCATTCAAAATATCGAAAAATAAAGAAATGAGGATAAGTTGGCAAACATAATAGCTGCCGTGAAGTTGTTCATAAGATAGGATGCATCAACAAATATAGCACAACTTAGTACTTTGCCTAATATGACATACAAGCTAATACTAAGGTCCACTTGGTACTAATCTCAAGTTACTCAGTAAGATTAGATAAGAGTGTGAGAAACGAAATGTACTAAAGAAGGGTATCTCACGAGAATAAGAATATTGATGAATTGTAATCTCTAAGATGATTGCGACTATATGAGCAAGGACTATTTATAGTAAGTCATTTAGGGTAACAACACAATAATGGAAAATTACATAAAAGATAATGTAAGAAAGGGATTCCTAGTATGTTTGAAAAAAGGTAAATATGACAGACGAAAAAGAATATGGTATAAGTATAAAAAAAGTAAGGGACAAGTGGCGACCGATTAATAAGTTTGTGTTCTAGGATATTGGGGTGTTGTGGTTAAGCTGAGCTGATGTTGGAGTTATAGTTGATGAACTATGCTTGGAGCTGTTGAGGTGATGGAATGGCATTGCAGTTCGGTAGGCTGGAAGGGTAAAGTCCGACATATAGTGACCTCGAACTAAGCACTTGGCAAATAGGCCTTAGCACTTAGTAAGTCAACCTTGGTATTCAACAGGTTGGTGCCTAGGCAAGAGTTCGAGTGGAGTAAGGTATGTTTGAGCTGTAACCTTAGGGAGTTCTTTCACAGCTCTTCTATGTATTGAAGCTTATCCTCGATAGGCTGGCAAGAGAGTATCTTCCTTGTCAGAGATTGTAGGCTTCAAAGGCAAGCATGGGTGATCGGTTCAGATGTCAATAATCCATTAGTTTCCTAGGGCTTTTGAAGATTAGCCCTCAAATCGTAGTCTTCTTCTTCTTCTTCCGACACAAAGGGTGTCAGGTTAGTGATGTTGAAGGAAGGAGACACCTTATATCCTTTGACTAGTTTTAGCTCATACGTGTTGTCATTGATGCTTCGAAAGATCTTGAAAGGACCATCCGACTTGGTAGATAATTTGTTTGCTCTCTTCCTTAGGAATTACTATTTGCCGAGGTGATTGTAAATGAGATCCCTTAGGCTGTAAATAATTCATCTTCTACCTTGGTTTCCTTACTCTCTTTGTCGAGTCACTATCTTGGCTAACTGTTTGGCAACTTTCTTGTATAGTTTCTAAAACTCCTCGAGGTGCTACAAACCCGATTAGCTTTCTCCTTTAGAGGTTAAATTGGTAATCATGTCCAATGGAAAGTTCAAATTAAGTCTGTAGACGACCTTAAAAGGTGACATTCCTATTGACTTATAAGTGGAGCGGTTGTATGTAAACTCGATGAGAGGTAAGCATAAATCTCAATCATGTAGATTCTTCCTAATAGTAGCTCGAAGGAGGTTACCTACTATTCTGTTCACAACTTCAGTCTGGCCATCTGTTTGTGGATGATAAGAAGTACTGAACATGAGCTTAGTGCCGAGTTTCTTCCATAGTGTTTGTGAGAAGAAGCTTGTGAACTTTGAGTCATGATTAGAAATGATACTCCTTGGAACTCCATGTAGCCTACGATCTCTCGCAAAAAGAGGTTAGCAACAAATAAAGCATTATTAGTGTTGTAAGGGATGAAATGGCTCATTTTACTAAACCGATTGACTATCAACATAATAGAATCATGTTTCTGAGGTGTTCTAAGTAAGCCATATGAAATCTATGCTTAGATTGGCGCATGGTTGCTCAAGTATTGGCAAAGGTTTATATTCTCCATATGGCTCCTTTCTCCCCTTGGCTCGCTTGTACACCTTGCACCACTCAATAATTTTACATGCATGCTTCATCATTCCTAGCCAAAAGAAGTGTTCTTTCAACAATTTGACTGTCTTATTCTCACCAAAATGGCCAGCTAAGCCTCTCAAATGGGCTTCTCAAATAAGTAATTCCCTAGTTGAACTACTCAACACATAAACTTGTTTTCCCTTCATAAAAAACCCTTCACTCAGATAGAACCCATTTACTACTCCTCCAATGTTATGTTTGGCCACTAAGGGTCTAAAGTATGGATCATGTTCATATTGATTAGGTAGAGTACCAAAACTAAGTATTCTAGCCTGTAATGTTATGATAAGAACATGCTAATGAGAAAAGCGTTGGGCTTAGTGTTAGAACTTCCTTTCTTATACTTAATGATGTAGCAAAAGGTTTCTAGGTAATTGACCTACTTAGCATGGCGTTAGGAGAGTTTTTGCTATCCTTGTAAATGCTTGAGAGATTTATGGTCTGTATAGATAATGAATTCTCTTGGTTGTAGGTAATGTTGCTAATTTTGAAGTGCTCTAATAAGATCATAGAACTCCTTGTCATATGTCGAGTAATTCAATGTGGTACCTCAAAGCTTTTCATTAAAATATGCAATTAGACAATGCTCTTGCATGAGAACAGTTCTAATACCAACTCCAAATGATTTAAATTCTAGCTCAAAAACTTTGTCAAAGTCAGGCAACACTAACACTAGAGTAGCAGTTAATTTGGATTGACCCCTTCAAAACTCCGATGAGCTTTCTTGGACCATTTGAATTTAAAGTTCTTTTTGGTCATTTCGCTAAGTGGTGCAGCTATGGAACTAAATTTTCGAATGAATCTTTGATAAAATGAAGCTAAACCATGAAAACTCCTAACTTCTACAACATCGATTAGTATCAACCATTTAAGAATAGCTCTTATCTTTTCATCATCAACTCTGATTCCCCTTCTAGAGAGAACATATCTAAGGAATATTACCTCGCTTTGGTAGAACACGCATTACTTCAAATTGTCGAACAATCTCTCAACTTAGAGGATATCAAATATAGACCTCAATTGCACGACATAAGAAATGAGGTTAGCACTATATATCAAAACATCATCAAAATAAACAACAATACATTTACCAATCAATGATCTCAAAATATGATTCATGAGTCGCATAAAGGTATTTGATGCATTTGTATGCCCAAATGGCATCACCATTCACTCGAATATACCGTCATTTGTTTTGAAAGTAGTCTTCCACTCATCTCTAGGTCTCATTTAGTTTTAGTGGTGACTACCTTTTAGATCAATCTTCAAAAACCCTTGTACACCATGTAACTCATCAAACATATCATCCAATCATGAGATCAAATATTAGCACTTGATAGTGATTTTGTTGATTGCTCGACTATCAATGTACATTCTCTATGAGGCATCCTTCTTCAACACTAGGACAATTGGCATGACACTAGGGCTCATGCTCTCTTAGACATATCCGTAATCAATCAACTCTTTAACTTATTTCTTCAGCTTGGTTGCCTGCTTAAGATTAAGTCTATAAGTAGGTCAATTAGGTAAAGCAACTTTAAGTTGGAGGTCAATGCAATGGTCTATCCTTCTGACAAGAGATAAATTTCTTGGTAACTCAATAAGAAACAAGTTGGCATACTCTAAAAGCAATGCCTACACCTCAGCAGGTAAGGCTTCAGCTACCTTCAACTTTAGAAATCTTTTGACTAATAAAAGTATACACTCTTCTTTCTTGACATCTTTGGAAAATTGGGCTCAGGAATTCACTAAGGACTTTCTCTACAACGATCTGGAAATCTTCTCTTATGAATCTTAAACTTCTTTAGGGCTCATTGGGGTCAGTATAACCTTCTTCCCATCCTTTTGGAACATATAAGTATTCCTATACCCATCATGGAGTACCTTGCGATCAAAGAGCCATGGTCGGCCCAATAGTATGTGTGTGGCACATATAGGCAAGACGTCATACAACTTCATCCCTACATCTATCAACAATAGTAATCAGCACTCTGACTTGCTCGGCAACAGGTAATCCCTTCTCAATAAGCTAGTGAATCTTATAGGGCTTAGGATAAGGATAGGTTGACAATTTTAGAGCCTTCATTGCTCTTTATGTTATAACGTTGGTGCAACTTCCTCCATCTGTGATAAAAGTACATAGATTGCCATTTACTTGGCAATTTGTATTGAAGAGATTCTCTCTGTACTCATCTTCCCTTACAACACTGGTATTGAGAATTCTTTAAGCAACTAAATTGCGATATTGCTTTCCCGATTTAGGTTGGGTAAGGGCCTCGAGATCTTCAAAGAACTCGTTAAAACATATCTTGACATTCTTCTCTATTTCTCCTTCATTAGTGCTTTCTAATTCGAACTGAAGGTTCTCTCCTTTGAAGGTCACAACACGTCGGTTCAGACATTAACTTGCCATATGTCCAAGACCTAGGCATTTGTAACACTTTATCTCTCAGGTCTTCTTACCTAAGCTCTGACCTTAATCCTTTCTAACCTTAAGCTTCTTAGCTTTACTCTTACTTTAACCATCATTAGTTTTGCTTAACATTTGACCTCTACGGTCGGTCTTAGAACTGTACTACGCTTAGTCATATCTAGGTTAGCTCAACATATTGGTTCTTTTCGAAAAGCCTAATTGGTTGCTTTGTACTCAACTGAGCTAACTTCACCTCTACCTTTCGACTCTTTAGGCTACTTGCATGGTCTCATTTAGATTTCCAAGCCTATGTACCTTCACTACATTACCAATTTCAGAGTCTCAAAATGAACTTGGCTATTGTCCACGCTTCCAGTTCATCAACATCACGGTCGATCATTAACAGTTGTAATTCTCGGACATACCCATTTACTGATATGCTACCATATCTAAGTTCTTAGAGATGTTGGAAAGTGTCTTGCTCATAGTATTCTAGAATGAACCTACTCTTTAGAACTCTCTCCATCTCGTTCTAAGTTCAGATTTTATGCCAGGTTCTCTAACGTACATTCTATAATTTCTTCCACTACATTACTACACACAAAAAAAATTCTAAAGCAACTTCTCATTGTCCTCGTAATCATAAAAGTCAAATATTTTTTCAATCTTCTCTTCTTAATCTAGATAGTCATCAACACTACTAAACCCATTAAAACTTAAAATCTGTACTTTGAGATGCTCGACTCCTATGGCAATACAAAGCTCGGACTCTTTGAATCTGTCATACTACTCTTCCTCTTCATCATATTCTTTAAATTCATCTAACTTAAGTCTATTCTTCGCAAACCTCTTAACATGTCAGGGTTGAGCTAGGTTCATATTAATAACTTTTGGTGCTTTAGGTTAGCTACTAATCTTTTTGGCCTCATTTATCAACCTCTCTTATGGCCTAGACTTCACTACCCTTTGTATAGACATAGCCAGGTTGGCCACAATCGTAGCAAGGCCTTGCAATTGTTCATTAGTAGTTCACAGGGTTTGTTGAGTGACACGACCACGATTATGAGCATCATTCTTGGCATCATTAATCTCTCCTTGAACACTAGGATTTGATATTTTCAATGCAAAACTTTAGGAAATCCACTACTAGTTAAAAGGTTACACACAACATTGATAATATGATATCATACACTAACTTAAGGACTTATTCTGATTTTCCATTAAAGAATAGAGTATAATAGAGCACATATTATATCAAGAAGTAACTATTACAATAGTTAGCTTTTGATCGTAACCTCAAGCTCTAATATCAAGATTATATGATAAGCCTAGAAGCTGGGTTATCATTAGGTCTTCATTAGGTCTTATCATAGGAAGTAGTAATAGTGGGTCTTTCAAAATATCAATGAACAAAAAAATGAGGATAGGTTGGCAAACACAGTAGCTTTTATGAAACTGCTCCTAGAATATGACATACTAATGAACACGACATGACTTAGTACTTTACCTAATATGACATACAAGCTAATACTAAGGTTCACTCACTAATAATGTCTTTGCAGTTGCACATGCAATTTTTGTTGTTTTGTCAATCAAATGTAGTTGTCCGATCGAAAAGATCACCATGTGTCTTCATTGTACTGCATTGGGGGGATTGTGCTCGTACAAATCCTCAAAATTGTCAATGCGCTTCCCTATATCCTAGGCCTATAGAGACCCTTCGACTTAGCAAGGCTAAGACTTTAGCAACTATCGTTTTTCACTTTCTTATTAATACTACAAAAGACTTTCTTTCTTCTTTTCTGTATTTATATCATGATGTCGATTGAATCACAAGCAAACTCAAGTAAGATGCCTTTTGACGCATCAAAATATAACATATCAACCTCAAACTTCAAAGCTACTAGGAGTGATACTCCCTGAATGAATAGGGATGAAGAAGCTTTGTCCATGCTAGCATAGCCAAAGGTGATGATGAAGAGGACAGTGGAGGCACTTAATAGAACACGGATGATAAGTGCCATCTTATGAGACATTTACCTTAATAAGCCTTTATTAGTAGACATTGATTAATACAATAAGCTAAAGAATAGTAAGGGTCTGAGCAGTTAAGTAAGTAAGAGCAAGTTGATTGCTGTGAAGTATGTCTTAAGTAATTTTATTGTAGGTGAGCTTCCTAGTTTGGTGGTGTAGTTTTTGTGACAATATGAAAGGGTAGCACTTTTGTTAGGAAGGCACTTTGCGGTACATGAGAAGAGCCTTAAGCATGGGATGCACCTTTCTTTCATAGATTTTGAGATGGAACTATTCGACTATCATCAATACTGCCCTGCTCAAATTCCTCCCAATAGGTAGAGATTATTAAAGGCGTTCTAAGCCCTGTGCAAATATTTGGTACTAAGGGCTGTGATCAAGCTTTTTAATTATTTCTATTTATGGAAGAGCTTAAAAGGGTAGATCGACATCCATAATCGCCTGGGTAAGAAATCGTTTAGAGGTCTAGACTCTAATGTGAAGAGCTAACAATATGAGTTCCTAGTAGTTGAGCTGTCATTAGAGGTGAATTTCTAGACTCGATAAACCCTACTAGTTTGGACTAGGACTTTAAGGAAGCTTGGCCCAAGCGACCCTAAGGCTACTCAAGAGATCAAAGCTTTCATGGCGTTGGGGAATAATGAGGAAATCAATGTCAAGGATACGGTATGGAGGTATTTTACTATGCCAATCTCTTAGCTCTTCCTAAGCATGGAGAAAGCTATTAAAAAGAAGTGGTTGGAAGGTATAGGTCCATCTTTGGTGTGAATTGACTCCTTCTTTGTGCTCTCATAGGCTTGTATGAAGCTATACTTCGTCCATCATCTCTTTGAAAAATGGAGATTCCTCCTTACTTGTGCTGGTTATGGCAAAGCTTGTGAATACTTGTGATTTTTGTCTTTTGCTAACGTTATTCGCTTATTTCTTTATAGGTAGAAGGTTAGCTAGGTCTGGGTAACTGCTTCGACCTACTAGGTTGGAGCTTCTAAGGTGACCGTAGTACAGGATGCAACCAGGTGTCATACCCTAAAAAGGTAGAGTCGTAATAGTCTTATTGTGTAAACCATCCTAAAATATAAAATGACCTTACAGCTACTATCATAAACCCAGTTCATACCAAGCGTAATCGACTCTATTACTTTAAGACATTCAGTTTGATACCTGCTTGATATAAACTTGTGAAATAAGTTTTTTGGAAATAACTGATAAAGCAAATACATAGTTTGACTTTTCATAGGATTATTCAAAAAACCCACTAGTATACGTTATTCGATACATGAACCAAAAGATTGAAAACTAACGAGTTCCTTGAGAAGACTCGGGTAGTTTTCTTAAGAGTTAGGAAGTTAATAATAAGAATAAGAATCTAGCTAATTTATTCTTAATCCTAACTTCGCAATCCCGTTTGCTAAGGTTTTGGTTTTAGGTGAGGTACTAGTAGTTTCATTTTGCACCTGCAAAACAGATTATAAGGGAATAAGTGAAAATTTGCTCAATGAGTGAAATGGAGATAGAAGAGTACCATACAAACATAAATAAGGTTATTAGTTATAATGAAATGTAATGAAATTAATCATTTACGACATCGCATAATGTTATCAGATCCATTGTGAGGTTATAAAAATTACATCCGTTTTGACCCTCCTCTTGTAGCCACCTTTGAACCATAGCCCCTACCCTTGCAACTTACTTCGACTAAGGATTTAAAAAGGACCATTTCAACTATCCTTATTAAAGGGAGTAGGCATTTGGTCTAACAAACCTAATCGTTCCCCTAACAAGTTGCCATATATGTTTAGTTAAGTTAGTAGTCACATCATTATTAGTTCTATTTAGGGGTGACCAAATAACTTCACACAAAACATTACTATGAAATCATGTAGAATAGTATACTAAAGAGTTCAACTCCTGTCATAAACAGAATACTAATCATACACATAACATACACATAGACAACTAATGTATAACCACAATGAATAGTACTCTTAAACCCCCAAATATTCTGATATGATATCTTAACAAATAGTAAAGCTACAATCCCAATTTACTTAGTTTTCTAGCCAATTATCCTTAAAAGTCTCTAATAGGTTTATAGGTCTAGCTTGTTGATCATAGATAAGATAGAGTAAAAATTAAGATACGTATGATATTGGAATGAAGTAGACCTAATACACTTATCCTTCTATTTATATATCTTAAATCGATGATTAGGCTTATTATGTATATGTAAGATTTGAGTTAGATAGATTAAAATATTTCTTTAGGTGCTTATCTTATTTTTACATTATGGTTATTAAGTTAATTAACTAACCCTATAGTTAATATAAAACATTATATATATATATATATATATCATTCTATTACATATACATGCAGGCAAAATACATACAATCCTAGTATACTACTCATTGTCTAACTTTTGTTATAAATATACCTGTAATTTAATGCAACATAATGATTATATGTATTTATTACATAATAAAGAGTGCTTATTATGTCAAATTAGTGAAAATATCATTTCAATAAGTAATACATGTATTTATAATCTATGTGTATATTTTTGAAATAATAATAACTGCATTTAAAATATAGTACAATATATAATTTATCTTGTACCTAAAATCATTATATGTACCACACGTGTTAACTGTAGAATTAATTAGACATCGTTTTGAATGCATGGTTTAATTTTTTTTTTTTTTTTTGATAAGGTCCATCCAGCTATCTATATGTAATATAGGTACTTACAGTAGTAGAGTCATTAACAAAGTTTTATACTTGTGGCTTGCTACTAACATTTTAATTTAAATTGTCATACCTTCAACCATATACATGGGAATGATCATTCACACCAATATATATTCAATTAGTTCCTTTGTAGGTTATTGATAACTCTAATTTTAAACATATTCCATAGAGTGATTTTATAGTATTTTCCACACATTTTTAGTTTTCTTTAAAGAAATTGATACTTAATTGAGTAAAATGTTGATTTCAGGTTTTAAACGCGTTCTAGGCTCAAAACGAAGAAAAGGAATCAAGTTTCACTCAATTCCGAGTTCAAATAAAGAAGTTATGAATTTTTGAAGTTGTACAGAAAATTTGCCTAAGTGCAGAAAATTACACGACCTGGGGACACGGTCGTATCCCAGGCCATGTTGGGTGACGAAAACAAAATCTTTTTGGTACACTATAAAAAGACATATTAGGGTTTCAAAAAAAAAAAGAGGAGAGACATTACAGAAATGGAGAGACACGAAAGAAAAGAAAGAGGCGGAACGACATCAAGAAAGAGGGAAACAACATCAACTTCAAGATTAGAGAGATTGTTCATCAATAAAAAGGGTTTCCATGTTTTATTTTATATTATTGATGAAACTCGTTTTTAGATTCATTATGATAGCTTAGAATTAGAGTATTTAGGATTATGGAACCTAGGGTTTCATGGAACCTAGGGTTTCATGTAACCCTTGGATTGAATTATAATTTCAATAAAGTTTCTATCTTTTCTTGATTCAATTATGTCGTTAATTATGGATTAATAATTCTAGAGTGTCAATATATGATATTATACATGTTAATTGAGAAATTGCATGTGTAATTAGATCTAGGCATAATTGAAGAGAAATACATGTATACTTAGAGATAAGATACATGTTTCTTCCGAAAAGTTGATTGTTTGCATGAGAATTCATTACACGCTAATGCAATTCTAAATTATATTATTAAGTGAAGAGATTCCGGTAAATAATTTAGGATTAGGGTTAATATGCTTGGGAAAGATATTAGCTTTAATTATGAATCCCTCCGGTCAAGAATAATAGAAATTGAATTGGATATATTTTAAAAAGGTTACATGTTAAACACTAGGGGAAATAATTCCTAAATACATTATTGCATATTTGAAGTCGTTCGTAATTTATTACTTTCTAATTTGCGTAATTAAATCTCATAAGTAGTTTAGTTGTTAATTTCAGTATTTTTAATTAATTCAAACTTTCACAATTTTTCGTTAGATAATAAAACTAAAGTTAATATTAGTACTCAAAATTTCTGAGGGATCGACTCGGACTCACATCCGCTATATTAAAAGTGATAGGTGCGCTTGCCTCATATCAAGTAGATGGAGCAACAGAAATATAGTTATCAATATTATAAGTTCAAAATTCTAAACCAAAATATTTATGAGATTGAGGTTACAAATATATTTTCTCTAAAACTATTATATATCAATTAAAAGACAACACTTAAAATTATGAAAATGAGATTACTTGAAAATATTGAACATCGAAAAATTAAATCTTCTAACTCGTCCCTTCTACATGCTATCCTCTTTTTTTTTTTATTTTATATTTCTCTGTGTATGTGTGTGTGTGTTTTCACTTGCCAATGGCTTTCTTTATAATCATATTTATAAGGGAATTTCACTACCTTAAGCAAGGTAGTTTGCATTATTTATTTATCGAATTTTACTTTTCTTTTGGTTAGTCCAATTTTACATGACCTTTTGAGTGAAATTTTATCATGATTTATTATTTATAAAGTTCCATAATATATTTCGAAAATAGGAGAATATTATATTATACACCTAAGTGTGGACCCCTAATAATAATGTTGATAATATCATTGCGGGCCTAGTTATTGTGACAGTCTTCACCTTGCACTTCTTAAGCATCCTTAGTTTATCACCTTTGAGGTGACCTATCTTCATCTTAGTCAGCATTATTGTGGTCAACTACATACTCACAAAAGTAGCCTCATTGAATGGCATATTCTATTACTTTTTTTTACCCAGAAGTATTCTTCCGTAGTATGGCCATGGTCTTTGTGGAACCAATAGAACTTGTTTGAGTTCTTACGACTGCGATTCCACCTCATCTTTGGGACTTCTATAGCAGGACTCTATTCCGAACTTCTATGAACAGTTGAGTAACAGGTCAGTTCAAAGGCGTATGATAGGTGTAGATTAGTGGAGGTAGTGGGCTTCGCTTAACTTAGCACTTCTTACTACTAGAAGCTTCCCCATCTAATTGGCTTAGAACTTTGCTGCTGAGGCGGTCCTTAACAGACACCTTCTCTTTATCTTTCTTTCTACCAGACCTTTCCAGTTGGCTTTGCATCTAGCGTGGATATTGTCCTCTTAGTTCATGTATTTTTGGGCCTTATTTTAGAATTTGGCTAGGGTCTTGAGCTTATTCTTTGCAATTAACCAGAAGAAATCCCCAAAAGGTTTGATGTTGAGTTGAGAAGCATGGACGGTGACTCCCTAGTCAAGCTAAGGGATTTTAACCATGGCATTGTTAAACCGGGCTACATATTTTTGTAGAATCTTCCTTCTCTTTACATGATCAAGTATAAGGACAAAGTATTCTTAGATAGAGGCTTACTAGCGTTGAAATGTAGACTAAACCGATGAGCAAGCTTATCGAAGGAATCGATAGAGTTTTTAGATAGGTAGTTGAACCACGTTAGGGCTGCCTTTCTTAGAGTGCTTAAGAAGGCCTTATACATGATGACATCCCTATGACCATGGAGGTTCATGAGGGTGTGGAAATGGAAGAGGTGATCATCAGGATTATTGTCGAGTTTAGTTTTTTCCTCCCGGTTTTATATAAATTAGTCTTCTTTAAATCGATCAATATTAAATCTTACCCGTTTAATATTGACCCTTAATTAGGCTTTAAAGAAAATCAATTCTTTTAACTTTAAAAACATTTTGAAGTCGCCACCCAATCAAAGTCCAAAAAAATAGTTAAGTTATAATTAATTAGGTGAATTGATTATAACATAGCTACTAATCTTTTGATAAAATCGATTTTTTGTTAAAATGATTTTTGAAAACCAAAGATCTAGATCCATAAGCTAATTTTTAAACCTGAATGGGTACCACTTTAATCTTTTTGAATTTAAATTTACCCTTTAATATACTTTTATAATGACATTTGCTTACAAGCTATAATTGAAATTATGCCTATTTAAAAAAATAAGGATTTAAAGAATTAATTATATGTACCTATGAGTATCTATGTACTTGCTATTCAGAATTAGACTTCTGTAGTTCGTTTCGAAAATATTAACGCGTTAGTTGATTTTCAATTTGGAAAGTTGTCGAGTTTACGTCTTTTAGCCATTTTATTTTATTTAAGAAAAAACATCTAAGAGAAAAATGTTATAATTTGGAAATTTTATTTTTGGAAAAATTATAAATATCCCAATTTTTGAAAAAAAAATCTATTTATTTTATTTATTTGGAAAAAAAATTTAGGTGATAAAACATTTTAGAAAAATCTTAAAATACTTAAATGTAACCTTCTATGAAATATGCAATTACCATGATTAATATGCCTAATTATAATAAAGAAGTCTAAACTATAAAAAAGAAGCCTAATTATAAAAAGGAAGCCTAAATCATGAAAAAGAAGCTTAAATCATACAAAAGATGCCAATTATATAAAAGATGTTTGAATTATAGAAAACATGCTTAAAGAGTTTATTTATTTTATTGAAAAAAAAAAGATTTTTCTCTGTAAGAGGACATCTTTATTTTTCATTATTATTTTTTATTGTATATTTCTGATTAAAACATAAAAATAAATAAACCAAACAAACTACACATTTTCCTTTCTTTTCTTTTTCCTACTTTTCTTTTTCTTCTCGTTTCTTTTCGTTTTCATTTTTTTTTCTTTTTACAATAGCAAATAGAATACAATCATAACAATCGCAACAACAAAAAAAAAAAACAAAAAGAAAAGAAAAAGTACGATATTACAAAAATAAATAAAAACAAGAAAACAAAATATAAAGAATAAAACATAAATCAAAACCAAAGCAGAGCCAAACCAAGTTGGAGTTTGCATAGATTATAAAAAAAGGGGTCGTGTAGAGAGAAAGAATGACGTTGTGAATGAATTTAAGTGATTGTGAGTGATGAGTTGATGGTTTACAATGAAATGGAATCCCCTATTTATAAATATTATAGTCAAGTTAAGGATGAAAAATATTAAATGCAATATGATTTTCTTTCATAGTTGGGTTAGGCAAATTTGAACAACATGTAATGCTAAATATAAAGCTACGCGTGTAAGAGTATGTTTACATCGTGTAGAAGTATGTCTATATTGTGTAGGAGTGTGCTTACCACACTTATAATTATTAGTACCATCGTAGTGGTCTAGAGTAAGAAGTTTGCTATTCGAAGGAAGGACTTCATCCTAAATACCCATAGTAAAGGAAATGTTGTTGTTAGTAGCCAAGCCAATGCCATTTTCTATTTTACTCTCTTGCCTTTTGGAGAACTTCATTACTATTTGACAAAACTCATTCAGGTCAGCATTGTTTCCTAGGTGAGCTTTATGTGCTATAAAATGTACCATCCCTCCATGACAGTTGGTCACCTACTCATTGCTAGTAAGGGTACAATCATGGTTAACCGTGAAAAACACTTCCTACTCTTATACTAGGGGATTAGGCAATTGATCCCTACTACTCTGCTTTTATTACTATTATTGTTCTGCCCATCGCAAGCATATGAAGCTTCAAGTACATGTGTGTGCTTACTTCGCTTCTCAACTTCATTATGCCGAGCTTTGAGTACTTTGTTGTGAGCGGCGAACTCCTTAAGCATTTGCTTTAGGTAAGCAAGACGTTGGTCAAGGGTTTCCCCTAATTAGGGGTTGATTGTTTTGAGACTAGTTGTTTAGATCCACAATACGAGACATGGTGGGTATAGGAAATAAGGAAAGTGTTTGGAGAGTGTTTAGTGTATTTGGTTATTAAATGAGTTTGTTTCCCATAGACTACGCCAAATGTCATCTATAGGATTTGTCCAGTTGAGTATTAAGAGGATTAGGCTTTATGCTTGATTGTATAGCTTGCAAAAGAGAATACAGTAAGGGCTGCTAAGGTATTGTCTAGCATGACTACTCCGATATTTAAATTAGTATTAGGTAGTTTAGGGAATAAGGATGCTTTGCATGTAAAGAATAGGCTAAGTGCACCAAGTAACTAAGTAGTTTACTATTAGGAGGTGACTTGATATTTATAGAGAAGAGTTGTCAGAAGTTAAGGGACCATTAGTTGACAAGTGGCACGTTTGCATGTTGTGGAGAGCAAGCTTGTATAGTCCAACGTACTCTTAAATTGTAAGAGATGGTTATTAACTTAGTCTTCAAGCTTTATTCTCCCTCTTCTAGCCGTTGTGAGTTGCTGTAACTGGACAAATCGTCTAATGGGCTTGGGCTGAGTTTAGCTAAGTGGACAGGGAGGCTGGATTGAGAGAAGGACAAGCTAAACCATGAATCTAGGCGGGTTGGTAAGGGCTTGAGAGGTCCAAGCCTAAAATATCCGATCAACACTTCTCTTGTTGAACTTCTTGCTATATGATTCCATTAAATACCCCTAAATAGTAAGCACTATCTTCTTTTCACTATAGCCACTTAGGTTTTTTCAAGTAATTTTCTACCCCACCTACCATAATATAAAACATACCCCACTCTTTATCTCTTTTTTCTCTTTTATGATTACTCCATTTTCTTCAAAAAAGTTGAGAACCTCTCTCTCTCTCTACATTTACTCCACTTTCTTTGACAATGGTTGGATAACCTATGATTAGTTAGGTTAGTTGGCCACTTTCAATTTTTGAATTGAAATATTGTTCTTTATGAAGAATTTTTCACAAAGTAAATATGTTGATATATTTATTGTGTACAATCATGTAAAATATGTTGGTATTTATTGTGTATACTTATGCATCAATATATGTATGTATAACATGGTATGTCATTTTACGATTTTTATGTCATTTGTTTTGGTATATAAAGTTTCAATTGATTCTACTGTTATACAGCCATAATAGATGAGGAATAATAAAAATGTTTATCTAATTATGATAAGAGCACGTTTTAAACTAACAATATCACTAATGCCATTTTGGTGATTTACCTAAATTACATTGATTAAGCTTATTGAATCATTAAAGATTTGTGCTTATATTTTTATTTGGTTTTCTCATATTGATTTTAAGTTTGCATACTTATTAGAGAATTAGTTTTTACTTTTAATTTTTCAAAATATTTTTAAATTTATTTAGCATGTTTGATTTTCTTCCTTCTATCCTTTATCTTTGGTCCATACTCTTTTTCTTAGGTAGTTTTCATCATAAACATTTGTACCTATAAAATCATGAGACTGCCAGTGAAAAGATGAACTATTTGTTACTAAAGTTGGGAAAATCATAACATAAACTAGACCTAAAGTAGCATATTATCTATTATATTAGAGGGAATACGGTAAGTTTGGTGTCTTTACAAAAATATCATACTCGAGATGGAAGTTATGGTTGCAAGAAGTGGAAGAAAAGATATATTTGCAATGTTATAATGGAAAAGTGTGAGATCATTATTGAATTCGTAATAAAATAATTTAGTTATTTCTAATCCCATTTGGGTGTCTGTGTTATGCAGATTGATACCCAAATGTATAATCTTTTCAGTACGACGCCACTTATATCATATTGAAAGAATCTCTGACAAATAATGGCAGCAACCTCCTTAACAAACCTTAACTATTTGGGTTTGTTTTGTGTGGCAACCCTCCTTTGCAAATCCTTTTTCCTTCCTTCACCATTCTAAATGTCCACCATTACTATTTTCAATATTCAAATATTCTACTTTTTTCATCAAATAAAACATTTTGATATGCTATTTTTCTACAAATTCTACCATCACCAATTCAGTGGTTCTACAAATTTGACGAATTTAAAGAGATGGTTTTATTTAATGCGAGATTTCACTCTTATAGAGAAGTGGTATTGTCCCTTGGATATATTGACTTGTTCAGTGATGTATTGATCTATTCAATTGGTTTTCATGCCCAACTTTTCGTTTAAATGAAGCCTTTATTTTCAATGTAAAGTCTCCAAAAAGCTTCTAAACAAATAGAACGATAACCAAGGGGAAGTACATAATAAAAGAAGTATCAACATAAAATTATTTTGGACTAAATGGACGCAAAATAAATATATAAGATAACTAGAAAAAAGAGCACAAAAGATAATCAACCCACAATCTAGATGGTAAAATTTAATTTTTTATGGGGACGGCACAAAAATATTATTTAGAAATTTACTTCTATGAACATATATTTTGGCCAATTCTCATGTTAGAACTTTCGCGGTGCACAAGATTGGGGAGAAGGAATCGAGCCTAGTTCCATGAATATATAATGCTTATTGGATAAAGATGGTATTATGTCTCATATTTCTTTAAAGGAAAAGAAAAGATATCAGAATTAAGAAAGTGAATAATTTCTTATAAAAGGAAACAATATTTCCTTTGTTCATCTTGTGCGATTTTTCATTACTAATAACCTCCTAATCTTTTTAGACCACAACAACAACAAAGAAATCAGAGCTAAACCCAGGCTTCCGACATGGTGGCAACATTAACTGCCTCTAGGAAATGTCCGGACAAGTTTGATCAACCAACTTCACCCAAATGACTCCAACCCTTGTATTGTTGTTTCAATTAGGGGTGAGTGCGATTCGATTCGCTCCCTATACAACTTACTATAAAAATCCACTTTTTGTTATTAATATATATGAATACAAAGATACTGAACCTAATATATTGGTTCATTTTTTTTTAAATTAAGCCTACTTATATAGTTCGGTTCATAAATTTTTTTAAACCTAATTAAAGCCTGTTAGGTTCAATTTGAACCGTTTATATTAAATTTTTGCTAAATATTTTTATCTCCAATAACGTGTTTTCCTTTTCATTAAACCTTAATAAGTTTCCAATTAATTTTTCATATATTTATCATGTATAATGATACTTAAGAAAAAATTGCACAAGACCTTAATAAACTCAACTTAATTGAACGAGGATTAGAAACTCTATTTTAGCGGATAAACAACAAGGAGGGAGAAGTAAAGTTGTTCGTTAAAGAGAAGTACAAAGAAAATAAAAGAAATATACCAAAGATTATAGATCAGAAAAGAAACGAGAGATACATAAAAAACACAAAGATAAAACCCTTAATTTGAAATCATATAAGAAAATGATAATTTAAAAAAAAATTCTAAATGTGAAATTTTATATGGAACTTATTCAACTTAATTTTAATAATTTACCTAAAAATAAGATAAAGAAGAAGAAGATATAAAAAAATTGATGAAATTTATAAAAATTGACCAAAAAAATCAAAACAATTACATGAAATTATTTTTATTTAACTAAACGGTTCAATTTTGTTCGGTTCGCTTTCCTAAACCGAATCATGAACCATTTATATATAACCAAATTGTTCGTACCTTTTTTTTTTTTTTAGTTTGGTTGATGATTTGATTTGGGGTTCAGGGTTCTTTTTGCGTAGCCTTAGTTTCAACTTTGAGAAATAGTCTCTTTCAATCCACTTTATGATTAGGAATTCATATTAGTATTTCAAGCTTTGTGCTTAGTTTTCAAAAACCTTAGCCTATAATAGAATCTATTTATTAAAAAATCTAAATCCATAAGTTGACCTATTTAATAAATATATTTTATATTTAAATTGGATCATTTAATTGATTAAGGAAATTCTAAAATCAATTTATCATGGTTCTCAAGAGTCAATTGAAAAACAAAGTTTCTAGTATAGCCTGCAATTTGCTTGATGCTCATGAAGGAAAATATAGTGAAAAAGATTAATAATGCTTGAAGAGATATTTTGTAATTTATATGCTAAAATTATAGATTAGATCAACAAAACTATAATAGTTCAAGAATCCAATCATGTATCAAATTTTAAGTACTGTGCAACTAACTTGAATAAAAACTATGGTTAATTGTTCCGTGCATTAATCCACAACATTACATAACTTAAGCAAAAACCTATTAATAGATTCAATTTGGTTTCTTAGAAAATAAATAGCAACTGATTTCACCAATAAGGTTATGACTTAATATGGTATGGATCTGTACAAAAAAACAAAGCTTAGATTTATTATATTGTACTTTTAAAAAATGATGAAAATGAAATAATAAAAGGAAACCAAAAAAAAAAAGAAAAAAACAAAAAAACAAAGGCGTTACTTCTAAAGAAACAGAATCAAAATGGACGGGGACAATCAAGGAGAGAAAGGTGGCAATTAGTGAGATCAACGACAGAGCGCTTGCTGTGAGTGGTGTTTGGTGTGAGAGAGAAGAGGAAAGGGCACATGCAAGCGGGATGCGTGTAGTGTAGCGGTGAGACTGAAAAAGAGAATGAAATATGAAGATAGAAGAGTGTAAAATTAAATTATAAATACTAAAATTTTAGTCTTAAACCGGTTTGTGAATCAAATTAGGACATGCATACAAGACTTATTTTATTAAATGGGTTTGGATGCTGAATTAGAAGCCAAACACATTTATAAACAAATTCAATTAAGCCTAATTTGTTATGAAGCATGTCAAATTTTATTTATATAAACTCATGAATAATGATATTTGGTGAGAAAAGTTGTTGATAAACTTATTGAGATTTTTTAAATGAATAAATATCCTTAATTATTGCATGTTATAATTTATTTTAAGATTGAAAAAATTATTTTGATTAATTATAATTAATAAATGAGAATGGAATCGTGATTTTAGTTTCAAAATATATTTCTAAATATGAATAATGGGAAGAGATTTAGAAATCATCATTTTGTTTTAGTTTATTTCCATACATCAAACATATCATATGCGTTAAAAAAAAAAAAAATCTTAAATTTTTTTTGCATTTTTTGGTTTACACTTCGTTACTGCCAAACCAATAACATTATGTAATGTATCATTTCCTATTTTTATCTATACCTACTGTATACTAAAAAAATTAAATATAAAACAGTTATATGTTATTTATCTATTAATATTAACACAGAACATAGGGATAACTACTGTATAACCGCTATTTGGCTCCACGTATATGATAAGTTTTAATATAATTTCCCTACACACTTTCTCACGTACCAGACTTGCACATCGCGGAGGGTCGAGCTTAGGGGAATCAGGTGGGAGTGGATCACAACATGCCGGAAAAGAGCACGAGAGGAGAAGGGAACGTGTTGCACGTCAACGCGGGAAGGGTATATCAATAGATAAATAAATAATTAAAGAGACTAAACTTCTAGAAACCGTCTCTTTGTCAAAAATTTCAACATGGTGGTATCAATACTACCTGAAATTCAATTAAAAGTACTTTTTTAATTTGTTAAGTGTGTTAAATTGAAAATTTTCTTGTTTGCATTGCCTCTACAAACCTTTTTTTATATTTTTTATGTATATAACGCGAGTATATTATTCCCTGGTTTTTTTCTTTAAGTATCTAAAATTTTTAGCGATAAGTTTGTTGGACAATTATGCTAATTATGTGCAGTAACCTTCGTGTAAAACAGTATAAGAATTGCTCGTGTATATATTGCCACAGCTTCGGATAAGCTTAAAAGAAAAAAAAAGAAAAGAAAAAGGACCATCTTTTTTAGAGACTGATCAATGATTAACCTTTGAACTTTGTGGGCTCTACTGTATAAGAGGCAGCTAAGGTTGCAGAAAAGTACGTCAACATGTCTCCGAAGAACATGTGTCCGTGGGAATGGGCAGGGAAGAGAAGAGGGAGAGTTGAGATTTCGTTTTTTTTTTTTTTTTTAAATTTGAAGTAATTGAAAAGGGAGAGTTGATATTCCATAATTTTACAAATAAAATTATATATATATTTCATTTTATTCTATTTTATTATTTAAATATTTTTAAATATAAGAATAGATTTATTATTTAATCTTTATTTTATTCTATTCTAATTTATCTCATTTCAAACCAAATAGATTTATTATTTAATCTTTATTTTATTCTATTCTAATTTATCTCATTTCAAACTAGTTATTCATATCAAATATAAAACCACATCGGTAAATAATCAACTGTAGAGATTGAAATAGTCAATTATTTAACACAAATGCTTGCATGTTTTAGAGAAAGTATATACAATTCATAAAAAAAAAAAAAAGGCCTTATGTCACAGTGCATACGTATTCTTGATGTTGTTTACTAATCGTGGACCAAGTATCTAGTATTAAAAAGATCGGTGCACAAGCAGGTATTATATTTCATTCTAACTAGTAAAAAAAAAAAATTAATCATAAAAAATCTGGTTAGGATTTCATTTCATGGCTATTGATTACTAGCCTCTTTATTCTCGGCAGAAACTTGCTCGACAGCGTCAACAATGTCGGACCCCGTTGATTCCTCTGGCATTATCATGCTCTTTGGTTGAAGTGTTGCTGGTTCAATGGTGCCCGATTCCACATCCCTAGCTGGTGGATGAACTTGAGGCAACTTCTTCGTCTCCTTCTTTTTTCCCCATAAGAAAGAGTATAATCCAATTATAATGAAAATGGTTCCAAGTATCCTGCCAATAATAATGCAGGTAACAAGATTAATATGTAAATTAATCTAGATGAGCAATATTAATACAAGGGCTTTCTACGGTAACGTAACGTTACTTTAATAATATTATGATAAAGCGTACTTAATTTTAATAAATCATATTATAAAAAATAAAATAGAAACAGCCAAAAACTTTATTTTCAATTAATTATATCTAACAATAGAAAAGATAAAATTGTTGAGAGTATTTATTTTACCACTCAAAAAATAATTTACTAAAATAAAATTTAGCATAATTTATCGTAAACTTCTTAACAAAGAATTTTCCTGTCAAACTGTAGGTGTATGTGAAATTATTCTTGAATTACTTAAAAGCGAGAATACAAATAGCATTTTCTTACGTTCCAGTGTTAATTGCAACTCCGAGCATAAGGCCCTCTAGTACGGCCACAAAGATTAGTGTCAGAGGATTGAACATCGGAGGATATGTTGGGCCTCGAAGTGCGACCGCAAAAGAAACCAAGCAGAATGTTGCAGCTGTAGCTAATGCGCCCTATATAAAAAAATATTTATAGTGAGCAACTTGTCAAATCAATTTCAAGTTCATTTCAATTATGGAAAATGTACACAAGTAAAAAAGTCATATACATTTTGTAAGTAAACGAATTTCATTGATTGTGGAAATAATGAAACAAACTTCTTAGAAATAGGTCGATCAAAACAAAATCTAAGTAAATTACAAATAATCTTACCGAATAAACAATAGTAAGTAGCTCTAAATTCCACTCTAGCTTCCATACAGCCTTTCTTCTATCTATTATAATACCCACAACCATAGATTGTACGGCTGCCAAGATACAAGTCAACAGGGTTGTCCAGAACTTTAAAGGAAAAACCTTTATCAACTTCACCTAGTTATTTGAAACAAAAAATTTCATGGTCAATTAACTACTAAATTAGAAACAGAGGAAATGAAGAAAATATGAATCATGTTCTTAAACTTGTGTTTTTGTTTATTTATAAATGCATGATTTGTATTGTTCTCAATTAAGCAATCAATAGTCCTCGTTTAAAGATAAGATGCCAGGAAAACTTGTTTCCCCTATTTGAATCCTCACATCATGTTTATCATACTCAAAAATCTAAAGTACAACAAAACCATACAAATTCTTCACTCTCAATTCCTATTACAAAAGGTATGTTTTGTCTGATTTAAATTTTCTAAGGGATGCTTAACTTGCGATATTTTTTAAGGTACACGTGTACACATGATGTTATTTTGAACCAAGCACTAATGATTGCTAAATGATGATTAGCACTATTATGCATTCATTCAAAAATAACTAAACTGCAAAAGTATAAAAACACATGTCACACTTTAATAATTTCCCTAGGAATCACAAGATGGACCGTAAATGGTGAACATGAATATCAAAATTACGATTCTATCCATATATTTTATAAGTTTGTGATTTTACTAGTCTTTTTATGAGTCAAATCGCATATAAAATTATTTTTTTATAGACTCACGGTAGAATGTGAGTTTAGGTATATGATTCTACTCTACCATTATATGTAATCTACACAATTCTATGTGATTCCATTTGATTTGGATTTAATGAGTTATCAAAACTAAGAAAAAAAATAAAGCTTCTATGATTCAGAGCAAACCGATCAAATTGGGTGTGAAATGACATCTCATTTGTTTCCTTAACTTAAATTGATTATAGTAATAGCTTTATTGCTAGAGATCTTCCATTGAAGATGAATAAATGATTGAGGAAGAAAAAATATTTAATTCATCGAATGATGATTAACTTATTATCCTTTCAGATGCAAGGGTAAGAGCAAAGATGAACTCAATATTATGTAAAAGGTTGGTGCACTAATATCACATTTAGTACAAAGTACAAAGGAAAGTTTGAAATGAGAACTGGAATGAGAAACTCCCTCTTATGTTTAAAAATGCCTACGGAATGGAATGTAATTATATTAAATGTAAAAGTTGTATTATTTATCAAAAGTACTATTAATTAGTGCATGTCAAATTTATTTGAATGTCAAATGAGTAATTTTAATTAATCTTAATTAATGAAGGGCAAATGGAATTATAATTCTACAATTCCTTCTCGAGCTAGAATCGTTGATTCTACTTTCCTGGGTAGAATCAAATTCCCTTATGAAGTCGGAATTGCCAATTCCCTAGAATTACGATTCTGTTTTCTAAATGTACTTTTAATATAGGAAAACGGAATGAAATCCAGAATCGCGATTCTATTTCGATACATTCTGTATGCTGTAAGGTTCGCTAACTTGTTTAAGCAAACATAAAAACACAAACCCCAAACCTTAGGATCCTATAAACCTAAGACAAATTCAATTACTAACCTTACAATCCTAAACAACCTTAGGATATAAAAATTTACTAAAGATACCAACCTATGAGAAGAATTATAACCTACAGAGTCTACAACAGTAGGATGCACTAAAACCGATAACAGAAAATAGATTAGTGAAAGAAGGAAACTTAAGGGACTAAGAATTGTTAACCTAACAATGACTCAATAAGAAAAGCAAAAATTAATACCAATTTCAAACAAAAATTGACTTCCTAAAATCCCTAAACTTTTTCCTATAATTTATTATATCCAATATGACTTTTAAGTAACATGATTAAAAGTATTGAGATATTTTCTAATTTCCTTGCTTTTATGACTTAACTTCCGCTTAAATATTAACTATATAATAAAAATTATAATAAACTAAAATTCCAAAATAATAGCTATTATTAGATCTTCCTCATTTTAAGCTTTCTTATGGTGTTACTTTACTATTCACATTAATTTTGGACTAATTACTTCGTGTTGTTATGCATGCAACTATTTTGAAGGAAAGAGATTATCATCTAACTACTCACATTCTACGAGGGTCGTTCTAGCTATACTTGAATCTTAACTTTTTCCTATATTAACTATATTAAATTGCGTTTTGAACTTTAATATATATATATATATATATATATACCATTTACATTCCTTCTAAAGAATCAATTACTTTTCTTAAATTCCTCTTATAAATAAATATAACTAATCATCTTATCTTCTTTTCTTAAAAATCAATAATAAACTACACAATCTATAAAGGTTGAATTAAAAAGTTAATATCTAACTATAATTATAGTACAACATAACTATAAATCTTATCCTAAATTACCTTACCTTAAAAGATTGACTAATAGAAGGCTCATTTTTAAGATTTTCTACACAAACTCTATGAATTTTAAGCACGCATAATCTAGGTAAGTAGCTTGTCTCATGGTAGTTTTAATTGTATTAATAAAGGGTTATACTCTGTTATAGTGCTTATGCTTGTAATTAGTTGATTATACACATGCAGAGTGTGGATAAAATGATTTTGATAGCTAAGCTTACCTGCTTGACATGATTTGCTTGTGTATTTAAATCATGCTTAGAAATGATTATACTACTTGATCACCTTTTAGAATTAACTAAACGTAAATTTGGCCCTAATAATTGGCATATGCATTATACCCTTACATTATTGCATTATTCCCATTAATGCCACCCATACAGTGAAGAAATGTTCTTTTCAACCTTGTAAAACTAAGTACGAGGAGAAAAGATCATTGTTTAGGGTTGAGAAGTATTGTGGATAATTAGGAATAGGTATAGACAAGATAAAGAGGAATGTTCATTGTACAATCTCGAATTGGTGGGAGATTAGTCTCATAAGCAATTAGTTGTGCTGTGAAACTCCTCAAAACCGTGGGATTAATTTCTTTACTCTCACAACGTACTTGTCAACATCGTGTAGATGACACTTTAACTGTTGCATTGCACTCTAAACGAACTTAATTTGCTTTACTTGTTTACATATAATGTTTATCCCTTACCACTTATTGAGCATATGGTTTTGCTTGTACCCCTATGAATTTCTTCTATAGGTTAACTCTAAAAAAGTTCAAGATAAAAGCACCGAGTGAAGTTCAATCAATAAAAGTTGACAAATCACTTTTCTAGGCAATTAAAATGAGAACTTAAAAATAAGGAGGTGTTGTTCTTTAGTAATAAGAATCAAGGATCAATTACGCACTCTTGAACTCGGGGACTAGCTTAAATGGTTCGCTAAGCTGTCTGAGGTAAGTTAAATGATAAGGAGTGGTGCTTATCCCAATTTAACCTGCTGAGTTACTTCACTCTCCATACTATCTAAGAGATTGCCAATGTTGTTAGCCAACATGCCAAGCCGACCCCTCTATAACACACCAGTCTAAGCACCAAATTAGGATATAGCCAACCCTACAATGTCGAGGCCAAACTAATAATTGTCAGGATCCAACCATTTGAGGTTAATCCTCATGTAAGTTGCACTTGAGCTAACTTTTGTCTAGTCCTAACAATTAGAGCTGCCAAATTGCCGATGCTGACTAAACCTAATCAAGACATACCGCTGTTCAACTCACAGTACTATTGAGATAGTAGAATGAGCAAAATTACGTATGTGCTGTTCTTTCTAACATTCATAATGTTTGTCTAACAAAGGATATGCTTTTGGTACGATTACATTGATACCTCTATAAATTATTCCCCTTTTCCTAGCTAGTAGGACTTACCCTAATTAGGTATTATAAATAGGTGCAAATTTGTAATAGCTACAGGAATCAATATATAGAGAATACATGGAACTTTCTCACTCTCTAAAGCTAAGTGTCCTTTTTTATTACTCTCGAGCTACTCTTATCTAGCCTATTGAGCATGAATTAGTAGCGAGTGCCTTTCGGTAATACTTATGCGTCATATCAAGTGTGACCCGAGCTTGTATGAGGCATTGGTACATCATATCTATCGTTGGTGTAAGGGAATCCCTGTTCTCCCTTTGATTGCCATTTATCTTTTAGACCATCTCGTAATTTCGACCCATCTTATTTGGTTACATGTAATATTGGGTTTGAAGTAAAGTATGATGCGCCCGGACTAGGTATAGGTACCATGCTGATACAAGAAGGCTGACCTATTGCCTACTTCAATGAGAAACTTCGAGAAGCTATACTTAACTATTCTGTCTATAATAAGGAGTTCTACTCCTTAATTCAAGCCCTAATAGTATGGAAACACTATCCGTTGCCTAAGGAATTTGTGATTTACACTGATCATGAATCCTTGAGATATTTAAAAAGCCAACCCAAGTTGTCTTAGAGACAAGCCAAATGAGTCAAGTTCATGGAGGATTTTCCTATGTCGTGAAATATAAGAACAAAAAGAACAATGTAGTAGCTGACGCCCTATCGAGATGACATACCCTCCTAACCGAATTGCAAACAAGGTTACTTTATTTTTCAACCATAAAGAATTTGTATGCTAAGGATCCACACTTTGGTCCTATCTATGCTTAATGTGAGGAAGGACGAACACAGGACTGACAATGGACGATTATCACAGGGATGACAGATACTTACTCAGGAAGAGGAGGCTATGTATCCCAACCCGTTCCATGAGAGTTGCTAGTACTCGAGGCATACGGAAGATGATGTACAGTCCATATTGGAATGGTGACAAACCTGCCGAAAAGCGAAGAGTCGAGCTGAGCAAGGATACTATTTACCCTTGCCTATCTTAATCAAACCGTGGTTCAAGTTGAGTATGGATTTCATGTTAGGACTGCCGATAAAGTCTCGAAGGAAGGACTCCATCATAGTGGTCATAGATTGATTTAGCAAGATGGTATATTTCATATCCTATTCTAAAACTAAGGACGCTTCGACTATCTCTTTTCTTTTCTTAGAGGAAATTATCAAGATTTACGGAATACCTAAAACCATTGTTTTAGACCAAGAACCAAAGTTCATGAGCTACTTTTGAAGGATGCTGTAGAGTCGAATGGGAACCAAGCTATTGTATAGTATGTCATGCCATCTACAGACCGATAGATAGACCAAAGTTGTCAATAGAACCGTGGGAACTTTGTTACGGGTTGCCGTTGGATGAAACATTGCTAATTGGGATCTATATTTGCTAATCATTGAATTAGCATACAACAGGACTACCCATAACATAACAAACATGTTTCCATTCGAGGTCACCTATGGGTTTAACCTTGAGCTCCTAATAGACCAAGCACCCTAATAGAGACCTAGTGATGACCAACTAGCTACAAAAAGAGTTGAGGCCATCAGAGCTATGCATCAGTAAGTTGTAGAACAATTGAATCAAACTACTACTAAGCTCAAGAAGCAAAGCTAAGGATGGAAGAAGAGAGAATTTTAACCAGGTGATTTGCTCTGGGTACATCTTAGTAAAGAACGGTTCTTAAACTTGAGAAAAAGAAAGTTGTAACCTAAAGTCGACGGACCTTTCAAAGTGTTTGAAAAAATCAATCCTAATGCCTATAGGATTGAACTACTTGAAGGATATGAAGTCTCGGACTCCTTCAACATTGTCAATCTCCAACCTTATACTCCTGAAGAAGAGCAACCTAGAGTTAAACTAGATTTAATCCCAAATCTCAGAAAACCCAGAAGGGATGATAGGGATCAAGGACTGATCACGCGCTCCTAAACCTAAGGGCTAGTTTAGATGGTTCACCGAGCTATCTGAGATAGGTTAGACGCTGATGAACAGTACTTATCCCAGTTTGACTTACCGAGCTCCTTTACTCTCCATACCATCAAAGGGACTATTAAGGTTATCAATCGACATGCTGAGCTGACTCCTCTACAAGACACTAGTCTAAGTACCAAATCAGGATACAGCCAACCCTATAGTTTCGAAGTTGAACTAACAATTATCAAGAGCCAACCATTCGAGGCTAACCTTAATGTGAGTTGCTCCAACCCTTATCCAATCCCAACAATTAGAGTTGCCAAACTGCTAACATTGACCAGACCTATTGAAGACCTATCCCTGCTCAGTTTGTAGTATTATTGGGACCATGGAATGAGTAAAATTATGCGTACGCTATCCTTTCTCACATCTATATTATCCTTTCTAATAAAGGCTATTCTTTTGGCTTGATTATATTGATACTCATGTGAATTATTTCCCTTTTCTTAGTTAATAGAAATCATTTTCTATAATTTTATGTAACCTAAGACTTACCTAATTAGGTGTTATAAATACATATAAAATTGTATTAACCATAGGAATCAATATACAAAGAATATATGGAACTTTCCCACTCTCTCGAGCTAAGTGTCCTTTTTTACTTACTCTTCAACTACACTTATCTACTCCATTAAGCGTGAATTAGTGGCAATTGTCCTCCGGCCATACTTGTACGTCTTATCAAGTGCAATCTAAGCTTATATGAGGTGTTGGTATGTAATATCTATCATCGATGCATGGGAACCCCTACTCTCTCTTCAATTGCCATTTATCTTAAGGACCATCTCGCAGTCTGAACTCATACCTTTTGGTTACGCGCAATATTGCACTTGTATATTCATCCACAAGTCCATATCATTTAGGTTTATTAATAAGTATGTTTTGCTTTCACTAAAGCTACTAACTTTGGTGTGAAGCCTTATTTATATCAATGGTCTAATAGGAGCTATGGTTCCTATTTTATCATTAATAAGTGGTATGCATGTAAGACTATCACAATGTAGGTGCTTGAGGCATGACACATACTAAACGTAACATTATAGATATAGAGAATCATGGCCTGTGGGAATGGGATTGAACATAACATGAAGATTCTTGATATTAGTACTACTAAAGATTAAGTACAAATTGATACTTCAAGAGACTTAGAATAAGAAGATATAAATATTATTAATAGTAGTATGAATAATGGTTTAACATGATAACAATAACAATGATTATATTTAGTATTGAGAAAGCTTGTAGCACTTTTGATAATGGCAAAACAACTAATGAACAATATTTTGTTTTAGTTTAGTATTTTATCATAATGATTTATATCGTAATGTAATTTATATTAATACTAATATTAATATTTTTAGTTTATTACTAGCACAATGATTTATGTTTAATTATTTATACTACAACTTATGCTAAACCAAAAATTTGTATTAAATTTCCTTATTTACATCATAGATCATGAAATAGTTTTTAAAATTTACTTTATATAGGTTGTAAAATCTTTATTTCTATACTTCCATTTTATGAAATCTTTACCAATTTTAGGTAAAATCATTAATTTTACAATATTGATGATAAAAAATATTACTAAATAATCAGGCTTATACCTGTAAAATGTACCACATGGCATATGAGAGGCAGCTTCCAATTAACATCATCGTACCGACTGCATAATTTGTCTTAACCTTCTTATTAAGAGAATCAGAGTGAGGATGATTACTAATGTAAAATGATTTTCCGTGATAGAGCCCCGTTGTTAAAGCCCCGGCAACGCATAATAAAGCTCCAAGTGTTTTCAATTGGCCTCCTCTACTCTTCAATCCAAGGGGCTCCACTCTATAAACAATCGGCGAATTATACATTATATATCCGATAAAGTCCCATTAACAAGCATTTTGGAAACTTCTAAAACCTTACTGAAGAAACTTTTGTATTTTTCAAAATTTATTACACATATTACGAAAAAGTCGATGCATGAAAAAAATACAAAGTTTTTTTCATTTAAGTACTTAAAATAGTCCCAATGCACTTGAAAAAACCTGAAAAAAATGAACGTGGCAAAATGCTCATTGATGATGCACGGATGACTATGTACTAACTACAAAGAGTAAAATATTTCTTGCTAACCTATAACATAATTAGTGTTTTTGGATAAACCAAGACATCAGAGATAGGTATACATCACCGTATTACGACTGTGAGGATAAAAGTGACAATTGGAACTAGATTCAAGAAGTTGATCGCATATGTAGCCGTAGTATCCCGTAGACCATAATAGTACAACCCCATGGCTAATGTTATTCTGCATTTTTAAAAAAGAATAAAAGACGTTACATTTTGCATTATTCATACAAATAGAATACTATAAGAAATGAAGATAGAAATGTGAAGATGAGTTTAGCTATTGATCATTTGTCTAGGCTACGATGATAAAAAAGTTAAGAAAAGAATATTTGGACTAATTGGTATAATAAAATTTACATGTTTATCTATTAGAAATCATTTAATTTTTCTTTTTGTTAAAAAAATATATATTTTAATAAAAAGAAAAATTAAATGATCTCTTAAGGCTTTTTACTGTAGAGTCAGACCCCATTATCACTAGATTGAATCAGTTACATGAATTCCGCCAAGTTATTGTAGGTTATCACGAGTCGGATTTCCATTTGTACCTAAAAATATTAATTATTTTGTATTACTTTTCTCATTGTCCTCTCTGGTCCCTCCCACGCTTATTTAGGCTAAACTATCTTAACTATTCTTATCTCATTTTCTTCTTGTCACTCTCACCCTAATCCATACTCATGACCACAGCGATATCTCCGTTGCTTTTAATTTCTGCTAATGTCCCATAATCAACGGCCAGCAAGGACAACTTTAAAACATACAGCATGGGTGAATGGCCAATTCACATCCCACGATCACATTATTCATGTACTATGAAGAGTATTTACATACTTGATAAAACACTGCATAACAAGAGAGAACAAGATTAAAGGCGGAAGTTACACTACAATTGAGGACAAATTAACCATATTAATTTTTCTTTTTTGGGTAAATGACCATATTAACATTAATAGCATTAACATACAAGTTAAAAAGGAATAAATAAATAAATAAAAAGAGGCACGGCCAACTTTATCATCATTCTCATTGTCTATCCCTTTCTTTGTTTTTCCCCATGAAACATTATTAATTATATGAACAAGGATTCATAATTTAGACT
This sequence comes from Lumnitzera racemosa, assembly GCA_024138005.1. NCBI lineage: Eukaryota > Viridiplantae > Streptophyta > Magnoliopsida > Myrtales > Combretaceae > Lumnitzera > Lumnitzera racemosa. Next base: position 11,827,741 of record JAMXBC010000002.1, read on the forward strand.
GATTTTGAGGAGGATGATTTTCTTTTTTCCGGACTAATTATAAGGGAAGAAAATATTGCTTACCCGACTAATGCATTCAGAAACATCCAGACCCAAACCCGCAAATTCAATTTACTCGTTGCATTTCTGCAAAAATAACAAACCGAACCAATTGAAGTTCAATAAAGAAACGTATCTAAACAAAATCGTAACTATCAGTCCAGTCAGCAGAACTGTCCAAATCATCCTTAATTATAAAATTAATAAAACAGGATTTGAAGATATGATGATTCTTCTATCATACCGATGGGACGGGGGACCGACGAATAACAAAGGAAGAAAAAGGAAATATAACATGAAAGTAAAGAGAGAAGGGAAACAAACCTCTCGAAGTACAAAGCAAAGGGTGCAACACATATGGCAGCAATGATGTGTCGATACGTCATTAGAGCAAGAACGAATGTTCCATTATTTAGAATCACCTTCGATAGCAATTGCATTCCGGTTGCAAATGCTTGCACTAACAACATACTCACCACCGCTTTACTATTAAACAATTCCATCTTCATATTCTTTCCCAAAACAACCAAAAGACGAAAAAAAAAAAAAGGGATTAAAATCTATAACTCCAAAACTATGACAACAGCGAACGGTGCCCTAGACATGTATATGAATTTTTTTCCTAGTATGGTTCGAGTATGACTGTATGGATACGGATCTCAGTTTATAAGCACTAGAAAGGAAAACAATAATGAACCGAATAAGGGTTGGTGAACGAAGATTCGCAAAGTAACGGAGGATATTGAAAAATCTGATGTTTTCAGAAAATCTGTCAGAAATATACATAAGATACCTAAGACCTAAGATCTAAGAGAATCTGTGTTTTGAGATTTTCCTTTTCCTCGTATTATGCAGGCTCGAAGGCTTCTTCTTTATGAACACCAAATAAAAGCCATTGCGTGGCTAGGCGTTTTGACTACTTTTCTCTCTCTCTCTCTCACTATCCCTTTCCTAGAACCTATCTCAAAATTCTGAAACTTTATATTTGTGAACGTAACGCCGAACATCTCTTTTAAATGTACTTTTCGCATAGAAGCAGGATATACATAGGTTGTACGTCCAGATGTGTGTAAGTGCACCACGTGGAATTTGGTTGCACTCTATTTTAGAGCACCAACGTACTACGTGTCATTCGCCTCAAAGGCGAAAATTTTAATATCATCTTACGGGATTATCATTTCCATTTCCCCAACTTTTCCCACACCCATATATTCACGGTTAAAGTTTTTTTTCTTTTCAGTTATGTCTTTAAGGTAAAAGATTTCAGACCTTGATTCATTCTAATGGAATACTATGTTATTAAATTATAATGACTTCATGACACGTTCATTTAAATAGATTTAGAAATTTCATTTTCTTTTTAGTCTTTATTACAATAATTACTTAATTTTTTATCACGAAATTTCAATTTCATAAGAATAAGTAATTAAGAATCTTTATTATTTAATTTTAAGTAATAAAGATTCCTTAATTAAATTAAGGAATCAAGATTTTTCATTACTATTATTACTACTACTATTACTACTATCACCATTGCCACCGTTATCATCATCGTCACCGGCAACTATCACAATTGCTGTTATGACCTGAGAGATAGTCTAGTCATAGTAAATACCGTATATCATACAAAGGACTGTAGATCGATTCTCCTTTTCAATTGAGAACTCTTTATACGACTTACAAGGCTACCATTATAACTAACAATCCGAAAATTGTACAAGCACAAATAATATAATAACACAATTATAATAACTGACTAGTAAACTATAACTATTACATATTTACATAGTACATATACTAAGTCTTTAAGATGCTAGAGAGTAATCTAATAATACATTATGTCACATAAGGAGTTTCCAAAATCTTATTACAGTAGTAGAGATATATCCTCATTTCTAACCTTACACTCACCCTAACCGAAAGATGATCTACTAATCTCAAGCATCTTGCAACCTAAAACAACAAACAAGTCTTCCAACACAAATAATCTATAAGGGTATAAGCTAATTAATTTAATGAGATATCCCTCAACCATACTACAAACAAGTTATTCATCAATTAATTCAAATATATAAATGCATACTGATATAAAATGCCAAACAAATACATGCAGATGATTAGGTATTACATACAACTTAGATTTAAAGCCCTTCGAAGTTAGGATTGGAGTATATACGGCACAATCAAATCTAGGTATCATACTTGAATTATTATAGCTACAAAACTCCGTGCTTCGTTTTCAAAAGTAAATGATATGTCTATTTTTAGTTTTAGTTAAAATCGGTTCCAAGTATAATTGTAAGTGGGTTCTAGCAGTTCATACTCACCCTTAAATGGAGGCCTTTGGACTCAACCATTAGCTAGGCGATTGACGCGTCCAACATTTAATAATTTCGCGGGTTAAGATGAAGTCATATCGTATACATGCATAATCTAACCCTACACAATATTCAATTATTGATCTTATTTAACATTCGCTAGCTATACGTGTAAGTATGTATAAAATCATTAGGAGTATTCACTCGGTCACGCTCAATATCAAGGATCATAGTAATCTAATGATAAGTTAGTCTTGATCTCAAGATTACTTAATATTTAGGGGACAAAAGTAGTAATGAGTATTTGAGTTAAATAACAAAATTATTCATATATTTAGTACTAACTACCTAAATTAGCTATATATTTATATGAAATTCTTAATTTGAGCTTTTTCGTTAATCGAGTCTAATTTTTTCAATTTAATTTTGATTTTTATAAATTTATAGTTCATTTTTATCATTTTGAAATGTACTTTCTAATAGGGTTCATTTTAGGTGTTGTAACTCGCATTTTCCAATATGATGTAAAAATAGTATGAGTTTTAGTATTTTAACTTGAATAATTATAAATTATTATTTTAAGCTTTTCTTTTCATATTTATGTTTTAAATAAATATGTAAATTATATATTTTGTAATTTTCTTATTTTTAAGTTAATTTTATCAAAATTTACATATTTTGCTATTTTTAAGGTTTAAGACTTATTTAATTCATTTTCACTATTTTAATAATTTTCTAATTAATTAATTATTTTATTATTATTTTTAATTACGAATTTACTTGAATTTACTCAAATGCTAACGTAACAGTATAGGAAGGTGCCACTTGTCATTTTTGAAATTTTTGCATATTTTGAAACTTTTCCTATTTTGTATTTTTACGTAAGATATATATAATTATATTTATTATTATATTTTATCAATTTTGAAAATTAATTCTTTTTCCATTTTCTTGAACCCCACGGCACATACACATACTTATATATATATATATATTATCTTATCTTATTTATTAATTTAGTATTGTAGTATATTATAGATATAATATTTAGATATACCTATATACTTAGATATATGTGCACCCTTAACATCCATATTTTTATACGTATACATATGCTTATGTAGTTAGCGTTCTTCACTTGTTTATACAATATATATACTTATGTAATTAGGTAATATAATCCCTAAATATACTATATGCATATAAATGTATATACTATAACTATACTTATATTATACGAGTATTTTATACTTTATACGTGCATGTCTATATTTGTATTTTCAGCCCTATATTTGTACATATACCTATATAATAAAAATACCTAATATACATATATTATACACATGTACATATATATATGTACATATATACAGTTTTTTTGTACTAACTATTTGTATAATCAATTATGACATGTATGTGTACATGAATATTCTAAGTATTTACACATTTATGAATACATGTACATGATATAATATTATTTTTTTTTCCATAAAATCCCAATACATGTACATAGATTTTTCTTTGCAAATAACAATAAAATACCTATAAATTCACTATGTACACCTATAATATATATGAAATTCTATAAGATATATGTACATGAAAGAATACATTTAAATACTTATTATAAAATAAATATAATATACATATTACTTATCTATTCTCTTAGTGACTTGATGAAATATGGATCGGAAGCTCTTTCTTCTTCTTTTTGCTTTAATGGTTGCCTTTGAAGTAGAAAAAAATTGGACAAAGGAAGAGTAATGCTTCACAATTTGGAAATAAGTAAGGAATTGTAGTGTTTATGTTTTTGTGTTGGAAAATATATGTGTTTGCTTCTTATTTCTTTGGGTAGAAAAAGAAAAAAAGCAAAAAAATCAAGATAAGTATTATTATTAAGTGACAAGACAAGACTCTTATCTTATTAGATTTGTTTTATACACATAATTAGCACATGGTGAAAATGAAATACACATCATCAGTTGAAATTTTCTGGAAGTTTACATAGTAAATAAAAAAAAAAATTGGAGAAGAAAAGTGAAAAGAAAGAATATAAATTTACTAATTATAAAATAATGTTGAATTTTTATAAACTTTATCAATTTAATTGTTAACCGTTATATTTATAATATTTAGAAGTTATCTCAATATATTTGATGATAATTTTATGTAATTATTTGTGTTAATTGTTGATTATAGTCAATTAGGGTTTTATTACCATTAGGATATAATTATTCATTTTATACATTTAAAATTATAGTTTTAGAATTTTTGTCAAGTTTAGGTTTAATCTCGAGTATTTACGCATATATAAGGTTTAGAGTTTTCGTACGGGATTTAGGTTTTGATTGAATTTCTAGAGTTTTATTATTTATAATATATTCAATTTCATAATTTAATAAAATTTTTATCTTACTTAACCTTATTGACTCATAAGATTATTTAGAGCACTTGAGTCCAATTTAGAGTAAAGACCAGTAACTTTATAGGGTTTACAACTGTCGCTACCACCACCGTCATCGCCATTGCTGTAAGCCCCACAATTAAACAATCCGAGGTTTCGATCGGGTCTTTCAACCGATCAAGCTTAAATTATAAAGTAAAGCTAGAAATATTAGTAAGCCGATTCCGTAAGTTTGAATTTAAGAAAATAAGTAATAAAATAGGAGACTACAAAATTTTCAAATTTTAAGTATATAACTCGTTATTTATTGAAAATGCATAAAATACATTCTGATAATTAACGAATCGCTAGAGATAAATTATATGTATACTAAAAATTATAAAATGACCTAAATAATATTTAGGAATATTTATGTGTACTATATATGAATTTACATGTACGTATAAATACACGTAATTACTTAAAATACGCAAAATGTGCTAAAATTATACTAAATAATTAAATAAAATTCATAATTAATTAAGAAAAAATTAAGAAAAATCAATAATGATCCAAATCAGGTCGTGGTAGGTCAGAATCCACAAAATAAAAATTAACCAATTAAAATTAGACAATACAAAAGCCAAAAATCAAGGAAATTAGGCAAAGTCATGTCTAATTAATGCACAATAATTACACTAAAGCTCTATAAATAGCAAGAAAAATTCAGAAGCTCATTTGGACAGTTAGAAATTAGAGAAAATTAGGGAGAGGCGAAAATTGAGAGAAAAACCAAAGAAAAAAAAAAAGAAAAGGAAAACTATGCAGTTAGGGCCATAAAGGAGAACCTAGACCCGACGGGTAGCTGGGAGTGGATAGCCACCACCACCACATGGGGCTGGCAACGCCCAGGTGAGCCGACACAACCATGGCCACCGGCGGTGGCCGAAGCCACCCAGATCTCTGAGTCCGATTTCCAGCCTGGTTCTTGTGTAATTTTGTAAAAATAGTAAATATTCTTAGAAAATTATGAAAATCGTTATTCTGAAATATTTTTGTATGTAGTTTTTAGGAAAAAATATTATTTTGATGAAAATATGTCTCATGATATAGGGTCCTTAAAAAATTGTGCAAAACAGAGCATGTTTCGGTTTAGAAATAAATGACCTTAGGAGTGTAGTTTTAAACCAAAAATTTTTGTGTAGATTACTTAGATGATATAGAATAGTCCTATGAAGCTCGTTTTCAAAAATTAATTTTTAAAATTTTTAGATAATTTTTAGGCCCTAAAATGAGTCATAAAATGGGTAATTTAAGGTTAATTAAGTAATTAAATGATTAATTACTAATTTAGTGAATAATTATATGTTTTAGGATGTTGAAATCTGATGGAGTATGATACTTGTAGCATTTAGGGTGTTAGATGTAATTATTAGGTTAATTATGTAGTAAATGATTAATAAGGAAAAATAGTTAACTTTAACTTAATTTTGTAAATTAGGGAAATTAGGAATAAAATCTTATTTAGGATGAATTTAGATATTTTTAAATGATAATTGATGTTTAGGGATGGTAATTAAAGTGATAGAAATATTAGAAATGCATTATATACATAATAGGCAATAATGCATAATATGTAATTTTTGAAAATATAATAAATAGAAAATATTAGGATAAAAATTGATATTATATAAATAATAAGGATATATATTAAATCTGATAAGAAACTTGAATTTATGTAATTATATGAAAAATGTAAAAATTTCTCACATCAGGAGTAAATTCGGTACACTAATAAGGATATAAGTATACCGGATGAAATAAAATACTAACTAGGAGTAATAATGATATTTAAGAGATCGGGAAGTAATGTGATTAATTTTACATTATGAGTTGAAACGAATTTCTAGGGTTGGAATATAAAACATTACTTAGAAATCGAACTAGAACCTAATTTAGAAATCGATGTGGAAATCGAACCCGAACCTAACCCCGAACCTAGAATAATTATAAAAGACTTAAGACCTAGATAATTAGGCATATTAACCCTAAACAAAACCTAACAATAAGCATTATAGGATAAAATGAACCTATGATCATTATATGAAAATTGAAACCACGTTTGTGTTATAGGGATGATTGGCGATGGCCTAAGCAAATCGGACCTCGAGTGAGTGAGCGAGGAGTCGAGGTAAGTTGGGATTAATACAATGCTGTATTTTGGGAGGCTTGAGATTATGCTTGGTTGTACTTGTTAGATAGTTGGATGTGTACATGTGCTTGATTATGGGTGATACTATGATTCTGTTTGTTACTCTGGCATGTATGGTAGGATTTGTATGAAATGATTGATCACCCTAAACTGGACTTAATCAAATAGATGCCTAATAATCATAATCGGACATGCATGGTAACCCGTTAGGGGAACTTAGGACTCTCCGGCCAAATACCGACCCCTTCGAAAGGGATAGCGCAGGATTGCAAAATGGTCCCTTCTTCATCCTTAGTCGAACTAAGTGACATGAGAGGAGGTCGCGGCGAGGGTGAAGACAATGGTTCGAAGGTAGTCGCGGGAGGAGCAAGGTCTCCATTACACAAGCCTGGGTTTGGTCGTGAGCTATTGCATTAACGGCAATTCCTCAACCCAGATGAGAGCGAGCGTAATTTCTCTAATCTCACGACAGGCCAGATAACGTCATGCGATGGCATTTGCTTGCACATGCATTGCACCTAATAAATGATTGAAAACCTTGTTGTGTATATGATATAGTTTTAAGTCCTCCATCCTAACTTACTGAGCCATGGTTGCTCACATCCCTATAGACGTCGTGCAGGTGCTGGCTAAGAAGCAGCAAACAACTACCCTGAAGCTAGCAACTGCTGGATCCTGGGGAGTGAGGAAAAACATTGAAGAATAAACACACATATTTTAAGGTCTAAGTTTTTATTTTAGAATTATTTTTCATTTCCGAATGATGTAATAACTAAGAAATATACTATAAAGAAATATTGTAAACTTTAACAGCAATAACTGAATTATAACATATATATATATAATTACTCACTTTTATAGGTAAATGATTTATTTAAATTACAAACTGTTTACTTCAAAACGGGTTAGTCATAGACGCCTTGTGTAAATCAGGTCTAAGATAGCGGTTGTAAAGCTAACTTCTATCTTAGGATAGTTTACACGGTGGGGCTGTTACGACTCTGCCGCTTCGGGGCGCGACAATTGCCGCTGACATCGACCACTAGTACCACTATCACCACTACTAACCATTGTAGCTACCACTACCACCACCACTACCACCACCACCACCACCACCACCACCACCGCCGCCGCCGCCGCCGCCGCCGCCACCACCGCCGCCATCGCCACTATTATAGCCACAGCCACTACTACCACTACCGTTACCGTTACCATCATCGTCGTCGCTATCACCACCATCATCGTCATTGCCGTCGCTAACTACGGTTGTCACGCCCTGAAAAGGTGGAGTTATAACATTCCCGCCGTATGAACTATTCTAAGATAGAAACTATTCTTATAATTGCTATATTAGATCTAGTTCAGACCAGGCGTACTCGACTCTACCTTTTCGAAGCATTCAATTCGATACCTATTTGATATAAACTTATGGAGTCATCCTCTAAAATAATTTGTTAAAAATAAACTTATAATTGACCTTATAAAAGAGTAGTAGTAAATCCTACAAGTACCTATAAATTCATATACAAACCAAAATATTGAAAACTACTAAGCCTTTTAAGAAGTTTTGTGTAGTTTTCTTTAAAAGATAAGAAAGTTATTACTAAGGGCAATAACCAGCCATTTCTTGTTGTACCTTACTCCCTCTTCTAGTTTATTAGTATTCGAATGTTGAGTAGACACTTGTAATCCATTTAAAACCTGTAAAACAAAATATAGAGGAATAAGCAACAATTTTCTCAGTAAGTGTGATAGAGACAAAAGTATACAATCAGCACATCACTAGCAGGGTTTTATTAAGTTGGTTAGATGTAATGCATGTATAAGTAAATACCATCGCATAACGTAATTTGGTCTATTATGAGACTGGAGAAATTGGGTCCGTTCTAATACAGGTTGAGGAGATTAACATCACACACTTACGGATTGAAACCAAACTAGGGTTTGTGCAATGGAGAACAATCTCCTCTTGTGACTACTTCAAACTGCAGCCCCTAACTTTGCCTCGACTTTCTCTCCTATCACTTAGTTTAGCTAAGGGAGTGGAAATGACCATTTCAATTATCCTCATCAAAAGGAGTCAGTGTTTAACGCGAGAATCTTAGCCGTTACCTTTAGTGGGTTGCAATGCATATCAAGTTTAATGTTAAGTTGAGTTTGAGTTAGTTTACTTTTAGGGTGATCAACTAAGTTCAACAATTTAAGCATAATAATATTCATAAAACATCTATATCATAGAGTTCAGCTCTCATCATAACAAATCGAAACCTAACCACATAAGTTGCATACGTACAAACAGTTAACTACAATCACAAGTCAATACATACTAAAGTCTCCAGATATTCTGAAATAATATTCTAAAATACTATGAAGTATTGATCCCATTTACTTGTTTAGATGCTCATTATGAAAGACTCAAGCTATCAACATTTTGACCACTAGGATATCCTATATACACAAAATCCAAATTCAATTTTCGTAATAGATACAAAAACATTAAGGTTTAATCTAAAACGGTTATATATATATATATTATCACAATAATATATTGTTTTGTTATTATATATGTATCGAGTTAAGTTATTAATTATTAATAATAAACATAATTTATACTATTATGTATTATCTATCATTTCGACTGTATCGAAACGTATTCTTAATTGATTTAATTATATTTCGATTCCGACAGGGTTACCGTAATACGCACATTTTAGAATATTATAGAGTTGTAGGTTATATTATCTAAGATTGTTCGATTTTAATAAAATTAGTGTCATTGGGTTCATATAGACCTAACGACACGTATTATGAGTTTTATTTTTAAAAATGACTTTTAACAAGTAATTTGAGTTTTTAATTAAGTTATACGTATCTATATAAATATTATAATATTTTTTGTAATTTATGTTATTAAACTGTATTTTACCTGATTTGTTAATATAATGCTATAATATGAGTATTGTCTAATCCTAATACACATAGAACATATTCCGGTCAATAAAATATCGTTTAATATATTACAAATACCCTTTTTATCTAATATGATCTGTAACCTTATATATAGTTTTTATTCAACTATTTAATTCATTTTAATTTATTATTACTAAAAATACATCTCGATTTATAATTTAAGCCATTTTACTACATAAATTCATAATAAATAGTTTGGGTCACTAAATGATTCCTTGCAAATTTTTATAGACTCCTAAAAATATGAAAAACTCTACTATTACTTGGTTTCAAGTTTTCGACCTATCGCCTATATATTCGTATTTACTATTTTGCCTTTGAATTATCCTAAATTACTTAATTATGATTCTTTTTACACTAAATTAATTTCAATATGACCCAACATTGTTTTTATTCACTAGAGATTAGTACATATCCATTTCATCATTTAATTTCATAATTTCCTATTTATTTTACAATTTCAACTTATTTTCGAGCTATTTTTAGGTTAAAAATGCTATAAATATTAAAAATATTCAAATCAAAATTTAGGTTACATAGAAATTATCTATTTATCATACACATCCTACAAAAAAATTTTAAGCTTAAAACAACATCATTTAGTACATTCATTTCGCAATTTAAATTTCAAATGAATAGTAATTTTCTTTAGCAAGTATACTAAATATTACAAATTTTTCAAAAATAAAAATATCATACGAAAGCATATTTGAACTAACTTGCTTCAATTTTTTTTCCATAATTTTCTAGGTGGTTTTGGTATTTTTTTACAAATGATTGAGAAACGGGGTAAGGAATCGACCTTTGTGTTCTTGAATACTACGATGGCCGGCAACGGTTGAGTGATTGTCGAAAGCCCTAGATGCTGGGGGTACTCCTTAGTGGTGAAGTGGTTCAACAACAAAACGTCGAGAGCCCTAAAAACTAACTTAGCTTGGTGTGTACTCTATTTTCTTTGTAAATTTTTTCCAAAATATTCTGGTTGTCCTAATTTTTTCCTTCGATTTTCTCTAGATGATTTGGGTCCTAAAGTTTGTAAATTATGCTTAGGAACCGTTTTTATACTAGCTAAGATATCCAACAAATTTCTCCTCCGTAAATGCATGTTTATCCACTTAGATTTATTAGCATATGGTGTCATCCTCTTAATGAATCAGCTTTTGATTCATCTAAATCTTGATTTTACAGCATGCAATTCTTTAACGGTTTTAAGTATATTTTATTAATATTTGGTTATTTATTAATATACGAGTATATATATCATGTGTATATAATACGTCTAATATACAAATATACTCGTATAATTAAGTTTCTAACATATCCTTTATTTTTAAGATATGGTTCTTAGTTAATTTCATAAATTCAACACAATATGTATATAATTACATACTTTAGGATTGATTTACGAGTATAATTATTTTTACTAGGTATACTCATAAAAATACGAGTATATTCATATAATAAATTATACTATATTATCTTATTTTAAAGCTTAATTAACTTATTTCTAAGTTTTTGTCGTAATTTAAGCTCGATTTTAGAGGCTCTGAGTATTTTAGTACTATATTAAATAATCATACTTCTAAGGGCAAAATTGAAAATTTTTATCGTTATTTTTAAAATCTAACCTTACCGTATCATTTTGTCTAACTTTTCTATCTTAGTTGTAAAATTTGAACTCAATCAATTAATTTTCCCGAAAAACCCTAAATCGAGGCTCAATTGTCTTAAACTCAACTTTAGGATCTTATGTAGAGCAAATTCTCACTATCTTAATTATATTATTGATATTTTATTATATTTTTTACTTCCAAGCATACAAGGATTCCTTAATTAGGATTATCATGTTTCTCGTAAATTTCTAGCTTACTCGATTTACTTTCCTGAATATTTTAGATCAATTATCGATCATAATCGTAAAAGGATAAGGCTTTATCTTAATACTCAGATATTCACGTCTTGATTGTTGATTTATGGGACATTACAACTGTCGCTAACCTATTACTTTAGAATTAGTTGAGAAAGAAAATGGACCAAAAATAATTTAGTTATTAAAGTTATATTACATGTTTATTATTAAATTGCTTATAAATCCAATTAAACAAAGTAATATGTATTACACTTTTATTTCATTTATTTAAGGAATTTAAATTCCATTCCCTCTCATTCTGTTCCATAAAGTGAACGAACCATTAGCGATTAAAGATTAAATCTCCATATTAAATATGTAGAATTGGTAACATGGATGTTATATTGATCTTTACTCATTTTATTATAATTTAATAACATGAATATTGGTTATTCAATGAAATGGATGTGATTGAATCCTTTATAATTATGACATGTATGTAGTAAGTATTGAAAAAAGAAGAAGAAAGTTTACTCCTTATTAGTTTATTTATTTTTTCTTTTCTTTCATGTTCATGCTACCTTATGAAAAGTCATATTTTCAATGTTAATATAATTTAAACACGGTATGGTTTTTCTTTTCTTTTATTTTTTAACCATAAATATTTTCCTTAAAAGAAATACAAATGACTTCTGGCCATAAGTAACTTTAATTAACAAGCAAGATTTTATTCTTGAAGTTGCTCCATTTTATTAGTAGAGTTCCAGGAAATTTATAATAGACGAGATTAATATTTGAAAATAAGTTCAAATAAGAGATCAATGTTATCAAAAGTTGAAAGAATGCATCAATGTTTTACAAAATGATTAAAAAAGGAAATATATATTACAAAAAGTTCAATTAAGGAATTGATATTCCATAAGTGGTTTAAAAAATTTTATGAAATGACTATTTCGTTATAATCTTATAATAATCGAATCCCTTATTTAAATCACCTTGTAAATGTTGATCGCTTATTTGGATAATATTGATCCCTTATTTGAAATCATCATCAAACGTTAATCCTCTCCGTTGTAATTTTTCCATAAAATTCTACATAATTCTAAAATCGATCATGATTAAATAAATTTTAATTCATTTGACAAGTTCACACTTATTTAAGCCATTGCATATAAATATTTTCTCAGCATTAGTTTACTATTAATTAATGAGTTTCTTCATAATTTTTAATGTACTAATTGAATGCTAAAGAATTTGTCTAATTTTAATTTTGGACCATATAATTAAATTACCATAAACCATATCTAATATGATCTTACCAAATTATCATTTCCAATTTCTCCATTTTATTCATGTCAAAATTAAATCTGCCTTATTAGCCACATCAAAACTTGCAATATGGTGCATGTTTTATCTATATTAATTTATTTACCTTTTCTTTCCTTCTCACAAAAAGAAAATTAATAGGGTAAAAAACTTTTAATATTTTCAAAATTGATCTAACTTAAGCTAGGAAAATTTACAAATTTATTATTTAATAGTAACAAGTGGTAATATTCTCCTTAAAATAAAAAAAAAAAAACTTCTAGCATTAGTTAATTCAAGTTAATACTCAAAATCTTGATAAATTAGAGAACTAAGGGTATAAGTAAATACAACTTAGATATATTTTATTCTAAGTAAAAATTTGAGTTAATTAATTAACTTAAAATGTAATCTATGAAGTGAGAGAGAAGGTTTCTAGAAAAGGGTACCTAAGGAATTAGATACTATTAATCGCGTGCTAATACTTAGCATGTGGGATAACTAAGTCTAGTAGATTCTAGACTAATGTGCAAATTTCTCTCCCTACTCTTAGTTTGTCACTCTCTCTTCTTCTCTACTTTAAGGGATAGATTACATGTGTTATTCATCTGAAAGGGGAAAAATCTAATATAATGTTACCGAATTATCATTTACATTTTCTCAATTTATCCTAAAGTAGGATGTCCACAATTAAGAGTAAATTCCTTATTAGACATGTCAAAATTTGCAATATGAATGTATGTTTTAATCTTTTGTCTTTAATAGTCCATTCACCTTTTCTTTTCTTTTTCTTTCTTTCTTTTTTTTTTTTTTTGTTTTTGCGCTATCTCAAAAAAGAAAATCAATAAGTGAGAAATTTTCCATATTTTTAATGTTTGATATGATTTAAAGTGTAACAATATATATTTCTTTTCTTTAGTTATGATTAATGAGTTTATCTAAATCATTCGTTAATATTTTCCTTAAAAGGAGAACAAAACACTTACATTCATAATTAACTTAAATTGACACGTAAAGTTTGATTCTTGAAATTGTTCTAGTGGACTTCTTTATAACTTTCAAAATCAGCCATCATTAAATAAAATTTGATTCATTTGGTGACTTCACACTTAAGCAATTGCGTCTAAGCATTTTCCCAATAGTTGTTTACCATGCTCATTAATCTACCAACGGGATGAGCCAAGTTCAAATATCTTTCTTTCAAATTGTAATATAGTTAACTTTTACTGTACTAATTGAATGCTAAAGAAATTGTCTAACTTTAGTTTTAGACCATATAGTTCAATTATCAAAAACGACTATAATTCTACACCACTGCATAAAAAATTTGATAATTCAATTAACAAACTTTTTATTATCACTATTACATGTAGCTGATTTCTTAGGGGGAAAAAATCATTACTATAAGGATTGAAATGAAGGACAATACAATAATGTTATGTTTGGTATGTATAAATATTTTGGAATTGAATTGAATTAAACACATTATATAGTATTAATTGTTAAAAATGCTCTTAATTATTTAATGTTATAATTAAATCGAAGGTTAAATATGTAATTTAATTAATAATAAATGTGAAAGGAATGGAATCATGATTACACCTTCTCAAAGGTGGAATCAAATTCTTTCATAGTGGAATTAAATTCATTCTTGAAGTCAAATAACTGATTCCAAGAAGTCATGATTCTGGCTTCTAAATGCATTTCCAAATATGGGGAAAGGGAATTAAGCCTAAAATTACGATTCCACTTCGATCCATTCTTGCTTACTAAAGAAGACATAAGGAGTTCAATTAGTGTTGACTAAAAATCTCTTTTGACTTACTTAAAAAAGATAGCATGTTCACTATAATGTTATATTTGGTACATAAGAATGGTTTGAAATGAAAATGGAATAGATTGTAATGAAAAGGGATGGAAATAAGAAACGAAATAACAAAGTATTTTCCATGTTTAGAAATGCCTATGAAATGAAGTTTAATGCATATATAGAAATAATTGTCAAAAATACCTTTAATTATTTAATGTCATATTTAAATTAAAGGTTAAATAAGTAATTTGATTAATAATAATAAATGTACAATGAATGGAATCGCAATTCTACTTTCTTAAAAGCTAAATTGAATCCATTCTTAAAAGTAGAATCATTTGTAGAACCATAATTCTGACTTTTGAATGCACTTCTAAATATAGGAAAAGGGAATGAAATTTGTAATTGTGATTTTATTCTAATCCTTCTTGTATACCAAACATGATATGCAATTTTTAACTCCTTTTGAAGTGGAAAGGCATATAAAATATTTAGCTTGCAGTTTTATATTAAAATAGGAAACTATTATAAAGGCCTAATGGTGTACATAGTAATGTTATGATAATATTAGTAACAATATAATTATCTTGGAACCATATAATTTCAACAACAAATGGAGACGGAGAGCTTAATATGTAATATTAATCATGTTTAGATTTATTTCTAGAACAAAAACTAATATCAATTTTTCTTTATTACATTTTGTATGAGGATACGTAAAATAAAACTAAAATTAATCATGTTGGATTTATTGCTAAAATAAAAGCACACTTTTCTATTTTACAAAGCAAAGAATACTTTTATTTTAATTTGAGGCCATCAATTGTTGGTAGACACAACAACACGAATATGAACACGACTCAATTAGGATTATGGTTATGAAGAAAACATATAATATAAAACACTATTATGACATAAATAAATATGACTACATTATAAAATCAATTATTCATGATCTCTATTCATTTTCATACACTATTAACACTTACACAAGTTGGGCACAAAATAAAGGCATAAGCACAACCCTCTAACATACATTTTATTTACCTAAGGGCTAATAGATAATTTATTTATTTACTATATGGGGCATTACTTTCCAACCAGGGTCTCAAAGGATTATATACTAGAATATACATGGTCTTTAGATAATTGTATATATTGTTACCTTTCACATGTAGATTCATGCATTGATACTTAATGTATGATAATTTCTTTACTATTGCTTACTATGTGGTATGAGAGAGGAATCTCACTAAATGATGGCCTCTTACAACCTATAGTTCTCTTTGCTTGTAGGACTATTAGGGAGCTTTGACTTTTTCTAAAGAGTAGATTGGTGCACCATAAATGGGTATACTTCTAGGTCATAGATTCTAGATAAACTGGAGTCTGTATTGTGGACTAGTGTGAGGTATGCATTCAGAGACATGTAAGATTATGTGGGACCGTGGTTTGAGAAATTTGTTAAGTTTTGAGCCACATGAGCTATTTCCTATTATTCTCTATCTTCTTTGCACTTATTGTATACGTATGATTTACTATTTTTCCTTTTATTTAGCTTCACTACAAATGACACCTTATGTTCCTCTCTTAAGCTTAAGGGTAATGGTGGTTTCGTTCTTAGTATTTAATGCATATAAACTAAACTTTTACAACAAAACTACCCTTTAGAGCACGATATCAATTTTAAACAATTTGCAATAAATATTTTATTTTTTAAAATATCATCTACGTTTTTAAGTATTAATTTGTCTAAAATAATATTTTTGACATTTTTATTTCTCAAATTAAAACTCCAAATAATTAATAAATGAGAATTTAAGTTGAAACTAGACCAAACAAGATTGGCAGTCTGAGTCCTTATGGTCGAACCCATATGTTTATGGTGATGGGTATATCACAAATATGACTCCTAGGTGAACTCTTGGTGGTTTATCCATTACATGTAGAGGTGGACTTCCAAAATGCTCCTTATAGCATAGCCAACAAGAGCTCTTTGATACTTAAGTTAGTGAGAAGAGGAGGATAATTGAAAGAGTAGAGTAAGTTCCCAAGAGTGTCAAGAGAGTGGATACCCCCTTTTACTTGGAGACTTTATCTCTGTTTATAGATTGAGGGTGCTGACTTATGCGGACATGTAAAAGGAGAGGGTTGGTCAATACAGGATCCAAGGGGGCGGCATTACCAGTACGCAATAAGACAACCCACCTTTTGCCAATTAGTGGACACTTGGGAGATGAGCCTGTCTTGTTGGTAAAGGGTGACTACCTTAGTTTGGCGTCTAGACCGTAAGTCATGTGATAGGTGGTCATTCAACATTTCATGATGAGAGAGAAAAAGATGGAGTAAGGGGTCGGAGGTTGGGGGTGGGCATAAGGGGAGGGGAGTTGCTTAGTTTACTGACTAGCAAGCTCCCTTAGATCGGCTTTAGGGAGAAGGGAGGCTAGCTTCTCTTGTTAAGGATGAAGAGTGTTATGCATCGAAAAGATGGAGTCACAATAATCTTTCCGTGTGAACTATCTTAAGATAGAAGTTGACCTTACAGTTATTATTGTAGACCTAATTCACACCAGTCGAACCTAACTTTACCATTTTAAAGTGTCCAATTTCTTTACTTATCTATTATAAACCTGTGGTGTAATATTCTAAGATGATTATAAAAACTCAATTTTATAACCAAAGTTTTTAAAAAGGATTAAGTTTCAATAGTGGTACAATAAAATATTCAAAGGTTACAAGTATCTATGGAGTTACATTTATAAGATATACGATAATAAGTCCAAGAAGTGAGTTATAAAGGTTTATATGATTATAAGACTTAATAACCATGTTAGCAATGGAAAACTAGAGGGCTATTGAAGGAGACCTTAGTAGTGTTCTTAAAAGTTAGTAAAATTGACATTAAAGGCATAGTTTAACCAATTCTTCATAGTCATTACTTCCCTATCTCATGTTCAATCTTCTAGATTTGGATGGTGTGCTTATAAGTCTACTCTGAATCTACAAAAGCATTATAAGAGAATGAGCGACAACTTATTCAGTAAGCAGGATGAATGCAAAGGTGTGCATTCAACACTTCATAAGTAGGGATTTTTAACCAAGTTAGTTAGATGTAATATACATAAAAGTAAAAACTATCACACGACGTTATTTGATTTGTTGTAACATTAGAGAAATTACGGTTATTCTAATCCAGGTTGAAGAGTTTGACATTGTACACTCGTGAATTAGAACTAAATTGAGGTTTGTTTAATAGAGAACACCCTCCGGTTAAAACTCCCTTCAAACCACTGCCCTTAACCTTACCGTGACCTTCTCTTCTATCACTAAGTTCAGCTAAGGCTGGGAAAAAAATTATTTTAGGTATCCTCATTAAAGAGGTTCGTGTTTGGTACGAGAATCCTAGTTGTTATTCTTAATGTGTTGTGATGCATGTCAAGTTAATTCAGTTTTTAGGGGTGATCAACCAATCTAAACATCCTAAATAAAATAGAATACATAGAATAATCACATGGAGCTCAACTCCCAAAACAACAACAAATTAATGTTCAAGCATATGCATAACACACGTACAAACAACTATATTACAATCATAAGCTAAAAGCATACCAAAGCCTCCAAGTACTTTAAAATACTCCAAAATGTTATGAAGCATTAATCACGCCTACCTAGATATTGATGTTTATTCCCTTTGCGTGTGGCTCTTACCTTACTTTATTATCCTTAAAATTTAATGTAACCCATTTAGTTTCCATCCAATATATAACATATGAGTTTATTTTGACATTTATGTATGTTCTTCATTTGAGTTAGGTGAGTTTTTCAAGGTTTTTTTTTTATTAGGTATTAGTTAAGTAGTGTAAGTTTTGACTAAGATTCTAACTTAGTATTTTAGCATAGGTTGCTAAGTAGTAGTTTTTGACCTAGGTTTTGACTCCAACAAATTCTTAAAAGTTATAAGTAAACAACTTTCTGACCTACTTTCTTGCTCTAAGTGATCCGTTATTTAGTTCCAACCATTTTTAAACCTTAGGTTGCTCTGACATTTAGCTTGATCGAACTACTTTTTAACTAAGTTTCTAACTTAGGTTCTAGCCCATCATTTTAGTATAGGTTATTGTCTAAGAAGGTTCTAACTTATGTGTTGACTCTAATAAAGGTATAGAATTCACATACAAATCGCTTATTGACCTGCTGTCCAACTCTTAGTGTGATAAAAAAAAATTTAATACTAAACTACATTATGATTGAGTTTCTAATCCATTGTTCTAAATTAGGTTCTTATTAAGAAGTTTCTGACATACATTTTGTCTCCAGAAATAGTGTAGAGTTCAAATATAAGCTATTTTCTAACCTATATGCAATTTTAGTGTATTCAAGATTATTCATACCAGGTTACATTCTAACCTATTTTCTGACATAGTACCCTACTACTACTACATCATCTTATTATTCCACATATACTCCAACCTACCTTAATTTTTTGAACTCCAATACCTTGCATAAACAGCAAGTATTAACTAATTATCTTGATCATTTATACCTTCTTCCATTATATCATTGATGAATTTACAATTGCATTAAAACTTAGAGAATTAACCTTAATCCGCCAAATACTCACTTACCTTTAAAAATCATCATTCCTAAGCTTATAACAAACCACTTTCATCTACTACGTGTAGGTAAATATAAGTTTTACCATGATTGTATGAGAAATTCATGAAGCTCTTTAATTAAACAACATCTTTGGTGCACAATGTTAAGCTAAAATGAAAATTTCCTAAAAATTTGAGGACTCAATTTTAACAATCCAACCACATAACTCAACATCTTAGGAGCATACCCATAAAAATGAAAATTTCCTAAAAATTTAAGGTCTCAATTTTAACAATCCAACTACATAACTCAACATCTTAGGAGTATACCGATAAAACTTCAACCTGAAAATACATTAAATGGTTTTTCAAAAACCCAATAAAAAATTAGTGTATGGGATGTTTTTCTGAAGAATTCTATATCAGTACTCAAAATTTATAAAATCTTATTTGAAATTTGAATTCCTCATGCAAAAAAAAACTTAGGAAAATCCATTTTTTAAATATTTGGAATTTGTTTGATATTTTTCCTAAATTCCTGCTAAAATCTAGGTAAAGTAGTCACTTACTAGATCGTAAGGCTCCGACCATTATGGAGGGGATAGGGCTTGTCGGTCACACCAATTGATAGCCACTCCTTCAGGCGATGGTTCAACTTCACTCCTAGTTGGTGGTTTTCCTTAGGTAACCTTCAAACCCCTATTTTGATCTATTTCCTTTCCAATTTTCCCTCTTCTTTTCTCATTTTCTCTCTTCCAAAATTTTCCTAAAGCATCAAATGAGCTAAAACATTATGTGGGGAAGAGCTTTGCTTGCTTATAATAGAGTTTGGAAGTGTTTTGGATTTCTTTTCCTATTTACTAACCATGTGTTTCTAACTAAAGTTGAGTATCCAGCTTTTGTTTCCTTAGTCCACTTTTAATTTTCCAGCCATACTCCAAGATTGCTATGACTCATGGGATGTTTTCCTGGTTATCTTACTGTTTATTTTTTTTTATAATTTTCCTTATTTAGTTAATTTTTCATATTTTTGGGTATTTTTAGTGATTTCATATACATATTTTTTATACATTATTTTATATACAATATTAATTATATTACTTTTATATTTTATTTCTAGGTATTCGTTAATTATTGTGATCTAATTTATGCGTTATTGATACGTATATAGTAATATAGTAATTTTTTACTATTTAAGCTATATCTTTAGTATTTTATTATATTTTTGAATTTTCCATTCACGGGGTTTCTTCAACTAATATTTCTAAGTCCTTAATAGATTTCTAGCTTAGTTGGATTACTTTCTCGGATACTATAAATTGAT
Source organism: Lumnitzera racemosa (assembly GCA_024138005.1). Taxonomy (NCBI): domain Eukaryota; kingdom Viridiplantae; phylum Streptophyta; class Magnoliopsida; order Myrtales; family Combretaceae; genus Lumnitzera; species Lumnitzera racemosa. The sequence goes on from JAMXBC010000002.1 coordinate 11,848,546, forward strand.
CGTTTGAACCTAATTGTGTATGTATGGAACTTATCAAGAGTAAAGGTTGAGGGCCTTTGGAGGAAATCTCTCGAGTGCTCAAGGCTAGACTCAAGCAGGGATAAGCTCGACAAGCTCCAAGTTTTCATCATCTAGACGAGAGTGGTTCCATGAGTGCTTGGGTTGGACTCCCTAGTAGGCTTGGACCTTTGGAGCCTATCAATAGTTCAAATTCATACATTGAATCATCACCGTTAGTTAAGTGATCAATGGCTTAGTGGTTCATAGCTGGAAGGCGTTTTGAGTTAGATACATGCCCGACCCCTGTCATTTTCTGGTCGAGGCTAATTGCTTTGGGTTTCATTTTGTCTTTGCCATTTTCTATATATGTGCGTGTGAGTGCGGAGAGGAGCTTGCTCAATACACGCTCCCGTCCATTGATTGCCTTCCTCAAGAAAATATAATAAGCTACTTTATTTGCCAAAAATGAAGCTCAGGTCATTCTTGCCATTCCTAGCTAGCTCGATTCGATTTTTTCCCCAATGATTTTACATGTTTAAACATTATAGAAGCAGAATCAAGATGAGATTAGTCTATAATTACTTCATATTAATGCATTTGAGAAAAAATCGAGCGAGGCTAATTAAGGACCTTCCATTGTTTTCAAGTTTAAATGTCCAATAAATACACATCCCCAGTCACTGAAGAGCTCAGCTGCATCCTTAATTCACTTCTATTCACTCTTAAATTTGACAAATCTCATTTTTATTTATATGTAAAGGTTGAGTTTTTGGATCTCATTCATACTCCATCATAATGTAAGTACTTTTCATCCACATTTGGTTAATATGTATCTTGTAAATTTTGAGAAGAAAATTTCTGTTTGATTATCACAGGCCAAAGAAGGCCAATATATATACAACATAGACGCACTAATAAAGCTTCTAAACATAGAAAATAAATATCCTAAATATACTCTTTACATAATTGACAGATATTTACAGATCCTAAAATATTCTAATATTATATCCTAAATATACTTTTTACATAATTGACAGATATTTACAGATCCTAAAATATTCTAATACCCCCCCTCAAGTTAGTGCGTGAAGATTGCAAACCTCCAACTTGCGTAGAAGATACCTAAACTGTTGTGTCCCTAATGCCTTAGTAAAAATATCAGCGAATTGCTCAGAGCTACGTACATAAGCAATCTGAACATGTCCATGTTGAATCTCATCACAAATAAAATAACAATCAATTTCAATGTGCTTTGTTCACTCATGAAACACGGGATTTGCACTAATGTGTAAAGCTGCTTGACTATCACAATACAACAACATAGGATGAGAGTGTACAACACCGAGAGACAGCAAAAGACCCTTTAACCATTTCAGTTCACACACAGTGGTAGCCATGGAACGATATTCTGCTTCAGCAAAGGATCTCGACACTGTATGTTGCTTTTTAGTCTTCCAAGAAATGGGAGAAGTCCCTAACATAACAAAATATCCAGTAAGAGATTGTCGAGTTAAAGGACAACTCTCGCAATCAGAATCACAATAAGCATACAACCGAAGATCACTATCAGCTCGTAAAAGTATTCCTTATCCAAGATTGCCCTTCAAATAACGAACCACGCGTAAAGCTGCTTCCCAATGAGCTTCCCTTAGTTGATGCATAAATTGTACCAAAATATGAATACTGTAGGACAACTCAGGTCGAATAAGAGTCAAATAAATCAGTCATCCTACCAATCTCCGATACTTCTCTGAATCTGCCAACAATGCATTTTCTGCTAAGGCTAAATGATGATTTTGTTCAATGGGAAAACCAGATGGTTTAGCACCTAATAATCCAGCTTCACTGATAATATCCTAAGCATATTTGCGTTGGCAAAGAAAAATTCCTTCTTGATTCCGAGCTACCTCTATGCCTAAAAAATACTTCAATGTTCCCAAATCTTTCATGTAGAAGCAATGGCATAAATAATCTTTAAACTTCTGAATGGCAACTCCATTATTCCCCGCAATAACAAGATCATCGACATACACCAGTATACTCAAATGTATCTTGTCTCAATTTAAAGTAAACAATGAATAATCAGATTGAGATTGAAGACATCCATACCGCTTTAATGCAGTTGTCAATTTGGAAAACCAACATCGGGGGGCCTGTCATAACCCATAACGTGATTTACATAATCGACAAACTTTGCTAGGCTGTTGAGTAGAGAACCCAGGTGGCATCTTCATGTACACCTCTTCTTCTAAATCTCCATGCAAGAATGCATTATGAACATCCATTTGATGGAGTTCGCATCCCTTTGTTGCTGCCACCGAAAGAAAAGTACGTACAGTAACCATTTTTGCAACAGGAGCGAAAGTCTCATTGTAGTCAATTCCTTCAATCTGATTATTGCCAAGAATCACCAATCGAGCTTTATAACGTTCAACCGAACCATCTGAGTTATATTTGATCTTGTAAACCCATTTACTACCTATAGCTTGCTTTCCTTGTGGCAAATCTTCCACGGTCCATGTCCCATTAGCCTCAAGTGCCTCAATTTCTTTCATCATGGCTTCTTTCCATCGAATGTCTTTGATGGCCTGAATATAAGAAACATGTCCTTTTCGGCTGTCATAGCTGCTAAGAAAGAACGATGTTGTAGAGAAAATTTGTCACAATTTACATAAAGTGCTATAGGATATGAGGTACCTATAGACGGAATTAGATTGGAGGAACATGCAGAGGGACTTATTTGTTGTGCAGTATATGTCACAAAATCTCGCAGCCGAGTAGAAGCTTCTTTTATTGTATGACCCCGTCCAAGTTGTTCTGGAATAGATTCACCCAAGATTTCAATGATATCCACCCCCCTCCCCCTATCGTTATTATCACTTTGAGTCACAGTTGAATTCTCAGGTACCTCACTTTCGTCTTCATCATTCAATTCACCATTAAAATGATTAGTGATATCGAAAGAAGCACCTTGTACAAGATCTAGTTGCACACCTTCCTTATCAGCATATGGAAATTCAGATTCAGAGAACACAATATCTCTGGATACAAAATATTTTCCTGTATCAAGATCATAAACTTTCCACCATTTTTTTTCGAACGGATATCCTACAAATAAACAACGTTGACTCCTGTTAGCAAACTTTTCTTTTTCCTTATTTAAGTTCCGAGCATAACACAGGTACTCAAAAGTTCGAATGTGATTATAACTAGAAGGTTTACCAAACAATATCTCATAAGGAGTCTTTCCTCCTAATAACTTAGAAGGAGTCCGATTGATCAAATATACAGCCGTCAGAACACATTCTCCCCAAAATTTGATGGGAAGATTGGCCTAAAATCTTAAAGCTCTAGCCACATTTAAAATATGACGATGTTTCCTCTCAACACGTCCATTCTGTTGAGGTGTTCCTACACATGAGGTCTGATGTAAAATTCCATTTTCAAAAAAATAGTTATGCAAGCAAGCAAATTCAGTCCCATTATCACTTCTAACTATCTTCACATCTTTTTGAAATTATCTTTTAGTCATGGCAAAGAAATTACGCATGACAAGTTCCACTTCTGTTTTTTCAGTTAACAAATATATTCATACACCCCTAGAAAAATCATTAATAATGGTAAAGAAATACGAGGCCCCACAAGAAGCATTAACACGATAAGGTCCCCACAAATCACAATGAATTAATTCAAAAATTTCATTTGCTTTAGTGTCACTAGAAACAAAAACTTCTCTTGTTTGTTTAGCTCTCAAACAAATGTCACATGGTTTATTCTTTACTGAACTATTACTAAATTCAACTTGAGGAAGAGATTCCACAATTTTTGCGGACGGATGCCCCATCCTCCTATGCCATAATTCAAAAGAATCTACATGGCTTATCTTGCATGCTTGAACTGATATTGCTGACTTCAAATAATAATGTCCCTTGCACTGTTCACCCGCTCCAATCATCATCCTCGAGGTGCTATTATGCCCCGAAGTCGCAGAGTTACAACAGTCCCGCCGTGTAAACCATTCTATGATAGTAACTGGCCTTACAGTGCCTACCATAGACATGACCTACACAAGGCGTCGACGACTTCTTGCTTTGAAGTAAACAGTCTGATGAACAATTAAACTACGAATATGATAAATAGTTCAATTTCTAATAACATGTACAATATTATATATATATAAGTCTACAAAGCTTCCCAGGAAGTTTTACATAACATAACAGTTTACTAGATTACAGAATAACTACCAGTCTTTCATTCCTAATTACATGGTTACTCTAGTTACACACTATACTAAGTAACTTGATCCTTACATCCCTGGCTTCTAACAGACTAACCTCTGGGTAGTTGTAGGGCGGCATAGTACTTTGAGTGTTCAGAAATCAGAACCTGCAAAAGGATCTATAAGGGTATGAGCAACTACAGTTCAGTAAGTTGAATTGGAGACTCATGAATGCATACAAGCACAAACAGGGTTATCAAACAATTATTTTTATGCAATGCAACAATCAAGTGTCATTGCACAACGTAGTTCGGTCCATTGTGAAATCAGAGAAATTTCACCCGCTCCAATCCGGGTTAAGGAGTTTCCATGTTATGCAACAGCTCATAACCAAACCCAGGCTTGTGCAATGGAGACCTCGTACCTCCCGTGACTACCTTCAAACCATTGACTTCACCCTCGCCATGACCTCCTCTCCTATCACTTAGCTCAACTAAGGATAAAGAAATGACCATTTTGCAATCCTGCGCTATCCCTTTCGAAGGGGTCGGTATTTGGTTGGAGAATCTTATAATCCCTTAACGGGTTGCAATGCATGACATTATTAATTATTTGGGGTCGACTAATATTAAATTCCATTTAGGGTGTTCAAACAATTTCATACCAATTCAATCAGTTACACAATCACTCACAATACAAATTCAGCACGAATTCAGATACATCAAACACATGCGTAAACTACTTACAATCACAATCATATACAAGCCAAAGTCTCCGAGTACTACAAAACTAGTATTCTATTACAATAAGCAATAACCCAACTTACTTGGATTTGCTCGATCGCTCGATCCCTTAATCGCAAGCTGATTTTGTCTCTAGATGTCCTATAATACAAATAGGTCTTTTTAGTACTTAAAATTTACGGTTTCATATTCTAAGTTATATTTTAATTCATTTTTGTCCGTGTATGCCCATTACGTCTTAATGATTTGTGTACTCTATTTCGGTGTTCAAATCCTAAATGAGATTTTAAACTTTGATTTCTAAGCCTGAAATATGCTCGAATCCTAATGTGAAATTAATCACATTAAGCTCGAGTGTCCAAATATCATATTGGGTCGTAATTTGGTATTTTAAACTATTTGGTACACGCTAACCCTAATTACGGTATCGGATTTATTCCCGACGTGTAAAAATCTTACATTTTGAGACTTTTGCTTATGATTAAATGTCATTTTTAGATTTATTATTTTTTATTTCTATTATAATATTTTCTAAATAACTCTATTTTTTTAAATTTATTAATTTACAATATCACATATTACTAAATTCTTATATTAATTACCTAATTTCCCTAATTAACCATACTTAATACTCCAAAGGCTAGGATTAGGGTTTCACATCAGAGATTAACATCCCTAAACATCTAATTAAGATCTAAATCAGTAATTAACATCTTAATTACCTAATTAACCCCAAATCACCCAATTTTTTCATCATTTTAGGGCTAAAAATTAACTTAAAAATTTTGAAAATCAATTTTAAAAAATGGCTTCATAGCACTGTTCTACATCATATGAGCATCCTACGGAAAAAATTTGAGCTCCAAACTACACTCCTAAACCTATTTATTTTCGGTTTTAATCATGCTCTATTTTGAGCAATTTGTTAAGAACCCTATAATTGCAGATATAATTAAACTAAATCAATATTTTTCCCTAAATCTACATACAATAAAAACTCAGAATAACAAGTTTCATAATTTTCTGGGCAAAATAACTAATTTTACAAAATTATTCAAAATCGGGTTATTTAAGTGGCTAACCGATCCAAAGCTTTCTGACCATTCAAGCCCGGTCCAAGGTTGTCGGCCGGTCCAGGCGATGGTTCTAGTGTAGGGTGGTGGTGGTGGTGGTGGTTCGGTCCCAGGTGGTGGTGAGTGGTGGGTTTGGTTCACTTGCCTAATCTACATAGTTTTCTTTTTTTTTTTTTCTGGATTTTTTCTCGATTTTTTTAGTGTTCCAATTTTTCTCAAAGGCTAAACTGACCAAATGACTTCGGAAAATTTTTCCCTTATTTATAGACATTTTTTTGTAATTAATGTGCATTAATATGACAAGACTTTACACAAATTCCTTGATTTTTGGTTTTTAAGTTGTCCAAATTTTATTAGTTGATTTTTCTTTTTCTGATCTACACTTGTCACGACCTGATCTTAATTAAGCTTATCACCTTCTGATTTTTTCTGATTTTTCTATAATTATTTTATAATTTTCTTTAATTTTTTGCTTAATTTTTTGCCAATTTAGTTAATTACGCGTATTTTTATCTACACGTAAATACATGTGGGGTACACGTGAACATTCCTAATTATTATTTTGGTCATTCTAAAATTTTTATTATACATATAATCTATCTCTAGTAATTTATTAGTTATTTCATTACACTTTTCGCATTTTCAGTAATTAATACTTATTATGTTTAAAATTTGAAAATTTTATAGTCTCCTATTTTATTACTTATTTTCTTAAATTCAAGTTTGCGGGGTCAGTTTTACTAATATTCCTCTCAATAGTTTATAATTTGGGTTTGATCGGATCCTTTAACCGATTGCCCTAAACCTTGGGTTCTAAGTTCAATCCTACGGTTACTTGGCTTGGCCTTAGGGCTTACAGGTGCGGTCCTGTATAACATAAATTTTATCAGTAAATTGGACATTATAATTAGAGCCATCAAGCAATTACGACATAGATATCAAATTATAATTCAAATTTGGAACATAGAGAACATTGTCTAGTTTGATAAGTTTTCCTAAGCAAACTAATCCCTCCTTCAATGCCATCACCTGCTCTCAATTAGGTAATCCAATTGAACATGCTATAATTTCTTTCAAATTTGTTAAACATTCTAAAGTACCTGTCATATGTTGTGAAGCACCGGAATCAATAATCCAATTCAGAGTATCCTTACCATTCATCTTCTCACTAGTACCTAGTTTGCGCGTGTTCAACAAATTGAGAAAGAATGACCATTGTTCTACTGTCAAGGTTCTAGAAGCTGTATTTTCTTCCGTTGCTGCCATTGATGATGATGGCTGCCCAATTACATGGGCTGTATTCACCTTTGGCTTATTACTTTGTCCACGCCCTACACTCTGTCCCCCTCGTCCACGTCCAGCCCCTTTGGGTCAGTCACCCCATCATTCCGGCTATCCAATGAGCTAAAAACAAGTTTCAGAATCATGTCCCTCTCGTTTGTAGTGTGAGCAAATGGCAGATTTGTTTTTCACTTCCGTTTTATACTTTCGCCCTCCTCTATTAGTCTGCACTGCAAAACTCACAATTTCTCTATGTTCCTCCTTCCCTCGTGAGATGTTTCTAACACATTCTTCTTGGCACACCAACGAGTATGCCTTATTCAAGTTTGGTAATGGTTTTGTACTCAAAATATTGGAACGAACTGCTCCATATAATGCATTTTTTAACCCCATCAAAAACTAATGAAGCCTCTCTTCTTCTCGTTTCTTATCAAGTTCAGCTGCAATATTATAATTGCATCTTCCACAACGGTAGATGGGAATTCGCTCATAATTCGCAAGTTCTTCCCAGAGTTGTTTCAATTTCCCATAATAAGTCACAATCGACAGACCTCTTTGTTTACAGTTGGCAAGTTATGCCTTGATCTGCTGAACACGAGGTCCATTAGCGATAGAGAATCTCTCTTTGATATCTTCCCATAAATCCTTTGCAATCTCCATATATGTTATGGTAAATCGCAGTGTTGGCTTGATTATGTTGACCATCCATGAAACCAGCATTGAATTCACAGTCCACCAATCCTCTAATTCAGTAGAATCATCAGCAGGTTGATTAATCGTTCCATCAATAAATCCGAATTTCTTCTTGGCCCTCAACGACGTTCGCATCGCTCGAGCCCATTCATCATAATTGTCTCCTTTTAATTGAACCTGAGTAATTATATTACCAGGATTATCACTTGAAGTTAACAGGTAAGGGGAGGCTGGTTTCTTTCCCTCACTAGTCATAGCGTTTTTTTTTTTAATAATATAGCTTTGATATTATATAAATTTTGAGAAGAAAATTTCTGTGTGACTATCACAAGCCAAAGAGAGCCAATATATATACAATATAGACGCACTAACCAAGCTTCTAAACATAGAAAATAAATATCCTAAATATATTCTTTACATAATTGACAGATATTTATAGATTCTAAAATATTCTAATATTATATCCTAAATATACTCTTTACATAATTAACAGATATTTACAGATCCTAAAATATTTTAATATATCTTGAGATTTTTTTATGCAGTCATCATTTAGTTCATTAATTGAGAAGTGGAAGAGTTGGAAGATCGAAAGCAAAACGAGCCATGGCTAGATGAAATGGACTCAAGAAAGTGGATGGAACAATCAAAAGCAACAATGGTTAACCGACCTTGCTCACTAATTGTCGATCAGCCAAGACCGGACTATGGGACTAGCTCATGTTCAACTAACTCGAGATCCATCAACCTTTCATGGCCCGGTGACCTATTCTCTTCCTATTGCTCCCTTTCTATTAATTAGTAATTACTTTAATTAGTTTATTCTTTATATATATATTTTGATATCTTAGTTGTCTAGTACTTTATTGTACTTCTTATTGTTATGTCCTTTTTAGTCATTTTAGTAACTTAGTCTTTTATGCATATGAAAAATTTAGATTATACTTTTCATAATAGGCTGAGACTTTGTCACCTCTATAATGGACTGGGGAGATTTTTCTTCTCATATGTTTTTATCAATCCATTATTCATTGGTTGTGGAGAGCATTCATATTTATGGGTATCTTGTGAGATCATACCATACAAACCGCTATTGAGATCCATATATAATATGGGATTCCTTTTAAAGATGTGATTATTTCAATGGTCTAGCATCATATTGATCTATGATTTAATTAGCCATAGTTCATTTCTATGATTAGTGCATATAATAAATAATTAATGGATATATATATATATATTCACCCATATTTCTTTATTTATTTTGCTACAGAAAAACCATAAAAGTAGCAATACTATCCTTTTTTCTTTCTCCCAATAATATTATAATTTGGGAGAGAGAGATTTAAACCTAGTCTATCTATTGGAGATAGGTCTTAGCTACCAATACCGTCTTTATTATTCTCTTCGTTTCAAATTTTGGACTCACCTTTCCATCCATTAGGATTGATCTCTATCAATTTCCAAGATTAAAATACTTTGAAGTCATAGAATCAATAATATTAAAATCAATAATATGAAAGGTGGAATCAAGCTTTCACACACAAATTAGAAATTTTTTCTTTATTTTTTTTAATAAAGGAATGTGGTTTAGTTCCATTCAAAGAGATTTAGTTTGTATAGGGTATCAAATTGAACTACTTCAAATCATTCAAAGGATTGAATGAAACCTTATTGTGATGGGATAGAATTTTACAGTTTAGTTTAGTACCAGTACAACTTGGTTTGGTTCGGTAAACATTTGTAAATAAGGTGATAGGTTTCACATGCTTGAACAGCAATATGTTATGTATGATTGTACTTATTATGCTTAGGTCCATCTCCATTGTATTCTTACCTTGTACCAACCTTTGATATTATTGACATGCTCATTTTACTTAGCAAATTTAGGCTTGTCTTATGCAAGCTAATTTGTCTCGTAGGCTAACTTAGGCATAATACATAAGATCATATACATATAATTTTAGTTTTAAATAATTCAATTGGCACTCTTTTCTTTTTCTTCTTTTTTCTCCTTTTCAAATACATATAGGCATGATAAAGCTAGTTTCTAAAGGATACATGATAGGTATGGATCGAGACCATCCAACGCAAAATTGAGAACCAAGCTCATAGACTAACACACGTTCTTGCCACGCTTACCCAACCAATCTCATGGATATACGATCAACTGCTAATATATCCTTATTGATTTTGAAGAAGCGTTCTTCTCCTCATAGCTGCTAGATATGGAAGATGAAGGCATATCCAACGATGCTACAAAAGTAATGATGCATCCTGTAGTGAGTACTACCATAAGGTTGAAAGCGAGCTCTATGCTCTACAGGAGAGCTATCTTATCGTCAAACTTCTTGAAAGAAATATGGGTTCTTGTTAACCTTTCAATGAAAATTTCATAGAGGCATCTCCTAAGAATTACTTTACTTGTAGTTTTATTATCTTTATGACCTTTCACCCTAGGGTGTTTACTATTGAGCTTAATTTTTTTATTTCTCATTTTAATTTCATTTCCTTTAACTTGATTTAAATTAAACCTGATACTTATTTGATTTAAACTCTCGACTAAAGTTAAAGAAAAGTCAATTTATTTATTTTAAAAAAATTTGGAGTCACCATTCAGTAAGATCAGGAAAAATGATTAAATTAGAACCAATTAAGTGAATTAACTTTAATTTAGCCACTAATCTACATTTTGAAAACCCTTTAAAAAGAATTTAAAAACCAGAATTTTTGAGTTTAGGTGCTACCCTATTAGACCCTTATAGATACCATTTTAACTTTTCGAAACTCTATTTTACTTTCAAAATTTACCCTTTAAAAAAAATATTAATCACCAATAAATAAATCTAATTGTATTTATCCTTAAAAAATGGGGAATTTGAGTTGTAATTTACAAAAATGAAAAATAAAATTTTTCAAATTTTACATTGCTTTAGAGGTGCTTACGTACCTATAGTTTATTTCAAAAAGTTTTAATGGGTTGGTTCTTTTTAATTTCTGAAAATCGATTAAGTTTACGTTTTACTTCATTTATTTTGAGTAAAAAAAAAAGTTCTAAGAAAAAGGTTCTAACTTGAAGTTTTAGTTATTCATTTTTTTTTTAAATCTCTAAAGGAAAGGCTTAATTCGAAAAAAACAAGTTTATTTTTTATTATTATTTTTTTGGAAAGCAACTTTTTCTAAGCTAATTTTTTTTTTCTTTACTTATCTTGAAGGTAATTACTAAATAGATTATTAAATGAACTTATGACAATTAAATAAACCCAACAGAAAGAAAAGATAAATAGATAAAAGAAAATAAATAACTAAACAACTCAACTGACCTGGTCCGAAGGGGTAATGAGCGTGGTTAGGTTTATCGTTGAATTAAAGTGACTAGGATTGAGGATTGTTGGAGCGAGGGACTAACAATGGGGCTATGCAATAACTGTGGAGCAATTGGACTGGCATTGTTGTTGGTTGTTTTAGATTGGTGTCGATTAGTGTTGTAGAGTGTACCGAGCACTATTTAGGAGTGGATTGAGAGGGGATCACGTGGAGTTGCTATTGTGGCTTAGGTTTCAAGTTGAGAGTGAGAGTGTGGAGGCTGTTGATGTGGGTTTAGGTGAGGATGGGTGCTATTGTGTGGAGTTGAAAGTGGATGGAGTAGTTGCTATTGTTGATCTTGTTCGGTGCTCACTGGTTGATGGAGAAGAATAGTGGTAAGGGTAATTGGACAAATCAGTGCTAGTCGTACGAGAAAGTGCGGCAATTGGATTAGGTGTTATGTTAGTGTCATACGTGATTGCTGCTACTATTTGTAGGGTATGGAGTTGATGTTTGTTACTGTAAAGTACGGCTTAGGGCTACAGTTGTGTGGAGTTCAGCAATGTGGGGGCATATGTTACAATAGAGTGTAGCCGTACGTTGTCATGCACGTGGTCAAAGGGATGAGTAGTATAGATAGTAGGTTGCTGGGTTTGGTTGAAGGGGGAGGTGAGTCGAGTGTTTGTGATGGTAGTTGAGTTTTTGTGTGTTGGCAGGCGATGTGGCTATTGCGTTGGTTGTGGTCAACGATTATGAATTTGAGGGCGTAGTGTTTACTGATGATGGAAGGATGCCCCTTGTCTCGTAACGTGATCATTATTTATAGTTTTTTTTTTTATTGAACCTTTTAGATCAATTCAAATCCATCTTAATAAAAACTAATCTAGATTTGAATCTTTATAAATCTTCACTTTATCGAATTTAATATTATCATTTTGGATTTGTGATTTTTCAACAATTATATAGTCATGATTCTACAAAATCCATTTAAAACAATAATTGATTCAATCTAATTTGTTTTAGATTAAGGTTTAAGAAACTAAAAAACTTCTTTTCAATTCTTTTTGGTTCCTTTCGAAAGAAATGTGAGGATAGAGATGAACCAAGTTGTACGTGACCCACGTGTCTATGATCTTCTTTTTTATTTTCTTAAGTTAATTAAAAAGAACGCCAGGCACTTATACGCGCCTAGACTTGGAATGGGTAAAGGCCTTTTTGGCCCTAAGATATGACAAGGCTTTTAGCCTTATCTCAAGTGCCCAAACCTTTATATATATATATATATATAATGAATAAACAAATTTAAATAAATACATGAATAGATATGATATAAGGCAAGTGTACCTATCAGTTTTAATATAGCAGATGTGATTCTAAGTTAATCCCTCAGAGACCTTGACTACTAATACTAACCTTAACTCTATTATCTAACCAAAAAATTGTGATGGGTTGAATGAATTAAAAATACTAAAATTAACAAACTAACCTAATTATGAGACTTGATTAAGCAATTTAGAAAGTGATAAAATTAAGAACGACTTCAAGAAGGCAAATAACGTATTTAAGAATTATTTCCCCTAGTATTTAACATGTGACTACTAAAAATATATTTAATTACATCTCTATTATTCTTGACCAGAGGGATTCATAACTAAAGTTAACAACTTTCTTAAGCATATTAACTCTAATCCTAAATTATTTACCGGAATCTCTTCACTTAGTAATATAATTTAAAATTGCATTAATATGTAATGAATTCCCACACAAAAGAATAACTTTCCGGAAGAATTATGTATCTTATTTCTATGTACACATGTAATTCTCTTCAATTATGTCAAGATCACATTATTTATGTGATTTCTCAATCATCATGCATAATATCATAGATTGAAAATTATCAGTAAATCCAATAGTCACATAAAATCCTAAGTTTCATAATCTTAAATACCAGAATCTTAAGTTATCATGATGAAACTAAAAATGAATTGCAACAAAATTAAGAAATAAAACATGAAAAACCCCTTTCGTTGATGAAAAATCTCTTCAATCTTGAAGTTGGGTATTACTTTTGCCTTTTGCTCCTCCTTTTCTTTAAGTCTTTTCTCTTTTGAATGTCCAAAGTTATGTGCAAAATCCTAATAAATCCTTTTATAATATATTGTAAAGTTTCTTTTTTCACTACCAGATACAGCCTAGGACACAGTTGTATCCCCAGGTTGTGTAACTTACCGACCTTAGTACAAAAAATATTCCTGTATGGACACAGCCTGAGAATACAGTTGTGTCCCAGACTGTGTAACTTTCTAACAAAAAATTTCCACTTTCTCCTGTTGTTTATATAACTTCAAAACCTCAAAATTCATTCGTTTGAACTCCAAATTGAGTGAAACTTGATTCCTTTTCTTCGTTTTCGATTCAAGAACACGTTCAAACCTTGAAATCAAAATTTTACTCAATTAAGTATTAATTTCTTTTTAAAAAAACCAAAGATGAAAGGGAATTACTAAAAAATTACCATGTGAAATGTATTTAAAATAAGAGTTATCAAGATAAAACCTTAAACTTATCCTAAAAGTGAAATTTAAAGTAAGTTTCCTAAAAATGACCCATTCAATTAATTTTTTAAGTTTTTAAAAATTTTTATAAAGGAACCTTTCTCTAGATAAAAAAAAAATTAAATTATAGGGTGGAGGGAGGAGGAGGGGTAGGTAGGAATGGCATATCTACATCCTCGCGACCAATAATAGCTTTGACTGTTCCATCCTTACGACAAACAAAACATAACCCATCAAAGCACAATACACGTATCTCGATGTCAACCATCTACTCTCTTTTACCTACTCTCGATCGTCTTTCATTTAGCCTCAACATTAGTAGCAAACATCATCTATAATATAGTAGCACGACATACGACATACACCACTCGTCCCTTTGACTACATACATGACAAGGCATGGCCACACTCTACTGTAGCATACTCCCCCCACGTTGCTGAACTCTACGTAGCAGTAGCCTTAAGTCGTGCTTCACAATAGCAAACATCACCTCCACAACCCACAGACAGTAGCATTAGTCTCTTACGACACACACACAACACCCTATCCAATTTACGCACTCTCTTACACGACTAGCACCAATTTGTCCAATCACCATTGCTACTGTTCTTCTCCATCGACCAACTAGTATCGAACAAAACCAATAGTAGTAGCTACTCGATCCACTTTCAACTCCATGCAGCAGCACCCATCCTTGCCTAAACCTACATCAACAACCCCCCTACTCTCACTCTTAACTCTAAACTTGAGTTATTACAGCAGCTCCACATGGTCCCCTCTTAATCCACTCTTGAACAATGCTTAGTACACTTTACAACATTGACCAGCAACAATCTAAAACAACGAACATTAGTATCAATCTAATTGCTCTACAGTCATTGCACAACCCCACTATCAAACACTCTCTCCAAAAATCCCTGATCCCAGTCACTTCGATTCGACGATAAACCTAACAACGCTCATTACCTATATATACCAGGTAAGTTGAGTTGTTTAGTTATTTATTTCTTTTATCTATTTATCTTTTCCTTCTTTTGGGTTTATTTAATTGTCATAAGTTCATTTAATAATCTATTTTGTAGTTACCTTCAAGATATGGAAAGAAAAAAAAAATAGCTTAGGACCAAACTTTATTTTTTAATCATTAGGTCTTTAGAGTTTCTCACTTAGAAAAATTTTCTTTCCAAAAAAAATAAATAATAATAATAAATAAACTTGTTTTTTATGAACTAAGTCTTTCCTTTAGATATTTCAAAAAAAAGAAAAAGAAATGAATAAATAAAACTTTAAGTTAAGACATCTTTCTTAGAATTTTTTTTTCCTCAAAATAAATGAATTAAAATGTAAATTTGGTTTGTTTTCAAAAATTAAAAAGAACCAACCTATTAAAATTTTTCGAAATGAACTATGAATGTTTAATCTCGACCGGTGGGTATGTAGGCACCTCTAGGGTGACATAAAATTTATAAAAACTTTATTTTTCATTTTTGTAAATTATAACTTGAATTCCCTATTTAAAAGAAAAAAATACAATCAAATTTATTTATTGGTGTTTAAGATTTGTTTTAAAAAAGGGTAAATTTTGGAAATAAAATCTAATTTTGGAAAGTTAAAGTGGTACATATAAGGGTTTAATAGGGCAGCCCTCGAACTCAATAAATCTGATTTTTAAACTCTTTTCAAAAGGTTTTCAAAATACAAACTAGTGGCTAAATTAGAATCGATTCACCTAATCGGTTCTAATTTAATCATTTTTCTCAATCTTACTGGATAGCGCCTCCAATTTTTTTTTTTTTTTTACTGCCAAAAGATGAAGTTTTGAAATAGAATTATGACTCGAGCATGTATGAAAAAGATCAAGAGAAGCTAAGGTATTACAACTGAAAGAATTATTAGCAAAAATTGTATTACACAGGAAAAGAATCTTGCATTAGATCCTGTTTCTTGTTGATCTCTATTTGAAGTTTATAAAGGCCACATAAAGCTCTAACTATTAAGACCGTTTAAAATGTGAATAGATAAAAGGCTATGTGTGAATTCAGGTTCTTGATAAACATTGTGAATAGTTAAGGATGGTGTAATAAGGGCTCAACCAACTTAAGTAACTAAAATAATTTTGCCATTGCGTAACCTGACGTTAATGGGATGTGGTAGATTGTGTATGTCATGTAAAATGGTAGTAAATGGAGTCATATGATTTGTAGCTCTAGTGTTAACCATCCAAATCACCAAATTATGGCTAAGAACATGTAAACAAAAAGAGTTCGTATCAAGTGTACCTGTAAAATGAGAATTATTAGCTAAAGCAATTGCATTTGAAAATCTTGATCAACTTAAGCATCTCATAGCACATATTTTGCACAAGATGCTAATAATTAAGATTCACCTATTGACCCCACTATCCTTGATCTAAAAATTCTTCTTTACTACAATCAAGAGGTGTAGCAGCTATTAGAACTTTATTGCTGTTAGTGTTCTAAGCAACTCCCACCTTACCAGAACTAGCTAAGGTACTAGCATTCAACATAGCTAAATTAACATTTTCTAGCTTTCCTTTAGTAATTCTTTTTCCTTTAAACAATTCTAAATACCCAATTAATTGAAAACAACACTCTATAGAGTGGCCTTCACCTTTATACTGTTTACAAACTACTCTACTCTCCAACCTTTTTCTATCAGCTACTTTCACAAATCCTCTTCCTTAGTTGCGAATGTAGGTGCATTAGGATCTAAACCAAAAACAAAGTAATATGCTATTGTTTTTCTATCTTATGTACCAAATAGAAAGCCTTATTTATTAATGGTATTGGATCCATTGAGAGAATCTAATTTCGTAAACCATCATAGATCTTATTTAATCCTATGAGAAATTGCATGAGCTTACTTTATGATTTGAATTCTAGTATCTTCTCCCTGAAATTATAAGTAAACTGATTCATACTGCCACATACGTAATTTGGATAAGCTTGAAGTCACTATAGCTCATCCTAACATTGTTTAAGTTTTCTATAGTAAGTACCAATAGTTTGATTGTTTTGCTTTAGGTTACAAATATCGTATTGTAACTGAAACAGTAATGGACCATTCAATACATCATTCTACTCTATTATCTCCTCCTATAGTTGTTCAGCAGATTACATGTAAAGAAAACTTTGAAAAATCACACTAAACATTGAATTGAGAATCCAGTAGTGAACCATGTAATCACATCGTTGCCATTTAATTAATTCAAGTGAATCATCACTAGGTTTAACAAGAGATCCATCTATGAATCTGAGTTTCAATTTCACGCAAAGGCTCATCCTAATTAACTAATTCTAACCTAAGAGTTGTTACTATTAAAAATTAAGGTACCTATTGACATATTAAGGTTTTATGAACCCAACAAATGCAAAGGATCTGTAATAGACAAATCCATTACTACACTACTACTAAAACTCTTATGACACTCTATGATGAAAATAGAAATGATTGAGAGAATTAGCTCTAACACAATACGATTAAAGGAGTGAAGAAGATGAAATCATGAAGTGGAAATTGATAGAGAAAAAAGCTTTATATTCAGGTGGTTTAGAAAATGATGAGTTAGTTATATTACAGTCGCCTTAGACTATTATAGATACACATGTATAACTAAATTAGCTAATTTTGTAGAGGCATCTCAGTAGTATTACTTTATTCGTAGTTTTATTATCTTTGTGACCTTTCACCCCAGGGTGTCAAGATGCTTTGTATGATTCGAGATATCTCGTAACTCGTGGTTAATGATAAATTATGCAATGTTAAGAGCTCAATTTCATACACTATGAAGATTGATGTTCATAGATGTAAGGTGTCTAATGAATGCATCAATAAGAAGTACCAATGGTAGTTGTCTTATTACATAATTCTAGCTTGTCCAAACACATGGGTACATGTTATCATTCATTTGGACCTTTGTTGCGCTTCAATTTTGTAGATCAATGAAAACACAACGGAAAATTAAAAAATCTTTCTCTACATATCCTAAAGGATGTATGTGTTACATGTGAAATGAAATAAACACAATAATTTATAAGAAATTTTTCCTTTTCTTATATTGAAATTACCATATCCTTTATAGATCGAGTTCAACTACAATCTACTTATCGCTTTACCTTTTTCTAAAATATGATCACCACAAGATTTCAATATATAATCCCTTTAGCAATATGCACACACATTCGATTATAGGAACAAAACTAATCTCTATACTGTTAAATAAGTTAGATTAGTTTGACAAAACTTTTAGAACGATATGTATTTTTTTTTTTGACATTTTTATTTCCTAAAAAAAGTTATTAAAAATTCCATAGCTTAATCTTAAGGCTATAGATG
Source organism: Lumnitzera racemosa (assembly GCA_024138005.1). Lineage (NCBI taxonomy): Eukaryota > Viridiplantae > Streptophyta > Magnoliopsida > Myrtales > Combretaceae > Lumnitzera > Lumnitzera racemosa. Next base: position 11,866,772 of record JAMXBC010000002.1, read on the forward strand.
AGTCAAGCTAAGAGCCAAATTGAGCTTTTGAAGACTCAAGCTTGACTCATTTAAAAAGTATCAAGCTTAAGTTAAGTTGAGTTTTTATTGAGTTTAAAAATAAAAGGCTCTAAAAGCTCGACCTCGACCTCGACTTGTTTAGATAAACAAGCTTAAGCTTTTCTATTTAAATGTGCCTAAGCTTAAGCTTTTTTTATCTAAATGAGTTTAAACTTAAGCTCATTTAGACTAACAAGCCTAAATGAGGTTAAGCTTAAGCATGAGCTTAAGCTTAAGTAGATGAATGAGTTTAAATAAATGGAACCTAAATTTATACTGTCCTGATATTTTCCATATTGGAGACTATACCTAATATTTCTGTGATGTAACATATCATGCATAAGACGTTGCAATTGGCCCAATGACATAATGTCATTATTATAGACTAACCAGTTGTGGTTATTTATCTCACATGAAATCATAAAACAAATATACCAATTAAAATATACATTTTGCAATTCTTAATTAATTATTATTGATGACTTTTGTTTACCTAGTTGTAATATGCATGTGTTATATGGTTTGATTTACACACTATAAAAAAAATTATAAACATAACTTATAGGATAAAACTATTACATGAGGATATATAAGTAGAAAATTAGTATAATTAGAAGATTATTAAAATGTATAAGATTAAAATTATATGAATTGGAAAAATATATGTAAGCCTTAAAGCCAAACCAAGTAACCATAGGGTTGAACTTAGAACCCAAGGTTTAGAGCGATCGGTTAAAGGATCCGATCAAATCCAAATTATAAACTATTGAGAGGAATATTAGTAAAACTGACCCCGTAAATTTGAATTTAAGAAAATAAGTAATAAAATAGGAGACTATAAAATTTTCAAATTTTAAGCATAATAAGTATTAATTATCGAAAATGCGAAAAGTGTAATGAAATAACTAATAAATTATTAGAGATAGATTATATGTATACTAAAAATTTTAGAATGACCAAAATAATAATTAGGAATGTTCACGTGTATATCACTATTTACGTGTAGATAAAAATACGCGTAATTACCTAAATTGGCCAAAAACTAAGCAAATAATTAAAGAAAATGATAAAATAATTATGGAAAAATTAGAAAAAATCAGAAGAGGATAAGATGAAGTAAGATCAGGTCGTGGCAGGCCAAAGCTGCACAAAAAAAAAATAGCCAATAAAAATGAGATAACTTAAAAGCCAAAAATTTAGGGAAATGGGCAAAATCTTGTTAAATTAATGCACATTAATTACAAAAAATGTCTATAAATAGGGGAAAATTTTTCAGAAGTCATTTGGTCAGTTTAGCATTTGAAAAAAATCAGAGCATTGAAAAAATCGAGAGAAAATCTAAAAAAAAAAAAAGAGGAAAACTGTGCAGATTGGGCACGTGAGCTAAACCCACCACTCACCACTAGGGATCGAACCACCATCACCACCCTACACTAGAACCACCGCCTGGACCGGCCAACAACCTTGGACTGGGCTTAGACGGCCAGAAAGCTTTGGACCGGTTAGTCTCTTAAATGACCCGATTTTAAATAATTTTGTAAAATTAGTTATTTTGCCCAGAAAATTATGAAACTTGTTATTCTGAGGTTTTATTGTATGTAGATTTAGGGAAAAATATTTATTTAGTTTAATTAAATCTGTAATTATAGGGTCCTTAACAAATTGTTCAAAATCGAGCATGACTAAACCGGAAAATAAATAGGCTTAGAAGTGTAGTTTGGAGTTCAAAATTTTTCTGTAGGATGCTCATATGATGTAGAACAGTGCTATGAAGCCATTTTTTTTAAATTAATTTTTGAAATTTTTAAGTTAATTTTTAGCCTTATAATGATGGGAAAATTGAGTGATTTAGGGTTAATTAAGTGATTAGGATGTTAATTACTGATTGGGATATTAATTATACGTTTAAGGATGTTAATCTCTGAAGTGGAACCTTAATCCTAGCCTTTAAGTATTAAGTATGGTTAATTAGGGAAATTAGGTAAGTAATATAAGAAATTAGTAATATGTGAAAGTGTAAATTAATAAATCTAAAAAAATAAGGTTATTTAGATAATATTATAATAGAAATCAGAAAAATAATAAATTTGAAATAACATTTAATTTTAAGTAAATATCTCAAAATGTAAAATTTTTACACATCGAGAATAAATCCGATACCTCAATTAGGGTTAGCGTGTACCGAATAGTTTCGAATACCAAATTACGACCCAATAGGATATTTGAATATCCGAGCGTAATGTGATTAATGTCACATTGGGATTCGAGCCTATTTAAGACTTTAGAATTAAACCTAGAATCTAGTTTAGGAGTCGAACCCCGAAATAGAGTACAACGAATCATTAAAGCGTTATAGGTATACATGGGGAAAATGAGTTACATTATAAATTAGAATAAGAATCCATAAAATATAAGTACTAAAAAGACCTATTTGTATTATAGGGCACCCAGAGACAAATCAGCTCGCGACTAAGGGATTGAGCGATCGAGCAAATTCAAGTAAGTTGGGTTATTGCTTATTGTAATAGAGTACTAGTTTTGTAGTACTCGGAGACTTAGGCTTGTATATGATTGTGATTGTAAGTAGTTTATGCATGTGTTTGATGTATCTGAATTCGTGCTGAATTTGTATTGTGAGTGATTTTGTGACTGATTGAATTGGTATTAAATTGTTTGAATACCCTAAATGGAATTTAATATTAGTCGAGCCCAAATAATTAATAATGTCATACATTGCAACCCGTTAAGGGATTATAGGATTCTCCAACCAAATACCGACCCCTTCGAAAGGGATAGCGCAGGATTGCAAAATGATCCCTTCTTCATCCTTAGTCGAACTAAATGACAAGAGAGGAGGTCGCGGCGAGGGTGAAATCAATGGTTCGAAGGTAGTCGCAGGAGGAGCGAGGTCTCCATTGCACAAGCCTGGGTTTGGTTGTGAGCTACTGCATAACATGGAAACTCCTCAACCTAGATTGGAGTAGGTGAAATTTCTCTGATTTCACAACGGACCGGACTACGTTGTACGATGACACTTGATTGTTGCATTTCATAAAAATAATTGTTTGATAACCCTGTTTGTGCTTGTATGCATTCATGAGTCTCCAATTCAATTTACTGAGCTATAGTTGCTCATACCCTTACAGATCCTTTTGCAGGTTCTGATTTCTGAACACTCAAAGCACTATGCCGCCCTATAATTACCCAGAGGTTAATCTGTTGGAAGCCAGGGGTCTGAGGATCAAGTTACTTAGTATAGTGTTTAACTAGAATGACCATGTAATTAAGAATGAAAGACTGGTAGTTATTCTACAATCTGGTGAACTGTTATGTTATGTAAAACTTCCTGAGAAGCTCTGTGGATATATATATATATATATAATATTGTACATGTTATTAGAAATTTGCACTATTTATCGTAATTATAGTTTAATTGTTAATCGGACTGTTTACTTCAAAGCGAGGAGTTGTCGACGCCTTGTGTAGGTCATGTCTATGATAGGCACTGTGAGGCCAATTACTATCATAGAATGGTTTACACGGCGGGACTGTTGTGACTCTACGACTTCGAGGCGTAACAATATACACTACAAAATAAAATAAAAATCATTAAAGTATAATTAATATAACTTAAAATAAAAACCATTACATTATAATGTAGACTTATATACTATTAACGAGCCTACTCGTGAGCTTGCCTATGAGTCTACTCACAAATTGGCTTGTTAAAATATAAACAAGCCTATTTACAAGCCAGCTCGTGAGTCGACTCACTAGCAATGTAATAAGCCTACTCATGAGCCTAAATTTAGAGCTCTTGGCTTGTTTAATAAAATGAGCTTTATTTTGAACTCAAATTTAGTACGTTTACTAATTGAGCTAAAGAAGTTTACGAACAATTCAACTTATTTACAGCCCTACTCAACTCTTATGAAACAACAGTCAAAGGGCTAAAAAAAAAAAAAGCAAAAATTGACCATCATTTGTACTTCTTTTGGCCAATACATAAAAATAGTTGCAATGCAAATTAAAAATTACCAACTACATCATGAAAATGGTAGTAGTAAGTCCATGTGTGAAAATATATTTCAACACGTTAATGAGGTACGATTCGTAGCATAATTAACTATTTTATTATTAACTATTAATGCGAATTGAGTGCTATTTAACCACTAACAAGCTAAATCTAATTTGAAATAAAACAATCCTTCCATTATTTCAAGATAAATATCAACATAATTTTAGTATCTACTAAATTTTTAATCAATTATTTTGTTCCCATTAATTGTATTATTCTATGTAATTCAAATATATATATATATATATATATCATTCTAAGTAAAAGAAAAATTAAGCCAATGAGGCATCAGAAAATCAAAAGTGAATAAATGCAAGGTGTTGGAAAATTAGATTTTGTATAATGTCTTGAAATGATCAAAAAACAAATATAACTAATGACCTATTTACTTTCTAAAATGGAATAAAGAAGGAATAGAAAAGTTATGTCTTAATGATAACTATAAGTTGGAGATATAATTGTCTAATTACTTGAATCTTTTATTCGTAGTGGAGAGGATTAAAAGATTTACTATATAAAGAAATTTCCCCCCTAAAGTGAATAGAAATGCTGTTGGAAATAAAAATTCCAAAGAAATTTTCATATAAATAAGGAAATAAGAAGTATTATGTAATAGGTTATACCCCCCTCTATTACTTTCAAATAAACGGGGCACAAGAGTGTTTTCGAGTGGGGTTTTAGGATATTCTACTTCCTCGTACTTTGTTAAGCTTGCATGTTCAGTAGATATTGGTGTTTCCATACACTTATTAAGAAGTAATGTCATATTTGATACGCGAGAATGAGTCAGAATGGGTTCGCGATTCGATATTACATTCTCATTCCCCATATTTGAAAGTATATTTTTAAGCTGGAATAGCAATTCTATGGAATCGATGATTCCGGGTTCAAAGAGGTAGGAATCGTCGATTTTGTCTTTGAAAAGGTGGAATCGCAATTTCATTCTCAGTTCATTAATTATGATTAATTAAAATTACTTTTCTAACCTTCAAGCAAATTATAACATGAAATAACTAAGAGTATTTTTGACAAGTAATTCTATTTGAACGTTAATTTCATTCCATTCAATTTCGTTCTATTCTATGGCATCTTTAAATATAGCAAAAAATTTCTTACTCCGGTCCTCATCTCATTCCACTCTAATCCATTGCATTTCATTTCATTTCGAACTAGTTCTTCGTACCAGAAGTAACATAAAATCTAAAAAGAAACATTTTATACCTTTTATAGCATGTGATTCTAGACACTTGTCGATCTTAGAAGTTAGAATAAGACTTTCTATGTTTACAAGAGTAGATACCTTTTATAATGCAAACGGGGATATATTAGATATACAGCAAGCTTTCGAGTGATTGCTTGAGAATTTTATAGCGTAAACGTTCTCTAAATGCTTTGGTTAGTGAATAATCTAATTAATGAATTTCTTTTCCATTATTATTCATCAGTTTTATTATTGTGAAAAGGCAAATTTGTTATGTAATGTAATTTTGTTGTGTAGTCATAAAGAGCCATGTTTCAAGCTTATCAATCTAAAACTTTCTAAATCTTCTTGTATTTGGCCCAATTATTGCAATGATTTTACCTATTTAGATAATTAACCATACATTTATTATGATTTTTTTGGACATTGCCCACTAATTTTGCAATGACCCAAACTTAGGACGCTACAGTAGTTCTCTACTAATACATTAAGCTATAAATGTAGAGTAAAATCTCTAATTCACCAATAGATAACATTCACTAACTTCATTAAATATTAAGCTCCAATTACAATCATTCAAATATCTTCATTAATACTCCACATGAAAAGAAATGAATTCAACAACACTTATAATGTTTTGGAAAATAATGACATTATCCTACAACAAGAACTGAATTGGAAATAAATTATAACTCCTAATATCGAGAATAATTATCATAATAGTAATTGTTAGTATGAGTGTCTTCATAATAGTTGCCATTTCCCTAATCCTTATAACCAACATAACTCTTAGAGTTAGCCTGATAACCAGAACTAGTAGTGTCTTCAAAACAATCATTCTGACCTACAACTATAGGGAAAAAAAAAAAGTGGTGAGCCAAAACTTTGTACATAACACATATACACATGTTCTTGAACAAACCATACATGGTCACATACATTAAATGCAAGCAAGTAAATCACAAACAACAATTTATTTAACTTTGTATTAGCTAATCATATACCATACAATGAAGGTTCTCATAACCTCGATCACAATAGTTTGATTTATCATACTAGCAGTTAGGCATGCCTTTTTGTGTCTCTCTAAAACCCATGGTTGAGTATGCTACTTCGAGCCCCTTTAGAATCCTATGTTTAGGCACGCCACTTTAGGCCCCATCTAATTCAACATAGATCTACTCTAGAGGATTTCTATGTGAGATTCCATCGGGGATAATTCATCACAGGAATTATATTGGTTGCCTCCTAGGGATCTATTACTTCAACCCCCTTGGTTAAGCCACATATAAGTAGCAAGCAAGCACGACTTAAGTCAGATATTTAATTAGTCATTTTGAGCATATGTACAGATATAAAATTTAGCTTAGTAATCATAAGTAACATACAAGTGTCATGTACCTTGAATTACTATTGAACTTTATCATAATTTAGCTTGAAAAGAGTAATCTATAAAGGAAACAAATGATAAAGCTATCCTAGCAAGATTCTATAACTTCTTATAGACTTTTTAAGGGTTCTATAAACCTAGATTAAAAAGATGGAAGGAAGCAATTATAGGGATCACGGTTGGGAATTAAGCTCGTAATCCTTTCTAAATGGTGAAACAACACATGCACACCTTACATCACAACTGTAGACTTGGTTATGTTTCACTAAGGAAAGACCATTCCTTGTATTATGGTCATGAACTTTGGTTGTGATTCTCTTGGTCTTAATTTTCCTTTGAAAAACTTTGCACCCAACTCTTTAGAGAAGGTCACGATTAAGACTACGTTTATGATCTTGATACTTCAAATTTCCGCTTCTTTTTCTCACCAAAAACACAACTACACACCTTAGATCCAAAATTCAATCTTAACCTTAACCCAAAACATTAAAATCATTAGCCTTTTCAACCTAATATACATCGAAACATCCACATAACACTTATTTAATCCAAGAATTTTCATAAAAGATAAAGAATTGTAAAGGTAGGATTATATTACCTAGCAATTGGAGAATCCCTAATGCGACTCTCTACATTCTTCCAATCCTATAACCGTTCTCAACCTTGAGAAACAAAAATACATTATTTAGAATCAAGCTAATGATTAACTCATAAACATTAAGACACTTACCAATGATCTCTTCTAGAGTTTGTAATGTATCTTGCAGATTCCACCTTTCTCATACCTTTTTCTTGCACTACGAATAGACTATTATTAGGGTTGTGATTCTCTAATGAAGTCCAACAAAATCTTATGGAGTTAGGGTCTCAATGTCAAGGGTTCACCAAAGCCACAATCGTCAAGTTCTCTTTTACTATGTAAAGTAGTCTAAATTAGATTCTTGAATAGAAAAGAGTATTTTTGTGTAAAGGCTATGGTAGGACTTTTGAGTATTTCCAAACTTGCCCCTCTAGCATCTTTTATTATTTACTCCATCACTCTTCATAAAAATAACTTCTTTTTTAACAATATGACTATTTTATTTTTATGCTGGTCGTTACAACTTTAGGTCTAAATATCAAAGCTTGAGAGGTGAAGAGTTGTACCTAGAATAGATTGGGGGCTTCGACTTCAAAGAGTAGTGCTAATAGGAAAAATGATTCAATGGTATTAATACGCCATGAGAAGTTATAAGTAATGAATAAGTACAAATAAAAATTGACATGTGACAATGGAGGAATGTACTTTTTAAAAATATTGATTATATTTTTACATGTCTAATTTTTATTGACACTTAAATGCTACTCATTGATCTACATGTCATGTTAATATCACTGAAGAGGTGTTAGTTCAATGCTAAAAGAGGTGCAATTAAGCCTATGTTCACTACATCGTATGCTGAAGGTCCATCATCTGTTATACTTATTAAGACATCAAACTTATTTCAATGAAGAAGTCTTTTATATTGTATTTATGGCACAAATGAGATGGTGGAATATGTGGATTGTGAATCAACAATCGAGCTTTTATACTTTGATTGGGGTTATAGATCTACGTAATTGTCTTTTTTTTTTTTTATGAATGCGTTTGTTACTATAAAGAAAATTGCTAGGTATAACTTATGAAAAAATCTTTAGCTTCATGCTTTCCCTTATTAATAATAATACTGACAAAAACATAAGTGAAATGTAGGTATAAAACCCATAAAATAAGAAAAAATAAATAAATATAATAACTCTTTAAAGGGGGTGGCAATGGAGTAACGATCCTTAAATAGGAAGGGTATTAAGGAATTTCAATGAGTTTGGTATTCCCATATCTAGGATGGTCTCCCTCTTCCCTTAATTTTCTCTTTCCTTTTTACCGGTCTCTTTCTAACTTACATAATAGAACTTTCAAAGAGAATAAAAAAACAACAGCGCTCTACAAAACCTCTACTCTCTAAGATCATAAAGGTAATTTAGGCAAATAATTGATCTTATTCACTTAAATTATAAGATAAACACTTGAGGTCTATTAAAGCTGTCTTATCTGTCACTTGTGTATTTAATATACTAAGATTGCTTATTCTTCCTTCCTGTTTTATTCTCATCTAATCATCTATTCAAATAATAATTTCACTTCACTTTTTTTAAGTTATGTATAGTGCATTACTCATACTATATATACATGACTACGCTAATCAAACCCCTACATCTACAAATATAAATGTGTAGTAAAGCTACGGAGAGAAATATTGCAGCTGGTGCCAAGAGTGTGAGTTTTCTTGAAGGAATCGACTTTTAGGTTGTAGTTTTTGTGGGCACTACCTGATGGTAGCACTTTACACCGTCAAGGCGATACAGAAGTAAGAGAAGGAGGCACTCTAGGATGACAAGCGGCCCGATGATGTGAATTATCACCATCAAGAAGAATGCCAGCCTACTGGTCCTTTTTTTTATCCCCACACCAAAAAAGGCAACTTTAACTTCAAGTATATTACTGATGGAACAATTTGAAGGAAGTATTTAATTATTATTGGTGCACTTGATAAATTTATTTGATAAGGAAAAGGTGGAATTTTCATATCGTTTATTATACAGTTCATTTCAAATTATACAATTCATTTCAACAAGGTAAAAAAAAAAAAAAAGATGATTTGAGGATCTATAATTTCATTTTTTAAGTATTTTAGCAAACACTAGAAAATATCGATGAGTATTAAGAAATGTAAATAAATGCTACTAAAGGTATTTACCGAGAAACTAAATAAAGAATGCTTTCATATTTTTACTTATTCACAAATTGCGCAATGAAAATGTAAGAAGATTTTATTTCCAAGTGTTTCCAAATAGGCGTTAGAAACCTTCGGCATAATTATTCTATTGTATCAATATTAGCATAGTTATTTAAATGGATAAAGACTAAGATAAGACGAGACAGATTATATAGAAGAGAAGGAACAAGTGGGTGTAATGTCAGTTGTTGGCTCCACTTGAAAAACCTTTATCACGAGACCTATATTGGACCTTTCAACCTGTATTAAATGGACTAAGGGAGGCAAAGGTAACTGGCTGGTTACGTCTGCCAATCGGTGGTCCAAGCCAGTTGTCGTTGACCAATGCTTCAGTTGTTCTTCTTCCATTTCTTTGCTTCAATAATTTATACATATTATTATATCAAATAAATTTTCTACCGCTTATCAATTAAAAGTTATATTTTCACCCTTAAATTAACCAGATAAAATTAGTATAAGTATTTAAACTTTCATATTTTTTCATTTTAGTACTTAACTTTAAATTCATTCATTTTGGTACTTCAACTTTATAAATAAGATAAATTAGTATCTCCACTATAATAACTGTTGTGATAAATTGTTAAAATAATAATATAAGTATATCAATTTTCATTTTATTTTTATTTCAGTGCTTAAACTTTATTTTTATTTTATTTTGTTACTCCAAGTTTTTTAAGTAAAATAAATAATTATTTTTTGTAATGATGGTTATATCAGAGATACTAATTTGTCTTATTTAAAAGTTAGGGATACTAAAATAAACCAATTTAAAGTTTAAGTACTAAAATGAATATAAAAGTTCGAGTACTTTTAATGACATTATCCTTTAAATTGACCAAACCAATTAACAAAATTCAATTACATTAAACCAACTTAACTCAACTATTCCATTCCATTTTACTACTATGATATGTATAAATGATCAAGAGCTATTTGTGTTGTCTAGATATTAAGACTAAGAGTTGTGCATATAGTTTAAGTATTACACTTGATTTTAGTTTAGTGTTAGGATTACTTGCAAAAACCAAGTACATGATATCGTAGTTGTTGTATGTGCTTGCTAAGATAGAAACTAAAATGTATATCTCTAAGCTAACACGCACAAGCAACAAACATCAATAATCACATACCTAAAATTTTGATATTGAATACAAATATTACTTGCTAAATATTTTCCACAAGTCATCTAGATTTTCTATTTATGATGCTTTACCTCTACTTGATCTTCTATTTAACCTTCTACAAGTCTTACAATAAAAACTTAGGTGTAGTTGAGTAAGAAAACTTATGGGGATTAATTAAGCCATATTTATAATTATTTCAAGGTGTATAATGGTTAGAAGAAGTGAGAAATAAGAATTGCAAAGTTGTTATTTTGCAACTGGTGTCCAGATGGTGTAGAGCTTGCCAGTTAGATACCAATAATGAAAAGTTACTATGGACACAAAGCATAAAAGCATCTAAAATTTGTAGTTTTTTAGAACTATAAAAAATCCCTTACTTATAAACCAAAATCTCACTAACACAACTTCTTCAATAATCCATTTATCAACATACTCAAGAATCCCATACCACAATAATTTCAAGACCCTTGTTTTGATGAAATTCAAGACAAACATTAAGAAGGCTTTGAATCCTTTTAATTAAAAAAAAATAACAACAACATACAATTGCTCCATTATTAAGTTTGTAGATCTTCTAACCTCAGAATCATGCATTCTCAATTAGCAAGAAAGTTTATAAACATCACTACTATTGTGAAAGTGCTTAATTTGAACCCAAACTTTAAGAAATTTCCACCCCATAAATTTGTTTCTCTTTAAACATATACACCAAGTACCTGAGCTTCTTAGATTGTCCTAACACATATAGGAACCCTAATAAAGGACATACCTAAAATGTTTTCTTTACTTTGGCACCATGATCAAAAGAGAAGAATAAGAAGATAGTTAGGTGAGAAGAGAAATTGTCATAAGGTAGAAGGAAAATGTATTAGTAGGCAAGAAATTTTAAAGGGGTTAAATTACAAAAATACTTCTGCCTTAAAAATTATATTCACTATAATATTATATAGAGTAGAACAAGATAACATGTTATAAAATCAAGACATTTTGAAAGTTAAACGACTCGATCAAAGTACAAAAGTGTCATCGCATGATTCTAGTTGGTAGAGTAATTGGATTGTAAGGACTTTAAGAAGGCGTAATGGGCCTACAAAACCAATGAATCGTGAGTAGAATAGTCGAGGAGTTGTCTAGCGAGACTATTCTAATGCTTAAGTTAGTCTTAAGTAGTGGAGAGAAAAATACTAATTCAAATAGAAAGTACATTCATTATCCTTTTCACTTACTATACAAATGGGGGAAGTAGATTATTTATAAGCAGAGTTAGGGATTTAAATGACCAAGTTGGTTCACAAACTGTTCAAATTTAGCTCGAGTTTTACTCAAATTCGATTTGGTGATAGTTAAGTTGAGCCTAAACTCAAGCTACTTGAATAGTAAAGCAAGCTAAATTTCAACTTTAAAATACTGAGCTCGTCAAGTTTGCAGGCCTAATCAAGCTTTGTGTAAATTTTATCTTATTTTTATTTTTTTTAAATATAAGTGAGTTTGACATTATTTAAAAAAAATTATAAAAATATTCAAGTTTAGTCGAACTAATCATGCTAAACTTGAGTTTACTATATATATCTTAGCTTAAAATTTAGAGCTCAGTCGATTCAAGCCTAACTCGAGCTTTGACTTTTCAAATTGAGTTCGAGCTTGAGTTGAGCTCAATACTGTATTGGTTTGATTAGACTACACATAGCAAGGTCCTAAGCTCTAGTCAACTCACAACCTACAACCTAGGATATCTTATCAAAGATTGTAACGGTTTGGGATTGGTAAGATCTTTTGATACAACCAAGGTATAATTGCTTTCGGCCTCATGCTTGTCTTTTTACATTTAATTCCTTATGGACGTTGTACAATGAGACACATAGGCCTTCATAGGGGGCCTTTGTTTACCATATCACTTTTAGTGAATTGCTTATGTCCTAAAAGTTGGTACATGGGCTTTCGTCATTGAATGCTTAAGTATTGTTGAGCTATATTAGGAGGCCCACGACTTGTAGAGCATGGAGGTTATACTTGCTCTCTTGGAGCTACTCCTAGGGAATTGGCTCAGAAAGGTTTTATCAAGCATTGAAGAGCTCAACTCAAGGCTGAGGGAGGTCAGCTCAGATTTGGAGGCCTATGTCCAATATTAACCATCAACAAAGGGACTTAACTGACTTTTAGTATAAATATAGAGGACTTTGAACATACTTTTCACGATAAGAAAACTTATCCTAGTTAAAGTTATAGATAAATATACAGACAGAGAGATATTCAACCTACCCTAAAAAAGTGACATCTTTTCATGACAAATTTGATCAAATAAATCTCTTTTTGGGTTAGATATATATATATATAAATATATATATATTATATAATGCTTGTTTTTTTTTCGATAAGATATAATCATTCATTATAAATAACAGTTTAACACAAACAAATAAAATTACTAGCCTAGCACAAAAGGAATATCTCCTACTTGCCATGCTAAAACAACACTCTAATCATAGTTGAAGTTTGCAACAACAAAGTTCAAAACTTCAACAAAAAAAAAGAAGAGGGAAATAACATGAAAATATATCACTAAACCTTGACTTTAGTCCTTTAACATGGATTTTAAGTACGTTATAAAAGTTCTTTTTTCTTTCTTACAAATCTTTGTATGATTTAATAGTTTTCATAGAGTATATTAAGAATTATGCCTTTTCTTTTAAGTTAAAGGTTAAATCAAGTGAGAAAAATTAGGTCAAAATTGACTCATTCTCTTGTGAAAATCACAAGTTGTAGTTCAAAACATTCTATCCTCATGTTATAAGTCCCACATAGAATACCACACAAGAAAAGTCTTATATATACTATAGGTTGTCCTATCCTTTATGTGAGTAAATCTACTAATGAGCATAGAATGGAGTTTTAATTGCTTACTAATATAAAAAATAACGTTTTATGAAAAAAAAGCTATTATGTGTTAAATGGCATTGCCACTATATACTATGCCAACATTTAAAAAAAAAAAAAGAATAAAGCTGCCACGAGTCAAATCATTTTATGGTATGTGTTAATGCATGCTACGTCAATTGTTATGTGCTAAAGAAGTTGCCATATAGCAAATTGTGGCATTGACATGATTGTACAATTTGTTAAAGTTTGAGTACTAAATACAATATTAATTCTTACTAAAATAAGTTGTCACTATTATATAAGTATATATATATATATATCCATCCTACATAATTAAAGCAAATATCAACAAATCTCTATTCTCTACATTATTTAGTTTAGAAAAAAAACAAATAGATTTATTCTCCGATTATACCTTCATGATATTTATAACAGGATAAAAAGAAAAAAAAAAAGATAATTTATCTATGCATCAACGTTAAAATCACACTAGCATAGATTTTTTTTTTTTCGTTTTTATCAATCGTAAGATAATTTTTCAAACTTGAAAATGTGTGGAAATGAAAATATATACTAAATCAAGTGCTAGAAATAGAATTGGAAGAAAAATGGATTTCGCTGTCAGCCACAATGTCCAATGTGCTGAAGACAATCAACCAGAAATGGTACATGCTTAAGGAGCACATTAATTTCGGTCCAGTTCCGTAAAACTTGCAAGTTCTCAAGTCCATGTCAACAAGCCCAACTATCCATCAATTTGCAAAGCAATGTCTTGATTGCACCCTCTACACATTAATGTCTCACCTGTTCTGCAAGAATGTATCCAAAATGCAACAGCGATTCCAATTTTTATTCCTTTTTTCATTTTTAAAAAGTACTTTCAAAGGCGAAATCATAATTCCGTTTTAAGCTCATTAATTTAAAATTACTTATTTAATCTTAATTTAATTATGATATTAAACAATTAAAGATGTTTTTCAGCAAATATTACTACAATATTAGAATGGAATCAACACTCATATAGATTTTCAAACACACAATTGGATTATCACTTCAATCTTAATTTCATTTAATTCAATTCCATTTCATTTCACTCTAAACCATTTTTATATTCGATCCAAACTAACAAACTTGCTGCCCTCTTTTTGTCCGCCCATGTCTCCAGTTCTGAAGCCCAAAGTAATTCGGTCAGCAATTAGTTAGTGAGTCCATCCAACATCCGTCCATGATTGAAAGTCCAAGCTCTCCAAGTGAATTACAAAGACACCTGACAGGAGAGGCTAAAAGCACTCCTGCAGACTAAATTAGAGAAGCAATTAGGTCTCCGGTATGTTTGATATAAAAGTTAGAAAATGATATTTCAAAGCATTTTGACTTTCGATAAAGGATTTACTGATAGTATATGATATATAATTATCAATCATATTAGAATATGAAATAATGGTAGTAGTAACTTCAAAAAAAAAAAAAAAATGCTATCCATATTGTAATTACATACCAAACGTTCAAATATATGATGGCTAATAATATTCATTATTAAAACCTTTTCCAAATATTACACAATGCACATCATAGTTTCTTTTATTTTTCTCTCGCAATTGATGTCTACTGCATCCAAGGCCACAAGGCTTCAAGAAATTACTGACTATGAATTACATGACGTCACCGCCACGTATATCTCTATTAAATTCTTCTTTTCCTCTCACTCTTTATGCCAATTATGTTTCTTTATTCCGTGTCTCCTTCTGGGTTATAGTATCAACCAAACAGTTTTATAGGATTTACATGAGTCGATGGATTATTTTCATCATTTGTTTTTATACATTATTATTTAATTACCTGAATGTCTTTATTTATTAGATTTTTATTATATATAAATATATTATTAGGCCTCTGGCTTATCTATAAATTAGAATCTAAAAGATTCGAAGAAAATCGATGATTCGTACGAAAATTGGAACACGTTTTGTTTAAATATAATATAAATATGTTTATATAATATTAATTTAGGATAAACTCATTTAATGGATTAAATTTAGTCTATCTTGACATAAGGATACGTGGTTTATAACTGACTTCACTTAAAATATTAAGATTTGTGAAAAGAATTCTTTTACATAGCTGATAAATACAAATTAAACGATTTGAAAGAGAAGCCCATATCATAAAGAGGATTAGCAATGAAAAAGAAGGGGATCCCTGTGAATCTAACAAAAACTTAAATAATTTATTATAACTTATACGAGATGCATACGTAAATTTTTGAAATAATAGCCTAGTCAATATCCCATCTATTTAGTTCATTTATATTTTGCTTTGCAAAAGTTTCCTTAGTTTAGTTTAACTTTTAATTTTTTAAAAGACATAATTCGATTATTTCAACTAAAAGTAATGTTTACGTAATTCTACTTAGTATCCAATCATCATGGGAATGATATAGTCCCATTACTTCTTTTCATTACTCTGGATTTTGTGATTATAGCCTTTGCCCATTCTTAAGCGAAAGTGAAAACATATCACATTGGATTTTATGATTCCTTTAAGCAAATTTAAGCTTGGGTAGTCTGACCAAGTTTGCTCATTTTGTACCATCAATAGTTAGTTTAACTATGGAGTGACTAACATAGTTGTATATATTGGGAGTACCTATAGTTATATAGAGTATCTATATCGATTATACTAAACTAAAGCCCTTAAAATTTTAGTTGATTTTGGAGAGTTTACATCAAGTATTGGACACTAAGTTATAAGTCAATATAGTCTTTCATCCTCAAAGCAATGAGAAGTCAAAGAAGACTAGTCAAATTTGGAGGATATGTTCAAAGCTTGCTTTTTAGAGTTTAGTGGAAAATGAAATGATCATTTATCAATATTTATTGAGTTATGATTCAAATTACTCCTTATGAAGCTTTGCATAGAAGAAAGTGTAGATCTTCTTTTCACTAGAACTAGATTAGTGTAAGAGCAATATTAGGACCAAAATTGGTATTAGTAATTAATTAGGTATAAGTAATTAAACAAAGAATGTTAACAGCTTAGAATCGATATAAAAGTTATGCAGATATAAGAAGAAAGCCCCTGAAGTTTGAGATTGGTAATCATGTGTTCCCAAAAGTGCATTATAATAGGAAGAAAGCCTTTGGAGTTTGAGATTGATGATCATGTATTCCCAGAAGTGCATTGCAATAGGTGTTCTATGATTTCGAATAAAAAGAAAGTTAAATTCATGGTACATAAGTCTATTTGATATCTTGGAGAGAGTTAAACTAATTGCTTATTGGTTGGTTTTACCTTGGAGTTTATCTATTGTTTAAGAAGTCTTCTATATTTCTTTATTGACGAGGAATATACTAGACCTAAACATGGTTATCGAGCTAACTTTGCCTAATATTCTACCAAATTTGACCTTTATGAAGTACATAGTAAAGATTGTTGATGTTGAGGAGCAAAGTTATCAAGCATGTCAAAATCCAATAGAGTAGTCAGACAAAGTGAGAAGCAACTCGAGAAGTGGAAGAAGTAAGTATCTAAAACTCTTCAAGACTAATAAATTTCAAGAACGAGATTTATTTATTTATTTATTCATTTGTTTTAGGGTGTGGGGTAAGGGTTTAAATAATCTAAATGAATGAATTAAATCAAATTAAAGGTATAAAGGATAATTGAGGAAATTTTAAGTCTAAGAATTTTTAATTTACTAAGGTGCCCTTGTCTTTATTAATTAAGTGAAGTGCATTTAAGTAAATGAGCTATACAAGATATTTTATCAAGGTACTTCATTAATATATTTAGTTACTGATAAGCACCTAATTGCTTATATTTTAGATAGTGATTTTTCTTTGAATTTTGAGTTTATTTTGAAAAGATGATACTTATTTAAGTAAAATCTTGTTTTCTAGGTTTTGGAAAAATCTATAGACGAAAAAGAGAAAATAGAAATAAGTTTAACTTAATTTGGAGCTAAAATGAGAAAAATATGAAGTTTTAAATATTTGCATGACCAAACAATATAACTGTATCATTTTTAGTAAAGAATTAGAGTAATTTTAAAAATGGTCAGAAAGTTACTCGACCCAGAAATACAATAGTGTCACTAAGTTATATTGTTCCTAAACATGGTGAAGGCATGAAGAAATTTTAAAGCTTAGAAAATGACACGACCAAGTGATATGGTTGTGTATTTAGCATCGTTACCCTAATTTTGTGTCGCCTATTTAAAGTTTCTTTGGGGACTTTTTGATAGAATTATGAGAGTTAACTTTTGAGAGACTTTTAAGGTTAAATACTCTAGAGACTTCTAAGGAACTTCAAGACATTAAGATTCAAGATTTTACATTGATTTCATGATTTATTTTTCTATTTTTCTCTTAAATTTTATTTAAGATTTTTACTTTATTATGAATGAAGAGTAAATCTTTTATATTTAGGTCTTGTAGAATCTAAATCTATCATGTGACATTAGTTTTTATTAGATCTAATGAAGATCTTTAGTTTATTTATTTTTATTCAATTATATGTACGCTTGATTATTTAGATTAGTATTTCTGTGGGTGTTAGTCTAAAATTTGATATCATACAAGAGAATTGAAAGATTTCTTATATGATTAAATATATGAATAATTGATGGAAATTATCACGCCCCGAACAAAAAGAGTTATAACAGTCCCGCCGTGTAAACTAATCTAAGATAGAAGTTGACCTCACAGCTACTATCGTAGACGCAGTTTACACAAGGCGCACAACTCAACCAGCTTGAAACGTCTATTCTGACACCTGTTAATAACCAAACCTATGGTAGAGCTTTTACAAGATACTTATTCTATACAACCTGCTGTTTAGTACCACAACAGTATTTAAAGAAACATTTCACGTCCAAAGGTAAAGTTTACAATTAGAGTTTATTAAAAGCTACAGGTTTTGCTATCCATATACAATAAGTTAGAAAAACCAGTGGGTTCCCAGCGAATTCCCAATTAGTTTTCCTCAAAACTTAGAGACAAAGTTAAGAGCTCAAGTTCAGTTAATTCCTCGATCCTCACTTTCCCACATAGCAGCACACGAACCTGGGAATGGTGGTACCTGAACTTCTTGTCTTTACTCAACACCTGTAAAAGAGTCTGTAGGGATGTGAGCACAACTAGCTCAGTAAGTGGGACGGAATCAGAAGAGTACTGTATAATCACAAATAAGGTTAATAATCATGATGAAATGCAATATAATCACTCAAATGAAAACATCGCACAGTGTTATCTGGTCCACTGTGAGGTTAGAGAAATTACATCTACTCCAACCCGGATTGAGGAGTTTTATTGCGACTTAAGTCATACCAAACCCGAGCATGTGCAATGGAGAACACCCTCCTCCTATGACTACCTTCGAACCACGGCCCCAACCTTGCCGCGACCTCCTCGCCTGTCACTTAGTTCGACTAAGGATGGGGAAATGACCATTTCAGCTATCCTCATCGAAGGAAGTCGGTATTTGGCCTAACACTCTTAATCGTTTCCCCTAATGGGTGATTATGCATGTCCAACTACATTTTAGTCGAATAACTGTTAGTGTTAATCAAGGGTAACCAACAAGTTCACACAATACGGAATCCATGCAAATATGTAGAGTAGCACACCAAGGAGTTGAACTCCTGTTACAACCGAGTATTATTTACACACGCTGCATGCGCATAATCATCTAATTACAAACACAACCAGAAGTATTCTTGGGTCCCCGGATACTTTAAATAGTATCCAAACAAGCGGTGAAGCCACAATCCCAACTTACTTATTTAGACGTTTGTTATTGCTGACTTGAATTGTCAACCGTCTTTGTATTGGAAGGTCCTAATTATACAACAGACCCAAATTCAATTTTCGTGATAATTACGAAAACATTAGGGTTTAATCTAAAATAGTTATATATATATATTATTTCCATAATATGTAGTCATGTTATTACTATAGATCAAATTAAATTATTAATTATTGATACTGTACATCATATATACTATTACGTATTATATATCGTTTTGATTATATCGAAACGTACTTTTTATTTATTAATTCACGTTTTGATTCCGGTAAGGTTACCGAAATGTGTATATTCTTGAATATGATATAGTTATAAGCTAGATTACTTAAAGTTGTCTGATTTCAACAAAATTAGTGTCATTGAGTTTGTATAGACCTAACGATACGTTTTACGAATCCTGTTTTTAGAGATGTCTCTTAACGGGTAGTTTGAGTTTTTAATACAATCATACATAATTATATAAAAATAATCGTATTACGTATAATTTACAGATTTAAATTATATTTTATCTAATTTGTCCTTATATTGTAACAATATAAGTATTATTCAATTCTAATACACTTTAAGTTTATCCCGATCATAAAATATTAATAAATATAATAAAAATCTCCATTTAATCCAATTTGATCAACAATCCTATATATAGGTTTTATTTAACTATTTAATTCATTTTAGCCTATTAATATTACAAATACACCCCGACTTGTAATTTAAGCTATTTTACTTAATAAATTCGTAATAAATAGTTCGGGTTACCAAATAATTCCTCGAAAATTTCTATAGACTTCTAAAAATAGAGAGAATTCAGTTATCATTTGGTTTCGAGTTTCCGACCTATTGCCTATATTTTCATATTGACGATTTTACCCCTAAGTTATGATAAATTATCCAATTATAATTCTTTTAGCACCAAATTAATTTCAATCTGACTCAATACTATTACTATTTATTATAGATTAGTACATGTCCATTTCATCAATTAATTTCATAATTTCCTATTAAATTCATAATTTCAGCCTATTTTCGAGCTAATTTCAGGCCTAAAAATTCAAAAAATATTAAAATTATTCAAATCAAAATTCGGACTACATAGCAATTACCTATATATCATGCACATCCTACACAAAAATTTTCAGCTAGAAACAACATTATTTAATACATTTATTTTACAATTATATATTCGGGTGAACAGTAGATTTCTTAATAAAGTATATTAAATATTACGAATTTTTCAAAAATAAAAATATCATATGAAAGCATGTTTAAAATAACCTAAGTACAATTTTTTTTTTATAATTTTCTGGGTTGATTTACTAATTTTTCAAAATTCTTGAAAAATATTGAAAAATAGGGCAAGAATTTGACCTTACTGTTTTTAGGTGCTCGGGTGGTTGGTGTCGGTTGGGAGGTTATCGGACGGTCTGCGCAGTGGGTGGACCGTGTAGGGTTGGCTGGGTTTCACAGCAAAACCACTCTAGGTTAGGGTTCTATACTTTCACGAAATTTCCCCTATTTTTTCTAAATTTCTTTTTATTTTCTATGATTTTTTTCTAATTTTTATTTTTCTCTATTCTTGGTTCCTAATTGCTAAAATGTACATATCTGAAGGTGTTGGCTTTTTATAGTGTCTCTAAGTCGGTTAAGGGATTTTTCTTTAATTATTTTATATTTTTCTTTCTAATTTCTTTTTGTTTTCCTAAGCATGAGGTGCCCAAATATTGAAGACTTGCTTTTGAATTAGCATTCCTATTCTTATCTCCTGCCATGGATCATTGTCCAGCAATCTTCAATGCGTTTGATCAATTTTTCTTTTTCTTTTATTAAATAATTACTTAAATATAGATATTATATGTTAGAATTAGTTATTTAATTAATATACAAGTTTACACCCTATGTAAATGACATGTGAAATATATAACTTTACTCATATAATTAAGTTTCTAGCATATCTTTATTTTTAGGATATGTTCTAAAGTTAATTTTATGAATTCAACACAATAAATATATAATTACATAATTTAAGGTTAATTTACGGGTATAATTATTATTTATACTAAGTATACTCATAAAACTACGTGTATTTTTATATAGTAAATTATACTATATTATCTCATTTTATAGCTCAATTAACTTATCTTTAAGTTTTCGTTATAATCTAAATTCGATTTTAGGAGTTCCGAACATTTTAATACTATACTAAATATTCTAACTTCTAAGGGAAAAATTGGGATTTCGGGTCATTATTACTAAAATCTAACTTTACTGTAATATCTCGACTAACTTTTTGATTCTAGTCGTAAAGCTTGAGTTCAATTGGATAAGTTTCTCTAAAAGCCCTAAATCTGAGCTCGGTTGTCCTAAACTCAATTTTTGGGAGCTTATAGAAATTCTTGCAAGATTAGAGATAATTTGCAAAGTCTTTTCAAAATCTTGATTAATATTATTAGAGAATGCATTGTGCGCTAATACAATCTTAGATTATGCTATTGAAAAGAAACTTTAATAGATGCTTTTAAGATTACGGTTTAATAAACTTGAGAAAGATATTAGCTCTAACAAGGAATTCTCCTTATCAAGAAAATTAATCGTTTAATTAGATTTTTTTTAGTGAAAGTTACATCTATAAGTTTAGGGGAAATAAAGATTTAGATATCACATCGAATCTTAAATTATTACATTACAAATTGATTACTTTCTTGTTTAATTTCTTAATTAGTTGTTAAATTTATTAATTGCTGTAATTTAGTTTAAATTCTTTGAGTTCCTTAAATTCAAATTTGTTGGTTAAATAATAGAGAGCTATTTAGTATTAATAATCATAGTCTTTATGGGATGACATCTGTTCTTTGAACTATACTACTATAGAATGTGCTCTTGTAACACCATAGTCGTCGATAGGTTCACTGGTAACTTACGATATTCAATCAGTCTAGGATTTTACCGTATCTTTAACTAATTATTTTTTTAAATAGTTCTTTAACTATTATTATTATTGATGAATTTTTACGGAAGTATTGTATAAAACATTCTTTATGTAAATAAAATATTCATTTTGCAATAATCATATTGCAAATTTTTTCACTTTAGTATAATTAAACTTACTAAATGAGGATATGGAGTAGGAAAAAAAAAAAACAAAATAAAGAAAAGCTTAAAAAGGAAGAGACTAATGTGAGGATATTGAGTTTAGTTTAATAAAGTCATGGGTTGCATTTTGGTATTTTTTTAAATCCATGCAAACAAAATGATATTTTTTATTTATTAATTTTATTTAATTATTATTATAGGATATGTATAAGGTACATGAAATCTGTATCATATATACTTTATAATATAAGTTTTAAAGTGAGTACATGGTACTCTAATCTCGTACCCATAACCTATCTTATAAGTAAATAGTTCAAAAAATTACTACTCGAAACTTATTCTATGATTTTAAATATTCATTTAGAACCTACCTAATCAAGTAAGGTTCAAATGGGTATTTTGTATAATAGGATTATTCGCTTATCCTCCTTATTAAGTAAGAAATAATTTTTTTTATAAAAAAAAATATTTTTCATTAAAGGAAATATCCCAATATTTTTCATGAGAACAATTTATTTTTTTGAAAAAAAAGTAATTTTCCAAATTTACAATAGTTCTAAATAGGTAATTGATATTTATTTGAAATTCATTGTCATTGACACAAAGATTACATTATTAAAAGAGTTTGTTTTGGAAAAAAAAAATTATAGACTCATTAATTTATTAAAATTAGCCAAAGAGGTCATAATGATTATTAAGTCATTTATGCTTTATACTTCTCATCTAGATAAAACTTTTAACCTAATCTATCCTCTTACTAATACACTGATATTAATTTATTTACGATAATATACTAGCCCGACTTAAAATTGAATAGGCCACTTTTCGAACTTTGGGCCAATCATCTCAATGCATAAGCCCAGAAAACCCTAGCACGCTACCAAGGTATAAACTCTTCTTCTAGGGTAGTAAGCCGAACTCTCTGTCTCTCCTACTCCATTCCATAGCCGTTCTTCATCTTCCTTGGAGAGAGCACGATGAAGACCATACTCTCGTCGGAAACCATGGACATACCTGACGGTGTTGACATCAAAGTTAACGCCAAGATCATCGAAGTGGAAGGTCCACGTGGAAAGCTGGTACGGAACTTCAAGCACTTGAACCTGGACTTCCACTTGATGAAAGACGAAGCCACAGGAAAAAGAAAGCTAAAGATCGAAGCTTGGTTTGGATCTCGTAAAACCTCTGCTGCCATCAGGACGGCACTCAGCCATGTGGAGAATCTCATCACCGGTGTAACGAAAGGTTATAGGTACAAGATGCGATTCGTTTATGCTCACTTTCCGATCAACGCTAGTATTGGAAATTCGAACAAGACCATTGAGATCAGGAACTTCCTTGGCGAGAAAAAGGTAAGGGCTTGATTGTGTTATCCGGTCGTGTCGGGATTATGTGAGGCTGATTGAATAGCAGAGTTCGATTTTTTATATATATGTATTTTTTAACTTACCGTGTTAAATTAGTAAAAGTTCTAGGAATTTATATGCTGATTAATTATGTTATACTGGGTCGATTTCGAATTAAATCTTGCTTTATATCGGGTAGTTATTCTGATCGATATGAATATACAGCAAAAAGTGGGACTCTTATCATAAATGATGCATAATTATTGGAGGAAACAGGAAAATTTGTTGAAATGTATATGGAATTTGGCAATGAGAGTGGGTTCAAAATGTAATTGTCGTAGTAATTAAATGGTTTGATTGTGCATTGACTGTTTGCAATTTGATTAGGTGAGGAAAGTGGATTTGCTTGAAGGAGTCACTGTTGTTCGATCCGACAAAGTGAAGGATGAGCTCATTGTGGATGGCAATGATATAGAACTCGTTTCTCGTTCTTGTGCTTTGATTAATCAGGTATTTTCTCCCCCATGGTTTATGAAATGACTTGGGATAATTTAGTGAAATGTATTGGCTTTTCATGCTTAAGGGTAGTTCACACATCAGTAATTTGGTTTACTTTCTGTTGCACATTGATTGCTGTCCACCCTCCATCATTTCTGATCCTAAATTCTGTAAATTGTGAAGATTGTAAGAAATCAAATAATACAATCACATTATATAATACTTTTCAGACTTATGATGTTCCTCGCTTGTAAAGCCATATCATGTGAAAGAATTCACTCTTAGCCTGTTTTCTGTATTATTTTGTATTTTTTCATGGAGCTGCATGTTGTGGTATAGGTCTCGTTGTATCCAATATTATTACCTTAATCATAGCATGAATAAGATAAATAACTCTAGATGTTAGCTTAGCCGATTGCTTTATGCTTCTTGGGGTCTCTGGAAAGCTTGGAGAATCTGTCACTGTCCTTATTTTTGGTGTTGAGTTGGTTATTTAGTCAGCAAAAATAGTTGAATGTGGGCCCTTGTTGGTGTCACAAAGAAAAATGGCAGGGAAGCTGCTTGGGTTGAGGGTTAGCACAGGGATGGGGAAGTGAAATGATGATGGGGTTACTGTAGGCCCATGGGGTAGCTATATATGTTTGGACATGGTGACATGCCACTCATCGGGATAATTTCATACCCATGTGTGACTCAAAGGTTAACTGGCAAATTCATTGGAATTCATGAAGCATTTCCTGTGCATCTTGATCCCTGTGTGTGTGCAAACCATTCTACCAGCTTGCTGCACTATTGTTTTTTACTTCTGGAAAATGCTTGTTATTCAGTGAGCTGATGAAGGTGCATAATAATAGAAGCAGTGCATGTTAGGCTGTCTTTTTCACCCATTAGGAACATTTCTGTCTGAAAAGAAAGAATTTGATGGTTTCCACCTCCGTGTAATTGTGCATTTCAATCATGCATAATCCAAATTTACTCTTCCAATACATTCACAACCTTTCAAAGATAATTCTTCCTACAATTATCTGCATTCACTATAATTCATAATAATGAATAGTAAACGGTAAATGTAATCCTTGCTTTGGGATTCTACAATATTCTACATGATCTTTTCCCTCATAATTAATAATGCAAAGTAAAAGGAAGTTAGCTAGAAAATAATTACATTTCTGTGCCCATTTTGCTTTCAGTCGATAATGTTCTACTTTGAAAACTCTGACCCTCTAGCCGTTTGATTTTTCCAACAGAAATGCCATGTCAAAAACAAGGACATTCGGAAGTTCCTTGACGGTATCTACGTCAGTGAGAAGGGAAGAATCCAGGAGGAGGAGGATTAAGTAGTAGGTCATAGAGGACAAGGATCATTGATACTTCTCTTTGTATGTTGCCACAAGGATCATTGATACTTCTCTTTGTATGTTGCCTTTCGGCTCTCTCATCATGGTTGATCAAGTAGAACTGTTACCCAGTTCAAATTTTGTTTCATGAAAGTTCCTTTTCAAACGATTTTCCTGATTACTCGGTAGTATTTTCTCCTATTTATACGTTACTGAAATTTCAGCATGCAATACATCTCTCATCTTCTAGTTTAGTTGGTGTCCGCTGGCTGTCTCTCCAGTTAATTTGACGTTTGAGTAATGTAAAATATGCTTTCCAATTTCACGGATGATTATGCTGTTGGTTCAGGAATACTGCTACATGTACCGGAAACATGTAGTAAACCTAGATGGGTGAGGGAATATAGATGCCTGCATGTTTTGTAGGAATTAATTGATGCCAGAATTGCCCCTTTTTGATGGTGACATCAAGTGGGACACATATATACACATGCATGTGGAAATGTTATGTTCATTATATGAATTTTGTCATATATATATATATATTTTTTAATAATGTAATATTTGAACTTCGAACTGGCTAAATTATACATCATATTGAAACTTAGTAGCCGGCATGTGGCAAAGGGTTCAAGAACCTCTCAAATGATGATGGTCTTTAAGTTTAGCCTGAGGTAGAAGAAGAAAAATCTAAAATGAAGAAGAAAGAATGCCTACAATATTTTTTTCCGTTCGATTTTAAACACTCTTGTTTATAAGTTAGATAAGCCGAAATTAGGGCTTTAAATCTTTCTGTTAAAGTTGGAATATTATGATGTTGGTCGCCTTCTAATGTTATTTTTTGTTTTTTCACCGGTAAAACGATGGAGGGGGTTTTGCTAAGAACCTACCATTGTCGTAGTAGACGGACAATGTATTCTCTGTTTATTATTTGCTTTGTTATTCCCTTAAACATTCCTTTAATGATTTTATCAACACATGCCATATTGTCATTAATTAAAATGGCAAACAGGAGATGCATTAGGTGATGATATCTTATTTTGGAGTTTTCATTTTTTTTTGTTTGTTGGATGACGTGTCATGTCCTCATTAAGTGAATGTTATATCCAACATAACCTTGGATAACAAAGTTTTTCTTTTTCGTTTTTTTTATTCCCAGTAATGAGCATAATATTAAACATAATCAAAACGAAGTTCAGGTACCCAGCATTCATATGAACAACAAACACCAAGAACACTGGCTTGGTTGGTTGCTTTCGCGACCCATCTGTCAGGCTTCGACAACATTCTGATCTATGCGAGAGTCATATGCAACTAAGTCTGATAAAAATAAAGGAAACATAAAAGTCAAAATTAATATTTATATCCATCTTGAGTTCTTCCTTCGTTAAAGGGTTCGCCACTTGATTTGCACAACAGATGATCGTGCAAAAACGGATATGAGCGAACTTATTCATCAAATTGAGACAATGTTCGATAATAGCCGCGTTCGAGCTATTTTCTGCACATCCTTTTTGGATAAGTTCAATAGCGCTCGCACGATCCGATTCAATAATAACATTATCCCAACCCTTCTCTACTGTCAATTGAAGAGTATACAGTGGCCCACATTTCCGCTTCAAATGGGGCTACCTCAACTAATTTCCTGATAAGCCCCCCATAATTTCCCCCGGCCAATCCCTTCCAATTATTGTCATCGATGTTATGCTATGAATGGATGAAGTCATAGCAATTTTATCATATAAATTACTATAAGATAGGAATTGATTTCACAATTGTTATTGTAGATATAGCTTATATAAGGCAAACAAGACTCAAACAACTTGAAGCGTTTATTAAGATACCTGTTATAAGCAAAACTTATGATATTTCCTTGAAAATAGTCATAATAAATCTTGTGATACATACTTTTTAGTACTTACTTATATTTACATAATAAAATTTACATCAACAGATTACATTTTCCAAAGAAAAGTTTTAATAATAACAGGTTTTGATTCATATATGTATAGACCTTACTATAAAACTAATAGTTGCCTAGAGAGAGCAATTGATTTTGTCAAAAGAACCAAGATACTAAAAGTGATCAAGTTTCAGCGATCTTTATATTGCTTCTCACTCTTCAATCCCTTTCGTACTTATATGCAGTTGGGTATAAAACTGCATCTTTACTTTTTAGTCGATACCTACAACAAAATCTATAAGGATGCAAGTATAATTAACTTAATAAGTGGGATGGGGATAAAATAATACAATAAAAACACAAAAAAGGTCATGAGCCTTAATGAAATGTGATGCAATTAATCATATACAATATCACATAACTAATCTGAATTGAGGAATTTCAACGCGACCCAAATTAAACTAAACCTAGACTTGTGTAATGGAGAACTCCCTCTATTTAAGACTACTTTCGAACTATGGCTCTTTAACCTTGTTGCAACCTCTTCTCTTATCATCAAGTTCGACTAAAAGTGAGAAAATAACCATTTTAGTAATCATTATAAAAAGAGTCGACATTTGATTTGACACACCTAATAATTTCCCTAATAAGTTGTTATGCATATCCAATTAGGTTAGTAATCGAATCTTGATTAGTTTTACTTATAGGTGGCCTAGCAAATTCAACCAAATCAAACAATATGAAATCATGCAAAGTAGCATGTCAAGACAAAACAGATTATTAGTCATACACATAACATACACACAAATAGTTAAGTTATAACAACAAACAAAAACACTCTTAAGTTTCTAGATACTTTGATATAATACCTCAACTGATTGCAAAGCCACAATCCTAACTTACCCGATCATAGCGTCACGTTATCCCGAAGTGTAGTGCGTATCATCATTAGTGATCTTTAAAATTTTAATACACAACTTTAGTTTTTAATCACCACATGGAGTAAGAATTTATTTTTAATATTAATCATGTTTTTAATCCGAGTTAATTGAATTCTTTAGTTATTTATTAAGTTTTGGTTAAATGAGATATGTTCCAACTTAGTTTTGGACACAATTTCCTACTAAGGTTCTCACCTACTATCCTAAATTATGTTCTTTGAGTATTCTTTAACCCCTATTTTGCACCATAATTTTCCTAAATTTTTCTTTCTTACTTCTTCTCTCTATTTTTTTCTCCCAAGAATTTTTCAAAGTTCCAAATGAGCAAAACTTTCATCCTTAAGTGCAGTTTATGTTTTATGATAAGGTTGAGGGTCTTTTGATTTTTATTCCCTATTAAACATGTGTAATATCCTAGTCTAAGTGTTCAAAATTGGTTTCTTTTCCACATTCCTTGAATCTTCCAACCATTGCCATGTATGAAAGGATGTTTCTTGGTGTCTTGCAATTATTTAATAATTTTCCCTATATTTTATTTATTTATTTAGTGAATTTTACACATTTTCAGTTACTTTTAGTAATTATGGGGTATATATATTTATATATTAATTATACTTGATATATATATGTATACATGTCTTTTATATATTATTTTATGTACATTTTTAATTTTATTACTGTTATAATTTATCTCTAGGTGGTCATTAATTAACAAACTTGATTTGCACATCATTGGTACTCATATAATAATATAGTAAATTTTTGCTATTTTAGCTATATTTTTAATATTTTATTATATTTTTAATTTCTGAGCTTACAAGGTTTCATCAACTAACATCACTACACTCTTCGTAAGTTTCTAATATAATCGAATTACCTTTTTGAACACCCTAAATCGATTGCTTATAACCTAGCCATATAAGTATGGAGCCTACGTTTTCACCTCCTTTTAGAAAGGTTTTGTTCTCAAAACTTTCAATTTAACCAACTTATAATTGATAACTACTTACAATCGAAGGAAATGATATTGCTCACTTATGTCTTTGAAGAGTTCTAGGTAACGATTCTTTGTTACCATATTTGGCTCCCAAGTTATTTCTACTCTTGAACCACCACTCTACTAAACTTTCATATACTTTACTTTACAATTCCTCAACTTTTGAATTCGATTCTCTAATATCTTAATTGGTTTCTCCTTAATAGTGTAATTTTCTCACAAATCTACTGGTTTCAATTTCACCATTGCCTATAAGTCTTTCATGAATTTTCGTAACATTGATACGTAAAAAAACATCATGATATCCTATTAAGCTCCGGGGAAAAGAAATTTAGTAAGCTATACCTCTAATTCTCTCCAATACTTTGAACATCTTAATAAATCGAGGACTTAACTTCCTTATGGTATCAAGTTGTTTAAATCCAATAAAAGGTTGACATATACTTGATCCCCTACTACAAATTCTCCAGGTTTTCATTTCAAATCAACCAACTCTTATAACGATCCTGTATGACTTTTATTCTTTATTGTATTACTTTCACTTTTTCATTCATTTGATAAATCATGTCATGTCTTATTATCTCATGTTCATCGCTTTCCTAATATAATGGCAATCTATATTTCCTTCCATATAACGCTTCATATGAAGCCATTTGTATAGTTGTTTGATAACTATTACCATAAGAGAACTTTACCAATAACATTTGTAATGTTGATCCCATTTACCACCGAAATCCAAAATGTAAACCCTTAACATATCTTCCAATATTTGAATCACTCTTTTTGACTAACAATTTGTATGAGGATGATAAGCCATATTGAATTGTAACTTAGTTCCTAAAGATTGGTGTAAACATTTCTAGAACTTAGGTGCGAAATGGCTATCTCTATCTGAGATAATACTTATAGGTACACCATGCAATCTAACAATCTCTTGCACATACAATCGAGCTAACTTCACCATTGAATCTCCAATTCGACAAGGTAAGAAGTGATCACTTTTCATCAACCTATCCATAACTACCCAACTTAAATCATGACCTGCTCTTGTTCTTAGAAGTCTCACTACAAAATCCATAGTAACATGATCCCACTTCAGTTGAGGTATTTCTAATGGTTGCAATAACCTGTTGGATCTCTGGTGTTCAACTTTCACTTGTTAATAAGTGGAACAACTTAACACATATTGTGCTATCTCCTTTTTCTTACCTTTTCCACCAAAATAATGCTTTTAAGTCACAATACATCTTATTCCTACTAGGATATAAGGCATAACCCCTAGTTTAAGTTTTATCCATATCTCCTTCTTTAACTAAGAATTATGGGGTACACATACTTTATTCTTTTATCTCAATACTCCTTTCTCATCAATTCATAAATCTAGTACATCTCCATTTTCAACTTTTCTTTGACTTCTTTGAAACTCGAATCCTCATTTTCAAGAGATTTAATTTGTTCTATCAAGGTTAGTTGCACGATTCAACTTTACATCTGTCTCATACCATCTAAATCCAATTTCCAATTTCTCAAATTCCTGGATCAACTCCTGTTAAGGAGTAAGTAGTGAAGCCAAATGCTCATAATTCTTATTATTTAGTGCATCTGCTACTACATTAGCTTTGCTACGATGATAATTGATAGTCATATCATGATCCTTAATTGACAGTCATATCATAATCCTTAATATGTTCTAACTATCTCTTTTACCTTAAATTCAACTCCTTTTGAGTATAGAAATATTTCAGACTCTTGTGATCTGTATAGATTTCATAATGTTAACCATACAAATAATACCTCCAAATCTTTAGAGCAAATACCATAGCTGTTAATTTAAGGTCGTGTGTTAGATATTTCTTTTCATGACACCTTAGTTGCCTTAATGCATATGGTACTACTTTACCATCTCGCATTAATACATAGCCAAGTTTATTACGAGAAGCATCACTATATACACAATATAGTTTACTTGGATCTGATAGAGTAAGTATCGAAACTGAAATCAAATGGTCCTTTAACTCTTAGAAACATTGCTTACATTAATCACTCTATTCAAATTTAACATCCTTCTGCATCAACTAAGTTAAAGGTCTTACTATCTTAGAAAAGTCCTTTATCAACAATTTATAATAGCCTATCATTCTAAGGAAGCTTGTCACTTCAGCGCTGTAGTTGATTGCTTTCAGTTAGTTACAACCTTAACTTTCTCATGAGCAACTGATACTCCTTACCTGGAACTATATATCCCAATAATGAAATTTTATCGAACCAGAAGTCACAAATTAGTCAGTCCAAATGGTATTACTAAAAACTCATAATATCGGTTTCTCATTCGAAAAGCTATCTTTGGTTTATCCTTAGGCTTAATTTGTAACTGATGATATCTAGATCTCAGATCAATTTGTGAGAACACAGTATCTCCATGCAACTAATCAAATAGATTGTTAATTCTTAGGAGTTGGTACTTATTCTTAATAATCACCTTATTTATCTCTTTATAATCAATATACAATCTCATAGATCTTTCTTTCTTTCTTTTTCATAAACAGCATTGGTACTTCCCATGAAGACACACTAGGTTAGATGAATTCTTTACCTAATAACTCCTATAATTGCTTCTTTAACTTTTGAAGCTCCATTGGTGACATTTTATATGGCGCTTTTGATATAGGTTTAGTTCTTGGAATCAATTCTATGGTAATGTCTAACTCTTAATGTAGAGCTAAACCATGTAAATCATATGGAAGGACATTCGGGAATTCACACACTACTGATATCTCAAACACACTTACAGTCTCTTTTTTCCCTTCCGTTGCAAATATTCAATAGATCCACTAATATACAATATTTCCATCCATTTCTTTAATTATTGTTAAATATCTCTCATAAATTTTGATGATAACAAACAAAAAAAAATAATAATAAGAATGCTAATGTACTAACAAGAGTCGCATTTAGAGACTTATTCAAAAGGTTTGAATCACTTGAAAAAGAAATAAGTTTAAAAAGTATTAAATGAATGTTTTAAAAGCTTATATAAGAAGAGTCAATACAACACTTTAGAAAATTATTCAGAGAATTTGAAGATAAATAAATTGAGATATCTTTTGAAGGTCATTTAGATAGTTGGCCTAGAAGATTAAATCTAAAAAAAAAACACGACATTAGATTTGAAGTGAATACGTTTTAGCTTTACTAGATTAGGTGTATTAGGGAAATACATTTAATCCAGTTTTACTTAAGTTGGAATTAAGATCTATGAGGATTATTTTTAAGATAATTAATTTTTGAAAATAATTAAACAAACAAGAAAATATTTAAGATTAGATAAGGATAAGGATGATTTCAAATATTATGGGATATCATATTCAAAATTCAAAATTATCTGAAGTTGACAATCTAAAGAAGATCAGATGGAGATAAGATCAAATTCAAATTCAAATTCAAACTCTAAGATTTTCTCCAAATATCTATAGATCATTTTTTAAATGTAGGGATTGGATAAACATAAGATGGAGATAAATATCAGCATTTTAGCCCTTAGAAGACATTGATATAAAGGAAGAGATGTTTCAAAATATTAAGTATAATTCTAAGAAGAAAAAAAAAATATATGCATCACACTTTGATTGTGATCAATTTCTATTATCTAAAAGAGCATTGAACACTTCTCAAATATTTCTTTAGAGAATTAAATTGAAGCTACTTATTCAACTATCTTCATTTTTGTATACGTGCCAATCCATTTGAGATTAATACTATTCTTCTCACTTCTGTTTTGTAATCAGTTTTTTTTTATTTAAGTGTTGTTTGAGAGAAGTTTAATTGTACTATGTAGATTTGTAATTGGCTTAGATTGTAAAGAGGCCAGATAAAAAGAGAAGAATGTTGTGAAGGCTAAGTGTCGTAGATGTTTGTAAATTTCTCTTAATTTGTTTTTGATATAGTAGATCAAGTGGAACGACACCAGTGAAATAAACCGGGTCCCTAGCAGTGGAGTTGGAAGAGGGTAGCACACAGAAAGTCGAAACTTTATAAATCCTGAACCAGATATCCTTCTCTTTATCTCCTTTACTTTGAGTTATTTATGTTATTAGTGTGTTAAATTATTAAAATACTACTATTCACCAAATTAGGTTATTAAAAGGGATAATTTTCATTCACATCGAAAAAGTTTAAAAATTTTTCTAAATATATCAATTCAAGTGCTACGTTCCCCTCTTCTTGATATCTTATATGGGACTAACAATTGGTATTAAAGCTTTACTCTATTATCATTCAGAGTTTAAGATCATGGGTGAATCGGGAGATAGTTTAACAATTCAGCCTGACAATGCACCATTTTTTTATGGTAATAACTTTCCTCATAGGAAATTCAAGATACAGACTTATGTGAAGGCATCAAACTATTAACCTGGGCAAATCATCTCAACAGGAGATCTCAAAGTTCCAACCATTATTGCATCAAATGAGGATATCGCCAAAGTTGAGCTTAATTTAAAGACTAAGAATTTACTTTTGAGTACTATTACACGATCAAAATTCTATCTAATTGCTACTTGTGCTACAGTTAAAGATATTTGGGATACCTTCGTGTAAACTTATGGAGGAATGGAGACAATTAAGGACATGAGAATCAAGTTACTAGGTCAACAATATGAAACTTTTCTAATTCTTCCTGGTGATGAAATTAAGGACTCCTTTAGTGTAGATTCACTGTTGTAGCTAATGAATTGTCTTCTCTTAGCAAAACAACTAGTGATGCAGATATGGTTCGCAAGATGCTAATAACTTTTTCTAAAATTTGGAATGCAAAGAAAACTACCATAGAAGAAGCTTATGATCTGAAGAGACTAATCTTGAGTTAATTACATAGCAAACTTATGTCATATGAAATTGATTTTCTTAAATCAAATAGTACTTCAAAGGATAGAAAGAAGAAGGCCATAGCTTTCAAAACTAAAGAAACAGATGCTGATTTTGAAGAAGAAGAGGACAAAGATGTAACACTTCCAATTAGAAAACTTAACAAATGGCTAAAGAAGAAAGGTAAGAAAACCCTTACTAAAAGATTTTCTCCTAATAAAAACCGATCTAATGATGTAGGTAAAGCGATCAAGGAAAAGGAGGAGAAAAAATTCAAAAAAGAAATTTTATGCTATGAATGCAAAAAGCCAGGACATATCAAGTGTACTTATCTAGTGTTAATCAAGAAGATGGAGAAATTCATGAAGAAACGAAAATCTCTGATGGCTATATGGAGTGATTTAGAAGATTCAAAAATGAGCTAGAGAGTTCTGAAGAGTATAGAGAAGCAATTTGTGTCTTATGGCACTCTTTGAGGTATATTCTAAACTGATTCTGACTCTGACATAAAAGTACTTGATGATATATTTACTAAAATCAATAAGTTGCTTAAAGCTCTTTTTAAGTCAAACGACAAGATCTCTAAGCTTAAATCAAAAGTGAAGACGTTGAAAAGTGAAAAACAAGCTCTCAATCGAATAAATCAATTGTTGGCTAATGAAAATGATTTCTTAAAGAATGATTTTGAAAGATTGCATGTTGCTTGTGAAGAAGGAAGAAATTAAAAATTTTAAAAATCAAGTGGAGGATTTATCTATGCCAATCAAAAACATGTTTCAAAAGTTTGACAAAAGTGATAAGAAGTTACAAATGTTGATCTCTAGTCAAAGAATAAATAATTCAAAATTTGGAGATGGTTTTAAATTTGGAGAAACATCAAAGGCGAAGAGAGAAATAGTATTAGTTAAATCAAAAGGTAAAAATAAAAAAAATAGTCAAAGAAAAGGACAAAAGCAAAATAGTTGAACTTATCAGAAGGTATAATAGATAGTACTCTCAAAACAACAATAAGTATTCTTTTAGAGGGTACAACAGAAGGTTAAATAGAGGGTATGATAAAAAGAATCAAAGTCAAAGGAAAGTGGTAAGTGATAGGTATATTAAGCAAAGGCCTTATACTCATTTTCTATGTAATAAAGTAGGACATATAGAGAAGTATTGCTTTTTCAAAAAAATACAAGTTGAATAGTAATCAAGGGTCAATTCATAAGTTGAGCTTAAATTTTCATGAACCCAAGCTTTGTTGTGTTCATAAATAGACTTGATTATGCTGTAATGCATACAGGAATACAAGCTAAGTTAAAAAGAACATGGTATCTTGATAGTGGATACTCAAGACACATGATAGGTGATACTTCATTCTTCACAAACTTAGAATTGAAGGAAGATGGATATGTGAAATTCTATAATAATGGTAAAGGTAAAATAATTGTAGTAGGTACAATTAGTTTGACATCTTACATAATTGAAAATGTGTTGTTGGTTAAAGGACTAAAACACAATTTGTTAAGCATAAGTTAGTTGTGTGACAAAGGGTATAGGATAACATTTGAACATGACAAGTGTATTGATTTTAATAAGGATGGATTTAAGTTGTTTGAAGGATTCAGAAAAAATAAAAAATATTTACTTAATTAAACCATCTAAAGTGTCATATGAAAGTTGCTGTATATTTATGAATGATAAGACTATACTTTGGCATAAAAAGTTAGGACATGTGAATTTTCAATTAACTTGAGAAATTATCTAAAAAGAACTTAATTAAAGGGTTACCAAAATTGCATGCTCATGAAAAAATTTGTTGTATTACTTGTCTTAAGAATAAAATGAGTTCGTCATGACACAAAGATAAGAAAATTATATCCATTTGAAGACCTTTAGAGTTGTTTAATCTAAATTTGTTTAAATCTACTCAAACTCTAAGTCTTGGAAGAAATAAGTATAGACTTATCATAATAGATGACTTCTTAAGATTTATTTGGATCTTGTTCTTATGTCATAAAAGTTATGTATTTAAAAGTTTTGAAATATTTTCCAAAAGATTTCAAAATGAAAAATCTATCATTAGTTCATAGAATGATCATGCAAAAGGAATTTGAAAATTCAAATTTTATTTCTTTTTGTGAAGAAAAGGGAATCACCCATAATTTTTCTATACCTTATACTTTACAACAAAATGGAGTAGTTGAACCTAAAAACATAGCTATTTAAGAAATGACGAGAACATTACTTAATAAAAGTGGTATAATAGATCATTTTTGGGCTAAAGCAGCATCAATAACTTGTTATATTATAAATCGAGTATATGTTAGGCCTCTGATAAATAAAACTACTTATGAGATTTATAAATGAAGAAAATCTACTGTTTCATACTTTCACACATTCCATTGTAAGTGTTTTGTAAAGAAAATAGGAAAAGTATTGAGAAAGTTTGAAGAAAGAGCCGATAAAGCCATCTTTCTAAACTACTCTTTAAACTCAAATGCATATCAAGTACACAATAAAGTGATAGAAGTGATAGAGGAATCAATAAATGTCAAGTTTGTTAAAGAAATAGGCAATGAAGAATCAGATGATTCTACACAACTTAATTTAGAAGTTAAGTCACCCCATCAAAAGGAACATCGAAAACTTAAAAAATGCTTGATGTGTCCAAAATAGAACTAGGATCAGAAGGTTCTTTAAAGACTAATACCAAGTTTGTTAAAACTCGTCCAAAAGGTAAGTTAGAAGGTTCTAAACACTTTTATACACCACCATCGACACTTAGATTTAAATCTAATCATCCTCCTAACCTTATGATTGGTAATATTAAATCTAGAATAAAAACAAGATCAAGCTTACAAAATTTTGAAAACCATTTTGCTTTAATTTTTGAAATTGAATCTCATTCAATTGATGAAGCTTTAAATGATAATAATTGGATCTTAGCTATACAAGAAGAACTTGGTCAATTTTAGAGAAATCAAGTATGTGGTTTAGTTCCAAGACTTAAGGATAAGTCAATTATAGGCACTAAATGGGTTTTTAAGAATAAATAGGATGAACATGGAAAAATAGGAAGAAATGAAGCTCGTTTATTTGCTAAAAGATATTCTTAGGAAAAAGGAATAGATTATGATGAAACTTATGCTCTTATAACTAAGCTAGAAGTTATAAGATTATTGTTTGCATTTGCTTGTTAGAAAAATTTCAAATTATATTAGATGGATGTAAAAAGTGCTTTTCTAAATCATTTTATAAAAGAAAAGGTATATGTTGAGTAACTCTCTAGATTTGAAGATCCCTTCAAATTAGATCATGTGTATAAGTTGAAAAAAGCTTTGTATGGTCTCAAATAGGCTCCTCGTGCTTGGTACAAGAGATTGAGTCAATTTTTAATTAAGAATGATTTTCAAAGGGGAAAAGTTGACTTTGCACTATTCATGTAGCACATAGAGAAAATATGTTAATTGTACAAATTTATGTTGATGACATTATTTTTGGTGTAACTAATAAAAAATATTATCAAGAGTTTTCGAGCTTGATGCAAGCTAAATTTGAGTTATCACTTATGGGAGAATTAAACTTCTTAGGATTACAAATCAAATAAATAGAGAATGGAATTTTTATTTACTAAGAGAAGTACATCAAACAAATATTAAAGAAATTTGGTTTTGAGAATATTAAGGATTCTTCAATTCCTATGAGTATTTTAACAAAGCTTAGCTTGAAATTATAGGTAATGGTAAAAAGGTAAATGAGAAATTATATCAAAGCTTAATTTGATCTTTACTATACTTAACAACTTCACGTCATGATATTTTGTTTAGTACTTATGTTTGTGCTATATTTCAAAGTTTACCAATAGAAACACACTTAACTACAGTTAAAAAGATCTTTAAATATATAAAAGGCATTGCAAAATTAGGAATTTGTTATCTTAAGGGTCAAAATTTTGATCTCATAGGATATTTAGATCCTAATTATGTAAGTTGCAAAGTGGATAAAAAGAGTACTTTAGGTAATTACCGGTTCTTAGGGGCTAAGCTAATTTCTTGGTCTTCTAGTTTATAAAACTCTATTGCCCTTTCAACTATAAAAGTTGAATATGTTTCTATTAGGAATTGCTTTGCACAAATTCTTTGGTTAAAACATCAATTAGATGATTATGGGATAAATTATAAAAACCTACCCATAAAGTGTAACAATACTAGTGCTATCAATTTAATAAAAAATCTAATTCATTACTCAAGGTCAAAACACGTTGAAATAAGGCATCATTTTATTTGTGACCATGTTGCAAATAATGATGTAAGTGTTGAATTTTTACCAACTGAATATCAATTTGCAGATATATTTACAAAACCTCTAGATAAATTAAGATTTGAATTTATTCGTAATGAAATTGGTGTGTATAACCTTTTTTGTTAGAGTGGAGAATATTTAGTTATTTCCCCATAAGTTCAAATTTTGGACATGTGTTTTTTTTTTCTTTCTGCTAAGCTTTAAAGTCTAAACTTATGTGAAATTTTTATTAATCTAAATGTGTGTAGTGTATGTGAAAAGCATAAGTAATGGGACTTAAAAATTGTTTAATAGGTCCTAAAATATCTTGGAAGTGGGTCTAATTGATTAGACCACATGCATGTAGAATAAGGACCACAAGATTCATTAGTTTTTCCCTTTCTAAGTATAAAGCTATAATTTTCTCTTCTTCCTCTCATTTTTTTCAAACTCTTCATTTCCTTACTCACATTTTCTCTCAAGAAAATATGTCTCCTTGAAAATCTTCTTGCATTACAGTTCAAGGTAGAAAAATCAAAACTTAAAGTAGTCTAAACAACCTTGTTGATCTCACTAAACAAGAGACCAACATCACCAACCCCATGGAAACTCAACCATCGAACCTTAAGAAGAACCATCTGGAAACACCCAAACCCTAGAACTTACAGACAAGCCATCAATTGAACTAGTTCAAGAAATGACCCCAAAGTATGGTTTTAAACCACATTCTAAACCAGCCTAACAAGTCACTTAGAAGACTTCTCATGATAAGTTGCTGAATCGAAAGACTCAAGTTCTTCCACAAAGTCGTCCAAAAAAGAATTTAAAACCAAGTTTGATCCCCCTAAATAACCTGTTGAACATGAACCTAAGAAAATAGTTCGCAAGACCAAGGCTTCATAGCCTGTGAAAAAGACCTTAAAGGATACTCCTCAATCTGTGCAGAAGCCTCAAAAAGTTGAAATCACGAAGAAATCACCCTCTAAACAAAGAGATAAACCAAAGAAGAGATACATTATGAAATGTAAGAGTTTATCTATCAAAGAATCTTTTTTCTTAGATTTATATTTCTTTAAGAAAAACAGATTTTGCTAGAAGGAATATGTAGATGAGTTAGGTTTAAGTAATTTGGCAAATAGGAGAGGCGTTATATATGGCGAGCTAGTAAATGAATTTTGTCAAAAGTTATGCAATAAGCATCGGGATGTGTAGAAATCTAAAGTGTTGAATCAGAAAATTGAGACTACAAAAAAGGACATTCTGAAGTGTTTTGACATTAAAGAAATTCAAGAAGATGAAAATCTGGTGTAGTTGACTAAGGAAAATGTCTTTACAAAGCTGAATGATAAAATAGAGTTCGGTCTTGGTAGAGATATATTCAGCACAGAGTTTGAATTATCGGTTAGGATTTTACATAAGTTTATAAATACTTTTGTCACTTAGAAGGGATAGTTCAATCTCTGTGATTAGGGAAGATCCATTGGTTATGATGGCTATGTTAGGCAAAAGGAAAGTAAACATAGTAAATTTGATGATGAGGCATATATGGAAGCATTTAGATGTTAAGCCATATGGAAGCTTGTTAATGGCGCTGTTTAAGTTTAAGATGCTAAAAATTCCAAGAGATGCAACCTATCCTTACTATCTTACTAGGCTAATATAGAAAATTTTCAAGCAAATGGGCATCTATGTCACCGACAAACTCTGGCACTCTTATAATAGAGAAGTTTATGTTCACCCTTCCAACATTAGGAAGAGGGTAATCATTGTTGAAAATAAGGATGGTGAGAAGAAAAGGAAAAGAGGTAAGGAACCTACTACTGAAGGTCAAAAGAAGAAAGGGAAGATGATAAAAAGGACTGGTGGGGTTGAATTCGAAGAAGTGACTAGATCACTTTCAGATAGTGAGTCAAAGAGTATAGAATTACAAATTCCTTCCTCCAAACAAAGTGAAAGTTTTGTATTTGTTAAGCAAATTTCTAAGGGAATTAAGGAAGTACTTGGAAAGGTTGTGAAGGATTAAATTTCAAGAATGAAGGACCTATTCAAAATATGGGTTAAAGAAACAATGTCTAAGTCTAAGGTTGATGAAGAGACTCAACTTAATGATCTACTATTTGAATTACCTGCTCTTAAACCAAATCCTCAAACCCTATCACCCAAACATTATTCTCCTATGACCACTCTACTATAAGATGATCAACGTTATTAGCTATGATAGGATTCTAGGTACTGACCCAACGCCACGTTAAGTTTCGGACCACATAAGAGGCTTGCTCACGACCTCCACATGAGTGGGTAACCTATTTATAAGCTATGTCAGTGTTGGACAATCTACCTTGCTCTAGTGGGTCTAACCTGTTATGCTGAGTGCGCCCTGTTTTACCTTGATTGAGCCCTCCTACAGACCTATCTATGAATTATGGCAATATTGGAAGACTCGACGTGTTTTGTAAGTTCTATCTTGGCCTACTATTTATGCCTTGCTTTGCCAGGTCTTCTTTGCTACACTTAGTCCATTCTGCTCTACTGCGGTTAGCTTTATTCAATTCTGTTGGGTCTACTTTGATAAGCTATATAGGACTATCCTTTCCTACCCAACCGTTCTACTTTATCGACATTGATTTGCTCGATCGAGTTTATTCGGCTAAGATTTATTTAGTCATAACAAAGCTGCTTGGCTTTTTTGTATCAGCTTGGCTGCACTGAGTCATATTAAATTGGTAGGCTACATTCGTGCCAAATCAACTTGGCTATGCGAGGTCAGCCACTATCATGTTAGCTCGGCTACTGCTATATCAGGTCGGTCAACCATGTGAGGTCGGCCCTGGTCATGTTAAGTGTAAGCCCTAAAGCTAAGCCAATTGACCGTAGGATTGAACTTAGAACATAAGTTTTGGACGATCGGTTAAGGAATCCGATTAAACTCCAAATTATAAACTATGGAGAGAAATATTAGTAAAAATGACCCCGTAAACTTGAATTTAAGAAAATAAGTAATAAATAGGAGACTATAAAATTTTCAAATTTTAAGCATAATAATTACTAATTACTGAAAAGGCAAAAAGTATAATCTAATAACTAATAAATTACTAGAGATAGATTATATGTATACTAAAAATAATAGAATGACTTAAATAATATTTAAGAATATTTATTTGTACTATATATGAATTTACATGTAAGTATAAATACGTGTAATTACTTAAAATACGCGAAATGTGCTAAAATAATATTAAATGCTTAAAGAAAATTCATAATTAATTAAGAAAAAATTAAGAAAAATCAGGAATCATCCAGAATTGGGTCGTGGCAACTGGGAAAAATAAGAAAAAATTCGGCCAATTAGAATAAGCCAACATAAAAGCCAAAAATCAATGGATAAGGCAATTGTCTTGTCCCATTTAATGCACAATAAATCCCCTAAAGCCCTATAAATAGTAGGAAAAATTAAGGAACTCATTTGGACAGTTAGAAATCAGAAAAAATTAGGGAGAGACGAAAATTGAGAGAAAAATTTGGTTTAGAAAAAAAAAAATTAGAAAAACTGTGCAATTAAGGCTTTCAAAGGGAACCCACACCAAACGAGGAGCTAGGAGTGGACCGCCACCACCAACACACAGTGGTGGCAGCACCCAGGCCGGACGACAAGGCCACGGCGGCCGGAGATACCCAAATCGGTGAGTCCGATTTCCAATCCTATTTTGTGTAATTTTGTAAAAATAGTAAATATTATTAGAAAATTATGAATTTTGTTATTCTAGGATATGTTTGTATGTAGTTTGTAGGAAAAATATTATTTTGATGAAAACATGCCCCGTAATATATGGTCCTTATGAAATCATACAAAATCGAGCACATTTCGGTTTAGAAATAAATGACCTTAGGAGTGTAGTTTGGAGCTCAATTTTTTTCTATAGGATTCTCATGTGATATAGAATAGTACTATGAAGCCATTTTTTTAAAATTAATTTTCAAAATTTTTAAGTTAATTTTTAGCCCTAAAATGATGGAAAAATTGGGTAATTTGGAGTTAATTAAGTAATTAAATTATTAATTACTGACTTAGTGAATAAGTAGATGTTTAGGGATGTTGAAATCTGATAGAGAATGATACTTGTAGCATTTAGGGTGTTAGATGTAATTATTAGGTTAATTATGTAATAAATAAGTAATATGGAAAAATAGTATATTTTAAGTTAATTTTGTAAATTAGGATAATTAGGAGTAAAATCTGATTTAGGATGAATTTAGACATTTTGAAATGATAATTGATGTTTAGAGATGATAATTAGAGTGATATAAATATTAGAAGTGTAATATATACATAAAAGGTAATAATACATAATAGGTAATTATTGGAAATATAATAAATAGTAAATATTATAATAAAAATTGATATTGTGATAATAATAAAAATGTAAAATAAATCTGATAGGAAATTTGAATTTATGTAATTATATGAAAAATGTAAAAATTTCTCACATTAGGAGTGAATTCGGTACATTAATAAGGATATAAGTGTACTGGGTGAAATAAAATACTGACTAGGGGTAATGATGGTATTTAGGAGATCGGGAAATAACGTGATTAATTTCACATTATGGGTTGAAACGAATTTCTAGGGTTAGAGTATAAAACACTACTTAGAAATCAAACTAGAACCTAATTTAGAAATCGATGCGAAAACCGAACTCGAACCTAACCCCAAACCTAAATAATTGTAAAAGACGTAAGACCTAAGACCTAGATAATTAGGCATATTAAACCCTAAACAAAACGTAACAATAAGTGTTATAGGATAA
Organism: Lumnitzera racemosa; assembly: GCA_024138005.1. Lineage (NCBI taxonomy): Eukaryota > Viridiplantae > Streptophyta > Magnoliopsida > Myrtales > Combretaceae > Lumnitzera > Lumnitzera racemosa. The sequence goes on from JAMXBC010000002.1 coordinate 11,910,145, forward strand.
AATGAACCTATAATAGTTATATGAAAAGCTGAAACCACGTTTGTGTTATAGGGATGATCGGCGGTGGCCTGATCAAATCGGACCTCGAGTGAATGAGCGAAGAGACGAGGTAAGTTGGGATTAATACGATGTTGTATTTTGGAGGCTTAAGATTATGCTTGGTTGTGCTTGTTAGATAGTTGAATGTGTGCATGTGCTTGATTATGGGTGATGTTATGATTTGTTTGTTGTTTTGGCATATATTGTATGAATTGTATGAAAGGATTGATCGCCCTAAACTGGACTTAATCAAATATCCGACCAGTAATCATAATCGGACATGCATGGCAACTCGTTAGGGGAACTTAAGACTCTCCGGCCAAATACTGACCCCTTCGGAAGGGATAGCGCAGGATTGCAAAATGGTCCCTTCTTCATCCTTAGTCGAACTAAGTAACAGGAGAGGAGGTCGCAGCGAGGCTGAAGACAGTGGTTTGAAGGTAGTCACAGGAGGAGCAAGGTCTCCATTACACAAGCCTGGGTTTGGTTGTGAGCTGTTGCATTAATGGCAACTCCTCAACCCGGATTAGAGCGGGCGCAATTTTTTTTAATCTCACGACGGGCCAGACAACGTCGTACGATGGCATTTTCTTGCACATGCATTGCATCTAATTAGTGATTGAAAACCTTGTTGTGTTTCTGGTATAATTTTAAGTCCTTCATCCCTATTTATTGAGCTGTGGTTGCTCACATCCCTATAGACGTCGTGCAGGTGCTGGCTAAGAAGCGGTAAATAACTACTCTGAAGCTAGCAACTGCTAGATCCTGGGGAGTGAGGAAAAATATTGAAGAATAAACACATATTTTTAAGGTCTAAGTTTTTATTATTTTTCATTTCCGAATGATGTAATGATATAGAAAAATACTATAGAGAAATATTGTAAACTTTAACTGTAATAACTGAATTATAACATATATATAATTCCTTATTTTTATAGGTAAATGATTTATTTAAATTACAAACTGTCTACTTCAAAGCGGGTTAGTTGTGGATGCCTTGTGTAGATCAGGTCTAAGATAGCGATTGTAAGGCCAACTTCTATCTTAGGATAGTTTACACGGCGGGGCTGTTACGACTCTACCGCTTCGGGGCGTGACATCAGGTTGGCTACAGACATATCAAATCGGCCTCAGACAAGATAGGTTATTTAGAATCAGGTCTGCCTAGATCATAGCTCTAAGTCTCCAACAGTTCTTCGAAATTAAATGATAGCCCCTCACCTGAAAATCTTGTACTACTACCCATTTTACTTATGTTATTTGAATTTCCCTTTTCTTGTATATTCCCTTAGTTGTCATTCATGTTTCATTTGTAATTATTGGAATGCCACTAAAGCATCATTTTATTCATTTATTTACAACTTTACCCCTTTTGTATAAATAGAACACCTATATAGGGTTTTAAAGAAATTTTTTACAACATTAATGAAAAACTCTTGAGTTTTTCTCTTAGAAAACTCTTCTCTATCCGCTCTTATCAATCCTTTTAGTAAGGATTGTGATAAGCAACCTTAAGCATAGTATTCATGTGTCATATCAAGTATTAGCTTAGGTTTGTCTGTAGTTCTACGGTGTGTCATATCCATAAAGTTAGTGCACAGGATTGCTAAACCATTAACTTTCATTTATTTTTCAAGCCATCTCACAGTTTGGACCCATCTCGCGGTTACGCGTGATATTGGGTTCGTGTATTTATCCCCAAATTTGTATCAAGCTGCCTGTTCAAGAATTTAACGAAACTCTTGTTATCTCTCCTTAATCTCCAGAACCTAAGGATCTTCCTACTATAACTCTAGCGCCTCCAATTGCAACTCCTGTTCTTAACCTAGAAGGTTAGACCATTCTTAAAGGAAACACAAAAACTCTTTCTATTGGCTTTAGCAAGGATGCTAGTGCATTTGGTTAAGCTTAATCTACTCTAACTCCTACGAAAGACTCTGAATCAACTTTAAGTGTATAACAACCACTTGAAGTCAAGCTTTTTCCTAACAAAGCAATTGCAACTTACTCTGGCAGGATGAAACTTCATGCTAGGAAAAAAACCAAGAGAGCTCCAAAATAATTTTGAGTTCAAGTGTTCTATTGTTAAGTTTTCTTTTGTTATAGTCAACTCATATTAAGTCTTTTGTTTTTTGTTCTATAGACCATGCTATGTACTTTCTTTTCATCATTGAAGTCCATTTCAGTTCTGCATATGTTGTCTAATGGTAAACATTAAGGGGGAGTTATTAAATAACCTTTGATGATAACAAAAAGGGAGAGAAAGACAAAAAATAATTAAGTACTGAACATAAGTACGAAAACATGACAAGACAATAGTTTGTATATTATATCATTGTATTTTAATAATGTTTCCTCTTTGCTGTTTATTGGATATCGATACTTATTGTTATATGTTTTTAGACTTATAAGTGTTTTGTTATCATAAAAAAGGAGGAGAATGTTAGATACCTCTCATGAATTTTGATAATAATAAAAAGAGAAAAATGTTAATATACTAATAAGTATGTAGGTATTTAGATAGTTCTTTAACATATTTAAAATTGTAAATTAAGTTTCATTCAAAGACTTATTTAGAAGGCCTGAATCACTCGAAAAAGAAACAAGTCTGGAAAGCATTTATAGAATGTTTCAGAAGCTTATATAAGAAAAGTCGGTACAACACTTTAGAAAATTATTTAGAGACTTTGAAGATAAGTAAACTAAGATATATTTAGAATGTTATTTAGATAGTTGGTCTGGAAGAGTAATTTTGAAAAATAATACGACATCAGATTTGAAGTGAACAAGGCGTAGCTCCATAGATTAGGTGTATTAAGGAAATATATTTAATCCCATTTCACTTTAGTTGGAATTAAGATCTATCGGGATTATTTTTAATATAATTAATTTTTGAAAATAATTAAACAAATAAGAAGATATTTAAGATTGGATAAGGATACGGATAAGGATGATTTCGAATATTATGGGATATTAAATTCAACATTCAAGATTATCTAAAGTTGATGATCAAAGTATATCCAATAAAGAATATCTGACTGAGATAAGATTAGATTCAAATTTAAACTCTAAAATTCTCTCTAAATATTTATGGATCATTTTTTAAATGTTGGGATTGGATAAACATAAGGTAGGGATAAACATCAACATTTTAGCCATTAGAAGACACTAGTATAAAAGAAAAGACATATCAAAATAGTAAGTATGATTCTAAGAAGAAAAATATATATACATCACACTTTAATCATTATCAATTTCTACTATTTGAAAGAGTACAGAACACTTCTCAGAGACTTCTTTAGAGAATTGAACTGAAGCTTCTTATTCAACTATCTTTATTTCTATTTACATGCTAATCTATTTGAGATTAATACTGTTCTTCTCACTTTTATTTGGTAAATATTTTTTTTTATTATTTGAGTGTTATTTGGGAGAAGTTTGATTATACTCTATAGATTATAGAGAGACTAGATAGGTAGAGTAAAGAATTATGAAGGTCAAGTATAGCAGATGTTCATAAACTTCTCTCGATTTGTTTTTAATATAGTAGATCAAGTGAAACAGCATCAATGAAGTAGATTAGGTCCTCAATAGTGAAGCTGGAAGAGAGTAGTAAGTAGAAGGTAGAAGGTTGAAGGCCAAAGCTCTATAAATCCTAAGCCTGATATTCTTCTTTTTATCTCATTTACTTTGAGTTATTTATGTAATTAGTGTGTTGTATTATTAAAGTACCATTGTTCACTAAATTAAGTTCTTAAGAGGGATAATTTTTATTTACATAAAAAAAGCTTCAAAAATTTTCTAAAGATATCAATTTACCTCCCTTCCTTCTTGATATCTTATACGGGACCAACACTTACCTCCATTACTGATAATCTTATTCTACATTCCTCGGTTTTTCCTTGAAATACCACTCTACCCTCATTTAGGATTACGCTCTTATTTCAGCAGTCTACTTGAACCTTATGTTTAGACATCTAATCTATACTTACAATAACTTTATAACCTCTCAATGGCAATACTATTAATTTTATTGAAAATTCTTTTCTTTAGATTTGAAGTTGTCCATTATCCACTACTTTTCATGTCAACACCTGCTCTCCAGTAGGAGTTCTCACCTTATAAGTAGCCTTAGCTTCAATTGCATTGATTTCATTATTTAACATAAACTCTTGACTAATAAATAAATGTGAGGCTTTAGTGTTAAATAACGCATATGTAGTTCATCCATTTATAATTACGTTACCTAAAACAAATACTGCTACTATAGTTACTTATTGTTCATTTAATGTTATATTTACGGTTACCTATTTCCTTAATTCCTAATATTCATCTACCCAAACGAATTTTCACATTTAGCTCATAAATAGAAAGGTTTATTAAATTACATACCTGTCACTAGCCTCTACTCACTTTCATTAATCTCTATATCATCATCGAAGCCATTATGGAAATACTCTTCCATCCATTCATCTAATTCTTTAGTATCTTCTTTCATACTTTCTATCATAAAGACTTGTGCTGGTACTGTAGTAGTTCCACTCTACCATAGTTCTTACCTCTCGACCTCACCTATCCGCAGTACCTTGAAAAATGTCCTGACTTTTCACACCTATAGCACTTTATGGTTTTCATTTTCGAGCATCCTCTTAATATATGATTTGGATCTTTACATAAATAGCACTTACCCTTCAACTATACACATTGGCGAGGAAAGTGTTGAGCTTCACATTTCTAACATTTTACATTGCCTTCTTTATCGTAGAAACTAAACCCTACTTTAGTATGTACGAAACCACCAAACATCACTACTAGCTTTTTCCCTTTTTAGCCCAAACTACTACTAGCACCTAGAGACGACCTCTTAAAATAGGTCTAAACTAAGTGACTCCTCTTAACTTTTTGCTCCATTGATCTTGCATAGCCAATCAGTTATTCTCCAATTGTCGTGCTTTATCTATAATCTGATGATAGGTAGTAAACCCATAATGCATCAGCTTACACCTCATCGTCGAGTCAAATCTATTAAGAAAAAAGGTCTTTCTTTAGCACTTTGTTATCCTTATATGACTTGGGTGCATACTACAATAGTCTATTGAACTTGTTTTCATACTAAGCTATACTCATGGTACCATTTTTCAATTCCATCAACTATCTAGTCATCTAGTTATGCACACTTATAGGAAAATATTCTTTCTTAAACTCTTCTCTAAATACTTACTAAGTAATTGGTCCCCGTATAGATCTTGCTTGAGTCCCACCAAACTCGTGCACTCATTTTCAATAAGAAGGTGCCATAAGAAACTTTCTGATCATTAGTAATCTTGAAAGCCTCAAAACTCCATTCAATCTATGCCAACCATTCATCTATTAAGGCAGGCTTTTCCATCTCATCTTCAAATTACTAATTTGCTTTCATGAATTCAAGAAGCCTATTAGCTATGTGGGGTTGATTTCGTCTTAGTTCAACCTCCAGCTACCTTTTATCTACAACATTTCTACTTACTATAAGATGTTGGATCAAAACTCTTTATCATTGAATCATGGTATTCATATTTGTAAGCATTTACCTAAACTAGACTAAATCCATCGTATTTAGAGGAGGTAGTGGTGGCAGTACATTAGTTCTTATGGTATCGGAGGATTAAGGGGTGGATCAACATTTTCATGTCGCTTATTTGGAAACCTATTTGTGTCCTCGGCTATAATTACAATTATAATAACAAAGTATTTACCTTGCACTCAACATGTACAATCTAGTAGTTAGTATAAGGTTAAGTTATTAAAAAAATCTATATAAATCAAAAGTCCCCTACATAAGCAATATAAATATAAATCAGCCATAAATCTTCCAACATGACATCAACTTTCATGTTCACCTATAACATTATATCCCTACTTATATGATGATAATAATCACACATCACCTGTCATTCATGTCTTATAATTCCTTCATATGAATTATACACAATACAAATACTAAACAATTATCTACTTTTCTCTCATGTAACTACATACAAGATAAATTTACATCCTTGATAAACTTTACTTACATCCTAGAAGATTATAAAGTTAACTTTACAAAATCAAAAGATTACATACTTGATTCCTAAATAAATCAATCTATTTACAACTTCATTTCCTTACGCTCATGATTCTATGTACTTCCATTATACAAACTAAAAACCAAAATACATCCAGAATTTATAAAAGTTACACTAAAAGTTAGAAATACATCAAAAGGCAACATAAAACCTAGATACATAAAAAAAAACAACTAAGTTACTATATCATAGCTATTGTCAAAAGGCTAAGATTGTCATAAGTCATGCTAAGTGACTGGTCATATATTGGCTCCACCAATTATTTGAACCCTTAGAGGCTGTTGCCTCCTCAAAAGGAACCCAACTAACTTGTCCTTCTTCTTCAACATCTTCTTGTACTTCCTCAGAATATGAGATTATAACTTCATAACCTTCTTGCTCATCTTCCATATTGTCATCGATGATAATCACTTCAGGTTCAACTTCATTAATTGCTATATGAGATTCTTCCCCATTCATTTCATTACCTTTTACTACACCTTCTAAGGTAGGTTTTGACATACCTTATGCCTTATGTTTTGCCTCAAGTTCTTCCTCTTCTGGATCTTCCTCTAGATCCTCTTTTGGATCTTCCTCTAGATCCTCTTCTTCATCCACTCCCTTATTTACTTGTACATTTTGAGGTGGGTTCCTTGTGGCTCATTAATGGGTTTAGGTTCTTGAGATTACAATGATACTTCTATTCCAATATTTTCCATAACTAGAAATCTAGGGAACCAATCAATAATATTAGGTTGATAGTCCCTAAGGATATGAGAGACACCTAAGGATACTTGCTTAAAACTAAGAGGATAGTTTTTACATGGTTCCACAATAGCTAAAAAATAAAAAACTAGTAACATCATAAACAAAATTCCTTTTTGTTGTAAGTGTCTTTTCTCAAAAGTTGCAACGACAGTATGCTCATTATACATCAATCCTAGCTTACTCTCCATTAACTTCCAATCATCGTTCATACTATAAGATAACCTATGCTTATAAGTAAATATAATCTCATTAATAATATGAAATAACTTCCAATCAGCCATATCTAATAATAACTTCTACATTCAAACCTAATACTCAATAAATAACTCATCACCTTCCCAACTAAAATGCATCTAAACATATATAAGTCTATTTCTATGAATTTGAAACAATAAAGTCATTAAGTCAATGTCCTACTTTATAATACTCATAATCGATTCACTTAATAAATTCTCATATATATATATATACATATGCATATAGCTTATATATATAAACCTATAAGTATAAATATTTTAAGCCCGATTACTCCCTAACTCTCAATGTACCAAAGATATCTAATTTGATTTTAATTATGACACTTCAAAGCTCGATTCTTAAGAACCATGCTTTGTTACTACCCTAGAACTATCATGCCCTATATAAGTGGAGTTGTAATAGTTGCGCTATGCAAATTAATCTAAGATAAAAGCTGGCTTCACAACCACTATTGTAAATATAGCTTACATAAGGTAAACATGACTTAGCTAGCCTGAAGCGTCCAGCAAGGTACCTGTTAACAAGAAATTAAGGTATTTCCTTCAAAATATTCATAAGAAATCCTATGGTACATATCTTTTAGTACTTACTTTATATTTACATAACAATATTTACATCAAAGATTCCATTTTCTAAAGAAAAGTTTCAAGAGTAGTACGTTCTAACACAAATATGTACATACCTTATTAAAAAACTAGTGGTCACCTAGGGAAACCGACAAGTTTTCTCAAAAGAATAAAGATATCAAAAGTGATCTAGTTTCAGTAGTCTTCATATAGCTTCTCAATCCCTAACCCCTTGCTATCAACCTGCGGTTGGGTAAGACGTTGCATCTTTAATCTTTAGTCGGTATCTACAATAGAATATATAAGAAAGTGAGCACAACTAGCTTAGTAAGTCGAATGAAAACAGAAGAATACAATACAAACACAAGCAAAGTTATTAGCTTTAATAAAATGCGATGTAATCAATAATATGCAACATCGCACAATGTTATCAGGTATATTATGAGGTTAGAGAAATTGCATCCACTCTAACTTGAATTAAGGAGTTTTAACATGACCTAAATCATTGCAAACCTAGGCTTATGCAATGGAGAACACCTTCTTCCCAAGACTACCTTCAAATCATAACTCCTAACCTTGCCACGATGTCTTTTCCTATAACTTAATTTGACTAAGAATAGAGAAATAATTATTTCAACTATCCTTTGACATACCTAATATTTTCCCTAATAAGTTGCTATGCATATCTAGTAAGGTTAACAGTCAGATCTTGATTACTTTAAGTTAAGCGTAGCTAAGCAAATTCAAATAAACCAAATAATATGAAATCATATAAAGCAGCATGCCAAGGAGTTAAACTCCTATCACAAAGCAAATTATCAATCACATATGTTGCATGCGCATAAATAGCTAAGTTACAACCATAAACAAAAGTACTTTTAAGCCTTCAAATACTTTGACATTATACCCTAACTGGCTATAAAGCCATGATCCTAACTTACCCAACTGTAGTATCACAACATCCTTAAGTGTTGTGTGTATTTTTGTTAATGATCCTGAAAAATTTAATACATAACTTTGGTTTTTAATCACCATATGGAGTAAGAAATTATATTTAATATTAATCATGTTTTTAATCTAAGTTAAGTGTGTTCTTTAACTATTTATTAAGTTTTGGTTAAGTGAGATCGTTTCTGACCTAGTTTTTGACTTAGGTCCTAACTTACTATCCTCGATTAGATTCTTATCTAAGAAAGTTTCCAACTTACATTTTGACTTCGAAGAGGGTGTTGAGTCTAAATATAAACTACTTTTTAACGTAGATCCAATTTTAGTGTATTTAAGTATTCAACACCAAATTACGTTCTGACTTAGTTTTTGATAAAGTTTATGACCTTGTTGCTGCTTCTACATTTTGTTACTTCTACATATAATTCAACTCACCCTAAGTTTCGGAACTTTAATAACCTATATAAGCAGCATGTAACAACTAAGTACTACAATCATTATATACTTTCCCATTACACCTTCCATTTGGTTACCAATTCATTGGAACTTTTAGAGTTAAGTCGTTAAACCATCGATTACCCACTTAAACTTGAAAATCATCATCTTGAAACTTAAAATAACTTATTTTTAGCTGTTGTATCTGGATAAATATAGGTTCTAACATGGTTTTGTAAAGAGTTCATTGAGTTTTTTAGTCAAGCAAAAAATAAAATTTTCTAAAAATCCAACAATTCAATTTAAAAAATTTAACCACATAACATAAAAATAAAACATTTTAGGAGTATACTCATAAAATTTTAGGTCAAAACTAAATTTGATGGTTTTTTGAAAACATGATCGAAAATTAGTGCATAAGATGTTTTTCTTAAGGACCCTATATTGGCAGTTAAAATTTCAAAAATCTGGTTTAAAATTAGAATTCCTCATGTAACCAAAAATTAGGAAAATTAAGTTTCAAAATTTTTGGAGTTCGTTTGATATTTCCCCTAAATTTTAGTTAAAATTGAGACAAAAGTAATAACTCATTGGAACTTAGAGCTTTGGCCACCGTAGAAGAGAAGGGTTGTGATACGCAGCGGGTCTCAAAAGACCACGAAAGAGGTACTCGGGGTTTAAATGAAAACAATGAATAGAAGGTAAAAATGAGGTTTTGATAGTGAATATATATCGATGTCACATATCAAGATACAAACACAATTAGTGGTTGAGCTTGAAATAGGCTTCAATACAACTCACGAACATTAAATGTCACTCGGGTTTCCAAATGAAGGTAGGATGCAACTTACTAACTTACATAATGAAGGGTTTACTACAATCCTAAGGTTAAGATTAAAGAGTTTAATCAGCACTCAATAATTTGAAGAGTAACCTCTAAGAGATTTAAGAATATCCTTACTTAAAAAGGAATGTTTAAGTGCATTCAATGTTTGAATATTCTTCACTATCCTTGCTAAAAATCTGTCTGCTGATTACAAATGTTGCTATTTATAGTGAATCTTAAAAACTTTAGTAGCAAAACCGTAAATAATGTACAATGCCTTAAACCCTAAAGAATGGACCCATAATTAAAATAAAGAAAATATTCACAAATGATACAAAACTGTGTGTTTAACATAATAAGTTGGCATGTAGTCATTCTGGTTGTCCTGGAAGGAGTAGGACCCGAACTGGGAGAGGTTGATAATTGGATGTCTGGGTCTGGGTAGGAACCCCTAAAGTATTGCAATGCTTAGTCGAGATACCCGAAAGTTTGGTCCACAGTTGTTGAGTTCTATGGTTACTTGGCACTAATCTCTCCATGCCATATCGAGTGGATCTAGGGCCTTAAGGCCTCAACTGTGTGACCTCTCAGCTTCTGAACAAAAGACAAACTTAATGTCAAGTGACTCCATTTCTTCCTCTCGGCCTTCTAGTAGTAGCTTGGCCTTGGTAAGAGTTGATTGGCTTCAACTTGGAGATAGTTGTAGGCTGATTCCTATCATTACTGCAGGTTCAAAAAGAAGTCAACCTCGATACTAAACAATGAGCATAGGCCGGGATGCCGAACAAACTTCTCTTCACCATGGGTACCAAGTTGCTCTAGATTTCCCCAATACTTATGGGAGTCAAGCAATAGCTCTTCCCATTCTTCCAAACCGTGTAAGTGTTACAGAAGACATCATGGATCACTTTCCAGTCATACTCCCATGGTCAGCCAAGCAGTAAATTTGCTGCATTTATAGGAACTACGTCGAAGTCAATCTCATCTTCGTATTGCTTAGCCTTAAATGCTATTCTAGCTCTCCTATGCACATGGACCATAACCTTATCATTAAACAACTTCAATCCATAAGGTTAGGGATGTAGGTAAGTCAGCATCTTTATCGTCTCTATTAGCTCAATAGAAACAACGTTGGTGTAGCTTCTTCCATCAACAACCAAGGAACAGATCTTCCTAGTTACCAAACATCGAATATGAAATAAATTTTCCCTTTGTTCAAGATCTACTTTCAGGTCGGCTCATTGGATTGTCATGGCTAAGAGTTCATCCAAATTTTTAGCATAGACATTTTTTTCTATCAACTTATCTTCCGAACTCTTGTTACTCTAACTCTCTACTTGAGCTTTAGGTCCTTTACCCTTTAAGATCATGACCCTTTTATTTGGACCTTAAGAAGCAATATGTCTGTAGCCTAAGCACTTTAAGTGCTTAACTTCCCAGGCCTTGGTATTGGGTACCTTTTCCTTTTTTACCTTCTTTGTCTCGGCCTGATCAAGTCAGTTAGACTCACTTCTCTCCGTCTTCTTATCTAGCCTTCTCTCAGCATACTTCTTAAGCTTAGGGCCGATTGGTTGAGGTCCATTAGTTAGCCTTTAGTGCCTCCTCTTCCTTAGTCTTTCCACCCTTAAGGCTAGATTAATCAGCTTGTCCAGTGAGTTAAACGGTTGCAATTCCACTATGTCGGCAATGTCATCTTGAAGTCCACTTGGGAACCTAGCAATAGTACGGTCCTGTGGCTCAACGATCTTACATTTCGTCATTAAGGTCTCAAACTCTTGTAAGTACTCTTCAACAGTGTTTTGGCCTTACCTCAGGTGTTGGAAGGCATAGAGCATCACTTACTTAAAGTAGGTTGACATAAAATGCTGATTAATCAATTGCTTCATAAGCCTCTAAGTTTTGATTGGCTCTTCTCCTTCAGCATCTTGCTTGGTGATTAATTTATCCTACCAAAAATTTACATATTCAACAAGGCTAACGAGGCCAGCTTAACCTTTGTTCGGTCATCACACTCATAGCACTCAAACAACTTTTAGACTTAGGGAACCCATTCAAGGAACTCTTTAGGTCAGCTACTATATGCTTTCAAAATTAAGTTTAGGACAACTGAGCCTAGATTTAGGATTGTAGACATCTAATTTTTGCTCCTCCATAGTCTTAATTTTTATTTTTACAAAAAGGGTCCTAATTCAAAAAAATAAAAATTAATAAAAATTAACAAATAATGAAAATACCAAAAAAATAAGAAAAGGAAAAATTATAAAAATTTCGTAGATTTTTAGGAAGTAATTTATATTAGGAACAAATAGTTTTAGTTTAGGTATAATTAAAAAATTTTATTTTAGGGAATTGGATAGTTTAAGTATAGTTTAATTGTATTGAATGTCAAGGCACAGGCTAATGGCCTAATGGATAAGTAACAAAATATTTGTGATGGATTTAGTTGGAGGTCATAGGTTCGAGTCTAAGCAGGTACCTAATTAAATCATATGATATATAATTAGATATGATTTGATTTAGACTTTATAAAAGAAAAAAAACTATAACAGTAAGCAGAAAAATTCAACGACATCCAGCATCTTCCAGATAATAGTATCTTCCATATAACATAGAATTCAACGACATTCAGCATCATCCATACAACAGAAAAATTCGACTCCTCCTCGCCAAATTCTGATACACTTCTCGATCGTGATGCATGATTATGCGAGATTCAATTTGATAAAAAATATTATTTTTTTTAATTCATTAGTTAGTTTTATTGTTTATTTTACTAATTTATTATTATTTTTTTGTTTAAAAGAACAGCGATACTCTTGACTCGCTTACGACGACACAACGCTCACTACTTCACCACAAACCACAGACTATTATTGATCGTCACTGTTCACGCAAATAGGAAATCCAGGTACTTTCTTACAATTTTGATTCCTTTTATTTATTTGTTCATATTGCCGTTATTATTTAGAAATTTAGTTTTAGGATATTTGTATTGTTTTATGTGAATAGTTGTTAACTAAAGCATCTTAGTTTTATTGATTATGTAGATTGAGGATTAATTAGATTATATTAGTTTAATTGAAGGTTTATTTAATAAGTATTGATATGTTTTAGCATTAGTTATTATATAGGGGTATTATATGGATTATTTTTTTTTGTTAAAAATATATATATATATTAGTTTAAGAGTCGTTAAGATTAGTTTTAATATATATATACATTATTATGTTTTATCAGTTAAAATAGTATATAATATATGCATATGTTAGGATAAGAGTTTTAGTGATAGATCTTGTATAAATGTATTATATGGAATTATATTATTGGTGAATAGCCATATATATTAGTTTAAGGATTATTATGATTGGGCATTTATTTTTAGATTTGGCTTTATTTAAGGATTTGTCACGTAGAAAATTGTTTTTTTTAGATAAAATTAATAAATGACCTTTTTTTTTAACAAAAATAGGATTGTTAGAGCATTTTTTTTTTTAAAATAACAGCACTCAAGAGTTAGGACCCCTTTAGATTTTTTTTTTAAATAAACCAAATAAATTAAAAACGTGAACTTGGGCAGTTTTTAAAATTAAAATAAATCAACACATTACAGATTTTTTTTTTTTAAAAGAACTACGATTGTCTGATCCCGGCTAGCGGGTACGTAGGCATCTTTGGGGTAACGATAAAATATATAGAAACTTAGGTCCCTTTTTTTTTTTTCTCTTTTGATATTTATTTATTTATTTATTTTAAATATTATAATTAGAACAATAATCCTAATTTCGGTAAATAGATAGTGGTACCCGTTATGGGTTTAATAGGTTAGCCTCCGAATTCGAAATCCTCTGGTTCTTTATTAAAATTGAAATAAAAGACCGGTAGCTAAATCGTAACCAATTCACCAAATTGGTTACGATTTCTTTTTCTTTTCTCTACTTCGGTCGGGTAGTAACTCCAAAAATAATTTTCAATAAAAAACAGGAATTTCTCAATTTCTTTAGTCGAAGATTAATATTAAATGGGTTAGGGTTTACTATTAATCAAGAAATGAGAAATCAATTTTAAAGAAATCGAAAAATCAGGCTCGACAAGGATTTTTAGGAAAACTTATCCAATTGAGCCCAAACTTTATGACTGGAATAAAAAAATTAGTTGAGATATTATAGTGAAGTTAGATTTTAGAAATAATGACCCAAAATCCTAATTTTTCCCTTAGAAGTAGGAATATTTAATATAGTACTAAAATATTCGGAACTCCTAAAATCAAACTTAGATTGCGACGAAAACTTAGAGATAAGTTAATTAAGCTATAAAATGAGATAATATAGTATAATTTACTATATAAAAATACACGTAATTTTATGGGTACACCTAGTATAAATAATAATTATACTCGTAAATTAACATTATATTATGTAATTATATATATTGTGTTGAATTCATGAAATTTACTTTAGAACATATCCTAAAAAATAAAAGATATGTTAGAAACTTAATTATATGAGTAAAGTTATATAATACACATGATATTTACATAGGGTATATACCTCTATACTAAGTAAATAACTAATTTGGACATAACATATATATATTATCATTATTTAATTAAACTATATAAAGTTGACTTAAATCAACTCCAAGATGCTTGAAATTGCTGGATGCTGCCGTGGCTATTGCAAAAGAAAAAAAATTGATGAATCAAAAGTAGAAGGAGGAAAAATGGACACTTCCTACATTATTAAATGGAGAAAACAAAAGAAAAAAAAAAAGAAAAATTCATAGGTGGTGAAAAAAATTCTATAAATACTATACTGTCAGTAGATTGGCAACATTTTAGCAATTAGGAACCAAGAATAGAGAAAAAGAAAAAAAATTGGAAAATAGAACAATTTAGAAAAATTAAACAAAAAACAGGAGAAAACTTGTGTTAAGCTAAAAACCAAGCCTACCTTAAATCTGCTATGAAACCCAACTAACCCCACATAGTCTACCCATCGCGCAAACCGTCCGATAACCACCCAACCGGCGCTGGCCACCGGAGCACCTAAGAACACCAAGGTTAATTTCTGTTTTTCAATAATTTTTAAAAATTAGTAAATTTACCTAGAAAATTATGAAAAAAAATTGTACCTAAGTTATTCTAAACATGCTTTCATGTGATATTTTAATTTTTGAAAATTTTGTAATATTTAATATACTTTCTTAAGAAATCTACTGTTCACCCAAATTTACATTTGTAAAATAAATGTGCTAAATGATGTTGTTTCTAGTTGAAAATTTTTGTGTAATATGTTTATGATATGTAGCCTGAATTTTGATTTGAATATTTTTAATATTTATTTCATTTTTAGGCCTAAAAATAACTCGAAAATAAGTTGAAATTATGAATTTAATAGGAACTTATGAAATTAATTGATGAAATGGATATGTACTGATCTATAATAAATAATAATAGTATTGAGTCAGATTGAAATTAATTTGGTGAAAAAAAATCATAATTGGGTAATTTATGATAATTTAAGGGTAAAATCGTCAATACGAATATATAGGCGATAGGTTGGAAACTTGAAACCAAGTAATAGTTGAATCCCCTATATTTTTAGGAGTTTATAGAAATTTTCGGGGAATTATTTGGTAACCCATACTATTTATTACGAATTTATTAAGTAAAATAGCTTAATTTACAAGTCGAGGTGTATTTGTAATATTAATAAGCTAAAATGAGTTAGATAGTTAAATAAAAACTATATATAAGATTGGTGATTAGATTGGATTAAGTGAATATTTTTATTATATTTATTAATATTTTCTAATCGGGATACACTTTAGATATATTAGAATTAGATAATACTTATATTGTAACAATATATGGAAAAATTAGATAAAATACAATCTAATAACGTAAATTACGTATAATACGATCATATTTATATAATTATTTATAATTGTATTAAAAACTTGAACTAGCCGTTAAAAGTTGTCTTTAAAATAGAACTTGTAAAACGTGTTGTTAGATCTATACGAACCCAACGACACTAATTTTGTTAAAATTGGACAACCCTAAGTAATTTAACCTATAACTTTATCATATTCAAGAATGTACATATTTTGGTAATTTTACCGGAATTAAAACGTGAATTAATAAATTAAAAGTGCGTTTTGATACGATCGAAACAATATATAATATGTAATAGTATATATGATGTACAGTATCAATAATTAATAACTTAATTCAATATATAGTGATAATATGATTATATATTATGGAAATAATAATAATAATAATAATAATAATAATAATAATAATAATAATAATAATAATAATAATAATAATAATAATAATAATAATAATAATAATAATAATAATAATAATAACTATTTTAGATTAAACCCTAATGCTTTCGTAATTATTACGAAAACTGAATTTGGGTCTTTTGTATAATTAGAACCTTCTAATACAAAGATGGTTGACGATTCGAGTTAGTAATAGCGAATGTCTAAACAAGTAAGTTGGGATTGTGGCTTCACCACTTGTTTGGATACTATTTAAAGTATCCGGAGACCCAAGAGAACTTCTAGATGTTCGCTATTGCTAACTCAAATCGTCAACCATCTTTATATTAAAAGGTCCTAATTACACAAAAGACCCAAATTCAGTTTTCGTAATAATTACGAAAACATTAGGGTTTAATGATTGTGTGCATGCTGTGTGTGTGAATGATACTCGGTTGTGACAAGAGTTCAACTTTTTGGTGTGGTGTTCTGCATATTTACATTGATTCTATATTGTGTGAACTTATTGGTCACCCCGATTAAAATTAACGTTTATTCAACTAAAATGAAACTGGACATGTATAACACCTGTTAGGAGAAACAATTAAGAGTGTTAAGCTAAATACCGACTTCTTTCGATGAGAATAGTTGAGATGGCCTTTTCCTCATCCTTAATTGAACTAAGTGACAGACGAGGAGGTCGCGACAAGGTTAGGGGCCATGGTTCGAAGGCGGTCATGGGAGAAGGGTATTTTCTATTGCACAAGCCTAGGTTTAGTCTGACTTGAGTCGCAATGAAACTCTTCAATCCGAGTTAGAGCGGATGTAATTTCTCTAACCTCACAGTAGATCGAATAACACTGTGCGATATTTCATTTGAGTGATTGCATTGCATTTTATCATAATTATTAACCTTATTTTTTATTGTGCAATACTCTTCTGACTCCGTCTCACTTACTGAGCTAGTTGTGCTCACATCCCTATAGACTCTTTTCTAGGTGTTGAGTAAGGACAGGATGTTTAGATACCATCGTTTCCAGGTTAGTATGCTATTGTTTGGGAAAGTGCGGATCGAGGAATCAATTGAACCTAGGCTTTTGATTTTGTCTTTGAGTTTTGAGGAAACTAAATGGGAATTCCCTAGGAGCCCATTAGTTTCCTAACTTATTGTATATAAACTACAAAACCTATGGTTTTTAATAAACTCTGATTGCAAAATTTTACTTTTGGACGTAAAATGTTTGTATAAATACTGTTGTGGTACTAAATAGCAGGTTATATAAAACAGGTATTTTGTAAAAGCTCTACCATAGGTTTGGTTATTAATAGGTGTTAAAACAGACGTTTCAAGCTGGTTAAGTTGTGCGCCATGTGTGAACTATATCTACGATAGCAGCTGTGAGGTCAGCTTTTATCTTAAATTAGTTTATACGGCGGGACTGTTATGATTCTTCCTGTTCAGGGTGTGACAGCTACTTCTACTAAAGGTCGGCAATTTAAGTTTGATTTTGTCAAGTCCTCGGCTATGTGCTTAAGGTTCATCCCTTGCATTTCGAGTTGGTCAGTTCACTTTGGATTGGCTACCTTTATTGGAGCTCTACTCGGCTATATTTCTTCTTAGCCATAACTCTCTTCTTCAGGCTCCTAGGTTCTTGGCATTGACATTTTTGTCATTGCTTCTTCTCAACTCAGGTTGGTTTTCTTCTCTTCTCAGCTTGGTAGCTCTTTTTGGCTGTTGTTCATCAATATTAAGCTCATTGGAACTACTTCTATTGGTGGGTGTTCGTTCCCTTCTTTCATCTCAACAAATAGGTCTATGGCCTCTAAAGCGAGTCTTGAAAAACCCCAAATGAGGTACTTAGGGTTTGAATGAAAATAATGAACAGAAGGTAAAAATGGGGTTTTGATGGTAAATGTGTATGAATATCACGTACCAAGACACAAACACAATCAATGATTGAGCTTAAAATAAGCTTCAATACAACTCATGAACATTAAATGTTATTCAGGCTTCTAAATAAGAGTAAGATGCAACTTACGAACTTGCTCAAATGAAGGGTTTACCACAATCCTAAGGTTAAGATTGATAAGAATACAAGGAAGATTAAAGAGTTCAATCAGCACTCAATAATCTAGAGAGTAAGCTCTAAGAGCTTTAAGAATATCCTTACTCATAAAGGAATGTTCAAGTGTATTTAATGTTTGAATATTCTTCACTATCCTTACCAAAAATCTGTCTACTAATTACAAATGTTGTTATTTATAGTGAATTCTAAAAACCCTAGTGGCAAAGCCGTAAATAATGTACAATACCTTAAACCCTAAAGAACGAGCGCCCATAATTAAAATAAAGAAAATATTTACAAAAGATACAAAACAATGCGTTTAACAGAAGAAGTTGGCATATAGTCATTCAAGTTGTCTTGGAAGAAGTAGAACTCGAATTGGGCAAGGTCGGCAACTGAATGTCTAGGTTTGGGTAGGAACCCCTAAAGTACTGTAGTATTTGGCTAAGATTCTCAAAAGGTCAACCTACAATTGCCAAGTTCTATGGTTACTCGGAATTAATCTCTCCATACCATGCCAAATGGATCTATAGCCTTAAAGCCTCAGTTATGTGATCTCTTAGTTTCTTGGTAGACGATAAACTTGATGTTGAGTGGCTTCATTTCTTCCTTTTGACCTTTTAGTAGCAACTCGGCCTCGGCAAGAGTTAATCGGCCTCCACTTGGAGATAATCATAGGCTGATTCCTATTAGGGTATGTCAGCTTGCCTTGGTGCCTGCCACTCCTTCAAGTAGTGTCTTGGTTGCACTCCCAAATGGTGGTTTTCTTCAGGTACTCTTCAACCCTCTATTTTGCACTATACTTTTTCTAAATTTTTCTTTCTTACTTCTTCTCTCTATTTCTCTCTCCTAAGTGCAGTTTGTGTTTTTTAATAAGGTTTAGTGGTGTTTTGATTTTTATTCCCTATTAAACATGTGTAACACCTTAGTTTAAGTGTCCAAAATTGGTTTCTTTTCCCCATTCCTCAAATCTTCCAACCTTTGCCATGCATTAAAGGATGTTTCTTGGTGTGTTGCAATTATTTAATAATTTTCCTATATTTTATTTACTTATTTAGTGAATTTTACACATTTTCAGTTATTTTTAATAATTATGGGTACATATATTTATATATTAATTATACTCAATGTATATATATATATATATTATCTTATGTACATTTTTAATTTTATTACTCTTATAATTTATTTTTAAGTGTTTGTTAATTAACGAACCTAATCTACACATCAATGATATGTATGTAATAATATAGTAAATTTTCACTATTTTAGCTATATTTTTAATATTTTATTATATTTTACATTTTGAGCCTACAAGGTTTCATTGATTGATATCACTATACTTCTTGTAATTTTCTAGCCTAGTCAAATTACCTTCTTAAACGCCCCAAATTGATTGCTCGTAACCTAGTTGCATAAGCACGAGACTCACAACTGAAGCATTTGTACCTTTCTAGTTTACTGCAGCGTCGCAATTTAATTTAACACAATCTTCAGGTGATCTCATCCAGTAGCATGGGAATTCTAAATTAGACCCTAATCGCTTCTATCTTTTTATATTGCCCGCCATTCGTACACTTCCTTCCTATCTAAGCCTTTCTAGTCGTGTCCATTTGATCTTGGATTGAGAATATGAGCATTCCTTTCTCTCTAGATTCCTCTTAACGCAAACAAGAAAACAACAGCTTATAGGCAAGAGCCAGCATTCCATGAAACTTTCTTGACGTAAGCATTTCATCGTATTTGGTTATGAAATGTTTTTGCTTGAGTAGAGTTTGAAAGTGAGTCCTATCCCCAAAACTGCTAAGTGAGTCTACAAATCGAAAACATCATAAACAAATGTTCACCATTCTCAACATTATTTCTACAAAAGACACACCCTCGATCTACCATGATTCCTCGCTTAACTAGGTTTTCTTTTATAAGTAGCCCATTTCGAATGATTTACCATAGCAATTGTTTTATGCGTAAGATTGTAAGAGTGTAACAAATCCAATCCCATTTCTCAGTAAATTAATAACCCCTATCCTCCTTCTATAGCATATTATATGCTATTTTGCATTGAACTTCACCATTAACACCATGCGGCCAAGTCATGTTATTGCCATCTTCTATACCTATGGATACATGGATAAGGGGGACAAAGGTGCTTAGTCTTGCTGTTATATAGTCATCAATAGGAAAGCCAATTTTCCTCTCATACCATCCCTCTTTTGACCATCCTTCCACAACTTGTAGTTTTTTACCATCTCTAGTAATAGGGTTAGTAGCCAATTACAAACTCTCTTACCCCTTGATTATGCATCATACCAGAAATTAGCTTCTCTTACTTTGTTGGGAAGAATCATCATATTATTATTTAGCCAATCCGCTTATTGTTTGAAGAATTTGAAGATGGTTGATCCTTTTTTCCTTTGGAATGCCCTATTTGTCTAACGATACTTCCCTTTAGCAAGTTGTGTCTATAGAACTTTATTTTTCATGAATGCAAAAAGTTAGTTTAACAAAGTTCACCTTGTTCATTCTTTACAAGTCCATAACCCCAAACCTATGTCCTTTGTTAAACGCTTAACTCAATCCCATGATATCTAATGAATTTTTCTTTCTCCTTCCTACTCTCCTAAATGAGATTCTTATAATGCTATTCTAACTGTTTAGATTTTTTTTTTTAGGAAAGGGAACCATTTAAGATTAGTAATTACTAATACTCTTGAGGGTTGTTATGACCAATAGTTTCCTTATTGGTGTACTTAGGAGTTTTGCTTTCCATTGAGACAGCGTCCTCCTTGTTCTTTCAACTAAGAAAGGCATGTCTTCAGTGTTTAAACTTTCCCTTATTTTAACTAACACTCTAAGATATTTCCCCCACTCAGCATTCTTGTTGATACAAATGCACTATAAATCTATTCTTCTCAATTTAAGGGGGGTGTTCATTGAGAAAATGGCACACATTTACCATAGTTCACCTTTTGGCCTGACATAATCCAAAATGCATTCATGACCTAATGCATTAATCGAGCATTTTCCATTGTGGCCTCCCTAATTAAAATTAAGTCATCGGCAAAGAACACGTGAGAAAGTTTAGTATGTAATCCCTTTATCCAAATTGGTTTCTAGCTTCCACTTTGCATTAGTTCTTTGATGCATCGACTCAATATTTCCAAGGCAAGGATGAAGATATACGAGGACATTGGTTCCTTGGCATACTCCTTTACTTAGATAAAATTCTTTCGGCATCGTCCCATTGAGTAGTACCCATAGGGAGTTTGTTGATAGATAGGATCTAATTATTTGTATCCATTTGTCAAGAAAACTAAGGTTAAGTAATTCATGTCGAATGTAATCTCATTCCAGGTGATTGTATGCTTTCTTAAGATCTAAGTTTATCATCATCTAAGCTTTCCTCCCTTTTTTATGCTTCAAGGAGTACAAGAGTTCTTAGAAGACAATGACATTGTCTTTTGCAGATCATCCTAGCACAAAGCTTGATTATTCGGGGTTGATTATCTTTTGGAATGCTAAAGTCAATAAACTAATAGCTTCCCCATTGTTTTATAAATTTTCATGCATAGACTCATAGGGTGGAAATCTCATAATCAGTTTGCACCATCTTTCTTGGCTATTAAAACCAACATAAGCTTAGTTGATATCATGTAAAATAGTTCCTGATCACCAAATAGTGCCCATAATTTGGTAGACCGATTGATAAGAATCAGTCTACGATAATCCTTAGGTTGAGGTTAACCTACAGAAGCCAGCGCAGACCTACAAAAAGCTAAAGCTGACCTATCATAACTTGAGACCGACCTACTCTTACCGAAGCTAGACTAATAGCCAAAGGACTAAAGGAGGGAAAGGAACCATTTGGCATCGGGTTTATCGTCTACTATGATGGCAAGAAATCAAGGCCTCCAAACAAAAGAACAACTCGGCACAGTATAGGAAAGCTAGTACCTAGTAATCCACGAGTGTAGTAACTATGGGCTGACCTTACCAAAAGCTCAGCTAAGCATAATCCTACCCCTGCTTGGACATCCGATTGCTAACCGGCCCTTACTCGAGCCTATAGACAGCTCGAATGATTGCATGCTGATCACTTTATTAAGTGCACTATTTTGTATACTATGTAAATATTTCCTTATTTTGATTGTAGGCCATTCTTTAGGATTTAAGGCTTTGTGTATTATTTATAGTTTTACCACTAAGGCTTTAGGACTTCCTATAAATAGAAATATTTGTAATTATCAAGAAAAGTGAAGAATATTCATACAGAGAATTTACACTTGAACATTCCTTTTAGAAGTAAGGACATTCTTGAGCTCTTTTGAGCTGGTGTTTCAAATTATTAAGTGTCAGATAACTCTTTAATCTTTCTTGCATTTTTATCAATCTTATCTTTAAGATTGTGGCAAATCTTTTCATTTGAGTGAGTTAGTGAGTTACATTTAACCCTTTATTTGAAACCTCGAGCGATATTTAGTGTTCATGAGTCATATTAAACCTTATTTCAAGCTTAAACCCCTGATTGTATTTATGTCTTAATACGTAATATCCATACACATTCACTGTCAAAACCACCTTCTTACTCCTTGTTCTGCGTATTCTTCTTGAACCCCCAAATACCCATTTTTGGTTGGAGACCCATTGTGTGGATTGACATCACCAATTCACTAGCTATATGCCAACATTCCTTTAGAGTGTATACCATCAACCTAAGGTGATTTTGAATTTGCTATACTTTATATTGCTTGTTTCACCTCTGCTTGAGGCACATTTTTCAATAATTCTACAAGGCTTCTTTCGTCATACGAATGTCATTTAGGCATCTACATTGATGAGTTTGGTTTAGTAAACACCATCTCCATACAAATTAACTTTAAGAAGAAATTAGTATTCATATTTTCTAGAGTTTGGTGGTCTATGATCCAATTGCCAACGTCATCAAATAGCCTTGCTATTCTTCCTTTTGCTCTTCTTGCTAAAGTTGATGCATGGGAGAGTTTTGTGTTACGTTCCCCATCCATTAGCCATTTTGCTCATGCTTATGTAGCCCATAGTTTCTCCTTTCGATAGAATATTTCTTTTAGGGTTATTTGTAAGGAGTTTCCCTATCTAATGAGGCACGACTAGGGTCATTGTGGATCTTCCCTTGGAGGTACTCAATTTTTTCTTGCAACTATTTTTCCTTCACATGAATAATCTCAAATACTTGTCTATTTCATTCTTAGAGTTTAGCCACAAATGAGCCAAGATCACCTCTTATGCTATTTGTTGATAAATTCCAATGTGTTGCCACAAACTTTTTGAATCTAGGATGATCTAGACACATTGGTTGAAAACGAAAAGACTGGAGTTCCCTTAGTCCTAATCTAATAGATGGGTGGGTACTAAAAAATAATGGGCAATGGTTCGAGCTAGTACTTAAAAGGTAGTACACTTTTGAGTCCAAATACAGTTCCCTCCCTTTATAATTTGGCCATGCTCTATCTATCCTTAATAGTATAAGATTTGCCAAGTTCATGGTATGCTTTGACCATGTGTATTTATGCCCAACGAAACCTAGATCTACCATGCCACATTCATCTATTTTCTTCTGATACTTTTACACTCTCAATTGCACAATGATTTGCCCTCCCAATTTCTCATCATTTTAGCACCTCATTATTCCTTTAGAATTACATAACATTCTTTTAATGATTTTATCAACACATGCCATATTGTTATTGACCAAAATGGCAAACAGGGTATGCATTCGGTGATGATATCTTATCTTGTAGTTTTCATTTTTTTTTTTTTGTTTGATGACATGTCATGCCCTCATTAAATGAATGTTATATATGACATAATAGAGGATAATAGAGTTAACAGATGTATAAATGATGTATATATACCGATAAGGAAAGCTTCATTTAGTAAGCTGTAAGTTTAGGTGTAAAAGGATTTAAAAAAAAAAAAAATTACGGTTGAGACAGTAACCATCAGGCATTTGTCAGTTGCATTGGCAGAATTATTCAATCCATTGTTCGGCCATTAAAATCCTTATTACATTAAACCTATATTAATCTTGGCTGAACGACGGATTTGTTTGACGATGGGGCTCGGGTAGGCGTGGCATTGTTGATGTTTTTTCCATTCTCGGGAGTATGAATCCGAATCCGAATCCGTGAAGATGGAAAAAAAAAAAAAAATTGAATTACACGGTGCTTATATTGTCGCCAGAATCGTAGGAAATGGGATATTATTCCATCAAATCCGATTTATTTATGGTTTTGGTCAAAGTTGGTAATACGAGCCCTTAGGTTACATGCGAATAATTCGTTGGAGAGGAGTCCGATGCTAACATTTTCTCCGCAATTATTAAAAAGACCAAAGATTGGATTCTTCTAGGCTCTATCTTTAGGATTCATTTTCTCACATCTTTCGTGTGTACTTCCTAGAGTGGGTTTTAATGTTTCAACCATTAGTTTTAAACTTGCACATCATGATTTAATCTTATTCAATCCTAAAATCAGTTTCGATCATCTTTTGGTGTGGTCCTTATTAATAGTTATCCCAATTCAAACTGACTATTTTTGTTTGTCTAACCTGAATCCAATAGGAACAATCAGAATTTTTTAGGTTGGAATATACAATTTTCTTCAAAAACAAAATATAAACTAAAGAAAATCTCTCAAAACTTTTAAATTTGAAGAGTATGAATAATATATTATTTTATAAATAAATATAAATTATATTATAATAATTATAACAATTTGATTCTATTTAAATTCGATCTTAATTTAATCCTCCCAATCTTTAAACCCTTGTTATTTCTAAATCAACCTCCCAATTCAAATTTGACAATATTAATACTAACCACACATCTACGTGACGTTAACATTATCCTTTACCGAATCATTTTAAAATAATGGGACCTTTAATTTTTTCTTTTTTTTTTTGCGCAAAAAATAATGGGAGCTTGTGACTGGAGGTTTTGTCTAGGACTTAATCCTTCTGTATCCCCCGTCAATTTTATTCGTAACAGCTAGCATATTCACGATATAAGCCCTTTAATAAACACTTGATAAAAAATACACGCGATTAACCATCATAAAGATTTATACCAATTCGCTCTTTGGATAGTATGTAACCTTCCAGACCAAAATATTCCCTTTCAGATATTACATGTTTATACTTTATAGCTTCTAGTATTATTAAAGAAAATATAGTATTTTGCTGGTGCAGTTCAATGATCGGTGTCGTGTTTTTTCCGGTTTTCGAATTTTCCATCTAAAATCTCGGTGTTATATTATTTTTATCTTTGAGATATAATGTCAACAAAGAAAATGAACAGTTACACCAACCTTAATAGGATGGATATTTTGTGTGGATGACCTGAAGTTCACACGTTATTTTCACTTCTGGAAGTAATTGAAATATTATATTTGTGTAGTTCAATAATCTCCATCAAAATCCTTTCAACCTGTGAAGCAATCTTGTGCAAATCAATTCTACTAACACACTGTTCACTACCACTACTATCTCTGCTTTCAGTCTCAGCCAATTACAGAGTTTTTTTTCTTTCTTTCTTTCTTTTTTTTTTTTTTTAATTTAAACGGTCTCGATTTACACGTCATCCATGTTATTCCTGGGCGGTGTGAAAAGAAGCCCATGCATTATCTAGACTCCTGTCGTCTTCACTTGTGGTGATATAACAACGTATTGTCTTCCTCAACATACGCCACAGCCAAAGGAATGGTTCCATGCTCGGACGACTCAAAATCACATGCTGCCACAGACCGTATCTTACATTATACCCCACATAAATTCATGCAAGGCTGATATGAATTATGATCACATGAATGAATAAGTGTCATCATCAACTATTTGAGAGAAAACCACCGGGTGGTCTTACAGCTATCCAACTTTAATAACTTCCTTTCGAAAAACTAGTTAGGTTTCGTTCTATTAATTTTTTGGTAACTAGAATAATTAGGCAGTTTTTAATAAGATACGAAAGTCTATATACCATTCCAATTTCTCTATCGAATATCCTGTTTGTTGTTCGCCATCTAAAGGTAGGTGGATGGTTGTAAAACGATATAATTCTTCTCTACGTTAAGAGTTTGACACATTGGAAAACGTACCACATACAGCTTCTTTTCTCTATAAGTGGCTCATTTTCCTACGTGTCTACTTATGACCACCCAATTCTTGCTCCTAGTTGGCATGCTACAGGAAAACAAAGATTCCTGTTCTTTCATGTCTTGTTACTCGTAAAGTGGATATCACATTGTGCTAGGATATGTCCAAATTGTAGGTGCAATCACTAAATTGATAAGCCTGCTTCTTTCAAGTGCCGTGTTTGTGCCGTATAAACCGCCTTTAAATCTTGGCTATATGCCCAAAAGCAAAACGCCACTTAGTGGAAGAGCGGATTCACAAACAGGATTTTCTTCTCCTTCTATTCATCTTGTGCGATGTCTTCCTTGTACTTCTTTTTCTTGTTCTTGATTGGGAACTCAATCCTGGCTGATTCTGCTGGAGATAAGACGCGGAGTGGCCCGGTGATTAACGTCACAAAACATATCTCTTTCCCTGATTTTAGCCTGGACAACCCCAGGATTTTTTATGATGTTATTCTCTTAGGTAGTGCAAAGTTTTCGAAGGAGAACGGGGCAGTACAAATACCAGATGAATCCGAATCGGATGATCTCAGGCATCTAGCAGGCCGAGCACTATACTCGTATCCAGTTCGGCTGTTAGATCCTGTGACAGGAACACCGGCTTCATTTGAGAGCACCTTCTCTTTCCAGTTCAAGAATGATTCTCACCCGGTAGCAGAGGGTGACGGAAGCTTGAATTCTGGAAATGAAAACGGAGGTAGTGGTCTCACATTTGTAATTGTCCCTGATGAGTTCACGGTTGGAAGATCTGGCCCATGGCTAGGCATGCTCAATGATGCTTGTGATGATGACTACAAAGCTGTAGCTATTGAGTTTGATTCACGTCAGAATCCCGAGTTTGGTGATCCTAATGACAATCATATAGGAATCAACCTAGGTAGTATTGTGTCCACCAAGACCGTCAATGCTTCAGATGTCGGTGTGTCTTTGAAGGATGGTAAAATTCATCAAGCTTGGATTAAGTATGATGGGAAAAGGCGATGGATGGATGTATATTTGGGATCAGAGGGCCAAGCAGTTCCTTCAAATCCTGCTTTTTCTGGCCTCTTGGATCTGTCTCCTTTCTTAAAGGAATACATGTTTGTGGGATTTTCCGCTTCTACTGGAAATTTGACTCAAATTCACAATGTTTTCTCCTGGAATTTTACTTCCATTAGTCAAGCTTCTCTTCGATTACCATCAGAGGAAACATGTGAGAGTAGAGTACTCGACCTGAATCAATCATCTAAAGGTGCCAAGAGCGAACCCGTTGGCACTTACTTGATTTTCGCCGCAGTATTAGTGCTTGCCGTAGCTATCTTAGTTAGTTTATATTACAACCGAAAGAGAAAGGACAAGAAGTCCGATTCGATGATGCTGCCAGAGAAAATAGAAAGGCCTAGGCCTCCCAACAAGCCCCGCAGATTCTCGGTTTCCGAAATATCCTATGCGACTCGCAGTTTTGGTGAGGTTGATGTATTGGGTAGTGATTCTAGAGGCATTTTCTACAGAGGAAAGCTCTTGAATGGTTGCCAAATAGCCGTCAAACGGTTCTCGCCCCAGTTTCTCAGTTCAGTGGGGCTTCAGAGGAAACGTATATTAAAGGAAATATGCGCTATGAGCCAGCTTCGTCACCCCAATTTGGTCCCTATCAGAGGATGGTGCTACGATAAACACGATTTGATGGTTGTTTATGATTTTTTCCCTAATGGTGGGCTTGATAAATGGCTATTTGGAGTCGGTGTTTTGCCATGGACAAGGAGATTTAAAGTGATCAAACATGTAGCTGAAGCTTTAAGCTTCTTGCATTCCAAGAAGCTTGCACACAAGAATATGAGAACAACTAGTGTCCTGCTTGATGTTAGTTTTCGAGCTGTCTTGGGGGACTTTGGTTTCACGCTGTCAGGATCAGAGTCGAAGCGGTTTGAGGCAGCAGTTAGTCAATCAGCCGACGTGTTTGAGTTTGGTATCTTCGTATTGGAAGTGGTTGCAGGAAGGGGTAGGCTAGATCCAGAAGTGGGAGAAGAACGGAAGGATTTGTTGGATTTCGCTTGGAGAATGCATGAGATGAAGGAAAAAAACAAAGTTGTTGATTCCAGGATGGGCTCTCTCATCAACTTGGAACAAGCAATTCGGGTGCTGGAAATTGGGTTACTTTGTACGGTAAATGAGAGTAGAGGTAGGCCTACTATGGAAGAGGTGGTAGAATTCCTGGGCACAGATGCCCCAATCCCTCGATTGCCACCAAGTCGTCCCGTCGTCTTGTTCCCATACAGCAGCGCCACTGGTCTCTGCACTGGCTATTCTTGTGCCCCTTTTAAGTGAGGCAGAAAATTGTATACGGGGCCTTAGCCGCAACGATCTCCTGGCTCCAAAAATGCCATACCTATAAATGATAATAGAAAGTCCAGTACAGATTGAGCGCAATGAGACAACCATGCTTTTGTCTTCAAATTCAAGAGAGTGGGGAATGTAGATAGGTTGTATTTAGTAGGAAAATTAGATGTGTACTGTTTGCGTCTGTAATGTC
The DNA here is from genome assembly GCA_024138005.1 of Lumnitzera racemosa. Lineage (NCBI taxonomy): Eukaryota > Viridiplantae > Streptophyta > Magnoliopsida > Myrtales > Combretaceae > Lumnitzera > Lumnitzera racemosa. The sequence continues at coordinate 11,939,081 of JAMXBC010000002.1, forward strand.
CTGAAACATGGACATATTAGGATCTGCAGCTCTAGAACGTCCAATCAGTGGAAATCTATTACGATCAATCTCGAAAGGGAGGTCGTCTAGCATGTCCATCTACCAATTCTACGTTAGTTTGAATGTACATTTGCCTTCTAGAATATCAAGTTCCTTATTACTTGGGACAATGAAACTTCAATGAGAAGTAAAATAGCTCAGTAACTTACAAACATTTCATGAATAGTTCTCACGGGGATGCGAACACAAAGACACTCACATCTACTAAACATGTTGATATTCACATACATCCTGCTTTACCAAATCACTGTAGTTTACTCAATTTTTGTTTAGGTGGTTGAGGAAAGTCTTCTCATGGTCCCCAGGCTTTAAAGTGATGATTCAGATGTTGATAGCTTGATAAAAATCTAGACATACGACAGAGGTAATAAAATTCCTAATGATAATATGGTCCAGGAAGGTTTTCCTTCGAGTGATTTTCAGAGCAATGATTTCGATTCAGATGGCACGGCTCACAAACATCGCTGCCTTGAACAGTTCAATTTCACAGGGTTGTATGGAAGCATACATGTAATTTGTGATGCGGGAGATGAAATATTTGTGGTCTGAATGTTGAGACTTGAGATGGCCCTCAAGCCTCTGTTTTCGTACCAATACATGGTTAAAGCAAATAGTAAATCTAAACTCCAAAAGAGAAGACTGAAAATGATACGAGGATTTTGTCTAGCCTCTGAAATCGCTAAAGCTGTACCAACTTTCAGTCCATATATCTGCTAACTGGCCAGCTTCAAGCTAATATTACAAGAAGAAAGTTGAACATGAGGTTCTCCGAGAATTTTTGAAGTTGAATATTCATCTTGCAAAGCACATAAATATGAGCGCTCGACTCTCAATTTTGTACTTCGGTGGAAGTAGCGATTATCATGGACCGATGACTGCCAAAATTCCTAATAATACTACAGACAATGTTGGTTGATGGACATGATAAAACAATCAATCTCGAAAGGGAGGTCATCTAGCAAACACAAACCATGTCCAAGACTGTTAAATATTCAAACGCATCCTGCTATAACAAATAAACTAAATTTTTACCTTAGGTGACTGAGGGAAGTTCGCTCTTGGTCCCCAGCTTGCAGGCCCACTGCCATTTACTTGAAAGTGACAGTGAGATGTTGATAACTTGATAAAAAAAAAAAAAAAATCTGGAAACATGAAAAGGTTGATTAATTCCTAATGATAATTGTCCAGGAAAGTTTAATTGAGTGATTTTCAGAGTAATGACTTCGATTTAGACGAACCATGATTGCATGATGATGATGATGATGAGATGCAGCTAAATTGAATTTCGTTTCCTTGAGACTTCTGAGTTCTGAAGGGCTACCTCGTCGTTGTTGGAAGCAGATAGGAAATTTATGATGTAAAAGATGAGAAAATTGTGCTTTGAGGTTCTCCGATTCATCTATTGTGGGAGATCAGCTACACCATGTAGGGTTTGGCGATGTAAAAGCCTCTTTAAACCTTAAAAATGGAAGCACAGGGTTTTGTCTAGCCCGACTCTAGAAAGCAAACAGAATAGGGAAATGACAGATGGCCACAAAGGTTCGCCGTGTTTTAGTGGTCCAGCTCTTGTCCTCTTTGGTCTAAAGAATGCTCCTTCATGTCTCTCCCATTTCCCCAAGCACAGAGAAAGACGGCTTTGCATTTTCATTCCCTTTTCTTGACTCTCTTCTCCCATTTGACATCTGCACCCCACAAAAGCACCTACCCTCACCTTTCAACGCTCTTGCCATAGCCTAAAAAATAAGTAGACCTCTTGCTTCGAGAGGAGCATTTCTTTTCCTTGTCCAAACTACAGAAGGGTAGTTAACTTTCATCTGATAAAGGTACTACTATTAGTTCATAATTAAGATTTCAAGGGGATATTTCTGCCTTTTTTTTTTTCCTTCTTTTAATTGATGGGGTACACCATAGTGATTGGTCATCTCCAAGCATATAAACCACCTTGTGAGATTCATTCACCGATTTAAGTATAGCTTACGCTGTATAAGTAGTTCCAAGAGGTGTACATAGCATGCTATAACCACACTTTAGACTAGCTACCTATGAAATCACTATTGCTAGTACTTCTGGCCTCTTAAAGCAACTACCGTCCATTACACCAAGCTCAAACTTTTGCCAATCTTAACTTGATTGTTATTTCCACTACACCATCATTTTTTATCATCTATACCAAGTTTCAATCCATGTATGTGCTAACTGGTCTGCTTCAAGCTAAATATTACAAGAAGAAAGTTGTACATGAAGCACTGTCAGTAATTTGAAGTTGCATATAAATCCTGTGCAGCGGAAGATCTTCAGCCTTGCTTCTCCATTACGTTCTTCTATTGAAAGAACAATTATCAGTTTCTCATGACTACCAAAATGTTTCCCTGGCAACTGAATGCCTTTAAGCACCATCAATAACGGACTTTATCGATTAGTTAACTGATGTTGGATTTGTGAAATCTTAGCAGCAAGCAAGTACTATCAAACTTGGTAGAAGGATCTGCAACAGAATAGAAATAGAATTATCTTCCATATGTATTATGGGACATGAGTTTTTACATCATATAATCTGATCATCTGGATTGCGACCAACTAAAAGCACTTCCACAAGAAATGATAAAAGCTATATCACTTCAACATCAAGACACCATTACAATTTGCTAAACATGTACTTGTTGAAAAGGTATATGAAATTACCTATACAATCCATTTTAGGCACCTGTCAGCGAAATCTCACGGAGATAGCATATTTAGAGAATTTCTCACCCTGAATGGACTAATCTTGGGGGTAGAAAATATATTCATGATACCTCTAAATGCCACAAAGTTCCCAAAACGGAAGAATTCCCAATTCAAGTTCTTATAATCTCACTCAGCTATCGGGCTATTCACAAACGATTAATACACCAGAAATCAATTTCAAGTATGTAAATTCAAGAAGCACAGCAAACTGTAACCAACATCGCCGATAGATCAAATAGAACAATCACAGGATATCATTAATCACAAGATCCATAATTCAAACAACTAGAAGAACTATGATCAACTATATATACATCAATAACGTGTAAAATGTACTAAACTCATCTCGAAATTTCCCATTAAAACACTCCGAAGAGGACCGAAAACCCTAATACGATCAACCAAACAATGTGGACTAACAACAAGGCCTGACCCGAAACCGGACCTGACCCACCATTGCCCACTTCACAGGGACCCTTTTTAACGACCCGGACCCCAGCACATGCCGCGTCGGGGCAACCGCACCAATAGGTTACGCCGTTGGCTCCGCAAACCGGATCGGGGCGGAAGCAGTTAATTGGGCATGACCCGGGCTTGGAGAAACCCGCACAGAGATCGCCACCGTCGGAGAAGTACGATTCCGATCTGACGGTGGAGATGAGAAAGAGGAGAAAGATTATAGAAAGGATGAGTAAAGGAGAGGTCTTGGGCATTGATTTAGGTTCCATGGCTGGGATTAAAATCAACGTTTTGGAATCGCCGAGCCTTTTGGATTGGAATTGGAATTGACATTTGATGGATGAAATCAGGGTTTCGGCCGACAAATTTAAACTTGGGACTTCCGAGAATGGTCTTGGACGAGGCGGTGGTTGATGAGCTGGGAAAACCCGATCAGACAAAATGATTACAAAACACGTCCTTTAATGGATCGGATGTTAAAATCAAGATGATGAAATTGGCAGCTTTCGCAGTTCGTGCCAATTTTGTGATACATGTTTTGTACCGTCTATCAAACGATCACAACTCTCGGATTTTTTAAGTTAGGTGCCAACTTTGCAATACATGTGTTGCGTGGAATACTAAGCGCATTTCGGCCTCAGGCCACTTAGGCCATTTCAATTTCTAAAAAACAATCTCGTACAATATTTATTTATTTTTTATTAAACTCAATATTTCATCTATGAGTTACTTCGTAGAAATTCCTTAACATTATTTGTTAAATTTTTATGGGTCTCAATTACTATTTTAAACTAATAAAAAACTTAAAAAAAAAAGAAAAATAAAAAAAGCAATGGTTAGGAAAAGGGGACAGCCCTACGTGAAGGGACCCCCATTGTTGCATGAGGAACAAAAGACAATTCCTCTATGTCAAGTAAGAGCCCAACTGTAAAGCTGGTCTTAGAAATAAATTTAGAAAAACGATTGTTTTTAGTAACACAGCTATAAAAACCATTAGTACTAAAAAAGTACAAAAAAGTTCAAGAAAGCAATGACTTTCTCATAAGATTTATTTTTTTAAGCCGCTCGATGACAACTTAATTTTAGAAACACTTTATATTTTTAGGAAAAGTATTGTCATAAGTGGCTCACGACGACTTAATATAAATTTGCAATCCACTTTGTGGTAGTACTATGTTAGTTTTCTGATGGCACATATATGTATGACCATCCAATGACTTTTTGCGCGTTCTAATGGCAATATATTTTTTTAGTGATAGTACCAAAAGGTCAATAGGTTTTAAGACTTAGTATTAAGTTGCCTCGTATGGATTAGCATCCTTTTTTCGCACTATCTTGTTTATCACAACTCTACGATCAATTGTGGTAGATTTTCTAGCAATAATAATAATAGAGCCATTTTGATCTTATTTCTTAAAATTTGTATATTTTAAATTTGGATAAATTACATAAATCACCCCTAAAAACTTTGACAATAGCATAGGACTTTAGTTTTTTCAAAAGTTGGTACTTACACCCTTAAAGACAAGTGTTAGAGATGTTCACGGTTCAATTCATTTTGGTTTAAGAGTCAAATTGAATTGAACAGCATTTAAAATGATTTGATTTAAATACTTAATGAATCGAACTACTTTTAAAGATTAAAGGTTTTGAACCAAACCGTTTTAAATACAATTTGATTCGATTTGATTATATTTAAATTGCTTTTTAAGAATACAATTTTCTTTTTAATTTGTTTATAATTATTGAAGTTTTCAACTAGTATTAATGCTTAAATTAAGGTACACTATGCAAAAGTAAAAGTCACATAATATTATTTCACGACAATGTTGCATCTTAAATGAAGTGAAGGTATGTGAGTCAGCTAGATGTGAGAAATAATAGTGAAGGAAAATGAGTAGATTATAAAGGTTAAGAATCAAATAAATAATTACAAAAAGAAAAAGTTAGATATAATTAAATTGAAATATTGATAAGATTTAAAATTAAAAAAATATTGCACACTTTTATTTTTTAATAAGAAACAAATCTATTCAAGTTCAAGCGATTTGATTAAGCTCACACTCAAAATTGAACCATGAACCGTTTAGACCCTTTTCAAGCCTAACTATAAATCAAACCAAAACATAAAAGAACCTCATTTTATGAATCAATATAATTCGATTTGATTTAATAAACAACCATAATAAGCATGAATTCCATTTTTTTTTTTTTACATACCAGGTTACCATATATAAAATAAGCTTATATAGACATCTATGAGGCAAAATTCTAGTCCGTTTAATAAATTAATTTATACATTTAAATTAAGGTTAATATCACTAATGGTATTTAGATTTCATCAAAATATACAATTTACTGTCTATATTTTGAAAAGATCAATTTGCTATCTAATTGTAATTTCCATGGTTATTTTTACTACTTGAACAAACTTTATTAAGTTTCTTTGCTAACTACATGTAAGGACAAACCGGGTTTTGACTCATTGCCATTAGTTCTTTGAACGACCTACTTTTTGAGGTGGATAATAACCCACCTCATCTTAAATGGCTATTCTGGTCACCTTAAGGCCAGGGGTTAGCTAACCGTTACCTAGTCAAGGGTTGTGTAACCCCTCACAAGCAGTTGCCGGCTACACCTAGCTTAGGGTAGCCATAATGTTCAATTCTCAATTTGTTACTATGCCAACATTAGTAAACAAACTTAGTAAAGTTAGTTCAAATAGTAAAAATTTCAATGGAAACTTCATTTAGATAGTAAATTGACATTTTCAAAGTACAAATAGTAAATTGTACATTTTGATAAAGTTTAGATACGATGTGTGATATTAATTTATTAAATTAATAGAAGCTTCTTAACCTCCCCCGCCTTTTAACTTAAGTTAGCTGAATTTTAATTTTCTATATAGATTAATTGCATTGTAAGCACCTACATAAGCTTATCTTACATACCGTAGTCTACTACCTAGGATAAAAAAAAAAAAGAAAATTGGCCTACACTTATTTCAAGGTGGTAATTACCAATTTTTAAAAAAGTTAAAGAATTGCACAATTTTCAAGGTTTTCTATGTTGGCTTGCATAATTTATCTTTAAATTATGATTCAAGAGGTTTAAGTAAGCAAAGAATTCTTAATCAACGTATATGTTAAAATTTATTCCTACGTTTTATTGTAGGTCCCAAAAGTAGCAAAGATAGGGGGAAAGGAAGAAGGTAAGGAGGGAGGTGGGGAGTGAGCTGGTTACTTAGAAAATTGTAAGCTTTTTTACAAAACTAAACTAAAATGTTCCCTTTTATTTCTTGGCTTAGTATGGCGTAAAATAATATATAAAAAGAAATTAAAAATACAAAATAAATGATAGTATGGATGAAAAGATCAGGCTCAAGAATTATAGTTCTTTAGCCTTATACCTATTATACTCTTTCAGCTTCACTACTGGTGATCTAGTATTCCATACTAATATCATTTCACTATTCACTTTTCAACACTTCAATCAAGAGAGAAACAAGTGCAATCATTTTGCTTTATCTCATTAAGCTAGTCTTGCTTAATCATAGATCTATAAAATAATATATCTCTCTTCTAGCATAAAATCTAATACTCAAAAATAAGTTTTTCAGAGAAATGAGAATAAAATATTGTCAAACTCGAAATGTGAGTATAAGAGGAAAATAGAATATGAAAGTACAATAAACAATGTTATCTCTAATCTCTCTTCTAGCATAAAATCTAATACTCAAAAATAAGTTTTACAAAGAAATGAGAATAAAATATTGTAAGACTTGAAATGTAAGTATAAGAGAAAAATAGAATATGAAAGTACAATAAACAATGTTGTCTCTAATTTAGCTTCTAATTATGTCTTTGAATTCTTTCTAAAATAAAGTTTATAGTTAAAAGTTTTAGATCAACTATTATCTAATGCCATGTAAACTATTATGGGCACTAAAACGAACGGCTAATCACACTTTCATGTCATTTGTATTGATGAAAATATCCTTGAACTTGACACCTTGATGTAAGGTGGTGGTTTTAGTGGTGTTTTCTATTTGCTATTGTGTAGGGCTTGCGAAGGGGCATCGTGTATTGTATGACAGAGGGTCGATTTTGGTCTATGCTATGGTGCGTGTAGATGGAAGTTGCTGCAATGGTTCTACTGTGTATGTTGTGAATGGCTAAGTGATTGTTGTTAGGGTATGTGTATGAAAATAGGGTCAAACAAAGTAGGTTGTTGTTGTTGAAAGAGGACGAGGTGGTCTAGTGTTGGTGTTGAAGATGGAGGCTACTATAGTTGACAATGAAGGTAGGTTTCGAATGTATGATGAATGACGATGGAGATAGCAACAATGTTCTAGATCTTTTTTCTCCTCCTTTTCAATTATTACCCCAAGCTTTTTATAAACTCACCATTAGAATCTTTGTTTAAGGCTTAGATTGGCATGAAGCCACCATCAAGAAGATTTTTCTTCCCTTTAAATCTACTAAATATTTTATCTTTTTATTATTTATGCAAATCTATGTAATATTTAAACATTTTGATAAGGTTTTATGTATTTGGATCAATTTCCACAAAAAAAATAGAGATTTAGCAAGATCTAGTATTGGATTAGTTTCTAAAAACTTATCTAATTTCCCTCTCTTTTTTTTTTTTTTGTTTATCGAAAGTTTCTAGAGACAAAGAATGGCCTATCACGTGATAAGCAAGATACTTTAAGGCCAAAATAAAAACACAACCAAGTGCATGCATAAGACTCAAACCTCTAACTTGGAGGAACCAAACCTAAAGCCTTAGCCATCTCATCTAAGCTTTTTCTCATCATAATCGTCTACGCAATAAAACTTAATTCATTCTTCTCAGGCCAACCTTAGATTTCAGCTTTAAGCTTAAGCCCAATTCTTTTTAAAATGAAAAATATACATGCTAGCTATTTTTGACACCATTTTTAAATTTAATAAATCTTGAGTCTCATTTTGATTAGTTTAGTTAAAATATTTTTTAAACTAAACAAGAATCCATTTTATGGACTCAAATATCTTACTAGACTATTTAAAAAATATATTTTTCTAATGAAGCCTCAAAAATTTAAAGACTCTAAATTTACTAAATCACTTGCATATATTCAACCATTGGCTATTCCAACCCTAAAAGATTGATTTGACTTAACTCGACTCGACTTAAATACTTTCAATACTTTTATATTTAATTTTTCATTTTTTTTGGATTTTTTTTTTCAATTTTTCCTATAAATTTGGCCCAAAAACAAATGAAAGTACTTAAAATAAAATGGTTGTAAAAATAAAGTGTTTATGGCTACCCCTCCTTATAGTAAATCTGATTAAAACTTCACTATAAAGACAAAAGATATGCCCATCTTTTGTTGAATGTTGAATTGACAAGGTAAAGACTATTGATTTGAATGGTCAGTTAAAAAAAACTTGACTTAAAGAGTTGGTTAAAAAGGCCTTGCCTTAAAAGGTTAGCTTCATAGTGTCTCATCTTGAAAGGGTAAGATAAAAATGGTTCTAACTTAATATGGCAAATGAGATACTGACTTGAAAGGTTGGGGAAAATAAATTATGGCATAGATGAATAAATAAGGGCTCAACTTGGAAGGTTGGGGCAAAAGGCTCTAACTTTAAATACTAGATGAATAAGGCCCCGACTTGAAGGGTTTAGGTAGAATGCTCTTAATCACAACGTGAACAGTTAGGGTAAAAAAATTCTTTACTTAAAACTGATCCTAACTTAAATGATTGGGGCAAAAAGGTTCCTACTTAAAATTGTGGTCCCAACTTAAATGGTTGGGGCAAAAAAGATTCTGAAATAGGGTTTCAACTTGAAATGCCAATTAACCTGTCTTAGATAAGTAAGTATCTTGAATTCTTGAAGAGGATAGGCTGCTTCAAGGATCTAAAAGCTTTCTTAATTCATTTGGACATCTTTGTAGATTTTAAGGATTTTTCAATATTGTTTTACCTAGAATTGGAGAATTTTGCAAATAGCATTCAATCAACATACCTTGTATTGATTCCCAATATTAACTCATTAGGAAAGTAGAATGCTACTATAGTACTTGTTAGTAGCCTTTTGCAATAGTACTCACTCCTTGGAATAGGGTGTACCTTATGTGTAGGATTTAAACTGGATTTTCATCTATTATAGTAGAATGCGGTTGAAGCTTTTAGCTGTGGGCTTTTAGCTATTACCATACTCATGTTTTCATTCAATGCCCATCACGACCAGCTTTTAGTTTCCAAACCCTGCAATTGGGTTAGTCTTGAAAAATAAACCTCTTTTCAAAAACAAGATTAGATCACAAGGAGTACCTAACCTCATTATTATATGGTGATTTAGGCTCTTTAGTGACAATTACTTAGTGTTTAAGTGTTTAAGGCTCGTGGAAGAGACATGGAAAAACTTATCAATGAAGTGTTTATCTATCAATAACCATCTAAAGTCAACGACCATCATAGATGTCAACTTTACTCATAAACAATAAAAAATTAACTAAAAACATTTTTCAAGAAGAGTTGAAATCTTTATCGAACTCGGCATTTCATGAGTAATACAACTTAATAGCATCTAAATTTATAGGGTCCCTTAGATTTGGACTATCCATTTCTGCTAATACTAATGCACTTCTTGACAACACCATTTTCACAACATAAGAGTGTTCATAGTTTGAAGCAAATTTCCTTCTAGGGTCTTTCTTGTTTGATAATACCTTCCTCAATACCAAGTACCTTTCTTTGAAATGTCTCTTACTAAAGGCTCTAAGTATTCTCTGCTGATAACACTCACCATAACACATTCTTGCAAGCCTCCTTTCATCAAGAAGATTCAAATTCTCCATCTGTTTTCTTACCCACTCTACTTCATCCAGTTAAGTCTCTACTAATACTCAAAATGAGGTATTGCTACTTCCATTAATAATACTGCTTTAGTTCCATACACTAATGAGTGAAGAGTTGCTCTTGTAGAAATTCTAACTGAGGTTCTATAAGCTATGAGAGTACTGCCAATCTTTGTAAGTGATCACCATCTTCCCAATGATCCTCTTAATATTCTTGTTGGTGGCTTCAACTGCCCCATTCATCTATGATCTATATGGAGTCGAATTTCTATGGTTGATCTTAAATTTACTGCACACTTCGACCATTAGCTTATTATTTAAGTTTGACCTGTTATTTGTAATGGTAGACTTGGTTGCACCATATCTGACAATGATGTCCCTCTTTAGAAATCTGACACTACTCCTTTGGTTACAGTAGCATATGATGCCACTTCTACCTATTTAGTGAAACAGTTGATTGCGACTAGAATGAACCTATGTTTGTTTAAAGCCGTTGGTGAGATGAGACCAATCATATCTATTCCCCACATTGAGAATGGCCAAAGGGCTAATAGCACATGCAACACTTAGGATAGGGCACTAATTTTATTAGCATATACCTAGAACAAGTGACAATGCCTTACTTAATACAGTATAACTCCATTGTCATCTAAAAATATCCCATCCTCATTATCTTTCTGGCCAACATATACCCATTCATATGAGGACCATAAACTCCTTAATGTACCTCTTTCATTAACTTATAGTCTTCCACTTCATCAACATATCTTAACAGTGTCGTATTGTACGATCTTTCATATAAGGTGACCCTATTCAACAAGAAATGAGCAACTAGTCTCCTAAGTGCTCTTCTATCCTTATTATCAACCTCTTCAGGAATCTCACTCGTTTGGACGAATCTTTAGATATCATAATACTAGGGCTCTTTTGTTCTTTCTCTTAGATAGCTAAGCAAAAGGTTGCCTTTTCCTCCATCTTAATTTTCAGGGGTTGAATCTCTATCCCATCTGTAACTTTCACAATCAATGCTAGTGTTGCTAATGCATCAACGAGTTGATTCTAAGCTCTTAAAATGTAAGTGAATGAGACTTACTCGAACCATTTGATCAACTTTCTCAAGCGTTGATGATACAGTATCAACATACTGTCTTTTGTCTTATATTTTCTCAGGATTTAGAGAATTATAAGTGAAGAATCTTCATACATTTTAAGCCTTCATATCCCTATGTTTAAAGCCATCTTCAACCCCTAAGATGCAAGCCTCATATTCTGCTATGTTATTTATGTACAAAAATGCTAACATGGCTGCCATGTGGAAATGATTACCTTCAAGCAATGCTAGTAATGTCCCTGCTCCATATCCAAATGCATTAGTTGCTCCATTGAAATACATGTGAACCCTTAAAATTGTGTTTTGAATAACTAAGCCTAGATTTAGGATCTTTAGGGAAAACTTATTTGATTGAGCCTAAACTTTACAACTAAGATAAAAAAGTTAGTCAAAGCAACTTAGTAAAGTTGGATTTTGAAAATAGCGACCCAAAATCCAAATTTTACCTATAGAAGTATGATTATTTAATATAGTGCCAAGTTGCTTAAAACTCCTAAAATCGAGCTTGGAATACAACAAGAACTTAGAGATAAGTTAATTAAGCTATAGAATGAGATAATATAGTATAATTTACTATATAAATATACATGATATAAATAATAATTATACCTATGAATTAACCCTAAATTGCTTAATTGTGTATATTATGTATTGAATTCATAAAAATAATTAAGAAATATATCTTAAAAATAAAAAAGATATGTTAGAATCATAACTATATAAGTATAGTTATTAACTACTTGTGATATATACATAAATATATATACTCATATGTTACTAAATAACTAAATGCTAATAAAATACTTAAATAATTGCAAATCTTGTCCAATAAACTCAAATTAGCTGTTGGAAATTGCTGGAGAATATTGGAAATGACCATGGCTTGTTGTAGGAGTTGGGATTATTGATTCAAAAGGGAAATTAACAAGACAAGGACACCTCGTACTAGTATTAATTAAATAGATAAATAGGAAAAAAAATTTCAATCGCAATTGTACCTTATAAATATCACCTGACCTCATTTAAACTAAGTTTAGACATTTAGAAATTAGATCAATAAAGAAAAAGAAAATAGAAAAAAAAATATAGGAAAAAAAAGCAAAAATAGAGCAAACATCGAGCTGGATTAGTACCTAAGGGAAATTGTAATTTGCTATGAAGCCACTCTACCACTTCATAAGACTCCCAACATTTGGCCCTTCCGATAAACTTGCATTACCTTAGGCCATTAAAGTACCCAAGAACTGTAAGATTAAATTTCTGCAATATTTTCGATAATTTTTAAAAAATAATAATTCCACCCAAAAAATTCAAAAAAATTTATATTTATATTATTTCATACTATTTATTCAAATTTTGACTTTCAAAATAAATATAACAAATAATATTGTTTCTAGCTCAAAATTTTTGTATAGGATAAACATGATATATAGATAATTGCTATGTAGCCCGATTTTTTATTTGATTATTTTTAATATTTATTGTATTTTTTTGGCCTAAAAATAGCTAGAAATTAGGTTGAAAATGTAAAATAGATAGAACTTATGAAATTAAATGGTGAAATTAACCTATATTGATTTATAATGAAGTATAATGATGTTTGGATAGGTTGAAAATAATTTTGTGCAAATGAATCATATTTGTGTAATTAAGTGTAAATTAGGGGTAAAATCATAATTTCGAATATATAGATAATAAATAGATAATCTGAAACCAAGTGATGATTGAATGCCCCATAAAATAGGAGTCTATAAAATTTTTTGAGGATTATTTGGTGACCCAAATTATTTATTACGAATTTATGTAGTAAAATGGCTTAAATTACGAATCGGGACATATTTTAGTAATAATAGGTTAAAATATGGTAAATAGTTAAATGAAACCTATTTACATGTGTACTGGTCAAATTGAATAAAATGTATATTTTTAATATATTTATTGATATTTGATGACTAGAATATGTTATATGTGTATTAAGGTTAGATAATACTCTTATTATAGAGATATATTTACAAATTAGGTAAAATATAATTTAATAACATAAAATATGTATAGTGCGATAATATTTATTTAGATACGTATAACTGTGTTAAAAACTCAAATTACCTATTAAAAGTCGCCTTTAGAAATAGGACTCGTAATACATATCATTAAGTATGTACGAACCCAATGACACCATTTTTACTAAAATTGAAAAATCTTAGATAATATAGCCTATAACTCTATAGTATTACTAGAATGTACGTATTATGATGACCCTACTAGAATTAAAACGTAACTTAACTAATTAAAAATATGTTTTGATACAATCAAAATGATATATTATATGTAATAGTATAATTATGTATATTACTAATAATTAATAACTTAACTTGATATATATATATATATAACCATTTTAGATAAAATTCTAATGTTTTTGCAATTATTACAAAAACTGAATTTAGATTTTGTGTATATAAAATTCCCTAGTGGTTAAACTATTGATAACTCGAATCTCCCATAATGAGCATCTGAACAGGTAAGTTAGGATTATAGCTTTAATATTTGTTGAGATACTGTATTAAATTATCCCAATAAGAGTACTTCTGTTTATATTTGTAATTAGTTGTTTGTACGCATATCATGTATATGTTTGGTACTTCGTTGTGACAGGAGTTGAACTCCTTAGTATGCTGCTCTACATGATTACATTGTTTCTGTATTGTAGAAACTTGTTTGGTGATCCTTGATTATAATTAATAATTATTCAATTATCACAAAACTGGACATGCATAAGAACCGTTAGGGGAAACGATTAAGAGTGTCAGGCTAAATACTAACTCCCTTCAATCAGAATAGCTAAGATGATCATTTCTTCATCCTTAGTTGAACTAAGTGATAGGTGAGGAGGTCGCAACAAGGGTAAAGATCGTGGTTCGAAGGTGGTTATAAGAGGAGGGTATTCTCCATTGCACAAGCCTAGGTTTAGTCTAATTTAACTCGCGATAAAACTCCTCAATCCGGGTTCGAGCGAATGTAATTTTTCTAACCTTATAATGGACTAGATAACATTGTGCAATATTTCATATGATTGAATGTATTGCATTTTATCATAATTAATAACTTTGTTTATGATTGTTCAGTACTCTTCTAACTCCATTTCGCTTATTAAGCTAATTATACTTACACCCCTATAGACTCTTTTGCAGGTTTTAAGTGAAGAATAAGATGTTTAAATACCACTACCCCCAGGTTCGTGTACACCTTGTATGGACACTATCTATGATAGCAGTTGTGAGGTTAACTTCTATCGTAGGTTAGTTTATACGGCGAGACTATTATGACTTCTCCTGTTTAGGGCCGGGCCCAATAATATACCTTCCATTCTAGTTTTTTACTATTCAATTCACTCGCCACCATTACACCTTCATTAGGAAATTAAGCTTTAGAACTGTTGTTATTATCTTCTAATGGATACTCTACCAATTGATCTACTACAACCTTTCCCTTGATCAAGCTTTGGATTGCATACTATATGTCAAATTCAAAGAACAACATTTGCCACTTAGAAATTACCCTAATCAAAGCTGGCTTCTCTACCAAATACCTCAAAGGGGGATGCTTTGTCAGCAACTTTATCGAGTAATAGAAGGTGTACTACCTCATTTTGTATATTACCCATACTAAGGCACAACATTTTCTTTCTACTTCTAAGCATTTCTACTCTCTATTTGTGAACTTTTGCTTAGATAGTATATAAAATGCTCTTTTTTACCCATCTCATCTCTCTTTGCCCTAACATACAGGATGTGTCTCCAACGTCATCCACATGGAGGTCGTACAACAACAAACGAAAACAAGAAATAAAAAGGGGGTTTACCAAATTTGTAAGCTACTTAGTTGGATATGATGCATCAACAAGATCTGACACAGCCTACAGCTCGTTGGATGCAACTCATTGGTTTAGTTTATAGGGTTAATTGCTACGATCTTTGCTAAAGGAATTGAGAAGAAGGGGTTGAGAAGAGCTTTCTAAGAAAAAAGACATAAGGGTTTATCATTAATATGCTAAAATCTGTCTAAAACTCTATACAAGTGTCTTATTTATACATAGTGGTAAACTTGTAAATAAAATGACTAAAAGGATACCTTAGTGGCATTACCATAAATACAAACTAAACATGAAGCTAATTTAGGAATAATACAAGAAATAGGAAGTCTAAACAATACAAGTAAAAATAAATAGTCAAATGAGTTATTTGATTGCAAAGGAGATGAGCTGGGTTGATGAGCCATTAGAGACCTTAAAGATCTGATCTAGGCGTACCTAAAATTCTAGCCGACCTGAAGAGTAGACCAACCGAGCAAAGCAAACCAACTGAGCAGTGCAAACTTGACAAAGTAAAGCAGACTTGGTTAAGCAAAGTAAACCTAATTATCCTTGATAATATCTGTGAAGAGCTCATAAATAGGTCTTCTGCACATTTATAGCTTCCGAATAAGTCTTTAGCTCATATATAACTCATGAATAGGTCTCCACCATAACTCAAAACTTGGCATTTAGTTAGGTCAGTACCTTGAAGCCTATCAATACATCCCATCGATTTAGGGATAATCGTCAAATAAAGTGTCGGTAAGTGTCCTGGTGTGGAAGTGATTAATAATGGTGAATTCATGAGTGTCGAGCTTGGTTTTTCACCCTTTTGCTTTTTTTTTTTAATAAAATTAGGTCTACTCTAAATCGATCAGTACTAAACCTTACCCGTTTAATATTGATTCTTGACTAGGGTTTAAAGAAAACAATTTTTTTTTTTTAACTTGAAAAGATTTGGAGTTGTCACTCGACTGGAGTCGAGAAAAAGGATTAAGTTATAACCAATTGGGTTTAGCTATCGGTCGATAGATTAAAAAACCTATTTATAAAAATGGCTTTTTGAAAACCAAAGACCTAGATCTGAGGGCTAATTTATTAAACCCTAAATGGGTACCTCTTTTTAACTTTCCGAATTTAACTTCGCTTTTCAAATATACCCCCTTTAATTTCTAGAAAAAGCTAATTATGACACACGTGAATAAATTGATTAATTTACATAAATATCTAAAAATGAAAAAAAAATTCATATTTTAAGTCGCCCCGTACTTGCATACGAGTGCCTATATATCCTCTATTCAGGATCGGACTTCCGTAGTTCATTTACTAGAAAACATAGCGAGTTGATTTAATTTTAACTTTGGAAAAATTGTTAAGTTTATGTGTTTTACCCGTTTTGAGTTCATTTAAGAAAATTTCTTAAGGGTCCTAAATTGGTTTATTTTTTGGAAACCTAAATTCGAAAAGGATCTGTTTTATTTTTATTTATTTGAAAAATTGATCTTCTAAGTGTTAAAAGTAACTTCACTATTTTTATTCTATTTTATTATTTTCATTATCTATTTATTTACTTTTTATTTCTTTTTATGGTTTTTCTTTTGTTTAAACGTGAAAATAGAAAACCAAAATAAAATACTTCCTCTTCTTTTCTCTTTTTCTTATTTTTTTTCTTTTTTTCTTTTGGTTTTCTTCTCTCTTTTTTGTTTTTTTTTTTATTACAACAAACTATAATAATGAATTAAAATAAAATATAAAAATAAATAATAAATCAACAACAAAATTGCTAGAGGGCTAAACACAGGAGATGCGCGGGTCAGCGGGTATGGTTCGGGTTCGTGTTGAGTTTAGACCGGGTCAGATCCTTGAGTTAGAGTCAGGTCAGATCTAAAGTACGGGTTTAGACACAGGTTGTAGGTTGAATCGGAGCTCTCGGGTCGAATCACGCGTAATAGCTTAAAGAAGGCGCTTTGGAGGCTGTTCTAGTGGCCAAAATGATTGGGAAAGGGTAGTTTTATATGTATTATATTGGACTTTAGGGGTTTTTTCGATGCCATCATGTTTGGTAGTGGTGTGTAGTTTGAGTTGGTAAAGGTGCTCAGTGGTAGGGTCGCGGTCGCATATGGCTGAGGAAGTGGGTTCGAATGGCGATAATAATAAATGGGCAAGTGTGAGTAGTGGGGTCAGAGTATGGCTTTGTGTTCGATGGCGGCTGTGAGAGGCTCCTTGTATATGGGTATGGTTTTATAAGTGAAGACCAAGAGAGAGTAGTTAAGGGGTGAGGGTAGTGTGTAGTGGCTATGGTTGGTGGAGAATCAAGCTGAGTGGTGTAGATCGTATGGGATAGAGAGAGAGTAGCTAAATGAGAGAGAGCCAAGTGAGGGAGTGATGCGAAAGGGAGAGAGAGTATAGAGAGACAATGAAGAGAGAGAGAGAGAGAGAGAGAGAGAGACTGTGGATAGAGAGAAAGAGAGAGTAGCTCTGTATGTTTCTTTCTGTTTTTTCTTTTGAAAATCAATTTGCCCCTCTCTTCTAATGCCAACCTACCCACCCTCCCCCCTCCCCGCGATCACTATGCGTAATTGATTTATAAATGAGAAAATGAAGAGTAAAAAAGGAAAGAGAAGAAAGACAGAGGGGAAAGTAATTTTGTTGTTGCAACAAATCACAATGCATCACGTGTCACAATTAGACATGTAGCCCAGTGATATTTTGACATGTGGCAATATTTGGATTTAAAAAAGAAAAAAGATAAAAAACTATCTTTATGCCTCCAGTGAGTTTCGAACCCCTATCTTCTAAGCTTAATCAACGCACTTAATCCATATGTTTTACCATTAGGCCGTTGGCTTCTGACTTGTCTATACATGCAATTAAATTGCACATATGAATCCGGTCAACTTATGCTATAATTAGATTTAAGCCCCGATCTAACGGTCCTTTATTCAAATTTAATTAAATTAAAATTCTATTCTATTTAAACAACCTAAAAAATTTATTATTATCTAAATTCCTTTTTTTTTTATGATTTTTCTTATTTTCCTATTTTTTGTATTTTTCTAAAATTCCTATTTTTTTTCTAAATTTCTTCATTTTTGGGGGTTTTCTTTAATTTTCTACTTTTTCTAATTTAGGACCCTATAACCTAAATTGAAAAATAAAAAGGGAGACAAAAATTAGGTATCTACAATGAGGTATTCCTTAATTTTGGAAAATGATTTCTCACATTCTTCATCCCATTTTATTGTTGTATACTTCCTCCAAAGCTTAAATAATGGTTTACATTTGTTAATGAGTTGTGATATGAACTGGTTAATGTAATTCAATCTTCCTAGGTATTCGCTAACTTCCTTTAGGGTCTTTGGTGTAGGCATGTCTATGATTGCCTTCACTTTGTTTACGTTTACTTTGATTGCTTTCTGTTGACAACAAAACCCAATAGCTTTCCTAAGGTCACCCCACAGGTACATTTTTCCAGATTCAACTTTAGCTAAAACTTTCTCAATCTTTCAAACAATTTCCGTAGAACATTGACACGATTCTTATCTTATTTAGATTTGGCAATCATATTATCCACATATACTTGATTTCTTGGTGCATCATGTCATGAAACAATACAACCATAGCGCACTGATAAGTTGCCTCATCGTTCTTTAAACCCAAAAGACATACTTTATAACAAAACATCCCTCATGTGGTAATAAAAGTGGTCTTGGTTTTATCTTCCTCCACCATGTTAATTTGATTATATCTTAAGAAACCATCCATAAATTATAAGAGATGATTTCCAATCACATTTTCCACTAAGACATCAGTGTATGGCAAAGGCAATTTTTTTTTTAGGTGTGGCCTTATTCAAGTTATAAAAGTCTACACATACCCTAACTTTCCCATTCTTCTTGAATACCAGCACTACAATGGTTACCTATTTAGGGTAATTTTATGCTTCTACGAATCCTACCTCTAACAGTTTCTTTATTTCTTCTTTTATTTTAAGGAGTATGTTGGGCCTAAATCGCCTAAGCTTTTGCCTTTAAGGTTTAATTTCTTCTTTTATGGGAAACTTATGGACTACTATCAACTAGTCTAACCTATTTGTCAAATTAATCCCAATTTTTACATTTTACAGATTTTCTTCTTATCATAACCTGGAGTGGGGGGGGGGGGGGGGGGGGGTTGTGTTGGTTAAGTAGTAGTAATACCACTATGTAATATGTGAAGATTTGAGTTTAAGCACCATCCTTAATTAAGGGCCCTCAGCATACTACACGAGGCATTTTACAACTACAACCTTCTCTTAGTAACTAATATCAAGTAATAGCAAAGCACGTAAATTAAAGTCATGGCATTTAAATAATACTAACACAACATAGATTAGAGGGAATAAAAGGTTTTTTCTCTTAAGGTAGTCATACAACACTGAAGTAAGATAGGAGGATTAGTCTAAGCTACTTAGCAACTAAAAACACTTAATAAGTGAAAATTATAGAGAGTCAATATATAAATAAATGGCTCGCTCGAGCTCGAGCTCTTAACTTCTTAACATCTCATAACCCTGACTGATGCAACTGACCTTAGGCATCCCGTAGCCTTATTCTAGTCACAAATCCTACTGCAACAATAACTATAGGAAGGTAAGCTCAACTGCTTAGTGAGTAACTTACTTACTCTACAACAAGCAAAATCAAGCAAGTTATTATTTAAGCGTATAAATGCATGGTCAAACATATGCAATGCAACAATATATACAGTTGGTCAGTAACTGTATGCAACATGGTTTTAATGCCCACAGTTGCTTACATTCAGAAGTATTTTAGTGCATCATGATCCAGGTATTTACGTCCAATTCGTAGTCTCTTGTCAACAATATCACCCTCAGTAGTAGAGATGTCACAAACTCAAGCAAAATGCGATACTCCTTAGAGCCGAGTAGTTCCTAAAGGTCAAGGCAAAAATATGTCGTACGGAATACATTACACGATAACACATTCAAATACATGATACAATATGGATCTAACTAGGCATGATCCCCCGTTCTACTGCATGACGCTGACATCCTTAACATTATGTTATGAGATGTAATGCATGTCTGATTCAATTAAAGATCGAATATTTATTAGTTCCGATTCATGGCGACTAACTAGTATATTTAGACACTCGAAGATCCTAAGTTCTAATGTAGCTAACATATAAGTTTATATTAACTTAATATATTTTTGTAAACAAGTTCAATCATAACAAAGACACGCAGTATCCTATATGCCCCAATCATGCCACAAATTCAATTGTTTGACATAATTAAATAGTTTGTTAACTACAAGCACAAACAAGCAAAATAGGGAGCAGTATACTCACTCGGTCATAATGCTTAACAGTCCCAATAATCCTCTACTGTGTCCAAGTCAAACTCTACATCCCCTGAAGAAGATAATTAAGGTCTATGAGTATTCCATTTGCATAAATTAACTAGGCTTACCGTTAACTATCCCTAAGTTAGTTGCTTTCGTAATTCTGCCATATCTTCCTTGTTTTAACTCCATTTTCGGTGATCTTATGGTCATTTTCATTGTTTTCAAATGTTTTTCATTTGGTGATGTTATTTTTAAGTTTCTAGATTAGTAAGTTTTTGGTTTAGGCCTCCAAGGTCATGGGCCCAAATGAAGAGTTGGGTTACTTTAGGATTTGGGCCTAGTTTTGGGCCTTGGGCTTAGTTTTTGACTTTAGACTTTATACTTTATAATTTAGGCCTTCTTTTAAGTATTTTAAATGGGTTTTTCTGCCTAACACCTCAAAATTTTAAAGTGAGCCTTCATGATACTCTTATGGGTCTAAATGGGCATTTTTACTAAGTTTAAGGCTCTAAATCACTAAAGGGCCTATGGTAGGTATTTTGAATGGGTCTTTGGGTTTAGTGGACCTTTTAAATAACTCTTTCAAAGCCTTTTAACTTAAGGTTTAGATCTGGTCACTTAGCTACATGGGCTTTAAAGTTAGTTCTTTTGGGCTTTATGTGCCTAAATTACTATTTAAGGCCTTAGGCCCAAGCTAACTTGTCTTGGACTTAACCTAATATTGGAGTTAAATTTAAACCACTTTTAATATGTTTACAAATCTAGAAATTAAGGTTTTAGGGGTTATTAACACCATTCTTAAGCTTATAATCACTAACTAAGCTAGTTTAGGGCCTTAACCATACTTTAACCTACTTAACTTGATTAATTAAGTCTTAAACCATGCTTAACACTAAATAAAAGTGTTATTAAGCTAATAAACAAGAATTTCTAGATTTAGTAGGTTCGTGAAAGTTGAGGCCATGAATTGTTCTTAGGGTCAAATTTTCATTTTCATGCAACGCTTGATTTTTATAATGTTTTTACTTAAGTAACCTATGTTTCTAGTAATCTAAAACCATAATCACCACATAAAAGTGTATGGAAATGTTGTAAGGGAGCATATAAGGGGCAGCATGCATGAGAAATGGGGATTACGTCAACCTATTTGATGATTTACTACTAAAACTAATACTACTCTATACTACTTAATCTATTTGTGTTATATCTTCTACCAAAAGTGGTTTTCCTTTTACTAACCTTTGTTTGCCCTTCTTGTAACACCTTAGAACTCTTAGTGATTTGCTGTAAAGTAAGTTTTAACAAAGAAAAACATTAGTTTCTAACATTATTTTACAAGAAAACTAAGGAAAACCTAGCCTAAGTACTTACTGAAGCAAGGTGTAGAAGGCCTTCTTTGGTAGTTGTGTGCTATGAGCTTGGGTATATGTATGTGTCGGTCAATAAGGGGGACGTATGTGGGTGGTGTAGGGCTTGGTGGTGGTAGTAATAAGGTGCTTGATAGTGTAGTGTCTACGTGTAGCCAAAAGGAAGCGAAGAAGGGAGGTTTTGGGGTTTGATGTTTAAGAGAGTTTGTATGAGTATTTGGAAGCATTTTAGGGTTGTAAAAAATGAAGTAGGGCGAGTGACGGAGAGGGTAACCAATCATGGGAAAGGAGAGAGAGTAAGGGGGATAAGCTTTGGGTGATTTAGGAAATTAAGGACAAGGTACAAAAATGGGGACCATGTACTATTATGCTTTTTGCCAAATTGGGTAAGATCTTATCCCCTTAGGGTATAAGATATTTTAAGGGGATTAAGGGTTTGTTTTTTAGTCCTTAATCATGTTTAACTTGTAGCTAATCAAGATGTAATGGGGTTAGTTAAGGATTAAGGTTTGATTAGGGTAATTGATGGTAATTGAGCATGATTAGACTAATTAAGTGCACTTAGGATATGTTTAAGGTTTTGTTGAACTTTAATACTATACTTTAGCTAAACCAAATGCCTTATACATGTACTTAGGGTTTCCTTAGGGTTTGGTGTTCATTTATAGTAATTTAGTCTACATACAAGCTTGAAAGTTAGGGTTTCAATCATTTAATGTTATTAATCACTTATATTGATCAATTCAACCTTACTTTTAGTGTTTATTCATGACATTAAGGTACTTAATCACTCAATTAGGGCTAAATGATCATTTTAAGGTTTTTCAAGTATTAGGGTTCTTGTTAGTTTAGTTAGGCTTTTAGGGCTTACTTCAATTAAGGTTTTGGTTGAACACTTAGGGTTCAATTCCTTTGCCTAGGTTTCATTATTACGTTTAGGTAGTTTTAGGGACTATCCAAGGAGTCCTTCATCATATTCCGCTTTTGAGTTATCAAAATTTTGTAGAGCTTACACTTTTATTCCTAAGTTAATTACTATTATCAATTTGTCAATGACTACTTTGCTTTGCTCAAATTGACCTCAACTCTCTGTCTAACTTAGCAGGGTCAAAGTTGATATTGGTACTTTCATTGTTTATAGGCATGAGATATCTATGATTTTCGTTGTTTTTATCGAATCTGAAAAGTAAAGCAAAGGAAAAGGTAACAAGTAAATAAAGAAAGGGGAATTGGAGAGTAAGGGAAAGAAATAACTTTATTAAATGAAATCAAATTGTTTGAAAAGCCTAACTAATTGAAATAATTATGAAATTAAATGCTTTGAATTGATCTAAGCTTCTTTTTTAAAGAGACCTATTAACAGGAATTAAAAACCAATTGCATAACAATGTAGAGATATTAATGTCTTTCTCTTCATCTGGACTGATGTTGCATTACTGAGCCAAAGCTTTGGTAAAACTAGCTACTTCTGATTCTTAGACATATGTAGGTGTTGGAAAAGTCTTGTGGATGTTTAAAAAGTTCATATGAGCATGGTATAGCAATCTCCTCTTTTGTACCTAGTATTAGCCTTCATCTCTTGAACCATTACTTCATTGGGCTCATATTCTAACTCGAATGTGTCACGCTCAAAAAAGGTGAAGTTATAACAGTCCTACCATATGAGTCATCCTAAGATAGAAACCGTCTTTACAGTTGCTATCTTATACCTAGATTACACCAAGTGTACTTGACTCTGTCCCTTTGAAGCATCCAATTCGATACTTATTTGATAATAACCTATGAAATAATCATTTGAAATAATTTGTTAAAAATAAATTTGTAATTTATCAATTTGACTTTGCAAAAGAGTAGAAGTAAATCCTATAAGTATGTATCATTTCTCATACAGACTAGAATATTGAAAACTACCAAGCCCCTTGAGGAGTATTATATAGTTTCCCTTAAAAATTAAGAAATTCAATACTAAGGACAAAAACCAGCCATTTCTTGTTACACCTCATGCCCTGTCCCAATTCGCTAGTGGTCTGGTTTTAGGTAAGTACTTGTAATCTGTTTAGAACCTGCAAAATAATTACAGGGGAATGAGTGACAACTTGCTTAATAAGTGGGGCGAAGACAAAAATATGCATTCAGCACATCACAAGTAGAGTTTTCAACCAAGTTAGTTAAATGTAATGCATGTACAAGCAAATGACATCGTATGACGTTATTTGGTCCGTTATGAAATCAAAGAAATTATACTCGTTCTAATCCGGGTTAAGGAGACTAACGTTGCGTACTCGCAAATTGAAACTAAATCGAGACTTGTGCAATGGAAAACACCCTCCTCCAATGGCTACCTTTAAACTACGTCCCCTAACCTTGCCACGATCTCTTATATTGTCACTTTGTTTGACTAAAAGTGGGTAAAGGACCATTTCAATTGGCTTCATTGAAAGAGAGTTCGTGTTTGACTCGAGAATCCTAGTCGTTCTCCCTAGTTAGTTACCATGCATATCAAGTTAAATGTTAAGCCAAGTTTAAGTTAATTCATTTTTTTTTAAGATGATCGACCAAGCTCAAACAATTCAAACATAATAATATTCACAGAATAATCATAATATGGAGCTTAGCTCCCATCACAACAAATCAAACCTAACCATAAGCGCTGCATACATACAAATAACTAACTATAATCACAAGCTAATACATATTAAGGTCTTTGAATATTATGAAATAATACCCCAAAATGCTATGGAGCATTGATCCCACTTACTTGCTCTAACGCTTACTATGAAATATTTGTATCTTCGACTCTACGCTCACTAAAAGATCCTATATATACAAAACCCAGATTTAGTTTTTGTAGAGGCTACGAAAACATTAAGGTTCTATCTATTCATATTTCCTTCCAAAGTTATATGTATATATGTATATATATATCTAAGGTTTATTACTATTTTATAACGAAATATTGTTTTATCATACAAGTTAAGTTAAGTTATTATGTATCAATAATATATGGGTTATATTATTATTATATCATTTTGATCTTATCGAAACATACCTTTAATCAATCAATTTATATTTTAATTATGATAAAGTTATCATAGTTCATAAATTCTCATAATATTATAGATATATAGGTTATATTATTTATGAATATATAATTTTAGTATAAGTAGTGTCATTGGGTTCGTATATACCTAGCAATACGTATTATGAGTTATATTTTGAGAAATGGCCTTTAAAGTGTATTTCTAATTTTATATTATATCTATATGCTCCTATAATAAGTTTTATTATATTATATTCATTTTATATAAATGAACTATATTTTACATTATTTGTTAATATAGCTTAATAATATAGGTAATATCTAATCTTAATGTATGTATATCATGACTTGGTCATATAATTATCACTAAATAAGTTAAAAATTAATATTCACCATATTTGAGCATATGTACATGTATAAGTTTCATTTCGATATTCACCATATTTTAGCCTATTATTATTAAAAATGTGTCCCTATTAGTAAATTAAGCTATTTTACTACTAAAATTCACAATAAATAGTTCAGGTTACTAAATAATTCTCCAAATTTTTTTGTAAATTCCTAGAAATATGGGGACTTCAATCAATATATTGTTTAGTGCTATTGGGTTTATTGTCTATATACTTATAATTACATTTTTACCCTTAAATTACA
Source organism: Lumnitzera racemosa (assembly GCA_024138005.1). Classification (NCBI taxonomy): domain Eukaryota; kingdom Viridiplantae; phylum Streptophyta; class Magnoliopsida; order Myrtales; family Combretaceae; genus Lumnitzera; species Lumnitzera racemosa. Next base: position 11,964,553 of record JAMXBC010000002.1, read on the forward strand.
TTTAATTAACCAAACATTATCCATTTTATACAAAATTATTTTCAATATATCCTAACATTATTATGAATTACCAGAAGTCAATGCACATCAATTTCATCGATTAATTTTATAAAAATCTAGTTGTTTCATAATTTCTCACTAATTCTAATCATTTTTAGGATTAAAAATACAATAAATATTAAAGTCCATAGATTAAAAATCTAGCTACATAGCAATCAAATATATATCATGTGTATTTAATGTAAAAATTTTGAGCTAAAAGCTACATTATTCAGTATATTTATTTTAAAAGTCAAAATTCAAAAAAATAGTGACTTCTATAAGCATGTACATAAAATAATTATAATTTTACAAGAATAAAATTACAACATGAAAATATATGTAAGATAACCAAGATAATAATTTTTTCATAATTTTATAACTTAATTTAATATTTTTAGAAATTATAAGAAAAATAGAGTAAAAAATTAATCAACCTATTCGTTAGTGCTCTAGCCACCGTTGGCTAGTAAGGGTATGTTGGCCAGTAAGGGCGCTAATGGTGCTTCATGGTAGTGGAAGGGTGTTAGAACGGATCATCATTTGGTTGGGGGAACTATCCTAGCTCAGTCTTTACTCTATTTTTATTTTGAATTTTTTTTTTATTTTCCTTCAATTTTTTTTTTATTTTTTCTTTCTATAGTTTGAATTCCTAAACACGTATCTAATGTAGGGGAGTCATATTAATAGTAATTAGGGTTAACCTAATTTCTTTCTTTATTGTTAAGTAATTTATTTTAATATTTTCTTTGAAAAATGCATAGTAAGAGGTGTCAAATTTTCATAAATTTGCTTTTGATGTAGTTGCTTTTGATGCAGCTGCTTTTGATGCAGCTGCTTATCCATTTTAAGCTACTCCACATTTAATCCAATCATATTATAGGTTGTTTCTTCTTTTTATATAATTTTTAAATAATATTTTATGTTAGTATTTAATAATTTTGTTAATATACAAGTATATATCTTATATATATCATACATGTAATGAGTAATTATATACATGTAATCATGTTTTTAGTATGTCTTTTATTTTAAGATATTTTTTCTATTTAATTTTGTGTATTTATCATTTATTATACATAATTATATAATTTCAGATTAATTTACGTATATAATTATTATATATACCGAATATATTCATAAAAATAAATGTATGCTCATATAGTATATTATGCTAGATTATTTTCTTTTATAACTTAATTAACTTATCTCTAAGTTCTCGTCGCATTCTCAATTCAATTTTAGGAGTTTCAATCATTTTTACACTATATTGAGTAATCTCACTTTTATGGCTAAAATTGGGATTTTGGGTTATTATTTTTTTAAATCTAACTTCACTAGGTTACTTAGATGTAAATTTTAGGCTTAATTAGATAAGTTTTTTTTTTTATTCAAAATATCTAAATCTAGGTACAGTTGCCCTAAATACGATTTTAGTGGCTTATATAAATTAAATCCTCACTATTTTGAATGTATTGTTGATATCTTATTATATTATTGACTTCCAAATGTACGAGAATTCCTCGATTAAGGTTATTATGTTTTTTGTAAGTTTCTAGCCTAATCGATTTACTTTCCTGAATGTCGTAAATCAATTATTGACTCTAATCGTATAAGGATAAGGCTTTATGGGATATCATAGAATGTTTCGATCTACTGCTTAGACTATTCTAGGTGACCCCGTGCCTCCTATCTTGGCATCTTAACCATGTTAACCTCATAAAAAATTTGCAACCCTAGCTTCTCCAACTCTTCACTTCTGATGTATAGAATAGCTATCTCCTTGTAAACTTCATAGTCTTACCCCTCCCCCCCAAGAATAGTGATCAACTGCCTGTTAGCTATGAATTTCACCTTTTGATGTAGTCTTGATGGAATTACCTTTGCCAAATGGATTTAGGGTTTGCCCAATAAAAGGTTGAAAATCCACAGTATGTCTAGGTTTTAGAATGGAATAGTAAACATTTATGGCGAATCTCAACTTGCAACTCGATTTCCCCTTGTATATTTCTTTTCATTCCATCAAAAGCCTGTATTACAATCGAACTAAGCTTTATTTTAGTTAGATCCACTCTAAGCAAATTTAGTGTTACCAGTGGACATAAGTTCAAGGAAGAGCCTTTGCCAATCAATACGTAGGCCACTATTCTCCCTTTATGCTTAACCCTTATGAAGAGGGGTTTTGCTTACTGATTCCCTTCTTCACCTAACTCTTTTGGAAAAAATGAGATTTGATCCATTGGAAACACTGAGTTAACTACTTGTCCTAATGTTTCAGTAGAAATCCCCTGAAGCACCTTAATATCCTTGAGAATATTAATAAAGGCTTCCAGGTGAGTACCAAATAATAGTAATAAACCTATCAAAGAGATTTGGGCTAGTACTTTAGCTAACTGCTCCATAATCTTGCACTCATTGTCCTTCATTATCTTCTTAGCAATGTTCCGATCTTTAACATCTATGTCCTTAAGAATCTTGTGGGAGGCTTCTTTTGTTGTAGCCCTTCTCTTAGCCCCTTTACTCTGATCATAAACTCTCCTTGAGCAAGTAAGCCCCTCTAACCATGGGTAGTAAGGATTTGGTAACTTGATTCATCGTTTGATAGTTCAGGGATGCAACTTTATAATTCTCTAAGGCTAGTAAGACATTAAAGACAATCTTCTTTAGCTTACCCAATCCTCCAATCTTCTCATCCTTCCTAATGTACTAAAAAACCAAGGGCTTAAGCCTATCTCCAATCATCTAAATTGCTTTCTTTGCTTCATCAATAAGTCTATCCTCTTTCTCAAATTTGGGACCCCTTTAGAGGGTGGTACATTAGCGTATATTCTTGGTGGATAAGAATAATTGACTAAGTACTCAAATTTGCCTAACATTTCTCCTGAAGTATCAATCGTCAGATCCCTAACTTCATACCTCTTCTTAAGTTTACTCATGTACATTTCTCTCATAACTTTAAGATTAGCAAAGCTACAATATTAGCTTTCTTTACCTTCCCATCCTTCAGCAACTGATATATTGCCGATTTGGTTTGGGTTATATCTCTAAGATTTATGTTTTGCACATGTTTAGCTTACCTTAGATTCCATGCTAGTTCTTCAATAGTGATAGGGAGATTGTCTGGATCAACTTTTAGTTCGAGTGCCTTAACTATAATTATGTCAATCAAGTGTGAGTAATTTGCTAGAAAGTTGTTACCCACATTCAACCCAGGAGTCTGAATAAAGTCCAATTGCACCAATTTGGCATCAATAAGGTCCCCGATCTTATGCCTAAGTTTCCAACATTGATCTATGGAGTGGCCGACCTACCCCAAAAGATGCTCACAATAGAGTTTTTGGTTATAATCCTTTGCTTTCTGACCCTCCTTAAGTATTTCAAATATCAGGAGCTTCTCTTCCCTTAGTTATGTAAGGACCTAGCTTAAAGTGATGGGTATCTTGGTGAACTACCTTCTTTGTGGGTGATTGTTGTGATCTAAGTTATTTGTTGAATTTTAGCCTCTTAATATGGTTATAAGGGATGCAAGCTTAGTAAAGTTGTTAGTGTTGATGATACTTACAATGGCTTCCTTGGCTTTATTAGTCAACTTTGCAGGGAGCATCTTCTTCTCAAGCGCTTCAGGGTTAAGGAGTCTCCCTATAGTAATGGTTTACTTAATTCGATACGCTACGGCAACAATTTCTACAAAGTTAGATGCTATGTGACTTACCTAATGCTGGTAGTACGGGTTGTCAAGAGTGTTCACAAAAGAAAAAGTTAGATCCTTTTCTCATCTACTTACTTATGCATGTTGTTCAAATCGTACATGTATGGGACAACTTTAATATTGAACTTATACTAATTGTAGAAAAACTAAGCTAGCGTATCCCAAGTGTTGATCTCATCCATGTCAAGTTGAGCATACCAAGTCAACGTCGACCTAATCAAATTATCTTGGAAGGTTTCCCCCATTACCTTATCATACTTCATGTACTTAGCTATTTTTCTTATATACAACCTGGTGTAAAGCTTTAGACAGTCGATCCCATCATATTTCTCAAACTCCAAAACCTCAAACTTTTCCAGAAAGGCATCATCTTCATATGATGGGAAGTTAATATCCCTATCTACTTAAGTCCGTCTACTACTTCTAAAGCTTTCATTTTCTTGGTCATCTTTTGTATAAATTTCCTTTCCATCTCCATTTGTCTTTCTTAAGCTCTTTCATCCTCAACTCAACATTGGGAACCAGTTCCACATCTTCTAGTTTACTCGGGGGGCTCATATCTATATTCCCATTCAAGTTGACTTAAGATATCTAACGATCATCAAGAATCCCAATAACATGAGTGAAGACCTAAATCTACTCGATCATCCTAATCATATTCTATTCTAAGGCTATAATTCTTGGGTTTGACTTGGCTGACGTTCTCATTACCATGAGTTGACATCGTTGCTTTGGAATGAGTAAATATCGGGCTTCTAATAAAGTCTGTGTATTTGGGGTCTATCTTAAAAATCTTACAAAACCCTAGATTTATTAGTTAGAACTTTTTCTTATTAAATAAAAATTTTCTACTTTTCTTTTAATATCTACAAAACAAAAGGCATGAGTAAAAGATTGTGCAACTGATAGACTTTTATTTGAAGGGGCTACAAGTTTATTAATATCCAATTTAATGGACCTAGACAACATATTGATGAAATTTCCAACAAATCTCCTAACAACAATTTAATGTTTGAGCCTATAGGCCTCACCCTACCTCGGCTTTTAATGTTTAAATTACACGAAGTACACAATTTATATGATTATTTACAATAAGGAAAAAAAAAAACTTAAAATGAGGCTATAAAAAAATATTAATAATTTTGCAATTTCCATAGCTTAAGTCCTTAAATTACAGAACCCTTTACTCATTAAAAAAAAAAAAACATTGGTACATTGGATATAGATTTTCCAATATAGTGCAAACGACAGTATAAATAACACAAGAAAAAAAAATGCACATATGAAAACAATGAATATAAATTAAAATACATAAATAAAAAAACTAATGTAATATGTTGTACGTGCATACAATGCAATAAGGGTCAATAATTAATAAGATATAGGAACGGAATTATTACAAACTTGTGGTCAAGATTCATATATACTTATAAATATAAGCGCATAAATTTCCAAATTTTTTTTTCTTTTGAAATCAAAGTTCCTAGATTATATATATAAGTGTGGTAACTAATTTTAATTTTTGAAAATAAAGGCCCAATTGGCGATGAGTATAATTATTCTCTTCTAACTCATATAATTTAAAAACTAGTAATCTTTTTTATTTAAAATGATGTAGGAAGGTAGGATCTACCAGTCTCAAGTTTTGTAGCTTCAAACATTCATAGAGAAATATCTCATAGGCTACATCGAAGCATAAGTTGACGCACTTATTGCCACTAAGCGGGGGTAAAGGCTCCTACGACCTAAGGGTTACACAATGAAGGTTGTCCGAGTTTCCTAAGGTTGCCTAGGTTCAATTACATCTAAGCATACATATGATGTTTAAAGAAATAAACTCCCTATATTCCTAAAGATAAGGCCCATTAGGCCAAGCTTTTCCTAGCAGGCTTACATCACTAATACTCAGTTAGTACAACTATGTAATATATATGGTTAAAAGAAAAGAAAAATAAAGCCTTATTAATTAATTTTCTTAATTTTTACTTGACTAGTCCACTAAGTTCCCAATGGACTGGTCAATTTTGTTAAGCATAGTTTCAGTTTTTCTCAATTCAATTTATACTAAGCTCAACCCACTTAATATAAAATAGTCAACATTAATATAAGGAAAAAAATTTTCTTCAAAAAATATTTTGAAAATATTTTAGGAGTCACTAACCAATTAAACTAATGAAAAAATATATTAAGGTTTCTTAGGCAAACGAAACCCTAATCAAGTAACTAAAACATTTTTCTTTAAAAAATATTTTGAAAATATTTCAGAAGTCACCAACTAGTTAAACCAAAAGAAACTGTAATCAAGTCATTAGCTTACTAATTTTTTAAAAAAACTTTAACAAAATAACAAGATCCGAAGATTAACTTATTAAGATATTGTGTCTATGTGAAAATTAAAAAAAAAAAGATATTGGGCCTTTATTTTCAAAATTTTTTCTAAAATGTGAAAACATGCAAAAAATGTGAAATTGCATGAAATTTATTTTTTTTATTATTTTTAAGACGAATTTTCCCAAAAGAAATTAAAAATAATATTTCAAATTTTACGATTATCTCAAAAGTGCTTATATACCTGCTAATTAAGATCAAACTAACTGTAATTCTAATTTTAGAGAAAAAAAACTTTAGTGGGATGATAAGTTTATTTATGAAAATGGGCCAAGTTTATGTTACTAACCGATTTAGCTTTATGAAAAAAAAAATCCCTAAAAAACCTAACTTTCATTCCCCAATTCTAAAAAACCTTAAAAAAAAACCCTAATTTTTGAAAAAAGAACCAAATAAGATTTTTATTTTTCTAAAAAAACTTGACCATGCAAAAAAATATTTTTATAATTTTTTTCTAAAAAACAAAATCCTAAATGCAAATCTATTTTAAAAAATGCGACTTAATTCAAATCTTCTAAAATGGGTAGTTAGATGCACATCTCAACCGATGATATAAATCTCAAGGAAAATATGTAATTGTAACTAAAAATGTAATTTTTTTCTTGAAAAAGATGCAATTTGGGTAAAAAGTCATGCAAAAGATGCAATTTATCTATAAATATGTGATTTTTCTAAAAATTATGTAATTTCTGTAAAAATTAATTAATTCGTCTAAAAATATGACCTACATGACAAATATGCAATATTTATGCTAAAGATGAGATTTATGTAAGAAATACACTATTTATGCTAATTATGCAAAGAACATGAGGACTTTTAATTAATGTAAACCCTAAAAAAATGCATGTTAGCACCTATTTGATGTAAAAACTATCCTAATCATGCAATTTTGTAAACATTAATAATATATTAAGAGAACACAAAACAATAATGGAATTAACAATAATTTAAAAAAAAAAACTAAAACTAAGGACCTGCATTAAAAGAAAAATAAATTGATAAAAACTAACATTATGAAATTAACTAAATAACCAAATAACTTAAGTAAATGAAATTTTAAAAAAAGGTAAAAAAAACCCCGAACCTACCTAAAGTATACAAGGATCTATAGATCATATTAGGCTTTAAAGACACAAGTCAGGTTTGAGTCAAACGGGTTTGGGTTGGGTCATCCTCCTTCACCAACAACTGTTATCTAACGATAGACTATTTTAGGCACCAAAAGAAACAGGAAATCATACTTTCATGTGATTTGTATTATTGAAAATAGCCTTGAACTTGACACCTAGTCGTAGGGCAGTGGTTTCAGTGGTATTTTGCGAGTAGCCAGCAACGATAGTTGGTATTTGTTGTGCATGGGGGCTTGTGAGGGGGCATTGTGTGCATGGGTTTAAGTTACACGAGGGGGTGGATGGAGTTGTGCAAGAGAAGGTTAGTTTGGGTTTTTGTTGTGGTGCATGTGGATGGAAGTTACCGTAGTGGTTCTACCATGTATGCTATGAATGGTTGAGTGAGTGTTGTTGGGCATGCATGTGAAAGAGGGTTAAACAAAGTAGGTTGTTGATGTTGAAAGAGGACAGGGTGGTTTGGTGTTGGTGTTGAAGATGGATGCTGCTACAATCGACAATGAGGGTATGTTTCAAATGTTGGATGAAGGAAGATAGAGATAGCAACAACGTTTCGAATCTTTTTTTCCTCCCTTTTTAATTAGTACCCCCAAGCTTTTTTATAAACTCACCATTTGAATATCTAGTTAAGGTTTAGATTGGCATAAATCCACCATCGAAAAGATTTTTCTTCCCTTTAAATCTACTAAATCTTTTATCTTTTTATTATTGATATAAATCGATGTGATATTTAAAATTTTGATAAAGATTTTATAGATTCGAATCAATTTCCTCACTGGAAGAACTTGTGCCCTCTAAAGCTTTCTCCTTTTCTTATGCAACCATCTCAATTTCCTCATTAATAAGGTTAGGGTTTGTGGACTAAGGGTTTTTAGGGCTAAAATTAGGGTTTAGAATTTCTTGATTCGGAGTGAGATTTTGGTCCAAATCAGATGGTTCATCAACTAAAGAATACAAACTTTTTTTCGTATCCTTGGGATCTTTCTTAGTTTTGAGACTAGGTCTTGAAGACTTGCGAAGAGCCATGGTGGATGAGAGAACATTTGAGAGTTTATAAGTATTATGAGAAAGAAAATAAAGAATAGAGAGAGAAAATGAGTTGATGAAGTGATTAACAAAGAGAGATGTTGAAATTTGTAGATCAATGTAAGTGATAATGCATTAGTGTAAGTGAAGAGTGGAAGAGTGAAGTGAAGTAGATAATGAATTGAAGAGAGAATTAGAAAATTGGTTGTTACAAGGGACTTTTGACATTTTCTCACATGAAAATAGGAAGTGGAGAGATTTTGATTCTACATTATCAGCTTACGTAAGAGAATAAATGATAACCCTTATTAAATGTAACTAATGATACAAAAGGGGAATTAATTAATATTAATTGTTTTAAAAATCTAGGTCATTAAATTTTATTAATATTCTTTATTTTATAAACTATAATTAATTAAGATATTGTTCTAGCTACAAAAAATTAAGTTAGCTACAATATTAGATAATTTATTAAATTACACTAAAGTACATAAGCACACATACATGGACATAGTAAATGAACAATATTTTAAACTAAATGCTATACAAAACAAATACAACTCACAATATTACTTCACCTAATTATAAGTATTAAAACATTAAAATCTAGCTTCCCACTATACATTTAACTAGATATAATACAATAATGTTAGTCAATCAAAAAATTTATGAAAATGGATAATAAACACCAATCTCATTTCTTATAAATTTAAATTAAGACTTATCTAGAGGCTAAGTAAAAATGTCAGCTAATTAATTGTTTGTAGGAACAAATTCAATATATATATATATATATCACTACTATTAACTTGATCATGAATAAAAACATTTCTCACTTCTATATGTTTTGATCTAGAATTATGCATAGGGTTCTTAGTTAAATTTATTACACTTGTATTATCATATTTTATTGACACATTTTTTTAAATTTACTCCATAATCAAATAATTGTTATTTGATCTACAAAATCTACGCGAAATAATTTCCAATTAAAAGAAACTTAACTTCAATTGTACATAAGGTGACAGGGTTCTGCTTCTTAGAAGACTAAGAAACCAACTTGTCTCCTAAGAACAGGAAAATACCTAAGGTACTTTTTTTTATCTATCTTGTAATCAACATCTAAGTAACCAATCAAATCAAATTTTAGATTTTTCTTTTGTACCATATTCCTAATTTAGCTGTATAAGGTATATACTTGAAAATCCTTTTCACAACTAATAAGTGTATTTTAGTTGGTTTTGATTGGAAACATGTGCATATACACACACTAAACATTATATCTGGTCATGATACAGTTAAATAAAATAACAATCCAATCAAACTCTTATAATGTTTTTCATTAACTTTCTTACCTATATCATCAGGGCTTAACTTAGTTAAAGTGGACATGGGTGCAATAGTTCCTTTGACATTTTCCATTCCGAATTTCTTTTGGATATATCTAGTGTAATTCTCTTAACGTACAAAGATCCCATCACTTATTTGTTTTATTTGAAATCTAAGGAAAAAGTTTAATTCGCCCATTAAGGACATCTCAAACTTAGCCTAAATAAGCTTAGAAAACTCCTTGCAATATAATTCATTAATATATTCGAAAATAATGTCATCAACATATATCTAGACAATTAATAGATCATTTTCATAATGTTTCAGAAACAAAGTCGTATCTACCTTTCCTCTTTGGAATTCATTTTTAATCAAGAATTCACTAAGTTTTTCATACCAGGCTCTAAGAGTGTGTTTTAATCCATACAAGGCTTTTCTTAATTTATACACATACTCTTCTTTAAACGAATCCTCAAATCCTAGAGGTTGCTCTACATATACCCCTTCCTTGACATAATCATTTAAAAAAGAACATTTTACATCAATTTGGAATAATTTAAAGCCTTTAAAACATGCAAAAGCAAGCAAAAGTCTAATAGCCTCTAACTTAGCCACTGGTGCATATGTCTCATCAAAATCAATTTCTTTCTCTTGTGAATACCCTTCAGCTACTAATCTAGCCTTGTTTCTTACTATTTTACCATACTTATCTAACTTATTTTAAAATACCCACTTTTTTCCCATGATAGATTTATCTTTCAACCGAGGAATAAGTATCTATACTTAGTTTCTTTGAAACTAAGTTAACTTTTCTTGTATGGCACTTATCTAGCTATTTTCAAATAATGCTTCATTAATAGAGTTAGTTTCAAACTCATATAACAAAGCAAAATGATTTTCTATGTTTCTCAAACTAGCTCTTATTTTCACTCAAGAGTAGATATTACCAATTACTTGTTCAGGTGGATGGTAAGTCTTATATCCGATGTTTCCAAAAGGTTTAGATGTTACCTAAGGAGCTTGTGATTTAGCCTATGGATTTTCCTCTGATTTCGGTTTTGTTAAACTTTTTGCTTTAGGCTCTCTAGAAGTTCCTATTTAACTTTGCAAAACATTTCCATCCTTACCTTTGACTTTCACTTGGATGTCATCATCAGAATCATCTCCTTTGATCCCATTAGCAAACTCTACGTTTCTACAGTTCTAGTAACCTTGTTAAAGACACAATATTCTTTGCTATTTCAGAAATATCTTAAGAATATACCTACATCCGCTCGTTCCTCAAATGAACCAAGATTTAGACCCAATTTCTTGATAAAGCAAGTATAACCAAATATATGAAAATAAGATATTATTGGTTTTCTACCTTTATATGGCTCATATGGCATTTTATTGGTAAATGGCCTTATATAAACACAATTAATGATGCAACATGATATTAAGACTACCTTAACCCAAAATTATTATGCTATACCACTTTCATTTAATGAGGTCTGTGTCATTTCTTCAATTGCTCTATTTTACGTTCTACCACTGCATTTTGTTGTAGAGTGTATGGAGCTAAAAATTGTGAGTGATACTATTTTGTTCACAAAATTTTGTAAAATCATCATTTTCAAACTCTTTTCCATAATCAATCTATAAACTAATGCTGGAAAAGCCTTTTTCATTTTGAACTTATTTAGAAAAATTTTCAGAAGAAAAAAAAGCATCACTCTAATGATGTAGAAATAGAACCCAAGTATACTAAGAAAATTCATCTATAAGAACTAAACCATACTTATTGCCACTTAAGCTCAAAATACGTATGTGATTAAATAAATCAAGACACAAAAGTTCTAATAGGCTTTTTGTTGAAATAACATGCTTAGACTTATGTGAGACAGCACTCACTCATCTTATTTTTAATGCAGGTAGTATAATGAATATCATCTTTTATATTCATTTTAGGCAAATCATGAACTGGATTATTTTTATACAAATTATCCAATTGATTAAAGATAACATATCGTAGTTCCTTATGTCACAAGAATACATTATTAGACATAAATAGAAAATTATTTTCACTTTTCACTTTTGCAGGTTCAATAAGATATTGTTTTTATTACAAAAGCCTTCAATTAATTTATCATCATTTTTATTTTTGTATTTTAAGCCGCTAACTAAACACACATTTTCTATAGTTTTTTTTTTTTTTAGGTGGTGGGGGGTATAGGTTGGGGTAGGAGCAAGGGAGTTTGTGGTATGTTGATGTTATCAATTATGATTATTTTCCCCTTACTATCATCTCCAAACTTGACATAGCTCCCTTCTTTCCATTGTAGGCTTATGAACAATGAAGTATGACCCAACATATGACATGATCACCTTTTATTTGGGTACCATGTGCCTTTCAATCTTACTCTATGTTCCTATAACCATCAAAATAAGGTTAAGTCCTTTTTGGAACTCAAACTAGCTTAGGTACACCAAAATAAAAGCTTATATTATTTAGTGATCTAGCTTGTTTAGTATTGAGCTTGTCCATTTTATAAAAATAATACTTCTCAAAATGAGAACATCGATTGCAAAAGAAATACACATAAGAATTAGAGGATTTATATCTATGAATTGCTTGATTCTTAGGATTTCAACTTGGGTAGCCTATGAATTTCTCTTTAATATATCCTTTGGTAGGATAATTGTTATTTTAGCCAAAGTATCTTTTGTTCAACTAGCTATATTGCACAACAAACTTAGCTTTCACATGTAAACTACTATTTTTAACAAATTCAACACTAACTATTTTGTTACATTTGACAAACATAGTTTTATTGATTGATTTAGAAGATTCTCCATGTTCATAGCTAAGTCTATTTTTAGAATTATCTATCCTTGGTGAAGACAACAGTTATTGCAATTTCTTGTCACTTTGATTAAACTTATTAAATGTTTTGTCAATCGTGTTAAACAAATCATCAATTCTAACTTTTAATTCCTTAATTTCTTTTTTTAACGTTAGATTTTCCTTTTCTAAGCTATCTTGACTCATCCTTAGATTTTCATTATCTATTTATAGAATTTCATTATCATTTTTTTTTTAATATCATTCTCATCAACCTCTAATGAATTCATTTGTAATAATGCATCTTTCTCATTCTTTAATTCCTTAACTTCATCATCTTGTTTTTTAAAAGACTCTTAATTTATTTACATACACTTTCAAGCATATCATCATCATTACAATCGGAATTTACCTCAAAAATAGCCATGAGACACTAGCCTCTCCTTCTATTTCTTAATTGGTTTCTAAAATCTACCTTGAATCCATCCAGGTCACTCTAAGTGGCTTATAATGCCTTCCGTTTCTTCTTTTACTTTTCCAATTTATTTAGTAAGGCAGGATATTCATACTTAATGTTCTCAGGTTTCATCCACTCGTAACACACTAACTCCTTTTTCTCCTTCTTTTCTTTCTTTTCCTTTTTCTCTTCTTTGTAAGTCTTTCCTACACCATATTTGGAACGATTAGAAGAAGAACGTTTATTGAAAAACTTCTTCTTACCCTTTTTCTTGAGTATTCTGTTGAGCCTCCTAGCTAGTAGGTTTATGTACTCATCATCATCTACTTCCAAATCTGTCTCTAATTTAGTCTTTAATTAGCTTCTTGAATATTAAATGCATTTGTCTTCTTGCTACTTTCTGGTTCATTTATATGCTTAATATGAGATTTATAGGCAAGTAGTTTTTCCCTTAGTTGGCTCACCGTTAGCTTGGATAGGTCTTGAGTTTTTTTAATTGCAGTCTTCTTAGAAAGCCCAAAGTTAAGCAAAATCCTTAACATCTTTCAAATAAGGTCAGAATCATCAATTCTTTTACGTAACAAAGCTAACTTGTTAGTTATTACTGTAAAACTATTAAACACATTACATATTTTTTCACCCAATTAAAACTTAAATAGTTCATATTGTTTAAGCAATGAATTGATCCAAGTGTCCTTAATTATTGTAGTTTCTTCATGAGTTTCACTCAAGATGTTCCAGATATCTTTTACCAACCTGCAAGAAGAATCAAGACAGTATTAAGATGGAGCTATTTTCATTAACAACAAATTTTTAGCCTGATTATTCTTCTCAATTTTTCTCTTCTTATCCTTTATAAGTACTGTATCTCCATTAATGGAAATTTAGATATCTCTAAACTCAATGATTTCTCATGAATCGAAATCAGTTACCTTAATAAAAGTTTCCATCTTATATTTCTAATGGAAAAAGTTAGTACCATCGAACTAAAAAGTACAATCTGTAATAACAGATTTATTATTATTATTATTATTATTATTATTTTGCCATAGATCTTTGAACTCTAGCTAATCAACAACTATGCCTTGATACCAACGTGGGTTCCAAAAGTAAACCAGGAGAGGGGGGTTTAATTGGTTACTTAGAAAATTTTAAGCTAAGCTTTTTGCAAACTAAACTAAAACATCTCCTTTGATTACTTTGTTGAGTATGGCATAAAACAATATATAGAAAGCAATTAAAAATATGAAATAAAGGAGAGTAGGGATGAGAAGATTAGGCTCAAGAATTATAGTGCTTTGGCCTTATGCCCATTGCACTCTTTCAACTCCATTACTAGAGACTTGATATTCCATACCGATGTCGTTCCACTATCAACTTTTCAATACTTCAATCAAGAGAGAAACAAGTACAATCATTCTGCTCTGTCTCACTAAACTATCCTTACCTAATCACATATCTATAGAATAATGTATCTCTCTTCTAACACAAAGCTTATCACTCGAAAATAAGTTTTATAAAGAAATGAGGATAGAATACAGTGATCCTCAAAATGTAAGTACAAAAGGAAAATAGAATATGAAAGTATAATAAATAGCGTTGTCTTTGATTTAACTTCTGATTGTATATTTGAATTCTTTCGAGAATGATCTTCGAAATGTAAGTACGAGAGGAAAACATAATTTGAAAATACAACAAACAATGTTGTCTTTGATATAGCTTCTAATTGTGTATTTGAATTCTTTCGAGAATAAAGTTTTTAGTTGAAAGTTTTAGATCAATGTGTCTCAAAAAATTGAACTGTCTTGTACATATACGCTTCAAGTGCAATGTCTCTCTATTGATTTTGTGAAGATATCTTTGACAAGTCATAAAAGATGATAAGTTATCTTTAGCTATCTTGAGCTAGTCGTTAGAGAGTGTTCCTTAATTTGTCGATGCTAATTTCTCTTTCTTTTTTAATTAAACTTAGACGTTAGACGGTTGCTATAATAATGTCTACATGTATTTATGTGTATATGCTCTATTTCAACTACTTAATTCATAATGATATCCTTTGAAAAATTGAATTCCCTCACTAATATATTGCTTAAAAACCAAGAGTAAATCTTCATGCTTGATAATTGTTGAATTTGAATTTCAAACTTCTGATATTTTCTTATGGATGCTCTATACGTGTATCCTTGTAACAAATCTGATTTATTTGGATATTCAACCCTTGAAAATATTACTATATTAGATTATTTTAAATTTGAAAAAAAAAAGAGCAAATTGCAACAAGGTGAATAAGATTCATCCTTATCTTGAATTTGCTTCACACAACTACTTTAATTTGAGCTTGATATAAAATCTTATTTGAGTGCCACATAATCCTCTATTTATCTTTGTGAAATTTCACCAAATATATCAAGAAAATCATGATAATTATCTAATAAAATATTCCCGACAAGGCTATCATAAAATCCTTATCTAAATATTCTTGTCTTAAAATGATTGAATTAATCCTCCTTGATTCTGATGGATATATGTCTAACTTAATAGAACGTATTGCATATATTACTTAATGTAGACATCCAATTTTTGCTTCTTATAGTTTCTTTTTAGAATTTTTACAATAAAGAAAAGGGTAGTAATAAAAAAAATACAAATGAAATTGGAAAAAAAAATAAAAATAACAATAAAGAAAGGGAGTTTGGAAAAATACAAATGAAAAATGAAAAAATGTGAAAAACATACAAAATGTTTAGTAGAGTAGGAATATTAGAATAAATTAACATTTTATAAATAATTAAGGTTTTAGCATGCGGGGTTGGTATGGAGGCAACTTCGATCTATTGGGGTCAATTTTTAAGAGTTAAAAGCACATAAATTAACTTGGGCTAGTGCCTAGTTTAAATAACTGGCCCAACCATTTTTAATCTTCATATACGATTTGTTTGCAAATTAAAATAGGGTACGAGCCAACAATCCATATGATTTAGAACTTAGACTTGTATCATGAGAGACTTGAAAGACTTGGGTTTGAGACTTGCTACAAGCACTAGGGTGCCTTTTTCTTCTTTTCCTTCTTCATGGATGCCACATGTTGGCCTTCCATTAGCTAACTCGTTTCTTTTCCATCCCTTTCCCTAATTTTCCTCCATTTTCTTGCGAATACCTTATATGGATGGCTCTTTGCAACCGATTTTGGTCCTTTTTTCTCTACGATTTCAATGGTGAAATTGTGGAAAATAAAAGGAATACTTCTAATCTATACCAATATCATGTCTAAGTACAGTCATTTGATGGGTCAAAATGGATTTCAAACTTAGGAAAAAAGCTTTAATACATAGGTTTCACTCCGAGTAAACTAAGTTGATTCTTACTTCTTTATTGCAAATCGAACCTTCCATTGTAGCTTTTTAGCAAAAGCAAAGATTTAAGATGCAATTTTGACCTTCAATTACATCATTTTCATTCAAATCATAAATTAAAGATGGTCAAAACCCATGTGCATTCAAGATCAAATTCATTGCCATGGAGGACTTTCTAAGAATGCTCAAGCACAGGTCAATATAAATAAGATATTCTCAAACTAGTTTTAACATTAAACAACAATTAATATCCTCCATTTAAGCTTAAAATTGAGTTTTCTCTCTATAAGCTCTCAAACTTGCGTATTCCTCTCTCTCTCTCTCTCTCTCTCTCTTTAAAAGTTCTTCACTCTTAGTTATTTTTTTAAGGATTCCATAACTACCAATACCTTTGCTACACTCTCAAACTTCAAAAGAACCATTTTCATCCTTCGATGTGACCCTAATTGCGAGAACTACCCACTTAGAGTTTGGAAATCTACCATCAACGAACAATCTTGCCACCATAAGATACCCTTAGCCACATAACTTCTCAAGCTCCAGCAATCACCACAAGCGGCATGCATAAGTACCCTTTAGTGATCACCTTGTACTACCATTAAATGACCGCAACTAGCAATGACATTATCCCTACACCTCCATTCCCCATTTTGAACCATACAAGAACAACCATTCAAAAACTACCCAAAACACCCCCATCTATCGATTGCTTGTTGTTCTTCGACCAAGCACGTACTGCACACGTGAATGGGTTAGACAATCCAAAGTCTAACCTGGATTTGGCCTTTTGACCAGCGTAATGGCCTACATTTCCATTTCGGGTTCTTTTCTTTTTTGGTCTAGTAATTTATTAGTTATTTTTACTACTTTACAATTAAAAAAAAAAACAAAAATATATATAATAATAAAAAAGGGTTTCCTATCTTTTAAGTATATTTTGTTATTTCCTTTTCAATTGATTTTCTTGGTGAATGAAAGATTTTTATTTACACTTAAATATTTTTCTTTATTATTTTCTTTTTTTTTGTCAAGAATTAGAAGAACACGTGATGATTTTACTTAAATTTAAAAAAAGGGTCTTATCAATTAGAAAAAGAATTATTTTCCAAAAAATTAAAAAAAAATTAAAAAGTTCTTTCAAATTTGGACTTTATTTTAAATTTTTTCAACAAAGAACAAAACATCAAAGTAGGACCCTCCTTTGAGAAACTTTTTTTTTTAAATAAAATAAAAATAGCTAAGAGATGTAAATTAGGCTACTTTTTAAAAAATTAAATTAAAGAAATCTATACACTTAAAATTTTCAGAGAAAGAACTATGGAATTCTAATATCGAAAAGCAAGTATATAGACATTCGTATGCAATTACAAGGTGACTTAAAACATATAAAAAAATTATTTTCCCGCTTTTTGTTAGTAATTTTTCGATTTCTTCATTCTTATAAGTAGATACATTTTTTTTTATTTACTTATAAATATGTTTCTTTAAGGTAATTTTAAAAATAAAGTTAAATTCTAAAGATTAAAAGTGATACCCAATTATGGTTTAATAGAATAGCCCATGAATCGATGAATCTTCAAAAATCAGTTTTTTTTTTATAAGATTCATTTTCTTGTGGACTTATGACTTAGTTAGAATCAATCCACTCAATTAATCCTAACCTAACCTTTTTCCAACTCTAGTTGGGTGGCTACTGAAAAAAGTCTTGAAAATTAAAAAACTAAATTTTCTTTAATTCTTGGTTAAGGGTTTATATCGAATGGGTATAGGGTTCGATATAAGTCGAACTAAGGAAAATAAACGAAAAAAATAAAAAATTTAGGTTCAATTGCTTGGTAACTCCACTAGGGATGTCAAGAGGACTAGCTACCTTAACCTTCCAAAATTAAATTTATCTTTTGAAATACTCATGTTCTTTCCTTGTAAATATTATTTTTTTTAGTTGTTATAATCACTTTTGCATACAACATACTTTAGATATTGGGGGGGGGGGGGGGCAGCAAGGATGTACAGTAGATATAGATAGACCTAGATCGTCTTAGAATCCTAAGATGGGGAGCTATTGTGTAGGTTTTGGGTATAATGGAGTATCCACCGCTCGAGGCCAATTAGGCTATCCCACTTAAGCTTCGATATGACCAATGAACCGTTGCTTCAGAAGCATGTAAAGTCATAGAGCCTAATGACCTTTAGAACTCTCCATGATCGCATACACTTTTATTAAATGATAAGTTAATATACTACTCCTAAAAGTTGCAAACTAACTTTAATGCCTTATAAATGCAATCACTTTTTACACCCGTTCTTTTTTTTAAAAAAAAAGTTATGGGTATTTTATAAACACCAAATCAATAGTTAGGTCACAACATAGGGAATGATGTATTAGCCCAATGGTTCTAGCATCTACATGCTTCTACATGCATTCTTCTGTTTCATCAAAAAATGATTCTTATCCATGAAATGCTTTAAGACTACAGATAATGGCAGGCAACCAATAAGTGAACAATAAGAGAATTGATTGGCTATAGTACCTTCCTAAGATTCGCGAACAACTGCTAAAAGCCAAGATTGCCTATTTGAGAGAGAAGCTTAAATGTTTTGAAGCTCATTACTAGGCCTTAAAAGCCCTTTTTGAACAAGTCCTTAGAGGAACTTGAGAGATGCTGAAAGACCTTAGATCTTGCCTACGAGAATTAGATTATGATTTTTTTAGTTTATGGCTAAGGGGCCTAAAATAAATTTCAAGTTTCATTAAACAATAATCGAGAATAAATGTTAGGTTCCTCTTCTCTGCTTTTCTCTATAATCTAACTTTGTCAATAACATTCATATAACCATCTCTCTTTCACTTAAGGAAATATAAATAAATTCCATAGGCTTGTAAATAGAGCCCTAAGATCCCAGTCCTTATTTGTAATGGGATCACTCGGTTTCTATAAAATAAAAGCCTTATCTTTTTCTCTCTTAAAAAAAAAGAGAAGTAAAAAGAAAGAAAAAAGAAAAAAAAAAAAGAAAGTTACTAGTAGTCACAAATTCTTATAAAACTCAAAACAAACACAAACCTTTGGCCTGTTACGCCAGCCAACCTAAACACTAGTCTTTGGCTCATTAAGACAACCGTCCCAAACACGAACCCTTAGCTCATTAAGGAAACCAACCCAAATACTAGCTCTTGACCTGTTAAGGTAGTCAACCCAAAATACAAACTCATAGCCTGTTAAGGTAGCCAAACAAAAACACAAACCCATGGCTCGTTAAGGTAGCCAACCCAAATATGAACCCTTAGCCCATTAAGGTAGCCAATTAAAGTAGTCAACCTAAAAAAGAAAAATGCCAATCTATTGAGGAAGCCAAGCCCAATCATAAACTGAGTCAAAACACAAAGTTAGATATAACCTTCATCTCTTTAAAATGAAACACCATTATGAGCTTAAACCCCAATCCAAACAAAAAGGCAATTCATAGCTCCTTTACCTTAAAAGAACTAAGCCTGTAAAACGAACATGAAAGATAAGAGGCATTAAGACCTATAAGTTTGGGGCAATTATCTAATTAAGCCATCAACAATATGAAAGCTTCGGGGCATTTGGTCTATCAAAACCTAATTTTGAACTTAAATTGAATGAAACGCATTTTCACACTAAGGCATGTCTTAAAGAACATTTGGAGAGATTGGGGGTCAAAGTCAATTTCCACCATGAGGCAAATCAATATGGATTTCTATAGGTAACTTACATCTAAAAGGTTTAGAAAGAAAGGAAGTAAACTATATCCTACACACAAACCTCTAAAATACTTTGAGAGTTGAAAGATATCATAGTGAGGACATCTTAGACTCATTCATTAAAAAGAGGTCCATTTTGAACTTGATACACAGATTAAAATGAAGTTAGGTAATCATTTCTAATATTCCAAACAAGATTATCCTTTGCCAACCCCATTAAGCTAACTAAGAACAAGTTTCGAAATTAAACCTTATCAAGAACCACCCTACAATAGGGCAATTTAGAGGTTAGAGTCATCACATTAAGAGAAAAGGACGAAAACTGGTTTTTACTTGCCATAGTAACAACAATTCAAGGATAGCTTTCATTTTCAATAATTTATTTCCTTTGAGATGAGGAAGAGTCAACACTTTCCCAAAACTTCTTGAGCCTACACATACTTCACCTAAGTCCATATACGTGGAATCTATGGCTTTAGGGCTTTTAATCTCTTAAAGACAAAGACTCAGTAATAGAGATAATTATTTTTTAGGCCAAAGAAAAGAGAGAGAGAGAGAGAGAGAGAGATAGAGAGAGAGAGAGAGAATAAGAAAGAAAAAAGAGAATGAACAAAAAAGAAAGAAGCTTGAAAATAAGGATCAATTGAAGGAAAAAAAAAGGCCCCAAAAAATTATGCCCTATCCTAACAAGGGCAGTAAACCTGAGTCATAAAGAGCTCAAAATTGAGGCCTAAAAATCTTCAAAAACACGAAGCCCTCATACCTATTCTACACAAACTCCAAATCACAAAAACAAAACCTTCTTATCCATCTTAAATCACAAACACAAGGCCTTCCACCTACAATACTACTTACACTGAATGAAAACTCTTTTGATTATAACGAATAATTTATCATAGATAAAAATTATGTTTGAAACTGGGCCAAGCATACTTTTAGTTTTTCCTAGAATGTTCTTAACTTATAAACTCGGGTTGGATAAAAATAATTCATTCAAAATAAACCTTCTTATTAATCTCTCTCGAAACCATTTGACCAAAGGCCTAATTTACAAGATTGAAATCTAAACTGAGAGCATGCAAGAAAGTCCTCTTTGATTAACTAATCATGAGTTACCATTTCCTTAGGTAATAAATGTTCAAAATCATAAGACCCCACTAGAAAACTCAGCATGTCACCAATTTAGCCCTGATGGTATCAAGGTTAGGAGATATTTTTGGAGACTGAGAACAGTATGAGATGCCCTACATGGTTACCAAGGAAGGGAATGGTTATAACTATTTTTTTTTTTAAAAAAAAAAAGAATTTGTAACCATTAGCAAATTTTCAAAAGAAAAAAAAAGAGGGAAGGTAAAGGCTTGTTACAAGTTCTTTACCCATTTTCAAATCCATATCGAGGCTTTCAAATCAAGTTATTCTCTTTCATCCAATGTGGTTACACCTTTTAAGTTGACCCTCTCAACTTGAGTCATTCTCCCTGATATAGTTTTCTTCGTGACTGATATCTACTAACTCTCTTTCAAATCAGGGGACCGTATCCTTGATGCCTCTTTTCATCATAAATGGTTTTCAACCAAAAAATTTCTTATTTATAAAATTTTTTCTAGTTAAGAGGTTTTTTCAAATTAGTTGCGTTCCCCCACCCCCCTCTTTTTTTTTTTTGCTACTTTAACAACCAATTAGAGTCTTAGCCAGCCCCTAAAGTGCTTCCCTTTCACCAATTTCCTTTAGGGTTCTTAACCAACTCGTAGGGTGCTTTCCCTTTGTTAATCTTTCTTTAGGTCTTTAGCCAACTCATAGGGTGCTTCCCTTTCATCGGTATCCTTTAGGGCTCTACTTAGCTCATAGAATGCTATCCCAGCTCAAATCTATTTTAAGGCTCTAACCAGCTCATAAAGCGATGTCCTATCATCATTTCTATTAAGGTTTTAAGCAACTCGTAGGGCACTTCCCCTTTATCAATCTTTCTTAAGGTCTTTAGCCAGCCTATAGGGCGCTTTCCTTTCACCAATATCCTTTAGGGGTCTAACAAGCCCATAAAGTGCTATCTCGACTCACATCTCTTTTAAGGCTTTAGCTAACTCATAGAATGCTGTCTTGTCATCATTGCTTTTAGGGTTTTAGCAAGCTCACATGGTGCTTTCCCAATTTGGAACCAATTTTTAAGGTCCTAACTAACTCCTAAACCATTGTTCTTGTCATCAATTCTATTAGGGTTTTAGCTAGCCCATAGGGCTCTTCCCCTTTTTCAATCTTTCTTAAGGTCTTTAGCTAACTCATAAGGCACTTCCTTTTCACCAATATCCTTTAAGGCTCTAGTTAATTTATAGAACGCTATCCCGACTCACATCTCTTCCAAAGCTTTAGCTAACTCATAAAGCACTGTCCTATCATCATTTTTTTTAGGGTTTTTGTTATACCCTAAAGTGGTAGAGTTGCAATAGTTCTGCCATGTAAACTAACCTATGATAGTAATTAATCTTACAGTCACTATTATAAATGTAATTTACACAAGGCATCTACAACTCTTTACTTTGAAGTAAATAACTTATTCAAGATTATTGATAAAATTTATATCTATAACTAGAAACTTTAAGTCATATTTACACAAATATACCTATATTGTCTTATAATCTCAAGAAATATTTACATACCATGGTAGTCTGTTAAATAAAATATTATAAGACCATCCCATGAACTAAATAGTTAATAATAAAACTCTAAAAGACTCGATTGATCAACCAATTTGATCCTCACTCCCCCAAGGTACTTTAAAAAGAAATTAACCTCTGCATAGTTATAATGTAGTATTTTAGTCAATACTTACAAGAAAATTTATAAGGGTATGAATAACCAATAGCTCAATAAATCAAGATAGAGACTTAAGAATGTATATCAAACATAAACAAGGTATTCAAACAATTAATTAAATGTAATGCAACACATAAATCCTATCACATAATGTAGTCCGACCCATTTTCAAATCAAAGAAATTTCTGCCTTAATCTAGGTTAAAGAGTTTCAATATTTATGTAGTAGCTCATAACCAAACCCAAGTTTGTGCAATGAAGGTACCGCTCTAACTATGACTATCTTTCAAACCATTACCCTCATCCTTATCGCGACCTTCTCTCATATCGCTTAATTCGACTAAGGATGAAGAAGGGACCATTATGTTATCTAGTGCTATCTTTTTCAAAAATATCGATATTTAGTTGGAGAATCATAACCGTCCTTTGAAGGGTTACAATACATGTCTAATTAAGGTATTAGGCCAAATTTGGTTTAACTCAGTTTAAGGTAATTAAACAATTTCAGTTCATACAAATCACAACAATTCAATACGACAAGGCATTAAAATATAGTCCAATTACCAAAGATACACAAGCATGCACACAAATATCTACCTACAAGCACAAACAATACAATCCTAAGCCTATGAGTACTTTAATATAGTACTTCAAAATATAGTGATATATTAAACCTAACTTACCTAAGATCCTTGACTTGCTTACTCAACTCGCTGTAGGGTCAACTCGTCTCTACTTATCCTATAATATAAATACTCTTTTAGTATTCATACCTTTATGTCATATAGGATTTAAATTATAATTTTACTCGATTATCCAAGTTATATATATGTTACTTATTACCAATCTTTTCTACACTGGTTTCTGATTCAGTTTCTAAATATGTTTTCGATTCAACTTCTAATTCAGTTTTTTATTATGGGTTTTATACATAAACCCTAAGAATTAGTTTCAAATCATCATGTGAAATTAATCATATTACACTTAGGTATTATAAATCTCATATTTAGTCGCTAAACAGTATTATGGTCCTTACAATACATCTTATTCCTGATTTAACTACCGAATTTGCTTCCAATGTGAAAACAACTTACATTTTTCACATAAATTCTAAATTTGAGTTTCTTATCAAATTTTTATTACATTCCTAATGTTATAATACCATTAATTTTTACCTAATATTTTCTACTCTTTAATTTCCTATATACACATATTGTACACAAGTACATAATTTACACTTAAAAACACATATTCTAACATTTCTAACACTACAAATATCATCTTTCATCACCAAATATATCAAAATGTATAATTATTCCCTTAATCGGAATTTATACCTAATTAATTCCCAAATCACAAAATTAGCTTAATTATACACTTTTACTTATTATGTATTTATTATTATTACCTAATATGCATAATACATACAATTAACACCTCAAACTCCATAAATACCATCCTACATCAGCAATTAACATCTCAAGATATTTAATTACATGCTAAATCATTATTTATACCAAATTAACATTTAATCACTAAATTAAGCTTAAAAATCACACTTTATGTATAATTTTAAGGCCTAAAAAATAAATTAAATTTTTTAAAATTAATTTTTGAAAAATATCTTCATAAAAATGTCATAAACACTTTAAATAATCTACACAAAAATTTTGAAGTCAAAACTATACTATTAAGGTAATTTAAATCGGTATTGAAAACTAGTACGGATTTAAGGATTTCTAAAGCACTATATATTTCAAGATCTAATTTCATCAAACTAGTATTTTTTCCTAAATCTACATATATAAATACCACATAATTCAAAATTTGATAATTTTTCAAATATATTTGATTTTTTTTCATAAATTAAACAAAATCGGATATAAAATTACACTTGCTTGATCAAGTAGATTCCAACTACTTACGATGGCTCCAAGGGTGTCGACGGGCCCTGGTAGTGGTCTTAAGTTATAGTGGTGGTGATCGTTTAAGTCCAAGTGATCGTTGATCGTGGGTTTCCCTTACAAACCCTAATTACAGACTATTTTTGTAATTTTTAAAAAAAATTCTTACTTCTCTCTTTCTAGTCTCTCTCTATTTTTCCTATACTCTCAATTAACCAAAATGAGTTCCATATGAAGCTTGATAAATTTATAAGGTTATTTGATTATTTTCTTTTAATTTTTTTAGTGTCATTTGTCCCTTATCTCCTCTTTTTGCTTTTTGGTTGGTTAATTCTAATTGGTTAATTTACTTCCTTTCATCCCCAGTATGTCATGCCTCAATTATAGATATTTCTTCATTTTTTTTATTTTCTTGATTTTTTATGAATTTTTCCTAATTAATTAGTATTATTTTGACTTATTTTAGGTATTTTAAGTAATTTCTAGTATTTTTACCTACACATTAATATACATATAGTACAAATAAATATTTATAAATATTATTTACTTTATTTTATGATTTTTCTTACACATATAATTTCTCTTTATTAATTCGTTAATTATTAGAACTTGTTTTACGTGTTTTCGATAAATAACAAATAATATACATATAATACAATATTATAATATTTAATTATTTATTTTCCTAAATTCAAACTTATATGATTACTTTTACTAATATCCCTAACTTCATCGTAAAATTTAGACTTAATCAGACAACTTACTTAGTTACCTTAAATTTTACATTTCAACTCCAAACACTTGATTACGGGGCTAAGAGTGCTATCTTATCATCATCTCTTTTTGGGTTTTAGCTAACCTATACGACACTTTCCCAATTTTGACTCAATCACCTTAAATTTTACATATCGACTCCAAACACTTGATTGCGGGGCTAAGAGTGCTATCTTGTTATCATCTCTTTTTGGGTTTTAGCTAACCTATATGGTACCTTCCCAATTTTGAACTAGTTTTTATGGCCCTAGCCAGCTCCAAAAGCGCTTTCCAGTCATAATTTCTTTCAAGGTTTTAGCTAACCTATATGGGGTTTCCTAAATTTAAACAAGTTTTTAAGATCCTAACTAGCTCTTAGAGCATTGTCCTATCATAATTTCTATTAAATTTTTTGCTAGCTGGTAGGGGCCTTCCCGTTCACCAAACTCACTTAAGGTGTTAGCTAACCTTTCCCTTTTACTATTCTCTTTTCAGGTTTTTAGTCAGTCCAATGGGCCCATTCCCCTTTCCAACTAGTTTTCAGGCCTAAGTTAGTTAGCTCAAAAAGGCACTACTAAGTTTCAAATCTATTCTCATTTAGGGTTGCTAGTCTTTTAGTAACACTCCCATTTAGGTTAGTTAACTTAGAGAAGCACTACTAGGTTTCAAGTCAATTTACCATTTAGGTTTACTAGTCCCCTAAAGACACTTTTCCCTAGGTTAGTAAGCTTAAAGCAGCACAACTAAGTTTTTAATCAATTTGTCATTTGAGGTTGCTAATTCCATAGAGACATTACCCCTAGGTTAGTCAACTTAGAGGAGTACAACCAGGTTTTCAAATTGATTTCTTATTAAATGTTGTTAATCCCCTAGAGACGCTTCCCCTAAGATAGTCAACTTAGAGGAATACGATTAAGTTTTTAATTTATTTATCATCTAGCATTGCTAGTCCCCTAGAAATGCTCCCCCGTAGATTAGTTAAAGATGCTTCCCCCCTAGGTTAGTCAACTCAGACGAGCATAACCAAGTTTTCAAATCGATTTCTTATTTAGAGTTGTTAATCCCATAAAGACACTTTGCCTTAGGTTAGTTAGCTCAAAGGAGCACAATCAAGTTTTCAAATCGATTTCTTATTTAAGGTTACTAGTCTTCTAGAGACACTTCCTCTTAGGTTAGTCAACTTAAAGGAGCACAATTAAATTTTTAACCAATTTATCATCCAATATTGCTAATCCCTTAGAAACACTCTTACCTAAGTTAATCAATACAAAGGAGAACAACTAGGTTTTCAAATCAATTTCTTATTTAGGGTTATTAGTTCCCTAGAGACGCTCCCTCCTAGGCTAGTCAGCTCAAAGGAGTATGATTAATTTTTTAGTCAATTTATTATCTAGCATTGCCAATCCCCTAGAAATGCTCCCGCTTGAGTTAGTCAACACAAAGGAGCACAATCAGGTTTCAAATCGATTTCTTATTTAGGGTTGCTAGTCCCCCAAAAACACTCTCACCAAGGTCAGTCGACTTAGAAAAGCACCACTAAGGTTGCTAGTCTAGCTAAGCTCATATAGTGGTATCATTTTAGAGTTCTTACCAGCTCGCAAGGTGTTATCCTTCATTTAAGGTTCTTACCAACTCTTAGAACACTATCATTCACTTGGTGTCACTTTTAAGGTCATAGTTAGTTCTAAGGACGCTATACACTTCTAGAAAATCCATTCTCATGTATCAACTAGATTTTAGAGTACAATCTTTCTCTATTACAATCTCTTTTACCTATCACCAAATCCCTAGTGAATCAAGCCTAGGATAACTAGTTATTTATAGCACTTCTTAAGGCAAGTTTATCCTCAAGCCAAAAATGGTGTCACTTCTTTGTTTTTACAGTAAAGTTTTACTAAAACTTCACCACAAAGAGATGCAGTTTTAGATATCCCATTTTTGCTTCACATAGTTTCTTTTTAGAATTTTTAGAATAAAGAAAAAGCTTCTAATAGAAAAATACAAATGGAAAATTGAAGGAAAAAATAAAAATAAAAAAGGAAATTTTGAAAAATACAAAAAATAGAAAAATAAAAAAAATTAATAGAACTTTCTTTTAGAGTATTTTAACAAAGAATAAAACATCAAAGTGGGACCCTTCTTTTAGAACTTTTTTTTAAAGAAAATAAAAACAAGGGGTTAAGAGACATAAACTTGGCCAATTTTTTTCAAAAAATAAAAATTAAATTAAAAAAAATCTACACACTTACAATTTTTAGAGAATGAACTATGGAAATCTATTCTCGAATAGTAGGTACATAAGTACCCATAAGCAATTATGGGGCGAATTTGAACATGCAAAAAAATTCCTTCTCCCCTTTTTCAATAATTTTTCAATTTCTTCATTCTTGTAACTAGATACATTTTTTTTTATTTAGTTGCAAATACATTTGTCACAACTTAGAAGGAAGTTCAAGTTGTGGTATTATCGGCACGTAATATGGGAAAATCTGAGATCAAGCACCATCCCTGATCAGGGGCCTTTGGCATGCTACATGAGGCATCTCAGAACTACAACTTCCTCTTAGTAACTAGTATCCAGTAATAACCGAGCACATAATATAAAATCATGTCATCAAATTTAAAACTAACATAATCATAAATAGAAGGGGGTATAAATTTCTCCATTAACATAAGTCATACGGAATCGGAAAGAGCCATTACTAGTAGTCTATGCTACTTAATATACTAGGGATACTCAAAAGACAACAGAGAGTTTAAATAATAGTAAAGTGATCTCTCGTGCTCTCATCTTCTTCACATCGATCAACCCCAAGCTAGTGCAACTAACCTGAGGTATCTTGTGGTCTAACTCTTGCCAGAAATCCTGTTGCAATAACAAACTATAGGAAGGTAACCTCAATTGCTTAGTGAGTAAACTTCATACCTTACTATCAAATAATATCAGAAAAATTATCAACTAAACATATGAATGCATGAATAAACATATATAATGCAATAGTATGTACAGTTGCCTAGTAACTATATACAGCATGATTTTAATGCCTACCGTTACCCAAGTTGAGAAGTATTTATGCATGTTAAGATAAAGGTATCTATGTTCAATGCAAAATCTCTTAACAATATAAGCACCCTCAGCAATAGATACAGGTCGGCCTCAAGTAAAAGGCAACACTCCCCAAAGCTGAATAGATCCCAAAGGTTAAGGCAAGAACATGTCATACGAATATATCGTACGATAACAATCATAACACATAATATCAATATGGATCCATCTAAGCATGATCCCTATTTTACTTTATAGTGCCCACGCCCTTTTACACTCATGTTGTAGGATGCAATGCATGTCTAGTTTAAATAGAGACCAAATATTTATTAATTCCACATTCATGAGGTCATCAAGTAAGTATATTCTAGACACTCTAATACCCTAAGTTCTAATGCAACAAACAAGGGTATGTGAAATATCTTAAGATATTTTGCAAGCATAGGTTAACTAGAACAGGTACACACAAATTCCTATATACCCCAACATACAATAAGTTCAATTATCAGATACAATTATATAGTGCATAACTATAAGCACAAAATAAAGTAAAATAGAAGGTGGTATACTCACTTTACCATGACACCTAACAGTCCTAATAGTCCTCGACTGCATCCAACTCAAAATCCTCGTCACTTGAAGAGTACATTTAAAGTCTATGAGTATTCTATTTGCACTAACCACCTAGGCTTTCTTGCTCTATGTCCCTATTTTAGCTGTTTTCGTAATTCAAACATAGTTTCTTTGTTTTAACTCCGTTTTTAGTGATCTTATAGTTGTTTTCATCATTTTCAAGTGTTCTTTCACTTAGTAAGGTCATTTTGGGGTTTTTAGGCCAATGAGTTCTCAATTTGGACCTTACAAGGTCATAGGCCTAAACAGTAAGTTAGGTCACTTTATGGTTTAGGCTTATTTTGAGCCTTGGGCTTATTTTTTGGTCTTGGGCCTTATACTTAATAATTTGGGCTTCCTTTTAAGTATTTTAATTGAACATTTTCTACCCAATACTTTAATTTTTTTAGTTTGGGCCTTGGTGATACTCTTATGGGCCTAAATAGGCTCTTCTTCTATGTCTAAGACTCCAAACCATTAAGGGGCCCATGGTAGGTGTCTTGGATGCACCTTTATATTTAGTAGGCCTTTTAAATAACTTATCTTAAGCCTCTCAACCTAAGGTCAGATCTGGTCACCTCCCTAAATGGGCTTTAAGCTTAGTTCTTTTAGGCTTTTAAGGCTTAAATTACGCTTTTAAGGCTTAAATTTCATTTTTAGGCTTTGGGCCTTAGGCTTAAACTCACTTGTCTTTTTAAGCTTAAGCCTAACATTGGCCTTAAGTTTAACCCACTTTCTTTAAGTTTACATATCTGGTCACTAACATTAAGGTGGTCATTAACACTAATTTTAAAGTCTCTAATTACTAACTAAGCTAGTTTAGAGCCTTAGCTTAACATTAGTCTACTTAACTTAGTTAATTAAGTCCAAAATCATATTAACACTAAATAAACATGTTATTAAGCTAATAAAATAAAATTTACAGATTTAAGGTATGCATGGAAGTGGCAGCCAACATGTGTCCTTAGGGTTCCTTTTCCATTTTCATGTAACACTTGTTTTTTAGGTGTGTTTCCTTAATGAAACTATGTTTTCACTCACCTATGACTATAATCATAACATAATATTATGTAGACATGTGAAGTGATGCTAGAGGAGTTGTGACATGCTAGAGAAAAAGGGGATTTATTACATCATTTAGTGATTTAGTCCTAAAACTAAGATTATACTACACTTCTTTACTTACAAGTGTTATAACTCTAACTAAGGAGTGTTTTTCTTTCGTTGACCATGTTTGTTCTTCATAAAACATCCTAAAACATCTAAGACATGGCTGTAAAGTAAATGATACTCATCAAAGTGTAACTTCATAGCATTATCATAAAAGAAAAACAAGGGAAAATCTAGTTTAGACACTTACCAGAGCAAGGAGTATAGAAGGCCTCCTTATGAGTATATGTCGTAAGCTTTATGTATGCATGAGGGTGTATGTGTATGTGTTGAATGGTTAAGAGAGTGTGTGCTTGTGGCGTAAAGCTTGTTGTTTGGTGGTTTGGTGTAGTAGTGACGGCAGTAAGGTAGCCGATGATGGAGTACGTACGGTGGCCGGTTGAGATAAGTTGAGAATGTTTTAGAGTTGTGTTATTTTAAAGAGTGCTTTAAGGTTTAGAAAATGAACAAGATTGAGGGAGTAGGGAGTGGGTAGCCGGCATGTAGAGGAGAGAGAAAGAGGGGACCAAGTGTGTGTGCTTTAGGTAAAGAAGGACTTAACCTCAATGGAGATCATGTACCCTTTTGCTTTATTGCCATTTTAGGGAAGATCTTATCCCCTTAAGGTGCAAGATGTTTTAATGCGATTAAGAGGTTGTCTTGTAATCCTTAATCATGGTTAACTTGTAGTAAATTAAGATGTAATAAAGGTTGATTATGGATTAGGGTTTGTTTAGGATGATTGATAGTAATTAAGTACAATTAGGGTATGTTTAGGGTTTTTTCGGGATTTTTACATTACACTTTAGTTAATTTAAGCACCTTACACATGTACCTAGGGTTTATTTAGGATTTGGTGTTCGTTTATAGTAATTTGATTCGCATATAAGTTCAAAAGTTAAGGTTTTAGTTGATTAATGATATCGATCACTTTTAACGATGGATTTAGCCTTACTATTAGTGTTTATTTACCATGTTAAGGTATTCAATCATTTAATTAGGACTTAGCAATCTTTTTAGGATTTTTTTATCATTCTAGGGTTTTTCCAATATTAGGGTTTCTAAGGTTTTGCTTGTTTAACTAGGGTTTTAGGGCTTTGCTTTCTCTAAGGTTTTGGTTTAACGTTTAGGGTTCAATTCTTTCACTTAGGTTTTTATTATTAAGTTAGGGTAGTTCTAAGGACTATTTAAAGACTTTTTCATTCAGCTTCACTTTTGGTTATTAGAAACTCGTAGGGTTTACAATGTTTTTTTGTGGTAATTTGAAAAACAAAGTTAAATTTAGAAGCTAAAGTGATACCCAATTAGGGTTTAATAAAATAACCCTTGAATCTATGAATATCTGGTTTTCAAAAGTCAGTTTTCTTTTATAAAATCGATTTTCTCGTGAACTAATGGCTAGGTTAGAATTAATCCACCCAATTAATCCTAACCTATCCACTTCCTAACTCTAATCAAGTGGCAACTCCAAAAAGTTTTTAAAATTAAATAAAAAAAAATTTTTCCTCAATTCTCAGTCGACATTTTACATCAAATGGGTATATAGTTCGATATAAATCGGATTAAAGAAAATAAATGAAAAAACAAAAAATTCATGCTTAATACCCAAACATATCTAGCAAGTAGAGTTAAGCCTTCAAACAATGAAAAGTTCAATAAACCTTTTGATCTATACTACTCTATGAATATTTGATTTTGTCTATTATCTTTGAATTATTCTTTGATTCTCGAAACCATACCTTAAGTAGAAACTTAATTTTGCTTAATAACCTACATTCTTAGCACACTGATTAAACATCTTTATTCCTATTTGTTACCATCAAAATAATAATAAGAGAACTCACTATTTATAAGGTTTCAAAGAATTATTTATTAATTTTAACTTTAAATTAATTTTACTCAATTTTCAAGACATAAAACATTATTGGCACAACATAAGCATCCATTCAATGAGAAAACTTTGGAAGGATGCCATCATTGTTTTCTTCAATCACAACTCACAAATTGATATGTATTAAGAAAACATAAAAAGCAAAATACACATTAGGTATTGTTTTTACATAATAAAAAATAATAACATATAATTATAGAATATACGAATGGGAAAACAATTCAAGGATTAATAGACTTGGTCCACTGTACAATCCTAAAACTGGTTTTCTAAACGCTTCATAAAACACTTACACATTTGGAGTGAGCAGTTAACCTTACTATACAGGATATATACCCAAAACCGACTCAATTGAATAAGTTTTGAGTAAGTAAAAAAGGTCATAGGATAGATTCTTGATAGCAATTTTTTAGAACTTACTCCTACAAAGTAAGGTATGGGTATGACATCAAGGTACCATGTACCCACCCTAAAACCTGTACTCTAGACTATACAAGATGCAAATTTTATGGTACTCTATTCTAACCTATAATAAAACTTTAAGATTACGCACTCTTATGTCTATTATCTTGTTCCTCTCTCTTATTCTTACTCTTTTTTCTTTTCTTGGATAAAACCTTATTTTTGTGTATAACAACTTTATGATTTGATAAAAAAAATTATTTTAATGATTTGAAAGGAAAAGATAAAATAAATAATTTAGCATGACCCAACTACAGGTTGAACATTTCCAATTAGAAGGATTATTCTTTATTCTATCTACTAAAGTTTTATATTGTTACAATTAGATCTACCGCAAATATAAGAACCTTTCAAATAAATCTATTTGGTACATTAATATAGGTACAAGTTTAATATTAATTATATGCCCGTTTACTATTTGAAACAAGATAAAGTAAAAAAAAAAAAAAAATTCCACAAGGTACCCTGTAAACTTTACTAGGTATAAGGTGGGGTGGTTCTTAGTTGCCTAATCACCTCTAAATTAGAGTTACCAAGTCTTAAAATTTACAAACCTATATTTTATCCTTAACTCGGTTCAACAAGTAAGTGTACCTATCATTTACTAGGACGGATGAGTATAGAGTTGTCTCTACTGGGAACGAATACAAACACTACTACTAATTAACCTTCCTATTATCTAGCAACCCAATATATCAAGTGATTAAGGATTAAAACGTCTAATTTACTAATTTAATTATACTAATCCAAAAACTAATGCCAATTAACACAATTGTTACAAAAAAAATTACTAACAACACATTTAATATGCAGACTTGCTTTACTCCCTAACATGATACTAACAATATACTTTTTTTATCCTAATATTTGTTACCTACGGGAAATTATTGGTTTGTAAGCATTCCTCTTAGAATTACTTACTTCTAATCCTAATTATGTTTATTAGAATCTCTTCTGAATTAACAGCTAACTCGTATTACTTTAATGTCATGTTAATTTATCAATTTTCCTAAAAAGGCAGCAATTTTCCTAATAATATTTCTACTATCAGAATAAGTTGTTCCAATGAATTAGATATATTCAATAAAATTATCTCTTGATATATTCTATTGAAATCCATCCCAAATCAATATTATATACTACATCGTACATAGAGGCATTAGGTTCAACTCATTGAAATTTACATTTATCAAGAAACTACTATTCTATGCACTTGATCATACAAAGTAGATGTAGCAAGTCTTAAATTACTACTCGCATATGACGAAAAAAACAAAACGTATCAACAAAATGCAGAAATAACAAAGAAATTAACGTAAGATTAGTAGAAGAATACTACCTTGTTTTGAATTCCATTGTTTACAACACACAAATGATGAATTCCCGTCATCTCTCTCAAGTAATTCCAGGAAAAGTACACATTGTAACACTCAGTAATTGTACAAAAAATGGAAAATACAATGGGTATAAAGATAGATTAATAGGTATGTTGTGGTTAGTCTCTCAACTAGGGTCTTGAGATGATATTCGATGATGTTTGATGATGTGATATGATATCTCTTAATATAATGTCTCTCTTCTGAAAATTGCGATATACTTATATTCTTCTTGTCAAAAGGCTTGAAATATACCATTCAAGACACCCCCTAGTGTTAAGACCGATTCCACGCACTGATTCATGCAAAAAAGTTAAAGAAGAACAGTCATGTCTACTCCCATCATGCCTATTACTGGAGGTATGATAGTCTCGAAAAATAAAAATCTTCACTAATCACTATTGTGATCATGGACGTGATCTCCTCATCACAAACATTCCATCTCATCACGCTTGTAATTGAGGGAGTGATCACACTTGCAATCGAAGGAGCAATCACCTTCCTGATATACAATCACAGGCATGATAAACGGGGCGATCACAACATTGCCCTTGGTCACACTAATGATGAAGGGCATAACTAGCACTAGACACTCAATTCTTCCATTATTACACCCATTATCGAATGCATATTGGTTTTCCTTAAAGTTATTCCTTCATCATGGCTGTGAGCACTCTAAATCTCTTTATTCTTATTAAATTTCATCTCTTTTCCTCTTAAATCATCTGAAATTAATATATTACATAATTAAGTATCAAGAACTTAAGAAATAAACACAATTATGATCAATTTTTGCCTAAATAAGCCTAAAAAGGTGTAGAATAATTTATACTTATCCGTACCACAGGGTAGGCTCCGAATACAAAAATTTTGGAACTTGTACCTGTAAGGTAAGGTATGGGTAAAGTGT
Organism: Lumnitzera racemosa; assembly: GCA_024138005.1. NCBI lineage: Eukaryota > Viridiplantae > Streptophyta > Magnoliopsida > Myrtales > Combretaceae > Lumnitzera > Lumnitzera racemosa. The sequence goes on from JAMXBC010000002.1 coordinate 11,999,442, forward strand.
CATACCCTACCAACCATGTGTTTGCTCACCCTTATTACATATATGTGTTTTTTTCTTTTACACCTTGCATAACTCTATTTCTATCTTTTATAGTTTCTACACACATGCAGCACTTTTGTCATATCATAGTCATTGAGTTATTAGCCATTAAGCTAAAAAAGCAGACTTAAAAAGACTTAAGAAATCGACCCCATCCACATGCACATCCCAAATTACATACCTAAATACCTATATCCCCATATCAAAAGTCTTATACGCAACCTTAACGAAACTCATTTGTGATATATTTGATCAAATATGATGAAATTCTAATCATCAAGATATTTTTTAATTTAATGGCCAGAAATTCATTGAACTTCTATGATTAAGCATGTCTAGTAAGAAGCATTTTATAGCTGACCATTTAGAAAATAATTATCACTAAGCCCTTAGGAAAAATCGATGAAAGGGAAGAGATACAAATGAATGGAAAGGGAAAAACAAGGGATGAATTTCACATAAAACCATTAAGCCTATCATATTGAATGGACAACACTTTCATATGGGAAGCTACATTTAACTCGATACAAGCAATATCAAAGCAATTCATACCTCTTAAGCCTATCTCTAAAGTCCTCCTTGCCTAGTAATATCCCTTAAATAGAGTATGACGGAATTCTAATAATTAAGGTAACATTTAGAATAACTTATTGAGTTCATTAGGACTTAAAGGTTAAGTGTACCTAGTAAGGAACACTTTTAAAATAGGTGACCTCTTGGGAAGTAGTTAGAATTAAGGATAAACCATGTGATCTATTGTATCAAAGTGCATAATACTTGAGCGTAAGGAGTTTTTGTCGAGTCATTATGAAAATTATAGCTGATATGGGTCAATTGAGCAGGGGTAAGTTGCAATGGAGCAAGAACATGTTGGTAGAATGTCATGTTGATTCGAATGTTACATATAAATTATACTTTTAATGGTACGATATGGATAATAAACTTAGTATGAGATTTTTTTTTTTTTAATGTATGCACATCTACTTTAGTTTAAGATAGTGATAGTTTATAAATTCCAATTTCTAGGACACTAGAATTATACATTGCTTACATTGCCTGTTTCACCTAAAGTTTAATATAAATTCATTGCTACATCTAGAAATCTTAAGTTGTATATGTGTCTTGGTTTGACATTAGTGTGTGTAATGACCCAACCGTAACTCCTCCGATCGAAGTATTGTCCGCTTTAACATGAAACACCGTACAATTTTATCCCTCAATGCAGCAGCTTCCCAATAGGTTACTCATCCTAGGATTGTTTCAACTTAAGCACATTTAACTTTGGAGTTTCGCTATACGCTGAGCCACTATACCAAAAGGCACCTCAATAATTTAGAGTTCAGTCATCTGGCATATAAGAGGTATTACAATGTGTATATGTGCAATATGGTTCTTGCTACAAATTTTGCTCAACCTTATTTTGAGATATATACATATATATATATATGGGGAAATTATATAACCCACCTCCCCCCTCCCCCCCCCCCCCCCCCCCTCCTTCCTCAAACTTTGACATGAATGTGATTTGCTCTCATACCCCGTAAATTGAGAATAACTCTTTAAACTTTGATTTTTATGTATAAACATTGCCCTAAATTAAGGGGTATTTTAGGTATGTTTACATATTAAAATTAAAGTTTATAGATTGTTTACATGTCAAAATCAAAAGTTAAAGAGGTTATAAGGTTATTTACCAATTTATAAAAGTTTAACGACCAAAAATCATATTTTGAAAGTTTAGAGAAATAAACTGTACCTAGGTCAAAGTTTAAAGGTATTTTTTACATTTTCTCATATATATATATATATATATATATACGAGAAAATGTAAAAATATATACATATACATATTTAAGTTAACGGAATTGGATTTGAAGATTTCGAGATCGTAGAATTGATCTCTGCATAGACCTGTAGAGGTAGGGATATGTAATGAATTGGCCATATCCTTTGTTTAGGCATGATATTTAGATTACAAAATTCGACTAAGAAACTAAATAGCTAAGTGGAGACGTGATAATCCACAATATATATAACTACTGTAAAAATATTAGTATAGCATACTTATCAATTATGACCCATCTTGGATATGCATTTGTCAAGGGAGTTATCGACTAAAATTAGAATTAACTTCCGGGTTGTGATTTCTTGAAACAAGGAAAGATCATAGTGTACCTTCTTATATATATATATATATATCACATGTGCACTTAGCTATTTATATTTAAAATTGAATGCTTAGGTTTTTAAATTTTTGAAAACGTGCCTTGCATTCTACTAAGTGATATATTAATATGATTGAAACTTTTGTTACCTTAAGAGGTTTTACTTTATGTGCCACCTTTATTGAATCTCAAATTATAGTTCTCAATACAAAATTTTCATATTGTGTACACTTAACAGACAAAAAACCTAGTGCTTTTAAATCAAAACTACTCAGTTAGTGCATTGGACTTTCCCTTCCTAAAAATTAATGCAAATTGGATGAACAAGAGAACAAATTAGATCAAAGAGAATAAAAGTGATAAAAATGCAAGTTTGTAACCTTCGAAAAATATCTTCCTTTTTTTTTCTCATTATTTTCCATTAGTATTGCATTTGATGTTCATGAGAGGCTATATTTAAGCATTTCGCCTCAAAGTTCCTAGTGAGAATTCAAAAACCATCAATTACTTTTGTTTAAATCTCATTAGATCTGAATAAAGTACTAGCTCCTGAATTTTGAAGCATAGATTTAACAAAGTGCTTTACTTCAAGCAAGTGAATCTCTTTATAAGGGATCTCTTGTGAGTATTTTCTGGTGAGACTCAGCCATACTCCTGCTCTTGGTATCGCTTTGTCCATATATCGAAGGATGTCAGATAGAAGTATTGCTTGTTCACTGTTTCTCAACATGGAAAACTTAAGCGTCCAAAAAAAAGAAAAACAATAAAATAGATATTTAACAGCATACAACACCTTAAAAAAAAAAAATCAAAGACTATTGCCAAGATATAAAAGGACTACAAATTTACTTGATTGTCAATAATTACATCATACGAGATCACCCTGAGGGATATTCTTCCAATCAAGCGTAAGTATATATATTCATTTTATCTCGCTAGAATTATAATTAAACCCTTTAATTTCAACAGTTTGTGATTTCGTATCAAGGACAAGGATAAATGATATATATTAAATAGAATGAATTAACATGTGTTAGTACATATGAATGATGAATATTAAATAGAGTGAATTAACATGTGTTAGTATATATGAATATTATATTCTTTAGAAGTATCATTTTATTATTATTTTGAGTTTGAAAATATTCAATGTTTAAAAGGAGTTATGTTTTATTGATTTTTCTACTCTCCATTCCCTTCTTTTTTTTTTTTTTTGAAACAAGTCCAACCTCTCGTTTTACATTTGGTGTTATATCCATTAGATTTAAATCATTGAAGTAACTATATTTTCAATTATTCAAATCTAATAAATATAAAATTAAATGTAAGACAAAGGGTTAGACTAATCTGTAAAAATTATAGACGAGACCGAATAAACTTAGAGGAAATGGCACAAAATTAACTACCTTAAAGGAAAAACCGGGTACCACAAGTAATATCTTTCTCCACGTTTTAATGTCACCAATTTAAGATCTTTAGTTATATTTAACTACTACAAAGCTTGGATTTTTGGACTTTCAAAAAAAAAATTTTTTTTTCTCAAGCGTCATTAGTGACATCTGTTTAAATATGAATAATGAGCTTTATTTGCAACGTGGAGATGTCATGAATGCTATAATTAAGTGACATTTAAACATTACGAATAGTCTAATTTCATGACATTTTGGAAGTCAGACAAGTTGCAAAACTGCAATTTTGTGATGCTTAGATGTTGCTAATATTTTGAATTTGACAATGCTTAAAGGTAGTGTGTTATCAAACATTTTATGGATTCATACTTCTCGTGATGCATAATTTTTTATATTTACTTAGTTGCTTGATGATTTATTTTTTTAAAAAAAAAAATATATATTACATCTTACAACTTGAGGACAAAGGGTCTAAACCCGATTTATCTAGGTTGGAAGATCATTGTTCATATCAACTATTGATAAGATATTTTGGATTTGGATCTCTCAATTCCATGCCAACCTAACTCAGCACATGGCCTAGCATGATTCATTAGTATTTGACCCTACTGTCCTCTTAGTTGACCTCAGCCCAAGCCTACTAGATGGCTTGCTCAACTATAACAACTCACAATGACTAGCAGATATAAGGATAAGTCTAAACTACATTAGACTATATACTCTCACTACTTACGACGTACGAACGTATTAAAGCGGTACTCTAGGTCCCCTAACTTCTGGCTGTCCTCTTCTATAAATACTGATCAACATCCTAATGGTAATCTACTTAGACTCTTTGTGCACTCAGCCTTCACTTAAGCACCCTTGATCTTTTATTTCCTTACACATCACACTAACTTAAGCATCATAGTTGTCACGTCGGACAACACACCAACGCCCCTCACTGTACATTATTTACAAGCTCATTACGCTAGCATAAAGTCCAAATTCACTATACTCTATTGGTAGAATCTTATAGATGACATTTGGCACCATCTATGGGAACTAACTTACTCAATACCAAAACACCACAAACACTCTCCAAACACTTTTCCTCTTTCCTTTATTCACCATGTCTCATGTCACGAATCTTAACAACCAGCCTCCAGCTTAGTAAACACTTGAGCAACGACTAGAACAGATAGAGAAGCTACTCGAAGAATTCACTGCTCATAATAAGGAGCTTCAAGACAGGTTCGATTAAGTGGTGAGGTAAAATAGGCACATTCGATTGCCTGAAGCCTTAGATGCCCATAATGGACTAAACAACCAATAGAAGCAGTAGCAAAATGATAAGGCTCTATAACCTAACCCCCTAATACAAGAGCAATAGATGTAGCCTGTAGTTAACCATAACCATGCCCTTGCTAGCAACAGGAAGGTAACCAACACCAATGGAGGGGTTACCTACTTAGCAACATGTAGAGTTTACCTAGCTGACAACACCAACTTGAATGAGCTCCGCAAAATGGTTAAGATGCTCTCCAAGAAGCAGTAGAGCAAAGCAGTTGAAGGAGCTGGTCTCATTGCCAGCAACAAAACCCTATTTACTAAATATGCCCAAGATGAGGTTCTTCCTCTAAATTCCAAACTCCCTACCTAGACTAATATGATGGTATCGGTGATATTGATGATCACCTCCTCTATTTTTGCATCCTCATGAACCTTCATAGTCATGGGGATGCGATCGTATGCAAGGCCTTCCCAAGTACTCTAAGGAAAATAGCTCAAATGCGGTTCAACTATCTACCCAAGAACTCTGTTAGATCTTTCAATGAGCTCACTTATTGCTTTAGCCTTTACTTTAGGGCTAACAAGCCCCATCCAAGGATACTTCATCCTTATATCTAATCAAATAGAAGGAAGGGGAAACCCTTCATGAATATGGTGCATCGTTCAATAATGCCATGATGAAGATCCCTTAACTGGATGAGGGAGTTACAATACATACCGCTCGGCTGGACATCAGACCTTCTAGAGACTTCTTTCGATCAATCTCTAAGAGTATAGCCAAGACCCTAGCCGAGTTTTAGCAAAAGACCTAGAAGTACATGGACTAAGAAAATAATATTTACGCCAGGCGTAAGGCCAACTTGGAAAGATTAGGAAGAAAGAAGGGGAAGGAAAAGGGATCTATCAAAAACCGCCTTAACGGCAAGCTGTTAAGCCATCCCAATAAGGAGAACTCAAACAACAAGAAGCACATGCTAACCCCTCTAATATTTACCCAACAAACCCTTTTGAGCCGACCCATTACTCAAGTCTATATGGAGGTTAGGGAAAGAGACCTACTGCAAAAGCCCTCCAAGAAGAAAGGGAACCTCGGTCATCAAAAGTCAGACAAATTTTTATCAGTTTCATGAAGATTATAGCTACACAATAGATGAGTACATTTAGTTGAAAAATGTTATGGAGTATGCCATCTAAACGAGCTTCTTCAAAGAGTACATGACCGATGCCAACAATGGCGGAAATAAGACACCTCAGGGGTAACGAACTAATGATGCTCGAGAAGAAGAAGATAATAACCACTGCAACAACTAAGCCCCTAATGGTGTTATCAACATTAATGTTAAGGGGCTACACCTAAGGACTGGCTAAGCTATAGCAGCTTAGCTAATGCCCCGTCTAAGGTGATGGTTATGAGAGAGAAGAAGTGGAGGTGCAATACCTCTATCTCCTTCTTTGATGAAGATTTAGAGAGGGTTAACACCCCCCATCAAGACACCCTAGCGATTAAGGAAAGGATCTCAAGTTTTGAGGTCCCAAGGATCATAGTGGACAATAGCAACTCTATTGACATCCTCTTTAAGCACAACTATGATAAGATGAGGAAGAAGTTACCTATACAAATGAAGTCATACCACTATGACTTGATTAGCTTCAATGGGGAAACCATCTAACCTAAGGACATCGTCAACTAGAAATGGAGCTCAACAACAACAAAAATGTCGCTTAATAACCAATGGAATTCGTAGTGGTGGATTGCCCATTCCCTTATAACGCTTTATTAGGACGATCGAGCTTTACCAATTTTAAAGTTATTGCATCATCCCCTCTACTTGAAGGCCAAATTCCCAACCCACACTAGGGTAGGAGTCTATAGATGTGATCAAAAGCTCTCTAGGGAGCTTTGTGTTAAGGCACCACAAGAGAAGTTGGTTGAGAAAGGTGAGTCAGGGCAAAAAGATGGAAAAGGTACATATTGGCACCAACCCTAACCAAACAACTAAGGTTGGGGTCGAAACGCCTCTCGAGGTGAAAGAAGCCATAGTCCAACTCCTGTTGGCCAACTCAAATCAATTTGCCTAGTCACCATTAGATATGCTTGGTATCTCGACCAACTTAGCGACCCATAGTCTCAACATTAGCGAGAACGTTTGGCCTGTCAAATAGAAAAGGAGGCATTTTACCCCAAAATGGTAAGCTACTATTGAGGAAAAAGTATAAAAGTTGCTGAAGGCAGGCTTTGTAAGATAAGAAAAGCACTCAATGTAACTAATCAATGTTATGCTAGTCAAAAAGAAAAATGGGAAGTGGTAGATGTGCATTCATTAAACCCACCTCAATAAAGCCTGTCTAAAAGATTGCTACCTTCTCCTGAAGATAGATCAATTGATCAACTCCATGTCGAGACATGCTTTGCTAAGCTTCATAAATTCTTTTTTAAGTTACGATTAGCTTAAAATGAACTCAAAAGATGAAATCCATACCTCCTTCACCATAGATTTTGGCACCTATTACTATACCATCATGCCTTTCAGCCTCAAAAATGCTAGAGCTACATATCAATAATGGTAACCACATTGTTTAAGCATCATCTCAGCCAGAATATAGAGGTGTATGTGGATGATATGATCGTCAAAAGTAAGCAGCCTAACAGCCATATCAAGGACTTGTAGGAGGCCTTTGGCAAAATGAGAAGGTATGACATGAAGCTAAACCCCCAACCTAAAAGTACTTTTTTGGGTTACCTCCGACAAGTTTCTAGCCTTCATGGTCACTCAATGTGGGATTGAGGCCAATCTAGAAAAGATCAAGGCCATTAGAGGACATAAAGCCCCCCACCCCCTACCCCCACTACGGTTAAGGAAGTTTAGAAGCCCATCAGTATGATGACCGGCACTGAGAAAGTTCATTTCCAAAAGCGCAAACATATGTTTAGAGTTTTTCAAAATCCTTAAGAATCCTAAGGGTTTTGAGTAGACTCCCCAATGTCAAACAGCCTTCAAGAAATAGCAAGATTTCCTGGAGTACCTACCTATCCTCTCGAAGCTTGTTCCAAGAGAAGATCTCTACCTATACCTAGCAGTTAAGGATAGGGCACTTTCATTTGTGCTGGTCAGGATGGAAGGAAAAGAACACAGTCTTGTATACCTTCCAATTCTTTATAGACGAATCCAAGCCCCTAAAGAACCTTTTCCTTAGCCAGTTCTAGAGGTATGTCCACTTGTTCAAGATCTTCCATAAATAAAAATAATTAAATAGTTAAAGCATGTCCTCATACCACTAAATACCCGTAGAGGGTCTAAAATACCTTCAATAACCTCTACCTAATGGGAGGAATTTAAGTAGGGTAGCATCAGTAGTAATCAAATAGCTCCCTCTCAAACTCTATGAAAGGTAGGCGCATCCTAAACTTCAAGCATTTTTCATCTACTATAAAGTGCCTCCCTAGTAGCAATGGCACTCTCTCCTCTTACTGTGGCAACTGTACTACCAAACTAAGAAAATCCCCTACAATAAAATTACTTAAAAAAAAATTACATTAGTCGATTTGCTTTTGCTTACCTAAGCCCTTGTCATTCCCAAGTTTATCAAACAAATCAACATTGTCCAACAACGTCTCACAAGGATAGATATCATGTAAAATGTCCCTTATCAATCTTACCCTATCTAACTCTTCCAACATCCTTCTTGACTCCTCATATAATTTTTTAACATGGACAAAACCTCCTTATCCGTCATCCTAAGGGGTCTATCACTCCTAGTTGCCTTAGAGTCTAAAGATGTTAGCTCTTACTTTGAGGCATCAAAGGGTAGAAGAGAAAGAGAAGAAAATGAATAAATTGTTTACAATATGAGAAAAGAGAGACAATGTTTGCAGTTGCAATAAGAGGGTAAAAAACTTCAAGTCACAAAAAGTGTTTGATAGACAGGCTTTAGAGGTATTTGTAGGCTTCATGCCCGAGGATGTACAATTGTGGTTATAAGGATCCATATAGTTGCATTTCTCTCTAAGTATTGAGATGTGGACACGTGGCAACAGTTTTAAACAAACAACTACAATCAAATGATAATACAACTATAACTACATACGTGACTATGTCGACATAACAGCTATCATGTCACATTATCTGTGCTTTGGAAACGTACACTAAGGCCAGAATTTTAAAAGGTTAGCTTTCTCAAGAAGCTTAACCAAGGTCTCTTTGACATCCTCACCTGCTACAACATCTCCTCAGCATAACAGCTCAAGAAGCCTAAATAATTAACACAAGCTAGATGATTTAGTTCGACTCTACCTTAACTCTGACCAAGATGGCTGCACGACACCTCTTTGAGATCACCTCCTCTACTCAGTACTCTCCACTGCTTAAGGGGGTTAGCCCCCTTGATCTCTAGCTTAACACTTAAGTACCTAACTCGGCTTAAGACCTAGTCAGCTTGGATTACTCTATAAAGTATCTCCCCAAGTCAGATTCTTATCAAACTACATCGACTTCTCCTCTAAGGAAGTTATACATCTCCCTAACATCCCAAATCGCCAAGATGACATGAGCACTTCAGGTTTAGCTTGGCTATATGCCTACGAAACCTATCTATCGTCTCTCCTTACCACCTTGATGGTAATGAGATCGCTCAAAGGGTGGAGGGGGGTATATGGAGTGATTTGGGTCCCTTAGACCTATGTCAACTTAACTAGGTGCATGGTCCAACATGATTCACAAGTATTCATCCCTACTGTCTTCCTAACAAACCTCAAACCAAACCTACCAAACGGCCTGCCGAGTTACAATAACCTACAACCACTAATAGATAGAAGGATAAGACTTGGAGACTCAATCAATAGTAATTACCCAACAAATCTAGACCACATTGGACTACACATTCTCACTAACCATGACATGGAAACATGCCAAATTGCTACTCCAGTTCTCCTAACTTTCAGTTACCATTTATAAATACTGACCAACATCCTAACGGTAATCTACTTGGACTCCTTCTACACTCAACCTCATTTGAGCACCCTTGAACTCATATTTCATTATATACGGCACTAACTTAAACATTGAAGTGATCACGTTGGATAGCATCCTAACTCTCCTCACTATACATTGTTTTACAGGCTCACTAGCACAAAATTCAAATTCACTATACTCTACTAATAGAATCCTATAGATGACACCGACCATAATGCTGTTAGCTTCCTTTCATGATATTTATTTGCAATGTTACGACGAAACTTTTTCTATTAGTTTACTTTTTTCTTTTGTTCCCCTAATCATGCTGTCAAATGCGACATAAATCTTTGCCAGATATCTCGAAACCATGACCCGCCCGTACATCAGGAAAGGATATAAATCTATCATCAGCTCTTACATTCTAAATAGAAAAATAATCGTTTAAATGTTATATGGACATGCATTTAAAGTAAATGTTTTTTTTTTTTTTGTTCTTTATAATATAGGGGGCCTTCCCAATCTATCAACAAATGAAAAAACATATACGTTATGGCTTCAATAATTTCAAATTATCAATATTTACAAAATATTCATCAGTTCCTATAAATTTTTTCCCTAGTTTACTTAATAATTACGCTTTAGTTAACTCTATTCACATTCTTAATTTTTTTTTTAATGAAATTATTGATTAGAGAAGCACAAAATTGTTTAGTGGCATTGAATTATACATATTTTTAGGGCTAGTTGATGATTAAAATTTGAATAAATATGCTACTATTATTGAATAAGTATCTTTTTGACAAATTTGAAAAGTATAGAATCTAAATGTGATTTATTGATATAAGCTTATGACATTAAACAAAAATCGACCTGGTAAATAAGAAAGTAGAAATGGATTGTACGCATCTTTGAAATTTAAATTCTATGTACCATGCGTTTGGGTAATCTAGTTATCTCTTTTCTATGAAAGGTGTTGCTCTACAGTTTTGGAGAAAAGTTATGAACTAAAATTAGATATGTTAATTATATTTAAGCCAAATAATCATCTACATTTAGTTAAATGAAAAGATTATGCAACAAATTGATAATAAATTACACATGAAACTTTTTATAAAAATCGTACGAGTAGTAAAAAGATAACTTGGATCCAATCAAATATGAAGTTATATGATTCCCTAAAATCTTAATTTTTAGCATAACTACTCCTATACCATCCTAATGATAAAGTTCCCATGATTATGAATCATATGTTTTGAGATTAACTTAAAATAAATTTTGATAAATTTATTAAACTCATTCCTAGAGTAAGCCAATATAGAGTGGGTAGAATATGACTTTACCCACATCCTGTCCTATAATGTATATCTTCCCAAATTTCAAAACTAGAACCTATCCTATAATAATCTAAAACCACCTTAGATCCCGCACTCTTAAAAATCTGGATATAAGGTATTTTGTGAAATTTGTAGATTTCTTGTATCTTTCCATAAATTTCAAGTTCATGTGTTATTAAAAAGTAATGCACCTATGATATTATGAATTATTCATATCAAAAGCCTATAAACTTATAACAAAACCTATGTAACATTTATATCTTCATTATTTCATTATATGCTATAAAATAAAACTTAAAGAACGTACAATAAATCAAAAAGAAAACTATCATTCATAAAAGTTAAAATATCATATAAATGAGTTTTAGGTTTAGGATTTTTATTAGACTTGGGCTATTTCTTTTTTTACATAAATATAATGTATTTTTTTATTCTTTTCGTGATCGAAAAAGCATAACGTTGTTTTTCATTCATTAATATATAATGTATTATTTAATAAATTTTATAAGGTGAATACTAGTATCTCGGAATTTGTATCCTATATACCTCATAGTGCAAGTCTTATGGTGAGTACAAAATATGATTACATCATACTTATATCTTACCCTATGGAAGCAAGTTCCAAAAAAATACTACTCAAAATCCTATGACCTTCGATACCCATTTAAGAGTGAGTAGAACAAGGTAAGAAGGGTATGAGCCCTACACATATCCCACATTGGAAGGTATAGGTTCTCAAATTTTAAAATCGGTGCTTATCCTAAGGTATCCTATAACTATCTTAGAATCTATTCCCTTTAAAATCTATAAGGTACAAGATATCCTTTGAAACATATAATTGTTTTTTCCTATAAATTTACATCCATGTGATATAAAAAAATAATTCATATGTGACATTTTAAATTGTTTAGATGTAAACCTTTGGAACCTATAGCAAAATTTCGCAAACTAAAAAGAAAATAAATTTTTCTACCTTTATTATTTAAGTTCATGTGATCTTACTACTTAGCAAATGGAAAAGAATGAGGGAAAAGAATGAGAAATGTAAAGTTGAAGAGGAATATCATGAAAGAATAAGGAAAAGAATGGAAGACACAAAGTTATAGATATAATAGCATAATTTATTATTTATTTATTAATATTATTTAATATTTTTCATAAGGTAGATATATAATACCCTAAACTTGTACCTTTTGTAGACTTGTTCTCCTTTTACATTAAAAAGAGATTATAGGTGGATACGAGGTAAGAAGACCTTGGATTCATGTCATACCATGCAAAAACAATTTTTAGAAAATTTATACTTAAGACCTACCATGTGATTTTTAATACCCACTTAAAACCTACCCAATCAAGCAACGTATGGGTACCTACATTGTACAATAGGAGTTACTCGCTCACCTCGTAATAATACAATTTGATGTGTTTATGTATTTAATAACAAGTTAGATTTGATTTTCTTAATCTCTTCATAACAAATCAAAATTGATTTGTTAATATAAAATCAAGGTTGTATACATATAAACAACCCTTGTAAGTATTTTGATTTCTTTTAGCAATATGAATACCATTTAACTACTTAATTAATCTAAAATAAGCACTGCAAGCACAATTAAAATTTTATATGAATTATCTTTTGCGATGACAGAAATCCACACCTATATATTGATTACCTGTTTTTTTTTTTAATGAGTCGATAGGTAAATTTCATCTAATATATTCACACCCATTGAAAAATTAGCCACCAACACATCGTATTCAAATCGTAAAATTGTCAAAAAACAACCTGTTGCCACGTGATTGAAATCTCTTCTTAATCACATAAATTTTGAAAATCTGTATTTAATAGTTTTTACATATCAATTTTTCTTTTCTAATGTGATTGGAGTTTTTGTTTTTGTTTTTCTTTCTTCTTTAATATTGTTATGAGTTTCTATAAGGGTCAGATGATAGCATGTAATTATGCTTTATTCTGGTTTTGAATATTCTAGTAGCTGCGGACAAGTATTATCTTCTGGCTTATTAACTGTTTGATCAGTTAGGAAGTGCAAAGGTTACTAGGACAAACTGTCAAGAACATACAAATAACTCTGGAACATACTAAATTAGGAAAATACATCAGTTGGATGCCACCTTCATACTTGTGTGCATGACAATCAATGTTACAAGAACAATACTAATTGACTTCCAAAAGTTACCATGAAATGCGGTTTGCATATGTAGAGAACATGCTGTCCTTGCGAAGTGGTCGCACAAAACTTGTCAACCAATCGTTATGACAACCCTAGAACTCTTCAGAACTTAGAATGGTTTACTAATATTAGATCCCTTCGACATCCTATATTAATTGCTTTCACTTCTCTTACCATTCCTCAGCCTCATTCGATCAAATTATATCCTGAGTTGGAATCCCCTCCACAGCTAGCTCGCTCATCCCACAATCCTTTCGATATATTCACCATGGGAGCTTGTGCGAGCAGACCTACGGAGTTCGACGCCACCACTAATGCCCCCGTGGAGGCTGAGCAGGTAGCTCCGGTGAGTAAAATACCTTGTATATGCAATTTTGAATTGGAGAGAATAGTCGATTAGATATTATATCGGTTGAATCATGAATCTTGCTATACATCATGGAAAAGTATCTTTAAATGCTAAGGAAATCCGCATTTCTTCCAATCAAATACATGATTTTAATTGAACGAGAGGATATCATTACAAATTGCCTTTACTAAAAGATCTTGCATGATTATTGGCATCTTTAGACACTTCTTGTTAGTAGGTTTTCAAATTTTTACGTTCTTGTCATCCTAAATATGTATGGTTAGATTTTTCACCACCAAGAACTACTATGTTATTGAATAGTTTAAAATAGAATTTAGCATTAACACAAACCCCATTATTACATATGCTTCTCATCACAATTTCAACGTAGCCACCATCACCCAAGGATGGTGGTTATAAAAGGGCCTAGAGATACAAAAGAGCACGATTAGAATGGGTCATGCATGGGAACTCAAGCACGGGCATGCTAGGGTGGGGCGTATGCTTAGATTTCAAGTACGAAGGCCTTATCAGTCATTAAACAATCTATATAACAGGGCTAGCATGTGCTCCAATGTTCTCTTCCAATTTAACTCAACATTTGACCATTAAACATTATTATGATCAAAGGCCAAATGTCAATTGATACAACAGTTAAACATTAAAAACTCTATGATTTATTAGGTCTAAAATCCTAAATGTAATATTTATGTTATGCTATAAAAAATTAATGGTTTGTATTTTTCCATGTGTTAAATAGCATTTCGCGAGATGAATCAGTTTGTGTCCAGGTTCTTATATATGCGGTCCACAAAAAAATTTTTAGGCACTAATACTTGTAATGCAAAAGATATGGCCTCATTGAAGTCATCTTTTGGTGTTTTTTCTTTAGGAGACTAAGAATGAAGGAAAGACAGAAGCTCCACTAGTTGACCTCTCCGAGGCAAAGCCAGCACCAGCAGTGGGAGAAGCACCTAAGGACGCTGAAGCGGCTAAAGAGGAGAAGGCACCATCAAATGAGGCAAACAAGGAAAAGGTAACACTAGAGAGAACACCAAGCACTAAAGTTAAAACTGAGGCTTCTCTTGTTAACCTATAACCCAAAAATCATCTGACTAGTTAATGTTGATATATTTTAAAAATTACATCGAGAAACCAAATTGTGCATGAAAAATTGTTCTTTATGTGTTTGTTATACATCTAGAGGCATTAATATTCTAAAATTTGCATTGTTAATTTGATAATAACATAAATGTGTTTTAGTATTTTATTTTTTAACTTACTTCCTGTACCTTTCCTTTGGATTTATTGGAAGATGAAATTTTTACCCTCTATCGAGCTTTCTTAGAAGTGAAATACACTTCCAACTTGAAGAGCCTAGGTAGCATAAAATAGCATGATGAAAGAAAAGTACCGAAATTGTAATTCTTGGAAAATAAGAGTGTGTGAATATATATATATATATATATATATATTGTACCTTAATTGTAGTAGTATGCTATATCTTTTAAATTCAAGTCCAAAAAGAGGATAAAAGTTTTAGTTGTACGAAGAAGAGAATAATATTATTCAAAGTGATGCAAATAGAGGTTACTTGTTATATGTAGAAGATATGACACACTAAGTGCTGAAGTGTATACTATATTTGACGGAGTGTTAATAGCAACATGACCATATTTTTCATTTCCATCACTTTTAATGCTGTTTATTTTCTATTTATACCATTAAAATCGTTTATCTTTTTTTTTTTTTATTGAATACAAACTTTTGTTGTTTCTATACAATTTTTCCTAACAATATAACATCTTTAATTCAACATATAATCAAGATCCAAGTCCATTTGCCCTTTGCAAAAACTAAAGACCCACTCTAAAATACTACATGCTTCATTTCTTTACAACCTCTCTTTCCCTTTTAGCTGCAACTTAATTTCTCTCCAATATGTTTGAAGTTTAATCTGTTTTGTTGTATTATATTTTTTACTAAATGTTCTAATATCAATAGAAAAAATATAAAAGATCTAGTGTTGTTATTTATCTTAAACAAGTAGAACTGGACCTTATAATAGATTGTAATTTTATGATAGCATCTCATGATAAATTGTTTAGAGTTATATTATTAGGTTTATGATATATGCTTTCATGAGAAATATGTTATTTAAAAATATTTTATTAAATTGTTGGAGTTTACTAAACTACTCATTGAAGTATCTCCAAGTAAGTGGTAACATTAATAGATTATTGATCAACTTACCTCAAAAATTGTACATTATAAAAGTATAATAAAAAAAGGTCATAAATTCATAGAGTATAGGTTTTAGGATGGTTACTTCGTTCTAAGTCTAAAATTTGATAACTGCTATCCAAAAGGTAGGTTGCAAGTAGAGCTACATACATTATTTATCCTATACTCACTCTACACTTACCTTATTAAATAATCCAACAGTAAGAGCAACATATATGGTATGCTATCTAAAATTAATGATTAACATTGAAATTCTACTCCTGACTGCAATATGTATGGTGTGCTATAAAAAAATTAATGGTTTGCATAGCCTCATGGAATTCGTCTTCTTGTTTTTCTAGGAGACTAAGGATGGAGGAAAGACAGAAGCTCCATTAGTAGACCTCTCCGAGCCAAAGGCAACTGAGGGAAAAACCGAGTCCAAACCAGCACCAGCAGAGGGAGAAGCACCTAAAGACGCTAAAGTGGCTAATGAGCAGAACTCACCATCCAGTGAGGCTACTGATGAAAAGGAAAAATCAGAGACGACTCCAAGCACCGAAGTTAAAACTGAGGCTCCTCTTGTTAACGTATAACTCAAAAATCATTTAACTAATTAATGTTTTTTATATTTTAAAAATTACAGTCAAAAACCAAATTGTGCAAGAAAAAATGTTCATTTTATGTTTGTTATAAATCTAGAGGCATTAATACTCTAACATTTGCATTGTTAATGTGATAATAATATAAACGTGTTTTAGTATTTTATTTTTTGACTTACTTCTTGTACCTTTTCTTTTGATTTATTAGAAGATGAAATTTTGACTTTATATGGAGCTTTCTTAGAAGTGAAATACACTTGCAGCTTGAAGAGCTTACATAGCGTAAAATAGCATAATGGAATAAAATTATTAATATTGTAATTCTTAGAAAATAAGTGTGTCCAAGTATGTGTGTGTTTAGTAGCTTAATTGCAGTAGTTTGCTATATCTTTAAACTCTAGTTCAAACAGGGAATAAAAGTTTTGGTCGTATAAAGGAGAGAAGAACACTATTCCAAGTGATGCAAATAAAGGATATTTATCATATGTTGCAAATGAGGCATATTAAGTGCCAAAATGAATACTAACGTAGCATGTTCCTATTCCTCATCAGTGATACTTAACGAAGTGTTAATAACAACGTGACTCATTTCCAACACTTTCAATAATGTTTATGTCCTATTTATATTATTAAAATCTTTCATCTTTTTTTTTTTTCTTTTAACTTGAATACAAACTTTCATCTTTCCTGTATAATTTTTCCTACACAAAATATAATATCTTTAATTCAACATGTACTCAAGATCCAAGTCCGTTTGCCCATTATAGAAACTAAAGACCCACTCAAGAATAGTTTATACTTCATTCCTTTTCCACCTCTGTTTCCCTTTTAGCTACCACCTCTTAAATATGTTCGAAGACTAGTTTATTTTGTTGTATTATATTTTTCATTGGATGTTCTTATATTAATAAAAATAATATAATGGATCTAGTGCTATTATTTATCTTAAACAAGTAGAATTTGACCTTATGATAGATTACAATTTTATAATAACATTTCATGATAAATTGTTTAGAGTTATATTTTAGGTTCATGAATGTGTTTTCATAAGGAATATATCACTGGAAAATATGTTATTAAATAGTTGGAGTTTACTAAATTAATGACTATAGCAATTCCAAGTATGTGGTAATATTGATATATTATTGATTGATTTATTAAAATAACTAAAAATGCTAAATAGGGTTTCGTATCCTATCTATCCTATACCTGCTCTAAGCTTACAAAACAATATATTTTGTACTACAACATTATGGTATGCTATCAAAAATTAATTATTTGTATTTTGCCGTGTGAAATAACTCACCATGAGATTATAAGTTCCCTATTAAAAAAATAAAGAAATTAACAAAAAAGGAAACTAAAAGATTATCCCATAAAAAAGATACTACTCTAATT
The DNA here is from genome assembly GCA_024138005.1 of Lumnitzera racemosa. Taxonomy (NCBI): domain Eukaryota; kingdom Viridiplantae; phylum Streptophyta; class Magnoliopsida; order Myrtales; family Combretaceae; genus Lumnitzera; species Lumnitzera racemosa. Next base: position 12,017,377 of record JAMXBC010000002.1, read on the forward strand.
AAATTCTATAAATAAGAAACTAAATCTATTTTAGTAAAAGCTTATAAAATCATATTCAGAATTTATCACTAAATCTTCTAGTTTGCATGCTTTCTAAAAAATATTCGATATTGAATCTTGAATGAACTTCACTTGGATCGAAAATTAATGTACAAAAAACTAATATTTCCACTTGTTTCCAACCAAATCAATCATTAGCTAACTCTGGATCTTCACATGACATCTTAATAGTACCAATTAAAATTTGAAATTCCCATAGCCAACAATAAAAAAGTGGCAAAATGTGTTGCAATCACTAGCTTGAAAGATTGATCTGTTCTTGTTCGCTTAATGAACAGAATAACTTCTTTGATAACTTCGATCCTACTATCAAACTCTAGATGGACATCGGTAATTTCTACGGTGGAATTTTATGGAACATTGACTTCATCATATTCAATAATAATTTCTTCCAGTTTTCCTACAATTGTAAATTTGTTTACCTTAATTTCTTCACATTTAAGCTTCTCTAGCTCCACCTTTATTAGGCCAATTCACGCTAAAATTTCTTCGGCCTCTTTCTGTGGAGTCTTTACATGGATTCCCGTGCTAAAAGTTGCAACTTACGTCGGGAAAGGACGATGAGGATCTTGCCAAATGCTAACTTGAAAGAAAGGATAGGGAGTGAGCAAAACAAGTACTCAGTGAATCAAGTATAATTTGAGCACGTTATCAAAACATTATATGCTATACAGTACGACACTCATACGATATACATAACATACGTGATCAACTGGATATTACATAAGAATCGGATTTGCACCCTTTGGGACTTGGGTGTTATAACAACAATTCTAACTCGTCAGGTCCAAGTTTTTGAACTTATAGTGAATCCATTTGTGATTTGTTGTGGCCATTCGAAATTCGTACACATAGAATAGCACACACAATATGTCTACCTCTAAACTAGTTGGCCAAACGTACGACTAATCAAAGGGTGGCATCTCCCAAGTCCTATACGGCGACGATTTCCAAATATCCAGGCAAGTGAATATTTCATAGGGAATCACCTTTCTGGTGCACTACGTGATGTTGACAGCCTTCCGTAAATGCGATTCGTGCTATGCATGCTAGGTTGTTTAGTTAGCCAATCCTTTAGTCATTTTACAGATGTCCAATCAAATACGGTAAACACTTAAGAGCAACCATTATACCAAAAACAAACAAGTCAAGCAACAAGTTATTATTTCTTATCTTACCCTATTGAAATCATACTTATTCAAAAACCAATCACATAGATATCACCCTTACTCCCTACATACATTTTGGATGTACTTTTATATATAACATACCAAATCAAACTAGTCTTGACAAGCACAAACAACTTGTAATCACTGAATATCTACTCACTTGGACATCCCTAGAGCACTAATTGAAGCAATCGATAGGGTAGTACTCCTCCAGATCAAGATAGCTAACTAGAGCATAATATAAGCTACTTAACTGTTAAAAAGAGAACTCTTTTTAGCCTGAAGGAAATCTCTAAGTAACCCTTAAGTAACACTTATGTTTGTTTTTTTGTTGATGCAACTTAAATTGGACATAAGTTGGACAATTTAACTTGGAATCAGGCGTATAAGTAGCTTTTGCGAAAGTCTACATGTCTAGTTTTTGGTCTACTTACGGATACAAGTCATTCAAGTGGTGAAATTCCCTAAAAAATTTCCATGATAATTGGTCTTAGTTTTAGCTTGTTTTTCATTTTAGGTTTTTCTCGCTTAATCCAACAAATAATGTGATTAGGATCAGACGCTTACAAGATGCATGACTCGGTCTAAAGCTCAAGGATTGTAGAATCTGTTGCATAGAATACTAACTAGCGTGCCGAGTGATGAGGAGGGAGAGAGATCCTAGAGAGCTATTGTGTTCATTTTGAGGTCAATGATGATCAGGGATTAGTGATGGTTGACAAAGAGGAGTTCGGGAGAGCGTTATAGCAAACTATACTTAAAGACATAAGAGGTCTAGACCTTTTTATCAAAGGTCCAAGGCATTCGATGGAATAGTAGACTAGTCGAGACAAAGGTTAATAGACAATGTGCATGTTTAGTCTCTTTCAGTGAATAGAATGTATCAAACATTATGTGGATGTCACTAATCTTGAGCATTCCTTAAGATTACAATCCTTTTGTGACACAAGTAGCTGATACTTTAGGCACATGAAGATTCAATACATACTCCGAAGCATTCAATATTTTTCATTGAATCAATTTAATGTGCCATATATTAGATATCTTACAAACTGGAATAAATGGTAAGTAATAATATTAAGACCATTACCTTAACTTTGCTTCTTTTTTTTTTCATTTTTTTGACTTGAGGAAATTAAATTCTTTTTTTTTTCTGTGGTAAAAGAAGTTCACTAAAGCAAAATAAAAGAAATTTACAAAGGTAGTCACGCTTAAGAGGCTCGACTCGAAAAACCATCAGCAGAGCTGGTAGCTCTTTGCATGTAGCATGAAGTAAAAGCTGCAATAACACTCAGAGTACTTTTCTCCTTAAACATACCAAAGTATAATATGTCCTTCTGAAGAAGAGTTTAACAAAGGAAGGGTGGGGATAAAAGTTCCACAAAATCCCTATCATGATTTTGACTCCAGCCAGCCAACATATCCACTACTGAATTTATTTCTCTAATATCCAATTGAATTCGTACTTCTAGTATTTTACTGTTATAGTTTGAATTTACTAAATATTATAGTCAATTGAATTTGTCAAATTAACTACCTTTATATGATTAACGTGGCAAACACCTATAAGTAAGTTTGATTGGCTATAGATATTTAGTGACTTTAAATTTTAAATATAAAACTGAAAAGACCGTTAAAAGTTGATCTAGTAATTTTTACAGTGGCCCAAAAAGAGAATGTTGTCTTTAATGTTAGCCTTAAACTGGTGTTCAATCCTCTCTTTTTCCAACGTGCAAGACATAGCAATTTTAAATGCAAATACACGACTATTTACTTTCACCAGCTCCTCGAAAGGCTTTTCATTTTTATCAAGCATTGTCATTTCTTGAACTAAAACAAATCATAAGGTATGTTTCAGTTTAATATGATTAAAACAAAACCCTGTCTATAGAAGAATTACTTTCAGTTATAGGAAGTAGGACGTGTATATATGAGGTGAGACTAGAGAGTAATTCGAGTAAAAATCCATAAATCGATATTTGACAAGATATTATTTCATATCCTTCAAATTAGTTTCAAATATGCAGTTAAGAAATACGAATAAATAAGTAAAATTTCAGCACTAACAGTTATAAAAAAATTAGATGAAGGTTGTGGATTTTGTTTGGACACTACACTCACATAATATAAACACAAAGATTTTGTGTTTTAGTGAATTAATTCCCTAAATCTTCTTTTTAAAGGAAAAATTATACTTTTAGTTGTCAAATCTTATCACTTTACTAATAAAGACTTCGACCATCTTTTTTTCCCCTTTTTTGTCCTCAACTTTTCATATTGAAGACTAAATTCGCACTCTTTTCTTAAGAGCAATATCAAAATTATTATCTAAACTTTGAATAGCTTTCTGTTTCCATCTACAAACTTGATATCGTAAAATTTCATTCTAAATTAAACTTCACCTTGTTGAATTTACCACCTCGCCTCCAATTGTTTATAATTATACTACTTTTCCAATATGTATTTACCACATCTTCCTCAAAATGATGGAGATAATAAATTCTAACAAGTTTAGTTGGTACAATTTAACAACTTTAGATGTAAATTTTGACCAGTAAAAACTTAATGGGATATGACATCCCGTAACTTTAGATTTCAGTTTTAAAAAAAAAAAAAAACAAAAAAAAATAAGGTTTAAAAAGTGATTTCGCGCTACCCTTTTCCCTTATCATAACAGCACATTGCACTACTGAGGTTTAATTAGTCGATTGATGATTTATTTCAATTATTGAAACTCTTAGAGGATAATTTTTCTAATTCTTTTTCGATCCTCAGTGCTTACGCAATCGATCAATTAATAGAGTTCAACTTTAATTTAACTACCTTGCCATATTCAATGTTTTCCAATTTGGGGTCAATAGTGTAACACGTTATGCATACCCCGTAGACTCCTTACGTATTTAAGGCATGATTTTACGGGTGAGACAAAAGCAAAGGTCAAATAATTAATCAATCTTGTCGAATCAATACGTTATATAGTCTGGAATGTAACATGTAGTGATGGAATAGAGACATGTTATTATCTATTGGTATGTTTGATCTATACTAATGGAGTAGAACAGTTATTCCTATTTTGCAGTATGTTAGATTGGTAAATTTATCATTTCATGAAATTGCTATTACTATAAATGGAGAATTCCTTTATATGATTAAAGAAATAGCTATTCTTTAATTATTTTATCTCTATCTTAAACTATAAAGAATAACTGTTACTTATCTAATTCATTTCTATTTTATCTCTATTTTATTTGATAATTCAAACTAAACATATGCATAGTATAGAACATTGCTTAGTTATATACCATACGATTTATAGTATTTAACGTATTTTAAACATTTTCCTATACATTGAACTGGTATTACTTATAAATTTAATGTAAAAATTAAAGAGGGTCTCTAATTATTAGGATTTTCACTTTTAAATACCACTAAAAAAGTTTATATTCACCGTTTCAGAAATATTTTCGCTAAGGAGTTTATCATTTTAGTGATCATCAATATATACATATCAACCCATTAAGACATCAAAAATTTTTACCCTAATCATATCTCAAAAAAGATTTAATAATATTAATAAACTACATTAATCAATTAATTATGTGTAAATACTACTAATTTTTAAATAAGTAATAACAAAAGCATATATGTTTTGAAATATATCTGTTGTATTTATATATATCAAAATTTTATTAATATTTATACATCATTAATTAATTTATAGTGATATTAATACCATTAAATATTTTCTATTGAGAAGCCGTATGAGCCTACGTACTTGTGATTATCTTGGGCTTCAAGTTTGTCGCTGTAAATAGAATAATTGAAAATCGACATAGCAGACAGACAGATTGTGAATAATAAATTAACAAAACCGTGCATGCTGTAATTAACCTTTGACCTCCATCTAGCAGCTTCTATCCTTTACGGGAAACCATGATGATAGATGTTCATGAACACTTGCTCTTTTCTATTTTTATTTTTATTCTTTTTGCTTTTTTTAAATGTAAACCGACAAATGTATGTTACATGTTCACTAACTGATAAGCATTTAAAAGAATACTGCGACAACACGCATCGACGACGCTGATGTTATTTAAAAAAAAAAAACAAAAAACTTCTAAAATTATATAAATAGTAAGTTTATTATTTATAACATTTACTATGATTTAGGTTTGGTCGAATTTTAATCTATACGATAGAAAACGTGGAGTCGAATAAGGTATTCTTTCACGATAAAACTAGCAGATACACACATAAAGTAAATCAAACGATAAAATATAAATTATGAACATTATTTTATATCCTCGTTTAAGGAGATAAATCAAAATAAAAATAAATAATAAATATATAAAAAGTTAATGTATAAATTACTATAAGAGTGAAAAATTCATAAATAAATGAGACAATTTTTATTAGCAAGATAATATATAATTAAATGTAGATATATAATTAGAGATTATTAATATAGAAAGAGAATGTGGGAGAGAGATTAAAAAAAAAAAAGATTTTGTGTGAAAGATTATATTAAAAATATATAAGAAGAGATATGGAGACAAATAAAACTTTATTGGTTCAATAGTAGTATAAGTATAGAGAGAGAGAAAATAATATAAATATAGATATATATCTAGGGAGTATGTGAAATTTCTATAATCTTATCCATTATTTTGAATAGATCGGTCAAATTTTTTATCTCATTATTCATTTAGTATCTATTAGATCTAGATAATTAATAATATATTTAGTTTAATGATTTAGATTTAATAAATATTAAATTAACGGTGCGATAAAAAACAGTACTAATCCCGTAAAAATAGTAATAGAATTGTAAAAAAATCCAAAGTATTAATACATAAAGTAAGAATATGGGTGAAATGAAAAAGACAAATAGAGTATGAAAAAGTATATTTAAACTATATAATTAGATATGTGTAAAATTAAATAAAGATTTGTTGGCTTAATATTACATACGGTAATTACATAGAATAGATATGGATATTCATATGAATATAAATATATATCTAGAGTATTAATATGGAACAAGAAAATATGGAGGAAAGAGAAAAGGAAGACTTAGATGTGAAGAATTATATTAAATCATATAGTTAGAAATGTGGTGATGAATAAGGCCTAATTGGCTTAATAATATAGATGATACCGATATACATTTAGATTCAGAAAATATAGATGACATTGGGACTATTAGCGCACAAAGAGAATGTGGAGAAAGATAAATTGACATATGTGGTATGAAAAATTATATTAAAATTATATACTTAGAGATTGAGACAAATAAAACCTTATTGATTGAAAGGTTTAAAAAATGATTTAGTGGGTAATATATATTATGTATTATATATATATAGTATATAAATATTATTAACATATTAATATAGGTATAGTATATAAATCACGTATTGTAATTAATTTAAGAATTATTCATTCCATCAATACTTGTATTAACATTTTATTAGTATTTATATCTTTTATATATATATATATATATCATGTGGTTTATAATAATAGTATTGAATTCTTTTTTTTAACAGCTGCACGTCCTATATGTGATCAATTGTGGATGCTCGTATGACTTTCCTTCTTGATTAAACTTATCAAGTGGCTTATGTAACTTGTTAATAAAACCCCAATTTGCAATTAATCGTAATTTCCGGTTTTTGAAATATTATTCAGAGGTTGGACGGAATTTTATAATTAAATGCTTGCCCTGGGGATTATAAATTATATATTAAGTACGTTTTCAACTGTCTCCGGGGCTTCTTGTGTATGATAATTGTTATTATTTCGTACATCTGTCTTACGAAATCTATGATTAAGTTGAAAATTATACAAGTTTTTTATGTTAAACATAAATAGATCTCAGCACGTGTCAGGAGACTGTCGACGAAATCTTATTTGTAATTTAGCACAGCAGACATCAAATTGAGGGTTCATACGGCGACTTAGTATTTGTGTCTGACTTTGCTTTACAGCATTAAAAGTAAGCTAGGGGCTAGGAACCTCTGTCTGCATCACAACATCCCATCCAAGTCTGCCGTTTTCTCTTTTTGTTTCTTCCTTTTAAATAACATATTCAATCTAGTCGAAATTAAATTACGACACTTAATTTCAGGAATAAACAAGTATTTATATTATATAAGATATCATCTCGTATCCTATTTAATTAATAGATAGGTTTCGAATATATATATTAAAAATCATATAAAAAATTTAAAAAATTAATTTTTCAAAACTTGGCCTTATAGGATGGAATACAAATATTAAGTTTTTATACTTTAATTATCATATAAGGTATACATTCTAAAATACTATGTATCTAGACTTTAGAATTTATAAAATAATATTATGTATATTAATGAATGAAAAAGGAAAACACTATATTACTATATAAATAAAAACATATTGCATTAACGTTGAAAATATTAAAAAAAAAATTAAGCCCAACACAAATCCTAAACCTAAAACTAATAATTAAAACCTAAAAATAGGAATTTTCAATTTCTTCAAGGGATAATTTTTATTATTAGTTTTAAAAAACTTGTATCTAAATTTTTTCTTTTTGTGTATGTATTTTCGCATGTTGCATTTAATTGTTTTGCTAATAAATGGTACTATTTAATATCACATTCATACGATGTTTGAAAAACAATTTTTTAAGATAGAAAAGAAAAGATAAAACCATAATTTGCTCAACAAAAAGTTGCAAAATTAAAATTTATAGGAAGATAGAAAAAAGTTATAGGTTCAACAAGGCATTATGTCGTTTGTAAGTTTTACAGAGGATGGGATTAGGTGCTGCAAGATAGATTACAATTTAAAAAATTTGGAAACCTATACCTAGGGAGTAAGATGGTGGTTGATACCTTGCTACTTTATACTCACTTACCCCTATTTTATATAAGAGCATTAACGAATGTTCGAAATACTAATTTAGGTAACATTTGGCAACTATAATTAGATAAAATAAAGAAAACTAAATAGTACAATATAATTTTCTTATACTACATTTAGTGTAAACACTAATGGACACAAATTTTTATTATTAAATTTAAAAAAATTTTAAAAATCAATTATTCGTATTATAGGTTACAATAAAGTTCAATAATGTAATTTGAAAACTTAGTATAAGGTTACCTTTAGAATTTTAAAGATATATTGATTATATACTGTAAAATGAATTTTTAAACCATCAAATATATTTTATAAATTTTTTGTTGTAGTCTCATACCTCAAAGCCTTTTTGTCCAATAATTTTGATTACTCTATAAATTAACCATTGAACCCAAAAAAAAAAGCATAAATTGGATCAATAAACAAAAGAATTTATTCAATATTGTACCATAAAATTATACATTAAATCATATAAACTCAGTGGAATACAAAATACATTTTTCTTATAAAATCTCCTAAGCAAATATGGATTTTCTCATTTTTATGTTTGTCGATGAAAAAGGATAATGGATCTTATTTAGGACAGCAAGTTAGATCAATCTTAGGTTCTCAATATGTGATGAATGAGCCGTGGAATAAGCGATTCTCTTTGCAAGACGAAGGCATTGTAGTTTCTCCGTCTTGTACATGTTGAAAACGACTGTCTGTTGCGAGCCATACACAGGTTCAAGTTGGCCATGAACTCCAAACATTTCTTTTTCGGAAAGTGTAACGTTTGGCTCTTAAAGTTTATTTATTTATTTTTTTCATTCGAGTTTTTAATTTTTAATTTTTCTTCTTTTTATTAATTAATTTTTTATAAATATAAAAACTCTCATTATTAACTCCATTAAAATTTTCACCAATGCTAGACATATTTTAGCTGCGGATTGCATTTATAATAGTTAATTTAATAGAATAATACTAAATATATTTAATTACATAACAAATTAAGAAAGTGCAACAAAGGGAAAAAAGGCTAAAATTAAAATTTACCCACTACGTTGGTCTATGACCTTAAGATGACCCCATAGGTGGCGCTACCTACTACTCGCCCCTCCCTTGTCAAATCAAATTTAATATAATGATTCGTTCTTTTTTTTAAAATCAAATCTAATTATAACCGATTTAAACCGTTTATATATCTAATAATATGTTTTCCTTTCTATTAAACTTTCATATATTTCCAATTAATTTTTCATATATGTATTATGTGTAATGATACTTAGTAAACAATTGCATAAGGTTTTAACAAAGTTAACTTAATTGAACAAGGATAAGAGATTTTATTTTAACTAATAAACAACGAGAAGCAAAAAATAAAGTTACCCATAAAAAAATAATATGAAGAAAACAAGAGAAGCATACTAAAGACCAAAAAAAAAATCAAAAATATGTAAAATGTATCAAGGTGAGATCTTTGATTTGAAAATATAAAAGAAAATGATAATTTAGAAAAGAAAAACTTTTAAATGTAAACTTTCAAATGGCACTTATTCAACTTAATCCTAATAATTTACATAAAAATAAGACAAAGAAGAAAAATATATGAAAAATTTGATAAAATCCGTAGAGGTTAATAAAAAAAATAAAACAGAACAATCGTATGAAATTATTTTTATTAATTAAACGGTTCAGTTCTATTTACTTTTTTAAACCAAACTACAAATCGTTTATATATAATCAAACCGAATCAAATGGTTGGAAGAAAAAAAAAAAAAAATCCAGTTCAATTGATGACTCAATCCGCGATTCTTAAGTTTTTTGGTCGGCCCTACGTAATTTAAACTAAGAAGTAGAAAATGATATCTAGGTTTCTTTGATATTAATTCAACCGAAACATTAAAATTGTAAATTATTATAATAGTAATACCAAAAGTTATAGATGCTAATGGTTTTTAATCATATTAAGTTGTGCGAGTGACTATAGTAGCAGTTGACCTTCTATAGTAGTGGATAATAAGCGCAAAAATATGTATGGAAAATGAGAAACAATCTTCTATTTGTGATATTTTCCATGATCGGTAATCATCATTACTGGCCATCGACTATCAACTTTGCCTCTAACCATTTGCTTCTCGCTTAACATCCATTTTAACACTACGACGGTAATATTCTACTACTAACGTGTTGATGAGAATAAGCATTAAAAAACTACCAAAAAAAAAAAAGAAAAAAGTCTGAAAAATATCTCACAGAAAACCAATACACCTTTTAAAAGTTAATATTAATTGTCAACGAGCAACGTAACTCATATACGTCTTATTAAATTTTATGGGCATAATTACATCACAATGCGGGTATATTCTCTCGTTAAAATTTTTTAAATCTAAGTTCTGATTGGATCTCTATTCTTTAGGTTCCGTGAAGAAAATGAAACCATGTCGTCACGGTAATTAAGAATCCTGAGTTTGCAGGAATATTAAATAGAGACCACAGAAATTAGCAGACAACTAATTAAAAAGACGTTGAAGAAGTTTTGAATTTCTTTATTCTAAAAAGAGATGAAAGTACATATTCTTAGAACCCCAAAGGAGAATTTATTTTGGCACGATGAAAACGACCTAGTAGGCACGTACAAGTACATAAAACAAGTACAAAAGAGTGCTATTAATCTTCAACTTGGATTGAATCTTGAACTGGACCCATCTTGAATTAAAACACTGATCCTACAAGAGATCTATTCAAAATCAATAAGATTCATACATCGAATTGATGCATGAAACTGAATTATACTTATTCATCGTTAAATCCGTAGAATCCATCGTTGCGTGATTTGAAGTATCCCGAGCAGTGTTTAGGCAATTTTTCTCCTATTAAACTCGAGTCTCTACATTATTTCCTCCAGGATTGCTGTCACTGGAATCTGTAACTCCAGCCCATCCACAGTCAAATGAGACATCAAGAAAAAGCAACATAATCACCAACACACAACAACTCAAAAACATAGGAATAGGGCCAAATATCCAAAAGAACAAAGGGAAGGACAAGTAAAATGCACGCAGTCCCATTGACCAGAAATAGCTCCCTCTGTCCACAATCTTTAAGACATAATCGATGGACACTTGCTGGTATAGATTTTGGTGGTAGACCTTCTTGTATGGGACGTTGATGAGGATGCTTGCATGACTATAGTACCTAATAGATTGGACATTTAACAGGAATGCCGCAAAGAAACACATGAGTATTGCAAAGAACCTGATGGAATATCCTGCGTCACTCTTGTCTCCAAAATTGAAAAACCATGAGTGATTTATACCACCGTTGGTCATCATAATCCCTAGCATTGAGCATAGCATAATCGCTGTCGATGCTAACAGCGTCGACGCCATTATATTGTTCCTTAATGTTTGTACCGCAAGAATACCATTTTTAGCGACATCCTGCATATGAATCCATTTCATATCAATTATGTTGATGCAATAGTTTGCGTGCTATTATATATATTAAAAAAGGTTTAAAAAAAATAATAAAAAAGGAAACCAGTTTTTGCGCACCAAGACATTAGCCTAATATGATATTCAAAGAGAAAAAATTTTTATATCGCTATGTTTGCATGAAAAATCAAAAAGGTAATTCGCAATCCACAAGACTCTCCGAGAAATAAATATTATGATGAAATTTTACAATTATCATTCGATAAAAGTATAATAACATGAAGAATCGGGATATCTCAATCACTTCACAATTCCATGGTCCATAGTGTGTTTGTTTGACAAGAATCTTATAGGAATCATTATGGTATCTTTCCTTTTAGAATTTTTTTATTTTCAATTTTTAAAGAGAGAGAGAGAGAGTCATTAAAAGTATATTTACTTTGAAGAGAAACTATTTTCTTAAGAAGTAAAATTTTAATTTTAATTTTATAAATTTTAGTTACCTTTGGAAAGCTATTTTAGATAGTTTCCTAACTGGCAAATCCATTTAAAATGTTATTATATATATAAAATAGGATTCTGTGTTCTATAGGCAAAGAGGCTGAAAAAGTTATTAATAGCTATACATAGACATATTTCTATTATTTTTCTCAGACAAGTGAAAGTGGAAAATAAGAGCAAATATCAAAAAGTTAAGAAGAATTTTCCATAAATTTAATAAAAGAACTATTAAGGTTCGTCACCTCCAGTTTTTGACAGAAGGCCGGTCGTGATGGAAGATGAAGGCTGGTATTAGAGGTCGGGGCTAGTTAAGTGTCATTTAAAATGGTAATGAAAATGAAGAAAATTAATTTTCATTTTACAAAATAAGAGTGATATATTTTTCTAAAATAATAGCTAATAAACCATAACTAGCAACGCAACGTACCCCCACCATCATCTGTCACAAAAACTACAAATGGCTATAATTACTCTTATTTATACTACATAATAGGAATAAAGTATTAAAGTTAAATATATAAATGATTTTATTGTATCTTTTCTTTTTCAAATTATTATTATGGTATATATACTGCGAGTACACGATCTGCTTATATAACTTTTAAAATCTTTATAACCAATAAAAATTGCAGCAATCGGAGATTATAAAAGTCAATCACAAATGAAAAATACTTCTTGATCAAGCATTAACCGAAACGGGCTGGATATAGTACTCTGCTAATAGAAAATTGAGTGATGTGTTAAACAAAAACATGGACCAAATCGTAGGAAGTAGAAAATGGTACGAAATTATTTAACCTAAAAATGCATCGTAAGTTTCTAGTATTAATGATGAAGACTAAATTTTTATGCATGTAAAATTTAAAAAAAAAAAAAGAAAAAAACATTTTACAGACATTTGTCGAAGTCAAAGTTTATTAAAATTATGAAAAATATCATAGTACTAATCTCAGGATTGACGTTTATTAGTGACTTTTAATGATAAGTTTATATAATACGATTTGGGAAAACGTTTTCTTTCTCAATAGAATTTACCTTATCGCAATTGCATGCATGTTCATGAAACTAAACATTGAGAGACAGGTATTATTAGAGATTCCAGTGAAACAAGAACAAACCTCCATCATAGATCGAACCCACATACGACGATTTATTGAATTAACACCCATGACGGTCTTGTGGGGATACTTCTTAAAACGATGGAATAGCCACGCATGGTAGGTTAACATTATGACTAACCCTAAAGGGACCAAGGTGTAATCCAGGACTTTCCTCTCCATAAGGGAACAAAAGGAGTATCAAGCAGAACAACAAAATTAAAATCAAAGTAGTTCAAACTCTGATGCTTTAGAGAGAGAGAGAGAGGGGTGTGGAGATCCAATTGGAAGAAAACAACGACGAGAGAATGTAAATGATGATGAAGATGTGTGTTTGAGTAAATCTGGGGGCTCTTATTTATAGAGGCTCGTGAGATGCTGTACGTTTTACGACTTCTGAATCAAACTTTGAATTTATTTCCTCGCTGTTATAACCTTTCATTAAGGGCTTCGATATAACTTCATACTCCACGTGCAATTCATCAACCAAGATCTACTTTAATTATAAACTAATAATGTATTTATGCAAAAGATTATCATACATAATATGCTAGTAATATATCCTCATAATTAAGGTGAATGTTTCAAATGGTATCTATACTTTGCTAAAATGTACAATATAGTACTTGTATTTTAAAAAAATTAATTTACTATCTAATTAAAATTTTCATTATTATTTTGGCTATTGGAACTAACTCTATTAAGTTCATATACTAATATGGATAGAAGAACAAATAAAAAATTGAATGTTTAGCCCAAATCCCAAGACCAATGGTGGTTGGAATTGCTATCAAAGAAAAATGAGTTGCAATCCACTTCATAAAATGTATCGTTCCATTCATTGTAATCAGGAGTTAATTTGTAATTCGTTTTTATATCTACATCAATAATAAACGTTTAGGTAGTAAAAATAATTATGAGAAATTTAATTAGGTAAAATTAATATTTTTCAAAATTCAGATAGTATATTATTGGTGAAATGTAAATATCATTTATGACATCAATCTATTTATAGTTTAAAGAACCCATAACAAGTTTTATTGATTTACAGCTTATCAAAAATTACATCAAGCTTCTCTTCTGTTGGACAAGGAAAAAAAAAAAAAAAAAGAAAAGCAAAAGGAATTGCCAGAACAACTCCGGGATGAAAACACTCTTACTTAGATGTCCAATATAACACTGTCCGTTAATCTCCATACTATTAAATAAGAAGTTGGTTTGAACGAAAAACAAAAGAACCGGAGGAATAAGAAAAAAGTTTGAGCATTATTAACACGTATACGGATAATTAATTGTTATAACGGATTATTTCTAAAAAAATATTATTGCAAACATCGTTATATAAAACATCACTGGTACTACTGGTCACCTATCAATCAACATATATATATATGGGTAACGAAATTTGATATGCAATAAGCAAACAAAATGAAAGATTTGTTATTAGAAGAATAAATAGTATACTAATATTTAACTACTAAAAGCAAAGAAGGCGTAGAAACAGTTTCACATAATCTTAACTTTGATGAAGATTACCAGGAAAAATGCCAAAACATTAATAATACAATGCGGATCAGATGCCTTTTTTTTTTTTTCCGAAAGGGATCAGATACCTTAAATGTAAAAATATTCAGCTTTTTCACTTACAATCAGTCTCCAAATAAACACTGTTTTTAAAGAGTCATTTTAAAGGAAACAAACAATAGTGGGGTTAAAAGAGAGAATGGAAAAAGCACCTAACCATATATAATGAATAGGAAGTATAAATAACCTTTTCAAAACCTCAACTTCTCCATTCGCTTTCATCTTTCATTATGGCTCTACAACATTTTCAATAGAAAAACCAAAAAAAAAAAAAATCATTGTAGAAGACATTAAATAGTTAATTTACAACATGCATTAGATAAGGATGTTAACAAAGAATCACTCACCATATAAAGAAATAATATCTAGATTAAGCCCTAACCAAGTCAATCTTCAACTATGATGCATTTACATTTTGACCTTTTGAAAGAAGTGATTTCTAGATATTTGGATTTGATAGGACATAAAAGCAAAATATTAAAGATCTGTTTATCATTATTCACAGGGTTGTCAAATCCGACTTGTGATCAATATGTAGATATGAGAGGGTTAAGAATCAAAGAAAAACCTAAATTCAATCGAAAGTTAAATTAGAATCATACAAAGTTAAATCATAATGATCGATCCAACTTTGACAATATTGATCATTGATTAGTTGATCGTCGCAGGCAACAGGAGTATAAGTGAGTAAAAAAAATAATACAAGAAGGGAAAAATAGAAGGAAAACTAATTTGATCTTGTGTGTATTAACGGCTCTACATAGCACCATGAATCTACCACTGAATTTACAAATTTATTAATCTTTTTTATTGCTAATGTAATACTTAATGCCAAAGAGGTTGGAAAACTAAAATAGCTTCTGGAGAGATATTATTTGGAAAAAGTGAAACATCTAATGCTGTTTGTCGAAAAAGTATTATTTTTAAAGAGGCTAGACTAAAAAGGTACAATGACGCCGAGAAGGTTAGATAAGAAAAATAAAAAAAAAAGGTCTCAAAAAGGGTACGATTTAGGTGAAAAAAAAAAAAGAGGTGAAATAATTAATGATGTTTTGAAGAGGTATTATGTTTAAAGAAGTTAAAAAAAAAAAAAAAAGATTCAATGACCGAAAAGTTTGTAGTATTATATATTATATAATAGATTTGATTTTTCTAATGGTTGCTTTAGAAATAACAAATGTTTTCAATTTTTAAATGGTATTTTCTCCCTACTTTCTCCAATCACATATTGCTATATATAAGTGGAAAAAATATATATATAAACATGATGCCCATCTAAGATTCTCTAATCACTACAAAAATTAGTTTTTATCGGTCGGTGTTGGTCTACCAACCATGTAATTCATTGAACCTGCATTCCACGAAAAAAAAAATAAAAAGAAATAAAGAGTGCATTAAATAAATATTACATATATGGGGTCGTAAATGTGCCTTTTAAAAAGGAGTCTTCAGTTTATGTTAAATTTGTACTAACAATATCACCATAAAGGTACCTTTCAAAAAACAACGTTCAATGTTAATGCTATTAGACTAAAAGCACATTCCAAAAAGCGCATTCAATTGCAATAAAATACATATAAAATTAAGAAGTCAAAGAACCTCTTACATACATAAAACAAAGTAAAAGTAAGAATAACAATGTTACTAAAATCCTGAAACTCTAAATCTAAGCCATCTCTCGAGACATAGCTATAGCATGCAATGGTATTCATTACTCGACATCTAATTCACCTCATGAAGGCTCAAATCATTCACTACTACAATAATACAAAAAGTGAAACATAAGGCGTACAACTTACTGAAACCATTACTATTACAAATAAGTTAGATTGATATTAAGTTCTTTATAAACATAAATGTCATGAAGTGTAATTTGTAAGAAATAAAATCTCATCATCTCCTAGTCATAGTGAACGCACAGGACACTCTAAACATAATACTCATACTACATCTCCTCTCCTTAGGAATAAGAGGAGCCTGAGACTCTTAAGTCTCTAGCAGCTACAGAGGTGGGTTTAAAAACTGTAGGGCATCGATAGTAGCCACTAGGGAAGAACTTTCACCCTAAGAACTAACGGATCTCCTCCCTCTCTTAACTAGTGCCGGTGGTATGAAAGCAGGTTCATCATAAATACCTAAAGTTGAGGTCTTAAACATATTCCCTTGATGCATACCC
The DNA here is from genome assembly GCA_024138005.1 of Lumnitzera racemosa. Classification (NCBI taxonomy): domain Eukaryota; kingdom Viridiplantae; phylum Streptophyta; class Magnoliopsida; order Myrtales; family Combretaceae; genus Lumnitzera; species Lumnitzera racemosa. The sequence goes on from JAMXBC010000002.1 coordinate 12,034,289, forward strand.
TCAAACGAACCCTTTAAAGGGAGTAGAGTCGTACTATCATCACCACGATGGCCTTATCCCCAAGCACGCCTAACTCCTCTCATTCGTACCTGTCCGCCTCGCCTAGGGGGGCCTAGAAAGTCGAACTCTACCTAGGTATCCTCATCCGGTTCATTCGCCTGAACCTAAGCCACATGCAAAAGGTAGAGATTGATTGGGAAATGGTTGTATAGTAACTAAATCCCATGCTCGACCGATAATTAGACTGCTTGATAGTCAGCCCCATCAAGAGAGATCCTAATCTGCTGAAACTTTTCAGCCTGTAAAAGATAAGGTGTTTAAGACATCACATAAAAATGAAAATGGGAAAAAAGTAGTTGTAATTGAAAATGGTCTTACCAACTACCCAAGCAATGCTCCAGTCTGGCTAATGTACTATCAAGTGATCTTCCTATACTACTGTCAATACCCACACTCCAATCCTCTAGGTCCATCAATCTGGATGACCCGAGAGTGGTGATTATTCCATGTAGTAATGTGGGGAAGATGCTGTATGATCCAATCCACATTCGTCCTCCCATTCAGGTCGATGCAGTGTAACACATCTTCTGTATCGCATCTCGATGGAATCCTCTGTAATCCACCAAATTTCCTAACGACTCATTCTGGAAAGTGCCACTCAACAATATGGAAGCATATGAGTGGCACTCAAGCTCTTCACACGTGTCAGCCACTATAGCAAAACTGAGGTAGTATCTCCAAAAGCTCTTTCAGATACGACTGCCAGATTACTTGAAAGAAGTATTTATCATAATTACTATAATGGCAATGTGGTGAAGAGCTAATAATTAAACTAAATGTAAAATAAGTACCTGCTCAAAGCTCTGTCTGTCAAAGACATCGTAGTAGGCTATCACGACATAGGTAGGTTACGTCTTCGTATGGCGATCAGTCGTCCACCTAGTAACCAATGGTCTCTTACTATCTACTATAATACTATGCCTGGGGATGAGAGCTATATGGAGGAACCTATCTCATGCCCATACTTGAAGGAGAATCAATGCACCTCCCATCTCACAAGAAATCTCTGACGAAGAGCCATATAGCTGCATGAATAACCATGCGAGGCATGTAGATTCCCAACTATATTGCCCAACTCTCTTAAAGTCATCCAATAAAGGCAAGAACATAGCATGCACCAGGTTGCCAAAATTGTCAACAAACATGAACCCCCTAGCATCTGCAAGATGTGAGCTCAGGTATGCCATCTAACTTGCTCATCATTCACCTACTCAAGTAAGGAAGGAAAGTGGTATACTATCTAACCCATACGTAGGTGCCCTCCTCACTTGTCAAGATTGTCCTCTGGAACTATTCTGAGGTAAGTAGCGCATACCTATGGCCATGTTTTGTATGTGCTCCTTATCACCAATAGTATATCAACTCTAAGGCTTAACTAAACCTCTACAGAGTGTAATCGTCATCTTTCCGTGGCCCATATGGAAAGTATGGGTCCTTCCTCCACCTCTCTACCGATGCTATAATCAAGTGGTAATCTAGTTGGATGTATGGCAAACGGCTTAGGCTTATGAAGCTGGCCTGATCAAGGTAAGGCAACATGCAATTGTCCAGCATAATCTCATAAACCTACTAGCTTTGCTTAAGTGTCCTCTCCCATTTACATAAATGTAAAGCCTCCATGCCTTACCTAGGATCCTAATAAGTATGCTACGATTAAGCAGCGTAATTTATACTCAAAAGAAAAGTAGGTTCTCTTACACGTCCTGCCCATACGCGTCTAAACCTATGCCTATCCTATCCAATGAGAACAGATCCACCAACTGGTCTAGACTCCATCTAGCCTACAAAAGTACCCAACAACATGGTTAATATAATGAACTTACAGAATAATTACACATCGTCATTTGATAAATAAATCAAACCAAGCATAAGTTAGTACAATTGGTTCTAGTTACCTTATTGATTCCTATGGGGACACATTCTTCTATTGTGTCCTTCTCTCCTACATAGCATACAAGTCGTTCTATCTTCAGTCTCTGATGTCCATCTTCATAAGGAAACGCTTAGTCCTGGGCTTACCCTTCTTGGACTCTGATGACGGCTTTGGTCATGCTTTTTGGAGGTGTGGAATGATTGGCTAACTCGACTCATCACTGATTAGGAAAAAGTAGCCTCTATACATTTGAAGTTGATACACAAACTTATAACAATCCCCAATATTGGACATCACATCAAAGCGCTCAAAACCGACAACAACAATGGCATGTGAATAGGGAATCCTATATATCTACTACTTATTATATGTGCACATGTGCTTGTTAAAGTCTACTGTCTGTACGTACTTACCTTCCTTCATCCCATTCCCAATATGCTTGCTTCCAGTCTCAACCTCATAAATTTTGTTATACCAACTAAAATGAACTACTTTATGAGAACTTACCCCCTTGACCCACTCTTCTAACATCTCTAATACGTATCTAGTGTATGCTCAATTTGTACACACTTACTTAAGTGCCTCCTCATGTCTCTTATCCTAATAGAATACACAATTGTAGAAGATCTTCCTCACAAGCAACGTTACTAAAAGGCTACAGGTACGCTTCAACACTAAATTATACACTTCTACAAGTTTAGACATCATATGTCCAAATTGATAACCCTTGGCATATGCAAGTGTCCACTACTACATAAGTAAAGGACAAAACCAATCAAGTGCACTAGGCTTGATACTGTGTACCTTCTCCAAGCATTCTTCAAACTTTTGAGGCTAAGATTGCACGGCTGACTTTTGTGGACCTTATTGAAATTGCTTGCAATATGTTGAATGCACCACCACCATACAGCAAAAGGAGGTTTCCAACCATTCTCCACTCTATCCAATGCTAAGTGAACCCTTACCCCTTTATCAGATATCACACAAATGGATTCACAGCCAACTTTATCCCCATAAAAGTGCTGCATCGAGTTCCTAAGAAACCATCCCATGCATCAATAGTCTCATTATCGACCAGCATAAAAGCAAGCAAGACTATGCGATTTACCCTATCTATACTAGTGGCAACCGACAACTTATGGTAATACTTTTCGTATAAGAACGTATCGTCAATGCCTACTACAAGCCTACAATACTTCCATACCTTTATGCATGGGCTAAATGATCACCATACCCACTTCAACTCTGTTACCCCTAGTCATTTGAATTACATTGAGCAATCAAGGCAAATCATCATATGACCTATCCCAGTTTCCATATACAGCTTCAATTGCTTTCATCTTTCCAACCTACACTCTTCTATTGCCGACCTAATAACCAAACTGCTTCTCAACAATACTATAAAGCTAAGAAATCTTAGTGTCCAGATCTTTCCTAATGACATTTAAGAACTCCTTTGCCAAGGTGTCCAACTGAGAATGATTTTGATTTATTATGGGATTGACACATGTGTAGGGCTCCACCAGTCTTGTAATCAGGAATACACCCTCTAGTTTCTTCTTATAAGCACATAGCCTCCAATGGCAACCATCTTCATGCTTAGTGCAAAGGATAGAATACTTACTTGGCTTCAATTCCAAGGACTTAAAGTCGATGTGACATTTGATGTGGTAGTGCTTAACAGCTCTTACGAATCCCTCCTTTGTGTTGAATCTCATACCTATACTAAAATCTTCATAAGCCTACAAGTTGTTAAACTCTTCGTTCGTCTCCCATTCAAAGTTCAGGTAACCATCTTCTCCACCCCTATTGTAAAAGGGAATCGCATCCCTTGCCCTTGTTTCTGCAGGATCTAACTCTAAAGTCTACACCAAAGCTGGTGTTAGAGCCATGGAACTTAAACCTGAAGCATACGAGTATATAACAAGCATCTTTAACTGGAAGTTTTGGATGGTAGGCACCCTAGGTACAATAGAAGGTACAAAAGGCATCTTACCACCATCATCGCCATCATACCCATCCTCCTCATCTTCCTCAGGCTCGCAAACATCATCGTCATTATCTCCAAGTAAGCTTCCCATTCTCTAAACCATACAATCATGTGAAACTTCCTTTTGCAAAACTAATCCTACAGCCTCATCCACCCTATTATCATCATCCCACATAAGTGTAGACATAAGCAATGACTCATACTCACATGCCATTTGTTCATTCTCCTCCACTAGTGACACCCCTTCATTCTCTTCCACCAAAGCCATGTACATTTCCTATGCACGGGTAGTCCTTCTACTATTCCAATCCTAACATATAATTAGTGGATATAGGTCTACTTGAATGCCTTTGACATCTCAAAGAAATTCTCAACATCATCATCGTCCTTGATGGCAATAAGTAAATAATTAACAACACCGAGTAAATATTCAAATGTCTATACAAAATCTCAATCCCAACGCTTAGATTCATTCCAATACCATAACAAACCCTTTCAAAGAGATCAATGAAATTTACATTGATTCTCAACTTCAACAACTTTACCGAGTCATAGTCATATTCTGGCCCCAAACTTCCCCTTAAAATGTTTCCACGGGCTAAAATCATAAATTTCACGGTGCTCACCATTTTCAGCCTATTCACAGTGCAATTTCAATTATATATAATTGATGTTGTGCCGTTTAATGGGACCGTATGCTTTATCTGAACTCTTAAACTACACAACTCTCTAATAGACATTTCACCAAACACTTAGCATGCATATTTCAAAACAATAAAACTAAAATTCCATAACATGACATTTATAAGCCAATATACAAATCCTTTACATATATTGCTAAAATACAATATAGAATACATAATGGTATGTAAACACAACAACTGCATATCTTAGATCAGTAAAATAAACACATATCTAAAACTAAGGTTTCACATGGGAAATTATCAAAAATAAGTATAAATATTGCATGAAATTCATTAAATCTACGTAGATTAAGAGTTTAGGATGTTTATCTTCATTTGTTAAAGAAGTTTTCACAAAAACAAAGGGATTTGAGTGAATGGATTTAGAGAAGGAGAGGTTTTTTCTAAGAGAGAAATGAGGAAGAGAGAGGGAATTCACATGACAAAATGATTCCGATCACGTATTTTTGGTTTATATGTGCAGTAAAGGTAACTTTCTGAAAAGCGCCTTCAATATAAAATTAACACAAATAGAAGGCATCTCTCCAAAAGACACCTTCACAACCCTATTGATGTAATATATATTCTATGAACCCCTTTTTTTTTTAGGAACACACCCTCATAATTCACTAACAAATACCCATCGATTGAGGGATTTGAAAAAGAGAAGTATGTACAAACACTAAGCTGATTAGAAAAGAAACAATAATATATAAGGAAAAGGAAAATAAGCTAATGACTATACTTCAACCTATTTGAAGTAAGTGGATATAAGGTGTCATATCTTACCATGTAGGTATTGGTTCTTAAATTTTTGCATCTACAACCTATCCAATAGCACTTTAAACCACCATGTACATGTATCATGCAGTATTTATATAGAATAGGATACCATATGGTGTTTTTTCTTGTTTGATAACTTGCTATTGTGCTTTCTTAGTCGTACATTGAGGACAATGTACGTTATTAAGTGTGGGGAAAGGATATATATGAATTTGTTACTGTTTAGGATATCAATTATTCACATTTGACCCAATTAATTTTTAAGTTAACTTGCAATAGGTGATTAACAAGTGTTAAGCCAAATTAATTGTGTCATCTTGATTATTATTGATCTTATTATACTTTACTAGAATTGATTAGTCAAATCTATAGAAGGCAAAGTTACGAGATATTTAACTTAGGACTCTAAGACTTGAGATTGGAGCAACATCACTAATTGAGAGTTAGTCATGGTTATTTTTAAATTTACTTTTATGTATACCTTTCTCTTAGAAAGTTTTGTAACCCTATAATTTTTAGCAAACAAACAAATGAATTTTTTCTTTTGAGAAACCCCTGAAAAATCACAATGATTGGAGGTCAAAAGTAATAACAAGTGTATGAATAGAAAAAATTGGTAAGGATTCGTCTTGGTCCATCAGAAGAGCGAGATTGAGTCCCAATGCCAATTCTAATGAAAAAAAATTGATATGGATCGGCCTTGGTCCATCAGAAGAGCAAGTTATTTCCCGCTATCAATATAAGAAATAAGTTGGTATGGATCGGTCTTGGTCCGTCAGAAGAGCAAGATTCTTTCCCTCTACCTACACAATTGTGCTTAAATAAGGTAAATTTAAAAGACCTCCCAACAAAAGCACGAACTAGGGGGATAATCAGAGGATGAGTGGATGTAAAATGTGTTTGTTTTAGATTATGGTGCTTAGTAAGATTGAAGAGAGAATTGTATACACTTTAGTCAAATTGACAAAATTTTTATGACCCTTTCTCAGTTAGCGAAATGTCAAATCTAATTTCTAGTTTAGGAATCCTTGGTTAAATGACTCGAGTAAACTTTGATTTTCATAAATTAACTAGTGAACTCTAGTATTAAGTATTGTTGGAACATTCGAATATGGTCAGATGAAATTGGTTGACTTTATTATTGCAAGTTAGTTGAGAATGATTTTCTTACTTTTTACGAGTCAAGTGTATTCGCTCACCGGTTTCCTAAAGAGTGATAAATTTTGTTTAGCATTTCTTGTCCCGAAAGTTTTGTTTTGATTTATTTGCTTGAGGACAAGTAAATGCTCAAGTGTGAGGAAATTTGATAACTCTAATTTTAAACATATTTCACATGGTGATTTTATAGTATTTTCCTTACATTTTTTTTTTCTTTAAAAAAATTGATACTTAATTGAGTAAAATTTTTATTTCAAGGTTTGAACGCGTTCTAGGATTGAAAACGAAGAAAAGAAATCAAGTTTCACCCAATTTGAAGTTCAAATGAAGAAGTTATGAAGTTTTGAAGTTTTAAAGTTACACAGTCCGGGACATGACCATGTCCCCAGGCTGTGTCCATGTAGGAAAATTTGCCAGGGTCAGAAAGTTACACGACCTGGGGACACGGCCATGTCCCAGGCCATGTCTGATAACGAAAACGAAAACCTTTCAATATACTATAAAATGACATATTAGGGTTTCACAGGACATATTAGGGTTTCACAAGACATATAAGACATTGGAGAAGAGAAGAGACTTGAAGAGAAGGAGAAGAAAAAGGCGAAAGCAACACCAACTTCAAGATCGGAGAGATTTTTCACCAATCAAAGGGGTTTTTCATGTTTTATTTTATGTTTTTTATGGAACTCGTTTTTAGTCTCATTATAATAGCTTAGAATTCGTATATTTAGGATTATGAAACCTAGGGTTTCATGTGACTCTTGGGTTGATTTACAATTTTCAATAAAGTTTCTATCTTTGCTTGATTCAATTATGTTGTTTAATTGTTAATTGATATTTCTAGAATATCAATTTATGATATTATGCATGTTGATCGAAAAATTACATGTATAATTAGATCTTTACATAATTAGAGAGAATTACGTATGTACTTAGAGATAAGATAACATGTTTCTTCCAGAAAGTTAATTATTTGTGTGGGAATTCATTATACATTAATGCAATTCTAAATTATATTACTAAGTGAAGAGATTTCGAAAAATAATTTAGGATTAGGGTTAATATGCTTGAAAAAGGTATTAACTTTAATTGTGAATTCCTCCAGTCAAAAATAATAGAAATTGAATTGAATATATTTTAAGCGGTCACATGTTAAATACTAGGGGAAATAATTCCTAAATACGTTATTGCATACTTAAAGTCGTTCTTAGTTTTATTCCTTTCTAAATTGCTTAATCAAGTCTTATAATTAGGTTAATTTGTTAATTTTAGTATTTTTAATTAATTCACACCTTCATAATTTTCCGGTTAGATAATAAAGTTATGGTTAATATTAGTACTCGAAGTCTCTAAAGGATTAACTCAGACTCACATTTGCTATATTAAAACTGATAGATACACTTGCCTGATATCATGGGCCCTCTAACTCTGGGCTTGCTAGCTTGGTCGCTTAAGTTCTTAAGGTTGGCATTCAAGCGGGCAACATTTCACCGAACTTAGAGACGATAAAGGTATCCAAGCAGATCAAAATACTTGGAGAGAGTAAGGAATTCATCCAATTGAAAGTAGATAAGCCCTCAAGGATCTTGACCCAAGTTAGGCCTTGAGCCAAGTGAAAATTAGGTATCAACATAGATAATTGCAAATGTACCTTTAAATTATTGGTCATGTGTTGATAAACGTTTTAAACTCCTAAAGTATAGTTAGAAAAAAAAAAAAGGAAAAAGAAAAAACTCCCAAAATAAGATTTTGCATCCTCTTAACTCCTAAAATAATTGTCAAACTATCATTGAAACCTTAAAAGCATCACTAAATGGCAATAAATAGCAACATTTATTAGAGCGCCAATGTATATATGTATATTTTCAAAAGTTGTAAGAAGTCGAAGTCACACTTCAAGAGTTTTAAGAAAATATCTACAATTTGCTCCTATTATTAATTTGACCATTTGAATCATATAAATAAAAAAAATGTCTCATGATAGGAGTAATTGTCAAAACATATGGGTCTTTAAAACTTGCCAAACCTACTATAGTCCAATAAAGTTTGAGTGTAGGTATCAAACATAAAAGAGTATATTCCTATTCCAAATTTTAGATACCTATAGTTTTATGGTGAGGTACATGGTATGACCTCATCTATCTTAGAACTTACTTAAAACTTGTATTTTATATATTACGAGTTTTAGTTCTAGAGAACCTTATAATTTGTCAAAATATGAAAAATATATGAAAATAACGTATAAATATAGCTAATAATAAATTTTAATTTGACAAATATGTGGAATAGTAGACCATATTAGTCTAACTTATAATCTCTCTTACTATAGGTCAATGCTCGATCATATACTCAAGTTTCCTTTTTAGTCAATATCATATTTTATATTTACTATTTTTATTTCTATTTATGTTTTTTATTAAAATTAGTTATATTTGTTATAATTTACCAAAAGCAATAATATTACAATTTGAATATAATAATTATAGACATAACTGACTAGTAAAATTTCAACTTACAAAAATAAAGGAAAAAACCACTAATTCTCTAGGTGCTTTAAAGCCTATACATTTTTACAAGTTTATAGATTCTATAACGTTTCCAAAAACTCACGACAAATATTTCAATTTCAGATTTTAGAACTTTTACCTATACAATGAGGTTTAAAATAAGGATCTTTACCTTAATTACCTTATACCAACCTACCCATACATTGTTATATAGCCATTATGATAAATTTTATGTGATTTTCAAGAAACAAACTAGATGAACTATCCCACCATTGCTTACCCATCCATTCAATGCTAATTGGTCTTGTAGTGGAAAGGTTAAATGTTGGTTATTTGAGCCATTGAGTAGAGAAGTTATAGATCTCACCATTGAAGATGCACTGGAAGATGTTAGGTGCTAAAAGGAGGACAAGATTGGCTATCCAAATGATGATGAGATTGCCACCAAACTAAGCAACGTGCATTAACCCAAAATTTAAGTACGGATAACAAAGGTCAACTATCAAAGAAATGGTTGTATGATCCTGATGGGGAGTTAGAGATGAAAATGGTGATCGTATGCTAATGAATGAGGAGCTGTGATATGGATTGTCGGAAGGATGACACACAAATATTGATGTCACGTGAACCAAAAGGTAGGTTCGAACTATGAGATGGTTCAAAGGATGAATAGAAGTCGAAGGTTAAGTAGGGGCCCTCGTGCACTGACGATAGATATAACTCACCAACACCTCACACGAGCTTAAACTATACTTGATATGATGAACGAGTAAAACATAAGGTTGCTCACCACTAGTCCACACTCAATGCCTAAATAAAAACTCTTTAAGGTCTCGATCCTCATCAAGAAAACACAAGCACAAGAAGAAGGAAGGATAAAATGTCCAAAGTTAAATATTACTATTTTGGTTATGTAGCTGTTACATATTATAAGCATTTATATGGCCCAATTAAGGCAAATTCCTAGATATACATCAATTACAAAAAGGATTTCTACTAGAAAAAGAAAGGGAATAGACTACAACGGTAAAGTTGTAAACAAACAAAAGAATATTCGGTTACAAAAAGATGATATAGATGTAAGAAAATGATATGTATATTAACCATCTAGTTTGTAGTCTTGATGATATTGCTTACTAAGCAAAGTTAATTTTAAGTAGAGTGTGTCAAGTCAGATTGTCTACAGTTTGGCAACTCGGCTATCCAAGACTTGGGCAAGGTTGGTCTAGTGGGCAACCATTCTTTGACTCAACCTCAACTAATTGGATCTAAAGTAGACAGCTTGGCCTCGGATGCGTGCTAGCTCATCCATTTGTAGATTTAGTACTTACCTTAGCATGGCAATAAGCGGTCATCTCAATAACTAGTTAGACACCTCGGAATTCTTCTCAATAAGACAAAGAGTTAGCAGGTCAATGTGGATAATGTTTTCTTCTTTAGATTTTAATTACACCCGGATAGCTTGACAAACCATTTGGGCGAGTCCTTGAGCTTAGAAGTGAGTGATTGATCCATGATCCTTATCATCCCCTTGAGACTATTTGAGATTCAGGATCAAATTTAACTCGACTTCTTATTGCTTATCTTCAAGGACATACAAATGGAGGTTATCAACATTAAAGAAGTCTAAAGTCCATAGTCTTCATGTAATTCAATCCTATAAGCATTTGGATTGATTTTTTTAAGCACTCTAAATGGTCCGTTGGCTCTAGGAGATAACTTGCTCTTCCTCAAACTTGGAAATCGATCTTTACTAAGGTGGATCTAGAACAAATCACCAAGCTAAAATTCTTTGTTCCTTCATCCTTTACCTCGCCTCTCGAGCTTAGTAATAGGTCAAATTAGTTATTCTATGACCTTTTGGTGCAAGGCTTTAATGGCCTCGGATCTCTCTATAACTAGTTAATCTTCATCCTAGCTTGGAAGGAGCGTCTGGTTTAGTAGAAAGTCAGGGTTAAATCCATATGCGATCTCAAATGGTGACATGCTTATGGTGCTATGGGCAATCCTATTATAGGCAAACTCAATTATGGGTAAGCATTGATCTCAATCAATCATATTCCAACCAACAGCAACTTGGAGTAAAGTTCCCACTATCCTATTAACAACCTCGGTCTGTCCATCCATCTGTAGATGATACGACGTGTTAAATAATAGTTTGGTTCGCATTTGCCTCCATAATGTTCTCCAGAAGTAGCTCATGAATTTCGAGTCTCAATCTAAAACAATAGTCCTAGCTACTCCATAGAGCTTAATGATCTCCTATAAGAAAAGAAGAGAAATAGGCAAAGCGTCGTTAGTTTTGGAACAGGATATGAAGTATACCATCTTACTAAATTGGTCAACAATCACTATGATGGAGTCCTTTCCACGAAACGTCCTCAGTAGTTTTAATATAAAGTCCATACTCAACTCAAACCATAGTTTAGTCGAGATTAGTAAAGGTAAATACTACCCTTGCTCAACTCAATTTTTTACTCTTCTACAAATGGCACATCTTTCCAATACAGCTTAGACATCTCTCATCATCCTTAACCAAAAGAATATAGAGGCTAATACCTCATGAGTTTGATACTTGCCAAAATGTCCAATTAATCTCCCACCATGCGCATTGTACACGCAATTCTCACATAGAACAAGTCAAGATACATAGTTTCCTCTTCCTAAATAAGTATCCTTCTTCCCCGTGATAGTCATCGAGTGTTTAGCCGTCTTCGCATCTGGCATAGATAGGTTCAGAGTGTAGATCCTCAGCATATAGACTCTTGATTATAGAAAATCTAAGAAGTCCGGTCTGAAGTTTAGTTAAGAAGGAATGTTATCTTGATAAGGCATCGGCCACTACATTATTCTTGTCATTCTTGTACTTGATGACATAAGAAAATCCCTTCATAAACTCAACTCATTTGGCATGTTTTCAGGACAACTTAAGCTGACCCTTCGCATATCTCAAAGATTCATGATCGATATAGATCACAAATTCTTCAAGAAGCAAATAATATTGCCAAACAATCAAGACTCGAATCAAGGAGTAAAACTTCTTGTCATACACAGAATAGTTAAGTGCAACTCTTCTAATTTTTTCACTTAAGTAGGCAATAAGTCAGTCTTCCTGCATCAACACAGCACCTATACTCAATTTGGATGCGTCACACTCTACTTCGAACATTTTGTCAAAACTTGGTAGAGCTAAGATAAGAGCGGTAGTCAATTTCTACTCCTCTTCAAAGCTCCTTCATTACTTCTCTCTTGTAAGCCCCACAATTACGTGTTCATGGTTTGATTTGTAAAATTTAGGATAATTGGGGTGAGTTATCAGGTCAAGCCTAAATTTTACAACAAAGTTATGAATATTAGTAAAAGTGATCTCGTAAATTTGGATTTAGGAAAATAAATAATTAAATATTATAATGTTAAATTATATATATTACTTGTTATTTTTTATAAACGGGTAAAACGAGTTCTGATAATTAACGAATGATAGAAATAAATTATATACGTATTAAAAATCATAAAATAACTTTAATAATATTTAGGAGTATTTATTTGTACTATATATGTATTTATGTGTAGGTAAAAACACATGAAATTACTTAACTTAAATATATCAAAATAATGCTAAATAATTAAGGAAAATTCATAAAAAATTAAAGAAAAATGTCAAAAAGTGAAGAAAATTCCAAAATAAGGGTACGGTAAGCTGCAAGTGAAAGAAAGATAATCAACCAATAATAATTTGCCAAATAGAAAGTAAAAAGAAGAAAAGATAAAAGACAAATGGCACAAATTAATTCCTTAACCCTTCTAAACAGCTCTATAGATTGGAGGAAGACCATCTAAAATTCATTTTGACATGTTGGGAACTCAAGAATAACAGAGAGAAGCTAAGAAGAGAGGACAAAATATTTTTAGAAAAAATTAGGAAAATAGTGTGTAGTTAGAGTAGAAAAGGAGAGAGCATATAAAGAAATCCATCGACCACCTGAGAGTAGACAACCGTCACCACCAGACAGTGGAGGCAACACTTAGACTAGTCAACAAGGTCACGGTAGCCAAAATAAGCAATGTCGGTGAGTTTAATTTTTCTTCTGATTTTGCTTTGTTTATTAAAAATATTACATAATTATGAAAAATTATGAAACTTAGTATCTAAGATATTTTTATATGTAGTTTTTAGGAAAAATATTATTTTGATAAAATTAGATCCTATGATATATAGTGCTTAAAAAACCCTTAAACCCGAGTTTATTTTCAAGTTAAAAATAAATAACCTTAATAGTATAGTATTGAGTATACTATTTAAAGTGTTTATAACAATACTATGAAGAGATTTTTTTCAAAAATTAATTTTCGAAAATTTTATATAATTTTTAAGCCTAAAAGTGATACATAAAAGAGTGATTTGGGGCTTATTTTGATAAATTAATGATAAGTTAATGTAAATACTGATTGAGCATGTAATTAGGAATCCTGAGATGTAATTCACTGATGTATGATAGTATTTAATAGCATATATTATGCTTATTAGGTAATAATAATAAATGAATAATGGGTAAAAGTATATAATTAAGCTAATAATTTTATTTGAGATTAAATAGATATAAATTTTGATTTAGAGAATAATTAAACATTTGATTATATTATATGGTGGTTAAAGATTATATTTATAGTATTAGAAATGTTAGATAAGTGATTTACGTGTGAATTATGTAATAACATACAATATGTATATATAGGAAATTAATGAGTAGAAAATAATGGGCCAAAATTTATAATAATAATATACAATAAAGCTTACGTGAAATATAAATTTAGGTAATTATATGAAAACTTATTCTATTGTTAAATTAGAAATTGAGTACACTGTACGACTACAACACTAGTTAGAGACTAAATACAAGTCTTAGGATACTCAAGTGTAATGTGATTAATTTCACATAATGGTTTAGAATAAGTTCCTATGGTTCACATATAAAAACCATAATCGGAAACTAAATTAAAACCTAATTTAAAAACTGATTCAGAAATTGAATTAAAACCTAACCTAAAATAAGAATAATTGTAAAAGATTTAAAAACCTGAATAATTAAGTATAATAAAATCCTAAATTGAACATAACATAAAGAATTACAAAGTAAAACTTATGTAAAATAGTTATGTAAGTACTAATACAACATTTATATTGTAGGGATTATCAGCAATGACCTATACGAGTCACACCTTAAGTAAGTAAGCGAGAAGTCCAAGTAAGTTAGGATTGATACTTTACTGTATGTTGGAATACAGTTTTATAGTGCCTAAAGGCTTAGGACTATACTTGATTATGTTTATTAGTTAGTTAACTGTTTGCATGCTTGTGTATGCATGTTTCTAGATTCGATTATTTGATTCTAGTTTGATGTCCTGGATTAAAAACTATGTCATTTATATGAAATACTTGAACACCTTAAAGCAGATCTAACTAAATATATGACTTGCAAATCTAAAATGGACCTGCATAGCAACCCATTAGGAGAAACGCTTAAGGTTCTTAGGCTAAAAACCAATCCCTGCGAAAGGAATAGCGTTGAATAACATAATGAGTCCCTTTTTCATCCTTAGTCAATCTAAGTAATAAGAGAGAAGATCATGGCAAAGGTGAAGTCAATGGTTTGAAAGTAGTTATGGAATCTTCGATATCTCTATTGCAAAAGCTTAGGTTTGGTCATGAGCAATTAAAATGTGCACTAAACTCCTCAATCTATATTAGAACGGGTGTAATTTCTCTAATCTTGTGACAGAATGGAAAACGTCATGCAATGTCATTTTATTATATATACATTACATCTAACTAATTTGGTTAATAACCCTATTTGTATTTGATGTATAGTTTTAAGTATCCATCCCAACTTACTTGGCGGTTGGTTGCTCACATATCTATAGATATTATTACAAGTGTTAACTAAGAAGAGACTATATAACTACCTCGAAGCTAGCAATCACAAGATCCTAGAGAGTGAAGATATAAACCTCAAGGTAAATTACACTCTCCAGTTTGGATTTTATCTTTAAAAGCTTTTTGTATCAATTATGTTTTACTTAAGTTGATTGTGATTTAGCTACTAGGTCTTGTAAACATACTCTGGTTATTTTAGTGTAAATATGTATTCTTCATGATTTCATAGGTAAATAACATATTTAATTTATGAACTATTTACTTCAAAGCCGGTTAGTCATAGACATCTTATGTAAATCAGGTCTAAGATAACGGCTATAAGTCAGCTTCTATCCTAAAATAATTTGCATGACAAGCCTGTTACTACTCCGTTGCTTTAGGATATGACATCTCCCTACTTGAACTCCACATTTTTCTTTGACAGCTCGATAAGTAAGGTAGCAATAATATCAAAGTTCCTTATGAATCAACAATAGAGTAATGCTAAGGCATGGAAGATTCACGCATCGGCTAGATAGATCAACATAGGCTACTCAATAATTACTCTTATCTTCTCATCATCAACTCGTATACCACCACCACTCACAACAAATCCTAAGAAAATCACTTCAAGTCTATAAAAGTCACATTTCTTCATATTAGCATAAAGCTTCTCTACTCAGAGTTTTGAAAAGACTACTTAGAGGTACTCATAATGAGTCTATAAGTCAAGGCTGTAGACTAGAATGTCGTCAAAATATACAATCACAAATTTTCCTATTAGTTCTTAGAACACATAGTTCATTAGTCTCATGAATGTGCTCTTTGATAACCCGAAAGGCATCATAAGCCACTCATATAATCCATTATAGGTTTTGAATATGGTCTTCTACTCATCTCTCTCTTGCATTCGAATTTGATAGTATTTAGATTTGAGATCAATCTTGAAGAATATTCTTGCTCCATTTAATTCGTCAAGCATATCATCCAGCCTTAGTATTGGATACATGTACTTGATGATAATGCAACCGATTGTTCGGCTATCCATACACATCTTCTATGTCCCATCCTTATTTGACACCAACAAAGTTTATACAACACATGGGCTTAAGGACTCCTGTACATACCCTCTCTTAATCAGCTCATCTACTTACATCTATAGCTTGGCAGCTTATTCAAGATTCAGCTTATAGGCAGGCTTGTTTAACAGAGCAATTCTTGGCTATAAATCTATTGCATGTTCAATGCCTCGGATAGGAAGTAAATCTTCTAGCAATTCACCTTAAAACAAGTCGACAAACTCATCTAATAAGGATTTCACCTCGACAAGTAGTTGTTCTTCCTCTAATCCTCTCATCTCAAGTAACTTTCTGGCTAACAGATATGTCGACTCTTCAAGCTTCATCTCTCTTTTTAGCTCAACTCAAGCCATTACCAAAGTCTCTTTCTTTAGAACTCAACTCAGTTGAGTCTGCATATTTTTAACTTGTTTGGCAATCATTAGGCTTAGCTTTACTTTCCTACCCTTATGCTATAAGAAACATGTATTCTTCCTTTCATCGTATATCATATTCTGGTCAACCATCCATGATCAACCAAAAAGAATATGGGACGCACTCATGGGTAACATATCATGAAGCACTTCATCTTGATAGTTTCCAATACTAATTGACACAGTCACTAGCTTATCTACTTGTAAGGCTCCCTTGTCATTGAGCCAGTGTAGTTTATAAGGCTTAAGGTAAGGTTTGGTTGGCAACTTTAGCTGTTAGACCACAAATGTGAATGCTACATTGGTATAGCTGCCACACTCAACAATCGATGCACATAACAACCCTTTCACCTTATAACCAATGTGGAACAAATTCTCTTGCTACTTGTTTTCTAGCATAGAACTCACACTCATCACTCTCCTTAATACCATAGTTGTAGGCATAAAATTACCCTAATGATCTCCTCCTCCTCAGACAACTCGATTTGTCCGGTCTTTTTCAGCTCCTTTACCTCCTCATCAATACCATATGCCTTAATGGTTGGTGTTTCTCCTGGAATCACCATGGTTTGTCTATTTGGACATTAAGCAGCCATGTATCCAAACCCTTAACACTTGAAGTACTTAATTTCACTCATCTTCCTTCTTAAGCTCTAGAATTTCTCAAACTTCTTCGAGATCTCCTTCTCCTCTACTTAGGTATTTTAAGCATGTTGGAACTTAACAGTTTTGCTTAGATCCAATCATACAGGTCTACTCGAAATAAGTTAGCTAGTGGTAAGTCAACTGATAAGAGATCAGAATTTTCTTGTTCGATGCCTCTCGATACTTTAGGAAGCTTAAACAACTTCAGCAAGTGAACCAATATCCATAGTCCCAAAATGTCTCCAATCTTGTACTTCAACCTACTAATGAATCAAGATACAATTCTGTCCTCGAGTTCAACTACTTCATAACGGATCATTAACATCTAGAATTCCTTTACATAAACATCAATACTTAATCCTCCGTACCTCAACTACTGTAACCTCTTGAACATGTCCTACAAATAATAGCTCAAGATAAATCTTCTTCTCATGACTCTTTTCATTTCATCCCTATTCTTAACTCCACATTCTCCTTCTCTTCTTCTGGTGGCTTACAGATTCTTCTACAATAGGGTGGCATAGCTAGTAAACTTCAATACAGTAAGTCTAACCTCATCATTTTCAAGCACTTCATGGCATTCAAATCACTTCTCACTCTTATCTCCTTAATCCAGGTAGTCCTCAATATTACCACTTCTAAAAAAACTAAGGATATGCATCATCAATCCTTCTACTTGAGGAGGTTGGACATTCCTTTCCTTAGGTTCATAATTCTCTTCCTCCTCATCACCTACCTTCTCATCTTCTTCTTTGATCTCGTCTAACGGTAGTCTGCATCAATTAACAATGTCTACTCCTTCAGGTTAAGGTCGTCGAATTGAAGCATTAGCTTAGCCATAATAACCATTGCCTATCTTGGGTAGCTCATTGACTGGGCCGTTATAGGGGCAATTTCAAGCTCATTGCTTATCTTCGCTTATGGTTGTCACCAAACTAGTTACCAAATCAATAAGTCTATCCAGTCATTCATCCACAGATTAGGACGTGAAACTTCCTTGGCCATTATGACCACCATTCTTTTGGTTACTAAAGGTTCCTTGGACACCAGAGTCAAACATTGTTGTCCATTACAATAGATTAACAATTGAAACACAACTCAAAATTCTTTCTACGGACAACAGTAACAATGCAACACTTAACACACTAATAACTATTACAACCAACATGTGATGAACCAAGCCAACACTCACACTCTATTTCACATACAAGAAACCAGGGAAGATAGAGCACTAGACTCCTTTAACACTAAACACTTACAACAATTATAGATAGTTTCTAAAACACTCTTACAATAATAGTAAATCACTTAGAGCATTAAGTAACAAAAATTTGCTCGAGCATAGCTAAACTCTAATACCAAAATGATACAAATCGTTAAGAAGGATGACATACGGCTATCGATATCACGTAAGCCAAAAGGGTAGGTTCAAGCCAAAAAGATAAGTTCAAACCACAAGATGGTCTGAAGGATAAATGGAAGTCGAAGGTTGAGCAAGGGTTCTCATACACTAAAGATGGATATGACTCATTAACGCTTCACACAAGCTTAAACTATGCTTAATATGATGCATAAGTACAAAATGAGGTTGCTCGCCACTAATCTACGCTCAATGACTTAGATGAGAGCTCTTCAAGGTCTCGGTCCTCATTGAGAAAACATAAGCTCAAGAAGAAGGAAAGGTAAAATGTTTGAAGTTTAATATTATTATTCTAGTTACGCAGCTATCACATATTATAAGTATTTATACGATCTAATTAGGGTAAGTCCTAGATATACGTAAATTACAAAAACGATTCCTACTAGAAAAGGAAAGGGGAATAAATTACAAAGGTAAAGTTGTAAACAAAAAAACAAAAGAATATTCGGTTACAAAAGGACAGTACGAATGTCAGAAAATGATAAGCATGCCAACTGTCTAATTTATGGTCCAGATGATATTGCTTGCCGAGCAAAGCTAATTCTATGTAAAGTGCGTCAAGTCAGATGCTCAACAGTTCAGTAGCTCAGCTATTCAAGGCTTGGGTAAGGTTGGTCCAATAACTAACCATTCTTCAACTTAGCCTCAACTGGTTAAATCAAAAGTAGACAACTCTCCTTCGAATTCCTGCTAGCTTTGCCATATGTAGATTCAGTACTTGCCTTTGGCATGCCAATTAGTGGTTAGCTTAGTAACTAGTGGGGCACCTCGGAATTCTTCTCAATAAGACAAAGAGTGGTCGAAGCAGAGTATCTCAACAAGTCGGTGTAGATAATGTTTTGTTCTTTAGAGTTTAATTTCTCCTAGACAGCTTAACGAACCATTTAGGCGAATCCTCAAGCTCGAAAGCAAGTGATTGGTCTATGATCCCTATCAAGTTGGGGCAAGTAGGAGGAGAGAATTAGGAATGGATCTAGAAAACTTCAACGATCCTTAGAATTCAATATTTGATTTGGAGAACTCTTCATAATGGATTACCAGCTAGACGTTATATGTTAAAGAGAGGGGACTTGGGCAAAACCGTATTTCTATAAAAGGGAAGAGGAGTCAATCCTTCATATCTTTGCTCTATGTAGTAACAAGAGTTCTAGAGAAAGCAAGGTATGATGGTGCTGCCAACAGATAGTTCAATCGAGTATTTTATGTGATGGGTGAAGAAGAAAGCATGTACATGTAAGAGGAAGCTTAAGTGGTTGGAGGTTAGAGCGCTAAAGGAAACAAGATTTTTGTTTGTGATTAAATGGATTTGGCGAGAATGGAATATAAGGATATTTAATCCTAATCATAGGATAGAGAATCGGTAGAATGTGCTAAGAGCAAAAGGAAAGAAGTGGTAAGCATGTAATAGGTAGAGAAAGCAGAATATGAGCAAAAAAAGGTGCATTTCAATTGGCAAAAACTAAGAGAAGGATGGTTGAAGTTTAACTATGATATTGCGGTAGATGAAAAAGGGAAACTTGCAAGAATTAGTGGTGTTTGTTGAGATTTTAAGGGAAAAATAAAAGGAGGGTTTAGTAAGCAAATAGTAGAGACAACTCCAATTAAGGCCGAGTCGTAGGCTATCATTCATTCTTTGAGATTAGCAAGGGATAGAAAATGGGATAAACTCACAATGGAAATAGATTCTTCTTTAGCTATAGATTGAACAAAGAATTCAAAAAATATGAATGTAGATGCTAACACTTGCATTTTAAGAGTTTGTAGGGAGATGATAATTTGCTTTAATATATTTGTTTCTACAAGGTACTCCGTGAAGGAAACCTTATAGAAAACATGATGGTAGATAAGCTCACCCAGAAAGGGATATGGAGATAGGAGGTTCCAATTTTGAGGACTAAAGTCCTATTTTTAGTTTATCTTTTATGGGCTAATGTCACATTTAATACCCGAACTTTCTCTAAATGTGTAATTTACTACTTATATTTTGAAAAGTTCAATTTACTACCTAATTAAAGTTTTCTTTGTTACTTATAGTACCTGACCTAACTTCATTAAACCCCGTTTGTTGATGAAGACTAATAGATGAACCATGAATTAACACTTGGCATTTGAAATATATAGAGAAATAAATTTTGGAAAAACATATTATATTCTAAGATAATATATATTAATGTATAAACAACTATCCTTCAACTTATGTCCATAGTTTATAGTTTCTCAACATTAACACCAAAAATGCTTTATTATATAAAAGCCAAAAAATAGTAATCTAACCATGTAGGACAAGTTAAAGTAGCTATACTACATATTGCGATTTAAAAGCATGAGAACTCAACTTCAACTCAATTTTCCAAACTCTACTTTACTTTCAATTTTCATAAAATCATCAAATCTTGAATCTATTATGTAAGTACACTTAGATCATACAAAAAAAAATTCAAGAAAACACATTTAAAACTTAATTAAAACCCGATCAAAGTGAACCTTTTAACTATTTAAAAAAAATTGTGGCAAGTACATGTATGTTTGACGACAAGTTTGATCAAAGTTTTAAATGTATTTTAAAAAAGTTTTTAATGTGTTTTAAACAAGTTTTTAAAGAAATCTTTAAATAATCTAAAAATATACGTGGAAGAAAATATATTTCAAGTAAATATGATAAAAGAAAATACATTAAATGATAAAAATGGAAGATACAAGTTAAGAAAAACATACATATAGCTACTACAATTTTTTTAAAAATCAGCTTAGTAAATCTATTTTGATCCACTTTTTGCAACCTACTTTAGAAGGATTTTAAAGAAATTCCTATATAATATAAAAGATCTCATAGTATAGATTGAATATGGGGAGTTGTTTTTTTTATTTTTAAAGAGAAACAAAATAAAAAAAGTGGAACAAAGTTACATAAATAGCTATAATATAGCGGTTATTCAATCCCTTATTTTACAAGTCCTACATTGCCAACCCCTAAAAAATTTCCCTCTATATATTAGATTTAGATTGAAAATGAATTGAGTTCAAATACATGGAGAAGATCATGGTGTGGGTACATCATCAAAGCTTACGTCTAAAGTCAATCTCAATTGAATTTTTAATACGCCATGCTACATGAATGCTATGTCACTTGTCACATGTCAATTGATGCTATGTCGACAAGTCACATGCCAACGTAACAAACAATGCCATTACCACGTGTCACTTAATGGCACTTTAGCAAACGAACAATAACTCTGTAAGGTAAGGTAGTAAAAATATCCACCAAAACTTTAATTAAATATTAAATTGATCTTTTTAAACTTTAGGTACTAAATTGCACATTTGAGTAAAGTTCAAATACCAAATATAACATTATCTCATTTGTTATTGATGATATGGATAACCGAGAGATAGGATAAAAGTTATATTCTACTGCATAGTTTTTTGTACTGATCTTTAGTTATTTGTGATAAAGTTTGAATTCACTGAAAAAAATAGCCTTCTAATACATCAAAGTAATTTTGGAAATTTTAAGTTGATGTATGACCCGACAACCTATTAACTCAACCTATTAAGGCAAGGTAATTTTATGGAGTTGTTTTTTAACCAATCCATTAATTAATGGATCAAAACAAGTTGAACCACACTTGCTTTATTGATTATTAGAGATGTGCAAATGGGTTAAACAAACTAACCCAACCTAACCTAACCTACTTTAGCCTATGGGCTAAACAGACCAAGTTCATTTAACTCGCTTTTAAATAAGCAAAAATACCTCAATCCTAACCCGTTTAAAAAGAAAGTTAAATGGATCAATCCATGAGCTAAAGGCGTAAATGTATTAAATGGGCAACTCAAACTGGCCCACTTTGGCCCTACGGGTTACATAAGCTGAGCTCACGACTTGTAGGCCTATGTCCACTTGGATATCCAAGTCATACTCATAATTAATGCCATCCCATGTATATTTATGAGCTTAAAGTAACTCGATTCAATCGATTGAAGTAGATATTTAGCAATAAAGTTATAAATAAGTTGAGCGTTTTAGGAGCTACTCAACATTGACTTGAGTTCAATTCATTAACAAATTGTGTTAAAGCTCAAAATAAAGTTTTTTTAGATAACAAATCGAACTTGTACTCCTGTTTAGGATCGTAATCCTACTTGATGGTATGTATATATTATTAATAAGTTGGAATGCAACCAAACTCAAAGTAGGCTCGTGTGTCAATACATTATTTTAAAAATCATATTAAATTTAAAAATAATGTAAAAATATAAAAAGTGGACTAGTATTATTAAAAAAATATATGAATAAAAATTTAAAAATCGAAATGACAAACACTATGGGTTAAAGTAAAAGTCATTAATATATCAATATAACTAAACTTCACAAAATTTTGAATTAATTTCACCTAGAAAGAAATAATAAAAACAAAAGATATGATTTGAAACTTTAAATTAATCATAAGTTTTGAGCTTAAACTTGAGATCATTTATAGTCATTTTTTTTAAATGAATTTAAGCTTAAACTCATTTATTTAAATGTGTCAAGTTGGATGTTCAAATTATTTAATAAGCTTAAATTTAAATTTGTAATTCTTAAACTCAATAAAAATTATTTAAATTTGATAATTTTTAAACAAGCTGTTTGAATTTTAAAAGTTTGGTTTCTCTTAACTTGTTCACCGGATCTAATTTAGTTCTCCGGAAATTTAGTGGAAATTTTGCAATTGGACCGCGTGAGCTCCATCATAATTGCAACAAGGACAAGGGGGTGAAACCAAAGTGCGGTAACGTCTTGGTTGTTCTCGTGAGCATAACACGTCTTATTAGCTAACAACAATAGACATATACTACGATGACGTTATGTCCATCAAATAGGTTTATCAGTGTAAGAGTGAGATAGGGGAAAAAAAAGTGGGTAGAGCACCAGTTAATATACTTTTTGCAACACTCTTCACTGAATATTTGATATATAAAAAAGTAATTTTATATACGGTTTTACATAGAGTTTTACTATTAATCCTATTTATTATATACCATATCTTCATTCAAGAGTATTGCTAAGATAAGTAAGCCTACTTATGAGGTTCATAAAAATACAAAAATAATTCAACCTAATCAACAAATATCCTAATCTAAACACGAGGCTTATCAACTATAATGAGTAGGTTTCATTGATATCCTTATTAATGATTTTTTATTTATTTATTTATTTATTATTTTTGAACATTGATTTTATTTATCTTTCTTTCTTCTTCTTTTTTTTTGTGGTGATAATGGAAAAGGAGTGAGTCAAACTTGATTTATTTTATTAGAAGATTACTATTTATACTACTAAATTATAAGATTATTAAAGATTTTATTTATCTTTAGACATTGTCAAAATGACAACTGAAATTACGGGCTATATTATGCTGAAAATTAAACATATGTGCAACAATCTTAGATTTTGGAGCGAGAACGGGAGATTTGATGACCAAAGTTAAATGGACACATCCTTGTCCTAAAATTAAAACTACCCAATTTGGATTTCCGTATAAAGCAAAAGTTGAAGAGCTTAAAACAAAGTGGGTCTCTAAAAAGTGGGTAATTGAGGTCCAAATGTCCAATCTCCCATGGAGACTTTTTCTCCAGCCCATATCCTTAAATCATTTATTTAGTAGAGCCCAACACTATTTCAAATTTCCAAATACCCAAACTACACAATTCGGACCCATCCAAAGCCCATCTAAAACTACTAATCTGCAAACTCCCCTCACTTTGAAGAAACCTCGAGCAATGCAGTTTAAGACAATCTATGCCACACTCCGAAACCTAAAAGAGAAGAACCGACCGTCACGTCTCTTGTTTTTTTTTTAAATAAAATACATTAAGATTATAAAACCACAAAAATCATATTAATTAATCCTTATTCAAATTTAATTTTAAAAATAAAATAAAATTGTTCATTAGTCTTGATTCGGAGAAAATATTTTAGTACAAGTTATATAAAAACTTATAAAATATCCAAATTCTATAAAGTCCGATATCTAAGACAGCTAACGATAGAATAACTAAGCATTGGAAGCACTTCAACTACTAACAATAACATAATCCTAACATAAAAGTCATAGCTAAGTTTGGCATATAGATCAATATAGATTAACACTTGAAGTAACAAAGTCTCAATAGTGTGAATTGCGAAATCCAATATAGAGGAAACATAAAAACATACTCAATGCTAGAAAGCACACATACATAATTCTAATGGGGCAATGAGGGTTCATTAAAAATAATTATTTGGTGTAAATAAGAAGCATGATTCCAATGACCACAAAATATGGAGTAAATCATGTTTCCAAACAAATATAGCTAGCAACGAAGGACTCCGAAGTCACCGCAACAAGCAATCAGACGTTGATGAGGATGGACAACAATCACATCCGAAACCAAAAACATAAGCAATAACATATAGAGATCACCATCGTATCAATTATTGACCAACACAATCCATCTATAGCTATTGTCCATTAGGCCCCATAAATCCTAAATGACTTCTGTTACAACTCTCTCCTTTACTCATCAACTCGTGAAAAATACGGTTCCTGCCTATTATTTACTCGTTGTGGCACCTTATGGTATATATGCTTAACTACCATATCATTGTTATCTCAAACGTGATTCGGTCCAACGTGATCACCCGCTGACCCAATACAACCACGTACGAGCAAGACACGCATTTACATTTAGTAAAGTTCATTTTAAGTCCAATTTAATTACTTAGCAAGCATATACAACACACAACAGCTACCATGTTTGTGAAAGTCCTTGTGATCACGAATCAAAAAAGATTAGCCAACTTCAAACTCAATTGTCGTATATTATGTATTAATTAATTTCTACGGTAATTTGAATATATAATGTTAATTGTCACCTCAGAGTATTTGCTAGTAATGATAAGGCTCTACATATAAGGCTCTACATATAGTAGGCCTGCAAAATAAGATACTGTAAGAATACATCAATATGTTATCCGGCATGATCATTTCAATACTTAAGTCAATAACGAATTCTTGGAGAATAAAGGATACTTTGGAGTAATAGGCAAACTTAGCGTATAAAGTGTAAAGAGATCTACCATTAGGTGGTAAACTGGTATTTATAATAAAGTATCGTTGACAGTTGAAGGACGGTAAGTGAATAGGATCTTCTCCTATAAGTACAAAAAAATAAGTGCATGGTGACTAATGTATTCCACTTATATCGGAAATGGTGATTGAATTAGCATCTCATTCTTATCTTCTGTATTCTAGCCGTTAAGGAGTTTCTTAGGCTTAATCGAGCCAGGCCTAGGGCTAAGGTTAGGATCCACGATGACGAGCCTCAAGTAGTGAGGCGTATTAGATCTGGACAGGTCTGAGGGGCCTATATGTAAAGAGTCATGTCAACATCAATTAAATTGTTTTCATTTATGGTTCATTTACTTAAAGGTAACAGAAAGAGAATATAATAACTATTCCCTTTCAATTTTTTATTACCTTATTTACTTGCTAAATGAGTAAAATTTTTATTGTCAAAGACTTTTTTATTCCCACTTAAATATAAATAGATGTTATCTAAGAAAATGTGAAGCTTTTATTCCCTCTATAAAGGGAATGAAAATACTACAACTAAATAACTCTTAGTTATTTTCCAAAATTACCACATAAGGGCAAATTAGTAGCTATCGTTTTTGTTTTATTGCGATACCCAATAAATCAGCAATCAAAATATGAACATTTAAGTATTAAGACAAAGCATTGTTCTTGTAAGATTAGGATCGATAATTGATCTAGGACATCCAGGAAAGTAAACCAATTAGGTTAGAAACTTACGAAAAACATGATAATCCTAATTAAGGAATTTTCATAGATTAGAAAATCCATAATATAATAAGAATATAAATAATACAATCAAAATAGTGAAAATTTACTCTATATGAGATCCTAAAGTCAAATTTAGGGCAATCGTATCTAAATTTAGAATTTTCAGGAAAAGTTATCCGATTAAACCAAAACTTTACGATTAAGATAGAAAAGTTAGTTGAAGTGATTTGGTGAAGTTGGATTTTGAAAATAATTACCCAAAAATCCCGATTTTGCCCCTACGAGGATGATTACTTAATATAGTGTAAAAATGATCGAAACTCCTAAAACTGAGCTCGGAATATGATAAAAACTTAGAGATAAGTTAATTAGGCAATAAAAGAAAATAACATAGCATAATATATTATATGAGTATACAAGTAATTTTTTGAGTATACCTGGTATATAAAATAAATATACTTGTAAATTAACCTAAAATAATATAATTATGCACAATAAGCGATAAAATCACAAAAATTAAATAGGAAAAGTATCTTAAAAATAAAATATATACTGAAAACATGATTACACATATATAATTACTCATTACGTGTATGATATATGTAAGATATAAACCTATTTATTAACAAAAATTATTAAATACTAATATAAAATACCAAAATACCCTCAAACATTATCTAAAATTTATAAAAATAAAAAATAAAAAAAAGACCTGAAATATGATTAGATTAAATTTAGAGCAGCTTAAAAAGGATAAGCAATTGCATCAAAAGCAAATTTACAAAAAATTAACACCTCCTACTACGCATTTTTCAAGGAAAATATTAAAATATTACTTAATGATTAAAAAAAAAATTCAACCGACCTGCACTACTATAAATAGGATCCTAGGACTTATATTTAACATTTTGATAACTAAGAAAACTTAAGAAAAATTAAAAGAAATTTAGAAAAATTTGACAAAAAATGGGAAAAAACGAAGCAAAAACCGAACCTAGCTAGTTCCCCGATCATTCCATGACCTGACATAGAGCCTCGCCGTCACCTAACAAAGCCACCACCGACTAAGCTGACTAACAACCCCTCTCCAGTCAACGGTGGCTGAAGCTCAAATGAACTCAGGTTTCAAGATTCTGCCCTATTTTTCTCTATTTTTGAAAAATTATTAAATTAATTAGGAAAAATGTGAAAAAATTAATTTATTGGTTATTTTATATGTAATTTCATTTTGTAAATTTATTTTTATAAAATTAGGAATATTTAATATTTTTGCTTAACAAATATACTATTCATCTGAAATTTGAAATTCAAAATAAATACACTAAATGATATAGTTTCTAAGTTAAAATTTTTTTATAAGATAATTATGATATATAGATAATTTCTATGTAGCTTGATTTTTTATTTTAATATTTTTAATTTTTATTTTATTTTTTTCCTAAAAATAGCTAGAAATTAGGCTAAAAATGTTAAATAAATAGGATTTATGAAATTAAATAGTGAAATTGATCTATATTAATTTCTAATGAAGTATAATGATATCAAGATAGGTTGAAAACAATTTTGTATAAAAAGAATCATATTTGGGTAATTATGTGTAATTTAAGGGTAAAATTGTAATTTCAAATATATAGGCGATGAATCAATAACACAAAACTAACTGATGAATGAATTCCACATATTTTTAGAAGTTTATAGAAATTTTTTGGGAATTATTTGCTAACCCAAGCTATTTATTATGAATTTACGTAATAAAATAACTTAAATAATGAATCGATACCTAATTCTAGAAATAATAGGTTAAAATATGATAAATATTTGAATAAAAACTATCTATTTAAGTATTGGTTAGATTGAATAAAAATTATATATTTTTTATATATTTAATTATATTTTAATAACTGGGATACGTTATAGAGGTATTAGGGTTAGATAATACCTATATTATGAGTTATATTAGCAAATTAGGTAAAATACGATTTAATAACATAGTTACGTATAGTACGATAATATTTTATTAGATACGTATAACTGTGTTAAAAACTTGAATTACTAGTTAAAAGTCATCTTTAAAAATTGAGATTTGTAATACATGTCATTAAGTCTATACGAATCCAACGATACTATTTTTACTAAAATCGGATAAACCTAGGTAATATAACATATATCTCTAGAATATTACTAATTTACATACTACTATAACTGTACTATAATCGAAATGTGTTTTAAACGACTAAAAGTTCGTTTTGATACAATCAGAATGATATATTATACATAATAATATAATTGCGTATATTACTAATACTTAATAGCTAAACTTGACTTATATGATAAAATTATATATTATTATATAAGAAAAATGATAATATGCTTTATATATATATATATATACATATGTATACGTATAACTGTTTAAATAAAACCTTAATATTTTTTTAACTATTACGAAAACCAAATTTGGATTTTATATATATAGGATTTTCTAGTGATCAAATCATTGACGACTTGAGTCTTCCATAGTGAGTATCTGAACAAGTAAATAAAATCAATACTTTATAATATTTTAGGATATTATTTCAAAATATTTGGAAACTTTGGTATATATTGGCTTATGATTGTAGTTAGTCATTTGTATATATACCACGTTTGTGGTTGTGCTTCAACTTACTGTGATAGGAGCTAAACTCCGTGATATAGTTGTTTTGTGAATATTATTATTGAATTATTTAAACTTAGTTGATCATCCTAAAAAGATGAACTAATTCAAACTTAGATTAATATCCAATCTAATATGCATTGCAACCCACTAGAGATAACGATTAAGATTCTCGGCCTAAACACGAACTCTTTCGATGAGAATAGCTGAAATAATATTTTCCCCACTCTTAATCAAACTAAGTGCTCGAAGAGGAGGTTGAGGTAAGGTTAAGGGCTATGGTTCAAAAGTGTTCACAAGAGTAGAGTGTTCTTCATTGTACAAGCTCCGGTTTAGTTTTGATTCATAAGTATGTAACGTCAATCTCCTTAACCCAGATTAAAGCGGGTGAAATTTCTTTTATCTCGCGATAGACTGAATAACATCATGCAATGGCATTTGCTTATACATTGCATCTAACTAACTTAGTTAATATCCCTGCTTATGATCTGCTGATTTCATACTTTTATCTCTACCTTACTTACTGAGCAAGTTATCGCTCATTCTTCTATAGTTTATTTTATAGGTTTCAATTGGATTACAAGTACTTAACCAACACCAAAACACTGGTAAACTCGGACGAGGAGTAAGATGCAACAAAAAATGACTAATTATTACCCTTAATATTAACTTTTTATCTTTTAAAGAAAACTACACAATACTCTTCAAAGGGACAGGTACGTATGAGATTTACTACTACTCTTTTATGAGATCAAATTAGAAATTTATCTTTAATAAATTATTTTAAAGGATTACTCCACAAGTTTATATCGAATAGATATCGAATTAGATGCTTCAAAAGAGTAGAGTCAAGTGCGCTTAATGTGAACTAGGTTTAAGATAGCAACTATGAAAACAGTTTCTATTTTAGAATAGTTCACACGACGCGACTGTTATAATTTCATTTTTTCGGAGCATAATATTTATTCCTAACTTAATATTACAATTAACAAGATAAAATAAATATCGAAATGAGCATTCCCTATAGTAAAAATTTACATGAAGTAAATATTAGAAAAGAAAATTTTAATATATTTATAGTAATAGTTATTCTCAAAATATAACTTTTCCATTCCTTATTTATTCCGTTCCACAAAGTAAAGGGCTATTAAGGAAAACACTTGACTTTATTAAGGCTAAACACTTAATTCGATTGATAAAATAAGAGTTAGACCAAAATAAAATAAAAGTTAGCTAAAGCAATTATAGTTTTGTAATATTAACATTAGTCTCCTAATATAATGAACTAGGTTTTAATCCTTCTTTCCTTAGTTAAAATATGTAATATTGGTAAAGAAAAATGAAGAAATGAAATAAAATAAGAGTTGTAGTTAAGCAAAAGTGAAAAAAAAATAATAGTTATACTTTAAATCTAGTTCTTAACTAAGTAGGCCCAATTTAATTTAAGATTGAATTGACCCATCATAAATTAATTAATTAATTTAATTACAAGAAAGACATTTCATAAAATATGTGATTGGGTCTAATTAAACTAGTTGGTTCACATTAAACTAATCATGAACTGGTTTGATTCAAATGATGGTCCACGTCTCTTTTTTTTTCATATTTTTATTTTATTATCTTATTATATTTTCTTAATATTTGATATTTATCGAAATATTAATAATTTTATGAATGTTAATATAATCATTCTTTCGTACATCTTAGTTGTGAAACTTATGATTGATAATTGAAAGCCATATAATTTTTTGGCAAAATGAATTTTAACAAGTATTGGGTGGTTGTCAACGAAATCTTATTCGTAATTCAGCACTGCAGACATCACATTGAGTGTTGGAATCGCTGGTACCGCTATTTCAGTATTTGCCTTTGACTTTGCTTTACAGCATCGAAAATAACCTAGGGGCTGGGAACCTCTCTCTGCGTCACAACATCACATCAGAGTCGGCCGCCTTTTTTTTTTTTTTTTTTCCCCCCCTCGAGGTTGCCGTATCAGACATTTACATTATCAAAAGCTTATGGAGTTTGGATTCCTCGCCTCGACTAAAAGATTCCATGGCCTGTTGATGGCTGTGTCCTCTTTACAGAAGATGAATAAATGCATTGTCCTTGTTTTAGCCTGACAAGTTCAAGTCTGCTATCAACTTAAAGATTTCTTTGTGTGAGCAGGTGAAAAAGGACTGAAATTTAAACCCATCATCGACTTTTTATTCCAGTAGACTGCTAATATTTATATTATTAAAATAAATTAAATTTTAAATAATTTTTAAATTTGAAGTTATTTATTTACTTTTATTTAATAAAAAAACTAATATTAATATAGTCTATTAAAGTCATTAATAATAAATAAATTCTCAACTCACTTTTTTCTATTAATGCCTTTCAATTTCAAAATCCACTTTCTCTGATTTCTTCTCTCTCTCCACATAATATGTTGTTTATTCTCGTGAACTTTTCAATGATTTTTTTCTATTTCCATTTTCTCTCTCACTTACTTTATGCATATATTGCATAACTAAAATTAAGATGATAATCAAATATAACTATGATGATAATTGATGTTTATACGTATGAATATTTTCATACTCGTAATCCTAATTTGTTAATAATAAGAAATTAAAGGATTTCAAGTAAATGTAGATAGAGAAAAAAAGAATAAATCTATATTTATATTATTTAACAAAACTTATGATTTTTTATCGAATAGATAATGATAAATTATAAATATATAAATTTAATATATTTAATCTACATATGCCTTACGAGCCCATTAACATTAGGGTTTAACTAATAATTCATGTTAATAAGTTGTATTTCTTGTTTAGATCAAAATAAATTCAAAGTCTAAAAATTTGTATTTGGAATAAGATTTACTTATTAATCGTATTTGAAAAAAATAAACCTATAACTCGAGTCGTTTAACAATTATGTTTCGTTTTCATATCCAATTTGGCTATCAATAAAGAAAATTCAAAAATGAGTGTCATAAATATCATGTCTATATTTGAAAAGCAATTTGCCTAATGCTTGTAAGGGAAATTACATTGAAAACCATAGCTTTCTCTTTTTACATTAACTACATAGACATGTCCAATGAATATATTATAATTTAAGAATCCACAATTAGATTCAAACTGTAAATACTATCATATTAGCTTAAGCAAAACTTATGGCATAATTGTTCTATAAATTAATCCACAACATTATATGGCTAAGCTAAACAGAAGCCAATTTATACATTTGATTTAGTTTTACTTGAAATAACAAGTGATTTAACTAGGAAGGCTGAAATTTTATAAGGCATACCTAAATTGATATATAAACAAGCTTGAAATGTAGTACATAATGCTTTCTTTTAGAATGTTGGAAATTAAAATATAGAAGAAAAATGAAGTTTAAAGTAATACTATTACAGAACTATAGTTAAATAGACAAGAATGATGATTCGAAAGAAACCACTGGTGAAGTAGTAGGTGAGTGTATGTATGTGTGTGTGTGTGTGTGTGTGTGAGAGAGAGAGAGAGAGAGAGAGAGAGAGAGAGAGAGAGAGAGAGAGAGAGAGAGAGAGAGAGAGAGGGGTTTGGGGTTGAAGGAGGAGGAGGAGAAGGGAGGGGGATAAGAAGATTATAATGTATAGAATTAAACTATAAATATTAAAAATCTTAATCTTAAACTAATTTACAAGTCATATTTGAACATATGCAGGAGACATACTTATTAAGTATACTTGTAAATGAGTTTTGAATCCAAACCTAAACACTTCTATGATCTGATTCAAACAAGTTTGATTTATTTATTAATCATATCAAATTTTGTTTATATAAATCAATCTATAATTATAGTGTATTTTTTGGTGTCAAATTGTTAGCCTTAATTAGTACCTTAAATCTTGAATTTAAGATGTGAAGAAATTTATTTATATTTATTTTAATCAAAGTTTTATTATTATTAGATATTCTCGAAATAATCTCATAAAGTTACAATATCTAATAGTTTTTGGTATTGGGTTGCGGGAGAAACTATAATAGCGATATTGAGCTTCAATGGTAGAGTTGATAAGCAAAGAAAAGAAAACGTGAATGGGAAATAAGAAAAAATGATTTTCTCTCTATTTTATCAATGAAAATCACTTTTTTCATTCCCTCACCGTTTATCAGCTATTAACCTCACATTCGATTGCCTTTTATCCCTAGAAGAAACTAATGCCCAGTACCTTTTGGAATTCTGATTTAATTTCAATTCTTAAGTTTTCGTGAAAATGAAACAATACGTCGTCACGGGAATTGCGAATTCTTGATTTGCAGAATTATTAAATAGAGACCAAACAAAGCTGGCAATCGATTAATAAGTCGTTGAAGGAGTTTACTTTTTTATTTATTTTTTAATAAAAGAAATAAAAGTACGTGTTATTACGTTCAAAGGAGAATTTATTTAATACATTGAAAATGACCTAATAGGCAAGTACAGGTACAAGTACACAGAGTGCTATCAAATTTTCAACTAGGATTGAATCTTCAATCGCACTTGCAACCATCATGACTTAAAACTACGCTACAACAAATCAATTCAAACTCACGAAATTCATACATTGTTTAGATGTCTAAAATTATATTGTACTATTTCACCCTTACATCTAGAGAACCCACCGTTTCTAATATAGGTATACGGTCTAATTAAACAACTTTTCTTCTTTAAACTCGCATTTCTTCACCACCTTCATGATTTTCGTTATTCGAGTCGTTAACTCCGGCCCATCCGTCGTCGAATGAAACATCAAGAAAATACAACATGACCACCAACAGACAACAACTCAGAAACATAGGAATAGGACCAAATATCCAAAAGAACAAAGGAAAGGAGACGTAGAATGCATGCAATCCCATGGACCAAAAATAGCCCCCTTTATCAACAATCTTTAGGACATAATCGATGGACACTTGCTGGTAGTGATTTTGGTGATAGACCTTCTTGTATGGGACGTTGATGAGGACGCTCGCATGACTATAGTACCTGATAGATTGGACATTTAACAGGAATGCTGCAAAGAAACACAGGAGTATTGCAAAGAATTTGATGGAATATCCTGAGTTACTCTCGTCTCCAGAAGAAAAAAACCACGAGTGATTTGCACCACCATTTGTCATCATAATCCCGATCATAGAGCATAGCATAATTCCCGTCATTGCTAGTAGTGTCGATGCCATTATGTTGTTCCTTAATGTTTGCACCGCAAGAATCCCATTTTTAGCAACATCCTGCATATATAGATTCGAATTCTTATTAATTATATTGGTATAATTGTAAGATATTACTCTAATATATTTAATTTTGTAAAAGAAAATTTCTTATATCTTTATGTGTGATCAACATATCAAAGGAGTAATTTCAAATATAATCTTCTATTATATATACAGACACACACACACACATATATATATATATATATATATATAATTAAGACTCCTTGATACATATATGATGGAGATGACATGCACAATTATCCTTGAATAAAACTATATCACTAAGTATGATGATATCTCAATGGTCCTTGAAGATGAAGATCATATTTGTTAAGGGTGTCAAATATATTGTGTATTTGTTCAGACAAGAACCTCACTGCCCGTGGGATTTTTATGGTATACCTTCTTTTAGAGAATTTTTTGAATTTGTGAAGATTTTCAAGTGCACACAGATAGAGAGAGTAATTAAAAAAGTGTTTCCATTAAAGAAAAACTACTTTCTTAAGACTATATATATAGATTTTCCAATTTTAGTAACATTTGAATAACTATTTTAGATAGTTTAATAACTCGCTCCACTATTTTACCAAATAGTAAGCGATTCTTTTTTTTTTTTTTTTTTTCAAGGCAAGAGGCTGAAAAGTTATTCATAATTACTATATAAGCATATTTCTTTTAATTTTGCCGGATAAAAACAAATAGCAAACATTTTATTATTGCTTTCTTTCTCGATAAAAGTAGTTTGTCCGTTGCATGCATGTTCATGAAACTAAACATAAGACATAAATTTAGTGATTCCAGTGAACAAAAACAAACCTCCATCATAGACCGAACCCACATGCGACGATTTATGGTATTAACACCTAAGACGGTATTGTGGGGATGCTTCTTAAAACGATGAAATAGCCATATGTGGTAGGTAATCATTATGACTACCCCTAAAGGGACCAGGGTATAATCCAGAACTTTCTTCTCCATAAGGGAACAATAGGAGTATCAAGCAGAACAAAACAAAAATGAAAATGAAAGTAGAAGTTCAGACTCTGATGCCTTAGAGAGAGAGAGAGAGAGAGAGATTTAAGTGGAGAAGACAATGACGAGAGAATGCAAATGATGGAAGATGTGGGTTTGAGTAAACATAAGGGATTCTTATTTATAGAGGCTCAGGGGAAGCTGTTCTATGACTTCTCGATCAACTTTGGAATTATTTTAACATTAAGGGTTTCGATGAAATTTCATACTCCACATGGACTTCATCCTCGAGGATCTACTTGGATTACAAAATTTGATTTTTCTAATGTATGCTTTTACCAAAAAAAAAAAATTATATGAGGTCAATTTTCTTTTCTATACAAAACAATTGAAATAACTAAATATTATAATTCATCCAAACTTTTGCTTATCAAAATTACAATCTTATCTACCTCATCTACACTTTATTCTAAAACCAATACTAATCTTATCTACCTCATCTACACTTTATTCTAAAACCAATGAGTATTTGTCGTGTTGTCCTTTTAAACAAGACTAAGATAGTAAATTTGATAAGTAAACGTTTAATTTGGTATAATAGTTACTAGCTTCAAATTTTAGGTATGATGTTCAATAAGTTAAAATTTAATTGGATATAATGTTTAATAATTATAAATTTCAAGTGTAAAATAAAACTATTTTTGTTTCAAATGGTGTCTTTGTCCATATTTCCTCTAAGCTAACTATATATTAGTTAAAAAAAAAAAACAATAGAAAGTATAGTATATTATTAAAGGAAATACAAATGCAAACATTATCATGAAATCGGAAAATTTTAGTCCTTTACCCCCACAAGAGATATCTTATTTATATTA
The DNA here is from genome assembly GCA_024138005.1 of Lumnitzera racemosa. NCBI lineage: Eukaryota > Viridiplantae > Streptophyta > Magnoliopsida > Myrtales > Combretaceae > Lumnitzera > Lumnitzera racemosa. The sequence continues at coordinate 12,070,386 of JAMXBC010000002.1, forward strand.
ATTATATCGTGTTTCATATGCTATATATGTATATATATAATGATACACATTTCACATTGGTTCCCCTTTATTACTAATATATATATATTTAGACATTAATCCCTCTTTGTTATTGATATACTTATAGCCCTTTTATTTTCTTAAGTAAAATAGATAGGGAATAGAAAAGTTATACCCTATGATTAGCTATTATAAGGAATAAGCTAAGACACTTTTATTCCAGTATTTACTTCGTGTAATTTTTTATTATAAAGAGTACTTATTCCAATATTTATTAGCACTCATGAGTTCGAATTAGGTAATGTCAAGGAGATAAAAGAAGGACCCGTCATAGGTACAAAGGATTCAGGATTCACTCCAAAAGAATAAGAAGGACAACCTTTTTTGAAAGAGCGGTGTACCTGTAGGAACACGGACAAAAGTGATGTATGGCTATTGTCAGTGTCATGCTCCGAACAGAAAGAGTCATAACAGTCCTACCGTGTAAATTAACCTAAGATAGAAATTGACCTCGCAGCTGCTATTGTAGATATAATTCACATAAGATATGCACAACTCAACTAGCTTAAAACGTCTATTCTGATACTTATTAATAACCAAACCTATGATAAAGTTTTACAAAATACCTATTTTATACAACCTGTTATCTAGTACCACGATAGTATTGACATAAACAATTTACATTAGAGTTATAATTTATAATCAAAGTTTATTAAAAAGTCATAGGTTTGCAGACTATTTACATAAGTTAAGAAACTAACGAGTGTCCTAGGGAATTCCTAGTTAGTTTCCTCAAAAACTCAAAAAAAATAAAATAAAATAAAAGCCTAGGTTCAGTTGATTCCTCATTCCCCACTTTCCCAAATAGCAGTACACTAACCTAGAAACGGTGGTATTGGAACATCTTGACCTTACTTAGCTCCTACAAAAGAGTCTATTGGGATGTGAACATAATTAGCTCAGTAAGTGGGACAGAGTCAAAAGAGTATTATACAAATACAAACAAGGTTAACAATTATGATGAGTTGAAATGTAATGCAATCAATCAAATAAAACATCACACAATATTATCTGGTCTATTGTGAGGTTAAAGAAATTACATTTGCTCTAACCCAGATTAAGAAGTTTTATCATGACTCAAGTCAGACTGAACTTGGGCTTATACAATGAAGAGCACCCTCCTTCCATGACCACTTTTGAACCATGGTCCCTAATGTTGTTGCAACCTCCTCGCCTGTCACTTAGTTCGACTAAGGATGAAGAAATGACCATTTCAACTATTCTCATTAAAGGAAGTCAGTATTTAGCTTGACACTCTCAATCATTTCTCCTAATGAGTGTTATGTATATCCAGTTTCATTTTAGTCGAATAAATGTTAATTTTAATTAAGGGTAACTAATGAGTTCATATAATACAAAATCAATGTAAACATGCAGAACAGCATGCCAAGAAGTTTAACTTCTATCACAACTGAGTATCACCCACACACACGGTATGCATACAGTCAACTAACTACAAATACAGCCAAAAGTACTTTAAGTCTCCGGATACTTTAAAACAATATCCCGACAAGCAGTGAAGCCACAATCCCAACTTACTTGTTTAGACGCTCATTTCTGCTAACTTGAATCATCAATTGTCTTTGTATTGGAAGATCCTATTTACATAAAAGGCCTAAATTCAGTTTTCTTAATAATTACGAAAATATTAGGATTTAATCTAAAATTTATATATATATATGTATGTATTATTATTTCCATAATATATAGTCGAATTATCACAATATATCGAATTAAGTTATTAATTATTGATATTGTACATTATATATACTATTATGTATTATATATTGTTTCGATCGTATCGAAACGTACTTTTAATTTATTAAATAACGTCTTAATTTCGATAAAGTTACCGAAATACGTATATTCTATAATATGATAAAGTTATATGTTATATTACTTAAGGTTGTTCAATTTTAACAAAATTAGTGTCATTGGGTTTATATAGACCTAATAACACGTTTAACAAGTCATGTTCCTAGAGACAACTTTTAACGGATATTTCGAGTTTTTAATACAGTTATACATAATTATATAAATATGATCGTATTATATGTAATTTACATTATTAAATTGTATTTTACCTAATTTGTCCATATATCGTTACAATATGAGTATTATTCAATCCTAATATACTTAAAGTATATCCCGATCAGAAAATATCAATAAATATAATAAAAATACTCATTTAATCCAATCTGATCAGCAATCATATATATATTTTTTATTTAACTATTTAATTCATTTTAGCTTATTAATATTAAAAATACACCCCGACTTGTAATTTAAGCTATTTTATTAGGTAAATTTGTAATAAATAGTCTGAGTTTCCAAATAATTTTTCGAAAATTTCTATAGAATCCTAAAAATATAAGAAATTCAGTTATCACTAGATTTCAAATTTCCGACCAATCGCCTATATATTCATATTTACAATTTTACCCCTAAATTACTTAATCATGATTCTTTTACACCAAATAAATTCATTTTGATCTCACATTGTTATTATTCACTAAAGATTATTACATATCTATTTCATCAATTAATTCCATAATTTCCTATTTAATTCATAATTTCAACCTATTTTCAAGTTATTTTTAGGCCAAAAAATGCAATAAATATTTAAAATATTCAAATCAAAATTCGGGCTACATAGAAATTATCTATATATCATATACATCCTACACAAAAATTTACAGCTAGAAACAACATCATTTAATATATTTATTTTACAATTCTAAATTCGGATGAACAGTAAATTTCTTAAGAAAATATATTAAATATTACGAATTTTTCAAAAATAAAAATATCACATGAAAAAATATTCAAAATAACCTAACTACAATTTTTTTCATAATTTTCTAGGTGGATTTACTATTTTTTTTAAAAATTTAAGAAAAACAGGGCAAAGAATTGATTTCTGTGTTCTTGGACTCTCTGGTAGCCGACGGCAATAGGGGTTGTGTCGGACGGCCTAGATGTGGCGTATACTGATGGTAGCTGGTCGAGTTCGTCTTTAGGTGATTGTTTGGGTCTGGTACAACTAGGGTACGATGGTTTTTTTTTTCTATTTTCTTTCTAATTTCCTACGATTTTTTCTAATTTTTTTCTTCTGAGTGTTTCTAATTTGTAAAGTTAGAAGGTAATGTACTGAAGCCTATTTATGTTTGTGGAGTCATTTTCTTTTTCTTATTTTTTTTCCTTGCTTTTTCTTCATTAATTTAAAAAGGAAGTGGCCAATTGAGGTGAAATTGCTTTTGACTAAGCTCTACTTTGTTTTCTAAACTTACCACAATGGTTTCTAGGGGTTTCAGCCGTAATTTAGTTCATTTTGGATTACTTTGGCGCATATCTTAGTAAGATAATAATAATATATATATAATGTTCACATTAGTTATTTAATTAGTATATAAGTGTATACCCTATGTAAATATGATCTGTAATATATAACTTTACTTATATAATTAAGTTTCTAACATATCTTTGATTTTTAGGATATGTTCTCTTAATTAATTTTATGAATTCAACGCAATATATATATATATATAATTACGTAATTTAGGGATAATTTACGGGTATAATTATTATTTATACTGGGTATACTCATAAAATTACATGTATATTCATATAATAATTTATACTATATTATCTTATTTTATAGCTCAATTAACTTATCTTTAAGTTCTTATCGTAATCTAAGCTCGATTTTCCGAGCATTTTAATGCTATATTGAATATTCCTACTTCTAAGTGCAAAATTGAGATTTTTGGTTATTATCTCTAAAATCTAACTTTACTGTATCATCTCAATTAACATTTCTATCTTAATCGTAAAGTTTAGGCTCGATTGAATAAATTTCCCCAAAGGCCCTAAATCTAGGTTCGGTTGTCTTGAACTCAATTTTAAGAGCTTACAGTCAGCTTATGTGTATATAGACAAATCCGAAGGCATGATGCTACACCATCTAAAATATTTGGCATAGACTTGCATCTTAGAGGTTTCACCTTATTGATTATAGTAGTAAGCTAGGAATACAACTAAAAATACAAGTATGTCATTATTTAGTCATTAATTGTAGTACTAATGGGGGTGCAACAGTCATACCACTTGAATTTTTTATTTCCTTTGTAGAGAAAATAAGAAGTTCTACCCCTTCTTAGGTAACAACTATTCTCAACAAAGTGGGAATAGAAAAGCGAAAGGAAATTGAAATTCCAACTAATTTTTCAAATAAATAAGGTAATAAACAGCTGTAGGGGAATAGTTGTTATATTCCCTCTCTATTATCTCTAAACAAGCCATTATATTATCAATAATAGTACTTGGTGATGATGTATATCATAAGCATGACTCCTAGGTAGACTTGTAGCAATCCGTCAGCTATAGACAGTAGATAACCTACAAAAAGCTCCCTATGACATAGATAGTAAGGGCCCTCCGGTGCTTAAGTTAGCAAGGAGAGTATTTAGATTCTAATAAATGAGCAAATAGGTTGAGAGGAAAGTATAGTTGTATTGCATTTTTCTTATGAGATATTATTTCCTATATTTTTCTATGCTTAGTTGTATCCTCCTCATCTAGGTGTTATTTTAAGATAGTCAAGATATTTTCTAGTTATATGGGTTGATTTATATTAATTAGTATTAATTATTAATAGCTTTTGGTTTATCAATATTGACCCTCCTTTCGTATAAAATGAGTGCTAGAGAATTAAAAAAGATATGCTTCTTCTCCCTAATATTTTTTCATGGTATCAAAGCTAGGAAACCCTAGCTATTCCTCATTACAATGATAGACACAACTCTACCTCCTAATCCAACCGAGTCACCAGAAGTTAAATATAAGTTTAGCTCTAGTACTGACCCTAACCTTACTAAAACAACTTCTAGCTCATGTATCAATTTGAGAGCAATCTCTTCAAATCACCAAACATAAGTTAAATGGGAGTAACTTTCAAGAATGGTTCCAATCTATAAGGTCCGTAATACATGGTAAAGTAAAGATGAGATATCTAACTAGTGCATGCAAAGCTCCATCAAAGGACTCGGTTAAGTATAGTACGTGGGAAGCTAAGAATGCTATTGTGATGGCATGGCTAATCAACTCTATGGAGCCTAATATTGAGAGGATGTTTCTTTTCTGTAAAACAACCAAGGAGTTATGGGAAATGGTGCAAGAGATTTACTTAAATTCAGAGAATACATCATAGTGTTTTACAATTAAACCGAAATTGTGACTTACCAATCAAGGTAACTCTAATGCTACTATGTATTATAATTTATTAATGGAATTATGGCAAGAGTTAGATATGTTTTGTGATGTTGAGTGGTCTTATATAGAGGATAGTCTCAAGTTTAATTAGATGCAAGAGAAAGGTAGTGTCTTTGAGTTTTTACAAAGGTTGAATTCAGACTTAGATGAAGTCCATGGTAAGCTTCTAGGTCATAAACCTTTTCCAAATTTGAAGGCTGCCTTTGCCGAAGTTTAAAGAGAGGAAAGTAGGTAATAGGTGATGATGTCCACAACATCTACTGACTCAAATCAATCATACTCTACTCTAATTTCCAAAAGAAAGCCTTCACAAGAAAAAAATTGTATGATCATTGTAAGTAGCTATACCATACTGTTGGAAACTTCATGGAAAACCTAAGCATATAAGGAAAAAGGGATATAGAGGATATCTGAAAGTGGCTTAAGTGATTGAGATGAATGTTAATGATGCTTCCAACTCTAGTATGAATATAACGCCTAATCAAATAGCAAATGATCAAACAAATTCTTTGAAAGCCTTAAGTTAATAGTGAAAGTGAGAAAGCAATTGAGGACACACCCTATGTAGCCACAGCATTGAAAGTTATAAATTCAATCTCCTATGAATTTGCTAAGAACAATAAGTAGATAATAGATACTGGAGCTATTGATCATATGTGCAACTCCTTATCTACTTTAAGAATTTTCATGCTGGTAAAAATAAGGTACTAGTATCCAATAGAGAATATATTATATTTAAGGGGAAAGGTTCAATTTGAATGGGAAATTTATAGCTAAATGAAGTACTATTTATTCTTGAGTTGTAGTAAAATTTGATTTTGGTGAGCCATTTAACCAAAGACATGCTTTGTAAAGTAATATTTTCTTCTTTCTATTGCTTGTTTCAAGACCAATCTTCGGGGAGAGTGATTGGAAATGCTAAATTGGAGAATGGACTTTATGTTCTTAAACATCATTCAAAGTCAAGTTTTCTTTCTAAAAAAATAATGGCAATATCTTGTTATGGCATTGATGTCTTAGGCATCCCAGCTTTGTTTCTATGTCATACTTGTATTCGAATCTATTTATGAATAAAAATATTGGTGATTTGAAGTACAAACACTGTGTCATTTCAAAATTCGCAAAAAATACTTATAATGTTCAACCTTACAAGCCTTTAAGCCCATTCATTTAGTTTACGGTGACAAATGGGGTCCCTCTAAAATAAATGTCTTATTTGGTTTTAGATAGTTCATTACATTTATTGATGACCACTTAAGGACTTGTTAGGTTTTCTCATTGAAGGAAAAATTAAAAGTCTATTTTGTATTCAAAAAATTTCATAAACTTGTATAAAATGTTTTTCATACTCAATTACAAAATCCTTAGATCTAATAATGGCAAAAGGTATTTCTCTAAAGAGTTTAAGAGCTATCTAAGTGAACATGGAATTTTACACCAAAGTTCTTACGTACATACTCCACAACAAAATGGAGTAGATAAGCGCAAGAATAAGTATCTTCTTAAAACTGCTTAATCTATGATGATTTCCAATTATGTTCCTTATTAGTATTAGAGTGAAGCTTTTAATAAACAGAATGCCTTCAAAAGTCCTTAATTTTTGAACTCCCCTTAGTATCCTTCATGAGTCCTTTCCTTAAACACACTTGTTTAACTCTTTGCCATGATGAGTATTTAGGTGTACTGTATATGTCCAAGATCATTCACTTAACAAACACAAACTTGAAAGGAAAGTTGTTAAATGTATTTTTGTTGGATATTCATCCTTGCAAAAGAGCTACAAATGTTATTATCTTCCCTCCAAACATATTATTGTAACTTTATATGTGTTCTTTGAACATAAGTCTTGTTATCCATCTTCTTATTCACAAAAAGTTAGGAATTCCACCGATTACATTTGTCTACCACTTGCTCTAGACACAAATTTCCAAGTCTTGAAACCTTGTTATTATATACAAACAAAAAACCTTACAAACACTAAACAGCCTGAACCAAGTGTCGATGATAATCTACCTGAACCATGTATTGATGTCCTACCACTAATGTCTAATTCCAAACCAGAATTGCAGGTACATTTGAGACAACCAAAAACTAGTCACAATAACCAATCATCTAATCTCGAAAAGAGGTCCAAAACGAAAGTAGATCAATAGCAAGAACAAACTTGTAACTTAGAACCCTCAAAACGACTTCATAAATCATCATATTTGTCTAGTAAAAGCCAAGAGTTGGACATTCATTTTACATTGTGGAAGGAAAAGAGATCATATGCTAGGTATCCCATATCAAATTATTAGAGTTATTCTAAATCATCCCCCACATATAAAGCATTTATTGCCCGCTATCAAAGAGGATTTATCAAATAAAGAATGGTAAGATGTTGTATTTGAAGAGATGAAAGCCTTGCATCAAAATATTACTTGGGAGATATGTGATTTACCAAGTGGTAAGAAGGTATCAGGAAGTAGATCGGCTTTTAGTATTAAACACAGATCTAATGGAAGCATAGAGAGGTATAAAGCACATCTGGCAACGTAAGCGTATACTCAGATATACAATCTAGATTATGAAGAAATTTTTGCTCTTGAAGCAAAATTAAACTCTATCAGAGTTATTTTGTCTTTGGCTATCAATCTTGATTGGCTTCTTTTCCAACTAGATATAAAAAATGCTTTCCTAAATTGAGAGTTGAACAAGGATATATGCAACTTCTACTCAATTTTGAATCAAAAGAAAATCAAAGCAAAGTGTGTAGATTGAAGAAGTTAATGTATAGGTTAAAACGGTCCCTCGGGAATGGTTTAAGAAATTTAGTGGTACTCTATCGAAGTTTGGATATCAGTAAAGCTAAGCATAACATACACTTTTTATTGAAATTGGAAAAGAGGGTCTAAAATCCATTCTCATTACGTATGTAGATGACATTATTGTCATAAGTGATGATATAGTTGAAATGGTAGAGTTGAGAAAGAAGATCAAAGAAAAGTTTGAAATAAAAGAGTTAGGCGACTTGAAATACTTCCTTGGCATGGAAATTGCTCGCACTAAACAAGAGATCTTTATTAATCAAAGGAAGTACATTTTAGATCTCTTAAAGGAAACTGGCAAACTTAGTTGCAAGCCCATGAGTACTTCCCTTCCACAGAATTAGAGAAATTGGTGAAAAGATAATAATACTTCTATTGATAAAGAACAGTATCAAAGATTAGTAGGACAACTTATCTACCTTTCTTTGTCATGACTCGACCTCGCATTTGCCATTGGTAAGGTAAGTCAATCCATTCATGCACTAGCAAAGCATCATTTAGATGCGATTCATCATATTATAAGGAATTTAAAAGGTATACTAGGTAAAGGGTTGTTCATAAAAAAGACAGATTGTCATGATTTGATTGCCTTTGTTGATTTGGATTAGGTAGGGAATAAACTAGATTGCAAGTCTACAATAGGTTTTTGCACTAAAATTTGGGGTAATTTAGTCACTTGGAGATGTAAAAAACAATCGGTTATTGCAAGGAGTAATACTAAGGCTAAGTTTTGAGCTATTGCATGAGGTTTATGTGGGATAATTTGGTTACAAAGATCGTTGATAGACTTAAAGATAAAATGGGACTCAACTATTTTATATTGTGATAGTAAGCTTTCCATAAGTGTAATGAAGAATCCTATGCAACATAATTAGATGAAACACATTAGAATTGATAAAAATTTCATCAAGACTGAGATAGAGTAAAGTAAGATTAAACTAGAATATGTACCAACAAAATATCGAGAAGCAAATGTCTTCACCAAATTCTTGGCGAAACAACACTTCACAAAATTGTTATCCAAGCTAGGAATGATGGACATCTATTCCTTAGCTTGAAGGGGGGTATAGGAAAGTATAGTTGTATTGCATTTTTTTTTTTAGGATATTATTTCCTATATTTTTCTATGCTTAATTATATCCTCCTCATCTAGGTGTTATTTTAAGATGGTCAAGTTATTTTTTAGTTATATGGGTTAATTTGTATTAATTGGTATTAATTACTAACAGATTTAGTTTATCAATATAGACCCTCATTTTGTAAAAATTGAGTGCTGGAGAAATAAAAAAGATATGCTTCTTCTCCCTAATATTTTATGAGTTCCCAAGAGTATCCAAAAGGATCCCTTACCTAGTAGATTTGCTCCTATTTATAGGTTAAGGGATTTGACCTACTCAAACATATGGCATGAAGGGATTAGCTAATATGAAATTCGAGGAGGAGGCATTGTTAATACTAGAATAGACTTACATAATCTTACCAGTTGGTCATGACTTAGAGAATGGACTTGTCATATCAATAGAAGGTAATACCTTAGCCTAGTGGCTGAGTTGTAGGCTATATGTTAAGCGATCATTAGCATTTAATGATGAGAGAGAAAGAGATGAGAAGAGGAGGACATGCCAGGCCCACCATCCAGTAATCTCTCCACTAATGGTCAGAAAGTAGAGACAAAGGACCTTCGGAAGAGGACTCCCAAAGTGTTTAGGGGAAGACCCGAGTAGGGCATGTAAAGCTCGAGCACATGTTAAGTCGTTCTTCATCTGAGTTGGAGAAGTTTTAGTATCACACTAGCTGAGCCATTCGATGTTATAACGCCCCACCTTTTCGGTGTCTATTTAAAAAATTTTCTCAAACCTTTAGTACTTGAAAATGATTCATTATTGCCATTCTTAAGTTAAAGATAAGACAAAACTTGTATTCAACTTCCTCTCTTTTTTCCATGAACAACTACTTTCATGTAATTTTCCATTTAATATGACCAACAACAGCAAAAGCTTCTATATTAGTGAGCCATACTCAAAGTATCATGGTCACATACTTTTGTACAACATATTAACTCTTCTATAAATATATGTTTTTAAACTACCATGACTATATTAAACCTCTAGTAAGGTAATACCCATTGCTTTCCTAAATAGCTCTTTTCATGTACTCAAGCCAAATCGTATAGTCAACAAATTCTCTCAAGAGCCTATCTTTAGCTAGAGTTTTGAAGTCTCCTCGTCAGTTTGATTCTTCTATCTAATTATTCTGTAACTCGAGGATAAGAGAAACTTATCTCCTTAACTATTACGAGTTGAGTGAGAGTAGACAAACATGCAACAGCAAGCATAACAAAGCAGGCATATCATTCAAGTAGTTAGTACAATTACATTATTTTATAGTTTCCTAGCCAAGCAATGCAAATACGTTAAGAGTATGTCATGTTTATGCACGTAACATGCATCGATACTAATATCCTAGACGAGCCCAGCAACTCATCCGATTCAGTTGACTCAAACCAAGCATCTAAATAATATATCCAAGAACTTAGCAAACATTTTAGTCTAGCAATAACCACATAGAGTGGTTGGAAAATCTTGCATATAGCTGACCCAACAGATACAATGTAGTCTCTGTATGCTCAAAAACCTAGCTTTTACAAATCAAGTAGTTCACTTGATAAACCTAGCTTTTCATATTAAAAACAACCTAATGATATCTCAGTTTTTAGCAAACTTGACTTGTAGGTCTTTTCATGCCATGCCATGAATGCATAAGATTGTATACCAATTAAAACCTAGCAAATCCAAGCAGACTTATTCATCACTTGTTATCCAGTCTTTACTTTATATTTTCGTCAGTTCTAAGATCTTGGTATTAGGTTCACTTAGGTAAATACCTTAAGAGATAGAGTTAATTCCTAGGTTCTTTTCCAAGATAACACAGATCTTAGCAAATGTAACATATGTATTCATCAACACCAACATAACAACCAAGTTTAATATCATGTTACTATTCAATCAACAACAAATATAACAAGTAACATAACTCACCAAGTAATACATCAATTCTTAGCCAATTTCAACCAATCCATCAAACAGCACATCAAGTTGCAATTAACATTCAAGCAAGGCAAAACATCACAGAGCACACGAGGTTAAGAGTAAACATAAGTCTACTCAAGCATAAATAAATATTCACTTACCTGGTTAACGGTAAATTCCCAATCTTACTCATTAACATAAGCTTCCTCTTCTACGAATTCACTTAGTAAGAGTAAGTATTTTTAAGATCAGTTATAGATCATGAGTATATATATATATATACATACATGTACTAGTTAGATACTCGTTTGTTCGTAATTAGTTCGTTATAAGCTAGTTTCGGTTTGGCCTTTGAGTTTGATTATGAGTTAACTTTTGAAACAACTTATAATTACATTATCCTTTTTTACAAATCATACTTTCTTAACTAATCAATGATTTTTATAAGTTACCCAAAACTATCATGTCCTCTAAGTTAGGTTCTGAGCAATTCTATATTGGTTTTCTTTAATAAAAAATCATCTAAGTTACTATCTGAGCTACTCAGGGTTTATTTATTACACTAGTTCTATCCTCTGATATAGTCTTTGAGCTTCTTTAAGTTAAACCCCTTACTACGATATCCTTTAAGCTATCCTCTAACTCTATTAACTATATAATTTTTAATAAAATCATCTTCTGACCAACCTTATGCTTTCCCTGTTTTTACATTTTAGTCATCATTTTTGCTTTTGACCTACTATCTAAGTATCGATCTAATGAAAATTTCATAACTAGAATCATATGAATGATCACATGCCTTTAATTAGTGTTATATAATTTAGTTGTTTTGCTCACTTTTAAAGACTAAACTACACTTTTCCATAATTCCTCATTTTATTACTTAATCCAACCATCTCAAAATAGTATATATACTTCAAGAATTGATGCAACTCAGAATCCAAGTAAGGTTATTAAGAAAATAGGTTATTTTTCCACTAAAACACAATTTAATACATAATTTAGGACTCAAAAATCACATAAAAATTTAGAAAATAGTTTTGCAACAAGTCTCTTCGTATCGATTTAATATCAATATAGGGTAGTTTATAAAAAAATTTCGAAGGCGAAACTACATCGTTAAAACTATTTATTTCAATATCGAAAATTATCTAATTTCTTAAGGACATATGACAACTACCAAATTTATACAAATTGATATTTTTCCTTGATTTTATACATAAAAATATGTAGGAATAATTTTTTTCATAATTTTCTAGATACTTTTTTTTTTATTTTTACTAATTTAATGAAATTCAACCTAAAATTATTCCTCACTGTAATTGAAAGCTTTAGCCGCCAGTGGTGACTACCATCTTGTTAGCACAACTGGGCGTGGGCCACTCTTTATGGTGGTGGGATCGGTTCACACCCATCAACTCCTTACTTCAATGAATAGCTAAACTATCCAACTCATGCATCGGTTTTACTATTTTTTCAAATTTTCCTTATTTGATCCTTTTAACCTACTCTAATTTTTCCTAAACTTTACTTTGCATAAACAATACATTGGAGAGGGTTTCTAGATTTCCTAAGTTGATTAAGTATGGAAAATACATATTTCTTTCTCTATCTTCAAATTTCTAAACTTAAATATTGCATGTAAGTCCCTTCCCTAACTTTAATAGCTATCTTTCTCCATTTCACATGCCATCTAAGAAATAATCCAGCTGCTTAAGTGTTTTTTAGAGTTGTTTATTAATTTTCATGAATTTAATTAACTTATTTTGACCTAAAAGTGCTATTTTTTGGTATTTTAATTAGTGTCGGGTACATATATATGCATAATAATTATACGTAGGGTATATACATATATTCTATATATTATTTTGTGTCATATAATATTTTTATTATATATATGATTTATCTGTAAGGTTTTGTAATCATTCGAAACTCTAATTTCAAGTTTCCGATAATTACTAATCATACCCAGTAAAAATATGTTTTATTGAGATTAAAAATTATAAATACTTTAATTTGAAAAATTGATATTACTAAAGCTATTTATCTAACTTTTATGAACTTATATTAAAATTTGACTTAATTCAAACAAAATTGTCTTAAGGTTCTAAATCGTTCCGAACACCCTGATTCGCATTAATATCGAATAGTTTAGGTATGGTTATTTGACTTAACCTATTTCGTAAACTTCTTTTAATGGATTTTCTTTGTTGCTTTTCTTTGTTTCTTTCCTTTGCTATACTTCTTACGTCAAATAATCTATTGCTCTAAGTCTTAGATAGTAAGTCAAAAACTAGGTCTCATATTCTACCCTCTTTACAAAAACTTTCGTCCTTGAAACTTCCATAATCTAGGACTTTTGATTTCAAACTCAATACCATGCTTTTACTACACGAATCTGATTTCTACATCACATCACAATCATCAACTATTATTAAAGCTATAACTTCAATATTCTTCATTCTTTATGATATTCAAGTGCTTACATCTAAGTTTACACCTTTATTATTTCTTTTCATGCTATAAGGGTTCAAGTAACAACATTAATTTTACTCTACAAAATCTCTAATGCTTCACATGCTATCAAGACCTTCTGCCCACCTTTCTGAGCCTTACGCTAGTAGTTTAAAAACTATAGTTTATCTTCGACTTCAATTTTCTATACATTCATAACTCAACATAATTGCTAAAAGCATGACTACTTTGCATTTATGTTACTTTCTACACCTTAATGTCTTATCATAGGTAAACTAATCCTACTTTTATGCAACTTCTATGACTTTAATACATATGGCTCTGAACATCCGTTGCCTCAGCTTCTATAATATCACACATTCCTATCAAGGCTAGTAGTCTTTGTTTCCATTTCTACTTTGTTTAACTTCTTATAAGCTGAATATATACTCCCTTCTTATCCTACATAGCCTCATACATAAGTGTAGCAATATTATTCATTATTAGTACCATGTTTAGATTCAACATTTTGAATTTTAAATATACATACCTAACTATATGGAGCCTCCTCATTTGAGTTTTCCTGCTCTGCAATTCAGATTATGTAGCTTATAATTTCATTATTTTCTTTGAATCAACTTTTGAATGCTTATCCAATATAGGATTTTAACTAACTAATTTCCTTACCTACTTTCTAAGTTAAGGTTTGACTTTGTTATTTTTATTCCCATATCATTAGATTACTTCTTTTCAAACTAAACTTTACTTTTCTCATCTTATAACTTTATGAGCCGAAAATCTCTTATTGGTAAAGTTATTTTTAGAATTTCTCATTAAGATAGCTTTTAGCATATCCTCTATGCTATCTCTTATTATAATATACTTACTATCTTTTGAAAAAACATCACTTATGAAATCAAATCCATTTGTTACTATATAAATTATTTTCAAGTTGACAAGCTTATGAGTTTTTATATCATTTCAACTCAATCCTACTTCTTGTACTTTCTAACCTAGGTTCTAAGCTCATACAATCTTTTGTTTTTCAGGTTATAGTACTTTCTAAGGTGGGTTCTAAGTCTTACCAAGTTTAAATTATTATACTACAACACATTCTGCTATATCCTTTGACCTTCAATTTAATCGAGGTTTTACCTTCAAGTACTTTCTGACTGAATTTCTACCATCCAATACACATCTCATTTCTTATGTTTACTTAGGTCTAATATTAACAATTTTGTTGCTCATATGTAACTTCTAACCAATCTCTCTCCTTATGCATAGTTCCCTAAGTATCACAACTATATCATAGCTAAAGATTTGAGTATGTCGTATAGCTGGTACACATATGGTATTAAGTATGAGTATGGTAAATCTGAACTTACTTGGACTCAAATGAGACTTGTAATGACTCAATACAATTGAATTTCATTTGAATCAAATAAAACTAACACAACTCTTGGGTTAACATGATACACAAAGGAACTGACTAGTTACTAGTCGTATAGTTGACGTGACATGACTGAATTAGCAGTGAAGGCAAAAACTCAACATAAGAGAGACCATAGTTATGATAGTTAAAGGATTGAAGAAATGTAACATAACAATCATAAATTTTCCATTCCTTTCTAAGCTTACTCATGTGTACCAAGAATGTATATGAAGTGTATTATTTAGTACTAGTTTAACCATATCCCATGCTTTATCCATTTATGTTCTTCTTACAACATGATTATAGGAAGCATATAATTCCTATACTCGTTCCTCGATCTATTCTTGCTATATAGAAATATTATTTTTTCATCTCCTTAAGTTATTTTATCTACCTTGGATAGCCTCGTACATGCATTCCTATTACTACATTCTTATCTTTATAAAGTTTCCTTAACTCATAACCTACCTCAATCCATTTCTTTTATGTTCTTAACCATTATATGTCTACGATTCTTTTACTCAATTCCTTCAATATAGCAATCTGTTTTGTATTTACCAAGATTTCCTACTCAATATCAACTTAAGTCCATCAATTTCTCAACAGCTTCCTTAAAAATTTTGCTAAAAGTGTTCATCGTTTAATGTTACTCCTCATACTTTCTATGTCTTCGTCTTAAATAACCTTAAACCATACTCCTTAACATATCTTAGATCTCATTTCCAACCTTACTATGATTCTTTAGATCCACATAAATAACTTAACTCTTCAATTCATCACACTTACAATTAAATTCCTTAAGCAAATTGTGATACATTGTAGCCCATTTACAAACCATGCTCTAATACCACCTTGTGGTCCTGCCTTTTAGGTATCTACTTAAACATTTTTCTCAAACTCTTGATACCTGAAGATGATTCATTGCTACCATCATTTAGTTGAGGAAAAGGCAGAACCTATATCCAACATACTCTTTTGTTCCATAAACAACTACTTTCAAATAATTTCTCATTCAATATGACCAACAACAACAAAAGTTTTTACATTAGTGAGTCGTACTCAAAGTATTACAGTTACACACTTCTGTATAACATAGTAACTCTTTTACAAATATATGTTTTTAGACTACCATGACTATACTAAACTTCTGGTAAAGTAATACCTATAACTTTCCTAGATAGCTCTCTTCATATACTCAAGTCAAACTGTATAGTCAACAAGTTCTCTCAAGAGTCCATATTCAGCTAGACTTGTGAAATCTCTTTGTTACTCTGATTCTTCTGTCTATTCATTCCAAAACCTGAGGATAAGAGAAACTTATTTCCTCAGCCATTGCGAGCTGAGTGAGAGTGGACAAACATACAACAACAAGAGTAACAAAGTAGACATATTATTCAAGTAATTAGTCCAATTACATTATCTTATAGTTTCCTAGTTAAGTAACGCAAATGTGTTAAGAGTGTACCAGGCTCATATACATGATATGCATCGATACCAATATCTTAGCCCAACCTAGCAAATCATTTGGTTCAGTCGACTCAAATTGGGCATCTTGATAACATATTTATGAACCTAGTAAACATTTCAACCTAACAATAACACATAGAGAAGTTGAAAATCCAGCATATAGTTAGCCCAACAAATATAATATAATCTCTATATGCTCAAAAGCCTAGCTCTTATAAATCATGTAGTTCACTTCATAAACCTAACTTTTCATATGGAAACCGACCTAGTAATATCTCAGTTTTCAAAACACTAGACCCGTAAGTCTTTTCATGCCATGCTATGAATGCATTAAATTGTACACTAAGCAAAACCTACCAAATCCAAGAAAACTTATTTATCACTTGTTATCCAATCTTTACTTTATATTTTCATCAATTCAAAAATCTTGATGTCGGGTTCACTTAAGTGAATACCTTAAGAGATAGAGTCAGTCCTTAGATTCTTTTCCAAAATAATACAGATCCTAACAAATGTGACATATGTATTCATCGGCACCAACATAACAACCAAGTTTAATATCATGTCACTACTCAATCAGTAACAAATATAACAAGTAACATAACTCACTAAGCAATACATCAATTCTTAGCCAATCCATCGAACAACACATCAACTTGCAATTAATATTCAAGCAAGGAAAAACATCATAGAGCACACAAGGTTAAGAGTAGACATAAGTCTACTCAGGTACACATAAATATCTACTTACCTAGCTAGTGGTACATTCCCAATCTTACTTATTAACATAAGTTTCCTCTTCCACGAATTCACCTAGTAAGAGTAAGTACTTCTAAGGTCAATTACAAGTCATGAGTATATATATATATATATATAACAAATACTAGTTAGATACTCGCTCGTTGGTAATTAGTTCATTGTAAGTTGGTTATGATTCAATCATTAAGTTTAATTCTGAGTTAGCTTCTAAAATAGCTTCTAAAATAGCTTCTTATTACACTATCCTCTTTTACAAATTATAATTTCTTGACCAATCAATAATTTTTATAAGTTACCTAAAATTGTCATATCCTCTAAGCGATTCCATAGTGGTTTTCTTTAATAAAAAAATCCTGTGAGTTACTATCTAAGCTACTCAAGATTCATTTGTTACGCCAATTCTATCCTCTACGACAACCTCTAAGCTTCTCTAAGTTAAACTCCTTATTACAATATCCTCTGACTCAATTAGCAATGGGAATTTTAATAAAATCATCCTTTGATCAACCTTTTACTTCCCCTGCTTTTACATTTTGGTCATCATTTTTGCTTTTGACCTACTATCCAAGCATCAATCTAATGAAAATTCCATGACCATAATCTTCTTAATTATCCCCTGCCTTTAATTAATAGCTTATAATTTAGTTATTTTACTCACTTTTAAAGACCAAACTACACTTTTCCACAATTTCTCATTTTATTACTTAACCCAACTATCTCAAAATGGTATATATATTTTAAGAATTGATTCACCTCGGAATCTAGGTAAAGTTATTAAGAAAATAGGTTATTTTTCTACTAAAACACAATTCAATACATGATTTAGGGCTCAAAAGTCATATAAAAATTTAGAAAATAGTTTTGCGATATATCTCTTCATAGTAATTTAATATCAATATAGGGTAATTTATAGTAAAATTTCGAAAGTGAAACTACATCGTTAGACCTATTTATTTCAGTATAAAAAATTATCCGATTCTTAAGGAGATATATGATAACTACCAAATTAATACAAACTGATATTTTCCTAAATTCTATACATAAAAATATGTAGGAATAATTTTTTTCATAATTTTCTAAGAACTTCTTATATTTTTACTAATTTAATGAAATTCAATCTAAAATTGAACCTCACCACAATTGGAAGCTTCGACCACCAATGGTGGCTGCCGTAAGCCAGCACAGCTGAGCGTAAGCCAGTCCTTATGGTGGTTGGGTCGGTTCACGCCCAACAACTCCTTACTTCAAGGAACAGCTGAACTACTCAACTTGTGCACCGATTTTGCTATTTTTCCTAAATTTCTTTCTTTGATCCTTTTTACTTACTTTAATTTTTCCTAAACTTCACTTTGTATAAACAACATGTTGGAGAGGCTTTCTAGATTTCCTAAGATGATTAAGTGTAGAATATGCATTTTTCTTTATCTCTCTTCAAATTTTTAAGCTTAAATATTGCATGTAATTCCCTTACCCAACTCCAATAGTTGTTCTTCTCCATTCCACATGCCTTTTTAAGAAATAATCCAACTACCTAAGTGTTTTCGAGAGTTTTTTCTATTAACTTTCATGAATTTAATTAACTTATTTTGGCATAAAAGTGGTATTTTAATTAGTTTCGAGTACAAATATGTGCATAATAATTACATGCAAGGTATATACATATATTCTATATATTATTTTGTGTCATATAATATTCTTATTATATATATAATTTATCTCTAAGGTTTTGTAATCATTCGGAACTCTACTTTCAAGTTTTCGATAATTATTAATTATACCTAGTAAAAATATGTTTTATTAAGATTAAATATTATAAATACTTGATTTTGAGAAATTGATATTAATAAGGTTATTTATCTAAATTTTATGAACTTATATGAAAATTTGGCTCAATTCAGACAAAATTGTTTAAAAACGCTGAATTATTCCAAATGCTCTAATTCGCATCAATATTGAATAGTTCATGTATGATCATTTGACTTAACTTATTTCGTAAACTTTTCTTAATGGCTTGTCTTTATTACTTACCTTTATTATATTTCTTACATCAAATAGTCCGCTACTCTAAGTTTCAAGTCATAGGTAAATAATTGAGTCTCACTAATGGGTTTGGACCTCTAAAGCCCAAGGATGAGGGCCGACCATCAATAGTATATTTATATGGACTATTTATGTGTTATTAATAAGTTTTTGTTATTAATACCATAATTTATTATTATTACCTTTTTGTTTTTTTTTCTACTATTATTATATTATAGCTTAAGGAGAGATGAAATTATTTTTCATCCATCTTGTTAGAAGATCGATATCTCTTAATATATAGTATTTTGTTATACCCGCTATCATTAACCAACCCTTTTGTTTTTTCATGACCAACCTTTCATCTATACATTTTTATCTATTCTCTAGCCATTAGACCTTTTGAATGTATTAAATTGTGCTACTATAAGTATAACATTGCATATTACTTATGTAAAACATTTGCCTATTTTTAAGGAAATTAATAATCATAGGATCTCAAACTAACATAAACCCAAAATTATAGGGCTTTAGTGATGGATATTGGATCTATTTCCACACTTTTTAATATTATGAAAAAGTGAAACTACACTTTAAATGCTTATGTACACGTTATTTCTCAATAATTTTTTGAACTTAACTCTTTTCACCTCATTTCCCAAATCCTTCTTAGGCAATCAAGAAAAGGTTGAATTGATCATTATGCAAATTTAAACCTTTTTACAAGTAAACCTTCTTATAATTTTTTGAGCAACATAATATATTTAAATCAATTTAGCAAATAGACAAATTCAATGTAATGTAATAACTGTGAATGCAATAAAATAAATAAAGTCAAGAAACGAAGATCGAGTAAACATATATAGTAGTTCCTCCTTATGTTATAGTTCATTCATGTAGTTTCATAGTGGGCATTTATATCCAAACTGAAATTTCTACAAATTTTTTTTTTCTCGAATTTTTCTACTATTTTAAAGTGAGAGAATTAATGTGTACAACCAAAACTTATAGTTTATTACTACTCTATCGATGTCTCTGCCCAATAAAAGCTATGCAAGTCTACAACAACTTTCTCTTACAAAAACTATAGGGAAAAAAAATGTCTTCTCTTACTTCTATTCCCAATAAAAGCTTGTAAATCTACCATAACAAAAGTACTCTCAACATTTAAAAGATAGGAATCACCAAAAAGAAATGTCATTGACATTCAGTATCTAGAAGAAAGTGAAACAAAGCAAATAAAGAAATTCTTGTGTTATACCTAACTACATGGAACACTATCCCAATCTTAATGAGAATTAGTACAAAGAACTCATTCATTCAATTTCTAATATGTTTTAATTGATTTTTTTTTTTTGTCTTAATTTGCTCACAAGATCTTAATAAAATCCATTTAGATCTCCTTGTCTTGTCAACTTAAACCCAAACATTGAATCAATTTGAAAATATCATGTTATCTTTGCAAATATCAAACTAATTCACCAACTATTTAAGCTTAAAAAGCTCTTAACCTTTAGCATATTCTAAAAGATCAAAACTTTAAGCATTAAATCCATGCCTTTTCTTTTCCAAGACTTATAATAAGATAGTCATATGTTTTATCCAAATACATCAATCTTGGAGTAAGGTATTTGTCGTTGAAGATTCTACTAATATAGTGTAATGGCTCCCTAGAATTGAACTAACTAGATTGAAGTAGCTCTACATAACTTAGGCCTAATCAAAAGAGGACTAAGGTGAGTAAAATAATCGGGGGATTATTTGGTAGTTACTCTAATACTTAAGTCAACGATACTTGTAAAGAAATACATAATCCAAAAGATGGGAGCTAAAAGAAAAGAGTTAGAGTGTAAATGAGTGCAAAAAAGGTCTTACTTTTAAAGGGAGATAGATCAAATATTTATATGTTGGACCCTTAGATCCCTTATCAACTCATAGTATACAAGCCTAGGTTTTAGAGGCTTGGGTTTGGTAAGATATTTTGATGACGATAGGGAATATTTACTTTTAGGCCTTACAATTATCTTTTCTCAATAAATGCTTGGCGGTACCGTACAATTTAAGCTAAATGGGTTCTCCAGAAGATGAGCGATCATAAGTCACATTATGTTTAATGCGGTGTAAACATTATATGGTCGAAGATGTAGGAATCTTAAGTGTTTGAGTTGCAACCTATAAGGGGTGGCCTAGGTCGAATGGGACTTTTCCTATTGACCTACTTGTCCTAGGTTTGGTGTGGCTACATTTTGGTTCAACCACCATTTAGATAACTTAATCCTAAGCTTATAGTGGTTAACCCAAGCCTAATTTACATTGTAACTCCATAGGTGGGATTAGGTTGCTTAGCCCAGGGCCCAAAGCAATTGACCCTTATCCAAAAACTATTATCAATAGTATTCACTTGAAAAAAAATTGAATCTTGAGTTAAAAGGTAAAAGAAAACAAATATTTTCTATGACTTCATAGCTTATGATAGTAGCCCATTCAGATAGCTTTACCTTCTACAATTGCTAGACCACTTTCGACATTTGAAAGAATAGCTTCTACATTTGATAAAATGGCTTCTACATTTAGTAGACCATTTTGCATTTGATATATCCTTGTATATTTCAACTATACACATAATAATCTTATTAAATAACACAATATATTTTTGTCATCATCAAAACCAATTAAGATATGTAACATTCTCCTTAGTTTTGATAATGACAAAATATGAGGCAAAATATAATAGATTTGAATAAAAATGTATTTGATCTTTTATTTGAGGTTACATTTAAGATTATATTTTTTTGTACATTTTCTCAAACAACACCTTTGCCACCTACCCACCCCCTTCTTTCTGTTATCACAAGAAAATCTTAAATATTTGATAATATTTCGCAAAATTTATCCTTGTTTTTCTTGTAAAACAAATCCCAACAATAATAAAAAATTATTTCTCAAATAAAATAATCTCCTACATAATACTAATATATTGTTACCAATTTGTTAAATGGGATAAATTGCAACTTTCACTTATCTTTCTTTAGATTTATCTTTTAAAACCTACCCCACAACAAGATATGATACTAATTAAGATAATTGGCATAATTAACAATTGAGGGGAACAAAGAAGAGAGACGAGGAAAACATATTTTTAACAAGAAGAGGACTAAAACGATATTACCATATTCCCTTAAGCTTTTCCTTTTATTGTTATCACCATTGTTATAGGACCTCATTTTTTCCACCTCCAAATGAGGCATTGAATGACCATATACTATAT
Source organism: Lumnitzera racemosa (assembly GCA_024138005.1). Lineage (NCBI taxonomy): Eukaryota > Viridiplantae > Streptophyta > Magnoliopsida > Myrtales > Combretaceae > Lumnitzera > Lumnitzera racemosa. The sequence goes on from JAMXBC010000002.1 coordinate 12,092,952, forward strand.
ATGTTCATTTAAATTTTGTCTCAAATACTAACAATAGTAAGATTGAGTTGTTTATTTTTTGATTTAAGGGATTAAAATAGATTTAGAAGATTTTAAACTACACTTGGCAACATGTTAGGCGTGACTTTTTGGGTTAGTAAGGTCTAAGGATTTAAGTTCATGTTATGAGACGATTTGATGAGATTTTATATAATATGCCTAGAATTGGGATTGTTGGACTAGTCTATCTGTGTTAAAACATTTCTCAGGTAGGCTTACATATTCAAAGAAGTGCATTAAAAAATCCATAAAAAAATGACCCACTTTAACATCGAACATTAATACTATCAAATAGACACTACCAATAGTCAAACTCTAAAATAACGAAGAACTCATCCTTATTTGACACATTCTTTTAAGTAATTGAAGACGCCCTCATTTGGCACACTTTTTCATATATTAAAGACATGATATTATGCTATCAAGATTTTTCTCTCAATGATTAGAGAAGGCTCAGAACAAGGAACAATAAACTTTTCCTTAAGAATAACGAGGTTGATACTTTAAAACTCTTTCACCTATCATTTGTACATTTAAGCCCCCTCAAACTACATGTTTCTCGTCTTTACCTCTTTCTTGAGGTTATCATTTCACATGTCAGTTCCATACTAATCCCTTAAGGTCATGTGAAGTATAAGATCAAGGTATATACATAACCACATCAATTAGTATGCATGCATCTACACTTAGGAACCTAAACAAGCTTAGATCATATGAAATTCACACTTATCACATTCTTTCTATTCACTTACTCATTACAAAACTTGTTTCTCTTATAAAAACAACTTCTTCTTATGTGACCAATTTTACTATAAAAGAAACAACAGCAAGGGGGTTAATAATTCTACTTTTAGTTAATTACCAATTAACCTCTCCCTTGAGTATGGTATCTTCTACTTTTAGGATGCCTTTACCTTAAGGATCAAACCCTCTATTGTTCACAAAGAAACTTTTATTTTCTTCTCCTTAGTTATTTTTATTCAATCCTATAGCTTTTACAAAAAAAAAAAAAAAAAAATTGTTTGCTTTTTATTCTTTCAATAGACTAAACCAATTTTAGTAGAACTTAGCTTTTGACATGCTATAAATTATCGATTTTCCATCACTTTCATTAAATTTACTAAAGATATTCCTAAGTAATTATGGCAAACCTCGCACTCTAACTTTTAGAGCTTTAATTTTATCTTGGAATAGAATATTTTGTTCTTTTAAAGCCATTTTATCATTATTTAAGAACCCATTATCATTCTTTAAGATATTATTTTCATTACCTAAAGGTAGTTGTTCTTTTTAAAGTTTTTCACTTTCACAACTTTGATTTCATTTTCCAACTTGGAATTGCTGAATTTGTGTATAGAAAGAGCAATAAGCAACTTGTTAAGTTCTTCATAAATTTCATCAATAACTTATCATTATTGCTTTCAAGATTAAAGTTTACTTCAAAATTTGTGAACAAACATAAGTTTGATTTGTCCTCTTCTTCTACTTTCTCCAATTCACCCTATGACTCATGCAAGTTGCTCCATTTATCATTGTGGCTTTTTTCTTCTTCCTATTTAAATTTTTAGATGATTATTGTTACACCCACAACCAAGGGACATGAACAATCTAACACATAGTCATACCATAGTATAAATATGCTAAGGTTCAAAAACTAGTATTTACAAACCTTTATTTGTAGCAACTTACACTAATATTTCTAAGCAAAAATACACTTTTAATCCTTAACAATCTAGTTTTCTATTTGAGTGCCACACCCCTACTTACCTCCCTCTAATTTGAGTCCTCAATCTTTTTAAAGCCTTACAAAAACAAAACTTCCATTAAATACATTAAAATTTTTATGCATCTTAAATATATATTACCTTCCAATTAGCCTTGAGCTAATCTTTCAAGATGACTAAGATATGTACAATTTTTTTCTAACCCCCTTTTTCTACTTCAAATTGTTTTTATATTTTTATTATATTATATCACTAATTTTATTCTATGTTAAATTATGAAAATAAATATATTTAGTATTATAATTTTCTTAAATTAATGATTATGGACCACTTTAAAAATTGATATATGTCATAAATGGACATAAAATCTAATAAATTTGATAGAAGTCCTATTTTTGTAAAAGATTGGAAATCTTGAGGATTCAAATAGAAAGAAAAAGAAAAGATTGAGGATCCAAACAAAAAGTAGACAAACATTAAAGACTTAGGATGTATTTTTCCATATTTCTAAATCTTTAATATGAGATAACTCTAAAATTTTTCTTGTATTGTAATTACCTCGAATTGGCCCTCCTTACATATTCTTTGTAATGGTAAAAGGAATTGAACACGGTCTTTAAATCTTGCAATAATGTTTTATATTTTTTTCCTTATCCTTTAAGAATGATCTATCAAGTTTAGCTATTTCTTAGAATTAGCTCTATGTTGAAAATGTTTCCTTATACTTGAGAAATTTTCTAAACTTAACTTCTTTAAGTATTTCCTTAGATCTCGGACTTAGAATCTTTGATTTCCTTTAACTACTACAAAACATTCTACGTAAAATAATCTTTTCTTGAATTTTGATGAAAAGATATGATTAGATATATTATTCAAATATATTTAATTCAGGCGTTAGGCCTTCAATTTTATCCTTATAAAAATCCTTTTATTGATTAAGCTTCTACTTAAGCTTCTTTTTGTATTAAACTTTTACTTTTATTGTGCTTCTATTAGTGTCTAGATTTTGCTATTATAGAGCTTTTGCTTTTGCTTTGCTATTGCCTTTTTTTGGCTTATGCTTCTATGAAGCTTATACTTTGACTTATGTCTTGCTTCTATCAAACTTTTTTATTCTGTTAGGTTTCTATTCTTGTTAAGTCTTTGCTCTTACTAAGCTTCTGATTCTATTGAGCTTCTACTTTATAGCTTTTATTTGGAACTTGCTTGATACTTGCTTCTGTTATCAATCTACTTCTGCTACTTCTTTATGCTAACATCTACCTCTTATGAACTTATTAGCTTCCCTTTATTCCAATACATATTTAGCTTCTTTTCATTAATTCACAAGTTCTGAAGCTCCTAGTTGACTTCTTTTCTTATGAATATCACTTTATCCTTAATTTATTGAGGTTCTTCTTGATTAACTTGGGTTCTTCTCTTTAATAGAATGCATACTCAATAAATTCATTAGAATCTATTTGACATGGTGGTTGGTTATCACAAAAACATCTTGAAGGATTTAATGGTTAGTCCATTAGTACAAGCAGAAATGATGTTTGAGTAGTAGACAATGATAGTGTAGGTAAAGTTGCGACTTAATAGGGGAGATGTATGGGAACAATTGTGGTGATGTATGAGGTTTTTAATTTAGTGATAATGGTAGTAATAACAATATAATAATGGTAACATGAATAGTTACGGTATTGTAACGATAATAATATAGTAATAGTGATGCTGATCTTATTAATAATATATTAGTGATAGTATTGGGTAACAACAACAGTAGTAGTCATAATAATTGTGACCATGATAGTAGTAGTAAGGTTAATGATAATAATGAGGTAGTAGTGACGGTAGCAGCGGTGATAGATTAGTTTTAGGTTTTATTAAGAAAATTGATCTTATATTTTTGTAACATTAAATAGAAAACACTGAAATCTTGGTTTTGTCCATAAAATAAGAGGAGCTTGTCCATTGTATGCTTACTTTGCAAATTAAACACAAGATAATGAGTTTTGTCTAATCTAATAACCTGAAAAGTTGTGACTTAGACGCACTGTAGAGGCTATTAAAAAATTAGAGTGAAACTCACCCAACTTTCCTATTAAGCTCAACGTGGGTAAGTATCTTGTAAAGATCTAAAATGTTCTCGAAATTGAGGAATTAACTGCATACATTAAAATGATTTTGCCGGTGATTATCATATCTAAAAGCTTTACAACTTAATTATTGAAATTAGTTACTATGGAACTTGGTCATTTTTTTCCTAATTACCAATATAAAGAAAAACAAAATAAAAATAAAAAACTAGATTTCCCCCAACCCCAATAGATTCTTATATTCAATATAAGAAAAAATAAAATTGCCGGCTTCTAGTATTACGTTTTTTTATAAGTATTTCGTATACGCAATAGCAACACAACACTTAGAATACACCAAACGACATAAGCACGCACCCTTTACTTTTCCCCGTTTCCACCATTTCTAAAACCCTCATAAACCTCACCTGCTAGCACTCACTTTTCGCCTCCAAGAAATGAAAGAAACCAAACAACATCAAGAACAACAGCCACAATTAGGTCTGGACATATCCAAGTGGATTTCGGATGGAAACCCAATTGAGCAAATCCAGTTTCGTTTCAAGGAAATCGAAAATGGGTTCAAGTCATGGCTTTCCAAACAGTCTTTGCCTGTTGAAGCTGCCGTTGTTACAGCTACAAGCTCCCTTCAAGGTGCTGCCATTGGAGCTATTATGGGGACATTGACTAGCGATTTGTCGTCTTCTTTAACTCCTCCTCAGGCCAATCTTAATCCTCAGGCTATGGCTTCTTTTAAACAAGCACAGGTTTGTGGGTTAACTTTTCTCCTTCTTTGTGGATTTTGGGGGGAAAGTTAGGTTTTTCTTAGTTCCCATTTTTTAATTTTATGTGGCTTTGTTAGTTTCGGTTGTGAGTTTGATGAATTTGTGTTTATTTTTGGATAAGTGCAGTTTAAGTGTTGAAATGCTTAGTTAACCTTTGATTTAATTTTGATAATTAAGGTTGGTTAAGTGACTGTTGAATGGACTGAATCATAGTTTCCAAAGAAGTTAGATGCAATTAGATGGGGAAAAAAAATTAGGATTCATATTGTATTTAATTTTTATGTTTTGGGCACGTGTTTTTTAGGTCATAATTTGAGATGGCAACTTGTTCATATTGCTTTTGTAGAATGAGAAACAAAAGGGTTAATTCACTTCGTGGGTTATTTTCTACTGAAGATCGATGTTTTATTTGCGGATATTTAGGAGGTTCCGTGTGTAAGTGGCAGCTAATTGGCCAATGTAGTAATGAAGCATGTTTGGGAATATCATTTTCTGTTATATTGCTGTAGTGATGATAGGTTTGAGATTAAAGATAACTTTAGTGGTCTTTATTCGGATAGATAAGGTGTTGGTTTTATTTGGAAAAATTAGGATATATATCATTGTGATTATATTCTGCAGGCTTTATCAGGAGGTCCCTTAGTGCAAGCTCGCAACTTTGCCATCATGACAGGAGTTAATGCTGGCATATCGTGCGTTATGAAAAGACTCCGAGGGAAGGAAGACGTTCAGTCAAGGTGATCACCTGAGGGTCTTGAGTAGCCTTTTTTGTCTTCAATATAAATGCAGGCTTTTCATCTAGCTTGTACTTCTTTTTTACCAAAGCAGTACTTTGAGGTTTATTGCTTTCCAATTAGTTGTTGAGAAGTGCTACGGTTAGTTTTGTTGTAGTGTACTTTGGTCTGCAATACCATGTAGAATAATACGCAAGTGAAGCTCACTATCTACTATATCCTAGGAATAGTTTCTTCAAATGTTCTCAGTGCAGCAGTATATTAATCTCATAGATAGACTTTGCACCATTCATTTATTCCTGAAAATTCATATGTATCAAAGAATAGGTAGGAATGATGGATTGTACAAATATTGCCTTACATCTATGGGTATCTAAAGCATAGAAATGACTAAAAGTATCGTGATTAGATACTTGGTTCATGAGACAGTCATCAGTCAAGGACAGTTTTATTGCTGTGATGAATTCATAGCATTCCTGTCTAGTTGTTTATAGTTGTTTTATGGCGGAAAGAACACCACCACCCCCCCCCCCCCCCCCCCCCCCCCCCACCCTCCTTTGTCCCAAACCTAGAGGCAGGTGATATCAGATTCTTTTCTAGTTTTATGGAGCTGAATTTCATGCCTGGCAGGATGTTTTAGCTCTACTCCTGCATGCTAGTAAAACTCCAACCACACCACAAACAATTTTGAGTGGGTTAGGCTATATGAATCTTTTTACATCATTGTGCTTTATGTAGCATCATGCTGTTCTCCCTATTTCTTAGCCAATCCCATTGCTGCATTCAACCTGAACAGTTGGAGCCTTCACAAAGCCAAGGCCACTGGTGCTATCTATATAGCTCGAAAAATAGTTAACTAAGTTATGGGTCTTGTAGAGTAATTCATACACCTATAAGTAGCTAGTCCAAATACAGCAATGCCCTCCATTGGCCCGAAAAAGGCCATAGGAGGCCTGCTTGCTTTGGTATGCATTCAGCCCATGCTCTTATGTTCCTAAATGGGGCACAAGCTTGCATCCATACAGACTTCTGTATGCGATATTTCCTGCATAATAGCCTTTGAAGTTGAATTGACTTGGCCAATTATGCTTGTAATCACATGTGCTGGAATTTGTTTTATTTTTCAGCATAGTTTATGTAGAACAATTTGGGGTTTCAGTAAATGGATGTGCAGACTGCAAGATGCAACTCCTTGAGGAAAAAGTAGGCTTCTAATTTCTAAACTTCATCTTCCTCCATTTGGAACACTTGTTATGCTTTATATGATTCCTGAGTCCAGTTCAATCATTAATATGTTTCAAGATATAGATTTAGTTGCAAATTACACCTCAAACAGTTGCATTTGCAAGTCATGAATTCTTTCCCTGTGATCAGAGTTATTTTATGAAAGGTTTTTAAGTTTTCTAAACCTTTTTCTATATAGATTCTGTTGGTTTCAGATTCACGACAAGCAAGCTTGTAGACCTGTGAGCTTTTATGTTTTACTTGTTAACACTTATTCTCACGTGTGGGCCTGGACCTTGATTAATGCCCAGCAATGGAAGTAATCAAATAAGGACGTAGATGACATTGTGGGGAATTGAACTCGATACCTCCCACTTTGATACCATATTGAATTTAGATCATGAACCTTTTTATGTAACAGTTTAAGCTTGTAGACTATTGTAGGCTTTTACAGTTTATACCTTAGCATATTTTAACAGTTATTTACATGTCATCACGGTTTTACTTTTTACGTTCTTATGGCCCTATTTTCACTGTAAAGAAGCCTTCTATGGTATTAGCATCTCTCAGTTCAGCTCGTATGATTCCTCATAGACTGAAGGGTAGATATGTGTCTTTGTTTCCATCAAAGTTTGTGAGCTAAAGCATAATTTGAATGTGTCTATTGTGCATGATTCTATCATGCAAGTCTATGAAGTTGCATGAACCCATTTCCAGTTCAGATATGTTTCTGGGAATGACTAAGTTGCATCATTGGAGACCCCAGAGAAGCTGAAGTCTTTTGGCCTGACTTTCTAGTGCTCATCTTTCTGTTTTATGTTAAATGAAATATTTCATTTTCTGTTACTTATTTTTGGTGAATTTGTTGGTTTAATCTTTCATATGGCTTCACTTGGCGTGGGATGACTAATTCATGGAAATTAGGCTACAGATCCATAACATTTAACATAGTGCAAAAAATTTATCGGATATCATCTGTCCACCTTGTCCTAAAGAAAAGTTTCCATTTAAGATAAAAATTTGCTATGGACCTTTTTCGAGTAAACTTCTTACCTATAACTAAAAAGGTTAGTTCCATTTCCCCCCTATTAACACATTGCTGCAGATCTGGGTGTCTCTTTTTGTAACTCCATTTCTTTCTAACAATTAATATTATTAGTTGTGCTGGCTGCTTCAAAGTTTGAAATATATATGTTGTGTAATTGATGTGGTCATTGTGTTTGTTGCATGTTTGCATAAGTTTGGATGATTTAAAGACATGCAGATGCAGTTCTTCTGCTGCATTTTCTGATGCAGGAGAAATTACAGATTCATGATACCAGTCTGGAAAGCTCATTCAAAGAGCTGCGCTATGGCCAACCTAGAGATCCCCATTAGGCAATTTATGGACTCAAATAAATCTCATTAGTTATTTGCTTCTTGTATGTTTATATTTCCTCTGATAATTAAGGTTGTGTGAGGTGCTATTGACATATAGCTGTCTTATTTCATTCTGAGGAATTTTTACATTGATTCCACAAATACTTTCAGGACTTCAATCTGCACTGTAGCCTACAACTTAGGATTGCAGTTTTACCATTTCCATTGTGTCTTGTTAATGCAGTATGGCGGCTGCTTTTGGTTCTGGAGCCATTTTTTCCTTGGTGAGTGGCATGGGTGGTCCCAATCAGGTAGCAAATGCAGTCGGTTCGGGGCTAATTTTTGCACTTGCCCAGGGTGGAGTATATAAGGTGAGTTTATTATTGACATTTGACATATGTGATGGTAAATGGAGATGCCACAATGTCTGGCAAGTCAGGCCCACTTACATGTATTGTAATTTCTTCTAAATCTTCAGTTTGTGTATTTAGCTACCGAATTGAATATTTGATTGGCTTAAAAGTAATTATCTGCTCCTTCATTTTTTTCCCAGCTTCTTCTTTTTGGGCCTGTTTATGTGGTCTGTTTGTGGTGCTTCCCCCCCATATTTTTTCAGTTCCATTTGTCTTCTATTGTTTGAATAGAGCTCGTCCCTTGATACCACCCATGACAAGAAGTTAACTACGACAAATGCACCCTTACTTAGTACTATAAGCTTTACTGGCACCTCTAATGTACAGCTAGGACAAAAGTTCTCAAAGCCACCGGAAGAAGATTTATATTATGCCAAGGGAAGACAGGTATTGAAAGGCCTTGGTCTTGAGAAGTACGAGAAGAATTTTAGAAAAGGCCTCTTGACCGATAACACTTTGCCATTGCTCACTGACAGGTGAGTTTTTGAACATCCCCCGATGCTCTTTTTGTCTTGCAAACGACATAAAATTTATTTACAGTGAGTTAATGTAACAATGCAGTGCTCTTAGAGATGTTAGCATTCCTCCAGGCCCAAGGCTTCTAATTTTGGACCAAATTCAGAGGTTTGTTCTATTACATCTTTTGGCATCATACGACCTTGATTTACTCATCTATTTGATTGGTAATTTCTGCTTTTCAGGGACCAGGAACTGAAAGGATCAAGGAAAAAATAGTAGCTCATAGATTGTACCCAGGTTCATCTTAGAAAAATTTACAAGACAGCATGCATTTTGTTATACATCAAATATGATAAGCTTTAAAGCTGTCTCTTGCAACGATCTAACATGAGTGGATCATTTTAAGGCCTTTAATGCGGCTCAACTTCAACGTTATGTGCTCTATAGATTTTGATTGTCGACGGGTATAAATACCAGCTGCTGTAGCTTATGATAAATTAATAATATTGGTTTTGATGATTGATGGCAATTTCGAGGACAATGGACAAAAGCTTAGGTCCAATATGGTTCGGGAAAGATTGGTTCAATGTACAGCTAGTAATTCTGGGGTCAGATTGGGCTTGCACATATGGTTCAATGGTTCCAATAATACAAAGGTGTGGTGCAACAGGGTAGAACCTTTTGATCTATCTCAATAGGGAAGTCAACTTGTGGATTGAGGCAGTTGAGTTGCACACGGCATCTGCTTATGGGGGTCTGCATTTGCATGCTAAGATTGTTTTTCTGGTCGAGTAGCTCATTTGGATTAATAATTTCAGGCAATGGATGATGCCAGACCGTAGATCTAACGTAGATGAGAAATTGAAACTGCTGTTTTCTTTCCCCTAGAAGAAGTAGATGCTGAAACTGGCTGTGCATGTTGTAAGTCATTTGTCAATCTAGCAATTCCTCTGTAGTGGGGTGGTATAGCATGGAAACTATACCATAATAGGGTTTATATCGATCAGGTCCATTTTAGAATTAGGGTTTATATCGATCAAGTCCTTTTAGGTTTTTTTTTTTTTTTAAAGAAAAAATAAATTAAGTAGCAGATGGTGAAATGATACGTAGAGATCTCTTCTTTTTTCTTGAGTGCGCTAACAAAATGGGTGGTCTCTATTATGACCAAAACAAAGCAATTCGGATGAGACATGGGGTCTGATGCGGTTATATAGACAAGATATTGTATATTTTATCTTAATATGAACTGAAAAATCATTATTTGTTTAGGAATAGGTATTGAAATATTTAATTTTATTTCATCCCAGATTAAACGAATGGCATGGGGATGAATCACAAAATGATAACTTAAAAACAAGTCTATATTCCAGACCATTCGATTAATTTATAAATTAATCTCCATTATGAATCTACACCTCCCCCTCCACCACAATCAAATCTTCTTTAAAATCTCGACTCTCAGATCTTTTTAAGTCATCGAGCCATGAACCTTTTTTTTTTTTTTTTTGTCCCCTCTCCCCAACAAACAGTGACTTATCTTAGTTATTTCCTGGAATCCAGAATAAATGCTATGAAGAGGTTGTTTGGTCTGATTTCTTGTCAGACTAAGGTTTTACCAAAAGTCTAGATATCATTTCTTGTCGAGTTAGGTTTTTTTAAAAAGGTTCAGGTGCTAATTATCAATTTACTCGTGTCTATTTCAAGTTTTATGTCTATAATTCGTGTTTCTTTCTCAGTCAAATAACGTTATCTTAAGATTCGTTTTAGCTTTTTTTTTTTTTTTTTTCCCTCTTGATCGAATGGACCTTTTATATTCATACTTGTCTACTACTAATGAATCCATCATTTATGTAACTATATTAGCCATTTTTGTATAACTGCATTCGACTGTTGGGCACCCTATTTCCATTTGTTGACAAGTTTGGTGTTTTCATTGATTAGGTTCGTTACGACGTCATTTTGTTGGTGGACTCCACCACACGCCAACTTGATGAGAACTTCTTGCTGAAATTGATTGCACCGTGTACCGTGTTCCGCATCTAGCAATTCCAGGGAAACAGAGGAAAACTGTATTTGCTAGTCGACTAACTATGCCTCTCTGCAGGTTTTTTTTTTCAAAAAAAAAAAAAGAAAAAAAAATTGGATTTTCCACACACAGATAAAAATAGGTCCAATATATGAACAAGACTTGGCTAGTTAGCCCGAAATAAACTCTTTTCAAGGGGTGAAGAGCAAAAAGATTATTCTCAAAGTAAACGATTCTCAGATATTGGGCTATTATAGGTTTTGAACAATGGAAATCTTCTCTTGGTGCCTAAGAGACGTAGGACTTATGTTTTTGTGTACATTTTGTATTTCCCTATAAGTGTAGCTGCAAAATGTCATGGATTATCAAATCAATGGAAAATTTTATCTGGGACTAAGGCTAACTCCTTTAGCAGGGCTTTAGATTCTCTAAGTTTTTAAAGATATTGGAATTTCACAAACATGGATGGTTAAAATTTATCCTTAAAGAAAGACTTGGTACCTCAGAAAACCAAGATTCCACTCTTTGCAAAACTACAGGAGTTCACTTTGACATTTATTAGCTAACAGTAGTAGAAGGCATTACAGTGATCCACGGTTGGTGATAAAAAGGGTAAGAGAAATTATTTCCCTATCGATATTGCTTGCCATTATCTTTAGTGAATATCAGTACCCTAAACAACGCTTCTAAACACAATTTGAGGTTGGTAAAAAGCAAGATTTGGTATTGTTAATATATTACATTATATTCAATACGAGTTTGAAAAATGATTTCCATGAAACAAAATCACCCTAAAACATACGACAAACATCCTCCAAAATATTACCAAAAGCATTAGTCTTGAGTAAAGATGCGGAGCTCTGCATTTTATCCTAATCCATTTGAGATCTAAAATTTTCATGTAAATAAACAGTTTCTTTTTTATAATAACTATCTGCTGAGGTAAAGTGTAAGAAATCTATTACATAAATTAAAGTTAGAAACAAACAACAAAAGACGACAAAAAAAATCTAATGACTGCTTCTTTAGCAGGTGAAAATTCGTAGGAAAAAAGCAAGCATTTGGTGGTCGAATATCCATTTCAAGCACCCTATCACCATTTGACGGTGTTGAACTGCCGATGTTTTTCCTTATCAGTCCTATTAGAATCAGACAAGAATTTAAATGAAATAAAAAAGAAACCCTGATACTACTTGACGATCCATTTCTTAACCAATTTACGCAATGTAAAATTACTGAAATTCATCAAAATCTTAACATGATTAAACTCGGAAATTGTAATTGTTCCAATAGATGTTCACTCATCGGAGATGCATGCGAGAAAGGATTCCAGCGATCACGTGATTTAGGGCTCGAATGGTTTAAGGTCAAATCATCTCGGCACATCGATTCGGAAAAGGGTTTCCGCTTGAGCACATTTCCATTACGTAATACATGCTATGTGCATGTAGTATGTACAAAAGATAGATAAATACCAATCAAATCCAAATAGATAGTAATAATGGTGGATAGCTTCTGAAAGAACCAGATCATATTTTACAAATACTGCCATGTCTCGTAATAATATCAATAACAATCATTTCTTTCTCTAGCAAGAAATTTACCAAAAAATTATATAATGATATTTAAACAGGATCGAGTACATCGTAATAAAAATGAAAAGAAAGGAAGAGAGAAAGAAACAAACCTTTAATCTAAACTATAAATTTCACAAGGACATACATTTAACTACAATTGGGTTGACAATTCATGCCAATTTTTCATTCTCTCTTCGATCACATTAATAATTGGATCAGTTACAAACCATGCTATTATACCGCGTCAGCAATTGCCACCCGCAAAATGACAAGCCATTGACAATTCCGAACCAATCAAACCGGGACGAGATTATTGGTCTTTTCACATGGTGATGAAGGAGGACTAGGAAAAGAACCACTTTGCAGGAGCTTTTGAGCCTGAGAAAGCTGGTCCATGAGGGACAAGACGCGCGCATGGTATTGCCGGGCTTGGTCGACAGCCTCGGCCTCCAATTCACCAAGCTGAGCGCACAACATCTCTTCGGCCTCTTCCGCAACCCGAAGCCGCTCCCACGTCCTCCTCAATTCCTCCCTCATCCTCTCTTCTCTCTCCTTACTCTTCCTCAACTCTCTCTCCAACTCATCATTCCTTTTCCTCAACACCAACTCCTCGTGCTGTTGCTTTACGTTGTCTAGGCCTAGGGCTTGGGCTGCTCTGGTAATAGGGTTTGAGACTGCCATTGTTGGTAGCATAATTGGGTTTTTTTTTTTTTTTTTTCTCTTTTTATTTTTCTCTTGGTGGGAAGGAATATAGAAGAGGAGAGTGAAAAGGGGATATAACGTTAGACTAGGAAGCCTTTGAAAGACAACGTAGGATGACCATGGTTCTCATAAAATTGTGAATTTATAGACTAAATTTAGGATGTCTAGGTTCAATGTATCTTATGTGATCCGGAGATCTGCTTACGCATGTGCTTTTGATAATAATAGCAAGAAAAAAAAATGATTTAACTTTAATTTGGTTGGTTGCAATAGGGTGGGGTTGGCCTTGCACGTCGCTCGTGGACGTGACATGACCTTGGGGACAAAAATTGGCCAAGTAAACTAGATTTTTAATCGGATTTTGTCCCTATTCCAACTAAATATTTTCCAATTACAACACTTGTTAAGTGTAAAAAAAATAAATATATTATTTTACATATTTTATTTTGATAAAAGTATGCCATCTATTTTAAAAAAGAATAGAATATCTCTTTTCTTAAATTATCATTTATTGTACAAAAATACTTATTAACATATTCAATCTTACCGAGATTAAATAGTTACGTTTTCTATATCTCATTTTCTATAGAATTTGACAAGAATTACACATATGATATTGTCAATATATCGAGATACATGCAAAATGCAAAATGAAATATATGAAGAGATGAAACTAACCTCACTTAAGAGAAATAAAAATAGTTCTTTTTCTATTCATTTCTACATATTGACAAAATTCACTTTGGCCAACCATGTCTCAATCTTAGAATTATTAAAGCTATTAAGAGAGGTAAACAACATTCAACGTAAATTTCATTACCAAACTATTTGAAAAAACATGTGAATAATAGGATAATGCAGTAGAATGGCTTAGGTTTAATAGAAGTGAGTCTGTAACTTTATTGTACTTTATATCCTATAATATCTTATTCAGTCGAATAAATTCTAAATCAATAAAAAAGATCACAAAATAGATTTTAGATATAATTTTTTGAAAGCTACCTAAAGGTGGGGTATAGGTATGACATCTTAATATCCTGCTTATAAAACTTATACTCTAAAGTATATAAAATATAAGTTTTAAGATATCTTATACTCACTTTGAAAAATTATTAAACAATAATAACGAATGTATAGTAATATCATATTTCTACATTCTAAATTCTACCAAAGAAATAAACATATTGTTATAACTAAAGTCTATTGTTTATAAGAAACCATAAAAAATTGCTTACTTCATTTCTTTTACCTCTCTCTATCTCATTTCCACATTTCTATTTTCTACCCCTTTAATCTTAGTTCCTTCTTATTACTAACATTACCTTTATGCTATATTTTCCATTCAAATATTGTACTTGTGAGCTTATTGTAATAGATTTGATATTATATAGTTTAAACGAGTAAATTAAACTTTCAAATACTTTATATGGTTTACATAAATTTAGGATGTGTCTTTTTCATGGATATACTATTTTGTCAATTTTGTTTTATAACGTTATTTTTGTTCAAAATATTATAAGAGATAGATTTTGTGATATCAATTTTTTAAGGTAGTAGATAGTGTACCTTCACATGATTTAAATAAAAACATTAACGGTTTAGAATATAAAAAATTTACTTTTAAAATTTAATAATTAAGAAATTTATGTGTTTATAGAATACCTATAACTTATAAATTCTGTAGAATACAAGTTTCAAGGTGAATTTATATTACAAAGTAGATTTCAATTTCAAACTTTGAAAACCTATATAATAGAGTATAGATATAGTCTTACACCATATCAATCTCATACTCATACTCACTCAAAAGATGAAAATTGTTGAACCTTTGTCACTACCACGTTGTTCACGTCATTAGTAAATTTTATGTAAAATTTGTTTGTAGTTAGAAGCCCATAGTTTTTTTAATGCATATTTTGAAATTTCCCTCGGTTCGTTAACTACAAATTGGATTTGCAATCCTACAATATTAATTGTGGTGTTGTAGTTGAGAATGCATTATTCTTAAAACAGACAAACAAACTCTATTTAATAGTTAATAAATATATGAAATTAAACTTCAAAAAGAAGTATCATATTCAAAACCAAGCTCCCAAGATCGAAACCTTAGGAATGTTTTCATCCTCAATGGGCAAGCTCGCGTTGTCTACATTCAATGTATCTAGTGCTGGGCACGTGATTGCTTTGCTTTGCAAGTTTCAACCTTTCGTTTACACCGACAAAACCAGACGATGATTACTTTTGTGGACACAGATTCTCATTGGCCACAACCTAAATTCCATTGCAAAATTAATAATGAGTTATGAAATTACGCGTGGTAAAATCCAGAAAGCTATCCACCTTTCCGATAATGATTTTAATTGATCGTGCGCTACCTATTATGATTAGTAGGCACAATATAGATAAAATATAAGGTTTATTCATATCTTATTTTATAAATATATGTTCTTAAATTTTTGTATTTAGAATATATTTTATGACACCTTAAAATCATTTTATACTCATAGATTTTATACAATATAGAATATCTTATAGAATATGTAATTTCTTTATATTTCTCTAAAATTTTATATTAGATACATAATTAATATCATAAATATAACTACACTATCGATAGATTTGTCGGTACTAATTTATATTAGTTGTAACGCGTCTTGAGTTAATACAATATTAAACTTTAATAGAAAAAATAGAGAATATTTTTACACTTAGAAATGTTGAAACCCTTAACTTGGGTCATGCTAAAATTTCTTTTGTTCTTTCCTTTTAAATCATTAAAACAAATTTTTTATAAAACCGTAAAATTATTATACACATAATATAAAAACCACATGCAAATAACTCCAATATAATATTGAATAATAAGTTAAAAATTGAGATACTTTTAAGACCCCACTAGTCTAAAGTTAGTCAAAGAGGTATGAGGATACAAAAATAAAATAAAATGGTAAAAAAGGAGAGAGTTTTTTAACCAAAGAAGAAGAAGAAGAAGAAGAAGAAAAAAGATGGATTAAATAGTAGATACAAGCTACATGTAGTCTTAAGGTATTATTATGAGTTAGGCTATCAATGTTATTTTTCTTTAAGATTGAAATAGAAAAAGTAATAATATTAATTTTTTTATATATTAATATTATTAAATTATTATTACAAAGTAGGTATAAAGTACTGTAAAACCTATACCTAATATACATTAAACTTTAGAACACAGGTTCTAAGATGGAAATGGTACCCTAATTTCATATTTGTACCTTATCTTGTACGAGCAAGTTTCAAGAAGCTACTGACCGGCTTGAAACTTATTTTGTAAAGTAGAGTTCAAGTGGATACTTGTACAATAGCGTTATCTACTCACCTCTACTATCTATATAAACAACTCTTGATTTTTCTCTAATATCCACTATCCCTTTAAGTAATATTTGGTTATTATAACTGGATGGAACAAGTATAAGAACTTTATTATAGTACAACCATATTGTATCACGTTTGATTTGTAAAATATTGAACACAATTTTTTATGATATTTCTTATTTGATATATATAAAGATTGAACTCGTTATTATATCTTAATATTTTCATTCCCAGTATTGCTTAATATTTATTTAATTCACATTTTTATATTATTAAAATCTAAATGGAGAATTGAATCACATAATTGAACAATTTAAATACAATATTAAATAAAAAGTCATAGATTTTTTATTCGGTAAATTTAATTTTTATACCATATTTTAAATAGACAAAAAATGAGTCTTCCTTTTTTTTTCCCCTATAACTAAGCTAAAATTGCAACCCAAATACAAGACAAAAGTTTGTGTCCAATCTAATACTACAAAATTATCCAACCAAATGATACCTTAGGGTTTCCACGATAATTTGAAAGAGATTATTTCCTTTAATAAGTTAAAATTTTTTTTACAAAATGGATTGTTATATCAATGCCATCGGGATCCTTATTAAGAAGTCCATGAAAAGTTGTTCATATTTTAAAGGCTATTACAAAGTTTCATGAAAAAAAAAAGGCTAGAAAAAAAAATTGAAAAGTACACTTTAGTTTTCATTAGCTCATTTTTCTATTTGAATCTTTAACCTTTTTTTTTTTTATTTGAGTTCTTAACATTTTCTAATATATACAAATTAAACTTCATCAACACCATCAAAATTTCCACTAGGAACACACTTCCTCGAAAAAAATTTTAAAAAAAAGAGAGGCTTACGTAAAAAATATTATGGCTAAGGAGTAGCAAAGGCACATGTCACAAAAACACTCCTTTTATTACTTTCCTAGAATGAGTATTCGAGAAAAGCATATTCTTTGTAAATACCTATCACACAATAACCAACAAATGTAGCAATATCCATATATACAAATGAGTTTAACCTTACAAAATCCAAGTAAAAACAAAATAGCAACAAGCTAAATTGTTACACTCCACTTCAATCTCGAATGTGCATCTCCAAACTCTACCACATTTTGTTGGATTTTAGGGTTATGAAACATAGATTTACATAGCGTATTTTTTTTTTTAAGATCTTATTAACTCTAAACTCCCTAAGATCCACACATATCAATTTAATCAAGAAGGAACTACAAATTTACCTTGTCTTAGTCCTTTCGAATTTCATTGATTTATAGATCTATAAGCACTGCAAGATGCGAACACCTTCTATTGGTATCTACACATGAACGAACTTGTTGAAACAAACTGGAATGTGCTAACACTCTTGGATGAATCTATATTCACGCCATGCATGAATGAACTAACAATCTCTCGTATTTTTCTCTCTCTATTTTGGTTTGCAAACTTTTTCTATAGATCTAATATTGATGACAAGCATTAACGTGAGCAAATAAGGTTGTCGATCCCTCAAGAACTAAAAAATTACTAATCCTATGATAGCTCGTATTAATATTCAAGCAATAAAAAGTAAATTAACTAATCCAATAATTATACTAAAACTATCAAAAAGAAAATAATTATAAAATATCTAAAACTAAGTAATTAATTAAGAATTATGGAAAAACAGAATCCACCCTAAATTATACAAATCAAATTGTTATCATGTTATATAGATTAATAATTATATTGTCATTCAAGTGAAATTATTATACCTTAAAACTTAAAGACTTGAACCTCTAATTAATTAGTCAGCTCCCACATCTCCAATTAACAATGGACTTTAAATTACAATCATATATCTCACAATACTATGATTATCTAATGTCATAAATCAATTATCTTTAATATCTTAGTAAATAATCAATCGCCAAACATCGCATTAATCTCTAGATAATTTCTAATTAATTTAATTAACGCTGCTTCCATATTAATCAATCAAATTAATCAAGAATCTCTAATAAATCCTATATAAACTCTCGTATCACTAGAGTTTCTAATAATTATAATCAATTAGACAACTATAATCGAAATCATAGAAATTACAATAATGAATCACTCATATATTTATCAATCCTATAACATGAATACAATTCTCATTTTTACTGCCTAAGTTTCATCAATTCTCACAAATAAAATTAACTGGTCATGGAATTTGAAACGAAAGCACAATTACTAATTAAAATTGCAAAGACGTTCATAATTGAAAGTATAAATAAATCACAGAATTGTATAAATATAATTAAAATAGATATCACTAATTTTGTAATTAGAAAAGGTAAACGTCAATTGTAACTCTAAACTTGATCTTCATATCGAAAGCAAAATTCTTCTCAACGATCAAAGCTATTCTACAGAAAACTTCTTCAAAAGCTATCTACTAACTGTTCTAAGACTATCTAACTTTTAAGGAGATGAAAAATTCTTCTAAAATCCGAGACTGAAGACTAGTTATAGATGAAATTAGAGTTAGCTTTTGTAAGGCATTTTTTGCATGAAAGCCAGTGGTGTTGACTCCAAGGCCGATGGCATTGACTCCAAGGGCGGCGATGTTCAGTATAGGCATAGGCCGGCGATGTTCAATTCTAATCGTGTCATAACTCATTTTAGTTTTGTCATTTGCATAAAACTTCTCTAAATTATCTGTATTTTTACTTTGAATCCTCTAATATCTAAAATATTTTAAATGATTTCTATAAAATTAATAATAATTCTCTCTAATTCACTTATTAAAATATAAATAAAATATACTTTTATCACTAGGTCACTATGCCTATTTAATTTTTGCCAAACATGGCAGAAAATGGAGTGGTTCATAC
This sequence comes from Lumnitzera racemosa, assembly GCA_024138005.1. NCBI lineage: Eukaryota > Viridiplantae > Streptophyta > Magnoliopsida > Myrtales > Combretaceae > Lumnitzera > Lumnitzera racemosa. Next base: position 12,112,271 of record JAMXBC010000002.1, read on the forward strand.
CAAAAGTTACATTGGCCCCTACTTATCTCTACCAATGGGTGACACCCCACCAACCTACATAGCTACTTTACTGAACAAGTGACATAGAAACTTTTCAACAATAATCCTTCAAGTTGACTGTTCAAGGGTCTCTTGTTCTGGAGAACGAAAGCCTTGAAGAAGAAGAAAAAGAAGAAGAAGAAGAAGTATGGATGGACTCTGGAGTACGTCTAGTGATTATTGTTGATGATATTAGAATTTGACCCGAGTCGGAATAAAACCCGTCTGCAACCTTTGTATACGTCGTTTTGTCATTTTTCTCTTCTTTTTGATCCGAAAAGAAAGGCAGAATTCCTATATTGGATTCACTTGTGTCGTCCCCCTTTCTTACTAATTAAACCGATTGATTAATGGTCTGAAATCCTGTTTCCAGCGCTGCTAATTCCAGTTTAAATGATCATCTTCGATCTAAGTTTCTTTGCGATCAATTTTTTGAATCTTTCCATGTCAAATCAAGTTTAAATCTTTTTCTACAATGTAATGGAGTCCAAAATTGTTATTATATTAATAATTTTTCATGGCACGTGGCAATGATGTGGTTTGTCGTGTCAGCCAATGAATGAAAAAATAGATTAAAATTTGAAAATCAGTAAAATTCAATGGAATTAAATGGGAGTGTTGAATATTTTCTAAGGGGGCCGATCTCAGGGCGTGTCAAAACTTAGGCAAGCGTATATGCGTATGGAGATATTAACGTTCTTAACTACAGTAAACTTCTGGGCTTTCACTCGTGAACAACTGCAGAAGCTGTCCAATATACGGCCAACTGCAACAAATAATTCAGGACAACACGACAGTTCGGTCGGGAGCAAGAAGAATGGATCCAAACGAAAATTAAAAGGAATGCTGCTAAGATGTCAAATAAAAAACCACTCGATATACACTTAAATTTTTTTCCTAAAGTATAAATATGCTATCTATACTGTATAAAAAGTAAGAAAAATCTGTAATAAGTAGCTTCTCGAAGGAGAATGAGGGATTCAATCACCGATCAAATAGACACCTTCTCCTCAAAAAATTAGAAGCTAACCAATATATAAAACATAAGGAAGTGAAGCCCGATGCGAGCTATGGACCACTCCAAGAAAAGCCTGATAAAAAAAGTCCCACCCAACTCCTTAGACATTTGGTTTATAAGAGGTTCTGATTATACTTTACTTTATTGCAATGCATAAAATTTCCTAGTTGAAGTCTATGCTTGGTACCACCAATTATGGCATCTCATCATATAATATGCGATGCTTCCTTCGTGTATCTATCTATACAACATGAAGGCATAAACATTCTCTCGATTTGCCTGCATAGATTTCTCCAAAGAAGGAAGCCGATATGGCCTTAAAAAGGGGAATGTCCCGAGACTGGTTCCTAACCACTCTTGAAATAGGTTCATGCTTATACCTAGTACCTGGTGTACCCATAACCCAATTACTTTTAAGAAACGAGATTTATAAAGCCTTTTACATGAGAGTAAAGTTGGATCATACAAACAAAGTGATGGATTTTAAAACCTTCGTATTACTTTCACGTCATAAGTTAAAGTAATTAATAACCATGTCGACAAATATTAAATAACCTATTCCAACCACTTGATCAAAAGTTTTTAATTAATATTAACATAATATTAATCGTATTAGCCCTATAAAAACAATATAACTCTCCCTCCATAATCCATGTACTACTAAAACATATGTAAAACCTTGTAATTGGGCCTAATTTATCCCTCTTTTCGTGCACCGTTTGATTCATTTTTACTACCCTTAATCTATAAGTCATCTTGAAGGCATGTTAAGAATCAAAACTTTGATGATACTCTCTATCCTCCTTAGATCTTTTCTTTAAATTGGATCAAAAAATCCCTAAGTCGTTCACCTACTGATAAGGGGTCGATTCTAATATCATTTATAACACCTTATAACAAAGTAATCGATAGCTATATAAGCAAATATTAAAAGGATTGCTTCAATCACTACACCTGAAAGTTTTTAAATAATGTTAATAGGATATTCACCATATTAGCTATAAATTAATACGGCTTCTCTTCTATGGTTCATATGAAGTTATAAATACATGGGGTATCACGATTTTATATATATATATATATATATATATTAGTAATTGTATCTAAAAAGTTTGATGGCTTCAACTGAGGATTAGTATTACTATGTAACTCCTCAAATTTTATTGTTTTAGGGTATAAATATAGTATATGAGGTTTGAGATTTGACCGAGGAAGGACGAGTCATATAAAGGATAGACAAAACCATAAGATTAGATTTCTGAAAAAAAAAAATTTAATCATTTTAAATTTTAAGGGATTTTTTTTTTCAAAAGTTTCTAATTTTTAGGGGAGATTTGCTGGATCTAGCCCCCTTCGGACTAGTATTATTGGATCTAGGAAGCCAAGATTTAAAGCCTTGGTCACCTCGTGTGCCTGCCCTTGGATTATAAGAAGCTAATCCACTTAAAATTGGGCTACAGTCTGCTTGCATAGGCCTAGGTTGTACCCAGTGGAAATTTCTTTAGATGTCAAAGACTTTGATGCGTCAATCTTTTCACATTTCAACTCGATGTCGCTCTATTTCTTATAAAATTTGGGGAAAAAAAAATATATCGTAATTCAGTTAACTAGAAGAGGGGGAAAAAGGACCTTTTCGCTTCAAGGAATTCTAGAAAGGATCTAATGGTTTATAGAGGAATGGAGCCAGAATAGGTAAGGTTATAAGTTTATATAGTGGTCGTGTTTAAATCTGAATTTAAATGGAGTTTTTATCTAAAATTTTAATGGTGTACAAAAACCTAAGTTAATAACATATATATAACATTAAAACTAAAGATTTTTCTTTAATATTTTTAGTGTTTAATATTTTATTTTATTTGGGTTTTACCAAATAACTTCTACATACTTATTAGTTATTTATAAATTATCGATGCGTTAGAGTTATTATAATAAAAAAAAATCTATATACAAAAAATAGTATTTAATAAAAAATCTTTGACTAAAAATCTTCTCTTTAAAACGACAGCTTTCAGTTATAACTTCAATATTCATAAATCTTAATAATTCTTTAATCAAAATTCCAATTATTGTGATATACTTAAACCCTAGTGCTTAATAGGTAAAATTTGTTTTTTCAAACTTTAGTACAAGAAAAAGCTGTATACTCGTTTCATAAAAGGTTTATTTATTTCTTTTAAATTTTCATAAAATAAAAACCATATACTTATTTTATGAATAGTTATCATAAAAAGTTATTGATAATTAAATTGTTCTGTTATTTGTTTAGTGATATATTTAATTTTTCTCATTTCACAAATGATTTATTTACTTTTGAAAATTTAGTAGAAAAAATTATTGATAATTAAACTATTTTTTATTTATTCAGTTATATGTTTAATTTTTTTTATTTGACAAATACATAATTTAATTATTAAAATTTTAGTAGAACGTAAATATATTTTATTGATAACTAAACTTTTAAAATGTTTATTTACTTATTTCACAAATGGTTACCATAAAAAGTAAATAGTAATTAAACTTTATCTATGTTATTAAAGTAAAACCAGCCATTCTTTGTTATCTTTTTTAGTATGGCTAAATTGTCTTCTTATTTGATTTTTAGTTTTACCACAAAGCCTCTAAATATTTAATAGTTTTTAATAAATCTTCAATATATCAAGGTTATCGTGGTAAAGAATTATACATATTGCAATGGTATTTTTCCATGATTAATCCTCAAAACCTCATCGAAAATGCAATTTACTTTTATAAGTCCAACTTCCACAATTCACTATCTTTTATTATGAAAGTATTTGTGTACCTTTTTATTATCTCTCTCTTATTTCAATAAACTTAACATTTCCTTTCTCAATACTCTTACTACATTTCTATATTATAAATGGTCATTAAAAAATGTAATTGAAAATAAAGTTGTTATTTGTTCATTTTAAAATTTTGTTTGATATATTTTTTATTGTTTAAATAAAAAAAGGTCAATTGATTTATAGGGTTATTATGTAAAGTAATTGAAAATGAAATTGTTTTTTTTTTTCACTTTTAAATTTTTTTGATAATTTTTTATTATTTAAATAAAAAATAAAGGTTAATTGATTTATAGTTCTCTTATATTAAAAGCAAAATTAACCATCTTTGGTCTTTTTTTTAGTATGGTCAAATCATCTTTTTATTTGATTTTTAGTTTTACCAAAAAGTCCCTAAATACTTAATAGTGTTTAATAAATCTTCAATATGCTAAGTTTATTACAGTAAAGAACTATATATATTAAAATGGAATTTTTCTACAATTAATCTTCAAAACCTCTACCATAAAAGCAATTTCTACAATTAATCTTCTTATTATGAAATGATTTGCATTTCTTTTTATTATATTTTTCGGTAAACTTAACCTTTGCTTTCTCAATACTTTGTATCATTAAAGCAAAATCATCCATCCTTCGGAGTTTTTTTCAATATGACTAAATTGCTCTCTTATTTAACTCTTAATTTTACTAAAAAGCCTTAAATACTTAAAAGTTTTTAATATATCTTAAGTATGTCAAGGTTATTACGTTATAATGATGCATAATACATATCCAATGGACACATCTTAATTAATAATTTTTTTATGGTATTGCAATACGATATAAATTCTAACTTCTTAAACAGAGGTAATAGATTTCATCTGTAAAGAATATAGCATATATAGATGTTATATTCCATGTAAGGAATTCATTTTTCCTCTTTTGAATTTCCATATAATTAAAGAAGTCAAGCACCAATTATGATAAAAAATTAAATAGCTTATCATATATAAATTGATCACTGTATAGTAATAATGGTAAATGTATTAATAATGATTACCAATAATAAAAAGACATTTATAACTTGATGAAATCATATTAATGGTTTGCAATTTGAAATAACAAATTCTAATATTAGGAGATAAAATTAATTAAAATAATATAACTAAATTCATTGCATTAGTTTTTTTTTTCTTTTCAAAATGTTATTATGAATACATGCATCGCATATACACCATTCGCTAGTGTGAGTGTATAATAAACATGTTTTATACTTGGATTGAACTTGTTTATCAATTTAAAAATTTTAAACTATATCTCAAATATGTGATAAAAAAATTAAAAAAAAAAACACTAACAAAGAGATGAAAGTTTTCATAAAGTCTAAAATCTATAAAACAAGTAACCTAAAGTTTTAAATATAACAAAATTTTTGAAATGATACAAGTCTATACCAATATGAAGTGTAATAAACTTAAAAAAAAAATAGTAAATCATCAATTAATGGCATTTGTCATGTCTAAACTAGATATCACTATGAATATCCATATTTAATACATTTAGGACCATAGATGAATTAAGTCAAACCGAGCTAAGCCAAGGTTTTATCAAACTTGATAAAAAAATTTATTTAAAAATGATCAAACTTGATGTTGAGTCGAGATTTTATCGAACCTACAAATTGAGCTCGATTTCCACTTGTTTAAACAAAAAAAGTTTTGTCTTAAGTTCAAACTCGAGTTCAACTCGCTTATTAATTAAATTCAAACTAAGGTGAGTCTAAAGTAAGTCGAGCTTAAGTTGTAACACATTATATTATATAGATATTAGTTTTTTCGTTTTAATAATATATATTATGTAATATATAATATATATAATATTTGTAATATATATAAAGTTTACGAGTCTGCTCATAAGCCTAAACGAGCCAACTCCTGAGCTTAAGGGAGCAAACTTACAAGCCTAAATTGAAATTCAAGCTTGGCTTATTTAGAAAAATTTATTTAGAAAAATAAGTTTTATTTTAATCTCAAATTTAGCTCATTTAATAATCTAAGTTTAAACCAAATTAAAGCAAACTTGTTTGTAGTCTTAATTACATTCTTTAATAACTCTTCCGAACGTTAATGCAAAAGAGTTAACATGGAAAATAAATTAAGTATAAATATAAAGAATATGGTTAGCAAAAAATATTTTATTATTCCTTTCGTTTTCTCCTAGTATTTCCGTGATGAAAGTTTAATGGATATTCCAAAAAATCATTGGATCCAAGAGACGTATGTTAGTTGATTAAATCTATCTACATAATAAATGGAAGCTTATTTGTACATAATATGTTTGGCCAAATCAAGCTCCAAAATTTTCTGATAGAAGGAAAAAAAAAACTATGAATAAAATATGATCGTGTGGTTTGTACTTCTTAAATGACGTCGGCATAACTTCATCGGAAAAAATAAACGCCACATTTTATTATAAATAGTAGAAACACAAATAGAGTACGAGGTCATAGCTATAAGAAAACCACAAATAAAACATAAAAAGATCTATCATTATATAAAACAAAACCGTGGCAGTGTCTACAAAATGGCCGCTTCATCGTAGCAAAACTAACACGACACTCAAATTTCCATTTGGAAAGGGCATTTCTTAAATGATAAAATTAATAAGAGACATCAATGAGAAATACAATTATCAATTACAAAAGATCACTAAAAATATAGCAACTAATCCACATTTGGTATAAATCTTTTATTTCTTCAAAACGATAAAAGTAAATGGATATAGGATGAATAAAGTCTTTTCAGTATCCTATCGTATAAGTATAAATTCTCAAACTTTTATAATCAAAATCTACCTACTAATACATTAAAAACACTTTGTATCAAGTAGCCTACAAGTTATATAAGGTATGGAGCACCCTATAGAACCTATACTTCTTCCTTTTCTTCCAAAACTTTCATGCAAAATGCATAATCAACATTAATCTTGTAACTACACTATCACTAAACTAGTTAGTAATAATTTGAATAGGTTATAATACATTTTAAATTAAAACAATATAAAATTTTAGTAGGTAGAATAGAAAATATTTCTACAATTGTAAGTATTTAAGCCTTTGGTTGATTCATGTTTAAGTTCTTTTATTTTTTCTTTTGAAATCATCAAAATCAAATATTTATTAAACTATATGATTATTATACATTTGATACAAAAGCCACCTGTAAGTAATTCAAATGAAATATATTAGACGATAAATTAAGAAGTAAGATATTTTTAAAACCTTATTAGATAAGTATTAGTAAAAGAGGAAGAATAAGGTGAAAAAATAAAATATTAAAGAAAGAGAGAAGGTTAAGGAAAAAATAAAAGAAGAGAGAGAAACTAAATTGTAAATACAAGTAATGCATAATCTTAGGTTTTTATTACGAGTTGAACTTTGTTATTACTCTCTTTAAGACTAAAGAAATTGCAATGCTATTAATTTTTTATTTATTAATATTATTTAATTATTATTATAATGTAGGTGTAGATGTTACGGACCTCCCGAAATGGGCCATTCTTGGGAGGTTCCTTAAGCCCAAAGACGAAAGCCCAAGCCCATTAAAAGCTTCTAGATGATGAAAAGCTCTAGAATATTCCAGAGAAGTCCAGAATCTTGTATAGTAGTAGGTGGAGGTAGGTGAAGGTAGTAGTTGGGAATCAACTGTAACCATTAGATCGAATTGATCTTAACCATTAGATTGTAAAGGCTTTCTGTATATATAGGGGTATTCCCCTCAGATGTAAGACACAAGTTATTTGAGTGAATACAGTATACTATCACAGTTTCTCTCTCTACTTTCTCTCTCTAACATTGTGAGTGTATTACAGGCTGACTTAGCCTTCCTTAGTGAGGTCAGGAGCGCTAAGTGCCGCACGGGGTCGAGCGACGGAATCCGCCCGTGACAAGTGATATCAGAGCCTGAAAAAGAAGCTGCTTGAGGAGAAAATGTCATCCGGAGGAGACAATAACACTTCAATGGTCGACGAGTTGGCTGACCATGATGATTACCGCGTTACTAGGCAAAGGACTAGGTCCCGAGACTTGCTGAACTCCCTCCTTAATAGGATGGACAGAGCAGAGTTGAGCATCGCTAAAGCGAAGGAACAATTTAAGGAATCACAAGGCAACCTTGAAGAGATGGAGGAAGAACTTCAAGGCAAGTTACAAGGAGCATTGAATCAAGCCATTGACGAGCTGAAACAGCGTGATGAGACGATTGAGGGAAAGAATGAAGTACTCCAAGCTCGAGTCACTGCTTTGGAAACTAAGGAGGAAGGTTATGAAGCCAAGATAGATGCTATAATGACGGCCATGCGCCAGGAGATTGAAGAACTTAAGAGCCAACTAATAGCATGTCGGACGGTAATGGTAAGTGGAGTGACCATCCAGTCTGCTCATAGGATCGATATCCCCAAGCTCGAACCTTTCAATAGGATACGATCCGCCCGGGAGGTAGACAACTTCCTTTGGGGAATAGAATAATATTTCAATGCTGTAAGAATCTTGGATGACCTCGAAAAGGTACGTACTGCTGCTATGTATTTGAAAGATTCTGCTATGGTATGGTGGCGTAGGAGGGCAAACGAAATCAATACTTGGGATAGCTTTGTACATGAGATCAAGGGACAGTTCTCTCCCCAAAATGCTGCTAAAGAAGCGAAGGTAAAATTGCGTCACCTAACTCATAAGGGTGACATCAAGCAATATGTGAAGGAATTCTCAGAACTAATGTTGGAGATCCCAGACCTTAACCAGGATGACGCTCTAGTGATGTTTTTAGATGGTCTGGAACCTTGGGCAAATTTAGAGCTAGATCGAAGGGGAATAGAAGACATCTCTAAGGCCATAGCAGTTGCTGAAGGCCTAACGGAGTTCAAGAAGACAGAGCATAAGATCCCAATAGGAAGGTGGAAAGGGGGAGTTGAGAAGGAAAGGAATGGGAGTTCCTTAAGAGGGAAACCTAAGATGGAAGAGAGGAATAATGATCGGGGAAGGACTCGTGAAGGAAAAAATGGGGAACGATGGAAGCCTCGAGAATTGAAGTGCTATTTTTGCAATGGGCCCCATTATGCTAGGGAATGCCCAAAGAAAGATCGGTTGGCAGCAATTATGGCAGATGAAAGCTCCAGTGAAGAGGATGAGGCCAAACTGGGTTCGGTAAAACTACTTAGTGCTATGAAAATGCCGGAGAAGCGAAAGGGGTTGATGTACATTGAGGTAATAGTTGCTGGCAAGAAGTTAAATGCCCTTATTGATACAGGGGCATCTCATCTGTTCATCTCCGATGTAGCAGCAAGTAAGATTGGAATAGAGGTGGAGAAAACCAAGACATGGCTCAAGACAGTAAACTCAAAGGAAGTCCTTACTACTGGAGTCGCCAGGGAGATAGAGCTCCATATGGGAAGGTGGAAAGGGAAAGAAACCATCGAAGTAGTACCTATGGATGACTTCGAATTTGTGATTGGGATGGAATTCTTAGATCGTATAGATGCACTTATTGTTCCTCGTGCAGACTGTATATGTATTCTCGAGACCAACTCTCAATGTGTGGTGCCCGTTACAAGGAAAGCTGGTCAAGCCACAAAATTCCTTTCCGCTATGCGACTAGCGAAGGGCTTGAAAGGGGAAGAAGAGACAGGGGATCAAGAGGTAATTCCACATCGAGTGGGGGAGTTGCTAGAAGAATTCAAAGACATCATGCCGAGAGAGTTGCCAAAGAAGCTATCACAAAAAAGGGAAGTGGATCATGCGATTGAGCTGAAACCAGGTACAAAGGCCCCTGCTACTGTTCCTTATCGCATACCTCCAGAAGAATTAGAAGAATTGAGGCGACAATTGAAGGAGTTGTTGGAAGCTGGATTCATCCAACCGTCAAAGGCACCTTTTGGAGTTTCAGTTCTCTTTCGGAAGAAACACGATAGGCCCCTCCAGGTGTGTATTGACTATAAGGCCTTAGATAAGGTCACTGAGAAGAATAAGTACTCCATTCCTTTGGTATCAGACTTATTCGATCGAAGGGGAGAGGCAAGAGACTTTTCAAAATTGGAGCTACGACTGAGATATGGAGACGAGTCCAAAAACACTTACGTTACAAGGTATGGTACATCTAAGGTTCCTGGTATGCCATTGGGGCTCATAAACGCCCCAGCTACTTTTTGTAGTCTAATGAATAGGGTATTAGCACCATTCTTGGATCATTTTGTTGTGATTTACTTGGATGATATCATGAATTATAGCAAGCCTATAGAAAAGCAACAAGTGCATCTTCATCCAAATTGCTTAGCCTTAAGGGAAAACGAGTCATATGTAAAGCTGGAGAAATGTGCCTTTGCAAAGAAACAAGTGACCCTTTTAAGGCATGTAGTAGGAAAGGGGAAGATCAAAATGGACGAAGAGAAGATACAGGCCATTCGAGAATGGAAAGAAACTACTAAGCCCACTGAATTGAAGTCATTTCTTAGCTTAGTAAGTTATTACAAAAATTTCATAAGTGGATACTCCCGAATGGCTACCTCCTTAACGGATTTACTCAAGAAAGATGTCTTATGGGTATGGAAGGAAGATCGACAGAAGGCATTTGATATCCTGAAGGAAGCAGTCATTAAAAAACAAGTTCTTACACCTTCTAATTTTGGTGAAGTATCTGAAGTATGCATGGATGATGGTGATTATGCCATTGGTGAGGTTTTGATGCAGGAAAACCATCCAATAGCCTTTGAGAATCGAACGAGGCGATACCCAAGACATGAAAAGGAAAAGTCAGTTGTAGTACATTGCCTTCAAGTTTGGAGGCACCCTGTAAGTACAAGTCATTTGGGCCAGTCTAAGTTATTGGATGTCATACAGCTCTCTTTCAATCTACAGAAGAAGGAGTTCATTGGATAGAGTCCTTTCAAGATCATCCTGGGAAGGCAACCCCTAACTCCTCATACAGTGGCAATAGGAGATACGGGGTCCAGCCCTCCCGCATATAAATTTGCAAGGGAATGGCGGGAAAATCACGACTTAGCTCGGACATACTTAGGCCGAGCTATCAAGAGAATGAAGAAGATGGCAGACAAGAAGGGGAAGCCGATGGAATATCAGGTAGGTAATCAAGTGCTTATCAAGTTACATTTGATACAATGTACGAAGGGACAATTACATAAAGGTCTAATGAGTCGCTACGAGGGTCCATTCTCAATTGTGAAACGAGTGGGGCAAGTATCTTATAAGTTGGGACTTCCATCTAAACTGAAATTCCACCCAGCTTTCTACATGAGCATTCTAAAACCATTCCACAAAGATGAGGAAGACCCTATAAGAGCTATATCACAAAGGGCCCCAATAAGGGTACAGGATTCATTTGACAACGAAGTGGAAGGGATCATAGCTGATAGACATGTGAAGAGACGTGGACAAACTCTCAGACATGAGTATATGGTAAGATGGAAGGGAAGACTAAAGAGTGAGGCCAGGGGGGGGGGGGGGGGGGGGGGGGCGCCAGTCGAAGCATTGTGGTAATTTAAAAACAAGATTCAACAATTCCACTATGAAGGAGCGACGAGGGCGTCGCCGGATTGAGCGGGGGAGAATGTTACGGACCTCCCGAAATGGGCCATTCTTGGGAGGTTCCTCAAGCCCAAAGACGGAAGCCCAAGCCCATTAAAAGCTTCTAGATGATGAAAAGCTCTAGAATATTCCAAAGAAGTCCAGAATCTTGTATAGTAGTAGGTGGAGGTAGGTGAAGGTAGTAGTTGGGAATCAACTGTAACCATTAGATCGAATTGATCTTAACCATTAGATTGTAAAGGCTTTCTGTATATATAGGGGTATTCCCCTCAGATGTAAGACACAAGTTATTTGAGTGAATACAGTATACTATCACAATTTCTCTCTCTACTTTCTCTCTCTAACATTGTGAGTGTATTACAGGCTGACTTAGCCTTCCTTAGTGAGGTCAGGAGCACTAAGTGCCGCACGGGGTCGAGCGACGGAATCCGCCCGTGACATAGAGTAGAGGTGTGCAAATGAGCTTTAACCCACAAACCAGCCTATTTAACCCGTTTTTAAAACAAGTTAGAGCTAAAGTTTTTTAGCTCGTTTAAAACCAGGCTAAATGAGTCAAGCCTGTTTAACTCGTAAATCAAACTGGCTTATTTAATGCATTTATGCCTTTGGCCAATAGGTCGAACTGTTTAACTAGTTTTTTAAACAAATTAAGACTAAGGTTTTTTAGCTCATTTAAAAGTAAGTCAAATAAACCCAACCCGTTTAACTAGCGAGCCAAAGTAGGATAACTCGAGTTAGCTTGCTTAACCAATTTACACGCCTCTAGTATAGAGTACTCTATAACCTATATATTGCATACATTAAAGTATAAGTTCTTATATCCTACATACATTGGAGTATAAGTTAAATAAATATAGGGTACTTTGGTTTAATACCCATATCTTATCTTATAAGAGCAGATTTTGAGAAATTTTTACTCTGAACTTATCCAATAATCCTCATTACCCACTTGGAATATATCATATAGAGTAAGGCTTGTGTTGGTACCTATACAACATGTAGTAACTCAACTGAAACTCTTCCAATCGATGTATTGTTTGTTTTGACATGGAACTTCGTATAATTTTGTTCCTTAATACAGCAACTTCCCAATAGGTTACCCATCTTAGAATTAACCTAAATTAAACATGCTTAATTTTGGAGTTCTATACTGTGTCATTATATTAAAAGGCGCCTTAATGAGTAGAGTTCTATTATATAATATTTATCGGGTATTACAATTCATCCTACATACAAAACCAATGTCCTCGTCAATTTTATTCATAGGTTTAGGATCACCACCAAGTAAGGATTCCTCCCTTCCAATTGTTAGATTGATTTAATACTACATATAATGACTCGACTATAAGGTATTGTCCACTTTGATATGAAAGACCACACAATTCATTCTCTTGGTGTACTAGCTTCCAAGAAGGTTGTCCATCCTAAGATTAACCTAATTTAAGTACACATATCTTTGGAGTTCTAATGTACTTTAAGCCATTACACTAAAGGACGCATCGATTATTAAATTTTCATCACCTAATATTTAAGGGATATTGCACAGTAAGGTTATTCACTTACTCCTACATAACAAAAATCGTAAATAGAATTTAAAAAAAAAAAAAAGATAAAGAGAAAGCATGGACTAATTCTTCTTTTTAGGATTGAGTTATTTTAGTGAGATAGATGGATGGGTGTAAGCGTAAGGTTAGGTTTGGTTAGGTTTAAGATTTTAGAATTTGAAAATGTTAAAGGGATCTTAATCTTAAAAGGAATGATCTATCATACTCAAACATTTTCATCACATCTTTTCACTAAATGGTTTGTATAAGGTTATATGGTGCTAGAATCGGATCTTAATAGATTTATAACAAATCTAAACAAAACTGGCTCATTTACTAATTGTCGACTTTTAAAGCTTATGTTTGTATATAATTGTTTATATCATATCAAAATTGAGCAATCATACACATAACCACTTGCCTAAAGATTATGTTTGAAATTGCTACTTGCTATACTAACCTGATAACTTTGTAAATTATCACATTTTATTCTTAATCCCTACCTATTTTTTTAATTAACATTGACTTTTAAGTTTTGAAGGGGTTAAGTACCCTAATAAGAACTACGCGTTTGCCCAAATACAAAGATAGATGTATAACCATGCAACTAGAAGGGAGGGAAGATTATGTTATGAAATGGCCTAGAAAAATAAATAAATAAATAAAGGAAGGCATGTAAGTAATCTAATTGCATTAAAAATAAAATTAACTCATTTTATTAGTACGTGACTTGGATCTAGTAGACCAATAATATCTTTTGTTCCTTTAATCAAGTAATTTATATAACATTAGAATCTACTCAAAATAAAACATCTCTCTTTTTTCCTTCCTCTATAACCATGCATCCCTCTCCTCTCTCTCTCTTCCTTTCCCTACCGCATCGGAGTTCCCTTAATTTTTTTTTTTTTTAGTTAAACTAAGGTATTTCTTGGATCTCTTGTCCTTAGTTTTGCTTTTATAGTCAATCAAGCCCAAAAGAAAAAGAATTGCTAAATTAAAGTTAAGGTAGAACGATTATGTATAAGACAATTTTCTTAATTACTAATAAGTGCAATTCATGTTATAGGTGCAAGAATTAGAAAAAAGGTTTTTAAAGCAAAATTATGTTCTTTGAAGGAATCTACAATAGTTTATTCACTTCACTGTAATAGTAATTCAATTCCATCCTTATTTCTTATGGAAGAAATATTATGTCATTTATTGCATTCTAGTTTTGTGATAACAATTCAATAAGAAATTCCTATTAAAAAAAATTGAGTATTCATTTATTACTCAAACATATGAAATAGCTATTCAATGTTAGAATCCTTTTTTCCCCTAAAATAGGCTCAATAAAATTAATAAATGATAATGTAATATGATTAATAAGTTATTATAACTTTATTTATAATAGTTATTACATTATAGTCTTACCATTTGAAGTGAAAGTGATATGAGATTTGCAATATTGTGGTGGTTAGGCATGATAACACTTGGAACTTTGTGGAAGACAAACAAAAGGTACGACATCTTTTCTCTTCCTTATAATTGATATGACAAATCACGTATAAGTTAAGGTGTAGATGTTTTGTAAGGATTGATTTGAAATAAATAAAGTTTAATGATGGATTTTGGTTATATATTTCCTTTGATTTGATTTGCATATGTATGAGTATGTTATAACTCTTTATTTCTAGAGTTAGTTGAATTTATAACTTAGATTATTGGAGTTGGGATTATAGAAGGTTCCATTTAAGGATAAGAAAGGAGAATCACAAGTTAGGATTCATTTAGAATGAATGTTTGAAAATGGAGTCAACCAACAAAGAAGTGCCATCAACTACACTTTAACTTCAACCTATTAGGGTGTGTCATAAGAGCCAATTGATCAACCATGCTTAATGTCAACCATTATGGTCTACCGACTAGTTGCCCTTAACATTAGAGACTACCTTACCCCCAATGCATGTTTGATAAACCTTTTACCCCCTAGATCAATTGGTTTATCTCTTAAAAACCCTTAAATAATGGTTTACTGACTAGTTGCCCTTAACATTGGAGACTACCTTACCCCTAATGCATGTTTCAAATTATTTAACTAAATTGAAAATCAATCTTAACTGTAGGTTTACCATTCTACAATATAAATAGATCTTTGATGATTGTGGTTTATGTATTAAAGCAAACGATTTGATCGGGGATAGACTTAGGGAATGGCCTCCAACCACCTGAGAATTTTGTGTATTATCAATACAAAAGAAATAGATATGAAAAATAAATTGCTAAAAGCAGTTTAAGTAGCATGTAGCAAATGATCATGGTGATTAACGAGTAAATTGTGATTGATATAAGGTTGGGGAAAGTTACGTAGCACGCAATTTTGTAAGTTTTTATTGTTTTAAAGATTTTAAATTTCACATGTTAGAAAGTTATCCTTCTATCTTTTTAACATACTTTTAGGTGTTTCTAGGAGAATAAGCTCTTTAAGATTCTTTATATTTTTTTCATTTATAACTAATAATTTATTAGTTATTATCCCAACAAAACAAAAAAGAAAAAGAACAAAAATAAAATAATATAACAAAAACAAATTAGTTGGCTAAAAAAATAAAAAGAGAAGAATAAGAAATGCTTAGGTTGGCTCTTAAGAAGAATTTATTTAAGTCATTAACTCAACTTTACTAGCCTCACCATTGCAATCCTAAGGGAATGTATCCTAATAATGGAGCTTATTATTCAAATCTTTTCTCTTCAATTCAAGTCCAACTTCCTTAAATTATTTTTCTATAAGGAGAAGAACTTAAGATTGGCAAGAACTCAAACTCGATTAGCTATTCTAACACATCTAAGTGCTCCTAATTGGGTCATTCTCTTCTTATTCATTTAATTTTTTTTATTGAAGAACGTTTTAAGTAATTAATTTCTTTTTCATAATCAACCTCCCCAATTTCCAAAATTAAGGTTAAAGAATCCACTAATTCACTAATAGTTGTCACCATTTCTTCTTGACTTGGATTGCTCTCATTAAGCCTTATTCCTATTTCATGATAACATTTTTTTTTTTACCTAGCTATTTACCTATTTAACCTCATCCACTAACTTACTCTTACAATTGGTTAACCCCTATAATTCTTTTTTCTTGCTTAACTTCCACTCCTTCCTCACTAAGGGATTCAATAATTTGTTTGATCATCATATCCAATCTCTCTTATTTCTTTAAGTATCTCTAAATGTAAGGTCAACTTTGATTCCAACTTTCGACACATTACTAAAGAGGTCGCACCATCTTCTTATGAATCAAACTTGAAGTGTAACTATATACAATATTTCCTGCTCTTTTCATTTTTTTAAGGATATAATGGACTAGTTGATCTCTATACTTATCCTTATTCTCCATACACCATTTCTAAGTAAATTTTTCTTAAAAGCTTTTTAGTTCTTAGATCTTAGTATGATATAAGGGCAATTTAGACTATATTTAACCAATCTTTTTCTAAGATAGTTGAGGTATATAAATGGTTGTAAAGCCATTTAGGTGAAAAGCTCCTATGTTAATATTCTAAATCTTCATGCTATGCAATAAATACAAGAAAGCATGTATTTTCATAATAATAGGTCAAGTGATAACAATATAGGTTAGGTTTCCCATACAAACAATTATAAATTTTAGGCTTTACCTCACAAACTAGCATCTAACACCATAATTGGCAAGTATGGCTCCATCATCATAATTCTCATAATTATCAACATAACTCAAACCATCGTTTTCTATTCTACTCTTAAGTAATGAACAAAATCCAAATCAATGACCTAGAGAAATTCAACCTATTATATCTCCATAACAAAAAAAAAAAAGGAACAATTAAACTAAGGAAAAGAAAAATGCCAACAACTAATAAAACCAAAAGTACACAAGCATACGAATTGATGTAGCAAAATTTAATGTGAAGATTTTTTATTTTGAGCTAAGTATCAAACTAAGGCAAATAGAATTGACTACTAAGCTGCAACTAGTTGACTTTAATTGGCTAAAACGAATGTATAAAGCCATGATGAAATTCTAAAGTAAGTAATAAATTACAAAATTATTCTATCTAGTAATAGTTAAAGCTAAGTAATATTAGGTTTGTGGTTTTGCCTTCATTCAATTGAGTAGAAACGTATATAGAAATCTAATGAATAGATAAGTTCATGGAGTAGTTTCTACCAAGTTATTAATTTATTAAACTACTCCCTCTATGATAACTAATTAAGTAATGATAATATTTAACACAAATGATGATAAGAGCTTATTACTTATTTTTATTAAGTTTTTTTGAATAAAAAATAGTGGCACAAGTGTTAAGGTATTTTCATCCATAGCAAAATCTATGTTAAGAAAATCAAGAATTAAACTAATTTCGAACATATACGATTTGATAAAGATGTTCTTTAAAAAATTAACTTGCGATAATTTCAAGAATAGCATTAAATTCACATTTTCCAAAACTCATTTAAGACAAGAAATCCATTCGCAATTTTTCATCATAAAATCAATGCTTAACTAATTTCAACTCACATTATGAATTACAATAATACCTATAAACAGCTAAAAATTGCTATATTAATTATTAGATTAAGCTTATTATTTATTTAGACTTGACTCCTTAGATTAGGTGACAGGGTTTAAGGAGTTTGATTTATATTGAGATGATTCAGAAAGATTTGACTTGGTGGATTCAGAACAAGAACCATTAGACCGGTTAATCCACCTCCAATCTTTCCTAAGTAGGCTTATTCACCATAAGGAAGGCTATTAGCCTTGGGCCTTTGAAAACTCATTCTAGATGATATGGAACGAGTAAAACTTCATCTCATCCATCAACCGCCAATACGATTTAATGGATGTCATCAAGCCCAAAAGCTTATAAATACTTAGTCATTCCTCCTCATTTGACACAACTCTAGAGATGAGAGAAATGGTATTCTATGGTGAAACCTTTGCTCTTTAAGGTCAAATAGAGTTTAGGTAAAGAATGATTTCAGTTGCTCAAGAATTGCAAGGTTGATGTCCTAAGTTCTCTCGGTTCCCTTACTTGTCACTTGTGCATTTGAGACTCCTAGATTGCCTGTTCATCCTCCCTACCATTCTCTCTCCAATTATCTCATCAAGTGTTATCTCCACGTCATTACTTCGAAGTCATATATAACGCGATATTCACGTGACTTGAAGAATACTCAGCTAAACTCAAAAGGGAGGGTGAAATTGAGTTTTAAGGATAAATTGCAATTCTCTTCAAAATAAAACACTAAATGCAATAATGAGTAAGATCAAGATAATAATAATATAGTAATGAATGCATAAATTAAAAGAGATAAGGATAAAAAAGATTGAGCCCGAATATAACGTGGAGTTTAGATCACCCCCTACTTTCTATGGACACACAATGTCTCCAACTGAGGATTTCATACTACTTTAGTGATTTCTTAATCCAAGCTCCAAGAGCTACACAAACACAAAACTTAATTACGTAAGTTTCATACTCACAACTCTTAAGATAAATTATAATCTCAACTCACAACATAAAACTCAATCTCAAAGATTATTAGTGTAGTGCTCTTAACTCTCAATACTTTGCAACTAATAGCTCATAAGCACTACACTTCAAATCTCTCCAAATATTAGCAAATTAGGGTACAAGAGACAATGTGAATAATGGACAATAAGAGTACAAAAGGATGTTGGAATATTACAGTAAAAGATTAGTTCTCTCTTGTCCTTAGTCGAGTTATTAAGCATTTATATCACCTCATTCAATTCTTCACGTTATTGTGTATTAAATGCTCAAAAGGCTAATTAAAATAAGCTTATCATCATGATAGTATCACCTTCTTACAGTCATGACGGTAAGCAACATAACTACCATCATGAACACTAACAAGTCCACCGACATGCCGGTACCTTGATCAGAAGCCATTCCATCTTCTTATCTAAGCCACTTCACTATTAAGCTGGTAGTGTGCTTTGGAGCCATTAAGCCAGTAAGCCAAATTCACATGTTTCCATCTTTCAAACACAACAAAGAACATCCATAATATACAATTTAACTTCAATGATGCTTGTACATCTTTTAAATCTAAATATCTTGTAAGGTTAATTGATATTTATAATTGTTTTACAAAATGGTGATTGTTTTTCAATTAATTCAATATAAGCAAATAATAACGTGTTTAATTATACACTTTTTGTTCTTATCAAAATGAACATGTTTAATTATATACTTTTTCTTTTGTTCTTATCAAAATCAAATAATGAACCTTATGTTCAACATGACTTACACGTAACCACTCTATTCAGAACCCCTCATCTATATTTTGGTGACTCCATTGGGGAAGGAGTGTAATATCAAAGTGATGGTACTTCCTAGGAAGAGAATGGTTGTAACGAGTAAAGCTATCTCTCAAGAGAAAAGTATTAACATTGAACAAGTTGAGCAAGACCCATCTCTGCCACCTCAATGCACTATGGAGGTGATGTATGTTATGTAAGAGGCAAGAAAAGCTTTGGATCATTTCATGGCTATGTTTGCTTCACTCATCATAGGGTTAATTGCCTCTACTGCTACATAACTTAGAGTAGCTCCACTAGACTCTACTATTGTTGCTCAAACAGGTGCTACCCCTTCTACTCAACTAACTTACCCTCTTACTATTAAAGAAGATATACCCTAAGGAGGGCATGAATGAACCCTCATACCACAAGTTGCAACTTGGACAAAATCTAGTACCTACAATAGGGAATGTCAACATCCAATTAGGTGGCTCTTCATCTTCATGCATGCCTTCTTCTCCATCCAATGTTGCTCCTACGTCACTACTTGCGTTTACGGCCTTTGCTCCAAGGACTTTCTTTATAATAAGGGAAGACCTTGACATTTATATGAAGGAAATATAAGCTAAGTCGTCTATGGGAGTACCAAAGCTAAAACCCCCATATCATTAATGCCGTAACAACTTAGCTCTTAAGTTTTAACCCTAGGCAACGCCCTAGCATCTCGGCTTCCACGCCTCAAGCCTAGGCAATGCCTTGGCACATCAGCTTCCATGCCTTAAGCTTAAGCAACACCTTAACATCTCAACTTTCATACCTCAAGCCTAGACAATGCCTCGGGATCTCGGCTTATAATGCCTCAAGCCCAAGTAATGCCTTAGCATCACGGCTTTTACCCTTTAAGCCTAGGCAATGCTCTGGTATATTGGCTTCCATGCTTCAAGACCAGACAATGCCCTGACATCCACATCTACATCACTGTTGCTTTAAAGCGCAGGATGTCTTCAATTAAATTCACCAAAAAGCGACTTCTACAATTAAGCAACACTTAACCAAACATCGTTGAGGATTGGTAAGAGCATGGACTCTCGGGAGGACGATGAAAAGATAAGCTTATATATTGCAGACTAGTAAGAGCATTGCCTCCCAGGCACAATATAAGTTGTTGAAACTAAGTAAGACGATTGTAAGTAGCCAAGTAATGGGAAATATCCCATTGACTAATGAAGGAGAATTATTGATCTCAAACAATGAATGCTATTATTGTTGCTTTAGCATAATTGAATACCTTCTCAAAAGGGATCGCTTAAATATTATTGTTGCAAGTGAGAGCTTTTGCTCCAATGTACAAGATGACTTCAGAAGCTCAATAATCTAAGTAGCTTTATATTCATAATAACCCTCTAAGTGGCTCCTTCAATCATAGAGTCTAAGTAGCCTTAAATGCTACAAGCTTAAGAACATACGAGAATGCCGATTATAATGACTTTCATTGTTGCTGCTAAGTGAAGGCATTGCCTCCTAAGCACACGATGGTTTGCACATGCTCAAATGACTTTTGCTACCAAGAGAACTTCGAGTAGCATCATGACATAAGACAATGTAACAAGTTCATCAGAGCACAAAGTTCCCTCTAATGAAGGAACAATCACTTGAATTGATTCTTAGTCTCCACGAGACATGTTAACAATTAGGGGAGGAGGGATCTCAATAGGTGCAACGCACTATTCACCTCCATATGCACTTGAGTATGTAGTGCACCAACATAAGTACTAATCTCATCCCCTTTTCCCTAACTATTACATCAATAATAAGAGTAAAGTTAACTACTTAATGGGGATCTATTTGTTTCTTTAATGTCATTATCATCACCACAATTGCCATCTTCTGAATATACTAGGGACTCCTTAGACTCTACTAACTTTATATCACCATTATTAGCCTTAAGAGGCATTTAGGTTGCCCTCCGTGTTAAACAGGAAAAGTAAGCTCCCAAGAACGTACTACAAAGGAACTTTGTTTAAGAGCTTAAAAAATTATCATGGTTTTTTGTTAGAAACTAAAGCAATAGTAATGTCAATTTGACCTCAATTATGTAACTTGAAAAGTTTACAATGTCTTTGAATGCTAAAGTGACTCCCTCTACAAAGTAATAAATATGTGGGTTTAAGTACTCCACTAAGAGATGATGGGCTAACATAATCCCTTCTTACTTGATTACTAGCATCGTTGTCAAGCAGAAATAATGATTTAATGATAGATCCTATCTACCACACTTCTATCTCACTCGTACGGGAACCATAGTCTAGTAGAAGTAATGTTGGCATAAAGAAACCTAATGATCTTCATGAGAAACCACACACTGTAGTTTCATGTAAGACAAGCCATTCAAGACCTCATCCTAGATGTGACTTCCTTAGGAAAGCAAACTTACTGTAGGAGGAAGGCAAATGCATATCCTTTCATGGTGATCTTACAATCCTACCAAGGCTCACTATGGGAGAGACTCACTACATGCAAGGCCAATTGGGGCTTGTTGTGCACAAACCCTATTGCGCTACCAATTGAGACTTGTTGCATTCAAGAATTAATGCATCTAGGGTCTACTAGGACTTATTACTCACAAGGTTCGTTATGCGCAAGTCAAGCTACTCTCGAGGCTCTCTACACTTGAGGTCTGCTTACTCAAGGCCTACATCACTTAAGGCTTATGGAGTCTTCTTTAACGGTGATCCTAAGTTTCCCCCTAATCTCATTGCAAGAGAGGATTGCTATACGCGAGCCCTACCCTTCTCGAGGCCTGCTGGAGTCTTCTGCATTTAGAGCTTATTGTACGAGGTCCTCATTACGCTTGAGGACTGCTAGAGCCTATTGCACTTAAGACTTTCTCACTCGATGCTTCTCCATGTAAAGTCTACCACACTTAGGGCTAGCTTGCTTAATGCCTGCTATGCTTAAAGCCTGTTAGGACTTGCCATGTTTAAAGCTTGTTCGTTGGAAATCAACTCTCTACTAGGGAACTGGTACGAATCTTAACCAATGACAAACAAGACCAATCATTGGATGGGTCCAAGCTTATAGAAAGATTGAAAAGGAAAGTGACAAGGGATAAGCAAAAGGACGAACAAGAGTAGGAACAAATTATTTGCAAGAGTCACTTTATCATATATGTGCTAAAGGGATTGTGATTAAGCTCCTACGTTAGGGCCTTCTTGCGCAGGTACAAGTATAGGGGTGTAATCAAGGGGCAACTCGGGATTAAGACCATAGACCACTTTAAAGGGTGTTTTCTTAGTAGTGTCATATACCATACAATTGTAAGCGAATTCGACTACTGGCTAACAAACGTCCCAATCAGCCAAGTTTTTTCCCATTGCAACTTGGAGCAGTGATTCTAAAGTACGATTAACTACCTCCGTTTGGCTATCAGTTTGGGGATCACAAGAAGTATTGAATAGTAGTTTGGTCCCCATCTGATGCCACAAGATCCTCTAGAAATGGCTCAAGAACTTTAGATCCCTATCGGAGACTACACTTCTCGATGCGCTGTGTAATCGCATAATCTCCTACAAGAAAAGAGAAGCAATGGTCGGAGTGTCATTAGTTTTTGCGCAAGGTACAAAGTGTGTCATTTTGTTGAAATGATCTACGATAACCATTATAGAATCTTTTCCTTGAATAGTTCATGGTAGTCCAAGAACAAAGTTCATGCTCAACTCAATCCATTGCTTCACCGGAACAGGTAAGGGCATTACTTTCCCTTGTTCGGCTCGGCACTTAGCCCTCTTGCACACGGTACAGTTGTTAACAACTCAATGCACATCTCTCCTCATTCTCAACCAGAAGAATCAGCCATTCAACTATTCACAAATCCTTCGTTCTCCAAAATGTCCGAAGAGTCATCTACTGTGAGCTTCCTTAATCAATAGTTCCTACAGTAAATAGGTTAGTACACATTATTTTCCACCTTGAAACAAGTAACCATCCTCCACATGATACTTATCTACAGTCCTTCCATCAACGCGTTGCATTATTATGGGTCCAAATTGTAGATCTTTAGAATATTGTTTTTTGATACTTGTAAACCTAAACAGCCTGGTTTGCAGTTCAATTAAAAGCACATGTCACCTTGAAAGAGCATTTGCAACTATGTTTCTCTTTCCCTGCTTGTATTTAATCACAAAATCGAATCCTTCAAGGAATTCAACCAATGTCAACTGCCGCTTCGATAACTTCGTCTAACTTTGAAGATACCTCAGCAGTTCATGGTTAGTATATATGACAAATTCTTTTAGTAGTAGATAATGCTGCCACACTTGTATTGCTCGGATCAACGCCAAGAGCTCCTTATCATACATGGAGTAATATAACTATGGCCCTTTGAGCTTCTCACTATGGAAGGCAATCAGTCGGCCTTCCTGTATTAGGATAGCATTTATTCTAATGCCTAATGCATTACATTCCAGCTTAAAATATTTTCTCGAAGTCAGGTAGAACCAACACCGGGGCAGAGGTGAATCTTTCTTTTACCTTAGCAAAGCTCCTCTTTTCCTTTTCTTCCCATCGGAAGTCGGTGTTCTTCTTCATGAGCTTAGTAACAGGTACGGTGAGGGAATTGAAATTCTTGATGAATCGTCTATAGAATAAAGCCAGTCCATGGAAACTTCTCACGTCGACACAAGTAATAAGAGTCGACTACTCTACAATTACTCTGATTTTTTTCATCATCCACTTGCAAGCCTCCTCCAGTGACTACGTAGCCCGAGAATGCCACTTCCTCCTAGCAAAAGCAACACTTTGAGATTGTTAAATAGTCTCTCAACACAAAGGATATCCAATACTTCTCAGAGATACTCACAGTGACTCGCCTTGTTGGTACTATAGACCAATCTGTTGTCAAAGTACACCACGACACACTTTCCAATCAGAAATCTTAATACGTAGTTCATTAATCGCATGAAAGTTCTCAGGACATTTGATAAGTCGAATGGCATGACCATACACTCTTAGAGTCCATGCTGATTTTTTAACACAATCTTCCATTTATCTCTCGACCTCATCGAATTTGTTGGTAGCTAGACTTCAGGTCAATCTTACTAAAGACTGTTACACCCCGAAGTCGCAGAGTCGCAACAGTCTTGCCATGTAAACCATCCTATGATAGTACCGGCCTCATAGTACCTATCATAAATATGATCTACACAAGGCATCGACTACTCCTCGCTTTGAAGTAAACGGTTCAATTAAAAATTTAACTAAAGTTATAGTAAATATTAAAGCTTTAAGTCAACATATATTATATATGATTACATGTACATTACTGTAGAATTCCTAGGTGATTTTACATCATATTATAACAGTTAGCTAATTTACATATCAAATATTAGTCTTTCAATCTTAAAGCTACTAGTGAGACTTTAGATATACATTAACTATTAGGCAAATTGATCCTTACACCCTCAGGCTTCAAAAGAACTAACTTCTGGATAGTTGTAAAGCGGTATATTACTTAGAGTATTCTAAGATCAGGACCTGCGAAAGAATCTATACAGGTATAAGCAACTACAACTCAGTAAATTGAATCAGAGATTCACGAATGTATACAAACATAAACAAGATTATCAAGTAATTATTTTCATGCAATGCAACAAGTAAGTGTCATCACAGAATGTAGTTTGGTTTGTTGCGAAATCAAAGTAATTTCAACCGCTCTAATCCGGGTTGAGGAGTTTTCGTGTTATGCAACAACTTACAACTAAACCCAGGTTTGTGAAATGGAGACACTGCTCCTTCTAAGACTATCCTTCGAACTAATGCCCTCATCTTCACCGCAACCTCCTCTCTTGTCACTTAGTTCGGCTTAGGATGAAGAAAAACCAATTTGCTATCCAGAGTTATCTTTTTCAAAGGTTTCGGTGTTTGGTTAGAGAATCCTAATGATCCCCTAAAGAGTTGCAATATATGAAAATTTAAGGTTTAGGATCAATTATGATTACGTTCAATTTAGGGTGTTCAGACAATTTCACACCAATCCAGTCATTACAATCATCAATTACAACACAAATTCCAACACAAAATCAGATATGCAAACACATACATAAAACTACTTACAATTACAATCATACACAATCTTAAGTCTCCGAGTACCCTAAAATGGTACTCTAAATATGCTGAAGTAATAAACCTAACTTACTTGGAATTCTCAATCGCTCAATCACTTAATTGTAGGTTGGTTTGTCTCCTGGTATCTTATAATACAAATACATCTTTTTAGTATTTATACTTTGATAATACATTCTAATTTATAGTTTAACTCACTTCTCTATATATACTTATTATTTACTAATGATTTACTTTATATTAGCTTGGGGTTCATTTTCTAAATTAGATTCTAGTTTTGGTTCTAAATTGTTTTTAACTACAAGGAATCCTAAATACGCTCGAATTGTAATGTAAAATTAATTTCATTAAGCTCGAGTATTTTAATATCATACTAAGTCTTAATTTAGTATTCTAACCCATTCGGTACACTCTAATTCTAATTAGGGTACCGGATTTACTCTCGATATGAATTTTTTTTACATTTTTTATCTAATTACCTAAAATTAATTTTTGTTTCAGATTTATTTTGTACTAATATTATTATTATATTATCTAATTTAACCTATTTTTTATATTTATTAAAATCCCAATTTCACATATTCCTTAATTTCCTACAATTACCACATAATTCCCATATCAATTACAATTAACACTCTAAAGATTAGGATTAGGTTTCCACATCAGAGAATAACATCCTTAAACATTTTATTACCTTCTAAATCGGTAATTAATCATTTAACCACTCGATTAAGCTAAAATTACCCATTTTTTTCATCATTTTAGGACTAAAATTTACTTAAAAATTTCAAAAATTAATTAAAAAAAATGGTTTCATAGCACTATTCTATATCACTTAAGCATTCTACAGAAAAAAAATTAACCTCCAAACTACACTCCTAAACCTATTTATTTTTAATTCTAATCATGCTGATTTTGTTTAATTTCTTAAGAACCCTATATTTATAAATGTGATTAGACTTAATCACTATTTTTTCCTAAATCTATATATAATAAAACCTCAAAATAATAAATTTCATAATTTTCTAGGCAAAATAAATAATTTTAAGGAATTTTACAAAATCGAAGGAGATGTGAGACTCACCTGGTTCGAAAGCGTTTTGGCCTCCAACACCAGTTTAGGTGTATCGGCCGGTCCAGGCAGTGGGTTTGGAGTAGGGTGGTGGTGGTGGTTCGGTTCTAAGTGGTGGTAGTATATGGGTTCGGCCTTTTTACTCTATCTACATAAATTTGGGGCAAAATTTTTAAAACCCTAATTTTTCCTCTCAATTTTGGTTCTCTCAATTTTTTCCAATTCTCAATTGATTAAATGAGCTTTGTAAATTTTCTTGCTATTTATAGGGCCTTGTAAGAATTATTATGCATTAATTAGGATAAGACAATGTTCATATCTCTTCCATTTTTCCTTTTGTGTTGTTTGTTTTTTATTGGTTAATTTTAGTTTCTTACTCCCTTTGCTACTACGACTTGATCTGGTTCATTCCCCCTATCCTTGATTTTTTTTTCCTGATTTTTCTTTAATTTTTTTATAATTTTCTTTAATTATTTAGTAAATTTTTAGCTAATTTCGGATAATTTAGGTAATTTCACATATTTTTACCTATACGTAAATACATGTAGGGTACAAGTAAACACTTCTAAATATTATTTAGATCATTTTATAATTTTTAGTATACATATTATTTATCTCTAGCGTTTTATTAGTTATCGAAATGTATTTTACGTAGTTTCGATAAATAATGAGTAATATACTTAAAATTTGAAAATTTTATATTCTCTTATTTTATTACTTATTTTCTTAAATTCAAACTTATAGGGTCACTTTCACTAATATTTCTAGTTTTAGTTTAAAATTTAGGTTTGATCAGTTCCTTTTATCGATCGTCTTAAATTTTGTGTACTAAATTCGATTTTACGGTTACTTGTCTTATCTTTAAGGCTTACAAAGACCTTGGCTCTATTCAACTCATCCAACATGTCTTTCAACCTTAGGATCGGATACCTATATTTGATTGTGATCTTGTTCATGGCTCAGTTGTAGATGCACATTCGCTAGATTCCATCCTTTTTTAGCACTAGAAGCGTTAGTATAACGCAAAGGCTAAGACTTTCTCGAACATATTCTCTCTCCAGTAACTCATTGACTTGACATTGTAGCTCGAAAGCCTGTTTGAGATTCATCTAATAAGCTGGCTTATTTGTCAGTACAACACCGAGTACTAAGTCAATGCAGCGTGGATACCTCGAGTTGGGGGGTAACCCCTTAGGTAACTGTTTTGGGAATAGGTTGGCATACTCATCAAGCAACTTTTTGATTTCTTGAGGTAGTTCACCCTGCTTCTTCATTTCTAATAGGTGCCTGACCAACATGAGGGTCGGCTCATTGGCATTGATGGCCTTTTAGAGTTTGGCTTTACTTATCACTAGAGCCTTCCTTGATCCGTGGATAAGCTTTGTCTACAATTTATTAACTTCTCTTAGTGGCATTGGGTTCAGTGTGATCTTCCAGTAATGCACAAGAAGCACACATTAGCAATACGTTGCAAAGAATATGGTCTGAGTAATTCCCTATAGTGATCGATAGTAATATTTGCCGAGTAGTATATAATGATCCTTTCTCACTTAACCAGTACAACTTGTATGGCCTTGAATGTACAATAGTCGACAACTTCAGTTTTGAAATAAGATCGGTTGATGCCACATTGGTACAGCTTCCATTATCCATGATGAGGGCACACACTTGATCATTCACCTTACAGGTGGTATGAAATAAATTCTCTTTTTGCTCCTCCTCTCGTAAGGGTTTTATTTTCATAGTATGTTTGGCAACTATGAGTAACTAGTCTAAGTTCTCAGCAAACACGTCCTCCTCAATCAGTTCTTTCTCAGCATTTTCTTTCTCGATAAGGATATCCTCCTCCTCAAGTTCCTCATCTAACTATCTACCTCTAACTTCAGCAAGTCTCCCTTGATGACCATTGTTCATTGGTTTAGGCACTAAGCAGCCATGTATCTAAACCCTTGGTACTTGAAGTATTTGATCTGACTTGTCTTCCTACTAGAACTTTGCCCTCTCTCGTAAGTTTGGGTTAGCACTTCACTATCCAGTCGACCTTTCTAGTCGGCTCTGACATCTATCTTTCAGCTTGACTCAGTACTTAATTAAGCTTAGTGACTTACTTGTCCGGGTTGGTTAGTTGACATCCTCGTCGATACTCGGCTCCTTCTTTGCCTTTCTACTTACTGGGCTATTTTGATGGTTTCATCCATTGTGGTAAAGTATTAGAGTTCTACAATCTCTCGAATACCACATCTCAATCTAGTGATGAATCTTGAGACTATTCAAGCCGGTATTTCCTTCACTTTGCAATGGATCATAAGAACTTGGAATTCTTGAACATACTCGTTAACAGTCTGACCTCCTTGTCTTAGCTCTTGAAGCCGAGTAAAAGTATCCTGAAGATAAGTTTCCGATACAAATCTGTTTCTAAGTACTCTCTTCATCTTGGACTAACTACTAATCTTTCAATAGCCCTCTCGTCTTCTCATAGCTTGGAAATTCTTTCACCGCCTAACGGCATATCCAGAGAACTCTACAGTAGTAGTTCTTACTTTCTCATAATCCTCGTATTGATAGTAATAAAAAACATGCTCCACCTTCTCTTCTTACTCTAAATACTCATCAGCATTCCTATATCCATTAAAGCTCGGAATTCGAAGCTTCACATGTCAGATGCTTTGGGGACTTGCACACACTCTTCTTCAAAATAATCCTCTTCTTCCTTGTCTCCTACATCCGCTAAATCATCCTTCTCCTCACTCGTCCACCTACTCTACCACCTCGAACTGGTTAAGTTGGGTTTTGACCTTTAACAGGTAGAGTAGCTTGTAGGATGTTTTACGCGGCCTTAATGTGTTGGTAAGCCAATACATGAACAACTTGAGCTAGATTTACTAAAAGATTAGCCACCTTATCTAATCTCTTGTCAGTACTCTTAGGGGTTTCCCGAGACTGTCGTCTATAGGGAATAACTCTACCGTTGTCATCTCCAATACTAATGTTCACACTTAGGTTAGTCATTTTCTCCACAGATTAAAAGTTTAAACAAATACTTCAGGAATTTAACAGTTAGCAAACACGATAGCAAAAATGAACATAGCAACTTACTCTATCTTACATACATAGAAAAGAGTATAACAAAACTTGAAACATAAACTACAACTCAAACAAAATCTCCACTCTAATACCAAGATGGTGCGAACCGTAGCTAAGGATAGATAAGGTCGGTCGCTGGATTGGTTCAAGCGTATAGATAGCTCGAAAAGGAAAGTGATGAGGGATGGGTAAAAGGACAAACGTGAATGAAGAGTAAGCAAAAACCCATGAATAGCTCCAATGGATATGATACACTAATAGAACTTTCGAGGACTTACAACATAACTTGATATGACACATGAGATGGTTTAGTGAGGTTACTAGCCACCTAGCCTTGCTTAAGGGTTAAGAGAAGAGTGATACCAAGAGTAAACAGGTAGTGTTTACGTAAGGAAGGAAAAAATACTTAAGTATATTAATGATGATCTGATTCTGCTTACAACTATAAGTACAGGGATATTTATACCCACAAGTTAGGGAAACTTACCCAAAAGAAAAAAGATAAAAGGGCATTTCCTAAGGAAGTAATATACAAGATACAAAATGGTAAAAATGAATATATAAGGAAAACAATCGTTGGTGAAACGGATTTTACACATGATTCTGTATACGTGGTGATACCGTATTGGTGATGTTATTGGAACATGTGGACAAAAAGGTACGGACAGCTTACTTGTCCGAATAGGGGTGGCTTGGCCAGTCTGGACTCTTTCTTTTTACATCTCGACAAAGGTATAGCCGAATAAGCAATTGGCCAGGCATGTGTGAGAATGAAGATAGGCTGCTGTCTTAGCATTTTGCTTCTTAGCACAAAACATGCGAGAAATGGGCAATCACTCGACTAGGCAAAAAGAAAGGGTCAACAAGTAGATATTCGGCCTCCACATGAGTCGGCTGAAATAGAAGAACTCATTTTGCTAGTCCCTTTAGTCTTCGAACCTGACTGCGAGTCAATAGTCCAGTAGCTTAATTACAATCAAGAACTACACAGCTTACTTTTGACTCCTGAAGTTAATATTGAGATTGTTGGGGACATTACTGATTACGAGACAATACTTGCAAGTATAATGGAAGAAGCTAACAAGATAAGACATATACAGTTTTCAAAAAATAAAATGGGAAGTGAAGAACAATTAAAGTGGATATCTAGATAAAGGGAGAGTGTCTACCATCCTTTTAATGGTGTTAAATATTGAATATTATTTAATGATATCTCTGGAAACTTTGCATACTCCATTGCAAATTGATGGCCTATGATACTTCCATTCTACTTGTATGTCGGAACTACAATCAAGCAGAAGTAGTAATAACATAGAGGACCCTAATCTTCTTTAAAAGAACTACGTATCTTAACTTATCTGAAATGTATTCCACTAAATCATCTCATCTAGAGGCCAGCTCCTTCATAAATAAAAGTTACCTATTCGAGAGATTGGCAACTCTCTCCTCTCATTCTAAAGCGTAATACTGAATCCTTCCTAATGCTATCTCTAGAATCACCACAAGGCTATCACTTGATAAACCAGAGCTCATCATTAGTGTAAGGTGTTGTAAAAGTTTTTCAATGCTTGATTTTGTCCTAAAATATGTCTTCAAATACGGTTTCCCTCAACTACTTATCTCAAGGAACCTAGGACTAATGGTAGACATTTATCTTAATGCACCAATAGGTCTTTTCGCTTCACTGCCTCTATACTTCAACTTGGATTGGTCTTCATCTCTTTTGCCAATAGAGTGTAATATCGAGAGGAAAAACTATGACTCAACAAATTGCAAAAGTCATAGCATTATTATAGTAGAAGGTGAACTTATCAGTAAGCAAGAGGAAGACCTTTTACGACTCGAAAAGCTGTTATTTTAATATTGAGGGTTGTTGTCCGATATTTCCTGAAAAGATAAAGAGGGGGACCATGAGAATGGAAACGAGTAGGTATTTAAATAAAAAGGAATGCATTTGAAGCTTTGTCGAGTCAATCTAATCAATGAAAGTTGAAATCCCATGAATCAATTCTCACATGAGCATTTGAAGTCAATTGTTGAGAAAGATGTTGCATAAGTCTAGTTTTTAGTTAAAATGGTAAAGCAATAGTGTCAAGTTCTTCGCTTACAAACAAAGTCCAAGAAAACGGTCTAAGTGAAATACTAAGGTGTAGAAATTTGTCATTTTATGATGCATTCAAGCTTAGAAAATTGCACAAATCCAAGAATTATTCACAAGCTTTAGTTCAAGCATGAAGGCTACAATGCAGTGTTGTAATTATTGGAATTCTTAATACATGGATCCTCATTGACGATATACATAGACTTGGAGCAACAAAGCTAGATTGATAGCATCAATAATACAAATCATCAAAGTCAAAGCAAGTACTATAGAAAAAAAAATTAATTAAAAAGAAAGAGAGTCCTAAACCCAACAAATTCAAAAGTGAAATTAATTAGAGGATGAAGGCCAATATGAAAATATCTAGAGTAAGTGTACGTATGGAGGATCTAGGCTTTTGGCATCTTAAGCTATAGCATTCATCATTGGGGCCATTTCTCTTTTGATGTGTCACATAACAACCAATATCCATTGCATGCTACTTTTAAATGAATTCTGGTTAAAGAAATGGCATAGATAGGCATGCTCTTAGTAAAATGTGAAGGACATTGAAGGCAAAGGTGAGATCTTCCAAAAAGATTACTAGCATAATGATTCACTTGATACTTGACAATGTAGAACATATTTAGGAAATTAAAAAAAAAAATAGAAGAAGTGATAGAAATGGAAGAATTTATTAACCTAATTCTCTTATTACTTGGCTATTGGTGATATCAAAGGATTCATATACTTACGGAATCGAACTCTTATGATGAATTAAATCTCGCTGACCTATCAAAGAATAATAAAAAAACGAGAGGGAAGTAAGAAAGGAGAAAAAACTATGAGAATTAAAAGAAGAGGGTTGTGTTTAACTAATTCCTTATTACACTTCATCATTTTTTTGGTAACTACGAAAGTGTGTTGGTCATGTTTGAATTATTCCCTGATATTCATGGTCATTCTTACTATTTGCCTGTTGCAGTTGTTAATAAATTGCGTTGTTGATCGTTGCTTTGTTTAGCGAAGAACAACACTTCTAATTAGAGTAAGAGGTAGCCTATATAACCTCATCGTTGTGTGATTCAGAAGTAGGGCATAGTCATGATCAATGAAAGCTAAAGTCTTCTATTGTTATCCACATTTGATATTTGCTATTTGTCGCTACTGATAATTTTAATAAAAAGTGAAGGAGATAAGTGTTTGGAGTGGTGATTATGAAGGAATTTTAGAAAAAGATATGATATGGATACATGGTATGATCCTTGTATTATTTTGGAGATGGAACATAGGAAAATTTATTGTTTTTGACATTGAAGGGAATTTGCACTTATCTTACTATATTCTATTGTGATGGATATGATGTAATATAATTAAAAAAATATATAAAGCATCAAATTTAATAGAATTTAGTAGGCATGGTACCTAAAGAAGTGCTTACGTGGCAGTTTGACAAAGCTACGATCATTAGACGCCACTTAATGAGTATTGAAATTACTTAGTGCTTCCTTCGAAGGAGTAACACAACTCGAGCATTAACCGGTTCGAACTAATGAGTTGAAGACTGGAGTTCAAATGATACAAGTATGGAATACTAAGAAAAAGATTAGCGATTGTTGCATATGTATATATAGTAACTACAAGCATGTAATGAAAAGATATGGAGATGACTTAATCTTGGAAGTTCATAGATTTGGAAGATATGTTGTATCTAAAATGGGAAATGATATTGATAGGTTTTTTTTTTTTTGGCAAAGAGAAAATATTATAGGTGGAGTTTTCTGGGAAAGACAATATTTGGAGAAGAGATTTAAAAGATTTAAAGCCATATTATTTGTTACAGTATTTAAAAAAAATGATAAAGAAAAAAAAAGAAAGGGATTTGAGAAGATATGTTTTTATATGACGAACATAAGGAGAAGTGAAGAAAATCAAGGACATGTACAAATATTTATAGCTAGCTAGTGCAGTTAGAGAAAAGCTTAAAGATTGAAGATTTAGATAAAAGGTTTAGTGGATTTGATTGAATGGAATGGTGTTTATTCGATTAAGTTTGATTTTGAAAAAAGGATATAGATGGTTATTAAAGAATATGGGAGAAGTATAAGAAGATTTGGAGTTGATTATTTTGGTTGATATTTACACAAGGAAAGAGAAAGTATTAAGGTCCAAACTTACCGTATCTTCGCTACATATTTATTCAATAATTCATCTTGACATAGATAAAAGGTAAAAATATTATTGAATGGTTGAAGGCTTTAGATCCTTAAATTTGCAAGAGAAGAGATTGGGATGGTTAAGTTACTTAAAAAAAAAAAAAAAACTTGTTCCAGAATGTTTTCAGATATATTAGCTCTTAGAAAGGGAGTGAGATTTCAAAAAAAAAGAAAGAAAGAAAGAAGAGGCAATAAAAAAATCAAGATAGCATTACAATATGGGAGTTAACCTAATGAGATAGATAGTATACATATTAAAGCAAAGTCAACTTGTGGAAAGTTATATAGTATTGAAGATTTATTTATTAGTGCTACTGTAGAGGTAACATCTCTTCAACATGCCAAAAAGCGATGCGTGCAATCAAATGGTGCCATAAGCTTGCATAGTTACATATTGGGCCATATAATAAATAAATTTACAGCACTGGCATTAGACTAAAATAAAATCTTTAGCTAAGTGAATGCGTTTGGCAATAATGTAGCTAATTTACAGCATACATGCGACAAATAGCAACTTAGTTATTCATAATTAGTAATTAATGCCTAAAATACTTAGACTCCATCTTAGAATTTTAGTTAGTGAGCAAAATGTAGAGAGCTAAAAATTGCTATATTAATTATTAGGCTAAGCCCATTATTTATTTAGGCTTGACTCCTTGGACTAGGTGATGGATTTAAGGAGTTCGGTATATATTGAGATGATTCAAGGAGATTTGACTTAATGGGCTCGAAATAAGGATTGTTGGACCGGTTCATCCACCTCCAACCTTGTATAGGCAAGCTTATGCACCATAAGGAAAGCTATTAGCCTGGAGCCTTTGCAAACTCATTCTAGATAATCATAGAATGAGTAAAACTCCATCTCACCTATCGATCGCCAATACGATCTAACGGATGTCATCAAGCCAAAGAGCTTATAAATACTTAGTCATTCCTCCTTATTTGACATGACTATGGAGATGAGAGAAACGATATTCCACTGTGAAACCTCTGCTCTCTATTAACAAATAGCGTTCAGGTAAAGAATGATCTTAGTTGCTTAAGAAGTGTAAGGTTGACATCCTAAGTTCCCTTTGACTGTCACTCGTGTATTTGAGACTCTTAGATTGTCTATTCCTCCTCTCTACAATTTTCTCTCCAATCATCCAATTGAGTATCATCTCCATGTCACTATTCCAAAGTCATGTGTAATGCAATACTCACGTGATTCGCATGTAATCGCTTTATTCAGAACCGCTCATCTATAATACCAACTATACATAATTAATATTAAATAGCACTAAGGAACAATTAAAAGATGCAAAATATATGTTAATTAAAGTTTGAAAGAAATTTAGAGATAGAAAGCAAAATAACACAATGATAATTAACTCAACAACAACATAAATCTATTGCAAGAATGCTAAAATTGACATTAAAGTTCCTAAAACATGTCATATAAGATCAACCTATAAAACGAAAGTCTAAACTATCATAAAAACATCTAAACTAAGGGCTAATGATGAGAACAACAAACCAAAAGGCGACTGGAGCGTAGAAAAGAGGGTGCGGATACTTATAATAAATTAGTTGCTTAAGGTTTTAAGGCTTCATCAAATTCATGGAGTGACATTTGATTAAGTCATTGAATCTAGCTCCAGGGACTTTAGAGTCTACTTTATCTAAATCTTAATCATTGAAATTCAAAGAAAGTCATACTGTACTGATCTCCTTTATGGAATTCCCATCTTCCCAATTTTGCATTAACATTAAAAGTGTTATGTTAATGCTATTGAGTTTGTGTGTCAACGTTAAAGAGTTCTAATGGAAGGAAACTCCATATGAATCTTTTAAGGAAAGGTTCAAATAAAGTCTTCAAATGACAAAATTTCCTTGGTTAACTTGTGCTTTTTTATTTTGATTGCTTGTCCATTTTTAGCTAAATTGTGCTCGAATACACATTAAAAACACATTAAACCTAAAACCATTATTTTTTCTCTACTCTTGCCTATCTAATTAAGATATCTTCCTTACTTAAAACTATGACATTCCTCAAGAGTTTCCCTTCTTCATTTGTTAAAATGAGGTTCTTTAGTTTAATAGCCTTTTCTCTTCTTTCCAAAATCCATTTCTTAAACTAATCTAAGCCTCTTAGATAGGATTTTGATGATTGTATCATAAAGTTTCTCTAACAGATTATTCATTGTACACTTCAGAGGTATCTTGTTGAGGACTCTCTCTAAAGCTTCCCCTACCAAAGGTAGAACCACCTATAATTTCCTATTTCTTACCACTTACTTAAGCGACAAAAATAAGTTACCTTATTCATCCTAGTGATATATATTGCACAAATGAATTTTATAATTCATCCCACCTTGTTGGTCACTGGTACTATAGATTAAAACTACTCATTTAGACTATAAATGCCATTTTTGAGGAAAAATAATTGCATTGATTCTATCAAGGATGTCTATATTAACAACAAACTTAAAGTCATCAATAAGACCAACCTAGATAGTTTCTATCACTCATTAGCTACCAATACTATGCTCTACATACTTAGCAACTCTAAACATTTAAATTCTTTCGACTTTACAATTTTAGACAAAAAAACTATTGCTCTCTACTTTTAGAATTTATCCAATACTACTTCAAGAATAAATAAATGGAGGCTTTTGTTCAATCATCATATTCAACTCTTTTCTTGCTATCTTAATGGAGATATACGAAACCTTTACACTTTACAATGTTTAGAGATTCTGTGGTATAAAGGAGACACATTGTGTTAAGTTGCTCCTCTTTTCCTTATTTGACTCATTATTTACATTTAAAGTAATTGGGTATTTCTTCTTTGGACACTTTTGGCAATCTATTACAAAACACCTCAACTCTTATGTATTCTTCCTTTCTAACTCTTCCTTATTCATGCTTATGCTTCCTTTTGGATAGACTCAAAGACTTGTTACTCTGGTCCCTTCCTCATCATTTTCTATTTGTTAGTGAAAGACTTTATATGTAGGTTTTTTAACTTCCATTAACCCTTTAGCAAAGGTGATGTCTTGGTAATGTTTACATCTCTTATTGTTCCAACTCTAATTTAGCCTAAGGTTTAAATCCGTTGATAACTAAGCTTAGGTTTAGGATTTCCAATTTTATTTAAAAAATTTCCTATGCATGCTACATTGTATTATTATTATGGGTAAAGTAAGCGAGTTTGATCTTTGCATAATGGAGAATGAATTGGCCACTTAGTTCTCTAGTAAACACTTCTTATGTGACAATCTCATTGGCTTTCCATTATCACCACATTCATAATTGAATCTCTAAAGTACATTGTAACATTACAAACTCTATTTGCATCAGCAATAAGCTCGACATACCTAAGTATGATGAACACCTTACATACAATTCTTCACTTCTTGCATGGATAAAGTTCTCTTAAAATACAAATAGCCAATTGCACTACGAGATCTTAGATCTCTTTCCATTGTTGATCCTCTCTTCACGAATCTCTATTCTCGTCTCTAGAGTATTAATCTTAACCTTAGTATTCTAACTTTGAAAGTGATGTCTCACTTTAATAAGTTATCCATAATGCATTTTAAAACCCTTAGTATCTCCCTATGGAGATTCTCCTCTATGTAGGCTTGAGATTGTTTAAACTTTTTACTCAAGTAGGCTTTGTTAAGCCTAATATCAAATGCTAGTAATAACTCTATCGACTGGACCTTACGTAATAATGGGGGTGCTTTTCAAGTTTGGTTTCCTCAAACAACTTAACGACATTCTTTACTTTCATTCCAAAAGCTTTGCTCTTACATCATCTGTTAAGGAGGAAATGCTCAAGAGTGCATCCATGCAGCTTTTGATTACTCGTTGTCCTGAGTTAGAGTATGAATACAATTTTAAACATAAATGTTTATAATTTTAGAAATAGAAAGTAGAAAAAAAAATTTTAAAGAGAAAGTATTTAACTCAAAATGTGGACAATATACCAAGAAGAAAGTCCCCTATTTTTAGTATTCATCTAATCTCCCGATAATGAAAGAGTCCTATCCATCATGTTCATAAACCTATTTATCTATTTTTACTAATCTACCTATAAAATATATACGAATCTAGATAGTTATAGATTAGAGAATGAGGCTTATGAGGGAACCAAGATCCTAAGACCACAAATGAATGGGCATGGGCCATTTCAATTGAATTCGGCTCTAGGAAATACATATATGACATGGGCAGATCAGACATACACACTTTAGGTCCACCATAATATCACCTAAGCTTTTCTTTCCCCATGTGACATCGTCACACTTGTTACTGTCGGATAAACATCATCAATATGTAACGTATATCTCTATGTGACATGTATGTAACATTATCTCTTAAAACTACAACATCAGGAACGATGAGTAATAAAGTTAGATCATTTCATATTTACCGTACTTTACATGAATTAGCAAATAGCGTAAATGACTCCGACATATTTTATTCACATCCAATAATAAAATAACCGTAAAACAAGCTTACATCCTTATTATAACCATGTTATGAGTAATCAATCAATTGTATTGAATAGTTTCAACTAATTTATTTTGAGTCTTTCCTTCTTTCTTTCCTTGTTTTTTTTTTTTTTCCTGATCTCTCTTATTTACGTTTGTGTTATTAAATCCAGTTCGGATCATTGATCAAGATATATAATCATATAGAGTAATAATAGGTATGATGAATATTTATTACAAAATTAAAATTCTTTTATCATTTATAAATTTTTTTTCATTTTCAAAATAAAATCAAATAATACAATACTTATCACCATATTCATGATTTTAATTTCATAATTAATTTTGTTTTATCAAATATTTTCTATCAAGATTAATGGTTAAAATAATAAATTAAGTTTGATCGAATATTAAAATAGAATCGGTTCGAATCGATTTATAATAAAATCAAATTGAATTGGGTCAATAATATAAGTTAATTCGAATTCGATCACAATTATGGTCCTAGGAATGAAAAAAAAAAAGCAAAAAATATTAAACATATACAAGATCAAACGATTAAAGTAGACAGACACGTTGGAAAAAGATCAGATAGATTTAATCCCATAAATGCAATTAATCTCGTCACTTGTCTCATCTTACACACTTTTTCCTTCTTATCCCCAAGCTCATTATTGACATTGTAGAATATTTGCTTTGTTTGTATAACCTAATAATATTTTACTAGCAATCATCGTATTGCTGGAAGATACCCCACTTCATTCCAAACCTCGAAAGTTTCTCATACCCACGATTTAAATTTAGCTAATTTTTATCATGTGATTTGAAAAATCCCGTCTTTTTCATGTATACGCAATATGTAAAATATGTGGGTTAGGCGCGTGGTTTGATAATTATTCCACGTCTCTTTGCTTTAGCGTGATTCAAGCACGCATTTTGCTGTTCCTTCTTCCAGGTAAGTTTAAGTTCTGTTCCCTTAAAGATCTCAACTTTGATCTCTCTCTCTCTCTCTCTCTCTCATTTCTTTTCTTTTTTTCTTTTTTTTTTTTGGGTTCTATTCATTGTCGTTAATCCATTGGTTTTAAGCTACTATGCGTTGCATAGTTCTTGCTGATTCTAGACTTTGTTTCGATACCCATAATAATGATGTAAGTGATTTTTTTTTTTTTAATTTTAAGTTATTCAAGTTCATGGTATGTGAAATTTGGTGTTAAGGTTGTATTTATTTATTTATTTTTAGTGTTTAAATTGTTAATGCTAGGTGTTGTTCGTTGTTGGAAAGTTATTGATTTGAGTTTCCTTTATTTTTCTTTTATTGTTGTTTTTTCAGATTCAGGAGACAGCTCTCTGATTTGTTACTACTAAAGTCTTGCTTTTGAAGCACATAAAGTTTGAATTGAAGAACTTGTTTTGGAAAGATAGAATCTTTCTCTTGGATACTTTGGATTTGAAGATTTATCTTATCCAGCACTTTTTCTTGACTTATGTGTTGGGATTCATTGGAGCTTATCTCTGGGTATAATAGGTGTTGGTAGTGTGTTGCTTTTCGGGTATGGAGCAATCCGCTGAACTGTGTTGTAAATTGGATTGAATTGCTTTTTAGCAGTAGAATTGGATCTGCATATGGATCAGATTGTTTTGCAATTTCTTTTAAAGAGCTTGCACATTATTTTGGATGCAAGGGTTCCTTCCCTTCGTCCAAATGATTGCAGTAATGTCTCGAGATCTGGTTCTCGTGTGAGAAAAAGTGATAAATGGTTTAACTTAGTTCTAGGAGATCGCCCTGCAGTTCTCGAGAGTTTGAATTTCTGGCATAGAAGTCTGCTTGATCGAATGATTATTGACATAATACTTGTTCATGAGGGCGCTAGCTCATCATCTGTTAACAATTTGTATGCAAATTCTGGAGTTAAAAATTCTAGTGAGACTGTTATCGAAAGATGGGTTATCTGTTACGAGTCCCCAAGGGTTACTCAGACTAATGATTCTTCTATTAATAAGAAGGTATATAAGAAGTTGATCGTACTCTTACGGGCTCTTTATTCACAAATGAGACTTCTCCCAGCATATAGGATCTTTCGGAAGTTAAGATCATCTGGGCAGATATATAATTTCAATGTTATATACAAGGTATCGTCATTCAGTGAACCATTCTCACGAGCAGAAGGAGAAATGATGAATGAATATAGTTTCACTCCTATAGAGGCTTCTCCTGGACGTCTTTCTATGTCAGTGACATATCGCAAGACATTGTCTGATTTCAACCTGGAGCCTACAGCATCTTTGCTTCCAAAGATTATCACTGACTATGTTGGAAGCCCTACGACTGATCCACTCAGGTCTTTCCCTGCTTCACGCAAGGTTGTTCATGCAACATCATTTCCCTCGAGGGGAGTTGAGCCATCTTCTTCATCACCACTCCAACGGCCACACAGCTGGACAAGTGGCTTCCTCAAAGGACCTACTTTTACGCAGAACAATCCCTATAGTGGATCTCCACCTATATATGGTACATATGGTTCTCCTTCACCACCTACTGATATCACTGGCTATCGAGTTCAAAACTATAGAACCCCAATCCAGAAGGACTCAAGTAGTGATGATTATCAGCTATCTCCACCTTTCTCCTCTTCTCCCTCCCCCTCTCCCCCAATGTACTCGCCTGGCGGTCATTCGACACGGAGTCGAGGACGATCAGGGTCTGCCCCAATGACCATACCCCATCCAATGGCAAGTGCAAATAATAGATATATATCTCCTAATCTTTCTGATCCAAATCGGCATTCTCTTCCCCCTCCGTCACCAAGAAGCTCAAGGCTAGATCCTTCGTCCCAGGAGTCTCCATCTGGAATAAGATCGTTCAGGAAATCAGAATCATTAAGAACTGGAGAACTGCCTCACGTGTTGTTGAACAATTCTTTTGGACAGAGGGTAAGATTCCTATGCTGGAGCATTACCGTTTGCTTTCTTTCCATTTCCCGGGGCTAAATCCGTTTTCTTTTAGGCCATGAAAGATAGCCGTGATGATTCTGGGCGATTTTCGGGGTTTTTATCATCAAGCGGCTCGCCACGTGTAGGATTTTCTAGAAGCTCTAGCAGATTGTCATTTCAGGATGATGCAGATGACATTGACTTTTCATGTCCTTTTGAAGTTGATGATGTTGAGTCATCGGGTTCCCCTGCCAGGTACTTATTTTCTCAATGATGTTTCAGTAGTAAATCTATTGACACTTCTCAACATGTTCAAACAATTGTTCACATCCTTATTATGCATCTTGAGCAGGAGTATGTCATCCATGTATTTCTTTTTTTTTTTCCCCTGCTTTGCGGAGATCTATCCCGCTGATTGTGGCATAAAATAGTGTCTTTAATGTGCTCAGGTTGTTTTTGCACTATAGATCATGTTTACCTTTATAACAAGTTTTTATTCCTTGAGGAGGAAACCTGGTAACAAATGTTCTGTAGTTGAACTATTAGCTAGTGTGTTAAAAATCTAGGAGTATGACTTACCAAAAAAATTCTCAAGAGTATACATATTGATTACCTTAGGATTATGTTATTGTTGAGGAACTTATCTTGTTTTTATTCTTCAATTGTATCTGGTGTTTGAACGGAGGAAGAGATGATTTTCATGACAGAAGGCAAATGAGGAAAATATAGAATAGTAATCGATTGGTAACTGAAGACTGTACAAAGGAAACATGGTTGGAGGAAATGAAAATAATCCGAAGTGTGTTGCTTTTTCGCTAGTGAAGTAGTTTGAAAGAACAAGGCAGAAAGGATGCATTTTGCCGAATTAGTTCTAGTGGTAATAATGCTGTCTATTTATGGTCTAAAACAATTTGATAGCAATGGTGATAGAAGTGCTGCTGCTGTTAAGAGTTAAGGGAGAGAAGTACATGCAGATATCTTAATTATACGTATGTATCGTAATTGGGGAACCTAATGGCGATCCAATCAAAATGGGTGAGTTGATGAAGTAACATTGCCCATGGAAAAGTTCTTGAAGACAATCTGGAAAGTGATAATGGTCAACTAAGTTGACAATTGGGCATCAAAGTATCAGTGTGTGTAGGGAAATGATAGTGGGTATCTTGATAAAAGTATGATAATGATTAGCTGATTGTGGATCTAAAATTTCTTGTTTTGTATCAAACTAAGAGCTATCCTTGTATCATCATTTGATCATTATTTAATTAAGTCGTTCACTTGATAGCTTTTTGTCAAAGTCCTAACACAAGGGAAGTGTCAAGTAATAGATATAAATGCTCATATCATATTTACAATTTTATGCTTTTTAATCAATGGTTGTGGAGTTAAATTCAATGATTAGAGAGAATATTCATCAAGAAAGTTGGTATTGCTACTAGAGAAGAGGATGAGAAGTAAGCTTGTCTAGGAATTTACATTTTTGCCTGTCGATCTTGAGGTGGGGTGTCATGTGAACAAGCGTCAGTTCCTGTATCATTTTTTGGGATATTATTCCTGTACCATTTATGATTTATCGGTATCTTTTCTTCAATATCACCCTGCAAGGCATGGTTGGACGGATTATTTGAGGCAATCAAATTTCTTCAAAATTTTAGCGGCCTACAATATTTCATGTACTTATTTTACTAGGAATTACTGATGGATCTCCCTACTTCAAAAATTTTTGCAACTTGGATCTGACTTTAATTTTCTGCAGCCATAAACATGATGGGAAGAGAACTTCAGAGTTCACTTCATCATCATTGCCAGTGGGTGCAAAATCACAGGATGCTGCTGTCGGTTTCCTTGTTCACGTGCTGAGAACAGCTCCACCATTGAGACAGGATTCCAGTTGTTACTCCTCCCACACCCAAAAGACAGAACAAGAGGGAGTCAGCACAGCTTCAGGATTTTATATGCCCCGTAAAGCGACAGATGCTCTTGAAGAGCTTAAAAGTTACGGAGAAATCAAGGACCTCTTACTTTCGAAAAGTGGAAGAGTTATCAGCAAAGAACCTTGAGTGCTGCTGGGCAGCTACATCATTTCCCGCAAGTCTTCTGTTTCAACTTGCAAAGATGCTTGTACAGTTCTCGTCTGGAATCCTAG
Source organism: Lumnitzera racemosa (assembly GCA_024138005.1). Lineage (NCBI taxonomy): Eukaryota > Viridiplantae > Streptophyta > Magnoliopsida > Myrtales > Combretaceae > Lumnitzera > Lumnitzera racemosa. The sequence continues at coordinate 12,155,665 of JAMXBC010000002.1, forward strand.
CTGGGTTGCTGGACAACAATCGTATGGTGAAAGTATTAACCATAGCAAAGAAACAACTAACCTAAATTATCCAAGTGTCTGAAACTGACCAGAAAGTGTAGAAACTGTCCTTCCATTCTTTCATCATTGCTTATGATCTCTCTTTTCTGGCTCGGTTCTGGGTCTTTGTTTCCCTCAACAGAACCGTGTCCTATGTGTATCTTGTGGGAAAGAGAGCAGCATATGGTGAGATCAGAGGTGATTTGGTGCTAAACTGATAATGCTTATTCGCATGTGACGTTAAAGTCCAGCATTGTGTAAATAGAAATTTCTTGCATTGTATCTTTTAGTTTACAAACTGTTTGCTTCAAGTCCAAGGATTTATAAGCTGTTAGAACATAGTTCCCTTTACATTTGCTGGAATGCTTAATCATTGAATGGCTTTATATTCATTGTTTGATGAAGGTTGATATCTTGAAAGCAAAGACAATCTTGATTTTCTGGAGTTATTTTGCAGATTCTATCCGTGCTGTCAGTTTCTGTTTGTTAGCTGTTAGTTAGTCCAAATTGTTCTATTTTATAGGGGATTATAGGCATGGAGACAAAACATAACTCTTCTAAGTAGCCTTAAATTTTCAAAATGTGATCTTTATTTTACAAAATAATCTCAAAAATCGTTCTTAGAACTTCAGAACTGTCGTTAAAAGGACAATAAACAGCAGCTCATTAAAAGTTCTAGTGATGTGTGTATTTTCGAAAAGTTTCAGGGAGGTGGGACATGTCACGGAAGACACGGACCATGTGACGATTCTATTGCCTGATCGATAACATCCAGGATTAGGCCATGAGAGATGTCTGACACATGCCCTAGAACCACAATCTTTTTTTTCCCTCTTTCTGTAAAACAAAATTCTAATCATATCCAACAAAATCAGACGCATTGGTTCTTTTCCTATCAGTTTTGGCAAATTCCATCACTGTCCAGTGCCCCCACTACCCATCAGCTGGCACCACCGAAACCACAATCTGCAGAACATGCTATTATTGGTGATTTCTAGTCCTAAGTGTTGGTGAGTGGTAACGGTAACATTGTATAGCCACATTAACACTCTGTTTAGATTGAGGGAAGGAATTGAAGGGAAAACTTGGATTTTTCCTCCTTTGAAAAAGGAAGGAAAAGGGAACCTATTGATTTAGAAAGAAAAACTTCCTTTCCTAGAGATGGGACTGCATTATGAGAGAGTTACAGCTATGGGGATACTAGAGTTGGTTTCAACATTGCTGTTCCAATAGTTAAGTCAGTATGAATCAAGAAAGAAAAAGTACATAACTGTTTAATATAGTAGAGTTTGTGATTTAAAATCTTTTATTGTAAAGGCTCTTCTTTCTATTTATCATGGATTAGTTGATCTATTTTAATAATGAGATAAATATTCTAAGATCTTTTCTTTGACTTTGAATTTGGTATAAAGGATCTTGGGATAAGTTATTAACTTGCCTTATTAAGTTGAGTTGTTGTCACCTAATCTTCATTCAAACTCTTGGGTTGAGCTTGATTGACATGGGCTTGGATGCCCAAGTTCCAAGGAGTTTGGTGGCCCTTAATCTAACATGGTTGATGCTATGAACTTGGTACAAACTTTGATGAAGTTGGTGAGCTTTTCAGGGCTTAACCCAAGCTTAAGCCTTAAAAAGATTAGCCTGCACTTGAAATTTTACGTTTAAAATAGCCTATCATCTAAAAAATGCACATGGTTATATTAAGTGTTGGTAATTAATGATGGACAAAAGGGGTAAATCAAGAAAACTAGTTGCTTTAGCAAATTTGACCATGAGTATAGCCTTTACCTACTAGATTTAGGGATAATTGGTAAGTGCTAACTTTGGGGCAGTATAATTTTCAAAATGTTTAAAGATATCAATGCAATTTACCTAATAACCTAAAAATGAAGTCACAAAAAAATAAAGAAATAAATAAAATAAGAATGCTATATCATTTTATTACATTTTCCTTAGTCTCTTTCCTACACATAAACATAAGTAGAAATTGCATATATTTCCTTCCCGTCTATTACTATTCTTAAAAAGAAGGAAAAATTATATTTTTAATCTTCAAATATTGCTACATTTTTTAATTGAGTTCTTAAACTTTACTTTTTCAATTTTAATCATTAACATTTACAAAAGTTTGAAAAAGAGTTATCTATTAAGTAGCGTTTGTTTGGTAAGACTAAACATAATAAGAAGAACTAGATAATATAAGCACAAGAAAGACAATGCAATATAATATTGTTGTACCATGTTTGATTTATATAATATTGGATATAGATATTTGTGATGTTCCATGTTTGATATACATGAGTATTGAATTTAATATTATATTTTAACATTTAAACCTTCAATATTGTTTAATATTTATTTAATTATATTTTTATATTATTTAAAAAATACAAATTTTAAAGATTTTCTAATATATATATATATCATCAATATTATCTAATATATATCATCAATATTATCTAATATATATCATCAATATTATAATTACATTATATTCCTCAATACTTGTGTTTTTGTTTAATGAAATTAACTTTTATACCTTATTTTAGATAAGACAAATTTTAAGTATTTTGGCCAATCCTTAAAGCCTTTATTTTCTAGTAACTAAACTCAAATTGCAAACTAAACATTAGACAAAAGATTTTGTCCAATTCAATCTCACAAATTTTGTGTAACCAAATGACATCTTATTGTTTATTAGTTTTTCGATTAAGGGTGATATGCAGTGTGATATGTTTAATCCAAATAATTACTTTAATTAAATAAATAAATAATAGTTATGATATTTAAGTAAAATTATCAAAAGAATGTAAAAATACAAAAAAATATTTTAAAAATTAGGAAAATATGTAAACTTAAAAAACTAAAGTAATAATAACAACAACATTAATGATAGCAGTAGAGATTATAATACAATATTTTAAAAGTTTAAAGAAAATTAAAATAATAAAGAAGCAAAATAAAAAAAAAAATGAAAATCTAACTTCCTAATGGTAAAGGGTGGCTCGCTTGACACACTATTTAAAGTGGAAGGTCATATGACCTTGTACACTTAAGTGGCTAGATTTTCAAATTTTTCTACTTAGATTCTCTTTTTTATTTTTTTGATGAATTTTCATTTTTAAAATATTTACTTAAGTAATGTATATATATAATGTTATTTTTGGTTATTTTTGCAATTTTTTATTTTTTCATAATTTTATAAATTTTTAGATATTTTTAATATTATTTATTTAATAAAAACATATAGACTAATAAGATGGAGTCATGTGTCACTCTTAACGGCAAAACTGATGGTTTATTAAAAGATGGCTTATTTATAAACTTTTGTAAATGTTGAGAAATGAAATAGAAAAAAATAAAGTTTGAAGAGTTAATTAGAAAAAATGATAAAATTTCAGGACTAAAAATATAATTTTTCATAGAAAGAAAATCCTTTTCGCTTACACATTATTCTTTAAAAAATGTTGTAATTTCTCCTTTATTAAAAATTGTACACATATAATGGCATTGCAATGTCATTTTCCTTCTCTTAAACCATTTTCACTAGGGTAGCCAAGTAACTTTACAATATAAGTTACTCATATGAGTCTTTCCAATATATTTAGTATGGTATTAAAAATATATAAGTCTTTCCAATATATTTTACTAAAATTACTTAGCATATGATTTTTGTATTTGTGTATAATAATTTTATAATTTGGTAAAAATTTTATTTTGATAATTTGAAAAAAAAAAGATAAAAAAATAATTTAGCGTGACCCAACCAATGATTGAACATTTCCAATTATAGAAATATTTTTTATTACGGCTACCAAAGTTTAATATTGTTATAATTAAAAGTACTGTAAATATAAGAATTTTTAAATTATTACTATTTGGTCAATTAATATAGTTAGATGTTTCTTATTGATTATATGTTTGCACAATATTTTAAAAGAAGATAAAGTAAATAAAAAAAAAATGAAGAATGTAAGTCCCATAAGGTATTTTGCATGCTTTGTAATTTATTGGGTACAGAGTAATTTCAAGATCAAGTAAGTTTTAGTTACAAAAATTTTGGAATTAGTAATTATAAGGTAGATTATGAGTATATTTGTTTACCCTTAATTTTCGCTCAATACAAATTTTAATTTAAACAAATTCTTTTTTAAATTATATTACATGTTACAACATAAAAGTTTAAAGAATTCTAATCTAATTATTGGAGATCAAATTTCATATCATCAGTGAGGAAAATTTTATTCCCCTATTAAACGATTAAAAGGGAACTTTTCCTCTCACACTGACCCTTGCCGCTTTGCCGCGGTACTCAGTTTCAATTTTTTTCTTGACGCTTAAGATAAGATTCATCGGGTTATACAGGAGAAACCAGTACCCGACGCATCATTTTCTCACCGCACCTTCCATTTTTATACAAATCATCCATTGATCCTTGAACCTCTACAGCCTACATATTCCGTAAAGGAACGAGCTTTATCGCCATTTGACATCTGAACCACAAACCCAAATGGAGTATTCATCTTCTTGCCCAGTTTGTAATTCCAATCTCCCATTATCCCAACTTGAAAGGTAAGCAGATGTGTATATGAAACCCTCTTTTTAAGGTAATTTCTCTACGCATGTGAGTGTGTTTATTTAGTCGTTTGTTCTATTTTTAATGTTTGAATTCAGACATGTTAATGATCACTTTGAGGACGATGAAATTGCAAGAGACATGGAGTTGGCCCACCAAATTGCTTTGGCCTTGTCAGTTCAACTCCAAGAGGTACTTCCTTTTCTTTTGGAGATTTATTATTCAGTGTGGTTTTGTAAGCTACTCTGATGTTGTTTCATCGCACAAGTTGGTTGGAGTTTCCTAGTACCCGTTACATGTCCTGTTCTTCCAGCTGTTTTCATGCTACCACGTGCAATGATTAACTAAAGCTGCTCTTTTCTGTTGCGTGGTGGCACATGAATAGCCGGGTTGAGTGGGATGGCTTACAGTGTGGAGGGCGAAGGGTCCTAATCGATCTTTGTATGAAACATGCTAGCATGTATGATGAAAAATGAAAAAAGAAATGGAGCCCATATTGTTGACTGTTCAATGGCCGCATGCGAGTTGCAGAACCTCCACATCATTTGGAGATAAGAGAAATTTTTATCCCTTTTGTGTATAACAAGATGGTATCGTGTTGAATTATACTTCATATCAATATGCTTGGTGGAGTGTGGTTCACTTTGATATTCTAATGTGCTGCTGGTGGTAGATGTAATCTGCATTTTTCAATATCTTGTATAGGTTGGCTATGCCCATTTGGTGGTTGGAGAATCTTTTTTCTCATATAACTTCCGGATGATATGTTAGTGAGTGTTTTTTGGAGTGTTTGCTTGGACGGACCTTGAAGTAACCTATTGGTAGGTTAAGATCACCCATAGACCTTCTGCCTGAACGTATAGATTTTCTTTTCTTGTTCAATGAAAGTCATGTGAAAGATGGCCTGATCAAGTGATGGGAAGAGGAATAACTTAATAGGCATTTACCTGCATAGTATTGAGATCTCATGAATGAGAATTATTGATGTAGAGTATTTCTAGAGAAGTATACATGGTAACCTTAAGTAAGGGTGCAGAAGAAAAAGGAAACAGAATATCTTTATGAGTAGAGTGCAAATGGGAATGGTTATTGGCAGCAAGCTATGCTAAATTAAAGAATACAAAATCATGAGAACTAATGGCCGCAATCCTGCAAGATGTAGTATGTCATGTTGTTCCTTTATTACCTGACTACAAATTCACACAATGAAATGGCTCTAAACTGAAGGTTATGTTCAATACAACGTGATGATTGCCCTGAGAAGATAAGACAACTGTAGTATTCCAATGATGAGAGCTGCTCTGAAAATAAAAGCCGTGATGTTTTAGTGATTGGGTAACAAAATAGAATGTGCTCCCCAAGGTTCACTCAACCTCTTAGAAATGCTATCTTTAATCATTGAAAAGAAGAAGAACTGTAACAAATCCAATCTTGATCAGTAATTCTAGTTTCTTAGGAGAAAGGTTAGATAAATCATTATTGCACCTGGATGTAGGCCTATATGCCTCATACAATTTTACCCTCAGAGCAATCTTCCTAGGTAAAGAAGTTCAAACAAGTTGAAATCTTTGGCCTTTTCCTTTCATGTTTACTGCCAGGAACAATAAGATATGAATGCACAGGGTAAATCTCTATGTTGTGCCAGCAAAGAAACTTGCTTACCTCCAGATATTATGAATTATTGGCCACAGTTTGAATATAGTAGGCCTATGTCTTTGTAACTTAATAAGCACTTGCCTGCATAATATTGAAATCTCATGAATTTAAACATAAGAGTTTATTGATGCAAAGTATTTCAAATAAAGCATGTGTATATATTGAAAAATTGACTTTAAAAAAAAGAAAAAAATTCATCTTAACGATAGCTGGAGCTTTTAAGTCATAAGTTTGAGAAACAAAAGTAGAATCATATAGGATCTTAAAAGTTTTGCAGTGAGGTCTGTTGTTCAGAATCGACCTCCATCTATGCTACTCTATCTCTTTTGGTTAAAGAAAAATGCTTACCTGCTTTTATTTCTTTGGTTCACAGAATGATGAATGTGAAGGAGAGATGGCAGTGTGTGCACAGAGTGATATTTTATGGTGCGACAGTGGGAATAGTGGGAGCACAGATGAGAAGATTTATGATCTAGTTGGTATGCAGACTAGGAGTGATTTCTACAGAGTGGAGGATGGTTTGATGGTTTTGTTGAAGAGATGTTTGGAATCAGAATCTGAGAATTCAACATGCATATTATCTGGTTATGTTGATCATTTTCAAAGCCTTGAATTTGAGGATGTTGGGTGGGGTTGTGGTTGGCGTAACATCCAAATGCTGAGCTCCCACTTGCTAAAAGAAAGGGATGAGGCCAAGGAGGTGTTATTTGTTGGTTCGGGATTTGTTCCTGATATTTCTTCACTTCAGCGATGGCTTGAGATTGCTTGGGAGAGGGGTTTTGATGAACCTGGAGCAGAACATTTTAACTACAAGGTATATGGTTCGGAGAAGTGGATTGGTGCCACTGAGTGTGCTGCCCTTTTTCGTTCTTTCGGGCTTCGTGCAAGAATTGTGGATTTTGGTCCGAAGAAGCTTGAGTCGCTTTTCCTTTCTCTTCCTGGTTCAAACTCCAAGCAGGCCCAGGGAGATACTTATAAAGGCAAAAGGAAAGCTATCCAGTTTTATGGACCCATGGATAAATACTTGGTCAGAGAAGATCTAAATGCTCCTGAAACATCTTCCTCCAGTGAAAAATCATCTGCACCTTCTCTTCAGCTTGGTGAAACTTTTGTTTGCAGGGAGAACATAGACAAAGATTCTGCCAGCACAAGTGGGAGTCTGCGGGCACTTATAGACTGGGTGTGGAATTATTTTTCTGACAGTGGATTGATTCAAATTGGGCGCCATTCTGTCACTATGAGTGGCAAAGCGTACGAATTATCTATATTTGTTTATTGCTATGATTAGATTCTTGATTGCATTTTTCTCTTTGTGAATAGCAAGTGATTTATGTGTTTACCTTACACTTCCAGTGCATCAGTACATCAATAATTCAAAACTCTTTATGTTTCAGGCCTTTATACTTTCAGCATGATGGACATTCAAGAACCGTTATTGGGATTCAGGTCAAACACCAACCCAAAGGATTGCAGCAATATAACCTTTTAATTTTGGACCCTGCCCATGTAAGTTATATCTCAATTAGTTCATGTGTTCTGCTTTTCCAGCTTTCAAGCGTTAATTGCCATTTGTACATCTATCCACTTCATTTCCTTGGAGCACCAGGATGTCAAACTTACAGAATTTTCCTTGTCAAAGAACCTCGTTAGTGGTTTTCCTTGTTTTCCATTTAGTAAGACAAAACAACTACAAGCATAATGATAGGCATTGGCTTGGAAAAGTTATTTAGACTATAGTGAAGAAATTTTCCAAAATAATAAACTTGCTCGAATCTGTGTTATTTCAGTATATCATAAGTCCAAAGGCCTTAACTTGATTGAGATAGCAGTTAATGCTGGATTGTGCTACCAAAAGTTGCACTTAGAGATCCTTCACCCTGAATTCCAACATTAGCATAAAGAGAACTCCCTCCTTGATTATCTGGGCAGTTCGAGATAATTTGTTAACATTGAAGCTCCATAAATGGACAATTGGCAGGATGGGGGGTGCCGATATGAAAATTTTTTACCTCTGACAGATTCCTACTCCCAACAGACTGTTGGCTGTCAGATTATTTTTTATTGGGTATGCATTAATTATGGAACTAGTTATTACAGATGAGAAATATATACTAATTACTTGAAAGTTTTAAGCTATCTTGTTTTTCGTGCCTGTAGAGAACGGAAGTGCTTGAAAGATCTTTAAAGAGAAATGCCGGGTGGCAGAAACTTATTAAAAGAGGTGTGCACACACTGAAGAAGCTACAGTATCAGGTTGCTGAATCTCCCCGCCCCCCTCTCCCTCTCCCTCTCTCTCTGTGTGCCTCTATAATGTTGCTCAGGAGGGCTTACTTTAATTTCTCTTTCAGTTCTGTTACATTGATTATGGAATTGCAACTGAGACCGAGATTGAGCAGCTGAAGACGATAAATAGTGTCTACATTGAGATTTAGAGTTGTCATGTACACATATGCACAGGTATTAGACTATTATTCACTTATTTCACTTTACCATGGCAAGTATAAGCATGAATCATATCTTGCCTTTTGTATAACCTACAAAAACTGTTATGCACATGGGTTATGGATCTAGTTAATGGCTGATTAACTGTGAAATCGTGTTTGCTATATGTATTTCAGTTTATTAGAGTTCCTTCCTCTACAGTTGGAACCTATGTTAATTGGTGTTTTGAGTGCCTATATGAGAGGACGCTCCAATCTTCTAAAGGCTCCTTGAGAGAGAACCTTTTTTATCTCTTTAGAATTGGTGTCTAGGATAATAAATTTAATTTCTGAATGAAAACTTATTTATATAAAATTATCATTCATGATTTTTCCTAAGTAAAAGTATGCAGAATTCTATTGTCCTTGATGCTCCCTAAAGAAAAATATTCGTAATAATAGCATTATCTCCTAAAGATGCAAATATATGAAAACAACAAAATAAAGATATTTCTTTTCTAATATGAAGATACTCCTAACATTACTCTTTCCTTGGATTGAGCTTGTCCGCAAGCTCACATTAGACAAAAGCTTAACCTTTTCTCATCTCATTTTCATCTTCCAGCTTCCCTTCATCGACTAGCTCTAGGTAAAAGAGCTTCTTGCAGCAGTGTTCTATAGTGAAGGGGTTTTCTCAAATAAAACACAATCCTTTAGCTTGATGATACATCTTTCTTCTTGGTTAGATGACACACTAGTTTGCCATTAACTGGACTCACAACTTATGCTCCGTTTGACTCCACCTATTACCTCATCCTACTAATAATGTAACATGTTATTCTGCGGTCGGTGGTGTTTGACTGAGCTGCTACTTTTTTTCCTAGGCTTGGGCCAGGCTTGTAGTGGTGATCAAGTTGGTCTGGAGCTCCACATCAATTGAATAACCTTAGATAACCCTAAAGTGAAAAGAGCTGCTTCTTGTGCTAACATCATGCTTGGTGCATGTGCTAGCGACATCTTAAATTGCCTGACGTATTCCTTTAGAGTACTGGTTGGACTCAACTTTTGCTCACTCACTCGAAGCACCAAAATTGATTGGCAGATTAAAATGCATGTGCAATACTCCTTAAGTCTGTTCCATGGCAATGCCATTTCTTTTGTCTTACATTATAATTCGAGATTTGAGCCTCCTCAATCAAATGGAAGGATGCCAAATCCATCAACTTGCCTCCTGTGTGTTCTGATGCTGGAAAAACATGTCCACATTCACTGGCTATATATGTAGGAAAAAAATTTGTGCTTTCAGTGGAACTGTAAAATTGAACGATTTTGAGTGTACTATCATGTATGCTATTGATATGATATCAAGCTGATATAAATATTTTACACCCTTGTTCCTCAGAATTAGCATCATACTGCTGTACATCCGTAGATTGCACTATTATCTAGCTCATAGCTTACAAACTCAACTCTTAGGCGCACTTATAGAGCCCATGAGCCAAAATGTTTGTTCTTTGGTTGGAGTCCATCTATTCCTTCTTTTCACTAATTCTCAGTAGCTGGAAGCTTTAACTCTGTTGACATGTTATTGTTGTCAGCCAAATATTCTCGATATATCCCTATGCATGATTTCTATTCCTATTAATCTCAAGAAACTACCATATTTCTTAGAGTAGATTTTCCACTATCAATTGCTTTACTTATGCAGATTGTTGGGGTGAGTGCGACTTCAAAAAATGATGCTACTACTGCAAAGTTGCAGTGCTTTGGGCTGCATTTTGCGGCAGCATTTCTGCTGAGTCTGACGTTATGTTCAGCACATCTTGATTAAGCAAGAACTTTCTACATTTAGGTTGAATATATGATGCTTCAACCTTTTTTTTTGGTGATAAAATGGCGTAGTAAAATGAAGCTCTTGGTACTATTGGTTATTTACGTTGAAGCTTTGTGCAATCCACTAATGGTTAACTACTACATGAGAATACAGTTAATCTAAGTGGAAATAGTTGAAACGAAGCTTTCTCACATTAGGGGGGAGAAAGAGTTTGAACCAGTGACATCTTCATGAATCAAGCAATAAAGAGAGAAAATACCTCGAAGGAACGGCATATAAATTCAAAGCTAGCCAGCTTGCTTGCTGTTATAACTTTAGTGACTTATTTTAATCGTTATTTCTGAACATAAGGTTGATGTTTAGATTTGTACTTGCAGGTTATAACATGTAAATTGTGCTCTAGCAGCTTAATATCATGATAACACATTGAATTGCCCAATTTTGCTCAGGTATATCAAAGGATTAGCTGATAAAGGATTCCTTTATCCAAGATCAAAAGTGGATGAAGATTCATTATATTAGCATGGTTAGAAGCTGACAGTCCTTTACCCGAGGATGTACCCCATGTAACCCCACCAAAGCAAAAGGTGAAAGAATGCTTGTATCTGTTCCCACATTGTACCTTGTCTGTATTTATGAAACTATACCTTTGTTTGGAATCAGAGGATTTCGGAGGTAGAGTGAGAAAAGTGAGAGTATTTTATATTTCTTCCTCCATTTTAAAGAAATGAAGGAAAGTGATTTAGCATTTCAAAGTGCAAGTTGATGAAAGTTTCTTCTTGCCTTTTCCTGGAATTAAATTTTACAATGACTTTCATTGCTCTTCCAAGGTATACAAGCATTTTATATAATATCAACCATTTCATCTTCGCTGCATTCGTTTTATTCACCTCGGATAAGGGGGGAAAAAAATTTCTGTCATTTTTTAAAAATTAACTATTTGAGTGGATAACGTGTGTTTGGCACATGGGAAAATGGAGAGGAAGAATTGAAGGCAAATTCTGTTGTTTGTAACGCTTGGTCAGTGTTTGGTTCGAACTTTTGAGGTATTGGACAAGTTAAAAATCTATTTTATCGTGTATGTGCAAAACAGGTTTGATGCTAGACAAAATTTCCTTCTTATAATGTTGGAAAATCTTAAAAATTGGTTATAAAAAAATTGTGAGGCATGATGATGAAATTTTTACTCAAAGCATTGAATTAGAACTTCTTTTCGTTTGCTTTGTCATGATCACCTCACAACCACCACTAATACTAGCGCTATCTTCACCTTACAACCACCACTAACACTAGCGCTATCATCATACAACGCTAGTATGAAGTTACTATCACTAATATCAAATGATTACTACCATATATCATTGTATACCAACTTTGGCCACTATTAATACTAACTTAACACTCCATAAATTGCCTTTATCAAAACTATCGTTACACTTGCATTAATATCATTATTGTTACAACTTTACCATTTGTCACTGTAATTAATGTAGTTGCATTACTAATATTATCATACTATGCCATCATCACCATTGCTTCTCTTATACTATTACTACTAGTAATGGATCAATACATCGACATATCAACCATAACATTGCTATGTTGAAGTTAAAAGTAAAAAATGGTGGTGGTTGGTAGTATTGGTGGAGCAGTGATGGGGTAGTGGTGGAATAAGCTTAGGTATTTAAAATAAAAGGCTAAATTGTAAATACACTATTATATTTGAAATAAGTGTTTGGGCCTCTTATTCTTGACATTGAACACTTGGATATCTAAATCTTTAAACTAAGTGTGTTTTGTATAAACTTTTATTTTTATATCCTTGGATAAAATAGTGCAAAAAAAAAAAAAAAGAAAAGGTTTTTACACTTACTAATTATTAATTTTAAGTGTAAAATGGTCATTAGTGCATCAAAGAGCATCTTTTTGGAAAATTTAATATCTAAACACTCAATTTCAAAGATAATAGTGCTAAGCGTGTATAGAGAAAATATAAGAGGGGTGTATTTGCAACTTATATAAAATAAATATAGGATAATGCAAATAATATAATTGTGAAGATTGCTATTCTTAAGTACTTTAAAGCACACAATTACATGACTATAAACATTACTCTTTTGATTATGATTGCCTTGCTCTTGTTGTCATCCCATGGTTTGGGTTAGTTGCTTGGTGACTTTCTTATGCACTTTTTGGAATTCTTTGACATGTTGTAGATTGGATCAATTCTCTTCTTGAGAGGTTGAGTTAGTAATCACATTTGATGGCAAGTTCAGGTTAAGTTTGTAGACGATCTTGAAAGGCGACTTTCCTATTGAGCTATGTATATAATGATTATAAGTGAACTTGATGATTGGCATGCATAAATCCTAATCATGTAGTTTCTTCTCAATAGTAGCTCCAAGGAGTTTCATTGCTATCTTATTTAGAACCTCAGTTTGGTCGTCTGTTTGTGAGTGATAGTAAGTACTGAACATAAGTTTAGTGTCGAGCTTCTTCTATAGGGTTTGCCAGAAGAAGCTCATAAACTTTGTATCACAATTTGAGACAATACTCCTTGGGATGCCATGCAACCACACAATCTCCTACAAAAAGAGGTTAGCTATAAATAAAGCACTACTAGTTTTATGGCAAGGAATGAAGTGACTCGTTTTGTTGAATTGATCAACTATTACCATGATTAAGTCATGTTTCCGAGCTGTTCTAAGTAGTTTGAGCATAAAATCCATGCCTAGGTCGATCTAAGGAAAATTTAGCACGTGTAGAGGTGTATACTTCCCCGAGGGCTCCTTTCTTCCCTTAGTTTACTTACACTCCTTGTATGGTTTTAAAACTTTATGCTCATATTTCATCATTCCTAGCTAAAAAAAATGCTCCTTTAGCAATTTGAGTGTTCTCTTTTCCCAAAGTAGCTAGCTATGCCTCCTACATGTGCTTCTTGTACTAACAGTTCTTGAGCCAAGCTATTTGGCATACATACCTACCCACTATTTATTAGAAATCCTTGGTTCAGATATAACCTATCCACTATACCTCAATAACCACACTTGGTTGCAATGAGCCCAAAGAAAGGATCTTACTCGTATTGATCTTATAAGGTACCAAAACCAAGTATCCTAACTTGTAGAGTTGTTATGAGCACATGATGACATGATAGGGTATCAGCTGCAATGTTACAACTTTCCTTCTTGTACTTGATGATGTAACAAAAGGTTTCAAGAAACTCTATTGATTTGGCATGACGTTGGGAGAGCTTTTGTTGGCCTTTGAGATGTTTGAGGGATTCATGGTTCGTATAGATAATAAACTCCTTAGGCAGTAGGTAATGTTGCCAATTTTGAAGAGCTTAGACAAGTGCATAGAACTCCTTGTCATATATCGAATAATTTAGGGTAGTACCCTTAAACTTTTCATTGAAGTATGCAACAGGCTGGCGCTCTTACATAAGTATGGTGCTAATGCTTACTCCAAATGCACTATACTCCAACTTAAAGACTTTATTAAAGTCCGACAACATAAGCATTGGGGTAGAGGTCAACTTAGATTTAATCTCATTACAACTCTATTAAGCTTTCTCTGACCATTTAAATTCGGAGTTCTTTTTGGTAAGCTTAATCAAGGGGGCAACTATGGAACTAAAGTTTTGAATAAACCGTCAATAGAGTGAAGCTAGACCATGAAAGCTTCTTATGTTTATTGCATAGGTTGGCGTTGATTAATTAAGTATAGCTTGAACCTTTTCTTCGTCAACTTTGACACTTCCACTGAACACCACATATTTGAGAAATATGACCTCATTCTGACATAATACACATTTCTTTAAGTTGTTGAATAAATGCTTAGCTTTAATAATACCAAACACAGAAGTCAAGTGCTTGACATGAGATGAAAAGTTGGCGCTACACACCAAAATGTTGTTAAAATGAACCATGGCACATTTACTAATCAAAGTTCTTAAGACATGGTTCATAAATTGCATGAAGGTGATTAGTGTGTTCATGAGTCCAAACGGAATTACTAGCTACTCAAAGAGACTGTCCTTTGTTTCAAACGTTGTCTTCTACTTATCTCCTGGTTTCATTCGGATTTGGTGATAGCTACTCTTTAAATTCACCTTCGAGAAGATCCGTACACCATGTAATTTGTCTAGCATGTCATCTAATTGTAGTATTGGATATTTGTACTTGATAGTGATTTTATTGATAGCTTAATTGTCAATGCACATTTGCTAAGAGCTATCCTTCTTTAACACTAGTACAGCTAGCAAGGTACAAGGGCTTATGCTTTCTCTAATAGATCTTCTATTAATCAACTCATCAAATTGTTTTTTTAACTTGGCTACCTACTCAGAGTTGAGTCTATAAATAGGTCGATTTAGTAAAGCCGCATTAGACTACAGATTAATACAGTGCTCGATGCCTCTAATAGGGGGTTAAGGCTTTTAGTAGTTCAGCAAGAAACATGTTGGCATACTCTTGAAGTACGGCCTTTACCTTGATTGGCAATGTTCTAACTACCTTGAGCTCAAGTAATTTCTTAATTAGTAGGAATATAAACTCTTCCTTCCTATACCCTTAGAAAATTATGCTTGGAAAATCACCAAAGACTTCTTTTGTAATGATTTGGAACCCTTGACTTGGGATTCTTGAACTTCTTTAGGGTTGATAGGGGTCGATACAACTTTCTTTCCATCTTCTTAGAATATATAAGTGTTCTTATATCCATCATGGAGTACTTTTAAATTGAATAGTCATTGTCGGCTAAGTAGTATATGATAGGAATCAGCCAATGACTATTTCCAAGTTGAGGTCGGCCTGTCTTAAGTTGACGTTGACCTGCCGGAAGCTGAAGTTAACTTGCTCTAACTGTTCAAAGTCGATGTCAAGCTAATACCAAAAGATCAAGAGGAAGAAAAAGAGCTACTCAGCATCAAGTCTATCGTCTGTTGAGAAGTTGAGAGATCACACAGCTAAGCACTCAAGGCCAAAGATCCACTCGGTACGGTACGGAGAGACTAGTGCTGACTAATTCTAATACTCGGCAATTATGGGCCTACCTCTCAAGTATCTTAGCTAAGCATTGTGAGACTTCAAGGACTCATCCTCGAACTTGGATATCCAATTATTGACCCCACCCGGTTTAGATCTTACTTCTTTCAGGATAGGTCAAATGACTGCGTACCAACTTCTTTTGTTAAACGCACCGTTTTCTATTCTTGTATATATTTTCTTTATTTTTTAATTATGAGCCCATTCCTTAGGGGTTTAAAGCCTTATATATTATTTACATTTTTGCCACTAAGATTTTAGACTTATTATAAATAGCAACATTTGTAATTAGCAAATACAGAGAGAGAGAGAGAGAGAGAGAGAGAGAGAGAGAGAGAGAGAGAGAGAGAGAGAGAGAGAGAGAGAGAGAGAGAGAGAGAGAGAGAGAGAGAGAGAGAGAGAGAGAGAGAGAATCGGATAGTGAAGATCCATAGTTGGAACTTTCCTCTTTCGAGCAAAGTTATACTTAAGCTCTTAGAGCTAGTTTAGGTCAGATCAGGGTGTTAGAATCTTCTTAAAAGTTATCTAACAGATGATCAACATCTACCTCCTCTTCCTCTTCACTTGCACTTTCCACTTCAATTTATAGGGTCTTACCCTTAGTGGTTATGACATGTCCATTTGGACATTGATTATCAACATATTTGAAGCTGAGACACGTGAAGCACTTGATTCATGTATCTTTCGTCCGGAGCTCTAACCTCGGTCCTTTGTGACCTTAGACTCCTCAGCCTTAGTCTTACCTTGGCTTTTATTAGGTCTACTTGGACCTTGAATTTGATGATCTACCTCGGAACAATACTGGGCTCCATTATATCTAGGTCAGCTTAGTATGTCAGATTTGCTCAGTAGTCTTGGTCAGCTGCCTAGAGCTTGGCTTAGCTGACTTTGCCTTTGCCTTTTAATTCTCTAGGCTACTCGAATGGTTTCATCCAGATTCCCAAGTCTTTACACCTCTATTACATTACTAATCTCAAGCTTTAGGACATAAATGAACCTTACCACTATTTACACTTCTAGTCAATAACATTACATTAGATCATTAGTAATTGGAACTCTTGGATATACTTGTCTATAGATTGTTACCCTATTGGAGTTATTAGAGATGTTAGAAAGGATCTCGTTCATAGTGTTTAGGAACAAATCTACTCCTCAAAACTCATTTTATCTCATTCTAAGTTCGTATTTCTTGTTGGGCTTGTTGACGTATAGTCTGTAACTTCTTTCACCACATTATTGCATACCTAGAAAATTTTAAGGTTACTACAGTAATACGTATTGAGTCTTCATAATCATAAAAGTTGAATATCTTCTCAATTTTCTCTTCCTAATCTAAATATTCATCTGCACTACTGGACCCAAAGAAGCTCGAATTTTGTACTTTAATGAACTTAGTCCCTCGAAGAGCTCAGAGTTCACGCTTGTCATACTCAAGAAATTGCTTATCCTCATCTTCATCGTCTTTCAATTCCTCAACTTTTCCTAACTCAAGTGTTTAGTGTAACCATCCTTCAGCTTGGATAGGTTGCACTCGGGGCGCATTCATGACACTAGGAGCTTGGATTTCCATACCTTGCCTTCTCATCTTATCTACATACCTTATCTTCGTTCAACATTTTCTTCTTAAGGTCAGGCCTCCATTGACCATTGCATAGATACGGTTAAGTTAGCCACAATAGTAGTAAGGTTCTACAACTACTTGTCATTGGTTCGTAAGGTTTGTTACTCACCATAACCTTGTCATAGAGCATCACTCTCAACATCACCTATCTCTCGTTACATGTTAAGATTCAACATTCTTTCAATAAGACTTCAATAAGTTCATAATCCAACAAAAGATTCCGCACAACATCAGTAAACACTATATGGCAAAGTAGTTTATAGTAGAGAAATAGAGTACAATAAAACACATACACAAAAACTACAACAAAAATCAATCACTAGAACACTTAGCTATCAGTTGTAACCTCAATCTTTGATACTAGAATATATGATGTACCTAGAAGATAAGTTGTCACTAGGTCTTACCAAAGGAGAAAACTAGGTGGGTCCTTTAAGATATCAAAGAAGGTAGAATGTTTAACAAATACAACAGTAGCATCAGGGAGCTTGGCATAAGAGTAAGGGATGGAGCAGAGCAGAGTGTATTTGAGTTGGATGCTTAAGGAGTTTATCTTCAAGTCTTCTTGGTATTGGAGTTTGTCTTAGCTGAACTGAGACATCTGAATCCTCCTAATTAAACCTTATAATTCCCTAAGTTGGGCTTAGGTGATAGGTTTGGGGGTTGGCATTTATAACTCATTAAAGGTAGCGTGTCATGTGTAGCTTTTAGTTGCACTTGAGTTACAAGGTCTTCAAATTGTTGTTGACTTGAAAATTCAGTTTTCTTCTTTTCTTAGTCTAATTTTATTAAGTCCAATCCGTTTAATATAAATCTCTCGATTAAGCTAATAAAATTTTTTATAAAAAACTTTGGAAAAATGAAGTTGCCACCAATTGAAATTGGGAAAAAAGTGAAATAAGGGCTCATGGTGAATGGACCCTAATTTTAGTTACTAATGTACTGGTTTTTTAAAAATACATTTTTAAAAAATTAGAAAACATTGATTTCGAAAGCTTACTTATTAAAACTTAAAGGTTCTTATAAAATAAATCCAAAACTAGAGGGCCTTAAACATATTTTTAAATAAATTGGGATTATTTTATTTAAAAAAGGAAAAGGGAAAAAAAATTATTATTTTGGATTGTCTGAAGTATATACGTACCTACAAAGCGGGATCAAGTTTACGTAGTTCTTAATTTAAGAAAACTTTAGTTGGTTAGCTCATTTTATTTTTGAAAAATTCTTTTCACTTAAAGTTCATTAAATTTTATTAATTTTCGAAAAATAATTTTTTTCCCACTTTTTGAAAAAAATCTTAGAAAAATTCCTAAATTTAAGAAAAAGGCCAATTTATTTTTATTTATGAAAAAAAATTTATTTATGGAAAAAATAATTTTGGAAAAATCCCATCTTTATTTGGAAACATTATTATTCATATAAAGTAAACCATATGTAAAATCATGTCTAGAAAACATAGAAATTATTGAAACACATCATGCAACAAAGATTATTAAAGTGTGAAACATAATAACATATTAACAATAAAAAAATTATAAACATGCTAAACAAATAATTAACTACCAAGAGCATTATTATTTTTTCTTTATTTTTTTTAAACAATGACATCATTCAACAATTCAACATGGTTATTCAATCATAGCAAAAGAAGCTAGTTTATTTATGAAGCAAAACCTAAAAATGCTAGCTATTTTATTAAGGCCTAATCATGCCTACTCTTTATTTATTAAAGTCTAAGCATGCAAATTATTTATTTATTAAAGCTTAATCACACAAATATGTCAATTATTTTATTAAAGTCTAAGCATATAAAAAAAAGCAAAAACTAAATAACACATCATTCAAATGAAAATCGTAACTACAAAAGATCAAAACACTCATTTCATTCTTTTCAGATTTTTTTGAATCAATAAGCAACACAACATGTAATGGGAAAGACACTCACCTTGCAAGTTGTTTGAACTACGGTCAATTTGGATTCGGTTTGGCTAGTTCTCGAGGTTGGGTCGGTGGCTTTGGACTCTTAAGACACTGATCTACGATTACCCCAACTTAATTTTAGGAAAACCTACACCTATTTCTTACAATTTCAATAAAAAATTCAAGTTAGTTATGAATACAACCTAAAACAATCAAGCCCAATTCAAATTTAAATTACTCCTCTTAACTACAAAATTGAAACGATCCATCCATTAAGGTTTATTCTAGGATGAATATAGATCCTTCCACTATTTTGGCTCTCTTCAATTTGCTCTATAGTAAGAGAAATCGAAGAGAGAGAGTTGATTTAGTATTATGAACACTTAGAGAGAGACACTATTAATTTCATGTAATGTGGTGATTTTCAATCTTTTGGAGTTGTTTAGATGTATAGAGGGGAGTCATATTTATAGTGTTGAATTATGATTCCTCCCCAAGAAACATCCATGTTGGGTAAAGATCAAATCTTTGTTATAGTGACAAGTTTTTCTAATGTGTCTTGATTCTTTCCATTTTTGGTCTAATTAATCACGAATTTATGGAAATAATGGATCATACAGCTTGTAGGGGATGTAGTTGCTTGTTTTGTATCAATTTACAATAGATTATTACAATGAAACAACTCGAATTTGCTTAATTTGTTCATAGTATATTAAATTGGTATTTAATGGACACTTGATTTTATTATTGATTTTATTATTTTTATTTCTCTCATTTTTCTTAATAATAATTAAAATCTAAACCTTCCTGAATAGGAGAAGCTTTCATTTTCATATATTTTTTAGATTTTTTTCGTAATAAAAAAGTGGGTAAAATCGGGTAAAAAGTACTTAAGTGGAAGTTATCATTTAAATGTCATTTTTCGTGGAATCTGTTTATAATAGTGAGTGAAGAGAAAGAAGGGTCAAAGGATTTGACCCCGCTTATGCCATGTCACTAATCTACGTGGTGTTTGTATGGCAGTTATGTGGCAGGCAAAATATACCTCCAGATGGTGACACGTGTCACCTCCCATCTCTCTCTCTCTCTTTTTTTTTTCTTTTCCTTTTCTTTTTTCTTTTTTAACTTCTCCTTCCCTTGCGCTGATTCCAATTCCCCATCCAATTCTTTTTTCTTTAAAAAAAAAACCTAAAACAAGACCAAACTAATTATTTCATTCCAAAAACGTACCACCCCTTTTTTGATAAAATGAGAAGCCTAACAAATATATACTCAAAATATTTTCTAAAATTTTCTTAATTTTACCTAATTAGGATTTCTATTTTTATTAATTTTTTACTTTTATTGAAAAACTTCAAATAACTATAAAATATCTGTTTTAACTCTAATTAAGGTGCGGTTTGAAGTTGTGAATTCCTAAAAATATGAATTTTCAAAATATTTTAAAATGAGTTAGCTAAACCCGAGCTAGAAATTTCGATAGAAGCTCATTTTCACTTGGAATTCTTAATTCGATCAAATCATATATATTTATTTTGACTTTAGAAATTTTTTTTGACCATGAAAAATTATTTCTATCTTGAACTAACCTAAATGGACTATTGCACGACACTTTTTTTAATTTTTTATTTATTTTTATTTTTATATTTTGGGGTTTCCTTATTTTTTTTTTGGTATTTTCCCAATTTTTGTTTTTTTTTTTCATATTTGCAATTTATTATTATTTTTTGGCCTTTTCCATAGACTAAGGGAGTCTAAATTAGAGATGAACTTAAGGGAGCAAAAATGGGGTGCTACGAGTCACACTAGGTGTTGTTTCATATCCCTTTACTTCAATTTGTGTTGATGTGCTCTAAAGAAGCTTATGCACCAGAACAATAATTGTACAGATTATGATGTAAGTTCATAAGAACCACTCCATACATGTCCTCGATTTGTGGCCTAAAACCTTAGTCATCATGTATGCAACAAATTTTTGGACCTATGCCTGTATTTTGCACATGAAATTGATCCTTAACTTACTTCTATATTAGGATCGATGTAGTCATTCAAAAGTGACTACATAGTGGTTCATTTTAAGTTATAACGAATTAGCTCAGATTACAGTAAATAAGACCTATTAATAACAAAAGAAGTTATAATAGCATTTATGAAAATTGTCAACAGTTTTTGTGAAAAAGTAATGACAATTTTTTTTTTACTATTAATGGGCCTTACTTACTTAATATGGGTGATTTACTGTAACCTAAAAATGTGTGCACCATGTAGTGGCTTTTGAGTGACTATAATGGAGAATAATCTCTTTTACACCATTAGGATTTATATGGCAGAGTTATTTTTTCTATTATAAAATTACGAATACATCCCCCTTATACTTCTTTTATATGTACTTTAACTCTCTTATCTGGGGAGATGAGTATTCAAACCTTAAAATCTTCATAAAGTATTTTTTGGTTCCTTACATGACCACTTTGCATTTAAAAAGAAAATAATAATAAAAGAAGTGTTTTTTTGTAATTTCTAATTTTTTTTTTAATTCCAAGGCATATTAATAAAATAGGTGCCAAATACTTTTTTCCTTTTTTAAGGATTTGGGTGGTTTCATCGGCTTAATTTCAAAAGATAAATGATATAAATATACGTATAGGATACATAAGGGAACATATTTGAAACTATTCCAGGTTAAAAACAATTTAAACTCGTTTATGGTAAGATCTAATCTCATGCTTTGAAGATTGGAATTAAAGTGATGAAAGATAACATCTAAGGTTTTTTGTGTTGCAGAGTTAGATAGATATCTTAGTATGTTTTTCTTAATAATATGGGCCTCCATATGACATCCTATGTCATGTGTTGTATTCTCATAGTAAGTGTTACGTATAGGCTCTTCTCTAAACTGTTACACACATCATTTAGGCTCTCAAACACTTTAGTAGAGAGACTAAGTAAGCCTTCTTGCTAAGATACTAAAGAGTCACATTGTTTTAAGAGAGAAAAGTTAAAGAGAGAAGCTTTTGGAAAAATAGACGCGACCTTGAATATATTGAATGATTTACAAATGAGGGGAGCATCCTTTATATACTAGAGGCCTTCATCATTGGACGATTAAGATTATTCCGATCTAACGACTAATATACAATCCTATCTAATCTATCCCAACTACCCCTACCTAACCTTGTTCAATGTATCTAGACACTTTTGAATATTCTTAAGAGTGGATTGAGTCTTGATTGTGGGTTTTACATATAATGAACCTTTATATACAAGTAAAAATGTAAAAAAGGAGCTTAGACAATAGCCTTTACATTCTTCCTTATATAAACCAATGACACCCTCATCGCCTTATGCTCTTATGAGAACACCTCTACTAAATGTCTGAAGTGTATGTAATCCATAACATTCTTTTAAATTGCTTCATTCGAAGGTAGACCCTTCTATTCCACTAGGTAATTCAAGTAAGATGGCCGATTTAGACCTCGTGACAGGTATTTCTACAGGATCTTCTCTACTTCCCTTCCACCTTCTTGCCTTGTAACTTGAGTTAGCTTTGTCTTTGTTGTTGTCAACATCTTTTACTTCTCAATCTGGCTCACTGCACAAGTCTCCACAAAGGCTTCTATGTCCTCCGAATCTTTGGCCAATAGAACTTATTATCCTCTATCTTAGCCAATATTTGGTAAACATCCGGATGTCTTGGGTTCTTCGAGTTGTGATGTCTCTCCAGGATCTTTATTTGAGGGTTCTCATAATCTGGGATGTGTATCTTCTGTCCCTTCTTATAAAGTACCCATCCTTTATCTAATATTTCTTGGTCTGATCTCCTTGATCTAGCACCAACCTAAATTGAGGATCCTGAGTTAAACCTTCCTTAATCTAGTTCAGTAATAACCTAAACTTTAGGTTCTTTACCCCTTGGTATAAAGTACTCTCAAATACCCTTATGGTTTCTTCCTTCTTCAACTCTATCTTCTCTCTAGGTGGCTTGGGATTGCGAATCTCCTTGGGCTTCTCTACTAGAGCCTTTACCTTCAGCTTAGGTGTTACGTCCCGAAGTCGCAACAGTCCCGCCATGTAAACCATTCTATGATAGTAACTGGCCTCACAGTGCCTACCATACACATGACCTACATAAGGCGTCGACGACTCCTCGTTTTGAAGTAAACAGTCTGATTAACAATTAAACTACAATTATGATAAATTGTGCAAATTTCTAATAACATGTACAATATTATATATATAAGTCCACAGAGCTTCCCAGGAAGTTTTACATAAACATAGTAGTTCACTAATTTACATAAACATAGTAGTTCACTAATTTACATAATAACTATCAGTCTTTCATTCCTAATTACATGGTCACTCTAGTTACACATTATACTAAGTACTTGATCCTCATACCCCTGGCTTCCAATGGACTAACCTCTGGGTAGTTGTAGGGCGGCATAATACTTGAAATGTTCAGTAATCAGAACTTGCAAAAGGATCTATAAGGGTATGAGCAACTACAGCTCAGTAAGTTGAATTGGAGACTCATGAATGCATACAAGCACAAACAGGGTTATCAAACAATTATTTTCATGCAATGCAACAATTAAGTGTCATCGCACAACGTAGTCCGGTCCGTTATGAAATCAGAGAAATTTCACCCGCTCCGATTCGGGTTGAAGAGTTTCCATATTATGCAGCAGCTCACAACCAAACCCAGGCTTGTGCAATGGAGACCTCGCTCCTCCCGCGACTATCTTCGAACCATTGACTTTACCCTCGCCGCGACTTCCTCTCCTGTCACTTAGTTCGACTAAGGATGAAGAAGGGACCATTTTTCAATCCTGCGCTATCCCTTTCGAAGGGGTCGGTATTTGGTTGGAGAATCCTATGATCTCCTAACGGGTTGCAATGCATGACATTATTAATTATTTGGGTCGACTAAGATTAAATTCCATTTGGGGTGTTCAAACAATTTCATACCAATTCAATGAGTCACAAAATCACTCATAATACAAATTCAGTACGAATTCAGATACATCAAACACATGCGTAAACTACTTACAATTATAATCATATACAAGCCTAAGTCTCCGAGTACTAGAAAACTAGTACTCTATTACAATAAGCAATAACCCAACTTACTTGGATTTGCTCGATCGTTCGATCCCTTAATCGCAAGCTGATTTTGTCTCGGGATGTCCTATAATACAAATAGATCTTTTTAGTACTTAAAATTTACGGTTTCATATTCTAAGTTATATTTTAATTCATTTTTTTCCGTGTATGGCCATTACGTCCTAATGATTCGTTGTACTCTATTTCGGTGCTCAAATCCTAAATGAAATTTTAAACTTTGATTTCTAAGCCTTAATTATGCTCAAATCCTAATGTGAAATTAATCACATTAAGCTCGAGTGTCCAAATATCCTATTGGATCGTAATTCGGTATTCTAAACTATTCGGTACACGCTAACCCTAATTGCGGTATCGGATTTATTCCTGATGTGTGAAAATCTTACATTTTGAGACTTTTGCTTAAAATTAATGTTATTTTCAGATTTATTATTATTTTTATTTCTATTATAATATTATCTAAATAACTCTATTTTTTTAGATTTGTTAATTTACAATTTTATATATTACTAAATTCTTATATTAATTACCTAATTTTCCAATTTAACCATACTTAATACTCCAAAGGCTAGGATTAGGGTGTCACTTCAGAGATTAACATCCCTAAACATCTAATTAAGATCTAAATCAGTAATTAACATCTTAATCATCTAATTAATCCCAAATCACCCAATTTTTCCATCATTTTAGGGCTAAAAATTAAAAAATTTTAAAAATTAATTTAAAAAAAAATGGCTTTATAGCACTGTTCTATATCATATAAGTATCCTACAAAAAAATTTTGAGCTCCAAACTACACTCCTAAGCTTATTTATTTTCGGTTCTAATCATGCTTGGTTTTGAGTAATTTGTTAAGAACCCTATAATTGCAGATGTAATTAAACTAAATCAATATTTTTCCCTAAATCTATATACAATAAAACCTCAGAATAACAAGTTTCATAATTTTCTGGGAAAAATAACTAATCTTACAAAATTATTCAAAATCAAGAAATTTAAGAGACTAATTGGTCCAAAGCTTTCTGGCCGTCCAAACCCGGTCCAAGGCTGTCGGCCGGCCCAGGCGGTGGTTCTAATTTAGGGTGGTGGTGGTGGTTCGGTCGCAGGTGGTGGTGAGTAGTTGGTGGTGGGTTTAGCTTACTTGCTCAATCTGCACAGTTTTCCCTTTTTTTTATTTTTTGGATTTTCTCTCGATTTTTTCAGTATTCCTATTTTTCCCAAATGTTAAACTAACCAAATGACTTCTGAAAATTTTTCCCCTATTTATAGACATTTGTTGTAATTAATATGCATTAATTTGATAAGACTTTGCCCATTTTCCTTGATTTTTGGCTTTTTGGTTGTCAAATTTTATTGGCTAATTTTTCTTTTGTAGATTTGGACCTGCCATGACCTGATCTTGATTCATCTAGGTTCCTCTGATTTTTTTCTGATTTTTTTATAATTAATTTATAATTTTTCTTAATTATTTACTTAGTTTTTGGCCAATTTAGGTAATTTCGCGTATTTTTATCTATACGTAAATACATGTGGGGTACACGTGAACATTTCTAATTATTATTTTGGTCATTCTAAAATTTTTGGTATACATATGATTTATCTTTAGTAATTTAATAGTTATTAGATTGCACTTTTCGCATTTTCGGTAATTAGCAATTATTATGCTTAAAATTTGAAAATTTTATAGTCTCCTATTTTACTACTTATTTCCTTAAATTTAAGTTTACGGGATCATTTTTATTAATATTCCCCTCAATAGTTTATAATTTGGGTTTGATCGGATCCTTTAACTGATCGCCCTAAACCTTAGGTTCTAAGTTTAATCCTACGGTTACTTAGCTTGGCTTTAGGGCTTACATTAGGCACCTCCCATGCCTTTTAGTCCCCTACTACTAATGGATTAACACTTTATTACGGTAAGCATAACATTGCTATGTTGATGTTAAAAGTCAGTAACGGTGGTTGATTATATTTGTGGAGTAATGATAGGATGGTGGTGGAATAAGCAAAGGTACTTAAAATAAAGGATAAATTGTAAGCGTTTAAACCCCTTATACTTGACATTGAGCATTTATATTTCCAAATATTTAAATGATATGTTTTCTAGGTCCACTTTGACTATTATAATTAGGATAAAATCATGCCAAAAAAAAAATAAATAAATAAACACTTAGTAGTTTTTAGTTTTTAATTTTAAAGGTTAAAATGGTCAAGAACATCTTTTTGGAAATTTTGATATTTAAATGTTCATTTTCAAAGAGAATGGGGCTAAGTGCATAGAGAGAATATAAGGGACGTGTATTTGCATTTCATATAAAATAAATATAGGATAATGCAAATAACATAATTGTAAAGATCAATATTCTAAGGTAATATTTAATTATTTATACATAACAAATTACATGCAACAATCTTATCCTGTAGTTAACATACTAAATATAATATGAGAGACTTCCATTGTATTGCTTTTCTTATACCATATTGTGTTGTCCCAAAAGTGAAATGCTAGCTTGGTAACTCTTATTTCGTAAGGGAACAAGAAATCATAGGATGTAATTGCTAGGTTTCACATAACATTTGGATTGATGAGTAAGGGTAAGTGGGCAACCCTGTTATATAGGGTATCCACTTGTATCCTATTCAATTGGATAGGTTCTAAGTGGGCTTGAGAGTCATAAAATAGGTTTTGAGTATCAATTTTTTCTAAACGTAATCCTACAGGGTAAAGTACAAGTTCAATATCTTCATGTCTCAAATCTATGTTGAAATTGTGCTCCAAAGTATAATGATGCAAGTTTTGAAGTTTATGTATTGACCTTGTACAAATAATATAATATATATTAATGAATGAAAAATAATCTTATATATATTTTTGGATTAAGAAAAGAAGAAAAAGGAAGATATTATATTTATATTAGAAGAAAATAGCTCAAACCTAGTATAAATCTTAAACCTAAAGCTCTTAAAGGTGATATTTTAACTTTTGTAAGTGATGATTTTTATTCCAAATTATTATAGGTTCTACTAATATCACATAATCGAATACTAAAAATAGAAAAAATTACTTTTTTGATATAATAGGTTTTGCTATAAGTTCCATAAGCATTACATATAAAAAAAATTGTAATATCATACATTGATTACTTTTTTAATATCATATAAAATCGAAATTTAAAGAAGATAGAATAAATTTACAGGTTTTATAGGATATCTTAATTCTACTCGTCATGATCATATAACAAAGAAAAAGTTTTACAAAAATTGAACTGTCCCACAACACAAAAGCTATTACATGTCCTACAACTATGTACGTAGTTTTTTCATTGGTTTCCATTAGGTGCTGATTACTGTAAATCATATCGATAGATTCTATTAGATGGATGTAGGTTGGTTTGGTAGGCATTAGAAATATTTGACATTCTTGAGTAATACATGTATAATAAGAATTTCTTATAAACCACATTATAAATTGGTTTGACTAATAAAACTGATTAGAGTAAGCCTACAAATTGCTAGAGAATTTTTTTTTTTTTTTGGAAATAAATTGGCCTAATTGGCCCTACTCTAGTGAAATGACTTGTTTTGTTGATGAAGCTTTACCGTCTTGTTCATTTGAGATGAAATATTATACTACATTAGACTAGGATAAGACGGTGGAGTTTTTTGTTGCGTGCCATGTGTTTGTTAATTCTGACACATATATTGCAATGGTATGTTTCGTTGCAATAGCCATTTGTCTTCTTAAAATTGAATAGTTTACTTTTGATAGATAATATACTACAAAGTTTTCAAATCTAAGAAAAATAAAGAATTAAAACAATAATAAGAGCTTCATATAAAACCATGATAAAGACATATGAAGTTGTTTATTTAACAGTATACAATTTATCAATAAGGAGAATGATGATTGCATGGACTAAGTGCGGGATAGTAGTGATATGGTGGTGGTTGCTGTTGTATGGATGGAGGTAATTAGGAGGATTGTTTAATGGAAAAAGGAGTCAAAAGAAGCTATGGGTATGGCTTAGTGGGAGGGGCATAATGTGAATGACCACTAAGAGATAAAACGAAAGGCGACTAAGTGTATAATGTAGGTACATAAGTCATTGAAGGCGATGTATTGTGTAGAGTTTGTAGTTGCAAACAGAGTCATAAGGTCTTCAAACCACTCATTGAGTTACACTAGTTGTTATTTCATGTCCCTTTACTTCAGCTTGTTTGATGTGCTTTAAAGAAGCTTAGGCACTGGATTAATAATTGTATTGGTTAAGGTGTAATTTCATTAGAACCACTCCATATGTGTATCCTAATTCCTTATATTCTGTACATGAATTTGATCCTTAGCCCACTTCTAAGCCAGAATTGATGTACTCACTCAGAAAGTGATTATATAGTGTAGTCTCTTTTAAGTTATAGTAAAATTACCTTAGAGAATAGTAATTAAGGCCTATTAAAGGAAGCTATCAATCGTCTCTATGGAAGCTGCTGATTGTTTTGTGAAAAATTGTTGATAGTTATCATTTTTATAGTTAAGGGTCTTATTGTAATTTGAGGTGATTTACTATAAATTAAAAATAACTGCACCATATAGTTGCTTTTAAGTGACTGTAGTAGAGAATCATCCTCTTCGCACCATTGGGACCTACATGGTGAAGTTAACTTTTGATCATAGTGAATTGTATGTACATTTCTCTTGTATTTCTTTTATGTGTACTGTAACTCTTTTATCTATGGAGATGAGTGTTTAGATCTTTAAATCTTCATAAATTACTTTTTGGTCCTTATCGAGCTTGAATTTTCGGTTTCTTTCATTTTAATTTGATTTTCCACTTTCTGATTAATACTAAACCCTAACCTATTTTGTATTAACCTTCAACTAGAGAAATTGAAAAATTCTAGTTTTTTTATTAAAAACTTCTGGAGTTGCCATTGGATCGGAGGAGGAAAAAAAATTATAATTAATTGGGTGGATTGACTACGATTTAACTACCGGTCTTTGATTTCAATTTGAATGAAAAATTAGAGAGTTCCGAATTTGGAGGCTAACCTATTAAACCCTAATGGATACTATTATTTATTTTCCAAAATTATGTTTATTCTTCAAAATTATCCTTTCTTAATGTTTTTAAGAAAAATAAAAAATATATATATATAAAAAAAACTTAAGTTTCTATAGATTTTAACATTATCTCAAAGGTATCTATGTATCGCTAATCGGGATTAGATGATCGTAGTTCTTTCTGAAAAATTTAATGTATTGATTGATTTTAATTTTGACAATTGATTGAATTTATGTTTTAATTGATTTGGTTCATTTAAAAAAAAAATTTAAAGGGTTCTAATCCTTGAGTGTTTTTGTTTTATAAAGAAATCTTCTAAAAAATCCTATTTATTTATTTTTTATTTATTGTTATTATATTTTATTTTCTTTATTATTATTTTTTATAAGGTCTTATGTTATTTTTGTTAAAAAAAATTTCTATGTGATCAATCTTTTAAAAAACTAATAAAAAACCAATTCCAACAATACCTAAACTAAACTAATACATATATATATTTATACTATTTCTACTTAAACCATTATTTACCTAAGTAAATTATCAATACCAAGAAATATCCTTAACATAAAAACTAATACCAAAGTTTCCTAAACTAATATAGTCATATATACATATACTATATTAAATAACTAAGGAACTAATAACATAATAATAATAATATAATAATCAAATAAAAAAAAAAAAAAACTAACTAACAACATAACTCACCTGGTCACACTATGATGGGAGTGCTCGTGGACGATTGGGTCTGCTGGAACACGGTAGTAGGTTTGTTGTGACTGAGTGAGGGTTGAAATTGGTATTGTACCAGTGCATGTGATCGTGGTGTGTTGCCGTCGCTTGTTCAGTGAGGATTGTCGGTGACATGCAAGTAGTGACTAAAGAGTGACGTGTAGTTGAGTTGTGTAGCGTGCAGGGGATTGTGCAGGATGGTGTGGACGTGGAGGAGGTTGCAATAGACGTGCGGATGACTGGAATGTTGTGGGTAGTGGACTGGAGGAGGAGCTTTGGGTTGGTTTTACTCTGTTTGCATCTGAGATTGCTGTTGACATTGGTTGTGGCACTGTGAATGAAGGTCTCTTGCAGCGTAGTGGGTCAGACTGCTTCACTGGAGTGCCGTTCGTCTGTGCTTGGAAGTGTTGTAGCCGAAGACGATGAGTGAAAGAATGTGCAGTGCAGCGTCTATCGGCAGTGTGTGGTAGGGCTGTGCGCGTGAGAAGGATTGAGTCACCTGTGGCGCGAGATTGATTTCCTGATCAGCATATTGACGGTAAGAGAGAGAGAGAGGGTATTCTCTAATCAGTATTGGCAACTGTCATGAGAATTGTGCCCTGACTGTAAAGAAATCAGGCCAACACTGCTGTTCACTATTTTAGATTGCTGCTGCAATTGGGTTGTCTCGATGGGCTTACTGCTATTTGGTAGTAACAACAGTGTAGGGAGTCTATTGTTTGTAAGGATAATAGAGGGTGACTGCTGTTGGCATTGTCAATTCAGTAGACGTTTGTTGTTGGCTTAATCGGTGAGGTTGGGGCTTGCTAATTCGTGGATGAACATCGTGGAGTGTTCCGCCGAATGTGCTACTGCTGTTGCGTGTTCTGGGTCCTACAGATGTTGTGAAGAAGAGAGTAGGGCACGGTCATGATTGGAATAGGTTGGGAATGGGGTGCTGTGGCGTATAGTGGCGAGAGAGAGAGTGGACTGCTGTTATGTATTTGGGTGCTATGTGGGGCTGTGGTAGTGCGTAGACTGCAGTGCTTGATGGTGTATGAGCAGTGCACGAAGCAATGGCTGAAGATAACGTAAATGTGTAATGAAGTGATCTGCGTGCGTGCTTTAATGGAGTGGGCAGTACTGTGCTTAAATGAAACTTGGGGTCTATCTGTTCTTCATGGGAGAAAATCATATATATATATATATATTTTAGAAACAAATCAATCTTAAATTATATAAAATTCTAATTTAATAAAGATTTAAAATTGATTCGTATTTGATTTGATAAAAATCAAATCAAATATGAATCTTACTAATTTTTATTGCATTAGATAAAAAAAAATTAATTAAATTTAAAATTAGATTTAAATTCCGTACGTTTAACCAATTCTCACAAGATAAAAGAAGGAAAACTAAAAGGGACATTTATGCGTAGTGAATTTGAACTTGTGATTGCAAGCTAACTTAATGTCAATATTTCAATGCTCATTCGTTAGGTTGTTAGCTTGTATCTTAATACTCAATACAATTAAATTATACTTAAACCACGTGACTCTCTAAAATAAGTTATTTGAACCGAACTAAAACTAAAACGATTAACCTCTAAAACATTTTCTAAAAATCTAAAACTCTTTTATAATTTTTTTATTTTTCCATTTTTTTGTATTTACATCATTTTTCAATTTTTTAATTATTTTTATAGAGGGGAGGGGTGGTGCAAAAATTAGGTGTCTATGGCTGATCTTCTTGTAGTGAAGTTTGAACAAAGCTTTGTCGCAAAAACAAAAAAAAAAACACTATTTTTACCTTGGGATAATTCTATCATAAGAAATGCTATGGTATATATAGTAGGATTGGTCTGTTGAGGGTTTGATGACAATAAGCTTGAAACTAATAGAGGTCAGGGTAGCATCCTTATGGGCTAGCAAGAACCCTAAAGAGAATAATGAGAACTTGGGCGTACCCCCCTTTAGGTTGACTAACTAAGGTGATCAAAGTACTTCTAGAGTTGGCTAAGACCTAAAAAATGAAATGAGAAAACTTAGTCATGCCCTAATAAGTCGACTAACTAAGGTGGGCAAAGCACTTCAAGAGCTGGCTAAGATCTTAAAATGAATTGAGAAAACTTGGTTGTACCTTAATGAGCTGATTAACCAAGGTGATTATAGTGCTCTTTGACCTAGTTAAGACTCTAAAATGAATTGAGAAAACTTGGTTGTGCTCTTCATGAGTTGACTAACGAAGGTAGGCAAAGGGCTCCTTAAGTTGGTTAAGACTCTAAAGGTATGAAAAATTAGTCATGTTACTCATGGGCTGATTAACCAAGGTGGATGAAGCGCTCCTTAAGTCAGCTAAGACCCTAAAGATATGAAAATTAGTCATACCTCTCATGGGTTGACTAATCGTGGCAGTCGAAGCGCTTCTTAAGCTAGCTAAGGCCCTAAAAGATATTGAGAAAACTTAGTCATGTCTTAATAAGTTGACTAACTAAGGTAGTCAAAGCATTCGTTAAGCTCGCTAAGAACCTAAAATGAATTGAGAAAACTTGGTTGTGCTCCTCATGAGCTAACTAACCAAGGTGGGTAAAGCACTCCTTAAACTGGCTAAGACCTTAAAGATATGAAAACTTGGTCGTGCTTCTCATGGGTTGACTAATCAAGGTAGGCAAAGCGCTCCTTGAGTTGACTAAAGCCCTAAAAGATATGAAAACTTGGTCGTACCCCTCATAAGCTAACTAACTAAGGCAGGTGAAACACTCCTTGAGCTAACTAAGGCCCCAAAAGATATGAAAACTTGGTTATGCTCCTTATGGGTTGACTAACCAAGGCGGAGGAAGCGTTCCTCGAGTTGGCTAAAGCCCTAAATTGGATGAGATGGGTAAGCATTCCTAGAGTTAGCTAAAACCCTAAAAGAATGAGAAACTTGGTCGTACCCTAATTAGCTAACTAACTAAGGTGGGTGAAGCGCTCCCTGAGTTGACCAAGGCCTTGAATTGGATGAGATGTGTAAGTGCTCCTTGAGTTACCTAAAATCCTAAAAGAATGAGAAACTTGGTCATGCTCCAATGAGTTGACTAACCAAGGCGGACGAAGCTCTCGTTGAGCTGGTTAAGGACCTAAACTGAATGAGATAGGTAAGGACTCCTTGAGTTAGCTAAAACCCTAAAAGAATGAAAAACTTGGTTGTGCCTTAATGAGCTGACTAACCAAGGTGGGCGAAATGCTCCTTGAGCTGGCTAAAGCCCTAAATTAGATGAGATGGGTAAGCGCTTCTACAGCTAGCTAAAACTTTAAAAGAATGAGAAACTTGGTCATACCCCAATGAGCTGACTAACCAAGTTGATCACCTAGATGATCCGATAGATGAGATGGAGCTTGCTCGATTAATGATTATCCAGAATGAGCTAGCTAACGAGCTCAAGGCCAATATCTTTCCTTATAAGTGCATGAGCTTGCTTGAGAAAGGTTGGAAGTAGACGAATTGGTTCAATGATCCTTGTTTCGAGCCCACCAAGCCAAATCTCTCTAAATCATCCCAAATATGAATTGAACTCCTTAGGCCCTGTCACTTAGTCTAAGGAGTCAAGCTCAAATAAATAATATAGTAATGTTCAGCCTTCTATATTCTTCCCCTTGACCAAAATTCTTGGATAGTGTATAAGTATTTTGGGTATCAATTATTACTTTGAATAGTTAGGTTACTACTTGGTACGCATGCATGGTAAAGAGTCCTACTGTTGCCAAGTGCGTTCATATAACTGAAGACTTCATTTAGTCTAGCGTCAACATTGCAAATTCATTTATTATATATTTTAGTGCACATATTTGCAGCACCATCTAATTGTACGTGTCGCTTTAGGCATACTGGAGTAATGTTGCCTCTCTTAAGGCAATATATTGAATATTAGCTTTCTTTATACAAGTTGGTTCTACTTCATCATATGAAGTAATTGTCTCATTAAGTAGAATTCTACATGTTAAAGTTGTTTTGACTTTCTTCAGTCTTGCTTCATATGGGGCTTAATGAAATATCCATACACATAAGTGACTGTAGTCAATATTGGAATAAGCTGCATATATTAAATATAAGAACCAACATAGTCCAAGGCTCCGCTGGCTTGGTGGAATAAAATATTTGTTATACTGTTCTAAAACATGCATTCAATATGCCCACAACAGCTTCCCTTTGTTTTGGCTGAAAAAAAAAATGTGACTTAGATTCACATCTCCCTATTTACGCTTTGAGTCATTCATTCTTGAGATCACAATGCCCTTACAACTTTTCCATTCACAAGTTTTGTAATGACCAATAGATTCTTTAAAATCTTTTTAACATCCTTCCAAATTTTCATTTGCCATATTTATTTTTATCCATATCAACCCTCATATCTCTTGATAAGATTAGATTTAACTCGACATATCTTTCTAAATCAATCAAAATCCTCTTAATATCTCAAATCTCCGTCTGTATCTTCTTTATATCAACTATATCTCCTTGTATATGATCTTGAAATCATTAGCAACATAATAGAAGAAACATTCTGCTCCATTGATGGTCCGAGTTCCATGTCCAAGGATTGCCTATACCTCTTTTTTTTTTCTCTCTCTCTTTTTTTCATAATGAATTTTCACTTGTGGTTGTTTACATATGACCTTTTGTGTTTTAATTAAACATAAGATATAGAACGTGACTAAGTAACTTTTTGAAGTACTATTCTCCATGCTCACCACACCAAAAAGGAAAACAACTCAAAATCCTTTTTTTTTTTTTTTTTTGAATCTTAGTTGTCAAGTATCTCACTCTAAAAATGACTCACCTTAGATTCAAATATACTCCAACATATATCAAATATAACTCCAAATATTCACATGATGATGTAATCCATCAATTTTCAAATTTAAATCATATCCATATCTTTTTAATTGCATCATTATAGATTTATATATTTATATGCACACGACAGTTGCCACTTCTCCCTTTTTTTTTTTTTTAATACTCCATATTCACAACATCCAAACCCTGGTTTTTGACTAACGAGTCCGAATGAATTAATGCTCGAGTTGCGATATTGTTTTAAAAGAAACACCGAGCAATTCCAACACTTGTCAAATTGCATCCTTTCGGCCAGGCGGTTATAGGAGCTTCGTTCCTTTTCTAATTTTTGAGTTCCCCTTGAGAATGAGATGCAATAAATCAGGCTTTGAATCTCCCATCCTTTCCTTCTTCTGTGCTTGTTTCATGTTTGTTAATTATAGCTTTATCGTATTCAATAACTTGCGGATGCAACTTCGCTTGGTATTCAAATAACTAACCGAATAGTGATGAAATTCAATTATCCTTAGATTTTCCTTTGATAAAAAACATATGTTGCTTCAATCCAATTGTCTTCACATTGACATGCTATCTTTCATGAATTTGTACACTTCAACGTTTATTATTCCTCATATATACATATATATATATATATATATATTGCTAAAAAAACTTCAAATCCTCGAGTCAATTGCTTTAGGCTTTGGATTTTATTTTTGTCTCCTTTTTTCTTCTTTCTTTCTTTCTTTTTTTTTTTTTTTAGTAATTTGTATGCTTTACCTCCTAACTTTTTCGATTGTTGAAAGGGATACTGATGTAGTAATTAATGGCTTGCGACACTGCAAAGCAGCTGCACCATGATTCGAGGAGCAATTTCACAAAGACTTCAAAGGAGAAACCGAAGTGGACTCCAATCGCTTAACCTTTGTCAATAAGCAATATTTTAGCCACCTTTGATATATTCATCCATTCATTTTTTTTTCTTTTCAACATACTTTATATCTACTAATGCTACCCTTGAACATGTTTATAAATGTAGCATTGTTTCTAAAATAATTTTGAACAAATCTACCCTATGAAATCCTCTTAGTTGGTGAATTGTGCTCATGACAAACTCATCCTTGTTTAATAGAGAAAGCTCAGCATTAACAATTAAGACTCCGTTCTTGCCATCATAACTTGAATTATCTTTGTGAATAATTTTTTTTTTCCTAGCACATTTAGCAACTGTGAGTGTCTTTTTTTTTTTTTTTTATCCTCAAACTTATTGTTGGTGTGATTTCCTTCGTATGCTAATTATTTGATTACTTTCGAACCTTCACATAATCCATAGAAAATATTTATAAACAAGCTTCTTGATTCCTTATTTCTATCTTTTTAATATATTTATTTTTATTTCTTGGTTTGTGACTCCAAATATAAAGTCCTACTCCATAAGAAATTGAAGAATCTTAGAGCCATTCTTTCCTGAATGCAACTTAGGGGTGGTCATTTTTGTTTATTAATTAAGTGATTAGTCTTCATGGAACACCTTGTCTAGCCTATGCTAAAGCATGATTTCCACTCCACTTCCTCATGCTCTTGTAGATGTTCCCCTTGTATATAGATATTTATGCATATGCCTCATCTGCCTATTTGTCGTGGAGACTTCTTGTAATAAATTTGTGTCAACAAACCTTGTCTTCATGGCTTAGTGTTATATTGAATGCTTTTTTTCTCAAATTTGCAATAAACATATTTTTTTCTCAAATTTGCAATGTTCCTTAATTAGGAAACAAATTGATCTTGCATTAGCTAAAGAGATGAAGACGAATCCAAGTTGAAGCACATAAGTAATGAAGATGGACTATTAGTGCATCAAGATAAATGTCCACTATTACGCCCCAAAGTCATAGAGTCACAGCAGTCTCGCCGTATAAACCATTATATGATAGTAACTGACCTCACAGTACCTACCATATACATAATTTACACAAGGTGTCGACGACTCTTCGCTTTGAAGTAAACAATCCAATAAGGTAAAGTTCACAAATTTTAAATAAACCTATATAATTATATATAAATTCCACAGAATTTCTCAGGAAATTTCTACCTATACACAACAGTTCACTAATTTACATAATAATTAACAGTCTTTTATCTTCAAACTACGAAGGACATTTTCACTATACATCATCACTAAGTAAATTGCTCCTCACACCCCTGGCTTCAAAAGGACTAACCTCTGGATAATTGTAAGACGGCATAATACTTGAAGTGTTCAAAGATCAGGACCTGCAAAAGGATCTATAGGGATATGAACAACTACAGCTCAATAAGTTGAATTGGAGACTTATGAATGCATACAAACACAAATAAGATTATCAAGTAATTATTTTCATGCAATACAATAAGTAAGTATCATCGCACAACGTAATCTGGTCTGTTGTGAAATCAGAGAAATTTCACTCGCTCCAATCCGGGTTGAGGAGTTTCCATGTTATGCAACAGTTCACAACCAAACCTAGGCTTATGCAATGAAGACCTTGCTCCTCCCGCGACTACCTTCGAACCATTGATTTCACCCTCGCCATGACCTCCTCTCCTTTCACTTAGTTCAACTAAAGATGAAGAAGGGACCATTTTGCAATCCTGCGATATCCCTTTCGAAGGGGTCGGTATTTGGTTGGAGAATCCTATGATCCCTTAACGGGTTTAATGCATGACATTTTTGGTTATTAGAGTTGAATAAGATTAAATATCATTTAGGGTGTTTAAACAATTTCATACCAATTTAATCAATCACAAAATCACTTGCATTACAAATTCGTCATGCATTCAGATATATCAAACACATGCGTAGACTACTTACAATCATAACCATATACAATCCTAAGTCTTTGAGTACTATAAAATAGCACTTTAATATAGTAAGTAATAACCCAACTTACTTAGAGTTTCTCAGTCGCCCGATCACTCGATTATAAGCCGATCCGTCTCTAAATCCTATAATACAAATAGGTCTTTTTAGTTCTTATATTTTAATGATTCACATTCTAAGTTATGATTTAGCTTTTATTTACTAATGATTCATTCTACCCTATTTCGAGGTTCGGTTCCTAAATTAAATTCTAGTTTTGATTCTAAAATTTTAAATATGCTTGAATCCTAATGTGAAATTAATCACATTAAGCTCGAGTATTCTAATATCTCATTGGGTCTAAATTTAGGATTCTAAACTATTTGGTACACGCTAATCTTAATTGGGGTACCGGATTTATTCCCCATGTGAGAAAATCTTACGTTTTTTTATACAATTACTTAAAATTAAATTTTATTTCAAATTTATTATATTCTGATTTCTATTATTATATTATCTAATTAAACCTAATTTTTTTTATAATATTCTTAATTTTCTATAATTAGCACATAATGCCTTCATTACTTATACTTAACACTCTAAAGGCTATGATTAGGTTTCCACATCAGAGATTATCATCCCTAAACATCTAATTATTATCTAAATCAATAATTAGGGTTTTAATCACCTAATTAACCCAAAATTACCTAATTTTTCCATTATTTTAGGGCTAAAAATTAACTTAAAATTTTCGAAAATTAATTTAAAAAAAATGGCTTCATAGCACTGTTCTATATCTCTTAAGCATTCTATAGAAAAATTTTGAGCTCCAAACTGCACTTTTAAGCCTATTTATTTCTAATTCTAATCATGCTTGATTTTGCTTAATTTGTTAAGAACCCTATATTTTCAGACGTGATTAAACTAAATCATTATTTTTCCCTAAATCTACACATAATAAAACCTCAGAATAACTAGTTTTATAATTTTATAAGCAAAATAACTAATTTTAAGAAATTATACAAAATCAGAACAAATTAGAGACTCACCTGGTTCGATGGCTTTTGGCCTTCCAACACCGGTCTAGGTGTGTCAGCCGATCTAGGCAGTGGGTCTGGCATAGGGTGGTAGTGGTGGCTCGATCCCAGATGGTGGTAGTGTGTGGGTTTGGTTCACTAGCCTTAACTGTACAGCTTTTCTTTTCTTTTTTCTAATTTTTCTCTTGAATTTTTGGGTCTTTCTATTTTTCTCTAATCCCTAACTGTCTAAAGGAGTTCTTTAAATTTTTTTCCTATTTATAGACGTTTTTGGTAATTAATATCCATTAATTAGATTAATTAGACATGACATTACCCCATTTCTTTGATTTTTGGCTTTTATGTTACTTAATTCTAATTGGATAATTTTTCTTCTTTTGTTCCTGACTTATCATGACCTGATTTGCATCATTCCATACCCTTCTGATTTTTCTTAATTAATTTAATAATTTTCTTTAATTATTTACTAAGTTTTTGACCAATTTAAGAAATTTCGGGTATTTTCACCTACACGTAAATACATGTGGGGTACATGTAAACATTCCTAGTTATTATTTAGGTCATTCTATGATTTTTAGTATACATATAATCTATCTCTAATAATTTATTAGTTTTTGACCAATTTAAGAAATTTCGGGTATTTTTACCTACACGTAAATACATGTGGGGTACATGTAAAAATTCCTAGTTATTATTTAGGTCATTCTATGATTTTTAGTTTACATATAATCTATCTCTAATAATTTATTAGTTTTTGACCAATTTAAAAAATTTCAGGTATTTTTACCTACACGTAAATACATGTGGGGGTACATATGAACATTTCTAATTATTATTTAGGTCATTCTATGATTTTTAGTGTACATATAATCTATCTCTAGTAATTTATTAGTTATTCGATTACACTTTTCGCCTTTTCGATGATTAACAATTATTATACTTAAAATTTGAAAATTTTGTAATCCCCTATTTTATTACTTATTTTCCTAAATTCAAGTTTACAGGGTCATTTTTACTAATATTTTTCTCCATAGTTTATAATTCGAGTTTGATTGGATCCTTTAACTGATCGCCCTAAACCTTATGCTCTAAGTTCAATCCTACGGTTTCTTGGCTTAACTTTAGGGCTTATATCCACCACCTATCTTGTGTCCTTGAGATAAGTGGTTGGACGTGACTATTTCTGAAGAAGGCGAAAGTTCTTTGTGCTATTACCAGTTCTACTTGGTTGCGACTCCTGCAAATGAGTAGAATGGAAGTATGGCGGGTGATCATCTTGTGTTAGAGTATTCAAACCCATACGTTTATCACTTCATGGGGGGAGATAACTCCAACATTAGAAGACGTAGCTGTATTATTGAATCCGTGTAACTTTAGATGAGCCAACCTTGTTGCCACGACAACCTCTCATAAAGAGTATAGCTTTCAGACATCTTTAATGGGTACTTTGTAAGCCATGCGCATTAAGAAGAAGAAGCCCTGTTTTGCTTCTTAGCTT
The DNA here is from genome assembly GCA_024138005.1 of Lumnitzera racemosa. Taxonomy (NCBI): domain Eukaryota; kingdom Viridiplantae; phylum Streptophyta; class Magnoliopsida; order Myrtales; family Combretaceae; genus Lumnitzera; species Lumnitzera racemosa. The sequence continues at coordinate 12,195,860 of JAMXBC010000002.1, forward strand.
GCATTCTTCTTCAAGGAGCGAAGGAAGGACAAGCCTCAAGTTCCAAGCTCAGGTTGTGGGAAAGAGTAAGTACCTTCATATGCTCTTTTTTTTTTTTTTCTTATTTAAGTTTTGTAGTTGTGTCTTTTGCCCATATCTTCTTCTTTCGTCTTTGCAGGTATGAATAGTATCATAATTAATTTTCCCTAATTAACCTTAAAAATCTACTTCAAGAATTAGCATAGGCTAGCTAGTTTCTCTTGTAAGGAGCTATCTTCTACGAGTAAGCTTCGAGTAAGCTTTAAGTGCCAAGCTTTAAGTGCAATAAGCCTTAGTAGGCTTCAAGCGCAACAAGCCTTGAGCAAGTATGCCTCAAGAACATCAGCCTCTACATGGAGGAGCCTTAAGCAAGAAAGCCTCAAGCGCAGCAAGCTGTAGCAGGCTACAAGCGTAGTGAGCATTTTGTTCAGTAAGCCTTGAATGAAGCAGGTCTTAGTAGGCCTTAAGCATAACAAAAGTCGCACACAGTAAGCCTTAATAGGCTTCATGCGTAGAAAGCTTGTTCTGCAGCGAATCTTGGCGGGACTGTAGGATCAACATCATTATGTTAATATTCTGATTCAAAAATCAAGAGAAGAAAGAGTTTCCTTTCCCTCATCCCCAGTTTTCCTTCCTTAAGAAGGTACAAGTTAGATGGGTAGGTAAGTGGATCATATTACCATAAAGTTATAGCATATGTTTCTCTTGAGGAAGACTAAGATCCTTGCCACCATTGCTACTTTCACTCGACTATAGTTCTTGCATGAATGAGATGGAAGCATGGCAAGTTAGGATCTATCGTTGGATCACTTCTTCAATTAAACAACAGTTCTTGCACAAATGTTAGATGCTAAGGCATCGCCTAGGCTTTAAGCATTGAAGCTAAGATGCCAGGCATCGCTTGTGCTTTAGGCGCAAGAGCGAAGATGTCAGGGCACTACTTGGGCTTGAGGCATGGGAGTCGAGATGCCAGGGCATTGCTTGGGCTTTTGGTATGAGAGCCGGGATGTTAAGGCATTGCTTGGGCTTAAGGCATAGGAGTCGAGATGCTAAGGTACTGCCTGGGCTTGAGATGCGGGAGCTGAGATGCTAAAGCATCGCTTAAGCTTTAAATGTGGGAGCTAGGATGCCAGAGTGCTACCTAGGCTTTAGGCATAAGATTCGGGATGCCAGTGCGTTGACTTGGAGCTAAGATGTTAGAGTGTCGCTTGGGCTTGAAGCGTGAGAGCTAAGATGTCAGGACGTTGCCTAGGCTTAAGGGAGTAAGATATAAAATACAGAGATGAGTAAGATAATAAAAGATTTATTATTGAGTAGTGAAATTTGTTCTTCATTTACAAAAGCAATGCCATAGCTTGAACCCATTTTTTTTTTTTCAATACTTAACAAATCACTAATCACTTTCAAAGCACTCATATGCTACCACATGGGTATCATAGCTTGGAAACGGGTTGTTGCGATTGTCGTTATCTTCAATGACATGCTCCTTGTTTTGAATTCTTTCATGAAATATCTTTCTTAAGCTTCAACAATCCTTAGTGGCATGATTTACTGTTCTATGAAATTGACAATATTTGGAATTTCTTCTTTCGTTCTTCGTAGGTTGGAGCTCAACTCTTGGCAACTTGATAGCTTCATCCTACAACCAATGGTCAAAGATGGTATGTACCTTGCTCATTGGGCATGGAAACAGGAAAGTTTCTATATCTTTCTTAAGTTTCTTACTAGTATTAAAGTCTTCACTCCTAATCGAAGATACGAATGTTGCTCATTTGTTAAGCTTGCTACTTTCCTTCCATTGCCTTATAATAGAGTTGTTTTTCTTTCGTGCATTTTCAACAAGTATAGCAAAAGAGCACAGGGAAAGGTTCTCCAGTTGTACAACATACTCAGAGAACATCCCTTAGATACAGATCTTCACTAGTTCTCTTTCATCACAAATATCTTGAATGTTTAGAGTACATTCTCTAAAACACTATATAATCCATTAGATCATCCTCCAGTTTTTGTCGTGTTCTTCCATGTCTATAATTGTGACTTGCTCTTGAGTAGAGAAAAATTTCTCTAAGAAGAGCTTACATATAGCCCCCTATAAACTAATTGACCATGGGGGGATGTTAACATACTAGGTATATACTTTCTCTATTAATGATTTAGAGAATTCTCTAAGCTTCAGTTCATCATCAAGCCTATAAGACTCTAAGTTTCAATAAATTTCAATAGGTGTTCCTTGGCACTTCCTTTCTTGCCATCGAATATGAATTTAGAACTTATGTAGTCCTTAAGATATGGCTTTACTATAATGCGTTGATGATATGGGAGTTTTAGCTCTAGTGCTTTTGTAAATGACCTAACTTGTATTTTTTTTTTCATATAAATGTCCAAGTTTTCCCTTATTACAAAGGAAGTCCTTATGGTAGAGGTAATAGATGTAGGTAATAGAGCAGGAGCAACACTGGGTAAGAAGTAGATTTACCTAAGATTGGGATGGGTAGATTTACCTAAGGAGCAGGCATGTATGAGGATAAAGAGCTACCTAATTAGACTCTTACATTCTCTGTTGCAAGGGTCAATTGGGGGGGAGGGGGGTTTGGTTTCCTCACCTTCTCCTTGATAGAGATCTTCCTCAACAGTTGGAGGTTAGCTGGTTGAGTTGAGGTAATGGCGCTTGGCTATGCAATAACTATAGGATTTGGTAAAGTCATAACTTGTTGTACAACAACAGTGGCAGTTATCTTGATCAGGATGAGTTGGAACATAGCCATGAACTAGTTTAAAGCCTCTGTGGCTTCCTGCATTGATTGTATTTTCTGTATGGGATTTAGAGGAGCCTTAGGCATTAGATGGTCTTGGTTAGTATTCTCAAGTGGTGGGAATGGATTCTGCTAAGTAAACTTTACATTAGTATCGAGCTCTTGAGATGTAGTATCAAATGTACTAGTTGCTCTCTTCCTAGGAGGTGCTGTATCTCTATGATCACTCTTCCCTAGTAGAGTCGCCAAAATATAGATGTAAGGGGTTTGATTGGAATAGTCACGTACGTGTTGCATGAATGGCACATTACATGTGGCTTCAAAGAAATGAAGGGGGATTGTCACCTAAAGAAATGACTAGGTAAGAATAAGGCAAGGAAGAGGAATAGGCAATCTCGGTGTCTTAACTACATAAGTGACAAACAAGGTGGTTTGAAGGGACCTCAGGCGTTCATCTTATCGCTTGAGTGAATGAGATCAATTCTCTGCCTGAACACTATTTGATCTTAGAGAGTAGAGTTTTTACAATAGAACAATATTTCTCCGATCTCTCTAAGTTCTAAATGATGAGGAAATACTGGGTATTTATAGGCTCTTAGACATGATGGCATATGTTGGATCATTTAGATGATTAACGAATGAAATGGAGCTTGTTCGATTCATGGTTATCCAAAATGAGTTAACTAACAAGCCTAAAACCAGTGACTTTCCTTATAAGTGCATGAGTTTTCCTGAGAAAGTTGGAGGCGGATGGATCCATTCAACAATCTTTGTTCTGAGCCTATCAACCTAAATCTCCCTAAATAATCCCAAATATGAACTGAACTCCTCAGGTCTTATCATTTAGCTTAAAAAGTCAAGCTCAAATAAATAATATAACAATTTTCAACCCTCTATAGTATACATTTCAAATATGTATATATTTAAATATTATATTGTTGTGAAAGAATTATTTTCAATCACAAGTAAAACATCATTTTATTTCTTAAAACAATTTGATTTATTTTTCCAATGTTGTTTTGATTACCCTTTTAAACCAAGTATAAATTTTTAGTTTGATTCAAATAGAAAAATTTTCAAACCAAATTAAAAAAAAAATTCATTTTTTTTTGGGTTTCGGTTCCTAATTATTTCAGCCTCGTAGGTTTTTCTTTTTTTTTTTCCCACCCCTATGTATACCAAATTTCAAAGACAACGAGTGCCCCTAAGCTTAGCATCCATTTTTAGTATCATTCTTCACGGTATATAAAGAGCACAGTCCCACTTCCATTTCCTGTGCATCTCCATCCAATAACATTAATCTTTTAGCAACTACCACTTACGTTGTTCGTAATGGCTCTTGTCGTAGACAGATAATACGGTAGTCTGATAAAATCATTCAAAGACACGCCATCCGTTACACTGGATCTATCTAGGCTCGATCAAACACCTTTTTTACGGTTCAATGATAAGACACTGCTTGTCTATAGATATGGTCCTGAAGCGGCCAAGTTGATTAGGGAATCCGTGTCACGGGCATTGGTTCCATATTATCGGGAAGATTTAAAGAATCATCATCAGTTCCAGGTGAACTCCAGGTTGAGTGTTCCAATGCTGCAATGAGGTTTGTGGAGGCTGCTGCAAATTGTACATTGGATGAAGTAAATTGTCCGGAGGATTTTACAACCATACTCTATGACAAGCTTCTTCCAGATGAATATGTTGATCCTGATGGTAGAGCACCACTTCTCCAATTGCGTGTAGACAACTTATTGAATCCTTAATTACACGAAACATATAATGAGATTCGGCAATGTCTACATTTTACGTTTCTATGTCATTTTTGTTTATACAACTAAAAATTGTGAAAAACAAATTGAATTTCATTTTGCACAAGCATTTTCTTTTGGTAACTATTTTTAGCTGTATGGAATTTACATCTAGCAAAAGAGCACTATTTTTATGTCTCCATGTAATTTTACCCGTAAACATATTTAAAAAGAAAAATTCATTGGTACTAATACATCACATGTGTTTTCATCAGTAGTGGTTAAGTATGTATTGTAATATTTACACACATATTAATTATGGTAGGTCTATATTTTTATATATTAGAATTTTATTTGAACTTATACATCACTATTTCATTTATATAGTGTATTACTATCATTTTGATTTATTTTTGTAAATGTTGAACATCATCCATGGCAATACAAGAATATAATTTGAAAGTTGCATATAATAAGCACTGTTATCAAGTTCGAGTTAATTCTTATGGTTCAAACCTAGGTTTGACCTGACCCAATCTTAAGATTGGTCTTGTCCAACCTTAATCTAATCTTGGTTAATTGTGATTAAACTTATTTTTATTGTTTTAACTTTTAACCCTTTTATATGTCTAAATCATTTACTTAAATCAATTCTGACAACATTTGATGATAAGTATTATCCAAACTCGCTTCCGAAATGCTACGTGCATCGGGGTATATAGTTTACAATACTTTGAATTCCATTTTAAGGATATTATGTCCATATGTTCTCGTAAGATTATGAGTATTTTTATGAAACGTAGATCATAACTACGGAAGAAAAAAGGAAATTTTTGAATAAGTACGGATTTTAAAGGATAATCAAGCGTATTTACATTTTTACAACATAATCATGAGATGCTATAGGTTGAAAAAATTCAAACAAGTTTACGAGTTTACAGTAGTATTGCATCATAAAAGTAAAACAATGTTATGAAACATTTACATTCATATAAAGAGTTTATGAACGTTAGAATATTATATGAATTAAGGGTATATATGAGTCAAGTTCGATGATACATTACTGGGTTTGAACTCAAGTTTGACTTAAAAGATTTCAAATATCAAGCTTGATTGGAAGTCAAATGAACAATTGAAGATCAATTCGAAGTGGCCTTGAACAAGCTTGAATTAACTCAACTTGGTTGAACTTACTTAGACTCAATTCTTCTAAAAATATGTTTTTTCTTTTATTTACAATAATATAGCAAACTCAACTCTGATAATTCAATTAACATTTAAACTTATCTCGAGTTTAATTATGCTTGTGTGTTAATCAAGTTAAATATCTTGAAACTTAAGCCCAACTCGACTGTTTTCAAAAGAAATTCAAGTAAACATGTTTTGAGTATAACTCGAGTAGCTCATACAAATATTTGACTCATTTGCACCTCTAATATTAAAAACAACAAAATTATATAATTCCTAGAGAGAGAGAGGGGTTATGTTGTGTGTGTGTGTAGGTGGGGGGTGTTGTGCTAAAGCTAATACATGAAAATATGCACTTAGATTTAATAAATTTAACTTAGAATTATGAATTCTTTAGAAGAATTATTGTGCATGTATAAATAAAAGAAAAATTGTGAATTTTCTAGACTTTTATAAGGGAAAATTGTTAGTAGAATATACGTATATATTTATATACAATATCATGTGTTTTTATAAAAGTTTGTTGATGTTTACAAATTATGTATAATTTATTTTTTTTTATGTCACATTAGCAAAATAAAAAGGATCACAAAATACAACATTTAAGTAATAAGACTTGAAAACTAATATTTATTTTAAAAAATAGCAAATTAGTTGGTGAGAATTACAATCCATTAATTAGCTGTGCAACCTACTAAGTATTAGTCGTGACCTATATAAAACTTCTTTGTTTTCTTTATCTAGTCGAATCGGTAGCATAGTAAGAATTACCACTAGTAGCTTATTGGTAACCATGGTGGTGAGTCTTACAATCTATAGGTGATTGTATGTTACCTTTTATAGCTGGCTACATGACCTATAGCAATAGCCTTCGACTGTCTTTCATATAAATATTTTCCTTGTTTTATGACTTTTTTTTCTTTAAATTTATTTTGCATAATTCAAACTTTTGTATTTAGCTTATATAAGAGTAACAAGTCAAAGCACCATCTTTTTTCTCATAATGGATAGGATTTAGTATAGTAAAATTCCTCATATGTGTGGTGCTTTTATAAGACTATCAAGATTTAGACATGTGGATAACCGTAAAGTCATGATTAAACAAATTATCTTAGGATCTCGTCAGCATAACCTTTTAGCCTATCATGATATCATCTTTCCATATTCATAGGAGGAGGAAAAGAAAAACAAAAGCTCAACATGAACTTAATTTAGTGACACATTCCAATGCAAACAACCTTATTAGGTATTTCATCATCAAATTTCATTTTTCACAATGATTTCAATAATAGAATGAATCATCTATAACTATTTAAGGGAATTACATGCGTTAAGTTGTGTATTAGTGACTTTATATGCGGTTGCAGTGTAAAATTACAGTACATACATATACATTTTGGTACAATAAACGAATTCTGATACACTTTTCCATTACCAAAATATATACATATATATAAATTTTAGTACTGATAACTTTAACCAGAATCTATATGTTATACCTTAATCATATGTATGTACCAACGACTTTATATGAAGTTGCTGATATGCGACTTAACACAAGAATCCCCTAATTATCTATATTGTTGCATGTTGATATTGGTTACATAAAACTTGCTAGAACCTCTCTTGTTGTTTCATTAGGTAACTCAATTTGCTTACAAAGGTTTTGTGATTGGCATGATATTCAGCCATACCATTACTGATGTTACGAGAATTGCATGATTCCTTATTGTAGTTATTGAAGTGGCTAGAGGTGGTCTTGACAACATTAGCATCTAACTTGTATGGAATTTTGGTGATAACCTAGGTTAAAAATCTTGTTTAGGCACACCAATAATGGACAACAACAAAATAGAGAAAATAATAAAATACAAGAATTTACGTAGTTCGATAATTAGCCTACGTTTATGGGTGAAGGAGAGAAGGAAATCTACTAATAATTAAAAGAAAGTGGTACAAATATAAGAAGAAATAATACTCAAAACCCTTAACTCCATTACACTCCATATCCTTACAAGTTAAGAATTTTCTCTCCATTCTTTTCAATTTTTACACACTTCAACTCACTCATTACTCACTCTTTGATGCAAAAAGAGTTACTATACTTACCTATTTATAGACTCCATAAATTGACATATGTGAATTTCCATGAATCGCCAATAATTATGGCTTAGTAGTGTGTGAATTCTTCTTCATTTTCTTCAACAAAATATAGTTATTAATTGTGATAAGAAATTTACCTAACTATTTTATCAAAATAGCCACCATCAATCATGGTAAATTAAGATTTACATTTACCATGTCAAAGAGATTACCATAAATCTTGCCATTCACATTTAGCATACAAAAACTTCAAGTTGCTTTAACAATCTCTAACTTAACTTGAATTTATTTGTACCACAATTAAAAGATTCTCTCTCCTTTTGTACATAGCCCCTAAAGGACAATCTTAATTACCATAAATGCCAATCAAGTCCAAACAATGCTTGAACTTGCTTACTAAAAGAGGCTTAGTCAACATATCGGTCGGATTATCTTTTGTACCAATTTTCTTAACTATAATATTTCCTTGAGAAGTAATATCTCGAATAAAATGGTACTTCACATCAATATGCTCCGTCTTTTCATGGAACATGTGATCCTTTGTTAAGTGAATGGCACCCTAGGTATCACAATGGACAACAGTCACTTGCAAGTCAAATGTGAGTTCACTAAACAAACTTCTTAACCAAATAGCTTCCTTTACATCTTCAACAATTACCACGTACTCAACTTCTATAGTGGATAGTGCAACTGTTGACAGTAAGGTAGCTTTCCAACTAACAACACAATTGCCAAGGGTGAAGACATAGCTTGTGATGGATCTTCTTTTATCAAGATCACCTACATAATCTGAATCATCAAAACCAACTACATTTCCCTTACTTTTCCCAAATTCCAAACATGCATTAGTAATGCCCTTCAAATATCTTAAAATCTATTTCACAACCTTCTAGTGCTCCTTACTAGGATTTGACATATATCTACTAATAACACTAACAACATATGCAATATCAACATAAGTGCAAACCATTGCATACATAATATTGCCAATAGCACTAGAGTAGGGAACACGTGGCATATGCTCAATATCATCATCAGTTTGTAGTGGCAAAGTTGTTAAAAGCCTAAAATGAGTAGCAAGTGGAGTACTTATAGGTTTAGTGTTTTCCATTCCAAAATGCTCCAAAACTTTCTCAATAAAACTCCTCTAAGTTAAATAAAGTTTACTTGCAGTTCTATCCCTTTTAATCTCCATAACAAGAATTTTCTTAGCTTCTCACAAATCTTTCATCTCAAATTTACCACTTAACTCTTCTTTCAATCTGTTGATCTCAAACATATCCTTGGTAACAATACGCATGCAATCAACATAAAGTAACAAATTGAAAAATGTGTTGTTATCAGATCTTCTAAAATATACACAACTATCATATTGGCTCTTGATATAGCTGTATCCAACCATAAAAGAATCAAACTACTTATACATCTATCGAGGAGATTATTTCAAACCTTACAATGATTTATTCAACAAGCAAACATGCTCTTCCTTGCCTTCAATTTCAAAACCTTAAGGTTATTGCATGTAAATTTTCTCCTCAAGTTCACCAAGTAAGAAGGCAGTCATAATATCTAGTTGCTCTAACTTTAAATCATGCATAGCAACTAGAGTAAGTAAAACACGAATAGAGATATGTTTAACAGTAGGAGAGAAAACATCATTAAAATCAACTCCTTGTACTTGACTATAGCCCTTTACAACCATTCATGCTTTAAATCTAGCATCTTTAACTCCTAAAATGCCATATTTCTTCTTAAAGACCCATTTGCAACTAACAATCTTCTTACCTTTTAGCAGCTTGACTAACTCCTAAGTTTTATTCTTGTGTAGAGACTCTATCTCTTCCTGCATAGCCACCAACCATTTCATAAAATCATTAAAAGAAAAAAAATTTGAGAATGTTGAAGGCTCACCGACTATATTTGTCTCTTGTGCAACATTTAAGGCATATGAAGCATAATTTTCCAATCTAATAGGTTTTCTTTTCTCTCTTTGTGCCATGCTTTTAGCAATAGAGTAATCACCTTCTTCTATTATTCTTCTACTTATGTAAAAGTAGACAACTAAAGTAGGCTTTGCACAGAATCATCATGTGGAGAAGATGTACTCTTTACCCTGAACTCAACTTCCTTCTACTTGTTAGAACTTTGGGATTCTGTTTTGGAAGCAATAGAAGACTCCTTTCTTGAGTGAAGCATGGCGGATTCGTCAAAGATAATATCCTCACTAATGATAAACTTATGTGTTTCGAAATACCGGACTTTATATCCTTTTAACACTAGAATGATATCCAATAAATATGCCTCTTTTAGATCTAAGTTTAAGTTTTCCATCATTGACTTGAACATAGACATGACACTTAAATATCCTTAAGTTTGAATAATTAGCAGGATTTCCTAACCATACCTCTTCTGGAGTTTTACAATTAATTGATGTAGGTGGAGAACAATTCACCAAATAACAAGCTATAGAAGCTGCTTTTACCCAAAAGTCCCGTGATAAGGCAGAATTAGATAAAATCTACTCAACTTTCTCCAACAAAGTTCTATTCATATGCTCAGCTATGCCATTTTGTTGAGGAGTTCCTCTAACTGTAAGATGTCTTACAATGCCTTCATCTTTACAGAATTTATGGAACTCATTATTGCAAAACTCTAACCTGTTAGTAGCATAGAGATGCTTAATCTTTTTTCCTATTTGATTTTCTACTAGAGTTTTCTATTGCTTAAAAGTAACAAAGACTTCATTTTTTTGCTTTAAATAAAGCCATACCTTTCTGAAATAGTCATCAATAAAGGTAAGCATGTACAAAGCCTTACCCTTTCATAGAACAACTACTGGTCCCCAAAGGTCTGAATGAACATAATCCAAAGTACATTTAGTTTTGTGAACTTCTGTGTCAAAGCTGACTCTTTTGTGTTTGCTAAAAATACAATTCTCACAAAACACTAATGTGGATGTACTTTAGCCACAAAGAACAACCCTTTTACTTAACATTGCTAAGCCTTTCTCACTCATGTGTCCTAAGCTCATGTGCCGCAACTTGGTTACATCTCAGTCTGACATGGAAGAAGAAGCTATAGCCAGACCACTAATGGTAGATCTTTGTAGCACATATAATCTACCAATTTACTTGGCCATCATGATAATAAGATCTCATCTTAGAACCTTTAAAACTTCATCTTTACCCGTAAATCTGTAACCATTTTTTTAAAGAGTAGATAAGGAGGTAAGGTTCCTTTTCATATTTAGAACATGACACACCTCAATCAATGTTCTTATAATGCCATCATGCATTTTGATTTTGATAGTATCGATACTAGCAACTTTACAAGGTTGATTGTTGCCTATTAATAGAACTCTTCTATCTACTAGTTTATAAGAAGAAAACAAATCTTTATGGAGGCATAGGTGGATTGAACAAGTAAAATCTAAAATCCATCCTTATTTGGTACCATCCTTTATCACAGATTGGACATCACATTTAAGCTCATCTTCTACAATAGTGGCTTCAGTAGGTTTGTCATTTTTCTGATTCTTCTCTCTACTTTTATTTTGTGACTTGAAGCGATTGGCCTTCTTTTTACAGCAATTATAAGTCAAATTACTGTATTTAAATTTTGATTTTGATTTAGATTGACTATGGCTAGAAACTTTTAAAGTAGGTCTTCCTCCAACAACTAGACCTTCTCCTGGACCATTAGAATGACTTGTAGAGAGCTCCTTATTGAAAATCTCTTTGGAATACAAAGCTGCTTTCACTTCCTCTAACTTTAAAGTCTTGTTGCCGTAAATCAAAGTCTCTTTAAAGTTTTTGTATGATGGAGGTAGTGAACGAAGTAGCATAAGAGCTTGATCTTCATCTTCATAATTGACTCCATATTGGCCACATCCATAAGAATGGAGGAGAATTCATCAACATGTGACGCAATTGATGCACCTTCCACCATATTGAGGGTATACAAATAGTGCCTGACGATCAACTTAATGGTGAGATTCTTTGTAATATACAAAGATTCCAGCTTGTCCCATAAGTCCTTAGTTGTCTTTTGATCAAGGACTTCATGGAAAACTTCATTTGACAAGCACAATTGAATAACGAATAAGGCTTTCTCATCAATTTCTTTCATCTTTTACTCATCTATCGAACTAGGAATTTCGTCTTTTCCTAGTAGCACCTTATGCAACTCATTTTCCTTCAAGATTGCACCCATCTTGACATGTTACATAGCAAAACTTATGTTATGCTCATATTTCTCAATATCAAATTTTGTTGTTGCTATTTTTAAAACCTAAACAAGATTATTAATGAGCTCTAATACCAATTTGTTAGTGATAACGAGGATCAAAAGTTTTGTTTAGGTGCATTAATAATGGACAACAATAAAAACAGAGAAAATAATGAGATACAAGAATTTACGTAGTTCGGCAATTAGCTTACGTCCACGGGTGAATGAGAGAAGAAAACCCACTAATAATCAAAAGAAAGTAGCGCAAATATAAGAGAGAATAATACTCAAAACCCTTAACCCAATTATACTCGATATCCTTATAAGTTAAGGATTTTCCCTTTATTCTTTTCAATTTTTACACACTTCAACTCACTTACCACTCTCTCTTTGATGCAAAATGAGTCACCATACTTACCTATATATAAACTCCACAAATTGGCATTTATGAATTTCCATGAATTACAAAGTTAATAATTTTGGCTTAATAGTATGTAAATTCTTTTTCATTTTCTTCAACAAAATGTGGTTATTAATTATGATAAGAAATTTACCTAACTATTTTGTTAAAATAGCTCACCATAAATCATGGTAAATCAAGATTTACATTTATCATATCAAAGAGCCTACAAAAAATCTTGGCATTCACATTTGGCATGCAAAAAATTCAAGTCGCTTTAACATGAAATCAAAACTTTTTCCCTTCACCATTCTCTATTGATACGTGATACAATATGCTACTTTTTCCATTCAGTCCTTTAAGGATTAGTTGTGGTCTTACAAACTCTATTGAGAGTCTAAACGAATTTGTTACTTCATATAAATATATAAAAGATGCTGGTTGCACTTAAAAGCCAAATACTCTACTGTTGAGTTAGCAACCCCAAGAAACAAAACTTTGTACGCAAATTATGGCCAATACCAGGTATATGCGCAATAATTTCAAATCCAGAGATTAATTGTACTATGGGAATTTTGCGTAAGGTAGAACTTGATTTTTTTGGAGTGATAGTGGAAAAGTTGATAGATAAATCACCCTTACTGCCACTCTATAGAACCGTATATGAGATTTTCACCTTGCACGGCTTCTTGTTCAATTCTTTTGAAGTCATTGGGTTTTTTTCCTCATTCGAGAATCTCCATTTTTCTTTTTTTTAAATTTTTTTGGCTTTAATTTTATTTTTTATTGTTTAAGTTAGTTAATATATATGCTTATAATATTTAAATATAATTATTAATAATACTGACATAGCAATGACATGGTGATAGTATGTCAACAATCTATCTACATAAGCATAACCAAGAGTATAAATATTGAGTATTTAAAATGTTGAGTTTTGATCTAATTTCTAAAGTTTATAGAGGTGGTTAACATAATTAACAAATAATGTAATAATATATTTATGTTATTTCTTTAGGCTTGCAAGCTTAAGTGGTAATGGAAACATTTAAAATTTTTTGAGTAGGCATGACAAGACCAAGGAGGCGGTTCAAAACTTAGGACTCAATAGAAATTACTTATCTTAAACACTTCAAGGGAAAGTATTAGGTAAAATTTAATAACATGAAGACGACCATATAAAAGAGAAGGATAGTGGTTCGAGGATGCAAAACCATGGAGAGCATTTAGTAGGATATAAAATTCTCTTTTATCTATAAAACCATAATAAAACGCTGACTACAAGGTCCAAGTAGCACTACAACAAATAAAAGCTTTATTTAAATATTGTATTTTGCAAATTTTTTGTTTACTGTCGTGACATAGAAAACACTAAAATATACAAAACTTGTCGATGGCAACGAAGTTCTCTAAAAGCATGATATATTTCTACTTGCAATTAGGGTTATAAACGAGAGTCAAGTCAATATAATATACTGACAAACTTGAGCTTAGGTGTTAAACTCAAGCTCAAGCTCGATTCTTAAGTTGGAGTTTAACTCAATCACATTTATTTAAACTCGATTTTATTTAAAAAAATATCTTTTTATTCTAATTATGATAATATTTATATCGAAACTTAGCTAGCATTGATAGTTGAATTGAGCTCTATTAAATTTGCAAGTTAATTGAGTTAAATGCAATGTGGCTCGAGCTCGACTCGATCAACTATTCAAATAGTTTGAGTTTAAACTCTAACTAAAGCTTAATTTAATGATTTTGAAGTTAAATTAAAATAAATGTCGAGTTAAACTTAAATAGTTCCCAAATTATTTAATGCTTAGAGTATAATAACTTTCCTCACTTGCATGATTCTGCTTTTATCGCATAAAGCCCCTTAAAATCATAACTTTGCTCCGTTGCATTTATCTTTACATGTACACAAAATTCACGTTGTAAAAGTCCATGATTGCTCGTACACGTGCAATTTAACATGATTTTCCAGGATAATCCGTAATCCTCCTTCAAATCGCAAATCTATTTAATATTATATACTTGTGTATATTTACATAGACCTGGTTTACGAATCTCGTCGTCCTTTTGTTCTGTAACTTTTGTTACAAAAATTTATTACTCTTATTTTTCCATAACTATCTGCTTGAAAATACAATTCTTTTACAAACCATGTAATTTAGTTGTAATTCTCGTTAGGCTGTAAAAGGGTAGAACCTATTTAGAAGGTAATCGAGTTAGAATTAATACATGTTTTCTTGAGTTGACTATAACAATAGCTTAGTTGAGCTCAAATTTCATGATATTTAGCTCAACCAACTAACTTACAAAATTAATCGAGGTCAAGTCCAGTTTCAATGCTAGTAAAGTTAAAGATGAGTTTGCATATCTATATTATTTTAAATGAAAGAAAAGAATATTGTTATATATTTTGAACCTAAATAAACTTAACCAAATTGAGCTAAAGCTTGTTTAAGACCATTTTAAGTTAAAGAAGGAGCTCAAAATTTTCAATTCATTCGGGTTCCGACTGAACTCAATATTTGAAATTTTAAGTCAAACTGAAGCTTAAATCTTGTAGCTTTATAATCTTAATTCACAATAGTTTTTCAACATTCATAATCCATTTATAAAAAAAAAATGTGAAAATATTCACTATCTCGCAATGTTGTGTTGTAATTCTACTATAGAATCATAAATTTGTTTGAATTTTCTAATCCTATTGCATCTCATGATTATGTTGTAAAAATGTAAATAGTAAATACACTTAGAATATTTGGCTAAAAAAAAAAAAAGGCTTAGAATGTCCGTTAAATTCCATACTTATTTATTTGTGCTAATTTTTCTTTAGGTAAATTACGTTTTATAATACTCCTTCAGATTATATTCAACCAGTCTTTTATGTGTGGAACGAAAAGTTTTTTACTATTTTCAAAATAAAATTACAATCTA
Source organism: Lumnitzera racemosa (assembly GCA_024138005.1). NCBI lineage: Eukaryota > Viridiplantae > Streptophyta > Magnoliopsida > Myrtales > Combretaceae > Lumnitzera > Lumnitzera racemosa. Next base: position 12,211,240 of record JAMXBC010000002.1, read on the forward strand.
CGTTCTTTATTATTATTATTTTTCATCAGAGTAGCAGTGAATGTAATGGACATTTACTTTTCTTTATTTAATAAAACACAGGATCACTTAAATATTAAAAAAGAAAATATAGGTAGCCAAAATAAAAAGGCCGAAAGCACAAGTACCCGTAATTTACCCTTTTCCTTTCCTCTGCAATAATTATGACCGATGTCTAATAAATATATTCGAAGTTTTAATGACAACATATGGAGATACTACAATTAAAAAGGAACTATAAATATTCCATGTACACATGATCAACTATGCACCCAATGCATGGTAAAATTATAAATGGTACTGGGTAGAAAACCTGTCACGTGCAACTTTCAAATACATTCCATTATTGCTATTAGGGATTAGTATGTAACCCTAATATACTTGATATTTTAGTCGATTTAATAGGTTTCAAATAAATGCTAAAGGTTAGAGAATAGATTTTAATTATAAATATTTTGGAATTTGCTTCTACAATGTAGAGAATGGGTATTCGAACTACAAAAAATTTAAGGTTTTTGCACGGGATTATAGTAAAGACGTATTTTTTATATCCAAGTAAATAATTTTTCTTTTTATTTTAGCAATAGTAAGGATATATCTCCGCGAAAAATAATAATAAAATAATTACATTGGTCATTGCTACTATTTAGTCAACGGTTAAGAAAAAAACTATTGCAAGGACATATGTTCCTGTTGAAAACTTGCAATACATGTACGGTAAAAAAATCTAAATTATTTAATAATATTTATTATTAAAAAATTAAATTAAGCTAATGGTACTATTTTAAAGGCCGGTTCATACATTGGATGAATGATGAAAAGGAAAAAAAAAACTTCATTTAAACTTTTATAATTATCCATAAAAGAAACCTTTATAGTATTTTAGCTCATGATTTCTTCCCATATCGATCAATAATAGTACTAATCATACATTAATTGCTTCCTAATAGAAAACGGATTTCGAAAGTTGGAAATTATGGTTGGAAATTATTATTTTGGTAGAGGATATTTTGGTTAGTTGAATTTAACTTTAGAAAGATAACATTTTCATAAATAATTGTTTACCATAATAACCTTAGCCTATTGAAGAATTATTAAAACTATTAAGCATTTTAGGGATTTTTAGTAAAATAAAAAATCAAATAACTAATGTTTTTCTAGCAACTTTAATCACCACCTGGCATCGTTCTTATCAGAAAATGCAACTAAAAGCATATGGTGAAACAGAGGTATCAGACGACTTTAACGCATTGAGTAGACACTTTATTTTTGCCTCACTTTTTATTTCTTAAATTTTTGTTAGGTTTACTTAAAACATGGGAAGAATAAAAAATTTGAAAAACAGAAAAAAAGAGAAATTTGAAACTAAAAAAAAAAAAGAAGAGAAAGAAATAATAAGGAGAAAATTTTGAAAAATAAGTAAATAGGTGGAACTTTAAAAAAATAAATAAATGGATGTGTTTTTTTTTTGCCTAAGTGGATGTTGTATACACCTTAGCATGCGGGAAGTTAGGCATGCATTACCTTCAACCTCTGAACAAGCCTAAGGAGAGTAAAGGGAGAGAGAAAAGATATAGGTTTAGCATATTTGATCAAATCTCATCAAATTGAGGCCAATTTTTATACAAATCTAAAGATTAACACATGTAGATTCAAAATATGTTAAAGATTTGCACTAAAAAGTGATTAAAATAGATTAAATCAAGATTGAAAATTAAGTTTTATCTTGAAATTGAATTTAGTGTTATTAAAGCTAATATAAATAACAAAAACAAAATATAATCATAATTTTATATCTATTTGACATATGGACAATGTATTTTGTTTTCAGTTACTTATTTTGTCTCATTTGTAAAAGTTAAAAAAATAAGAGAGAGAGAGAAAGAGAGAGAACAATAAAAGAATATTTTTTAAATTTTACTGCAATTTTTTTTTAAAAATAGAATAGAAAGGTTCTTTTTTTTTTTTAATTTTAGGTTCTATTACAATTTTTTTTAAATAGAATAAAATAACTAAAATGCCTTTTTTTGTGTCATAATAAAAATAAATTAGATGGTCTAAACTTCTAGTGATGCAATCTAACTATTGCTTGAAGACATTTAGGTCTCATATTAGATTTTATCTATAAAAAAATAAAATAAAGTAATAAAACAATATTTTTTTTCAATTCACAAAAAATAAGTTAAGTAAAACGATTTTCAAAAAATGAGTCATAATATAACTCAAAGAAGCTACTTCAAAGGGTTGTTTAAAAGGTCTGTCAAAACCATTTTGTCGCTTAGAAAATTATTTTCATAAACAATAAAACCTTAATATTTTTATTTTTTTTGGTGGGGGGGGGGGGGGGGGGGGGGGGAGAGGGGGTATGCCTTTGATCTTTCAAAATTGGCCAATATAGTTTAGGATTTTCTAGGATCTTTCTTAAGAGTAAATTAGTTAATAAAGTAAGTATGACAGTCTTTCTAAATAAAATATGAGACAAAATTTTTATTAAAAAAATTACAAAAGCTCAATCTTAGCTAGGAGATGTATAGGTGATTCAGGTGGCTCTTAAAAATGATAAAAGTACTTTTTATCAAAACAAAAAAAAATGAAAAAAATAGAAAACAAAAGGATAGAAAAATATCCTCTCATTTTTGCTTTGTCATTTAAGAAAAATAAATAAAGGAAATTTTAGAATTAGACATTATAATTAATCTTTTTAAAAAGCCCATACGGTAAACTTAAGGTTTAAATAGGTTATTCTTTTTAGCAAATTCATAGACTAGTAACTTAAATTAGGATTATTTGCCCAATTGGTTCTAATTTCTCCATTTTCCAACTTTGGTTAGTGGTGACTCTAATTTTCAAAAATTTAGATTTTTCCTTAATTTTATTGTTGAGTAACTTATATTAAGTGGACCAAATTCAATATACATTAAATAAAAGAAAAATAGTCAAAATAAGGCTCAACACTAGCCCAGTTGAAGTTTAGAGTAGGTGCATTATTGATAGGGTGATATTTATCATGACATTTAAGGAGGCCAGCTAAACATTACAAAATATTGATATCTGTTGTGGGGTAAAACAATAGAGATTCAATATTTTTCTATGGGATTTCAATTCATGTTATACAACCAAAATATTTCGCAAATTGATTAGTATACCTTTTGAAGTGTCAATGGTTTGACAATAACTGTAATAAAGCAACATGAATATTTTCAAAATAGGAATTAGTTTCTATTCACCTTAAAGGGATGGAGTATATGGATCACTTCTTGAGCATTCTAATGAATCTTTAGAAAGAGATTAGTTTGTTCTTTTTTTCCTCAGTTACTGATCAATAGACTTATATATAATTTTCATGTATAAACCCTTCATGATGCCTTTTATTAGGACTTCATTCTTAGATGCTATTTGTGATTATTTTTGTTTCAGTTACGTATTTCAATTCTTCTAAGCTTAGTTTATGTATTTGAAATTTCTTCAGACTCTACGTTTTGACTCATATTCTATATCTATACACTATTACAAAGGTTTTGGAATGTTTTAAATACCATCAATTTATGATAATTTAAATAAATGTTTTAAATGTTTGCATCTACTTTATTAAACTTATGTGGTCACATATTTTACTTCATTTAAAATGAAATTATTATTTCATTATTTTTGTAACTATAGAATTCTTTTCTTTAAAACATATATTACAATAATACTAAATAAATATAGGTTGATATGTAATCTTCTTATTTATATAAATTATTAAATTAATTTTTTTTATTATTATTACAACCACATTTATATTTTTCTATTAAAAGACAAGTATTAACAATAATATCACAAAAGCGTAATGAATATATACTAGAAAATTTTCAAAATATTATTTACATTCCATAATATATGTTATTTATACCATCTTATAGAATAACAATACTAAATAAAATTAAATTTGACAAATATGTTACATACCAACAAAAATTATTTAATTTTACTTATTACTGTGATAGCAAAATTTGTTACATCTTAATCCATAAGAAAAATTACAATTTCATGACTCATAAGTCATAAAAATGATATTAGAAAAAAGTAAAAACCCTTAACATTCTCTTATATAACAATTTTCATTTTTCCTCTCTCATTTTCATTTTCCTTCCTCCACTTTTCCACTTATTTAAAATTTTCCCTCCATCCCTTTTCCTACTAATTATTTCCCTCTCCCTTCCATTTACTCTCCCACTCTAACACATCTCTCTCTCCCCCTCTCACACATACACACACATACACTTCAACATTGTCATAATGTCTACATCTCCCATTACTCCCTCTCATTTCATAAGCACTTCTCTCTCTCTCTAATGCACTTTTAAGTTTTTTTTTTCTTTTTATTTTGGTTAAACTACAATTTAAGGTTATGTTTTTATAAAGAAAATAATAAATTTTGATTTATGTGTTCGTTCATTTTTTAGAATTTAACAACTAAAGTTGCTTATGGAAGAATCTTTATACATGATCTTCTTGGACCCTTCAAATCAAATTCAACCAAAAGTAAGATTGACAATTACCTACGCTTTAATCCTATCTTTATAATTTATGTTCTAATAATTGTTTGTTGTTTTGATTAGATGAAGATAATAAGAAGGATCGGAAGAAAATAGTTGCACAAGAATAGAGGTATTTGTCCTTTCAAGAAATTAGTCGTTGCTACTAAGAATTTCAATCTAGATGATAAGTTTAGTGAAGGTGGTTTTGGATTAGTGTATTGGTATCACTGTTTTATATATATATATATATATATATTAAATTATACTTGTGTAATTAGATATAAACTCTTCTACCGAATTTTATGGGATTTTTTTCTCACTCCAAATGTGAATGTAGAAAAGGGTTAGTGAGATTGTATTTGTCTTTGCAATTTTTCTATTTAAAGATATATACACAGATATCTAAGTTCATAATACATATTAGAAGGAAATTTTTGTAGAATTGGCCTATGAGATGATGAAATCTTATTTAAGTTTAATGGAAATAATTTTTTCTTTTCTTTGAATGGAATATTTTAACTTTTTTCTCACTAGTAATAGTATTGCAATCGATCATATGTTCTACAACCTTAGAAATTTTTTATAAAATACTTTTTATAGTCTGCTACAAGATGAAAAACCCTACTTTGATCAACTTTTTCTGACAACAAGGGCCTTTAAGATACATGAAGAGAGTAAAAAAGTTTTGGTCATTTTTCTTTTATTTTTTTATTTTCTATTCTTTACTTATGCTTGGAGTTTAGTTTATTTTGAGGATTTGAATTGTCTACGTTTAAATATTTGTGAATTTTTGCTTTTAGGCGAATAAATTCTTCAAGTTCTTGAAGTCTATGTGGAATCCTCTTTCATAGAGTTATGTGTCTTGCTGTTGTTAGTTATACAGAATAAAGGAGTGAATACTTTTACTTTTTTAATAAAAAATTTGTGGTGTAAATATAGCAATATAAATCTTGGGAAGATTTTTGTGGAATTGGTTGTGATTTTTTTTTCTTGTGTAGTTGGTTATGACTTTGTAAATTAAAAGATGTATATATATTTTCTTTTAGCTTATCAATGAATAATACACTTATCGTAAGTGACATTCATTAGTTTTACATATTGTTAAATATTATGTGTTATTTTTCCTTTTCATTTGATATTTTATGCAATAAAACCAAATATTGAAAAGATTTTGATTAAATTTCTTTTAGTTTTTATCTAAGAAAATGAAATTACGTGTTTGTATATCTAAGTTCTTTAAAAAAGAACATAATCTTTCATTATTATTTTTTTTAATTTTAAGGTTTTTGTATGGAAATATCCTTACAGATAGTATTTTTCTATTTTTAAATAAAAATACGTTTTTATAGGGATATGTGCTTGCAAAAGTAATGTATAAGTATGATTTCTTTATTGATTTTTTGTAAGGAGATTTCCTTACTATGGGTTTTAAATTAGGACATTCTCGCAGCCAAGTATTGCAACGCAATTATTCGCTACGATAACTTTTAATAAGGAATTTCAATATTTTCTTAGGAATTTATATTTCCTACTAAAACTCCAATTTTTTGTACCCTGTGCCTATTCTAAAACATATACTTTAAGGTATACGACATACAAAGTTTAGGACACTCTATATCTATCCACCCCATAGTAATACATGTAAAACAATATTATATTTTGACCTTCTATATTCTACCAAAAAAAAAAAAAAAAAATAGGCCATAACCCACACCATCATCCATAAGAAATCTTACTTCATTCTTCTACCTTTCACTTCACTCATCTCTACGTTTTTGTTTTTCACTTCTGTATTCACTTTTTTTTTTCCCCATTGCTAACCATATCACCATTGTTATATTCTTATTAAAAGTTATACTTGTAAACTTAATAAAGGATTCAATGTTGTACATTTTAAGCAAGTGGATATATTATAAGTTCCATGTGTATCTTCTTCATTAACATGTTATTTTATTACTTTTGTTTTATAATGTCACATTTGTCCAAAATATTATATAAAATGGATTTTGTATTATCACTTTTATAAGCTTGTAAATATTGTGGTTTATGCAATTTGAATTAATAGGATGTTATGGAGATATTTATGGATTCTAGGTGTGGAAAATATACCTCTAAATTTTCATATTATCAATGCACTCAAAAAATAAAAGAGAAAAATGAATTAAGAAAAAATAAATAAAAGAAAAGAAAATAATTATTATGGGCAAAGGGCATAGTTAGTATTATGGGTATTAAGTGAGAACAGTTTGCATATAGGAAATGTCTACAAACCCTAAATATAAAAGCTACACTTAGGGTTTGAGGAGCCTTTTTATGCAAAAATACTCACATGTCTCCTTATTGTGCTAGGGTTTTGTGCATATCACTAATCAAGATGGGATACTTACACTTTGGATGACAATCTATCGTACTGGAGTGTTGGTAAGTCACCTAGCCCTATCCATTTTTTTTTTTTTTGAGCAAAAGGTGTTGGAAATTTACTTTTTGATAAGGGGAGTAAAGGAAAATAAATTGAGAGGCTTGATTGAAGTTTTATGGTGGATTCTCGATAGTACTTTTAGGGTAAGATTGTTTACAACAGTTTTCTGTGGGGTTTTTCTTCAAACCTCTTAAGATTTACGTTTTTTCATATAGGTCAACTTGTAAAGCAACCTACGGCAATCCTACTTGTTTCCTATAGCAGGTTATAGGTGGTGGAAGCGTAACCTACAAATCTCTAAGGTAAGAATCCAATTTCATACCTTGTATGTGTAGTTTCCATTGTTTTATGTTATGAATGATAGTTTGAGATGAGTTTCAGGTTGTAAGGATGTTATGATTGGTGTTTTGAGAGTGTTGGAGTTACCCTTTTTATTGAGTGGTTATTTTAGCAATGTCAAGTTGTGAATTCAGTGAAGCGTAGGTTTGTTTCGGGGCATGTTTGCGTTGTTGCAATTTGCAGAATTCTAAGTGTGTTTTCTAAGTGTGTTTTGTTGTCCTGAAACCTTTTTCGAACAATTCTAAATGTGTCTTCACATCTTAAACCTATCTTAAACCCAACCTATCTTCCTAGCAATTCTAAGACCCTAAAAATATTGAGTTGCAAGAGAGTCATTAATGTGTTCTGAGTTGAAGTTTGGTGCTAAATAGACTTAGAAATTAAGTATTTGTGTTGTTTCTCTTGTAAACAGGTTGTGAGATACCTGTATTAGATTATGAACAAACGATACAATTAGGTACAGGATTTGTGTGTTGTTTGTGGGTGTGTAGGATTAGTAAAGCTAAATGGACTTAATGGAAACTCAGTTTAAATAAGTGTATTGCTTGTACTTAGTTGGGCCCAAAGGACTAGGAAGACCAGACTTTAAGCTGGCACCTTGATGATCCTTGCGCGATGGTCTATTGATTAGAGCCACACTTGGAAATGATTTTGGTAGATTTGGAATGCTTCATATTTACTAAGGTACTAGAGAGGATCTAGCACCAATACTTATATGTATTACATATAGTGGGCCAGAGTCTTGAGTTGCTCTAAGTTTCGATGAGTCGAAATAGTGTTGCTTGTCGAACCTTAATAAAAATAATAAGAAATGGTTGTTGCATTAGATATTTAAATTTAGCAGTTGTATGTGCTTGTGTATTTATTGTATGTTCATGCACTTGTAGTTGTACCCTATACTAAGCTCTTGCTCACCTCTAAGGGTTTTATGTTTTTAGATGCAAGTACAAGTTTTAGTGATTTTAAGGAGTATTACAATTTCTATGGTTATTATGGTGATGAAGTTGATTTTTCTAGTTATGGTTATAAAACTTATTGAAATAATTTATCAAACTTGATTTATTTTCATTTATTTGTTGTTACTTAGGTCCAAAGAAGTTACCTATGACTTCTCAAGTTCGTGTTTATTAACAGTACTTAGTTGTTAAGAATTGACATTATGAGATGTTGAGTTTTGGTGTTTGGTATTTTGAGACAAATGTTACTAAAGTAAATTAAATCTCTTTCATTTTAATAAGAAAAAAAGTCAAAATTTGATTTTGTTATAATTATTGGTGAATTATGGATGTATTTAATATATCCTAGAAATATTGTATAGGAGTTAATACAAGTGACAGGTGATTACTAAAGTATGTAAAGATATGAATAGGTGGATTTTAGATGTCTAACATATCAATAAACTACAGGAACACGTGGCAACCTATAATTTCCCAAATTTTATGGCGTTAGAATAAAAAATTTTACTAATCCATAGGGTACCCTTAGTTAAAAAATGATCATAGGGGGCCTATAAGATATGTTCTAATTCCAAAATTCATAAATATACTCTTATAAAGTGAGGTATTAGTGGAATTTTTTATTCTATCCACTCTATACCACTCAATCTTTGTGGATGATACTCAACTATGAAAAGATAAATCAATATCTCATGACATAAAATTGCAAGGAGATTGAAAAATAGCTTCCTTTACTACAATGGGAATTTTGGATGGCTAAAAAATAGTTACCAAAAGAAAATGCTTGTACAAAATCAAATTTAATTAATTGCTTACTTTTCATAATTTATTTGGTAGCTTTTATATAGCTATGATAATAATAAACTCCCTTTTTATTATGTGTCCTCACAGACCCTTAATAAAGAAACAAATAAAAAATTCATCATCTTTTATTTATATTATTAAAGCGTTTTATATAATCATTACTTCTAAAAATTTAGCTATTCATCCCCAATATAATATTATTTAATAAAAATATCAATATTAAAATAACATTTTAAAATTGTAATTATCTTATACTATTGATAAATTTGTCAACTTATTTTTTTTTTCACTTTTTTTTTCTCTCTACCACTGCTTTTTTTCTTCAATTTTTTCTCCCTTTTTCTCTCCTATTTTTTTTTCTCAATTTATTCTTCTACTTCAACGTATAAAAAATATACCTTTTCTTTTTTTCCTCTTTCTTTTTAAATAATGCTTCTCTACATTCATCTTCGTATTTTCTACTACATTCTCTCTCATATCTCACACTTTCTTATATATATTTATACATCTTCTTAAAGCGATAATTTTTATCTTTTTAATACCTTTTTCTTCACTCCTTCTATGTAGAGAATATAAATTTATTAAGTATATATTACCACCTAACTTTTTTTTTATAATTTTATTTTTTACTCTTTCACATGATTCATTATTAAATATTACGAATTAAAATTTCATGCATCTAATGTTTTTAAATTTGTACATGCACTATGGATGCAACATCTGCTAATAAAAAAAAAAAAAAGAAAAAGAAAAACGCCACGAAAACTCAAGTTGTTGGATGAAAAATGACATAGAAATGTAAAATGAAAATGAACAAATCCTAAGGGCTGAGTACCTGCTATTGGCGAAGTGGTTCTCTTCCATCAGGAAGAAACTTATCGTAGGGATCGTTGCAAACTCCCCTAGATATTCACTACATCCAAATGTACAATTTTCAACAGACTAAACAAATCTCACTCCAGCATTGCAGCACTCAATCTGGAGTCCACTCGAAACTGCTGATGATTTTTCCAATCTTCCTGAACGAGGGTAATATGGAACCGATGCCTGATTGGGGCTTCCCTTATTACCTTGGTTGCTTCAGGGCCATACCTATAGACAAGCAATGACTTCATATTGACCCTTAGGGAAGGTGTTTTGTCGATCCCAGAGAGATCCAGTGTAACGGATTGCGTGTCTTTGAATGATTTTATCAGACTACTGTATAATTTGTCCATGACAGGAGCCATTAAATACAACGTAAGTGGCAAATGTTAAAAGATTGATGTTTGGATGGAGATGTACGGAAAATGGACGTGGAAGAGTGCTCTTTATATACCACGAGGGATGATGGCTAAAAGGAAGTTTGATGTACTTATTTGAAATATATATCCAAAATAGTGGGATCACTATTCATTATTATTCTCAACTTAGTTGCATCTTACCAGAGATCTATTATATCCTTGGTAAACTTGCGTGTAAGACACGAAGAGTAAAACACTTTTTTAAGTATAACTGAGTGCTTTTTAAAGTCTTGACTATCTTTCTCAATTAAAAATAAATTAATAAATTCAAAATAATATTATATGAAAATTCTCGTAATTGAGTTGTATGAGTATTAATCTCTTAATAGGATAGACTAGATTCGGTTTACCTTCACCAATAATTGTGATAATAAATTTGTATGCAAATGTACATAAGTGCACACAAACGTGTAATCCTAATCTAGATCCTTGTCTGCTTAGCCTTTAAATTTGATAATCATATCAGCTAGCAGGAGTTATAGAATCACGCTTGTAGAAGACATATAATATATAGGCTTCCATATTTCCAAATTAAGCATTTGATTAACTCTAAAGGTCATCTAAATGGGAAAACGTCTACATCTCCTAAATTATAGAAACACAGCCTAAAAGTTGGCTCGTCTTTAATTATTTTGGGGCCCGTTCGGTATTTCCTTAGAAAAATATGCATCCAAATTACCCTTTTAGTGGAGTTTTAGCCGTGTAGTATGATTACAAGTAAACATAAGCTTATAGATTCGATTCCGATTACTCTATCCTGATAGCTATTACCATTTTAATAATTTGGAAGCTTAGAGTTCATATAATCTAACCATCGATTACCTTTAAAATATAACCAAGATTTTGGTAAAAATGACAATTATTACGGTTAAAGGTTATACTAAGTTTTCATAAAGTATGTAATTGAAAAATAAAAAAGAAGGTTTTTAAAAATAATCGAGCATAAATAAATCTTGCAATTTTCGAGCTCGAGCTTTATAATAACACCTCAAATCGAGCTCATGCTAAACATGTAATTAGTTAGTCGAGTTGTAACTCGAATTTTTTGTTAGAGTCGACATTATACCATATGAGTGGCTTCACAATCATTTACCTGTACTAATCCTGTGGAATTTCTCACACAATCTTACTTTTAATATTAATAGCTATTTCCGAACCGTTTTGGTTATTATGCGAACATTTTCCTCATAGGGTTAGTGGAAATATTATTTTCGTTCTTTTTTGTTTTTTTTATCTCATAATACCATCTTTTCTTAGGTTAAATACATATAATGAGAAAACATCTGAAAATCTATACTATTATTTGTTATAATTTGATAGTTCCAACTTTTCTATTATGTGTTAGTACGATTCTTATCATTATTTTATATTGTTCCGCTTGATATCTCATAAATTATTGTGTTTATTTCGATATATAATAAGATTGTTGTTTTCACTTAGTGTGACTATTTAAAATATGTTATGTTAAATCAACTATGGATATTGTTGGCTTAATGTTATGCAAGACTGGCTCTTCCAATGGTCATGATTATCGGTGTCAATTTCGTGGAAACTTCTTCGCCAAGCAAAGTGAAGTACCTTAATTCTATTGCATGGCTCCTTTCGTTTGTTGCTTTTTTTTTTTTTTTTTTAATTTTTGGGTGAGTTTCTTCGGATGTTTTTCTGATGCTGCCTTTGAAATAACATGTTGTTTCTATCAGTAACTCGTATTATTTTCTAATTGTTACCTATTGTCATGCTGGAATAAGAGACAATTATTCTTCGGACACGAGGGTCGGCTTCGATCAAGTCCATGGCATTTCTTCTAAATCCATACAAAATTTAGAAATGGGTAATAATGACATCAAGAAAAAATTAATTGGATTTATAACATTAAAAAATGGATACTGGGCATAGCTTTAACTAGTTATACTACCTAGCTAAACCTTCACTAAAACCAATAGTAATTTGGATCCATATCATACCATAAAAAAACCAAACAGCATCCCCCCCCCACAAACAAAATAATTAATGACGAGCCGACTTTTAGGCTGTGTTTTTATTAATTGTAATCCACCACAAGTAGGATTCTATATCTCTGGTGGGCTGATATGAATATCAAATTTAACGTCGAGTAGACAAGGAACCAGGCTAGGATTACACTTCAATCAATATATGCATGTTTATGTGTGTCTGTGCAAGTATATATACACGACTCAATGTGTGCTAGCTATTATATTATTACAATTACTAAAGTGGAGCAATGGAACTTAATTTATCCATTAAGAAACAATGTTTATCCCACTAAATTATAAAGATATTTATATCGTATTTTTTAATTTATTAGTTTACTTTTAGTCTAGAAAACTAATTAACATGTAGTCAGTGTTAATCTAGGATTATAATCGGACACAAATTAGGAAGATTTTAAAACTACGTTAACTCATTGTACCTAAAGGAGTTTTATGCTTCCTACTCGATAGACAAGTGTACTAAAGATATAGCAGATTGTAATCTAATTTGAGAAAAATGAATACTAATCCGACTATTTTTGGATAGTACGCTTTCGGATATTAGTAGTTCCAGTTCAGTACTAGCTATATTCAAGTTTGTGGGATATTCATAGTCCGAATAAAAATCAATTGCAAAATGTAATGACTCTGTTTATAAGCATCTGGGTGATAAAAGGTAAATACACCGTTTCAAAGGATACAACTACCAAATTTAACCATTTCAATTTAGGCCAAACCCGTTATAATATAGTGATATCAAAATTGATATCCTTATTCCTTTCCTTCTCCCCAAACGAAAACTAACATAGTTAAAAGGAAAAATTGTATTACTAAATACTACTTAGTGTGATTCATGACTTTTAAAATGATTAGGCACATCGGTAACACTTGAGGAGACACAATAATTTAATGAAAAAGTTACGAAATACGAGCGGACAAGAGTTTTACATATGGGCTCTTTGTTTTCCTTAAATATTCATTTATTTTCGTTTTTTGTTTTTCCTTCTATTAATTTCTGAATTGATACTACACAAGAAGTTAGACCTTGTTCGCACTTCTCCAAAAAAAAAAAAAAAAAAAAAAAAAAAAAAGAAATGAAATTGACGTAATTGCCGAGGTTGAATGTTTTAATACTTAGACTGCAAAATTTCTAAAATTTTAGGTACTCCTAGTGAATTTTTTCCCTTATATATGAGAGACTTTAATAAAATATATCTAAGAGGAAAAATCGCGCGTACGTATGATCATAAGAAATATATAGGTGTCGACTTAGTTAATAAATAAGGCCATATGAATTGCCATGTCAATTGCGTCGGGTACAAGAAAATATATTCCTAAGGTTATCCTTAATGAATATCTTTTTCCCTACCCTACCTATATTTGATGTTATAATTGTTTACCGAATCTTCCAATTTTTGGATTCATCACAGGCTTTATACTAACAGCAATGGACTAGCTTATTGTAGCGTTCGGTAACCACAATAATGTAGTATAGATTGAATAAGATAGCGCGATATAAGAGATATAGTATAACATAACCTCTTATTTTGTATCCGTTGTACGTGTTTTTTTTAAATAAATGAATTGTTCTTGAATTTCTAATAAGTATACATTTAAGTTCATTTAAATACTATATTGTACCGAAAGAATTTTTTTAATTACAAGTAAAAAAAAAAACTTGTTCTTCAAAATAGTTCAGTTTGTTTTTCCTTTTTCTTTTTCTTCTTTTTCTTTTTTCCTTTTTTTTTTTTTTGGTTTGGTTTGGATTACAACTTTCAGCCAAACATAAATTTTTGACCTATTTCAAATTGAAAAATTTCCAAACCAAATTGAAAAAAATTCATATTTTTAGTTTGATTTAATCCAATTCGGTTTAATATTGCTTGATTCCTTTTCCAACCCCAGTATCTATCAAACTTTAAAGCCAGGGAGGTACCCCTAAGTTTAGCATCCATGTTGGAATCATCCTTCACAAGTATATAAAAGAGAACAGTCCCATTTCCATTTCCATTTCCTGCGCATCTCCATCTAATAACACTAATATAATCTTTTTAGTTTTAGCAACTACCACTTAAGTTGTGAATAATGGCTCTTGTCATAGACAGATTAGACAGTCGTATGATAAAATCATTCAAAGACACGCCATCCTTTACACTGGATTTGTGTAGGCTCGATCAAACACCTTTTTTAAGGGTCAATAACAAGACACTGCTTGTCTATAAATATGGTCCTGAAGCAGCCAAGGTGATTAGGGAAGCCGTGTCACGGGCATTGGTTCCATATTACCCTCTTTCGGGGAGATTTAAAGAATCATCATCAGTTTCAGGTGAATTCCAGGTTGAGTGTTGCAATGCTGGAGTGAGGTTTGTGGAGGCTGCTGCAAATTGTACATTGGATGAAGTGAACCGTCTTGAGGATTTTGCAACAATACCCTATGATAAGCTTCTTCCAGATGAATATGTTGATCCTGATGGTAGAGAACCACTTCTCCAATTGCAGGTAGACAACTTATTGAATTCTTTAGTTACAGACAACATATACTAGGGTTTCTCCATATTCTCATTTAACATTTCTAGGTCATTTGTTTACACAACTAAAAATTGTGAAAAATAACTTGAATTTGATTTTGCACAAGCATTTTCTTTTGGTAACTATTTTTAGCTGTCTAAAATTTAAATGTAGCAAAAAGCACTATTTTCATGTCTCCATGTAATTTTACCCATGAACATATATATATATATATATACATGTGTGTGTATAAACTTATTTTTATTAATGCGATACATGTTTTGATTAATGGTGGTTAAGTATGTAATATTTACACTGGTATTAATGATAATGGGTCTATGTTTCTATATATTAAATATTTATTTGTATTTATACATGATAACTCTGATTTTAAATATATTTCACATGGTGATTTTATAGTATTTTCCTTACATTTTTTGTTTTCTTTAAAGAAATTGATACTTAATTGAGTAAAATTTGGATTTCAAGGTTTGAACGTGTTCTTGGATCAAAAACAAAGAAAAGGAATCAAGTTTCATTCAATTCAGAGTTCAAATGAAAAAGTTATGAAGTTTTGAAGTTACACAGTCTGGGACATGACCATGTCCCCAGGCTATGTCCATGCAGGGAAATTTGCTAGGGTCAAAAAGTTACACGACCTGGGGATACGGTCATGTCTAGTAAAGAAAACGAAAACCTTATGGTACAGTATAAAAAGATATATTAGGTTTTTACAAGACACAAGAGACATTGGAGAAGAGAAGAGACTTGAGAAGAAGGAGAAGAAAAAGGTAAAAGCAACACCGACTGTAAGATCGAAGAGATTTTTCATCAATCAAAGGTGTTTTTCATGTTTTATTTTATATTTTTTATGGAATTCGTTTTTAGTTTCATTATGATAGCTTAGAATTCGTGTATTTAGAATTATGGAACCTAAGATTTCATGTGACTCTTGGGTTGATTTATAATTCTCAATAAAGTTTCTATCTTTACTTGATTCAATTATGTCGTTTAATTGTTAATTGATATTTCTAGAATATCAATGTATGATACTATGCATGTTGATTGAGAAATTACATGTATAATTAGATCTTTACATAATTGGAGAGAATTACATGTATACTTAAAAATAAGATACATGTTTCTTCCGGAAAGTCAATTATTTGTGTGAGAATTCATTATACATTAATGCAATTTTAAATTATATTACTAAATGAAGAGATTCCGGTAAATAATTTAGGATTAAGGTTAATATGCTTGAGAAATATATTAACTTTATTTGTGAATCCCTCCGGTCAAGAATAATAGAAATTGAATTGAATATATTTTAAGCGGTCACATGTTAAATACTAAGGAAAATAATTCCTAAATACGTTATTGCATACTTGAAGTCATTCTTAGTTTTATCGCTTCCTAAATTGCTTAATCAAGTCTTATAATTAGGTTATTTTGTTAATTTTAGTATTTTTAATCAATTCAAACCTTCATAATTTTCTGATTAGATAATAAAACTCAGGTTAATATTAGTACTCGAAGTCTTTGAGGGATCGACTCGGACTCACATCCGCTATATTAAAACTGATAGGTGCACTTGCCTGATATCAAGTTTTTGGCGCCGCTACCGGAGACTTTCGATATTAAGAACACTAGTTGCTTTATTACTTTAACCATTTTTTTTTCTTTTTTTTTTCATTGTTTATTTTCATTAATTTGAGCTGCAATTGATTTTATATTTCTTGCCCTTGCAGTGCATGACTCGAAGCAACCCGGAAGATTTGGTAGAACTTGATCCTGAAATTGAGAGAACTGCCCCTCAAAATTTGAGAGTGCGACCTAGACAAATTGTGGCTACCATAGAAGACGAGTCAATCGTTGAGATTAAGGAAGAGGGTGAAGAGACCAACACTCAATTCATTGAGTAAGAAGATCCACCACACATGGCTAACAATGGTAATGAAGCTCGGACCATGTTCGACTATTCAAGGCCTACACTTATTGGAGCTAACTCTAGCATCGCAAGGCTAACCGTCGCGACTAATAACTTCCAAATTACACCTAACATTATACAAATGGTGCAACAATATGTTCAGTATGATGGTCTCCAAGATGAAGATCCTAATGCCCACATCTCTAGCTTTCTAGAGATTTGTGACGGATGATGCCATTCGACTGCAGCTATTTGAGGGATAGAGCAAAATATTAGTTGAACTCCCTACCACGAAATTCAATCACAACTTGGAATGAATTGGTAAAGAAATTTTTGGAGAAATATTTCCCACCTGCAAAGACCGCTAAACTTCTGAATGATATTTCCTGTTTTGCTCAATTGAAAGCGGAGACTCTATATGATACTTGAGAGCGGTTCAAGGACTTACTCAAGAGGTGCCCACATCATGGCCTTCTACTATGGATGCAGATTCAGACCTTCTATAATGGTCTCAATTTATCTACAAGACAGATGATTGATGCATCCGCAGGAGGTACTTTGAACACAAAGACACCTGAGCAAGTACAAAACCTGATTGAAGGAATAGCGATGAACAATTATCAGTAGGAAAGCACCAGAGCCAAACAAAAGGCTATGGGAATTTATGATGTGGATTCGACTACTACTTTAGCAACCAAGGTAGACCTATTGAGTAAGAAGATTGATGCACTCTCTATTGGAACATGTTAATCTTAGGGAACATGTTAATGTAGTGACCTTGAGAAGTGGTAGAAAACTGCAAGTGGAGAAGAAGGATGATGATGAAGTAGTTGAGAAAGAAGTGGAAGTCAACCGTAAGGAAGATGCAAAGCCATTAAAATCAAAAGAAAGTATGGAATCACCGAAAGTGAAGGAGTACAAGCCTCCTATCCCTTACCTGCAGTACCTTAAGCAAAGTTACACTGATCAAAATAAGGAATTCGGTAAATTGCTTGATGTTTTCAAACAATTACACATTAACTTACCTCTTGTTGATGTCATCTTGCAGATGCTAAAGTATGCAAAATTTCTAAAAGATCTTCTATTAAACAAGAGGAAGTTGGAGGAGCTTACAACCGTCACATTGAACGAGGAATGTTCGGCACTTCTCCAGAAAAAGCTGCTACAAAAATTAAAAGATCCAAGGAGTTTCACTATTCCTTGTATGCTTGGCAATTTATTGGTAGATAATGCTTTGGCAGACTTGGGAGCTAGTATAAATTTGATGCCGTATAAATTGTTCAAAAAGCTAGGGTTAGGAGAACCTAAATTAACAAGCATGAGTCTTCAATTAGCCGATAGGTCTATCACATACCCTAGAGGCATCATAGAGGATGTTTTAGTGCAAGTAGATAAATTCATCTTTCCCGTGGATTTTGTTGTACTTGATATAAATGAAGATATTGAGATGCCAATCATTTTAGGTCAACCATTTCTAGCCACTGCTAAGGCTGTTTTTTATGTTAATGAGCATAAGTTAATATTACGGGTCGGGATGATGAAATAGTTTTTTAAAACTCCAAAGGCAACGAACAAATTTCTTGACTCAGAGGACATAAGTCACAATGTTAATGCCACTAATGTCGTTATATCTACATGTGTGCAGGAAACTCTTTCTAAAGATTCCTCAAGCTATTGCTTGCAAAAGGGAGATGAAAATTTGGTGATTAACCCCAATTATGCAGAAGTGGCAACTCAAATAGAAGTTCATGAATCCATTGTGGACAAGAAGGGGACTGATCCACTCCACAAGCCAAAGGATCGTAGGTTAAAATCTTTTAAAGAGAAGCCACTAATTTTGGAACCAAAACTGTCAAGAAATCGTTTAGAACATGTCTTTGCAGTGAAAAGTTCAAAACTCCCAATGACAACCGCATCTAAGCTAAAAGCAGACAAAATGAAGAAGTTTAGGCTACATGAATTTGATAAGTGACATGATAACGAGAGAAACTATGGAAGTTATTTGCCAATGAAATGGAATTGGCAAGGTCGATGGCCGAAGGCTAAATTTACACTCGTATGGAGAATTCGAAAGCGAGATACAGGAGAAGTTCTATCTCTACCTGGATGAAGAATCATGAATTACAAGACGTATCCCATCGAGCTGTCGACGTTAACTATAGCGCTTTTTGGAAGGCAACCCTTATGTAACTTTACTTACACTTTAGTTATTTAAGTTTATTTCATTATATTTTTCTTTTATCTAACTTTGCTTTGCATCTTTAATTTGTTTCAATTTTAGTCATAAGTTTTTTCCCTTTTAATTTCATTTTTATTCTTCTCTTTAGTTTTCTTTTCTTTTTTATTTTTCTAGTTTAATTACTTTTATTTCTTTAAGTTTCCTTTATTTTTAAATTAAATTCATGATTCAATTATTAAAAATAAAAAATAAAAAGTTACACGGGCATGGGACACGGTCGTGTCCTAACCCGTGTCCATCCAAGCCCTTTTAATCTGCCATACCCACAGAAAGTTACACGGGCGTGGGATACGGTCGTGTCCTTGTAAGCCCTAAAGCTAAGCTAAGTAACCATAGGCTTGAACTTAGAAGCCAAGGTTTAGGGCGATCGGTTAATGGATTCGATTAAACCCAAATTATAAACTAATGAGAGAAATATTAGTAAAACTGACCCCGTAAACTTGAATTTAAGAAAATAAGTAATAAAATAGAAGATTATAAAATTTTCAAATTTTAAGCATAATAAGTACTAATTACCGAAAATGGGAAAAATGTAATCAAATAACTAATAAATTACTAAAGATAGATTATATGTATACTAAAAATTTTAGAATGACCAAAATAATAATTAGGAATGTTCATATCTACCCCACATGTATTTACTTGTAGATAAAAATACACGAAATTACCTAAATTGGCCAAAAACTAAGTAAATAATTAAGGAAAATTATAAATTAATTATAAAAAAATCAGAAGAACCTAGAATAATCCAAATTAGGTCGTGGAAAGTCAAACTTTATAAAATAAAAATCAACCAATTAAAATTAGACAACATAAAAGCCAAAAATCAAGGAAATTGGGCAAAGTCTTGTCTAATTAATGCATAATAATTACAAAAATCGTCTATAAATAGGGGAAAAATTTTCCAGAAGTCATTTGGACAGTTTAGAATTTGGGAAAAATAGGAAAACTAAAAAATCGAGAGAAAATCCAAAAAAAAAAAACTGTACAAATTCGTGTAGGGAGAGAAACCCATACGTCACCACCACCTGGGACTGAACCGCCACCACCACGCCACTCTAGCCCCACCGTCTAGGCCGGCCGACAGCCTTAGACCGGGTTTGGACGGCCAGAAAGCTTTGGACCGGTTAGTCTCTTAAATTTTTCGATTTTGAATAATTTTGTAAAATTAGTTATTTTGCCAAGAAAATTATGAAACTTGTTATTCTGAGGCTTTATTGTATGTAGATTTCGGAAAAAATATTGATTTAGTCTAATTACGTCTGCAATTATAGGGTTCTTAACAAATTACTCAAAACCGAGCATGATTAGAATGGAAAATAAATAGGCTTAGGAGTGTAGTTTGGAGCTTAATTTTTTTCTGTAGGATGCTCATATGATATAGAATAGTGTATGAAGCCATTTTTTTTAAATTAATTTTCAAAATTTTTAAGTTAATTTTTAGCCCTGAAATGATAGAAAAATTGGGTGATTTGGGGTTAATTAGGTGATTAAGGTGTTAGTTACTGATTTAGATATTAATTAGATGTTTAGGGTTGTTAATCTCTGATGTGGAACCCTAATCCTAGCCTTTAGAGTATTAAGTATGGTTAATTTAGGAAATTAGGTAATTAATATAAGAATTTAGTAATATGTGAAATTGTAAATTAATAAATCTAAAAAAATAGAGTTATTTAGATAATATTATAATAGAAATCAGAAAAATAATAAATCTGAAAATAACATTAATCTTAAACAAAAGTCTCAAAATGTAAGATTTTCACACATCGGGAATAAATCCGATACTGCAATTAGGATTAGCGTGTACCAAATAGTTTAGAATAACAAATTACGACCCAATAGGATATTTGGACACTCGAGCTTAATGTGATTAATTTCACATTAGGATTCGAGCATATTTAAGGCTTAGAAATTAAAGTTTAAAATCTCATTTAGGATTTGAACACCGAAATAGAGTGCAATGAATCATTAGGACGTAATGGGTATATACAGAAAAAAATGAATTAAAATATAACTTAGAATATGAGACCATAAATTCTAAGTACTAAAAAGACCTATTTGTATTATAGGACACCCAAAGACAAATCAACTTACGATAAAGGGATCGAGCGATCGAGCAAATCCAAGTAAGTTGGGTTGTTGCTTATTGTAATAAAGTACTAGTTTTGTAGTACTCGGAGACTTAGGCTTGTATATGAGTGTGATTGTAAGTAGTTTACGCATGTGTTTGATGTATCTGAATTCGTGCTGAATTTATATTGTGAGTAATTTTGTGATTGATTGAATTGGTATAAAATTGTTTGAATACCCTAAACGGAATTTAATCTTAGTCGACCCTAATAACCAAAAATGTCATGCATTGCAACCCATTAGGAGATCTTAGAATTCTCCAACCAAATACTAACCCCTTCAAAAAAGATAGCGCAGGATTGCAAAATGGTCCCTTCTTCATCCTTAGTCGAACTAAGTGACAGGAGAGGAGGTCGCGGCGAGGGTGAAGTCAATGGTTCGAAGGTAGTCGCGGGAGGAGCGAGGTCTCCATTGCACAAGCCTGGGTTTAGTTGTGAGCTGCTGCATAACATGGAAACTCCTCAACCCGGATTGGAGCGAGTGAAATTTCTTTGATTTCACAACGGACCGAATTACGTTGTGTAATGACACTTAATTGTTGCATTGCATGAAAATATTTGTTTGATAACCCTGTTTGTGCTTGTATGCATTCATGAGTCTCCAATTCAACTTAGTGAGCTGTAGTTGCTCATACCCTTATAGATCCTTTTGCAAGTTCTGATTTCTGAACACTTCAAGTACTATGCCGCCCTACAATTATCAAGAGGTTAGTTTATTGGAAGCCAGGGGTGTGAGGATCAAGTTACTTAGTATAATGTGTAACTAGAGTGACCATATAATTAAGAATGAAAGATTGATAGTTATTATATAATCTAGTGAACTGTTATGTTTATGTAAAACTTCCTAGGAAGCTATATGGACTTATATATATAATATTGTATATGTTATTAGAAATTTGCACTATTTATCATAATTGTAGTTTAATTGTTAATCGAACTGTTTACTTCAAAGCGAGGAGTCGTCGACGCCTTGTATAGGTCATGTCTATGGTAGGCACTGTGAGACCAGTTACTATTATAGAATGGTTTACACGGCGGGACTGTTGCGACTTTGCAACTTCGGGGCGTAACAGTCTCAACCCGTGTGCACCCAATATTCCCGACTGCCTACAGAAAGTTACAGCCCGTAAGGCCTTTATCCTTTTCCTAAGTTGTAAACGATTCTTTTAGGCTATTACTAATTGTCTTTCCCATTATCATTGTATACTTAACCACATATATCTTTAAATCATTATCATACATAGGTTTCTTTATAAGTAAATAGTGTTTATCACCATTAGATCACCATATAAATACTTTCTGTAAAATAAAAAGGTCCCATATTAGTTCAACTTGCTTGTCCTAAATAGCAAAAAGGAAACTAAAAAATAAATTAAAAAAAAAAACAAAATTTATAAAGAATTAAGAGAAAAATCAAAACGCCTCCATCATTTCCTTAATTTGTGAACAATTATCTCCCTTGAATTTGTCAAATTAGGTTACCACTATATATTCATTATCACTAATACCTTTGTTTCCTCCTCTTAGTAGCCATCTTGTTAGCATCTTTAGTTGTCATTTCTTCCCTCAAATTAGCAAATTAATTCTATTAATCTTTTTAACTATGAATGGCTCTTTGACTCAAATTAGCAAATTAATTCTATTAATCTTTTTAACTATGAATGGCTCTTTGAAAAAAAAAAAAAAACGGGAGTCTTTGTTTTGTCCTTTAGGGTCAAAGAGTTGTAAATATACACTTGTAAATTTATAGTTATTTATAACTTATTTTGTAAATATTTGTTTTCCATTATGTTTAATCCATCACATTATAAATTTAGAAGTAACACTTTGTCACATTTTCCATTAGTTAGACAATTGTTCAATTGCCTAAAAAAAACTAAAAAATCAGAAATAATGAGCCTTTATACATTTCCTAAGCTATAAATAATCTTATCTCATTACGTTTGGTTATCTTATAAATTGTCGATCATGTAAGTAACTTCTGTCTTTTTTCTGGTATAATTTCTTTTTCATTAGGTCTCCTTATAGATAATTTTTCTATAACACGAAGTATCTTATAAATATTGCAATTAAAAAATAAAAAAAGGCTAAATCAAAGAAAAAAATCTAATATATATAAATATACTACTTATTTACATTTTATCCTTACGTTCTTCCTTCAATTTGTGAATAGCAATCATTTCCTCTAACTATAGTCTTCGTCATGTTAGAGATTATAAAAACAAACAAAAAAAAAAACCGAACAAAATGATGAAAAAAAAAAAACTTTGATTCATTCTTTAAATTTTTCTCTAAGTTGTCATAATTGTCACTTTACTAGTTTTCACTCAATTGTTCAATCCTATTGATTTAATTATCATGTCAACCATGTCACATTTTAAGTTTGTTACCTTCTTTAGGATATGTAATTTATAAATAGCCACCACTTTTGTTAAGGTTTTAGCTAGTTTTCAAAGTACTTTTCTTCTTTCATGAACATTTTTGGGCTTTAAGCCAGCCTACAAGATGCTTTCCCTTCTCTTTTTTATCTTTAAAGGTTTTAAGTTAACCTATAGAGTGCTTTGCCTTATTTAATCATCTTTTAAGCTAACCCAAAAGTCACTTTCCTTTTTCAATCCTAACCAACTCATAAAGCGCTACCCTATCTCCTATAGGCTTTAAATCAGCCCATATAGTGCTTTCCCTTCTTATATTTCCTTTTGAGCGCTTTTTCCACTTCAATCATCTTTTAGGTTTTAAGCCAGCCCATGGGTGCACTTTCCCCTTTTTGATAATTTTTTAGGTTCTAAGCTAACCCATAGAGGCGCTTTCCCTTCTTAAATTGTCTTTTCTTCAATCGTTGAAGCTAGCTTACAAGATACATTTCTTTCTTCAATCATCTTTAGAGTTTTAAGCAAAATTGATTTCCCTTCTTCAATGATCTTAGCTAGCTTGGTCCAGTCTTTCTTCTCCTTTAAGGTTTTAGAAAAATTTAAAAAAAAAATGTTCAAAAAATAAGGAAAAAAAAATTGCTAACATTTAAGAGATACTCATGGGCCTTAAAAATTGTTTCTCGATTGATTAACCCAACTTAAAGCTCGTAGTTGTCTTTTCTAAATCGTGAAGTTTTAAGTATACAACATTCTAAGGTCAGAATGCCCTAGCCCATGAAACCATATGCTAAGAGACCATTGAGATTTGATGCTAGGGGGCAAGGCCTATCAAGAAACAATAGTGGACATAAACCTAAATACCATTCTTAGCCCACCAAAAAGCCTAATCCTAAGATTGTCTACTCTATGGCACCTTTCTACTCACTCCAAGTAGATTCAAAGATCTTAAAGCCTATCGCCATTGTTACTTCATCACTGAGGCATGAAGAGAATTGGTTGAACCAATAAATACTTAAGAAAGCTAATCAAGCCTAAGCTATAAAAGCAATAGGCATCTCTATTCCTAAAAAACCCATAAAAGAAGCCTAAAAGGAGTGAAAGGAAACAAAAAGAGAAAAGGGAAAAAGTGAGGAAAAAGCTAAAGACATAATATCAAAAAAAGGAAAAGGAAAAAAAAAGGAAAGAAGAAAGGAATTAAAAAAAGAGAAGTGAAAAGAAAAACAAAAGAAAAGAATAATGAGAAAAAAAGCAACATCAAGTTGAGAAAAAGCAAATACAAGAGACAAGTCCAAAACAAGCACTTGAAGGTAAATGAAGCCTAAAGTCTCAAGGTGCCTTTTAAAGCCCAAAGAAGCCCAAGCACGTCAAAAGGAAAAAGCTTACAACTCAAAGCTCAAGGGTCATCTCACTCTTAAACTACAAGCCCTCCTATAACACCACCCTTAAGAATTTCTTCTAATTAGAGATAATGAATTATCATTACTCATTGAACTAAAGGTAAGCTCATTTTAGTTTTTCCTAAGGCTTCTTAACTTGTAATCTCGGGTTAAGAAAATGATTCTTTTAAAATAAGCCCATTCATTAATCTTTTTAAAACCATTAACCTAAAGTCCATATTGCATTATAAGTTTGAAAAAGACCCAGTTGATTAACCAAGGTGTATCAGTTATAAGATGAACCATAATTTTTAGAATAAGGAGTCAAGAGTAAAATCTGAACTAAGAGAGTAAGGAAGCACTCTTAGATTAGATGATTCAATGAATGGAATACCTATTCCCAAATAAGAAAATTTGAAGACTTGCAATCCAAATAGGTCATTTGCCTCATATTAAAGAACGAAGCCCATAGCATTAGAACCCCAACAAGCATAACCACAGTAAAATTCTAGAAACTTCAAAGACATGATGACAGATAATCTAAGAGGTCAATTTGGCCTAAGCCCAAGCTTTAGATAACACATGCAAGAGAGCAAATGACTATTAAGTAACAAGGCAAGCCTACCATCTATCAACAATCTCTAAAGCCTATAAGGCCCCTTTACTTGTTAGTAATTCAAAAAAAAAAAAATTGTTTTCCAAAAAAAGGAAAAAAATTTCAAAATAATTTAGAGTTTAGAGAACTTTTCATTACTGCTTCTCTCAAACGCAAGTCTTCTAAGCCTTCTCATAGGCCTAATTCAGGTAGTTACCTACCTTTAGAGCCAGCTTTCATGGCTAGGTTTTGAACAATTCAATCCAAGTCCATTCAAGAACTTCTTTGGCCTTGATGGTCAAGTCTTTGTTAATACTCTCTAATCATGTCTTGTTCATTCTAACATGTCTGCTCCAGTGGCTAGTTTTGTCTATTCCAGAAAATTCTCCATGTTTGATTCAAATTCAGTACATAACTTTTCAATTCAAGATAGTTATTAGCCCATCCATACAAGTTGGATCATAACTTCAAAAGTCTTCTCTCTCTAATAAATACTTGCTATTAGTGTTTTTTAGGGGCTAACTCGTTAGCAACCACATCAAGGAATACCTCCCATTCAATTTCTCCCTTTGATTAGGCCGAATAAGTTCAAGGCCATTCCAAATATCTAAAATTCTTATAATGAAACTTTTTGAAAAATGTAAGATTGCCTACTTAGTGAAGTGATGTCTTGTTCCAAAATTCTGACGGACCACTTGCTTGGTAGAGCATTATCCTGAAATTCCCATGGATCTCCTACTTGATGAAGCGCTGTCCTATTTTCAAAAGTATCTAGACTACTTACTTTGTAGAGTATTATCCTATTTTCAAAAGTATCTAGATCACTTGCTCAATGGAGTATTATCTTGTTCTTAAAAGTATATAGAATGTCTGCTCGATGGAGCACTGTCTTGTTTTAAAAAATATCTAGGTCGCTTGCTCAGTGGAGTGTTGTCCCATTTTCAAAAATATCCGAATTGCTTGCTCAATGGAGCACTATCTTGTTTTCCAAAGTATCCAAATCGCTTACTTTGTAGAGAGTTGTCCACTTTCTTTCAAATCTCCAGCCTATTAGATGTTATCCATCTTTTCAAAGATGTTTCAAATCGCTGACCCATTCATCTCGTTAAGGTAGGATATCTCCTAAGAGCCTTGACCCGTTAGATTCATTTAAGGGTAAGATATCTCACAAGAGCCCTGACTTATCAAATTCCTTTTAGGGTAGGATATCTCATAAGAGTTGTGACCCATTGGTTTCCTTTTAGATAGGATATCTCGTAGGTACCTTAGCCTATCAAATACCCTTTAGAAAAGAATATCTCATCGAAAGAGCCTCATTAAGATAAATTGCAATGAGCCATTCCACCCTTTAAATAACCTTAATGCTATCATTTCCTTAGGATAGGATATCTTACTAACGGGTTTCATTGAGATAGACCGCAAAGATCCCTACTCGCAGATAGCCTCAACATTATTGCTCTTCTAAGAAAAAATATCTCATAAAAGGGTCTCAATAAGATAAATTGCAATGAGTTCTTTCCATCTCTTCGATAGTCTTGATGTTATTGATTCTTTAGGATAGGATATCTCACCAAAAGATCACATATAGATATACCATAAGGAGCCATGTTCCTAAGATAGCCTTAGTGCTAGTGCTTTTAGGAAAGGATATCTTACCAAAGGATCTTATTTAGACAAACTATAAGGAGCTCTTTCTACTCTCCAAGACAGCCTTAGTATCGTCATTTCCATTGAATAGAATATCTCACCAAAGGGTCGCATTTAGATAAACTATATCGAACCCTACCTGCAAATAGCCTCAGCGCTATTACTCTTTTAAGAAATGATATCTCACCAAAGGGTCTCATTTAGATAGATTGTAAGGAGCTCTTTCCATCCTCTAAGATAAACTTAATGCTGTCTTTTCTTTCGGATAGGATATCTCTCCAAAAGGTCTCGTTTGGATAGACCGTAAAGAGTCATATCATTATATGGTCTTAGTGCTATTACTCCCATAAGAAAAGAATATCTTGTCAAAGGGTCTTCTAAGATAAACCTAAGGAGCTCTTTCCATTTTTCTTGATTAATAGCTTGTCAAACGGGCCCGTTCTAGTGGTAACTCATTTCATCTTTCAAAAGTCATCATTAAGAACTTTTCCTTTTTCTAAACTCTCATCCTCCCATAATGGCAAAAAATGGAGTCTCTTTTTCTAATCTTTATGATAAAGTTTCAACTAAACTTCACTACAAAAGCAGTAGTTATAAACACTTCATTTTTTTTGTATTTAGGTTCATCTTTAATTTAAAATCTCCCCTTTATTTTGGAAAAGGCCAAAAATATGAAAAATATAAAATAATGGAAAAATACGAAAATATATAAAAAAATTTTGAAAATGTGAAAAATACCAAAAAAAAATTGAAAAATCGAGAAAAGACATAAAAAATTGAAGAACAAGAAAAACCAAAAAATTAGAAACATGAAAAATTAAACAAAATAATAAGAAAATCCAAAAAAATAAAAAAAATGAAAAAATCATAAAAAGGTTTCGTACGATAATCTACTTAGGTTGATTTGGGTAGAAATAATTTTGGGGGGTTAAAAACGATTTTTGGAGCTAAAATAGGCATATTCTTTGAAATTTTGAACAAAAATGAATATTATTTGAAAACTAATTTTTCTGGCCCAGTTCAAACAAGACGTTTTAAAATATTTTGAAATTACACTTTTCCAAGAGATCATGACTTCAATCTACACCTCAATTAGAGTTAAAATAAATATTTTATGGTCATTTAAAGTTTTTGAGTAAAAGTTGAGTGAGAGTAGAAACTAGGATCCTAATTTGATTAAATTAAAAAAAAATTGAAAATATTTTGAAAGTAGTGTGATCTTTTTAAAAATAGACAATTAATCGAGTCTTTTTTCGAGTAAAAAAGTAAGGCTCTACAATAGAATTAGTGTAGGAAAGGAAAAAAGGGTAAAAAAGAAAAAAAGAAAAAAGACAATAGACCAAAAAAGGAAAAAATAAAGAGAGAGACAATTAACTCATGGCAATCGAAGAGGGCACTACATGGCTGCATGTTGTGACGCTATGTGGATGCCAAGTTATGCCACTTGGTGCCATTTGTTGGGCACCACATGGCGCATGAATTGACCCAATCAACTCTCTTTTTTCTTCCTCCTTCCTTATTTCTCAAATGCATCAAAAGCTTAAGCTTTCATTTTCTTCACAAATAGTAAGTAATATCCAAGTAGTTTTTATCTAATTTCACCTACTTTTTGCCATAAAAAATCATGAAAAAAAATAGGAAATAGGTTAAGCATGAATTGTTTTATCAGGAAATGTCCAAGTTTTGATTTTTATTGGAGGAAATTTGAAAAATAAAAAAGGAAAAATTAGGTAACGTGAATAAATGGGTATTTTTCACCTAAGATTAAATGGCAAAATTCAATGATATTCTGAAAAAATAACTCAAGATACCTGATGCAAAGTTGCAAGGACATCCTCTAGTGATTATATACACTTAGTTTTCCTAATTTTTGTGTAATAACATGTTGGATTTTGGCCAAAAATGAAAAAACTAGTATGCAAATATGACTTACCATTGTCAATAAAGATTTAATCTTTTACCAAGATAGAAGTTTCTTGAGGAGGAATCATAACACTACACTATAAATATGCCTTCCCTTTACTCATTTTGACACACACAAAGCATTGAAATATTATAATTTACAAGAAATTCGCACTTTCTCTCTCCAGGCTATAAACTTATGACCCTCACTCTCTCTCTTCAATTTCTCTCATTATAAAGCAAATTAAAGAGTGCCAAAATAAAGGAAGATTCCTCATTTTGCTAAAACAAAGCCCAATGCTTTATTTCATCTAACAAAACTTTGATTCATTTTAAATTTGAGTTAGAATCAAGATAGGTGTTCTAAGGTTCATGTACATAGTTGAGCTTTGTTTTTTATCAAATTGATATACTTATACCTTAGTTTTTGTGAAATTGACTTAGGGCTTTTAAAAATCGAGGAGTCAAGAGTTAAGAACTGTTGGATCCACATCAAGAATTGGCCCAAACAGATCCGAATCATCCTTAGTTCAATCTGCATGCAAGGTAAGTTTTTCTTCCTTCCATTACTTTGTTGCTTGTTGATTAAAAAAAACAAAAAATAAATAAAAATGTTTTGACCTTATTTGGTCATGTTTTTGCTTAAATAATGTGTTTTTAGTTATTTTAATATCATATTTATAAATAATATGTTGGCATGTTGGTTTGATGATATGTTAGAATTGATTTTGATGATAATTAACTTGATTGGGATTTAATAGATAATATGATTATTTGATGTTTTAGCTTAAATAATTTAAATAACATTTTGTGAATTTGATGGATTAGGTAATTAGTATGTTTGTTGGAATTAATTAATATAGTTTGCATGTTAATAATTAGTATGATTTAATAATAGGCATAGCAATAGCTTGTTAGTTGATTTTAATTTGAATAATTAGCATTGTTGGTTAGTTGAATTTGATTTGTTAGTTTAGCTTTAATTATTTGTTAATTAGCATGATCTTAATAATTATCATATTGATTAGTGAATGATTGGTATTGTTGTAGATATGGGCTTTATTCAAATAAAATGGGCTTTTTCTCCCAAAATTAGTTTTCTCACACATAAAAATTTTTTCATAAATTAAAAAAAATAATGAATTGGCTTTTTCAAAATTTAAGGGTTTTTGTAGATTTTTTCAAAATGGACAAAAATTGCAATTTTCAAAATTAATAAAACTTAATGATTTAAAGTGATAAAGCTTTCATCAAATAAAATTGACCAACACAGTCAAATTTTCTTAAATTAAGAACTATGTAAGCTTGATCCCACTTTGTGGGTATGTAGAAACTTTAAGCAGCCCAAAGTAATAATTTTTTTTTTCTACTTTTCTTTTAAAAAAATAATAAAAAGCCTAATTTATTTGAAAACCTATTAGTTCATGGATTTCTTTTATAGAAAGCACTTAGGTTTTAATAAGATAGCCTCCAAGTCCAATTGATTTCTTATTTTTATTTTCTAAAACTCCTTTAGAAAACCTGTAGACTAATAGTTGAAATTAAGGTATCTACCCATGGATTCTAATTTCACTTTTTTCTCGATTTCAATTCGTAGTAAATCCTTCTTCAAAAGTTATTTTTAAAAAAAAAAATTCTTAGTCTAGTCAAGAGATTTATATTAAGTAAGTCGGACATAATATAGACCAAGTTAGAAAAAGAGAAAAATCGAAATTTTTAGCTCAACATTACCTTCCTACCTTATCAACAAGCAAGCACAAACATGTTTATTAATATTGCACTTAACCGGCTAACTCAGGGAAAATGTGAGTGTGTGAACCAACATGTGTATCAAGTCATGGAATTAGTACAAATGGTAAGTCAAGGTCGTATTCTACAAAGAGTTAAGTGGTAAGTACCAAGTTATCTGAGTTTTTCCTTGAACTAGGTTACCAATTATTGAATTAAAAGTTGGTGAAAACTAAATAACAAGATGAATACTAAATCAAATTTTCTAGCTGCGCTATAAGGATCCTAAATCTAAGAGATAAAAAAAAATCAAACTGGGATTTGTAAATCTACTCTCATTTGAATCAATGTGATATCTTAAATCGATATTCGAAATTAGCTATAAGGGATTTAACTAAACCCCGGTATAGCGGGATTCTAATTATAGCATAAATTTACCAATTAAGGCAACTTATCTATAATTATTTGGTAAATAACAATCTGCTCACATCAAGTTTATTATTCTAGTTAAAAATATGGTTTAAGCATGTCGCCATGACTCGAACCATATTTCTAACCGTATTAAGTGCGTAAGTTCATGAATTTGATTAAAACCCGTATATCCCTACGACGAGCTTTTTCAAAAAAATAAAGCTATATTCAACACGAGTTATCGAAACCCTCCGAGATATCTTACAACTTTATCTAACTAAAAAGTAATGATCATGTGCTAAATAACTTGACAATGAACACAATAGAAAAAGATCCAAACATTCAATATCGATATCGGAATAATACATAAACACTTTGATTTATTAAATCCATCAATATAAAACCCAATTAAATTAAGTACTAAATCATATCACAAAATCCAAATGAATCAAGATATATCTAAATTGAAATAATAAAAAAATGAAAACATATCAATCAATATATTTAATCTCGAAACCTGATATAATAATCAGAATATCTCAATTCATTTGGGACCTAAGGTTGTTCTTTAGTGAATTAAAACAAAATGATTTAGAATTCTAAAATTAAACACAATATAATCAACTTAATAAAAGGCAAAATAAAATTTCTGCTCTTCACTAAACTAAGTAAAACGAAAGAAAATTAAAATCCCTAAGCTCTGGAATTTTCTTTTCGTCCTGCTGCCTTCTTTTCCTTTTTTCTGCTACTGTCTCCCGTTTTCTGCTCCCTCTATTTTATCTCCCTTGGATGCTGAAATTTCCTCCAGGCCGAGTGCCCTAAAGCCCACGGCACATGCCTCATAGCTTTGCAATCCTTTCTGACCTCTCTTTTTTCTTCTACAAATAGATAAAGGCCCTCAAAATAGTAACATGGCCCACAATTGAATATTCAGTCTAAGCAAGCGACGTTAATTTCCGTCCATGTGGGCCGTCGAGTATGACATTGGGCTGACATCCTCTTTCTATTTTGGGCTTATTTATTGGGTATTCTTCGTCTGCGTGTTCTGTTTCACTTGCTGCTGTTATCAAATTTTAACATGTTGTAGCTGTGATTTGAAGTGCTGCTGGTCGCGCTTGTTGAATTCGCTCAGTGGCTGCTGTTCTTGGCTTGGTGAAGCTCAGGCGTGAGTGGACAGTACTCAGCCAGCCACTGCTTGTGTATGGAGTTGCTGTAATTTTCTGTAGCACGTATCCAGGGCCTGCTGCTTAGTTGAGTGTTGCTGCTCTACTTAGTTGGATCGGCTTTCACCTTGGACAAGGACGTTGCTTGGCTGGTTTGATGTGGAGTCCTTACTGCAAAATCTTCTCGGAACAAGTTTGCTGTTCGTGTTGCTCGCAACATGGTTCACGCGAAGGAGCTGTTGGTTGGTTGTTGAAGTTGCTGAATGGAGTGGAGTTCTCATCTGCTGTTCGGTCTGGACCGTGGACTGCTATTTAGAGAAGCTCAGTGCAGGATTGGTTAGGAAAAATTACTGGAGTTGCTCCATATAGCTGCCGTTAAACAAACCAAAGTACGCAACCTGCAATTAAAATTAATGACTATAAAGTTTTTCAGACTCAACTCAACAATTAAAATAGGATACAAATCGGTTTATAAAAATTAAATTTCAAAGGCTTATTGTTGCTGTTGTCAATTTCAGCTTGGTTTGCCATGCTCTTCTCGATTGGAAGCTTGGAATGTGTTTGCTGAGGGCTGCTCAAGTTTGGGATGCAGCTGCTGCAATTTAAGTGAATCGCGGCCTGCTATTGTGGGGTAGATGGTTGCAGCTGCTGTCAATTAGCTTTCGGGCTGATGCTTGGAGTTGCTGGGTGGCTGCTGTGGCTTGTAGCTTCTCGACATGGTTATTTCGGCTGACTTGTGAAGCTCGGTTTGTGTTCTAATGTTGTTCGATTGAATGAGCCCGTCGGGTCTGCCTTGTTTTGATCTTCTCGAAGAATTGCTCGGATGCTCGCAGTTGCTGCTATAATTTGAATGCCGTGACTGTTGGACTTGTCAGCGCACGTGTGAGTCTTCAACTGAGTTGCCCCATTCAATTCCTAAGAAATCCTCGGCTTGCTGCTGAAATTTGGTCGGTACGTGTGTAACTCCCCAAGCGAGCTCATTGGCTAAGAATTGCAGCAGCGTTTGGTAAAGTTCTCGGTTGCAGCTCCTTGGTTGCTCTTCTTCGGCCTTAATTAGCTGCTTCTGTGACTTGTTGTTTTGTTGCTATAGGTTGCTCTGGAGTTGCCTTTGGCTTGGAAAGAAGCATGGGCTGCTGCTGATCACTTGCAGTAGATGCGTCGACTGCTGTCAACTTCAGGAGCTGCTGTAAAGTGAAGATACGCTCAAGCTTAGCTAGTTGCTTGACTAGGAGCTGAACATGCTCAGTTGTTGCCGTGAAAGTCCCTCCTGCAAACCACTGCTGTTTAGATTTTTCAGATTGCAGCTCGAATGAGATTTTAATGTACTGTTGCACTTAGTTCACTGCACAAGGGTCTTGAAATAGAGCTTGAATTGAAGAACTACTATTTCTTGAATTACTGCTGCTGATCATATGGGGCATCTCTAATCATTCAACTACAGTTTGGAGCTCATCTATGGACTCAGTTGCATGCTACTGTTATCTCAAATGCCTAACTGCTTTATTGTTGTTCGATTAGCTGCTGTATAAGGTTATGTGGGCTGTCGCAATTGAATTCCATGCCAGGCTTGCTATTATTAGTGTTTGGCTTTGGTTCAAAGAACTCCACTTCAGCTTGGTTCTGAGCCGTCTTGTGTAGAGGCTGCTGTTGCTATGTGTTGATGAAAGCTAATCCATTGTTCTTTGAATTCACAAATGGACTTTAATGTGCTCTATTTGTTGATCATCTATTGTACTGATTGGTTTTGCTTCACTACTGTAACTACTGCACTGCTTAATATCAAATGATGCTGTCCTTAGTGTTCACATGGTTGTACTTTGTTGTTGAGATTCCAATTGCTGTTGCATTTGATACATGATTATGGTGCACAATTCACAAGTGGTCCAAAAATGAGACACTTATAAACACATGCAAATCATTTCAAGCCAACACTTAATCCTTTTTCACTATTTATGCATTATAGTCCAGAAAGCATAGATTTTATTGATTTTCAAGTAAAATCCACATCAATAGGATAATGAAATACATAAATATGCTGTATTTAAATTACACGTTTATCACCGACCTATTGGCAACTATGTAAAGCATCGTTTTATGTCCACTATTACCTAGGTTAAGAAATATTTAGACACTTCAAGACCCAAGTATCCATAATCACTATCCTAATATAGATTCTCATCATATATCAAACCACCTACAGCCGTAGATACGGCTCAGTCCCAAGCTGAGGATGATACTTCCCTAAGCCATGTAGTTCTTAAAAGTTAAAGTAAGAACATGTTGCATGAATACACAATATGAAAACAACTCAACAAAATAATATAATTTTAAGATCCATCTACATGATCTCCTACTTTACCGCATGGTGTTGACAACTTTACTCTTTGTGCAAGGAAAATGTAATGCATGATCGATGCATTTATAGGTTGGTTAATTTATTAATCTAGATTTATAATGTGATCACGTAAGTATCGTTTAAGCACTCCAATATCCTAAGTGCCAATGCAACAAACAATTACTTTTAGAATATCTTAGGGTATTTTATAAGCAAAAGCCAACCGATTTAAGCACATACAAATTCGTAAATACTCCCAAGATGCAACCAATTCAATTATCAGATGTAATCACATGGTGCTCTAACTACAAGCACAAACATAGCAAAATAGGGAGCAGTGTAATCAATTAGCCATATCATCTAACAACCCTAATAGTCCCTTATGGTCTCGAACTCAATGTCCAAATCACTTGATTAAAACAATTAAAATAATTGAGACGCATCTTATACTTAGTCTATTTACTAGTATTAGATATCTCTTATGAATTTTGATGATAATAAAAAGAGAAAACACTAATGAATTAATAAGTGTACAGGTATTCAAAAAGTTATTCAGAAAGTTTAAAATTGCTAATTGAGGTACGTTCAGAAACTTACTTAGAAGGTTTGAATTGATTAAAAAAGAGACTAGTTTGAAAGTCTTTAAAAAGTGTTTTACAAGCTTTTATAAGAACTAGTACTCTTTAGAAGGTTATTCAAAAAGCTAGTTTGGAAAAACAACATAGAAAATTACTTTATATCATATTTAAAGAAAACAAGGCCTAGCTCCATTAGATTAAGTATATTAGGAAAATACATTTAATCGCGTTTCACTTAAAATGGAATCAAGATACATGGAGATTATTTTTACGCAAATTTACTTTTAGATAAATCAAGATATATACAAGAATAATTAAAGATTAGCTTAAAGTTGATTTTGGATTTTGTGGGATTTCAATTTCAAATCTAAAGCTTATCTGGATATTGCTAATCAAATTGTATTTGATCGAGATAAGTTAATAAGGTCGAGTTTAAATTTTAAATTCCAAGATTTTCTCTAAAAATATCTATGAATTATCTTTAGCAGTTAATATGGATAAACATGAAATGAAGGTAATCTTCAACAAATTAGCTATTAGAAGACTCCAATATAAAAGGAGAAAAGAGTCAAAACATTAAGCACGTCTCGAAGGAAATAATAATATTTTCACTACACTTAAATTGTAATCAAAATTTACCTTCTGAAAGAGCACAAAAAGTTTCTTGAATCCTCTTTCAGAAAGTTGAACTGAAGCGAATTATTCATCAATTATCATTTCTGTTTTAGTGCAAAATTATTTGAGATTTGTATTGTTATTTTCTCTTGTAATTTGTCAACCGTGTTTATTAAGAGAAGTTAGACTGTATTCTATAAATCTGTAATTAGCCTAGATTGAAAAAATGTTAGATAAGCAGAGTAGAGTGTAATATAACCTATGTGTAGCAATTATTTGTAAATTTTTTGCGATTTTGTTATGGTGGATCAAGTGGAGTGGCACTAATAAAATAGATTGAGTTCTCAACAGTAGAGCTAGAAGAGAGTAGTAAGCAAAAGGCCGAAGAACGAAGCTTTATAAATCCTCAGTCTAATATTCTTCTTCCTTATCTTTTTAATTTGCGCTATTTAATTGTATTGATTATCTGTATATTGAATTATTAAAATACCACTACTCACCAAATTAAGTTATTAAGAGAGGTAATTTTATTTTACAATGAAAAGTTTTAAAAAGTTCAAAGCCACCCCCTCTACCCAAATTTTATACGAAACCAACAATTAGTAACGGAGCCTTACTTTAATATTATTAGAGTTTAAGACTATGGGTAAACCAAGTTGTAGTTTAACAATTTAGCTTAGTAAGACACCATTTTTTTATGAAACTAACTTTCTTTAGTGGAAATTTAGGATAGAGACTTATGTAAAGGCATCAAACTATCAAGCTTGGCAAATCATCTCAATAGGAGATCTCAAAGTTCCAACCGTCATTACATCAAATGATGATATCACCAAAGTTGAACTCAATTCAAAGGCAAAGAATTTACTGTTGAGGACTATTGCACATTCAAAGTTTTATCAAATTGCTTCATGTGCAACAACAAAAGATATTTAGGATACATTAATGCAAACCTATAAAGGCATAAAAGTCATTAAGGACATAAGAATTGGCTCACTGGTTCAACAATATGAAACTTTTCAAATTCTCTCTAGTGAACAAAACAGGGACTCTTTTAGTTAATTCGCTACTATAACTAATAATTGTCTTCTCTCGGCAAAATAATTAGTGATGTAGATGTGGTACATAAGATGCTAAGGATTCTTCTCAAAATTTGGAATGCAAAGAAAAAGACCATAGAAAAAGCGTGTGATCTGAAGACATTAACCCTAAGTCAATTGTATAGCAAGCTCATGGCATATGGAACTAATTTTTTCAAATCAAAAAGTACTTCAGAGGATACGAAAAAGAAAGCAACAACATTTAAGGCTAAAGAAGTAGAAGTTGATTTGAACAATGATGATTCAATTGATAATGATGATGATGATGAGGTCATACGGTTGCCAAGACGCTTGAATAGATTACTCTAGAAAAGAGGTAAAAAATCATATAAGTCTAACAATTTTAAATCTAACAAGAATCGAAACGATGCAAGAAATCGTCTTAAAAAAAGGAAGGAAGTTATTTGTTACAAATATAAAAAGACTGGATACATTAAGTACGAGTGTCCACTGCTTTTGAAAAAGCTCCGTAAATATAAAAAGAAAGAAAAAAGCTTGCTAACGACATGGAGTAATTTGGGTGAGTCAAAGTTTAAAGAAGAAGGCTTAAATGATAAAGCCAATGAAGCAAATTTATGTTTGATGGTACATTCTGAAATAAGTTCTAAATTTGAATTTGAAGCCAATAAAGATTATATAACTAGTGATTTTTGTGTTGAAGCAGTAAATTGTTAAAGGAACTTTCAAAAACCAATAATAAGATGTCAAAAGTTGAAAATGAAAATAAAACTTTGAAGGATGAAAAATAAGCTCTAATTCAAATGAATAAGCTTTTGGTAAATGAAAACGATTTTTTGAAAAATGATTTTAAAGGTTGACATGTTGCAAGAGAAGCTTTAGTAAATGAAAATCTTATTTGAAAAGAAGAGATTAAAAGTTTGAAAAATCATGTGAAAGATTTATCTAAGTCAATAAAAAACATGTTTCAAAAGTTTAATGAAAGTGATAAGAAGTTACAAATGCTAATTTCTAGTCAAATAATGGATAATTCAAAAACTAGACTTGGTTTCGAATTTGAAAATACATCTAAAACAAAGAGAGAAATGGTGTTTGTCAAATCAAAAAAATGAAAATAAAAAAAAATTCAAAAAAAAAAAAGTATAAAGGAAAAACAGTTGAACCTATCAAAAGGTACAACAGACAGTATTCTCAAAACAAAGATAAGTATCCTTTCAGAATGTTGCATAGAGGGTATTAGAGACTACCTAAAGTAAAACCAAAGGTGCAAGGTAAGTAACAAGTATAATTATTCTTCTCTTTATACTTTTTTCTTCTATAACAAGTTGGTTATATTGAAAAGTATTACTTTTATAAAAATTGTAAGCTCTGTAAAAACCAAGTAAATGCAAATAATATCACGAACTTGAATTTTAAAGGACCCAAGCTTGTTTAGGTTCCAAGCCTATTTGGGTTCTTAAGAATGTCTAATAGTTCTTTTAGTCATTACAGGTCATAAGACAAAATTTAATTAGAGATAATTCTTAAAGTAATGCCTCATTGGAAATAAAAGTATGGAATGAATTGTAATCTTATTCTTTTTTTTTTTTTTTTTTTGCTCTTCGAGTTTTATATAAATATTCTGTTTCATTATTGATCATAAAAAATAACTGGTATCATTTTAAAGGGCAACTCTTTTTCTAAAAGATATTTTTATAAGGAGAGAAGTGTTATCATTTTAAGAAAAACATGGCTTTGATCTATTTTTAGGGGGGAAGAAGTGTTATCATTTTTTTTTCTTTATAAAAATTACTTATCTTCTCATAAGAAGGGAAGGGGGGGAAGTTTTTCAATAATTTTGTCGTAAAAATATATGTTTGTTTTCCAATGATAACAAAAAGGGGGAGAAAGGCCAAAAATAATTAAGTACTAAACATAAGCAAGCAAACATAACAGTACAACAGTTTGAATAGTATATCATTATTTTCGAATAATGTTTCTTTCTTGATGTTTATGTTGAACATTGAAATATTATATATTTTTAGACTTACATATGTTTTGTTATCATTAAAAAGGGGGAGAATGTTATATATCCCTTATAAATTTTAATGATAATAAAAAAAGGAAAACACTAATGAATTAACAAGTGTGCAAGTACTCAAAAAGTTTAAAATTGCAAATTAAGGTATATTCGAAAACTTATTCAGAAGACTTAAATTGATTAAAAAAGCGACTAGTCCGAAAATCTTTAAAGAGTGTTTCAAAAGCTTTTATAAGAAGAATCAATACAACTTTTCAGAAACTTCAAAAAAAAGGAAAACAAATACTCTTCAGAAGGTTATTCAAAAAGTTAATTTAGAAGAATAACGTGAAAAATTAATTTATATCATATTTGAAGAAAATAAGGCCTAACTTTGCTAGATTAAGTGTATTAAGAAAATACACTTAATCCTATTTCACTTAAGATGAAATCAAGATCTGTGAGGATTTTTTTGAGTGATTTTTTTTTTTTGATAAATCAAAATATATACAAAAATGGATAAGGATAAGGATAAGGTTAAGGTTGATTTTGGATTTAATGGGATTTTAATTTCAAATCTAAAGCTTATCTGAATATTACTAATCAAATTGTATTTGATCAAGATAAGTTGATAAGGTTAAGTTTAAATTTTAAATTCCAAGATTTTCTCTAAAAATATCTATGGATTATCTTTAATTGTAAATATGAATAAACATAAAGTGAAGCTAACCTTTAACAAATTAGCCGTTGAAAGACTCCAGTATAAAAAGGAGAAACGATTCAAAATGTTAAGTACGTCTCGAAGGAAATAATAATATTTTCATTACACTTAAATTGTAATCGAGTTTTACCTTCTAAAAGAGCACAGAAAATTTCTCAGATACTTTTCTAGAAAGTTAAACCGAAACAAATTATTCATCAATCATCATTTCTGTTTTAGTGAAAAATTATTTAAGATTTGTATTGTTATTTTCTCTTGTAATTTATAAACCTGTTGTTGAAAGAAGTTAGACTGTACTCTATAGATCTATAATTAACCTAGATTAAAGAAAATTTAGATAAGCAGAGTAGAGTGTAGTAAAGCCTATGTATAACAGTTACTTGTAAACTTCTTGTGATTTTGTTATAATAAATCAAATGGAACGACATTGATGAAATAGACTAGGTCTTTAACAGTGGAGTTGGAAAAGTAATAAACAAAAAACCAAAGATCTATAAATCCTTAACCTGATATTCTTTTTCCTTATCTTTTTAATTTGTGCTATTTAATTGTGTTGATTATTTATATATTGAATTATTAAAATACCACTGTTCACCAAATTAAATTATTAAGAAAGGTAATTTTATTTTACAATGAAAAGTTTTAAAATGTTTAAAGATATCAATTCATCTCCCCTTCTCAATATCTTATAGGGGACCAACAACTAACCTCGTTATAGATCCTTAATTCTACTTAATTCATATTTTGATCATATATTTCTCATTTTAAGTTAGAATTTCGTGTTCTTATAATGAATTTCCATTGTTTTCAAATGTTCTTTCATTTGGTGAGATCTTTTTAATGTGCTTGGGTTCATAAGGTCTTAATTTGGGCTAAACAACTTCGTTAGTCATAGGTCTTTGTTTAACCACTTTAGGGTTTCAGTTTAGTCTTCAGATTTCGGCTCAATATTGAGATTAGGCCTTATACTTGGGCCTTTGGGCTTTCATTTAGTATTTTTAAGATGAATTTTTAGTTTATTTTTCAATTTTTTAAATTAGGCTTTCATTTTACTCTTGTAAGCCTAAATAAGCCTTTTTTTTACTAGTTTTAAGACTTATATCATTAAGAGGCTTATAAAAGTTGATTCTAATGGGCTTTTGAACTAAATGGGCCTTTAATATATTAATTGATGAGCCCATTAACTTAGGGGTCAAATTTGGTCCTATTGTTATTGGGCTTTGTATTTAGTCTTTTTAAGGGTTTTTGGGTCCACTTTACTTCTTAAGGCCCTAAATCCAATCATATGTATAATTTTGAGCCTCAGCTTACTAAAAGCCTTAAGATAGGTCCAATTTCTTAGAGTGTTCAGATATGGACTTCTATATATTTTTTTCTTCTAATTTTATTTTTGGGGCCATAATCATTAACTAAGTTAGTTTAGGTCATAAACTCGGCATTACTTAACTTAACTTGATTGATTGCATCCTAAATCATGCTTTAAACTAATTTATCATTTCATCACAATAACAAATCACAATTTGTAGCTTATTAACTACATTAATAGTGATAGCTAAGAAGGGTTCTCTTAGGGTTTTCTTCATCAACTTCCATCCAACACTTATTCGATGATGTTTCCTTGTTTTGCTCACATTTCTACTTGTTTTAAGCTAATATAATTACATAATATGATGGAAATAAGATGGACTTACACTAAGGAAGGGGCGGCATGTAAGGCTCCCGGATGTTATGGAGTTTTAATGCAAGTCTCTTATAGTTATTACACTATCTCTACTTGTTTGTATACATGAATAGTTTATCCCAGCTAAATGGAGCTTTTCTTTGATTTCTTCTATATGTACGTATTGAATACTTAACTATATTATTATGCTTGAATAGAAAAATAAGTTTCTAAGTTCTACATGCATGAAACTATAAGCTATAGGTATAAATCTTAAAGAGATAAGAGGGGTTGTTTTTTACCTAGTGCAAGGAGGGAGTGTATGAGTTGGTGTGGGTGGTGGTTTGTTATTGGAGTAGCTGTGGTGGAGAAATAAGGCCAGGCGGTAGTGGTGTAAAGGTGATCTAAGAGAAAGAAAAGAGAGGAAGGGAATAGGATAGCTTGGCCTTAGTTGAGGGTGTACGTAAGCTTATTGAGAGTGAAATAAAAAGTGAAAATGAGGATGGATAAGAGCAAACCGGGGTCAACAATGTAGGAGAGAGAGTAGGGTAGTGGGAGGCAAGGTTTTTCTTTTAGCCAAGGTGGTACAAGGAGTAAGGGAGACCACTTGCTTTAACTAACTCTTTTGTCTTATCTCCTTAATTAATCTTATCCATTTCTTAATTAATAAGACTAAGGTTGGTAGGTGAATTAAAAGGTAATTAAGTTAGTTAATTATGATTAAGCCTAATTAAGTAATTGTAAGCATAACTAAGTGTAATTAAGGTTTTATTACATTTTATCACTTTAATTAAGTTCATTTACTTATATTATCTCTTTTGCTAGAGTCCTTTAGTATATAAGCTAGTTAAGGTTTTTATACCGTATATGAGACAGGTGATTTAGGGTTTATGAGTGAATAGAAAAGTCATTTACAGTAAGTGTATAGTTTTGGAATATATTTAGGGTTTATTTGTCAAACAAGGGTTTTGATGTTCTAATTAGGGTTTTAGGTTTTAGTCAACCTCTTAGCAGTTTTTTTTCTTTTTTTTTTTTCATTTTTAGGGCTCTTATATATCAGGGTTTCTAGAGTTTCATACTTATAATTAGGGTTTTAAGGTTTTACTTTCTTTAGTTTTTCTTTTCTACTTGTTATTTAGGGTTTTCGACTTACTATTTATAGTTTGCTTGTTTCATTTAGAGTTTTTATCTTTATATCTTGAGCACTTCTAAGGATTATCCATTAACTCCCATATTCGACTTTAAGTTCAAATCTAAAAACCTATGGGGTTTGCACAATACAAGCAACTTATCACATGTTAAGATATTTAAAAGGAAATTCTTCACTTGGCTTGTTTTATCTTTCTTCAAATTCATTAGATCTTGTTACATATAATGATGCCGATTAGGATTCATCTTTGGTTGATCACAAGTCTCTTTCCAATTTTTGCATTCTTCTTAGCAATTCACTTATTTCTTAGAAGAAGCAAAACATAGTTAGTACATCTACCACAAAAGTCAAGTACCAAAGAATGATAACATTAACTAAAGAACTCTTATGGATTTCTTACATATTGAATGATTTGTGTGTGCCACTTAAGTTGCATATTCCTCTTTATGTGATGATAAGTCTGCTATTCAAATAAAGGCCAATCTATGTTTTCGTAATTGAACTAAACAAATAGATGTAGCTATCCATTTCATCAGGGATCATATTGCAAAAGGATTTTTTAAGACATCTTATATTCCATCTCATTCTCAACTAGTGGACATACTTACTAAATTAGTCTCTTCAACTAAACTAACAAGTTTTCTACACAGGCTAGGCCTTACATAAGCTTTACCTTCAGGCCAGAAAGTTGGAGAGGAGGGGAGGGGGTTGGGGGGTTGAAAGATTGTATTTATTTACATATGTCGATAATTCATTGTTCTACTTGTAAATATTTCATTAGTACGATAGTTAGTTAGTTACATATCTCCTCACTTTATATAAGATGAAAACAGAGCTTATAGTCATGACTATTACATTTACTATGTCACAAAAATAATAGAATTGACTTCATAGAGATTCATTGATGGCTTCTTCTTCTTTGAGATCAGCATTTTGCATAATTTGATCCTAAATTTCATAACTTAGTTGCCTAAGCATTAGGTGCATAACCTCTAGAAATGATGCTTTTGTTTTTTAGATTTGAAAATAATACTCCATATTAATTTCCAAATTTTCCCATCAACAATATGTGATGAGAATGCGACAAATGAATCAAAGACAAAATTATTCTCAAGCAAAATGTGGTAGTTCTATTTAACCGAGTAGTCCCATCCGTTGTTCCGAGCCATATTATTTTATCCTCACAATTTGTTAGGATAACAAGAACCTTCCTTATAACCCCCTAATTCTTCAATTATTAGTACATTTTCAATCATCTCTAAATTACAAGGTAAGGTTTCTCTATCTATATGGCCTTAACTTTAAGGTTCATTAGCCCTTCATCAACCACTCTCTCCCTCAAATTATGATCAAATAAAGATGGAATCCATGCATCCTTCCAAAAATTCACCTTATTACCTTTCCTTATCGACCAGACTAAGTGATTGGAGATAGCATCTCTTCCTGCTAGAAGCCTTTGCCAAAACCAAGAAGCCTTTCCTCCTTTCCTTGCATCTAAGAAATAATTGTTTAGAAAGTAGATACTTTAGATAAATTTCACCTACATTGCCAAGAGATCATGCATAGCTCTCTAAGCTAATTTACCAAGAAGAAAAATGTTGAAAAGATGTAAATCTTTAAAACCAAGACCTCTTATAAATTTTAATCTTGTTAAAGCATTCCAATTCTTCCCATCTATTTTATTCTCTTTCTTAAAATCACCCACCCCACTAGAAATTAGTTATAGATTGGTTACTTCCTTATGCCACTTCTTTGGGAAAAGAAAAATACTCATAAAAAAAAAGTAGGAATGGCAAAGACTTTAGACATAATCAGAAAGTCTTTTTCCTTGATTGATAAAAGAGAACCTTTCCAAACTTGTTGCCTTTTTGGCAATCCTTTCTTTTATAGATTCAATAAAGTATTTCGACTTTTCCCAAATACTCGGAATACCCAAATAATAACTAGGTTTATTTTGGGGATTTATTCCCAAACAATCACAACAAGCTAAGTTAAAGAATTCAGGGGTTAAAGAAC
This sequence comes from Lumnitzera racemosa, assembly GCA_024138005.1. Taxonomy (NCBI): domain Eukaryota; kingdom Viridiplantae; phylum Streptophyta; class Magnoliopsida; order Myrtales; family Combretaceae; genus Lumnitzera; species Lumnitzera racemosa. Next base: position 12,255,696 of record JAMXBC010000002.1, read on the forward strand.
TAAAATACAAAAATAATTTTTGGTAATTCATATGTTGACCTGAAGCATCACAATAAATATCCAATATATGTTTCATTCTTAATAAATTTAACCATGAAGCTTTTAGAAAAAAATAAGGCATCATCAGTAAAAAAAAAAAAATGTGTCACACATCAGCTATTGGATTTAACACAAATTCCTTCTGTGGAAGTCAAAAATCTTGATGTGTAGTTTTTCCTATAAGCTCCTACATGAAAGATACCTCACATCAAATAATTATAAATCCTTTCATTTATAGGCACATTCATTACATGTGCGTATTCTTCCTTTCTATTTTCCGAGGTCGATGATAAACCATGGAAAAGCTTCGCTTATATATATAAATCAAAATGTAATAACGAAGAAAAACATAAGAGTATAGATAAGTATGGATTTGATGAGTTAATCTGTAGCGAATTAAAGTTAAGGAACATAAGTTGCTTATTATTGTTATTACTTGCATTGGCTTTGCTTCAGGTGATACTTAGCACCGATCGTTGAATTTTTTTTTTTTATCACAATTACCATAAAGAAAATAGAAAAATATACTGTTACTAAAATGTTGCAAAAAAAAATTTGTGAATATCACCTTTTTATTACAGATTCCATAAAGAAAACACAAATACCATAGAAGAAAACATAACATTACAGTAAAATAAAAAGGAAAAAAAAAAAAAAAAAAAAGACAAACGCCGACTAAAATGTCAATCACTTAAAGGTAACTAACTATAAGAATCTCCCACTTGTTTCATTTAATGATGAATGTTTATGGACTAAAATTTCATGATGTGATCTTATATATTTGTGGGTTGCAAAGGTTCCGGGGGGTTGAGTCAAGAAAGATAGTAAAATAATGTTATAATATACTTATGCTATTTCTTTTAAGCCTATGCTTGATTTATTTAGAGAGAATTGGAATTTTATTTTTCTCTTACTCTTTATTATATTATAATATTCATTTTGTTTTATATTTCCAAATCGAATTCTTATTACTTAAAATCAAATAATATAAATTCCTTAGTTCAACATAAAAAAAAAAAAATTCAACAAAAAAAATCATGATTCATTGTAAAATTTTATATTTTTCTCAAAAAAAACCTCATCACAATTTAGTGACCACTATTACCACTATCGTCACTGCTACTATCCTCACTACCATTGCTATCATCACTATTATGTCTCTACCACCATGTCTTATATTATTTTAAAGTTGGTTGATAAAAAAAATGAATTGAGTATAATTTAGTTATTAATGTTTTATCATGTGTTTATTTTTTATTTATTTATAAATTTAATTAAATAAAGTAATAAATATTATATTCTTATTATATTTTTTAAAAATTCTAATTTCAACCCCTCTTTATTTTATTTAGTAAAGTGGGTAGAACATAAGTGGTATAGAAAATATTAAATACGTTTTTGAGTTGGCTTGACAAGACCAAGGAGATTCAAAACTTAGGACTCGACGGAAATTACTTACGTTTATTAGCCAAAACTATTGGTTAAACAATTCAAGGGCAAGTGTTAAGTAAAAATCAATAACATGGTATGTATAAAAGAGAAGGGTAGTGGGACTAGGAAGGATGATCATGGAGACCTATTGATTGAAAGACCTGTAACATTTACCATATTTCTATTTTAAGGAAAAAAAAAGCCGTTATTTTGCTGATATCTGATTTGCAACTAATCATTATTTAATCCATACTTGTCAATGCAATTTAATTATCGGACAGAATAGAATAAAATTCATGAAAACTTATATCCTTAGCTAATAGACGGAGATCGAGTTTATCCTATTTTAAATTTTGGTTTCAATACGGTAAAATTCTCTTTTGTCTATAAAACCATAACAAAACGCTGACTACAGGCTCCAAATAATCCAATGACCGAAACCCAAAAAAGGATAACAAAATAGAAAATGACAACTGAGCTGAAGCTCGTGTTACGAAAGTGTGGTCGAGTGCATTGGAAATCGCAATCTTACTTTTGTGAATATGACAACGGAATTAAACAAATGTTATTTACCGATTTGCCGCCTAAGAATTCGGAAAGAATTTTGGTGATGAGCATTATAGCTCTAACAAAATAGGAGACGGAACAAACAATAGGTAGACAAGACTCAACGAGTAATATATATATATATATATTGTATGTAAATATTAATAAAATATTAATATATATAAATTATGGATAATAATTATCTAATAATTATTTTTTGTTATTATTTATATTAATATTTTATTGATATTAATATATATTATATATAAAATATTTGATGTATAATACCCGATAAATTTTTTGTCCAATTGTTATCATTTATGGATTGACTAACAAAGACTTCATGCGTCGATTGAACATGTGGTGCAGATGATTGATATCAGCCGATCCTTTCTCCTTCAACCCTTCGATCAATTGAACTTCAACTTATGGATCTCGGTTAAGTAATGTCTAGATATCACAATTACTTGTTAAAGGCATTCATTTCACGTAATCCTACTTAGGGTCCCTCATAACGTTAGCTCTTAATTTACGCTACAGCCCTAACAAAAGACTTCTTCTTTCAATGATTGGGTTACTATTGCTAATAATATTCATCCACGGTGGTCATGTTTTCAATTCTTGAGTTAAGCCTACAATCAAATAGCTTTTTTCTTGTCTTTGACTTAGACGTATTAAGCCTGTATTTGGCTTCAAATGCTCATGCAATATTAGTAATACTTAGCAACGTGATGCAAGCAATACCATTCTTTCCTTTCTAGGCATTATAAGCCTTAAGATCTATTTTTCGTTGGATAGTTATTCCGGTTTTAGGTTCTAATATGATAAGGTTCAGGATTTTTAATTCTTTCTATTCCTCAAGGATATATTGAACTTGTCATGCCAAATATCAAAATTATCGTCATTTGAGTTCTTTTTTTTTTTTATCTTGGTAATGATGTTTTTAGAAGCAAAACCCATTTTCAAATAGGTTTTCATTATATATATATATAAATGAAATTGGAACTCATGGGTTGTGGAAGGAACGGATGATCTAAATAATCATTGTGACATTATTTCTTTGCTTTTTTTCTTTTTAATTTAATGGAACATAAGTGGCCTTGAATTTTACGTTGCTCTAGATGTTGAATCAATTGTAATATCATCATTTTAACTATGACATTAAGAGTTTTTGAGGGCAGATGACCACATATGTTTAAGAACCGAGCATACCTTCAATGTACGTCAGATAATGCATTAAACTCAAAGGTTGTTCTAGTAGAGGCGATGTGTTCCTTTTTTTGGGATTTAAAATGAAATATAAAAATGAAAACTTTATACTCGAATTATTGGACATCTAACGTCACAAGACATGGCATATGTCTATATATTTTCAATCAATGACATTGGTTGGAAAAATAAAATGCTAATATTTCCTAGTCGAAACTCTAAGGCACCCGTTCCTTTTCCTCATTGCCTTTTCCTTCGTAAATACATTATGATTCAATTGTTCCACGCAGTGGAAATCAAGAACATTATACGTTCCTAAAAAAATGCATCTCTATCATCTTCTTTTTCTTCGGTTCTCTCGGGTTTTTTTTTTTTTTAATTATTTTGCAACCATTCATTGAACATTGAAAACGTTTGCTATTATACATCAAACCATCAGTTTGCAATAAGCAGCACATTACATATGTTACAAAAAGTATCAAATGTTAGGAAACAACTAACTTAGCCCTGATATCAATGTTGATTTATAATTATGAAACTAAATCAAGATAGATCTACTAACTTTTCCTAGATAGGCAATAGAAATTGATCATAACTACTAGCTGAATTACTAACACAATCAATGATGGTTCAAGTGTATACTTATGATAGGAATGTAATTGCTGCTAAAAAGCACACACGATATAGAACCTATATGCGTTATTTGAATGTCTAACAACAGAGGATTTTGTACGATATTCTCTCACAATTTTTGTTAAGAATTATTTTATCAAATTGATCAAAAACCTAAGACTATTTGGTGGTCATCATTATTTTACAAAATATAAGATGTCTTTTTGGAAGTGACATAACCCTTCCCATATATCGTTTAGATAAATCACATCATTTCATAATTATATAAATACAACTTACACATGTATTATGAAGAGTTATAGTTTTTCCAAAAATATTACATTACACAGCAACATGGGTGTCAACAAATATCTCTCACTCACACATAATGGGAAAGCAAATCCTCAATAATACCCTAAAAAAAAAGGGAATTATAACTTATCTTAAATCATAGAAAGATCATTATGAGGTTATCTCAAATTCTAGACTTACTCTTCATTAGCTCCAATACTTTACTTATTATTATTATATTTTTATAATTATCATATTATAACTTTAAAAAAAAAAAGAATTGAGTCTGATTTATTTTATGGAATGACTAATATTTATATCATTAGATCACCTATTAGCTTTGACATTAGTTTTAATAAGTTAAATCATTTCATAATTATGCATGATGATTCCAAATGCTATTATATGTTTATATTTTTCTATGCTCTTAACTATTTTCTAAAGCATTCAAATGTGTCCACGTAGCCTAAAACTAGTTTGCAATATCGAGGTAAACAGTCAAACCGCCGGAAATAAATGAAAATAATTGAATAATGCAACTCGTGTTAAAGACGTTCTCATCCGAAAGTCAAAAGTAAAAAACAAGTTAGCCACTGGTACTACTACTACTTGGCGTTTGATTGTCAAATTTAACCCCCACCCCACCCCAAAAAAAAAATAAAAAGGAAGAAAGAAAAACAATGTAACAAGAGTTATCTTCTGGCACTTGGTGAAAATCCTTTCGAAAATATTGGGTGCTCCATAGTTTAATCTATTAAATTTTTTATAATTTCAATTATTAATTAAATATAATAATATCTCAATGATGTAAATAAAAAAAAATTAAGAATCAATTCATTTCCCATAAAAAAAAAAAAAGATTACTCCTTTTGTAAATCTCCTAAACGTTTACAGATTCGCTATTTTTGACTCGTTAGTCCTTATCCGTAGTTTTCTATTCTTATCCTGCCTGGCCAATTCGCAGAGAAAAAAGAAATGAAATTAGTGTACCAAAGGATGAAGACATCTGCCTTAAAAGTTGTTTGGCCTCCATTAGCTTATTTCATTGCTAAAGGAAAGTTTGGCTTAGGGCACTAGATGTCAAAATTATGGGTGTCCTTCAAAGTGAAAGAACAATACTAAAGCAGAGACAAAGTTAAAGATTTGAGAACAGTATTTTAATTGCACGAGTGACGAGACCTAATTATTAGACCTATAATTAAATAGATATTGTCGTTACCTTACCTGTATGCAAAATTAAACTGCACGACCAGTGGCATTAATTGTCTATGATGGTCAGCTTCGTTGTTTTGTCGGAGAAGAACAAGAAGCAGGTGTGAAGCCACGCAAACAACCGATAATGGGGCCATCTTTATAGGAAAATGTCGTAAATGAAATGTGATGTACGACACTCTTTACTCTCTTCATTTTCTTTTCCTTTTCGAAATAGGTACCATTGTGACAAGGTGAATGGATATGATATATATAATATCGAATATGATTTTGAGCTTCATTTTAAATTTTTGAGCCGAAAGATTTTATCTCTATTAAACTCATATAAACTCGATTGATAAAAAGATATGTTCCTTCTTACTAAAATAATATTGAATTTTAGACTCAATTCAAACTGAATTAGCATTTAAACTTGATTTAACTTGCAGATTATCAAGCTTCACTTCAAATTGTGTACTATTTGAATAGATGAAATTTAAGCTCAAATTCAAAATTAACTTCATTTATTAATGAATTGAATTTAAATAAATATTAAGTTAAACTTAAAAGTTTACAAAAAAATTCTACTTGTTTAAACTCTTAAATATAGGTAGTTGTTAAAAAAAAAAAAATCCTAAATATTCGTGTGTTCCATCCAATACAAATCGTGGACAATTTTCTTCCAGGAATCTTGTTTCAGAAAAATAAGAATGCAATAAATATTATGATGCGATTCATGCTGGTTTATTGCCATTTGGGTACGAGTTCACATGGTACAAGTTTACAGATATGAAATTAAACCCATCAATAAATTGCCATCATATCGTACGTTTCATTAACACAAGGGAAACGACCAAGGATGGGGCCATTTTTATTGGGTTATTTGTCGAAAATTTGTTGCACACATACTCACTTCCACCCACCACCACCCCGCCAACTCCCCCACTCCATCTTCCTCACAAAACAGCCCAACAAGCTTACTTTTTTTGTAAAAATAAAATTGTAAAATAGTGTTGGAGATAATTGTTTTTATGCTCTATAATTAATTCCAAAACCGTAACATTGTCTCTTGTAATTTTAAAAAATGTATAAATATAATAATATTTTGAGCATTAGAGATCGTTTATGAGTAATTATTGAAATTTTAAATTTATAGTCATAATTTTATATATAGTAAGAAACAACCACAAGATTTATTTTACTACTATTGTAAAACCGAAACTTTTAAACCTTTATTACATTTCCTGACAATTTTTATTTCATAAATTTTGAAAAGTGTTATAATATACAAGTTACAGTTAAAATAAATAAAAAAAATTATTATAGTGGTTCGTTACTAAAAATTGAATTATTATTATAAATCGACAACTACAACTATCCGTTGTAACTCACCATTACAACTGCTAATTTATAGTTCTGATTGCTTCGTTTTCTTTCAGCGAAATAAATGCGAAACTATTGCGAAAATCTTGAATCCACCTTTGAAAAATCATAAACAGCCAAAGCTTTTAGATTTTTAACGATATATATTAAAAGCATTTATATATAATTTTTAAAAATTATTATTAATGTGAAATATGCTTTGAGATTTTAAAGAATATATCTAGACGTAATTCTTCCCCCACACCCTCCTCCCCAACATTATCCCTCCATCTTTACTATACCTGTCTTCTTTTCAACAGAAATCACGGATACTTTTCTCCGTTCTTATTTCAGTAAAATAAGTACGCAGTTAACTATTATGATGCATTTCATACTAGAGGGGTGACACCAAAAGGGTCCTTGTCCTCTTGATACAATAGACACAATGAATATCTACGTGACCACTATAAGGAAACATAATAAGAACGTTAAATCATATTAGCAACATGATTATTTAATTAATGTTTTTATACCAAGAGAGTGTACAATGGAGGTTTTTGACACAATTCCCCGTGCTAAGGACCTACTTTTTAAGGTCTTTAATCATTATAACGAGGTTCTTTTATAATAGTACTAGTATAGCAAATGAATATTAATTAATAAATGATATATAAATATCAATAAAATTTTGATATATTAAAATAAAATTTTGATGTATTAAAATACAAATTGATATTTCTTTTTAAACATATGTACCTTCATTATCATTTGTTGAAAAATCATTCGTACAGCATATAATTCATCGATTCACATAACGTATTTGTAACATTAAATCTTTTTTTTATTCTCCTAAAATCTTAAGGACCCCAAAAAGTTGTTTCATTTTTTCTAAATTTCTTACAAATGTCATAATGAACTAATAGTCAAATAAATAGATAATATTAAAAGTACTATAAGATCTGTATAATGGAGGTGCTTGTCACAATTTGCTATCTAGAGCATGTTTATAGTAGGATTTTTAAAAAGAGTGCTTAAAATACCACGTGATTATTCTAAATATTTTTTTATCTAAAGTATCTCTTCATTTTATAAAAGAATACTTTAAATAATTTTTTTTTATCTTTTATTAATTATGGTGCCTGACATATTGATTATATGATCAACTGTATAAGAAAAAATAAAGTGGAGAATTAGTTATTCGTAAAATACCTCCTTCAAATTAAATATCTATTCGCATGTGCAAATTATAAACGGAGAGAGGTGTTTAGCATCTATTTGTGCTAAGCACCCCTTGTATAAACATGCTCTAAGAACCTACTTTATAAAAGCATGTAGATGATAAAGACCTCTTTAGGATTCATAGGTTATATTATCTATTTAGGGATCTCTCTTCTTTAAAGTATCACTTTACTTTATTTGAGGTTCTTCATTTTTAGTAGGTGTTATTTAATATTTTAAATAATATCTATCTATTTCTCCATTAGTTTATGATGACATCGGTAAAAATTTAACAAAATCAAACAACCTTTTAGGTTTGTTCATGAAGAACCCTAAAAGTATAAGGATACTTTAATGGAAAAACTTAATAAGAAAAACCGGTATCATTGAGGAAAATTTTTTTAAAGAAAAAAGAAAAAGAAGAAAAAGAAATCTAATGAGTTTATGATATTATTAGATGTATAATTCTCCATTCTTCATCTCATTTCAATAATAAAAATAAATCTATATAAAGGTTAGTTTTGAACTGTGAACTGATCAGAACTAACCAATCGAGTCGTTGAATCAGCCTGATCCAGTCATGAGTAGACTTGACCTAACCATTGAAACGCCGAACCTTAAAGGCCAAGCAATTCAACATGCAAAACCCAATGAGTTAAGTGTATCCTGAACTAATGTTTTGACCCATTGGTTTGGAGCTAAGCTAATCTTGAAATTTAAAAATATATATAATATAATATACTATACATGTATACTAAATGTAATAAAAAATATACTATATATATTATAATGCAAACAATATACATATATATATATATATACTCACACTACATTTAATACTGTATATATATATACACTATATAATACACTATATATGATATTAACATATATTGAGAGAAATTCAATTCATGAACAATAATAGTTAACATAAAGTTTTAGATTTAGTTGAAATAAAAAAGAAATAGATGAATAGGCAACAAATTATTTATAATAATTGATGTAAATTTGAAAAAAGAAAAAAAAATTATAATAACTGAGAGGAATTAAAGAAAAAAAAACAAAAAACAAAACCCACTGTTCAATGGTTGCGAAACCAACCCTTGAATCACCCATTTAGCCGAAAAAAGCGGGCTTAATTCATTCTCTAGTTGACTTGTGAATAAGTAGTTCAGGTTTGGATTGAACCGGTACACTAAGTTTAAATCAAAGCCATTAATTGTTGTTTTAATTTGACACAAAATTCAATCAAACTATACCGTAATATATATAAGGAGAAATATTATTCATTTTCAAGAACTTTTCTACCATGGAAAGCAAATACAGAGTAAGTAGCACATTGCAATTTGAAAAATGATTCGGTGCACTCGTAAAAATACTTCTAGACATAATATGGTAGGACTAATTCGCTCATATGGTATGAATGATACGGGTTTATTAATCGTTACAAATGTTAATTATTTATATAATACCCAAAGAAATTCAAGTTGAACCTAATATAGCCATTTTTTTTTTAAAACCTCCAGAAATATAGAAAGAAATAATTAGCATAAAGGGACACTACTTTTGAAAAATGTGATCTTTTGAGACAACTTGAAAGGTACATAAGAAGATTGGACTATTTTATATTGGGTTCAAATATGGTAATTATCCACGCAACAATAATATAAATGATTACTAAGACATACAAATGAGTCCGTGGATTCCCACGCCCACAAATTGAAATTTGGTACAGAGTGTACTTTAAGTCCCATTTGCAACCCGGATATACTATTACCATGGTTGATAAAATTATAATTTTACAGTTTATTTAAATATATAAAATTAATAAAATCGTACAAAAATGGTAAAATTATAAATTTATAAAATTATATATTAAAATTTTTAATTCTACCAAAATTTTACACCAAAATGATTTATATCTATTTTAAATAAGAAAATCATCATAAATTCATAAACTTATAAAATCGTATAGTTATAAATACGATTATTAAATCCATATACAATATAATTACAATTGAAAGATTGAGCCGGTAAACTTATTATATAAAGTATCTATTCACACCTTACTCTAAGTAAGTTTGGAGTAGATGCTAAGGGTCGAAGGATGGATTTCAAATAGCATTTTCTGTAGCCTACTCCATGTGGTAGGAAATAGGTTTAATGTTTTAATACTTCACATCTACTTTGAAACTCATATTTTAAGCTAGAATACAAGTTTTAGGATATCTTATACTCCAGTACCCACCTTACGAAAATTATTAAATAATATTGATAAATAAAAATAAATAAATAACAATGCTACATTTTTTTCAGTTGAAAAATACTTTACTAAGAAGAAAAAGAAAGGACATGAGCCTATAAGATAAAATCCCAAATTTAAGACCACCTCTCTCTTATATTTCTTAAGTCTTAATAATTGTATTTGATAGTTCATTATTGTTCAATTCAGTTTATAGTTCATATAGTCTTCTTTCTCTAGTTGTTTACAAATATGATCCTTTTTTATAATATATGGGAAGAAATTACTTTTGAATTGTGACAATGTAGCAATAATTTCATAAAAAATACACGAGAATATTTATAGATATACATTTAAAACTGTTAATCAAGTGTAAAAAGCAATCTTTTGGTATTACAAAATTGTAAGTGGAGTTGCTATTGAAAAATTAAACATGTGAAGTTAAAAATTATGGAAAGATAAGAAAAATTTACAAGCATAAGTATCATATACCTTATAAGTTTTATAGGATATAAGTTAGTGATGGTTTCAAGGTATTATAAATTATATTCCAATTCTAAAATGTTATGAATCAATATATATAAGATAGGGTATGAATAGGATCTCATATCCTATCAACACTATATCCATTTAATCCTAATAATACAATAAAATGCTAAATTAATTATTTAAAATGTCTAATCTAATTCTTAAGTATATTCCATTTTGATACAAAATGCAGTGTGACTTTTAAGTTTATTAGTAAAGCAACACTTTCAAACTAAATTGGTACATGTCTAATTCAAATTATAATGTATGAAAAAAAAAAAAAACATAACCAATGGTGCATCCACACTTTTTACACAATACCAACAAATAAAAAATAATTTATGAATTTTCTTGTACACATAGGTTTCTTGTAGCAACCTCTTTATATACATACTTGATTATACAACATGTTAGGTACATTATCGAGTTTTTAAGGAAACTAGTTAACAAGTATAAAAGAAAATTAATTTTTTAAAAAAAGAAAAGTAGTGGTACTATTCACTATATATATATATATGTATAGAAATATAAGTTTCTTTTTTATGGATGCCTTAAGATTATGCTTATTGAATGCTTGGACAACCACTACAAGATCTTCTTTTATGGTGAGAGAAATTTAGTGATTATTTTTTATGATATTATTAATACACGTCATATTTTATAACATATTAAATAAATGAGAAGCATTACTATATTTTAGCTCGTACACAAGTTAGGTTGGACATATATCCTGATATTGACCTAAATAAGATCCATTGGGTCCACAAGTCTTTGAAAAGGTCGACTACCCAAACTTGGGACCTAGTATGTCCTACCCACATGTACAGACATAAATTGAAGGAAAAAAAGAAGAAAGAAAAAGTCAATTCATGTCTTGTCTATCTTACATTTTTAGTATCCACATTCACAATAAAACACACACACTAATGCACATGTACACAAACACAAATATATGCACAAGCACACAAATGATGCTGCATTCCTCACCTCTTTTTTGACAAAAACATGTACATACACATCTATTTTTGCAAACACACCAACATACACAAATTCTATTGCACAACCTATGCAATAAGAATTGTTAATCTTTGTCCCACTTCTAAACTATGTCTCATCTTTTAACATTTTTCATGCACCTATAATTTTTAGAAATTCTCTATCTAGCATTGGTGTTGTTATATACATTAACATCTCTTCAAAGTGATGTTTTCTATATTATATTTCTATAACTCTTGAGTTATTAGAATAGGTTTTTAAGTGAGACCAATCATAAAAGTCAAGAATTAAGAAGAAACACACAAGTGGACTAATAAGATAGAACCACTTTGGGCACTATATGGTACATGTAATCTTATGATAGGATGCATAAAAAATATTTATAATTAAATATATATTACAAATAGTGTTACCATTTTTTTCTCTTTTTGTTTTTTTGGTGCTCTATGGTATTGGTTGCACACAAATGCTTGATGACCCAACCTTCTATATATTTTTTTTCTAACAATCTAATCCACTTTATGCTCAACACTTTCTTGAACATTTGTATCACTCGGGAAAGACTTGATCGATGCTAAAATTTAATAAAGAGGCATGTATGAATTAGGTTGGTTGGCAAAGAAAATTTATGAAAACCAAAGGCAATAAATACTTACATATAACCAATATAGACAACGCCATAAATAGAGATTGCGACATAATTTATAATAACTATGAATATTTTTCACATATTAAACTAGAATTTTATGTATTACATTTTATGGTGCTAGTATTGAAATAAATGTTGTATCAAAATAGTCATTTTCTTCATTTTTCTTTAATTCTTAAAGTTTATGATTAGCGCTTCTTTTAGTAACTCGGATTTCTAGAGGAAAAAAAAAACAATAGTAATGATTACTATCAAAGTTATAGAAGTACTTGAAATTTGATATTGCATTATTTTATTGTGTTGCTTTGGATTTTATTTAATGTATGACTAGTAATACTATATTGTTTACCCTTGTAATATCTTATAAAAATAGCAGTGCTCCGGTAAAAACTATAAATATATCATTGAGTAAATAAATAATATTGTGTTATTTTATATTGATGACTTGATACCGAAGAGGGACGAGTGCAATTGTAAATAGTTAACAAACTAATCTTTCTAGCTGAAGTGAGCTTATTGAATATCTATGCAATTGAAACCAAATGTGAAACCGAAAGGAAAAATTGGAAAGAGAAAAATTGAACCGATGAGTTGGTCCACGGATTAGGGACCCGTGACCTAGAGCTGGCTAGCCTGCTCGTTCCACAGATCAAATTTCTTGGACCGGTCCTGATTCGTTTATTGATAGACCCGTAATGCAACTATGTTTGGGCAGAAAGGATCGAATACCTCGTAAACGCGTCTGGATCTAGTTTTTTTTTTTTTTTGGGTAAAATGTGTCTGGATCTAGTTGGTTCCACGATCCAAGCCCTTTTCTGGTTTCATACTTGATTACTGACGTACGTATTAATTTACTACTGCGTGGACTGCATGCTATAAACGACGAGCAACTGACAACCACCGCAATTGACTTGATCGATTTATGAGCTACTTTTATGCCTCAAATATTTTAGCATCTGAAAGGTATGGTTTTGCTGCGATTAATTTCACAATTATTATTTTAACACAAACTTTTTCCAAATCTGGGTGCCCTTTGCTTAATATAAAAATGTAAAGGAAATAATTAAATTATTACATTTAAGGAACTTTATTAAATTCCTTGATTCTATGCATATCCTATGTCTTCTTCAGGAAGGATTGCGTTTTTATGGAGTCTTACTGTCCATGTGGAGTAATCCAAAAGGCACATGGTCCAAGGTAATATCATGACACTTGATCACATCCTAAGTTCCAGCATCTATTTATTTTGTAGGAATACTTCAATGTTATTTTGGGAGTCAATGGCACGTCCAGAGATAATAATCTTTTATGACAAAAGCTTTAATGTATTATGTAATAATAATAAATTTTTAATATATAAAAATATAATTAGTAATTTTTTTAAAATTATATGCTCTTATCGATAATTATACACAATTTATCCCTCTACGTTGTATATTAATATAATTAAATCTTTCTTTTAGTTTGTAAAAATGGATAATTGTAAATATATATCATAATTATACCATGAATGGCTGGTAATTTATATTATGATATTGTGACTAATAGATTTAGGATTGTATTCGCAATTTGTACATCTTTATTACTATAAGAAAATTAGTCAATATAAACTATAAATTAGAGGGGGTTAAATTATAGAGGCAATTCTACCAAATTACATTTTGTGAATTTTGTTTTTATTGCAAATCTTAAAAAATATACTGGGTATACAAGTTATAATTACAATAAGAAAAGATTGCTGCGGTATTAAAAACAAAATTGCTACTCTAAATGGGCAACTTACCGTAGCAATTGCTTATAAATTATAGTTCTTGACACTCATTTTTCTTCTAATCAGTATATATAAGTCCGAAAACTTTAGTTCAGAATATAGATTTCTTTCTGCAAAATAATAGAATAGCCGTGATAAATGCCTAATATAGTATAAAACAACACGATACAATTAATAATAATTCGACAAAAAAAAAAAGAGTAATTAGAACAATTTACAAGCTTACAGCCGCAAATGGAAAGAAAATAAGTAAAACCGTGTAAACATGGTAGTAATGGTTATATTATGGAGGAGAGATAGATACTGCTCTCTATTTACTATTATCATGTGAAAGGACCTTTAGGGTCCTGCGTATGAGTTAATGGGATAGGTTGTTGCGGTCATTGACCTAATTAATGAATGCCCTTTTAAAAAAAATTCTTCCGCACTATCTTCCTTTCTATTGGATAGTTAAAACATAGATGACAATCATTACCCAAAAAAGCATTGACGACACATCGACAATTGAGTTTCATAGACACTCCTTTAACATTTGATAAATATATCATTAATCTTTTATATTTTTGACAAAATGTCATCAAATTTTTTCACTAAGCTGTTAACAACAATGATCTAATTAATCGATGAAAGTAATGTTTCATTATCCTTTTATCACTGTATTGAAATCGAATATTCTAAAATAGAAAGACAAATTTATAAAATAGTTATAGAATAAACATAAAACAGGTTCAAACAAGAAACGAATAATCAATCGATTAAAAAACATAAATGTATTAAAATTTTATTTTTAGGTAGTATTTGATTATAAGGACGGAATTGAATGAAAAGAACTAGATATAATAAATATAAAAATGATTGAATAATATAAATTTAGTTTATCATATTTAGTTTGCATAGTATTTAGATATAAAATTTATATTAAAAAATTATTTATTTATTTATATTATAAAATAAATAATTTTTTTGTAATATTTAATAAAAATAATATAACTTAATATTATAATATGAAAATGTATTTTTGAGAATGTAAAATATTTTTATTTTTATTTTTATCTAGTGAGTTTTATTTTTATATTATAGTATAGATGAAACAAAATTTAAGTCATTTATCTAGTCTATTGATCCAATTTTTTGGTCAATCACTCAATAAAACTACAACCCAAATATAGGATGATTTTTTTTATTTAGTCCAGTATAATGTCATTAAAATTATATAATTAAACACTATATTTGATTTACTATTATAGTTTTTCTTTTCCAACAATATTATATATTATAATTTTAAAAATGAAATTTAAATCCAATCATTTTATTAAAAAATCTATATTTATACCATTAAATTATAACTTATGTTTTATTTGCTACCATCATGTATCCTTCATAAGAGTTAATAGATCCGTAGTTGTGGACATTTAGTTAACTCATGAACACAATATTAAAATGTTCCATCCTCACACTATGTTGGGCTCCGAGGAAATGGAAATCAGTGGAAGTAAATCAACGGACAAGTGAATGTAAACATTTTCATTTTTAAGGTCACTAATTTTCTTTTTAAAATTAAAAAAAAAAGAATGAAAATTAGTGGAAAGAAAGGACAAGTATACGTCCAAATAAAAACATGGACAATCTTATCTTTTACTAACTCTTTTTGCATCCCTTTCTTTCTTTAAGACAAACTAAAGAAAAGAAATACAAATATTTTTTTTCATTTTCTTCATTTATTACTTCCTTTTCTTTCTTTTCTTTTCTCCATCGGGTATATCTCTCTGTTTCTCTTGCACGAGAAACTACCAAACAAAGTGTCAATCTCATACTATTTGGTAATCTTATCGAGAGTGAAGATGGGTGAAAATGCGTGGAAAAAAAATAAAAGGAAATGAAAGAAAGAAAATAAAAAGAAATATAGTATTAATTTGTTGTTTGGGTTTATAAAAAATAAATGAAAGGAAAGGAAAGGAAATAATATTAATAATATATCTAAATATTTTTAATTTTTTTAAAGATATTTTTGTAATTTTAATTGATATCTATTAATTTCCATCTCTCTATTTTTAAAAGTAGAGAAAAAAATAAATAATTATTAAAAAAAAAATTTTCACCTTTTTTTTTTTCATTTTTATCCACCTTCAACTTTACTCCTAATATCCAAACACAGTATTATCACAGGCTTCATTGTGTATCTTTCATCCATGCCAAATACAGTGTCAATCTCAGCGGTCTAAAATTGCATAGTTTACTTGACTCGACACCGCTATAAAATCCATTGCATTACATGGGACTACGAAATCTGGAAAAAGTTCACGAGTCTTGAATTCTCTCTATCTTCGTTTCAGCTGAATAATGGAGCAACAGCATCTGCATGCAAAATGGTCTTTGTATCCGGAAAATGTTGACGAAGAAGAAGAAGAAGAAGAAGAAGTCGGTCTGCAAAGAAGAGTTTCTACGCCACTAAAGAATGTCCCTGAGGATGGTGGTGAAGAAAGCGATTCCAGTAGGAGCAGAAGCAACCAAGGAAATGATGGAGAATTGGAAGAAGAAGACCCTGTGTCTATACAAGATGTTAAGGATGGAGTCGTCAATGCTACTAATGAAAAAGTGCAAGAAAAACCAAAACCGAAAGCCGAACCGGAACGGGAACTAGAACCGGAAAATGAGGCAGAAACAGATGAAATACTGACAAAAGAAGAATATATTAAAGGAAGTGCAATGGGAAAAAGGGAGGTTGGGTTGGTTGAAGAAGAAAAAAGTGAAGAAGAGCATGTAACCAGTGACTTCAACAGTGCTGTTGGCTTTGCAAATGAAAAGGGTAAGCATTCTTGATTTTTAATTATCACTAACTAATAAATATACCATGATAATTGTTGGAAGCTGAACAGGTAAGTTTCATATTTAATACTTAAATTTTTATTTCAAAATTAAATTGGTTAACAAAACTTGGTGAAGCTTGTAAGGATTTGGAACCAGTTCGGTCATCCCAGAAGATGTGAACAGCTGTTCAAGACAGTTTAAATGTCAGTTCCATGATTTTATGTTAGTTTTATCATAGTCCCTTTTGTAGTTTTCTACTTTCTTCTTTAAGTTGCGGATTGGATTGAACTGTAGATTTTATGTACTTTATGGATCCAAAATGACACGATTATCCTTGGAGTGGGACCTGAGTCCGGATTATACGTGCTTTTCTTTAATATTAGTGCAAGTGCACAATTGGGAATTTGCCAGCTTTTCTCAATCAGAACCCAGTTATGTAATTTTCAGAACAGTATGTCAAGATTGGATCTTACATCATGTGTTTTGGAGTAGAGGAATGTCATGTCCCTCTTGGGTTCATCTTGTCGTGGTAAAATTTCTGTCTGTGTTCTTCTGCCTCAAGGTTTAATATGTGATACATTAATTTTGTAGGTTTTGGTGTAGTTATTAATTGATGAGAGATTGAGGGTTTTAGTGTAAGTAGTGGAATCTAAGACATTTAATTTTGGGTTGTTGTTTTGGCAGACTTTAGGTCATGATTCCAGATGTTTGATACTTCTTATATTATTTTCCATCTGGGTCATTTGTGTTTTGCTGTGTATTAGTCAGAGATTCTACTGTTTGGTCGCTGAGGATGGAAATTTTTTAACTCTTTCATTGTAGATCTTAAACTTGGGTCTAATCGCTCATGACTTTTGTATCGGCAATTTAGTGATGAATGCTATTCCAAATGTGTCATGATTTCAAAGACCTTAATTTCCATTTCAATCGCTTGAATTGTGACTTTAGTCATAAAATTGGCCGAGCAAATGTTTTTATGCTGGAACCATAGACAATCCGGGCCTTGTTGCTTGTTTTTCCCTGTCATTTTCTTTAGATCATAAAATGGAAGTAGGTGAACTTCCAATTTTGGAAAAAAAATTTATGGGTCAAGCTACTATACAAACATTTGGTAGATGTATTTGTCTGATTTATGAGCTTATTTCAAAATAGACTTTTAGCTTCCTTGACTTGTAAAACACTTAAAAAGGAGGTATTGGTGTGTATGAAAACAACATGTCTGATGGTTCTAATTTTTGTTGTTCTGGTTTGAAGAATAAATTGTCTTTTTTAATGTTGTGAAATTGGAAAGAACTCCTGAAAATTTATGTCTTGTGCCTGGCCTGGAAAATGGGCTACAGGAACGGTATCGTGTTCCAAAAGGGGTAGTAAGGCTTATTGATTAGAAATTATCTGATTTGTCTTTTGAAGTGTTGTATGCTCCCTTGAGTGCTGCATCTTATCATTAGTAATTAGTTAGGACTTTAAGCGACTCAATTTTTCGAATTCTCAAGGTCTTTGCTTGCTAGGATCTATGGTTCCATAGTAGTTATTACACAACAAAATGATCATGTCCTTAAGCTCTAGAAGGCATAAACTGATGGATTAGCTTTCAGAGTGTCTGAATTAGACCTTTCAGTTAACTGCTCCGTATGATTACACTAAATCCTAATTTTCTGGCAACCCTTTGTGCTCATTCTTATGTTCTCCTGAATCTGTTTGCACATACCTGAAAATGACATGTACAAGCCTCCAATTTTCGGGATCAAACCTATATTATATCTAGACATGTGTGCATGCACTCGTCATACCAATGCATTTGTAGCCACTCGATGAAATAAAGCTTATACTCAAGCATCTGAAAATCTAATTAGAATCTTGTTTGGCTAGCCATAGCTCTTTCTGCCTAAGTGCTGTTGTTTAAATTCTTTCACTTAATTTCTGCTGACATCTCCATTGCCACTTGCTGGTGAAAATAACTGTGCACTTTTGTTTAGAACCTCCATGGCTGATGGAAAAAAAAAAGAAAAAAGAAAAAAGAGAGAGAGAGAGAGAGAGAAGAAGAAGAAGAAGATCAACGAGAAAACCTTGGCCGGCAGTGCATTTGTGTTCACTGCACTGGACAAAGTTTTTAGCTCAATGGCAGATGATAAAAATGCCTTGTGTTCACAAGATCTGTTTAATATGTAATTGGGTTCTAACCAATTTTTATTTTCTGTACTGTTACAGGTCTTGAATCCATCCAAGCCTATCATGAAACAGAGTCAAGCAGTGTTGAAAAATCTGTATCAAAAGCAGAACATGTGTATGAGGCATTAGGCATTGGAGAAGAAATATCTGATGCTCAAAAAGTCCATTCCTCTCAAATTCTTCAACACAAGGAAATACTGGAGGTAGAAGACTTTACTTTTTCAAAATTGCCATCATTCACAGAATCACATGATGAACCAAAGCCTCTAGGTTCAGGTAATGGAATTAGAGAAGATGTAGCTATTGATGTACTAGAAGAAGTCTGGCCTGAGGAGACAGAGTTTGATGTTAAAAGGGTGTTGGAAAAGCAAAATACACACGATCTCTTCTGTCCAAATTGCCATTCTTGTATAACAAGAAGGGTCATTCTCCGCAGGAAGAAACCAAAAATTGGCAATGTGCATCCTGGAGCAGAGTCTGATAGTCTGGATGAGGTAGTGGTGTCTGAATTAGATGCTGAATCTACCGTACAAGCTGAAGTTTCATCTGAGGTACCTACTGAATCCATCCCTGTGAGTACGACAGATGGTCCTGCAGCATGTGTTGCTGATCACAATACTAATGGAGATCGAGAAGTCTTCACATGCCTATCATGCTTAAGTTTTTGCATTCCAACAGGTATTGCTTTATTCGTAATCTGTTGGGAATATTTACTTTCTCCTTTTCTTTTCTTGCATAATCATATTGAGTCAATGGAAAGATGAGCATAACAAGATTTAGGAAGATTATGAAAGTTCATCGTTGTTATATTTTTCTTCATCTTAGTAGATTTACCATCAAGCTTCTTCCTGGTTCTAAATATTTAGAAAATAATAGTTCCTTTTCATTCATGTTCTCAAAAGTTATATTTAGCTCCATAGCCTAATGATCTAAACTCTTAAACTCTTTAGTATAGTGGGCTTTTACATTTATTATATAATACTCCCCTTACTTGTGGGTTGATACTACTTATGGGCAGAGGACCAAAGCTTATCAAGTGGACAGCTTAATTATGAGAAAGAATTGATGGTGCACGAATTTGACCTTTAGTTGTCCCACTTTGGTTCCATGTTGGATTTAGCTTATTAACCATATGATCTGAAAGTTTAAGCTTATAGACATACTGTAAATTTTTATATTTATTACTTGATATTTCCTATAACACTTGTAGCTTGAGGCCATAACAGTTTTCAGCCACTATACACTGGATAATCACGTGTTGTTTTTGTCACTGCCATTATCTTAATTCCTATTTGTTATCATTTCATAATATCAAATGCCCTGCTCAAATGTAATAAAGAATTTATTATTATCTCGAAATTTTTTATATAATTAAATGAGGCATCTTAAGTATGACAGGATTGTTGCAGGGAAGAAAGAGTAAATGTCTTTCTACTAATTCACTTGATTGTAGTTGAGGCTTTATGATGATCTGAGATGAATTATAATATTACTCTACACAGAAAGTGGCTTGAAACTACTTGAGATAATTGGATACAAGGATAAGGCTCCAAAGGTGACTGATCAACGGGAGAAAATGCCCGAGCAAGGTAACATGGTCTCTGTGAATAATGCTGATTCTATTTAGCATAGACACACTACACAGTATTTCCAGATTTTCTACTTATTCTCGATGATGTAATTTTTCGGGAATTTTATATTTGCTTCTTCCACTAAGAAGTTTCCTCAAATTTTACCTTGGAATTATACAAACATGCATTATTTGAGACATAAAAAGGACATTTTCTTGTGTCCTCAGATACTGTCGTTCACCTATATGGATTTGACCCTGCTCAATTAACAAACAAATAACACTACTCGAGCTAATAATTTCTTCATGTCCATTAATGTATCTTGAAATGGAGAAACAACATGCAATATGATTTAATACAGATTGAAATAGGTGTAAAGGTCTATCTATTCTGAAATGCCATATTTCAAATATGGATTTAGCTATAGTGGAGAATGGTTAAGCAGTTTGATTCTACTCGTGTGAATCCAGGATTGCATGCTTAGCAAAATAGAGGCTGATGCAACCAGATATATGCTTTTGCTTTAGGTGTAAAAGAACTTGTTATAATGAACATAAATAGCAATTTTACTGGAGTTGTCTTTTTCAGCATGTGGTTTATTCATTTCCAAGATTAAGATCCTTTGCAGAAACAGATTCTAAATTATATGAGGCAAAGCCTGGTCTATTCAACCAGATATTCTTACCCATAAACTATGAGAAAGAATGATGGTGTTTGATATTTTTTCCGTCACTGCCCTTAATAATGAGATTTAATATGTAGGTCACTCGGTATAAATTTATTCTTTATCATATTCTTTGATGGTTATCATTTTGGGAAGACCCCAATATCTATCCTTGGGTGCTATTTCTGAAAGTATTTTGACGGATTTCTAGACCATACTTCATGTCGTGAGTGGACAATTGGAGAGTGTACTTCATTTGAAGAAGTCACTGCGTAAAAGTTCATATTACTCATTGCTAATGCTATGAATAATGCTCCAGAGACGCAGCAATCCCCAGTGGAGAAAAACCAAAGAGATGAATCAGTAGGTGTAAACGAAAACCTGCTTAATCAGAATGATTCTACCTTACCAATGGAAACTTCTGCTCCACTTGAGCATTCTGCACCAAGTATAGGACTTACAAAAGATGCAAAGTCGGTTGATGCTAACAACAAATCAAATGAAACTAAGGAAGACAATACACGTAATTTGTCGGAGAATGCAGTGGATGTCTTGGAAAAGCAAAAGGCTGCTACAAAAGAGCAAAATAAAGGTAAAGGTATGCTAATCATGTCATTTCCATTGCTGATCCTTTCATAAAAAGGGTTTTTTTCTTGGTGAATTGTATGTTTCCACATGCTTATTTTGGTTATTGACACCATCTTCATCAAGGTTGTATTGTCATGTAACAGAAGAGTTATGATTTGGATATTGAAAGTTTCTTTCAATGAAAAGAAGTCATCCGCTGATATGTTAAAGAATGAAACAAAAGGGACATAGATGAGGTGGGGGGGTGGGGTGGGGTGGGGATGGTGTAAGCATAACCTCGTTAAAGCATTCATGTAAATAGTAAATGAAATTCGTCAATGCAGACTTCTTTGTTACTCTGAATCCACAATCCAAAAGTCTTGGATGATGAAGCCACTAATTGTTATTTAATGGTATTTCAGCTCAATCTGAAACACCTTCTCTTTTGAAACTCTTGTTAGCATCAAACCACCTTCAGAGGATTCCCTCAAGAAACTCAATCCCATTGAAGTAAAGATTCCTCCAACTACCATCACTATTGTTGTTGGCCCAAGTTTGACTGATAATGAGCATGGCTCTGTAGAAAAACCAAATGTGTTGCCAGATAAAATTGCACCAACACAAGATGGTTTGCTTCCCTATAAGTCATCTAGTACTGAACCTCTGGAACCCGAGTCATTGCAAGGGTTGAATGAAGTTGAAAAGGTGAATCAGACTGCAGAGAAGAAATTAGATGTTGTTCAGACCAGCAAAGGTACATGCAGAATGGAAGGAATTATGTAAGAATATGTTAATTGTCTCCACATTTGAGAAGATTCTCATTTTGTGATCCATTTGAACCAATAAGCACTTGATCTCATTGAAGATTATGCATCTAGTATTAGCTGACTCAATTTATGTCCAGACTTCTGCAGAACTGGACATTGTGCAGACGCCTACAACACCCAACGCCACCAAATCACGCGCCCCACCACCCCCCTCCCCCCCCCCCCCCCCCCCCCAAAAAAAAAAAAAAAAGTAATGATGATGGGAATAGTGTTTCACTGATCTGGTTTTGCTATTATGTATTTCTTTCTCTGTTTTGCTTAGTATCGTGGCTCCGTAAATTTTTTTTCTGATGAAGAAAATGCACAAGCTACCTCTATGTTTTTGGTTAATTTTCAATTGCCTCCTTTGGACTGTCTTCTATTTATAAGTCAGCAAGGTTTTAGTAACATCTAAAATGTCCAGGAGGAGACGTGATTGTTGATATTGGAAGGGGTCAAGCTGTTGCAACAGGGGCCAGACAACAGCCTGAAAGCACTACTGCTGTAGAAGAAGCAGTACCACCACAAGTAGTCGTTCACCCTGTTGGGGATGACCAACCTATTGCTCAAGCTCAGGAAACCCATGATTGGGATATCTTAAAAAGCATTGTTTATGGTGGTCTGATTGAATCAATCACCAGTCTTGGCATTGTCTCATCTGCAGCAGGAGGTGGTGCCGAAACATGTAAGTACAGGGATTTTATCAATCATTTCTCATTGCAGAACATCTATTTAATGAATTACCATAATGGTTTTAGTTATGTTGCTCTATGAGGTAGCAGTAGTTTTCCAATGAATTAGCTGGTTTTCTCCTTGTACATTATTTTGCTCTGGTAAATTTGTTACTTGGCTGGCTTATCCTAATTTTGATTTTCTGATTACAGAATAACTTTGTTACCTAAATGCTTCAATGTTAGCTTATGTGGTTGCCTCTTTTGTACTCAGGACATAACAGAAACAAACAGTATAATTTCTAACATTCACTAATTTGCTTGCATATTTATTTTGGATTTCTTTCAGATTTTTGAAAAAGATTGCATTACTTGTTTATCTATGGGATTTACAGCTCACAAGCAAACTTATCTTATACTCTGCAGTGAACACACTGGCTTTGGGGTTGGCAAATTTGATTGGTGGACTCTTCATCGTAGCTCATAATGTGAGTAAATGTTGAGAGAAGTTATTTAAAGATAGATTACTAATATTTGGAAAAAAGGTGATAAGAAATCTTAAACCTTTTCGGGTTTTATCAATTAACTCTTTAACGTTTCCAGAGGTACACATTAGCTGTAAACCCTTTCCAGCTTTCTGCATTGAGTACTAAATAAAAGTGCATGCAGGTTCTAAACATTTTTAAGAATATTTCTGAAATGAGTGCAAATGTTAATTTGTTAATAGTTTAAAAAAGACATTCTTTAGGACGTAAATGTTGTTTTTTATTAATATAACTTCAACCCTTTTCGCATTACATTCTAACGTTGTAATTCTACAGTTAAGAGAGCTGAAAGAGTCAAGTGTAACTTCAAGTGGAAGTACTGTGCAAGACCGATACTTTCAGCAACTAGGAAGGAGAGACAAGTTTTGGCTTCATGCAACAGTTGCTATCATATCATTCATCATTTTCGGATCTGTGGCACCAATTACATATGCCTTCTCATTTCGCGAAAGTGATAACAGAGACTACAAGCTTGCTGTGGTTGCAGCTGCTTCTCTTTTCTGCATCCTTATGCTTGCCATAGGAAAAGCTCATGTCAGGACACCGCCAAGATCATATTTCAAGACTATATCGTACTACATTATCTCGGGACTCATGGCATCAGGAGTTTCTTTCTTGGTTGGTGAACTCCTTGACTATCTCCTGGAGAAGCTCGGTTGGTTCGACACAAGCTCAACGGTTACTGGACCAATATTGGAGAAGGGCACAACGGGTTCTGGATGGGCATCTTACTAAGCCTGATGGATGCACAAATGGAGTTCGTGATGACTTGAGAAAATGGCACGATTTTGTTTTGAAACCCAACCTTGCAGAAATAGGTAGGTACATTTGGTTGTACCTATTGCCGAATGCATTTATTTCCATATATAACAAATCCCACCCATTCTTTCCCTTAACACACTCGTTAGCATATAGGCTAGTTCCTATCCATCATTTTCCCCCCCCTCTAGCACTGATGAGCGAAATAAGTCCTACCTAAAGACAATGTCTGAATAAGGAAACTGTTGAGCTGCTACTTTATTGGATACGGTCTCCTCTATCTCAAAAACATATGCTACATGAGATACTGTGGCAATTTTCTTGCTCATTCGTTGCTTAATGTTGTCTGTTTACACAAAATGAATAAGATGTCTATGGGACTTAATTGCAGAAGATAAAATGTGTCATCTCTCGCTCTACCATAATTACAGCGTTGTTGTTTGTATCACTTATTTTTCAATATTCATTTTTTTTTCCCCGTGAGTAGCATGCTTACTTATGTGCCTACAACATGGCTCCCTTCCTCTTTCTTCCTTTTAATCACTTTCTTGGAGGTCAGATTGGAGTGAAGTTTAATTGTACCTCTCTCCGGCTTGGGTATTTTCTTTTGGTTGAGGTCTCCTAACATAGCTAGATAGCGTGGTTTCAATGAGTAGCAAATTTTGCTATAGATTTTGACAATAAAATATCATTTGAGTTCTAAGTCTTTTTGAGAAAATAAATAAGCCATAGGACCTTTTTTTCTTTTTTCTTTTATCAACACATATCAATCCATCAGTTAATAAAACCCTTAAGTCTCGCAAATGTAGCAATTTTTAATGCTAAGATAAATTCGTAAGCATATGGTTATCGTGTTATCTTATGAGAAAATTCACTAGAGAAAAAGACGACAGAAGCACATTGTATTCAACCCTGTTGATACCAATAATTTTATAATTGAATTAGTATAAACTTAATTGGAATTTAGTGTAGAAGTATTGTTCATACAAGATGAGTGGGGGGTATAACCCTAACGCAGCGAAAAAGAAAACTTTAAAATCATAGCTTAAACAAAACAATTGATCAAATGTATATTGGGTTCTTAAACATTTTAATCCTTTTTCTCGGAAAAAACATTCACCGATATTGAAATTGCTCTTAAAATTTTAAGGTTTTTAGTAATGGATAAGGATGCGAAAAGGACTACATAGAAAAAGCAAACGTCTCCATAATGAAGATGGAGCAACTCCTTCACTCCATTAAAATGATGGTACCATTTAAATTATTCTTGAATTTTTCCAATACATAATAAAACCAGAATCATATCCAATTCTTATAATTTTAAACTTGTAGTTGTGAACATTATTTTTCTACTTATATCAACGTGTTCTATAGGAGTAGTACTTGTAATTTGTCAACGATGTCTCAACAAAATTCCTATGTACTGATGGCACTCACACTTAACTTTCTTACCCTTATGCACCCTAAACTTAAACGTGGTCACATCATCAAGCTGGCCTAAATATCCATGACCATGGCAATCTCCCACCTGCCTTTCGAATAAATGTAGCATTCATTGATATTTGCACCATCAATCGCTTATCCTTAGGTACTTTCAACTATAAATCCCTTTTTAAGCTCCTCTACCATGCTTCCTGAAACTATATTTTCTTTCAAACCCTTAGATATCCATGTTATCCTAATATTATACTGTGAGCCCCAAAGAATAATCCTCTTTCTTTATAGTTTTTCATGAGTATTCTCACCTTAGCCACCAGCAACGACATAGCAACACCATGTCACTACCTCTCTTTATCTTTATAGTTCCTCAGCCTGGCTCATACTACTTCCAGTATCTAAAGTCTCAACCCTTCCTTGACTTCCACTAACCAAAGTCCTACTATTACCTTGTTCTCACTATAGCTATCCTTAATCCTGCACGCTTTCCATCTACTAGCCCCCTCAACCACTATAACCTATATATATTAGTACATTCACCTTAAGACACTCCCTTACTTTGACTTTACTACTCCTTCCCTTTGTGCTATACCCCCACTTACATATTCTCTACATTCATCATCTTCCTCCCTCCTTCCTTCCCTCCCTTATAACAACCCCATATCCCTTTCACCTTTCCCTTACTTCTAATTACCTAAACCGTCATACAAATGCTCATTCACTCCAAAACAAGCATGAAAAACCTAAAGACATACTTAATCTTCATAGTTAGACCTCTTCCTTTGCACCTTGATATTAAATTAAAGCCCTCTATGGCTCGCTTAGCTCACTATCTTAAAAGAAGAGTTTGGTTTGCTCTTGAAAAACAAAGGGAAAAGTACAAAAAAGTTAATAACATTTACTTATATATACAAATTAGTCCTTAACTTTTTATTTAGTCTATTTTAGTCCTCAAAGTTTTAATAAATTTACAAAAAAGTCCCACCATTAGTTTTTTCGTTATGTGTAGATATATTGAAGACTAAAATGGACTAAATGAAAAATGTTAAGTACTAAGTCGTATATACAGGTAAATGATAAGAATTGATTTGTATGTACAAAAAAGTTCCTGACGTTTACTTGTACATACAAATCAGGACTTTTTTATACTTTTCCCAAAAATAAAACATATATCCTTATTCTTCCTCTACCCAACTAAAATATTGTTAGTATCACCTAGAAGTTTCACATCAAGTGCAATACTAAGGGGAAAGTCTATTATTTTTAAAGCTTAGACTTGTTGACTAAGGCTTCTCTTAATTGGAAAACATTGACAATGGTGAACTATTCAATCCGGTTGTCATGATCATCTCAGTAAGAAGGTTTTATGAAACAGCTTCCCAAGTTTTTTTATCCTCATTATCCCCATCAAGTTAGTTAGGCTACAAAAGCTTAGTTTCATTGTTTTAGCCAGCTTCTTCCATACATAGTGATATCGGAAATACACAAGCCTTTGCTCTCACAAACAATCACGAGTCCTATGTTTTGGAATTGCAAAATAAAAGCTCACTTATGCACTAAACGTTTATCTCTTAAGAATTTGATGTAATAACAATTTACAAGATAATAAATGAATAAAGAGAATAAGAGTAATCAAGTAAGAGTTTCTGTAAGCTTCCCGAACAGTCTTCCCATTAGAGCTATTATAGGCAGCATTAAATGCAAATTAGAGAAGCACTGGGGCTAATTTTTTTTATGCCCCATTCAAACATCATGACATCCTACTTGAATGGCCTTAATATATACTAAGACCCACTTGAATGCCTAGAGTCCTTGAATTTACTTCAGGTTATCTCAAAATTTTAGGCCTGTTTTAATGGCTCAAGACTACCTGAGTGAAAGTCTAATAGAAGGCTCCATAGGTCCTTTTTGTTGGACATCATTTGAATGCCTCGCAAGGCCGTTTGAACCAAGTCCTTTAGAGAATCCCTTAAACCCTTTTGTGCAACTTTATTTGAATGGCTTCATGAGCAATTCTAATGAAGTCCCATTTAAACACTATAAGGGCTTTAGTTTTGACCTCATTTTTCCTTGGTGTTTGGACTCTTTTCATATATATATGTGTGTGTGTATGTATGTGTTTTTGATTTAAATATCATGATTTTAGATATAAATTACTAATAATATTTGAATTTTTACTTAAAAAATAGTAACAAAAATAATGTTAAAGCTGAAAGGTTTTATTAGTTTTAGGTGGTCATAGAATAGATTCATTTTACACCAATAAGATAGACCAGAAGACCTAGATCTCTACCATATTTCATCTATTCCATACCTATTGACCCTAAA
This sequence comes from Lumnitzera racemosa, assembly GCA_024138005.1. Taxonomy (NCBI): domain Eukaryota; kingdom Viridiplantae; phylum Streptophyta; class Magnoliopsida; order Myrtales; family Combretaceae; genus Lumnitzera; species Lumnitzera racemosa. The sequence goes on from JAMXBC010000002.1 coordinate 12,284,103, forward strand.
TCAACGAATGAAACTTTTTAAGCCAAGTATAGTCAGCCAAATGTGTTTGCTTTTTTGTTTGGATACACAATTACCTCCATTGGTCTCAAGACTCGTAGGAAGGAAAGAAGGGCATTATCACGAATTATACCTCCACTTTACCTTTCTTTTTTTCAATTTAACACTTGAGCTTTGAACTTAACCTATTCAACACCCACTTGAATATATAATTGTCACAGTGTACACCTCAATTATCTCTCATTATCCTCTTTAGTCCACTCAGCCTTATCAACCTATGGATATATGCCACATGTATTTTTATTTCCTAATAATCCTTTTTTTTCGACTTTGCATCTATGTTGGCAAAAAAAAAAAAATTCCACATCAAAATAAAGACTTAAAAAGAATGGAAAAAAACATATATTGACAAAAAGAGACAAAAATAAAAGAAAAGTTAGAACAAAAATTTCACTATCATGATCAATAAAGCCAAATTGAAAAAGACTACATCTTTCCCCCCAAAGTCAAAATCCTTTTTCCCTTACTACCCAAATCCCCAACTGTAACATGTAAATACTAAAATAGCTTCTACATCTCTAATGGTTAAGAACACCCATTTAATAAGAGAGAGCTTTTGACTTAAAGTGATAGAAGTTTAGTTAACTCTATAATAAAGTACTAAAACACATCCTCTCTCCTATGCTATGGGAAATCTACATAAAATTATTAGAAACTCCACAAATTCATCAATTAGTAACTCAACTAATGTCAAATTTGTCCCATTTGCTTAGGTTAGGGGCTTAGCTTCAATAGATTACTGTTGCGACTAGGGATTTGAGTAGTGAGGGAAAAAGGGTTTTGACTTTAGGGAGAAAGGTGTAGTCTTCTTCAATTTTGCTTTATTGATCATGATAGTAAATTTTTTGTTTTAACTTTCTTTTTGTTTTTTTGGTTATTTTTGATAACATATGTTTTTTTCCTTCCTTTTCATGTTTTTATTCTAATTTGGACTCTCTTTTTTTTTTTTTCAACATAGATGCTGAGTGGAAAAAAGAATGGCTTATAAGGAAATAAAAACACATGTAGCATATGTCCATTGGTTGATAGGGCTAAGTGGACTAACGAGATTAGTAAGAGATAACTAAGGTGTATGCTATAGTAAGTATATATTCAATTGGGAGTATAATATACAAAGTTTAAAGTTTAGGTGTCAAATTAAAAAAAAAAAGGGTAAAGTAAAGGTGTAATCCATGATAATACCCTAAAGGGAAAAGAATTCATTAGATGAAGTTGCAACAATTTTCCTAGGAAAAGGAAAACGATTTGTGAATACTAAATAGCGATAGGTCTTTCCCATGAATTTTGATGATAATAAAAAGAGAGGAATACTAATATAGTAATAAGTGTGCATGTATTCAGACAGTTTATTAAAATGTTTATTTAAAATTAAGATTTCATTCAGAGACTTAATCAGAAGGTCTAAATCATTTGGAAAAGAACAAATTTGAAAAGTATTTAGAGAGTTTTTCACAAGTTTATATAAGAGGAGTTGGTACAGTGCTTTAAAAAGTTCTCCATAAACTTTATGAGCTGAAACATTTTCAAAAGTTTATTCAAAAGGTTGAACTAGAAGAATAAAATATCAGATTGAAGGTACACAAGACCTAGCTCTACTAGATTGGGTGTCCTTAGGAAATACATTTAATCATGTTTCACTTAAGTTGGTATTTAGGTCTACGGGGATTTTCAAGGGAATTAATTTTGGAGTTATGAAAAAATATCCAATATTGGAAAAAGGATTAAACTAATTTCAAAAAATTAGGGATATCAAATTCAAATCTTAAGTTTATCTGGAGTTGTTGATCAAAGTATATCTGTCAAGGGTATGTGACTAAGATAAGATCAGAACCAAGTTTTAAATTTCAAGATTTTCTCAAAATATCGAGGAAACATCTTGGAACATTGGAGATTGGATAAACATAAGTCAATTAACGTCTTCAAGAATCAAGCCATTAAAGAATTCAAGTATAAAAGAGGAGATGATTCAAATATACAACAGTTTATCTAAGAAGAAAAGAAAATACACCTTCATCATAATCATTACTTACCATTTGAAAAACACAGAGCATTTCTTAGAGACTTCTTCAGTGAGTTGAATTGAAACTTTATATTCAACAATCTTCATTTGTTCTCATGCCAAATTATTTGAGAATCCTACTGTTCTTCTAAATTCTATTTTGTAAGCATTATCAATTGTTTAAGTGTTGCGTAAGAGAAGTTTGATTTATACTCTATAAATCTATAATTAGTATAAACTATAGAGAGACTAGATAGGCATAGCAAAAAGTTGTGAAAGCCAAATGTGGCAAAAATTTGTAAACTTCTCTTGATTTGATTTTGACATAGTAGATCGAGTGAAACGATACAGATGAGAAAGACCAAATCCTCAACAGTAGAACTGAAAGAGAGCAATAGGCATAAAGCCGAAGCTCTTTAAATCTTAAGCCTAATTTTCTCCTCCTCATCTCTTTTACTTTAAGTTGTTTATTAGTGATGTTATTTATATGTTGAACAATTAAGGTATTATTGTTCACTAAATTAAATTATTTAGGGGGGTATTTTCAATTTTACTCGAATTTTTTTTAAAAAAATAAATTATTAAAGATATCAATTGAACCCTCTCTCCCTTGATATCTTATGTGAGACCAAAAAATATTAAAGAAAACTTGGCTGCTTTTATGATTATGAAGAATATTTAATGATTCGGTGACACTACGCCTGAGGACTCTTCCTCAAAATTATCTTGATTTCTAAGTGAAATAGATAATTTATTGATTTTTTTTTTCTACTTCCTTGTAATTCTTTCCGGATGATTACATTTACATTATTTATAAAAGTACATTTCATCATGCTAATGAATATTGAAGAATAAACGAAGTAGTTTCAATAATAAATATGAATTTCATTCAAGTAAGTTTGAATTAAATCCAGTTACATGCATAAATTGGTAACAATAAGGATGAATAATCAAATTATTAGGAATTTAAAAATTCCAAACTAAAACCTATATGTAAACCTCATAAATATTTCCTAAAAACTTAGAGTCAAGTTTGAGTAGTCACCGATATTCTCTAGAGTTGACAAGTTAAATATTTAAAATTCGCTCAATAAACTTGAACTCATAATCATAAAAAGTTTTACATAATCCCAAAACATAACCAAACCCTTCCAATTATAAACCTTCAAACCCTTCAATATTTTAGGACTCAAAATCAAATAGATGATTAAAATAAAATACTAATTAAGTAAGTGGTTAATTTCCATTTCCGTGAACTGTTAAGTAGAACTCTAAAATATAACAATCCAATTACTAAGTTAGTAACTCTTAATTAGGCCAAACAAAAGGATAAATAAATAAAAAGAAGGAGAAGAAGCTTATTTGTACGTGAAGTGTAGCAAAGTAGTGCCCCTCCTTCCTTGAATTCCTTCCCAAACCTGTTTACTAAAATTCTAACTAAGAGCTAGTTAAACCAACTATTACCCTAACTAAGTATATCCTAAGGAACTAACTAAACTAACCAAGACCTTAACCAGAACAAAGCTAGCCTAGTTACAAGTTAAATTGGCAAGAAAATTTCTGCACTTATCAACCAACATCACCCTCTCACAATGGTTAAGAATTTTCAAATATAAGAGGAAGCTAAACCCCTATTCCTTCCTGGCATCCCACGTAAGATAGGAGGTATTTTTGGGAGGATATGATGAAGTGACAAAAGCCACTTTGTCCCCTAAAACTAGCCAACTATACATTCCAAATCCTCTCAAATTTCTTTCAATCCCATCCTAAGATTTAAGCAAATAAACTCCCTTATTCCTTTATCTACTATTGGTTCTCCTTTCTCTTTCTCACTTCCATTTCATCTTCAATTTCTCCTACAATTTCCTTCTCAAACTTAAGCCACAACACACTAATTTTCCATTGCTCCTAAGCACAATCACACATACACACACATGCATGTTTTTACTCCAATACTAGCCCCACTTTACATCAACCCACCCCCAAAACTGAAGACCTCATTCCCCTTTTTTCCATTCTCAACATCCTCTTTACTAAGAAGGCGACTCACAAGCCACTACCCTTGTACACTCTTGGAGGAGGAAACCCTTAGAAGAACAACTTGAAGAAGGAAGCTTAGGACACACCAAGGAGATAAGAAAACAAACCAAGGAGATACCACTTAGGTACCATCCTTCATACCCAACTGAGTGTAACAAATTTTCCATTGCAATGGTCTTTATTTAGTGTTTCCTTTTAGAGTTGTTGTATCAAGACCAAAAATAAGAAGTGTAAAATATGTATGCATATGTTCTTGTCACTCTTGTCTTGCAAACATTCTTAGAAGTAAGCTTTAGAGAAGTTTCATTATGTAAAGTATTGATTTCTTTCATAAAAGACATAGAAACTTCGATATATGTTCTACTAGCAAAGTTATAAGTTTGTATTTTAAAAAATTATCCAACAAAACTCTATTACACATGTAGAAACATGCTGGATGTGTGGTATAATAGGGCTTTTTCCAAGTTTTGTTAGTTTTTATCTTGATATTTTAGCCTAAGAATGCCTTCTAATGCCCCTTTACTGTATACAAGGAGTTGTATAAGTAAAAAGGTTAAGGGAAAGACTTATTTGGAAGCTTAATAAAACAATTAAAAATTTGTTCCCAACTTAGAATTTTAATATAATGATGTTTTAGATAAGATTAGGGTGATTTATGACTTATCTAAGTAGTATTATCACTTTACTAAAACACCAGAAGCTAAAACCGAGCTAAAATCATGTTTGGGGCCTAAAATCCACCCGAGATACCCCAAAAAGGCCCCTAGAAAGAACTGAAATCTAACTTTAAAATATTTTAGAAATGTGTTGAGATAATTAATAGACCCAAATAAACAAGTCAAGCCTAGGCTTTAGGCCTTAAATGGCAAAAATGGGTTAAAAACTACAAAATGGGCCAAAACCAATAATAATTAGGCCAAGAACTCATAAGAACCAACAAGTTGCACCTCTTATGGATTAAACAAAAGGCTCAGTAAAATAATCATTAAGCTTAAGGAACCAATACAGAAGCTTAACTTAAAGAATTTTAGCAATAAGACCTAAAAACCCAACTATTGGAACACTTAGAATAAAAGACTAAAGTTAGGTTGAGAAATAAATATGGCCTAATAAAGAATTAAGCTTAAAGGTTACTCTAAGGTCCAACAAGGATTTAAAACTTGCTAAAAATTGAAATTATATAAATAAAAAACCAAAACAATGTGAAATAGAATAATTAAACCCAACAACTTAAGAGGTCTGCAACTTTTTAGACCTATAGCTAAAGTTGGGGTCACAACCTGCAAAAACAGACCACATCACGAGAATCTACATCTAAAAACAATAGAAATTGACTTTAAGAACATAAAAATTGGAGATAAAATTAAAACGTTATGACAAAAATAAGTATAAGTCAAAACCGAGAATTATAGTGAAAATAATAAGTTTAGTAAGCAATTAGCTACTTTCTTATTCGTACTCCTTCTTGGTTATTATAGGTGATCTCGATGGTGATCTAAACCTACCTACAGATTATTACTACCCATAGTACTTCACGGCCAAGTAAGTATTTCGATGACTACTATACTTTTTATTTGCATATAGAATAGTTACACTAAATTAAGATAATAATTGGTATGCTTGGGTGATTTAGGAATCACATGTGCATGGAATTGTGTGCTTGTTATGCAAGATACATTGATCTAAGATAATAAATTTGTTTGTTGTTCAGTTACTCATATGAAGCCTATTGCAATTGTCTGATGATATTGATTGTTCACTAAAATAAACTAGAGTTAACAACACTTAGCTATAATTAAATGGGATCATGCATGACATGGCTTGCACCATATAAATGTTAGCCATCATATCACATATAGGGATGGAGGGGTCTTGTGAAGGTATTGATATTTGTTGTATGTGTTTTTCACAAGGTATACATGTACAACATGGCTTCGCCCTAGCTTGCGAGATCACTAGACACTAGAGACACCAACCATATGGCTAAGGGCCATATCCTAAAGTCTACTACTTAAGGGGGAGTAAGTTGCATGCATTAGTCACATCTATACTCTCGATTTAGGAATTGAGAATTTGAAATTAATAATATCTAAAGGAATTGTATGAGTAGAAAGAACAAAGAGAATGTAAGACATGTATGTGACTAATAGCTAAGAGCATTTAGAACCTGCGTTTAACAGTTCAAGTAACTCCAACCTTAACTTTAAGGGAAAAATCCCATGCTATATACAGTTATTGGTTCAACTGTATAGATATTTGTTTAAGCATATGACTATTTGCATTTATATGGTTATATAATTGAACTTGTTTGATTATTGTGTGAAAGTGTAGTAGGAGGAATCACTTACTAAGCTAGTTGAAAGCTTATAACTTTCTAGTCTTTTATTGCAAGATAACTTGTGGCTCATACCAAGGTGTGCTATGCTTAAGGTTAGTATTGTGAACCCAAATATAAGAGAAGAGGAAAGAGAGATTGAGAGAATGGTTATTATTAAAGACTCCCCTAGGATTTATTTCTGTATTTTGTTGTCATACCTGCTATATTCTGATAGGATGATGTTCCCATTTATGGTTATTACGAATGACAACTATATAGTTATGTTAACTAATTAAATTTTGATTGTTCCGATATACTTAAGAGTATATACCTAGGAAGTTTCTTGGTATTGGAAGATGCCTTATATATCATGTCAAGGGTTTTAGATTGGTCGTAAGACTAATCTAAGACACTTAGAGCAACATATTGCGGGCTGCCACAACCAAGGTTTCTCTCGGGGCATCACATTGTACATATCTCTTTAAAGGTCAATAATTCCTTCTATTTATATCATTTATTAAAAGATGGAGATTCATTGATTAAGTTAGTGTTGTCACATATAGGCTATATGAATCTTACATTTTATGTGATTTCATAAGACTGATGTATAAGTGATGCTAAAGTATGACCTCCAATGGATGGTTTGAAGGAGGAATGGATAGCCCCAATATTTCAACTGCACATATGAAAAATAAAGGAGTGAGCATCTAGCTTACTGTCTTGAGTAGAACTAACTCATATTTAATCTAAGCTTTGTTTAATCGATCAAGATAGCACCCTTTTTTTTTCCTTTTAATTTCTAGATTTTGGAAGTGTTAAAGGAAGAGGTATGGCTCAAGATTCATAGATTCTTAGGCTTCATGGTATCTACCAAATGATTTTTATGATTAACGAAAGAGATGTAACCTACGCGTTTCAAGTTTACCTATTAAGCTTCCTATAAACTTAAGCCAAACAACTTCCTTATTTAATATATTAGCTTACATGAGAGAGGTTAAGAGTAGGCAAACCAGTCTTACAATCTCCTGCTTTAAGTTTATCAAATCAAATCTCCCAAATCATCTTAACTATGGATCAGACTCGTTAAACGCTATTAGTTAAGATCAAGTTAATAGTAGGTTAAATCAATAATCTATATTAAGAAATTTAACCCACTACAAAGATAAAACCTAGTTTTTTTTTATTAGTATGATAAACACCCCCTTGAAGAGCTCTTGATTCTAGTTTATGCTTGTTTGGTGTATTGTTTAAAATAAAAACACTATACCCAAAAATTTTTGGTGGTAAGGAGTTTAACAAATGACTCTTAGGATAAGACTCAAGGAAAACACTTAAAGGAATCCTAAAATTATGAACTTTTAATGGAACACAATTGATGAGATATGTTGTTGTTAATATAACATCTCCCTAGAATGTATTTAAGACCGAAAGAGTAAATATCATGGCTCTTATAGTTTCTAGAAGGTATCTATTCTTGTGTTTTGCAATTCTATTCTGCTAAGGAGTGTAAGAATAAGAACTTTAGCATACATATGCAATGCCATTTTCACTAAGGTATTATCCCAACTCGTTTAAGAAATACTCCTTACAAGTATCAATATGGAGAATTTTGATGTTTTCATTAAAAACGTTCAAGATACACTTATGAAACTATTTGAAAATGTAGCAAACATCAAATTTTTGTTTTAGAAGAAATAAACACATGAATGGTCATCAATAAATGGAACAAACCACTTATACCCCTTATGTGTTAAGATTTGAGATGGCCCCTAGATGTCATTATAAACTATATTAAAGGGTTTTGATGGTTTATATGATTGAACATGATAAGATTTTTTTGAGAATTTTACCATGATACAACATTCATAGTTGAACCCATCTACCTTTTGTTGCTAAGCAATTTTGGGTATAATCGATGCATATAAGGAAAACTAAGATGATTAAGGCCTTTATGCCATAAGATAATATCGGATTCATTATGTTAAGCTTGATATTTTTTCGGTTTTTTAAATTAGTCTTTTTAAAACTGATCAATATTAAACCCTACTTGCTTAATACCGATCCTCGACTAAAGTTTAAAGAAAATCAATTCTTTTATTTTTGAAATATTTTAAAGTCGCCACTCGATCGAAGTTGGAAAAAAAAAAGTTAAATTATATCCAATTGGGTAAATTGATTATAACTTAGCTATTGATCTTTTGATAAAACTAATTTTATAAAATGGTTTTGAAAACCAGAAGATCGAGTTTGGGGGTTAGGTTTTTAAATTCTTACGGATGCCATTAACTTTCTAAATTGAGATTCAATTTTTTTGAAACTACCATTAAAAAATTGACACTAAATAAATGAAAATCTTTATCTCTTTTGAATTGAGTGGCTAAAGTGGAAAAATTAATCTTTTTTGTTTTTTACGTCGCCCTAGAAATGCCTATATATCTACTATTTGGTATTAGACGTATGTAATTCTTTTCAAAAATATTAGCGGGTTAGTTTATTTTAAATTTGGAAAATGGTCAAGTTTACATTTTTTACTCGGTTTTGATGTTTAATTAAGGAAATTTTCTAAAAAGTCTTAAGTGGGGGTTCATTTTTTTTTATAAAATTCTAAAGTAACCTTAATTGAAAAAGAATTGATTTACTTTTATTTTTTCGGAAAATAAATTTTTCTAAGTCATGAAACCATTTTCTTATTTTACTTTATTTTATTTTATCTGATTTTTCTTTTATCATTTTTATTTAAATTTTAACCATGAAAGTAAAATAAGACTAAGATACTTTATCTCTTTTTCGTTTTTTTATTTTCCTTTCCTTTTTTTTATTTTTACAATTACATTTATAATCTGTATAAAAAAAAAGGAGAGCTGAATCAAGAAATTGGGTCAAACTAAGGAATTCGTGTGCTAAGGTTGGATTGTCGATTCCATTTCGGGTTAGCTGGATCGAATTGAACTCAGATTAAGTCAAGTTGCCAAATTGCCTTCAACAGCGACAATGGCTTTAGGAGTTGTCCTTCAACTTGATTCAATCGTTGAAATGAGGAGGGGGGGGGGGGGGGGGGGGGGGACTTTGTTGCATATTTCAAATTGGAGTTTGGTGAAGGGGAAAGCAAAGCACCTTAGCATCTGGAGGTAGTTTGTATGGTGGTTAAAGTTAGTGGTTGATGGTGGTTATTGCACGCCATGTATGGTGGCACTGCGCGATATTGGAGAAGTGATCAAACTGGTACTTCTAATGCAATGAGCTCCTTAGTGGTAGTAGTTTCACTTAAAGACCAATAGAAAGAAGAGAGGACAAAAAGAGAGAGAAAGAGAGAGAGAGGATTTGGGAGAGTTGGTTTTGAGTGTTTTTTGTGCTTACTTCCCCCTTCAAATGCATCACCAAGCTTCCTTTTATACCAAATAACCTTTAGATTAGCAAGGAATGTCAAGAAATGGAGTAAATTCTCATTTTCTCCAATTAATGGGTATTGATGAATTCATTCAATTTTGATTCGATTTCAACAAAACCATTAGTCAAAATTCACTCTTGCACTTCAATCCTTTCTCTAAACAAGTCATGGGAGTTTGAATACCATTAAAGAAGGTTGAATCACGCTTAACATGTTTGGAGCAAAATGTGGATGTTCAAGCTTTTTTTTTTTTTCAAACTTTAAATGCCCTTTTAACCCCCTAAATGATCATTAGTAGACATGATTTTGGATAATATTAGGAGTGTTTCAAGTCTACTTCATTATTTCACCATTAATTTGGTGAAATTGTGAAGAAAATGGAGTAAAAAATGGTCAAGAAGTAGGCTAACCAAGAAATTGTCATAGCTAAAAATGGGGGATATGAACAAAAGAAAAAAAAAAGGTATCTTAGTAGTTGGATAAAAAAAATGCACATAAACATGTAGTGAGGATCAAACTCAGGTTGTCTTGCTTCAAACATGTACCCCTTTGCTAGCTTAACTGAATCAATTGAATGGAAGTTATTTTATGATTTTTAGTATGTATATAATTTATCTCTATCGATTTTTTAATTGTTGAAACTCATTTTATGCATTTTCGATAAATAACGGATAATATACATATAAATCAATAATATAATATTTAATTATTCAATTATTTATATTCCTAAATTCAAACTCAAAGGATTACTTTTACTAATATTCCTAAATTGGTCATAAAATTTAGGTTCGATTGGATAACTTACCCAATTGCTCTAAATTTTACATATCGACTCCGACCATCTAATTGCAAGGGTTAAAGAACATTCCGTAACAAGTAAACCTAGTAGAGACTTGTCTTGAAGACGACCTCCAAAGGCATTCGAGGACATGAATGTCAAGAAGTTGAATAAATACATTCATCATGCATGTAGCGTACACAACTAGAAGAAAGTTAAGTCATCGAAGTTAATAGTGCAAAGCCCGTTCACATCACTCATTCTTGAAGAAACTCTACCTCAAGGCACAAGGCTACCTCACCTTAACACATACGATGAGATAAGTAACCCAAATGATCACCTAGTCCACTTCTACACCATAATGAGCCTTTACAACTTCTTCAATGCCATCATGTGTAAAGCTTTCCCCAATATACTGACAAAGGCAGCCTTGCTATGGCTCAACATCATCGCTTATGGCTCCATCATATCCTTTGATGACTTAGTGAGCAAATTCCAGCAATACTTCTTTAGCTCAAAAGTCTCATTGAAGGACTCTTCTACACTTTATAACGTGAGACATCGACCCAATGAGTCCTTGCATGCAGACTTAGAGCACTTTATCTATGCGAAACTCCAGGTCTCTAAGCCTAGAATGGGAACAACCCTCTAGGCTTTGATCATAGGGATTGGTCCCCTGGGAAGCTCTTTGATGTAGTATCCTTCAACAAATCGGACTCACTTGTCAAGTTCCTGAGTATAGTAGAGAAGTATGTCGCTTAGGAAGATGCTATCAAAGCCAAATTCGAAGCTAACAGCAATGTTTGAGACTTAATCAAAGATTAGCTGGGCCTACAACACATCAAATAGTCTTAATCCAAAGAGCGAAGAGATATATGAAAACAAAGATTCACGAACTACCCCTCTTATATACTTCTCAACTGCCCTTTGGAGAGGTCTTGTACAAGGTCTAAGAGTAACTCTCTTGACCTCCCAATGTTAAAGAAACACCTGAGGCAGTTGACTATGGAAAATACTGCAACTACCTCCATGTTCACGATCACAACATCAATGAGTGCCACTACTTAAAGAACACAGTCGAAGGCCTTATTAGAAAAGGCCGCATCGACCACCTGATCGTAGATGAAAGAAACCAAATCCAGCAATTAATTCGGCATTGTCGAATTGAGTAATAACAACCCTAATAGCAATAACAATACCATAAAGAGATGATATCACTAATGATCAAATTCGTCATAATAGAAAAGGATAAGTGAATACCATCTTCAAAAGCCTTCGCCTTACAGGCAACACAACATCCACTTCTACCATGCACAAAGTACACCTTATTAGAGCTAAGAAGTCTAAGATCAACACCACCATCACTTTCACCTCAGATGTCGAGCAGGGTGTCGATTACCCATACAATGATACTCTGGTTATCAATGTCATCGCTTACTTCAACATACCAAAAACTTTTGTAGATGGTAGCAGCCCGGCTAATGTTTTGTACTGCCATACATATGAGTAGATGAAGAACCAACTTAATGAGCCCCTCCAACCATACAAGAATGGCCTTACAAGCTTTAGGGGCAGCAAACTTGTGTTAGCCAAGGGACTCATCACCTTTCTAGTTCAATCGGGTGACGATCCATACATCGCCACATAGTCTATTGATTTTATGGTTCTTGACCATTAGTCACCATAAAATGTTATACTAAGGCAACTGAGTATAATAAAGTTCAACATGATTATCAACCTCCAATGTTTAAAGGCTAAGTTCATGATTCCAACAAGAGTAGGTGAAATTCGAGGAGACTAACATCTATTCGAATCCCTTTACCTTGAGGCTCAAACCTCGAGACAATGTCATAAACATTAAGTCCAATACTAAGTAAAGCCTAACTTTCTACAGAGAACCGATTGAAAAGATAGAGGAAATTAAGGTAGGAGGTAATCTAAGAATGGTCACTTGAATCAAGACAGCTCTACCCAAGCATGAAAAGGTAGAATTCACATATTTCCTCCACTAAGACATAGATCTCCTTGCATTTACACCCAAAGACATGCTAGGAATAATTAATATTCCTAAAGTAATCATTACCTAAATGTTGATCCCACCATGCGGCTAGTGAAGCAGAAGAAGTGATACTTCATGCTAGAGCATTAAGCTACAAATAAATAGGAAGTCCATAAATTGTTTCAAGTTGGCTTTATAAGGTAAGAGAAATACCCTACATGGCTTACTAACATGGTCCTCGTAAAAAAGGCTAATAGAAACTGGTGCATATGCGTTGATTACATTGACCTAAACAAGGCTTATCCTAAAAACTGTTTCCCTTTCCCCCTATATCAACCAACTCATTGACTCCACCTTAGGACACGCCTTGCTTAGCTTTAAGGATGCTTATTCCAATTACAATCACATCCAAATGGTACTAAGGACAAGGTCTACACCTTGTTCATTACAAACATCGGCACCTACTGCTACAAGGTCATGCCCTTTAGTGTAAAGAATGCAGGAGAGATATACCAAAGATTAGTCGTAACCATTTTCAAGCCATAGATAGGTAGAAGCGTAGAAGTATATGTAAATGATATGATTGTTAAGAGCAAGGAAAGAAGTGGCCATATTGAAGATCTATATGAGACATTGAACACTCTTCGCCATTACTGGATGAAGTTCAACCCCAAAAAATGGGTTTCTAAGGTCGCATTAGGAAAATTCCTTGGCTTCATGGTTACCATATAAAGAATCAAGGCTAACCCAAATAAGATCCAAGCAATTCGTGATATGATCACCTCGAAAACAATAAAGGACCTCCAATGCCTAACAGGATAAGTTGCTGCCTTAAATCACTTCATATCCAAAAGTGCTAACAAGTGCTTGAAATTCTTTAAGCTCCTTAAGAATTGCTTCAAGTTCTAATGGACAACTTAGTGTCGACAAGTGTTTGAAAACCTAAAGAAGTTCCTCGAAAGCCCATTAATGCCCTCCAAACTCATCCTTGGTGAAGAATTATATCTCTACCTCGCTGTTAATAAAAGAGCATTGTCTTCATTCCTCATCCGGGCAAATGGACAAGAGCATAACCATATGTATTACATTAGTCATATCTTGCAAAGGTTTGAAACAAGATACATCAAGATTGAGAAGTTCACCCTCACAGTTGTCATCACTACACATAAGCTTAGGCAATATTTCTAAGCCTACCTTATTATTATGCTAATTGATTAATCAATCTAAGCTATCTATAGAAACTTGATGCCGCAAGTAGGATATTGAAGTACACCTTCTAATTGAGTGCCTGTGGTGTCCAGTACATACCAAGATAGGCAATTAAAGTCTAAGTGCTCGTAGATTTCATCATTGAGAACACCAAAGAGGAAAAAATACAAGTAGATATCAATATACTAGTATGGACTCTCCATGTTAATGGCTCCTCTACATATGTAAGGGAGAAGGGGGAAGTGAGACCAACATAACACTACAAGGCCCATATGGAAAAAAGGTACTATACACATTAAAATTCAGTTTCCTAGCAAGTAACATTGAGATAGAATCTAAGGCACTCATTGCTGAATTGAAGATAGTTAAAGACATCAAAGCCAAGAAACTAGATATCAACTTAAACTCTATGATAGTGGTCCAACAAGTAAAGGGAGAGTACGAAACCAAATGGGAAACGATGATTAAATACCTACAAGTAGTCTAAGGACTCCTTGAAGAGTTTACCTCTTAGAAGATCAATAAGATCCCCTAAGTAGAGAACTTAAAAGTGGACAGGTTTTCCAAGCTAGCCTCGTCCACTATCCTCTCATAACACGATGTTGACAAGCCGCTCTATATACAGTACCTCCCCAAACGCAACACAAAAGGACGAGAACAAGAGGTACTTAAAGTCCTGCTAGTAGATTCTTAGCCTTGTTAGATGGACCCCATAATATAGCACCTGAGAATTAGAGCATTATTTGAGGATTGAACAAAAGCAAAGAAGCTGGCCTATAGCTCTACAAAATACGCACTCGTTGACAGTTTACTATACCAATGGAGCCGAAACATGCCACTCTTTTGATGCCTCAGACCCGAGGAAGGGGGCTATGCTCTAGAAGAACTACACATAGGAGTGTGTAATAACCACATCTAATCTTAAGTCTTACACATAAGCCCTAAGAGTAGGCTACTATCGGCCGACAATGAAGGAAGATGTTAAGGCCTTAGTCCAGAAATGCCACCAATGTTAGAAGCATGCCTTGATCTCTTATACATCGAGCTTTGACCTACATCCCATGACGAGCCTATGGCCTTTTACCCAATGGGCATTAGACGTAGTTAGTCCTTTCCCAAAAGCTTCTAGAGGTTGACAATTTATCCTGGTAGCAATCGACTATTTCATTAAGTAGGTAGATGCCCAAGTAGTAGTAACCATCATAGCCTGAGCCATAGAAGGTTTTGTCCTTGCATACATCCTTTCTTGATTCGGGGTGCCCTATGCATTGATCATTGATAACAAGTAGTTTGATAGCAACAAAACATAAGGCTCAATTACACCTTGGTCACTCAACCTCAAACTAACAAACATGTCGATGCAATTAATAAGATCATCTTTGGTAGCCTAAAGAAAAGGGTGGATCAAGCCGAAGGCGGATGGGCGAATGAGCTCCCTAACATGCTATGGGGGTATTACACGACTCACATAATCTCTACAGGAGAAACCCCTTTCCGCCTCGCCTTCAAATTAAAAGTTGTCCTTCTCATCAAGCTTAAGTTGCTTATGAGCAGGATTCAAAATTTTGACGTAAATACGAACCACAAAGCCCTCTAAGCAAGCCTCGGCACCATTAAGGAAGTACACGACATTGTACGCACTAGAATAACAGCTTATTAGTAGCACGTAGCTAAATCTTACAACAAGAAAGTGAAGCACAAAGTTTTCAATCCTGGAGACTTAGTGTACAGTAAATTAGAGGCCATCGACTCATGTGAAGGGTAAGGCAAGCTCACCCTTAATTAGGAAGCCCTTATACGAGTAAAAGGAGACGCAAGCAAGGGGACATACTAACTAGAAACCATCGATGGGCAACCCATCCCCAGAGCATGGAATGTAAATAACCTGAAGCCCTATTTTGTCTAAGTTCTGTAATATGTTCGCTACATATACGACTATTTCTATGATTAATAAAAGATGAGTTCCTTACTCTTGTCTTATTTTTCTTTACTAATGGCTTGTACCACCTACCCCCATATTTGGGTCGATTTTCATCCTCAAACACACACACCCTAATTTAGCACATATACTAATACTACGGGTGACCACCAATACCGGTCTCCGCTGTACTCTCATCCTTAAGTCAATTTTCATCCTTGAGAACATGCCCTAAGTTAGTATCTACACTAGCAATAAAGGGACCAAGGCTTTGGCTACCGTCGAAGGTAAGCCCTTATGATGACGTTTAGGCAATGTGTAGTCCTCAAAAATGAAGATATACATACGCTGCTCGATCGGACTAACCTACTCGGTTCCTTATACGTGCCCTCCCAGCAGCCCTTATGTTCAAGGTTCATGTATTCTTGTGATTACTGTTGTAGTTATGAAGCAAGAAATCTCGACTTAATAAGCTAAAGAGTAAGAGGGAAAAAGAGAGAGAGAGAGAGAGAGAGAGAGAGAGAGAGCAAGCTAAACATGAATAGTATATGAGCAAGCAAAATTTTATTGATCAAAGATTAAAGGCTTTAAGGGTAGGCATCTCGACCTTGAGTACATACAAAAACAAATGGAAGATTACAAGGATAAGGCATGAAGCAAACTCCTAGTCTACTACTCAATACCACCTCTTAACATTTGCTCTCAACTTCGACTCAACCACTCATGTGAGATTCCTGATGGGATGAATTGTTCTCAACTTTAACTCAACCCGTAACTTACGTTAAGAGAAACATGACTACATCCTTAAGTTTTAGTCAAGCTTATGGCTACGATCTTCACAACCTTGGTAGCTTCAAAAGTGGGTCCACTACACTAAATGAGTTAATCATCTATAGAGTGACTCACAGGGGTGGATGGGATGTTACAAAGCCGAGTCTCCCAACCTCCTTCGTATCTCCTGTTGAGTAAGACAAACAACTGGACACTATCCTACCAAGCTCCTCCGAGTTGCCTTAGTCAAGAAAACCTTAATGGAAAAAGAAGCCTCCTCTATTATCATAATCATAGCAGAGGTCTTGCCTATACAAGAACTTAAGAAGTAGTGCCTGAAGGCTCCACTTACAACTTCGTATAGACAAGCACTTCCAACGATAAAGTTACCCTAACAAGCGATAGATGGACATCCGAGGTCTTACCTTCATATAAACGTTCCTAGCTTAGATGAAGACCTGACCAAGAAGTCTATGTACACCTCTTGATCACTACTCGAGAGCTACCCCCCATAGTTAGGTAATTCTCTATACCTCATAGTCTAGTCACCACTCGATCGAGACCCCTGAAAGAGCCAAGGCCTTCCTCTTTAGTTCATATACTCTCTCTCTCTTGCTCACTTCGATCATACTCAACTTGCTCATGTTAAGACAAAAGAATATCAGCTCTCAACTAAAGAATGTTGGAATGTATCTAAAGTAGGGAATAAAGGACCTATGCACTTTATATAGGGAAGCCAAAATAAGCCCAATTATCTACATAGCCCTACATCCAATGGCCCAAGTTCATTAGAAGATTAACCAACTATAGATACCCTATTTTTATCACTTTTTATTTTAGGATTCTTTTGTTTTACTTATTTTTTATTTTATTTGGGCTAGGTTTAAAATTATTTTTGAAAAATAAAAAAATACAAAGTATCTAATTGAGTTGAGTCAGTCAATTTAGGGTCGGATCATATGATAATTGAAAATATGCATGCAATTTAATAAATTCCAAATCTTTAAACAATTGAGCTTCATTAGAAAAATATTTTTTAAAAATAGTTCAGTAAAATATAAAGTGGATTTTTATCTAATTTGAAAATATTTCAATTGGACTAATTAAAATAGACTCGAGATTTATTAAATGGTTAACATGTATAGTTTAAGCTATATTAAAGAGCTGTAGTCAATTTAAAATAAGTTGAATTGAGTCAGGCCTAAGATAAAAAGCCTAATAGAGTATGGAGTTTTTAGAAACTGATCCTAGGAGTAGATTGGATCAAATTCTGATTAAATTATTTGAGAAACTAAGAAATCTAAATCAGGTATTGTTATATCTTATGAATATTAGATTTGTCAAGAGTGAATCCTCATTAAAAAGATTTAAAAGATTCAAATTAAAGGTTTATAAATAGTGGATTTCAGCTGTAAAAAGTTTACACATTACACATACAATTATTTCTAACCCTTTCATCATACCATCTTCCTTCAACCCTCATCTTCACCCTTCATTCCCACTCATTCACAGCATTTTTAACCCCCAAATCAATACCTACACTACTCCAATTCCACGCACACAGCATCCTTCTTAGTCTACACTTAAATTATATGCGTACAATAACCTTTACAATCCACAATGCACAGTAACCTTTACAGTCCACACTCCAATTCCATATACACATCCACATACAACTCCAGTCCAATGCATAACATACGTTCCACGTACAACACATCCACACACATACATAGTTCCACATGCAATTCCAACTCTACAACTACTCACTCCATGTAGTAGCCCGACATACAATGAGCTCCATGCACAACAACAACAACTACATAATTAGCTACTCAAAGCACGGTGACTCCATGCGATCAATAGTACCCCGATGAACAATAATTCTACGCAATGCAAAACAACAACATGACCTACATAAGTTTTCTCCCTGATCCAACCTATTTGAGTAATTGGATTTTTTTATTTATTATTTTATATATTTATTTAGTTGAATTATTTAGTCAATAGCATTATTTTACCAACTTTATTTCGTCTCTTAGTGCAAGTTTTTCGTTTAGTTTTCTTTAATAAAGTAGTTTGTACGTAAATTATAATCATGTCATACTTTTATTAAAATCACATTTTTTAGAAAAATTACATTCTTAGAAAAATCGCATATTTTTTTATAGAATCGCATTTTTAAATATAGTTACATATTTTTCTAAAATTCATATTTTTAATAAAGATATATATCTAAATTGCATTTTTAGATATAATTGTATATTTTTCCAAGATGCATATTTTTAATAATGATGTATATCTAAATTGCATTTTTAGATGTAGTTGCATATTTTTTCCAAGATTTATATATTTAATAAAGATATGCATCCAAATCGTTTATATATATATATATATATAATTGCATTTTTAGATATAGTTGCATATTTTTTCTAAGATTCATATCTTTATCTTTAATAAAAATATGCATCTAAATTGCATATTTTAGTAGATTTGCATAAATCTTGCATTTAAAGTTTTAGAAAAATAAATTTTTGGCATGTATTTTTTTATAAAGTAATTTAAAAAAATCTTAATCAGAGTCTTTTCAAAAGATTTAGTTAGTTAGGTCTTTTTAAAATTGATTCATGAAGTTAGATCATTAGGGTTTTTTCAAAATAAAAAAATAAATTATTATATAACATAAACTTAACTCAATTTTCAGATTAAAAATATCAACCTACTAAATTTTTTATGAAAAAAAACATAACTACATTGGTTTAATCCCGACCAGCGGCAATGTAAACACCTCTGAGGCAATTATAAAAAAGTTAAAAATTTTATTTTTTTTTAATTTATAATAAAAAAATAATAATATAGTTCATTTTTATGCATTTCTACATCCTTACATATTTTTGCATTTTTTAGAAAAATTATAAAATAAAGGCCCGTTAGTTAGTTTTTTTTTTTGTTTTTTGTTTTATTTGATGACATGATCTTAATAAGATAGCTTCCAAATTCAACTTTCTCTAGTTAAATTTTCTAAAAAAAAAAATAACTTTTCTAGAAAATCCATAAATTAGTGATTAAATTAAGATTTTCCCATTCAAAAAACCCTAATTTGAGGTTTTACCAATTGAATTGGTTGGCAATATATTTTTCAAAATATTTTTTTTAAGAAAAGTGTTTTTTTTTTTTTAATTTTATGTCAAGTAATCTATATTAAGTAGGCTAAGTTTAATATAGGTTAAATTAAGAAAAACCAAAATAGAGCTCGATACCAACCTCTTAGGAAAATTCAAAGCATCGTATAAGCATTAAATGCCTTCTAGAAGGTACGCTGCCAAAAGCTATATAATTGTCAATCATACTATTTGCCTAAGGTATACTCTACCCAAGAAAATGCATAGCATCCAAGCTTACATAATACTCGACAAAATTCCATTTAAGTTCACCCGAAGGTTGTACCCAACTGGCCAACTGCAAAGAATCTAAACAAATCATGCTCGGATTACCCCAAAATAAGCAAGCTCGAAGAATTTGACAAACTAAATGAGACAAGCTACTACCCTTAGTACTTAGCCTGTACCATAGACAACCAATGATAAGCTCTTAATTACCTATATTATATATAATGATTTTTCCTTGAAATTTAAGTTTATCTTAAAAAAATAATACTTAATTGAGTTAAATATTGTTTTCTAGGTTTTGAAACGTTCTATGGAAGACATAAATAAATAGAAACAAGTTTCACTTAAATCGGATTTAAAATGAAAAAGTTATGAAATTTGAAAGTAACATGATCAAATGACATGACTGTGTCAATTCCAATGAAGATTTTGAGCAAAAAAGTACATTTTAAAGCAAGAGACATGACCATGTCCTAAGCCATATCACTACTAGATTTGGCAAAGATACAAGAAGATTTGTGAAGATTCAATGTATCTTAAGGAACAAGACCAAGTGATATGATCATATCATTCAGTTGTATTGTTTCTAATGACGTAAAAAATTTTACATCTCCTACATAAAGCTTCCTTAAAGGTTTTTACCAAAACTTTTAGATGACTTGTGAGAGACTCCAAAGAGTAGAACACTCAAGAGAGCAATGCACTTTAACACTCCAAGATTTAAGAATTTCCATTAATTTCATAGCGTTTTCTTTTATAATTTCTTCTGATCTTGTTAAAGATTATTGCTTTACAATGACTAGGGCTTAGATCTATTGAATCTAATTCTTATGAAATGTAGAATTATCATGTAACATTGGGTTTTTATTAGATCTAATAAAGATCTTTAATTTTCTTGATTCAATTATGCGTGCTTAATTGTCTTAGATTGATATTTCCTAAGGTGTTAGTCTAAAATATGATATTGTGTAAGAGAATTGAGATATTTTTGTATAAATAGATCTAGGCATAATTGATGAAGATTCTTGTAAGTTTAGAGATAAATTACAAAGTCTTTTTGGATCTTCATTTATATTGTTATAGAATTTGTTGTTCTTTAATTCGATCTCTAGTTATGCTATTGAGAAAAAATTCTAATAGATGAACTAAAGATTAAGATTAATAGACTTGAGAAAGTTATTAGCTTTAATAGAGAATTTTCTCAATCAAGAAAATTAGGAATTGAGTTAGATTATTTTTATTAAAAGTTACATGTGCAATTCTAGAAGAAGTAATATCTAGGTACGACATCAAATCTTAAGTTAAATTCTAAATTGATTACTTTCTTGTTTATTTTCTTTAATTGAGTTTTAATTAGATGTTAGGTTAATTCATTGTTGTAAATTAGTTTAAATTCTTTAAGTTTCTTGAATTCAAGTCTACCAATTAGATAATAGAGAAATAGTAAGTATTAGTAATCTCAGTCCTTTTGGGATGACATTCATTCATTGAACTATACTACTATACAATAGGTGCACTTGCTTACATACTAACCAACTCGGGGGACTTTAAAAAATAAGACAACAAGAGTCCATAACCTAACAAGGAGGACAACAACATAGCAAAGAAAGAGGAGAGAAAAATATAAATAAGCTAAGCATGAGGACAATTTCATTAATTGAGTCAATCATTTACATCAGAGAGCAAAGAGATTGACATCTTAATCCCCTACCCCCCCCCCCCCCCCCCCCCCCCCTAAGTAGAGGAAACAGGCATCTTGCCCAAGCTACATAGAACACTTAAACAAAAACAAAGGCAAGGCCACCTCGGCCTAGTCCACAACTAAATTCTCTTCCTCTTCTTAGCCAACCTCCTCTTCCCCGTCTTCATCTCTACCATCACTGGAGCTCTCCTTAGCAAAGTCTTTAGAAAAAACCTCCCATCCCCTACCAATAGCGATCTTCAAATCATTTAACCAAGCTAGGAAAGTCAAGTCTTCCTCTGGCATTTGCTCGTGAACCTAATGCCAACCCACTAAGGCACTGCAAAACCTGCATTTGATGGCCTCCTTAACCAAAGGATTGTTTAGAGTCCCTAAGAATAGCTTTTGCTTTACCTCATCAAAGAGGACCTTTCCTTACAATAACTCATCCTCCCTATGAGCAAAATCCACCTAGGCCCTCCAACTCTTTCTCCTTACTGTCGAGCTCGATTCGTAGCTTGGCCACTTCTTCCTTAAAGGCTTTGGTAATAGATTCGCTCTCTTCAGCTCAACCTATAACTTCCTGGCTCGCTCCTTAAGCTTCTGGTGCTAGCGCTTTAGATCATTATGCATGGTAGATAGATTTATCAACTACATTGCTTTTGTTTTTACTTTAGTGCAACACGGAACCTCTCCACCTCGACCCTCTCTTGGTTCATTTTAGACTGCCAGTACCCACAATTACACCTAAGCACATAATCTAATATGCAATATACTGCAAAAAGCGCAATGGCAAAAGCAAAGTTAGCTAAGCACTCCTAAACACTTGGAAAAAAATGAATAATGATTACTTACCTCATCATGCCTCCGAAGTATCTCTACTAAGGCTTCAACATCATTCTTCCTTATGAACAACCACTAGAACTTAGCATCAAGTTCATTCATCCGCAAGACAGGACAAGACAAGCAATAAGATCTACGGATTGCTCAGGCTCTTATTACACTACAAGCTCCTTAGCCTGAGCTACTACACACAAGGGATCCTCATCGTCCAAGATGTCAATCACCCAAATGCTAACATCTTGCAAAGTCACCTTAGAATTCCCTTATTGTTCTCGCTTACTAACCTTACCTCACAACACCAACCATAGCGCCTCACGACGTTTGTGTCCAAGCCAGCAAGCTCAACCTCTAATGGCTCCTTCCCAACAACCCACTCATCCCTACTACTAAAAGTCGTGACAACGTAACCCGAGCCCACCCTAATGCTTGGGGAAACAACAATACCCATGGGAATAGCCTCTACCACATTCTACATTGCCTAAGTAATGGTTTACTACCTGGTCAACTTCTTCTTCTTGCTCTTCTTGGAACAAGACTATGAGCTTCCCCCTTCTCCTTCTATAGCTGCTTGCTTCCTCTTCTTCCCTACCTCTATTACCTCCTTCATGCACCTTTCCCAAACAGTGAGTGTCTTTTGCTTAATCTGCTCAAAAGCCACTTGCATAGCTACAGGCATAAGCAAAAACTTAGTATAAATTAAAGGAATGAGAACTATACACTAAGTTGAGGACAAGCAAACCCAACATCCCCCATTACGATGATGACATGACACGACAAACACCTAGTCACTCCCCCTTAGCAAGAGTTATGGGATACCTATCTTTATCTTGTATAGAGGCTCACCGTTGGTATACATCCAGATAGTAGGTAAGGGGTAAAGCTGTTTCCAGTTGGCAAGGTCTAACACCTCCTCCTTAGCTTCATCATCCTTGGCCTCCAGATGATTAACTAGCGACGCTCAGATAGGTACCGTCTAGGTTGTTAGGAAGTTCAGCCTCTTAGGTGTTTGAATGTAGAAGAAATGCTCCTTCTTGTGATCCACCTTATTTGGAAGACTATCGAACACCTTCAACAACTCGCCTTAGTTAGCCATATACAACTAATCATTAAGGCCCCTCTTTACTTGGAACAGGTACCTAGATTGACAAGTTATTAGCCTTTGGATTATCTACGAACAAATTATCTCAAACCTAAGTAGCTATGCTCAAGCATTCATGTGTACAGAGCCTGGAGTGATTTTGAAGTAATTAAACACTTCAACCAAAAATTCAAAGAATGGTAGTCGCGATCCCAACTCAAACAATTTTGCGTACCCAAAATGACCGCTCATTTCCTATCTCTAAGACCCTCACTGTGCTCTCGGGCATCTCCACTCCTTACCCAGGCACATTCTTTATTGCCTAATTTACCAACTTCAATTTTATCTCATTTTCCATGAAGCACATCCGAACAAATGCCTTGGTGTTAAAGTTCACAGTATGCAATGGCTCATCCGCATCATTCCCTTTTTCATTTAGGGCATATACATCCTAAAGCCTCCCAACAAACCAAGGCTTCCTCTCCTTTCAACTCAATAAGACCAATACTCATCATTGCTTGTTGCCACTGCTGTTGTTTTGAGGGGAGTAGGGTTACTACCCCCTTTACAAATTATCTCTTCTTTGTTCTCGTCAACCTCTCTCAATGTCAAAGCACTTAAGTACTTACTTTATAAATTAGAAGTTCCCTTACCAGCCATTACTGGTATGCAAGAATGAGGAAATATGCTAGAAAAACTAAGAATGTACTTTACAAAAAGAATTTTAGCAAAGTTTCCTCTTAGTTTCGAGGTAAAAAGTAAAAGATGAGAGCCCTATGCATCTTTTATACAAACAAGCCTAAAGGGAAGATGAATGGTTTTCCCCATTACCAGAGCACCTACTAATTGCAAGGAACTACGCCATATCCCAACCGTTCACGGATCCAATCCACTAACTGTTGGCCTAGATTAACTCATATATGCAAAATTTTGATGTGGCTACGAATACCGACAACCCATACATATAGTCTTTTCCAAGAGATCATCAATGCACATTACTCTTCCTAATGAGCCATTATTGCATCTCATGAAGCCCAATGATCACATCAATCATACTTTAAAATCACTACACATCAAGATTAGCCTTGTCAAATGTGCTAGATGCCACCTCATCCAACGGCCAACATAGATACCCTACTTAAGATAAAACCCTGGTGTCCCCTAACCTATGCACCCAACAAATCTACTCTCCTTGCATCCTTAACGTTGAGGAAAAGGTGAGTATAAGGGGGAAGTAAGTAGGGCGTGCAAGTACTAATACTTAATCTTAGCTTGGCTTGAGGCCTAATCTTAATAGAAGCCTCTTAAGGCCCCCCAACGATTAAACAACCCCTAAAAGCTCAACTCGAGCATTGATCCTAAATAAGAACACTCCAAGGACCTAGCTTACAAGCACTTAGTCTCTAAGTAACTACCTCTTAAGCTTATGGTCAAACTCCCTGGCAAGCCCAAGCTATGGAGGTCCTCTCCTTCCCTACACCCGAGCACACCTTGCAAAGACTCCCTTGCTTCAATAAGCTCACCCTCAACTTGGCCTATAGTACGCAGCTTGTTTAGGACATATCCCTCACTTCTTCAACAATATTGGCCTTTAGCGTCCATCTTTATCCTCGATGCATTAGCTATGCTCTAACATTCGTAGTATGGTTAGCATACCCTACATACTCTAAAGATGTTAGAGCCTCAAGTTATAAACGTGGTTGCTAGTATGGTCATGTCTAATTAACCAACTACCAGAGCCACCCTACTAGCTCCTCAACAAATATGCCTTATCAACAAGTAAGGATGAACTCTAAGCCACCACGTAGTTATACCCCTTTTACTATAAATAGTACAAAGAGCCAACAGGTAACAAAATCTGGCATCTCTAATATTTTACACAACTTTTACTAAGAAAACCCTAATTAAGACCTACCATTAGGACCTAGTATGCTTAGGTAGCTCCTTAATCCCCTTTCTCCCTTTTCCTCCTTGTTGACTTGAGCGTCAAAGGGCCTTCATGGACAAACCCACAGGGGGACTTTCTTATAAGTGAGCTTGAAGTAAGAAGTCCAATCCAACTCAAAGCCCTTCAACCTCTAGATTTCAAAATCACAATCCGATTCTCTCTCTTATTTAGTTGATTAATCCTACAATCAACAATTGTTATCATGGCAGCTTGAATAAGCATTAAAGATGTTAATCATGATATGGGGATTCCTAAAGAAATCAAGTTCTACAATTACAACTAGTTGTACAACAAATATTTTAAGTATATTGGGATTAATATTTTGCATATTTCAAGAAGTTATTTTAAGGTACTTTAAGACTAAAATGTATATCTATTTATGTTTATAAGTAGTTAATTGTATACATGCAACATTTCTCTTTGACTATTGTACTATTGATATGGGAGTTAAGCTCCTTATTATATTATCTATTTGAATGTTATCTTAGCTAGGCTATTTAGAACAGTTTGATCACCCTTAAAATTAAACTAAACCAAACTTGACTTAAAACTTAACTTGATATACATTGTAACCATTATGGGACAATTAGAATTTCCTAACTAAATATAGACCCTTTAAAAGAGATAACAAGGATGATCTCTATGTCACCCTTAATTAAACTAAATGATAAGAGAGGGGGTCGCGAAAAAGTTCAGAATGCTGGTTCAAAAGTAGTTACAATAGGAGTGGTCCCCATTTTAGAAACTTAGGTTTAGTTACGAGTCATTTCATTATACTGAAAGTCCACAAATTGAGATTAGAATGAGCGAAATTTCCTTAATCTCACAATAGATCAGTTAACATCATTTAATATCATTTACTTATTCATGCATTGCATTTACTAATCATTTAATAACCTTACTTGTGTTTATTTATATACTCTTATCTCTTTATCCCTCTTACTAAGCGATGGATGGTCACTTCTCTATATATTCCTTTATAGCTCTACAATAAAGATGCAGTCGTACGCATATTCCCAAATTAGTAGCTTTTTAAGCTAAGGAGTGAGGATAAACAAAGACTCAATTAAACTTTTGACTCTTTTTGGATGGTCTTTTGGCATTTTGAAAAGTCAATTAAGTTACCCTATACAACCTATTTAGCTTTAGTTTCTATTCTATAATAACTATAGTAAAATCGTATGGTATTTAAGTTTTATTATAAATATAAACTCAATGTGTATATAAATTAAAAAAAAAAAACCATGTACAAGTTTTATATATATATAAATGTGTTGAACTAGATATTTCAAATCATTTTAGTCTTGTTTGCCTTATATAAATTAGGTTTACGATAATAATTGTAAAGTCAATTTTTATCTAAAGTGGTTTATATAGTAAAAATCTTACAATTCCATCGCTTCGAAGTATAATAAGAAATAAAAAAAAAAAGAAGAAGATTCTCAAACAAAAAGTAATAAAACACTAAAAACCAATTTTATATGGCAAATTTTACTTTTCATACATTTGTTTTCAAACTTTCTTACTTAACTATTTACACATCATGTTTTCATTCTTTTACACATCACATTTGTATTTCATTCAATGGTATGTATTAGTTTTAAATCGATCCGCAATAATTAATTTAGTAGAATGAAAATGAAGAATATATATTTAGTTACATTATATCATGAAAAGTAGTATTAAATATATTTATAAAATATAATATAATAAGAATAATAAAAAAATACAAAAAAACCTAAAAGTAAGAAAAAGGGACCAAAGAAATTTTGCAAACAATATCTAACTTCATCTACTATCTTAAGGCTAATAAGAAGTTAACCCATACCTAAGTTGGATGAAAGATAGTAAGAAATCTAACTAAAGTCTTATTTTTGTAATATTTGAAATCGTTAAGATTAATAAATGTTTAAAAACTTAGAGAAATTTTTGTGTTTATTATGAAAATTAATAAATATTATACAAATACTAATTATATTAAATTAATTACATAAATACTAAATGCAATTTTGATTTTGTATTAATATTTTATTTATTACATGCAACATATATTATTTTTGTATTAATGTTACATTTAATAAATGTGAATGCCAGTATAAAACAAATCTACATCTTCCAAGATTCAAAACAACATTTTGATGAAACTTATCATGCCTAGTTATCTTTGTTATATATTTAACATAACAATAAATAATGTTAATAAAATTTCATTTATTAAATACGATTTAATAATGATATCTCACTCATTAAGTCACATCTTATAAATGAGATATTTATATCGATGTCGCATTTTTAAGATATAATAATTACCTAATTAATTTTATATCATTGGTATCTAAGTAATTTTTTTTTTTTTAGGAATAATAGTAAACATATATTAGACCTTAAAAACTTAAATATGAAAGGGAGTAAATATTGAGGAAAAAAATACTGAAAAAAAATATCACTACAAAACTTCACAGATCACAATTCACAACCATTTACCCAACTTCCTCGAAAATAGCAGAGTCCAAAAAAAAAAAAAATACTTTCTTTTCCACTCTACCACACAGAACTGTCCTGTCCCGTTCACGACCATCACCGTCGGATAAAGAAGAATCTGCAAAGAT
Source organism: Lumnitzera racemosa (assembly GCA_024138005.1). Taxonomy (NCBI): domain Eukaryota; kingdom Viridiplantae; phylum Streptophyta; class Magnoliopsida; order Myrtales; family Combretaceae; genus Lumnitzera; species Lumnitzera racemosa. Next base: position 12,312,124 of record JAMXBC010000002.1, read on the forward strand.
GCAGAAAGCGTGAGGAATTGCCCAATCGCATTGTCTCTGTCCTCCCCTCTCTCTTCCCATTACTTGTTTAACACCATCTCCTCTGAAAGTTTTGAATCTTCCTCAGTCCTTGAAACTTGTGTCCCTCTTTTATTGGTCCTTATCTTCTTCTCATTCTTCCATTCCTATAATAGTAATACGCAACACAGAAGTCACACCCTACCTCTCTCTCTCTCTTTCTATTCTCAGCAAGCATTCATCTTTCGGTTAGGAGAGAAAGAGAGAGAGACATAGATGGCTTCTTCTCAGCTCTATGCTGTGGCTTTCTTGCTGATTCTCGGAACCATCTCTTTTCAGGTAATTTTCTTTCAAAATCCTTCTTTTGGTCAAAAACCCATTTTCAAGTTGTGATTTTTTTTACCTCTCTTTTTAGTTTAATGACATAATTCATCTTTTCAACCCTTATTGATGAAATTAGGAACTGATTGTACTTGTGATGAACTAGGTTAGACCATTGTGATATTAGTGATCAGTTCATGATGTTCTATTCTTTTGGGTCTTGTGAGTTGTGAACTGAATGTTTGGTTATTATAATTGTAAGGATCCTGTCATCAAGTGTCCCGTACTTGTTAAGAGGGAGAAGAAGAAACTTCAATTTCTCATTTAGAAGGATTCCGATATCATTTTCCTAATTATACTTGGCTGTTTAATGATTAGTATTTGTGCAAAATTATACCAAGACCGCAGATGCTGTATAATACTATAAAGATGACCGGTCGATAGTTACTACTTCAGTAACTGATTATGATTTCAAATGGTTTCAATTAGAATTTCAGAGGAATAAATTGGTTGACTGAAAAGGAAAAGTCCCCCAGCTTTTGTGTTTATTGTTGAAAAATTCTTTTTTTTTTTTTCAACTATTTTTAAGGGGATTCGTTCGTGTTCCATCCAAGCTACAAGCCTTGGCCGATAAATCTCAGCTTTGTGTGAAGCAACCAAAGAAAACAGACTAGATTAGGATCTACATCAACGGCATCAAACTTCAAATATGTTCTACTCCGTAGCTTAGTTTGTTGTTGCATATATTCAGAATCAGAAACCTGTTTATGAAGAACTGTGATTAGCTTAGGTTCTTGTTATGCGCATGGTTTTCGGATGCATATCTGCCATCTCGGTTTTCTTGTCTTATGTTGGATTTGATTGGATCCAAATTGGTATTGTTTTCCACTAGAACTTGATGATGATGTTCAGCTACAATATTAATAAGAGGAAACAATAGCAGAAATGCTATTCTGTAGAATCAACCAAATAAAGCTTTGTAAATGGGATACTAACCAAACCAAGACACACTCACACATACATAATGTTTCCTCTGTCACAGGTGACTGCAGAAAAACTTTCCCAGGTCAAGCTCAACTCCCAAATCCTTCAGGTACCTTTTCTTTCTGGCGAAGAAGAAGAAGCGTATATTTGTCCTTTGAACTGTGCCATAGATTGTGTATGCTAAGCTTTTCTATGGATTGGCAGGACTCAATTGTTAAACATGTCAATGAACACCCAAATGCTGGATGGAAAGCCAAGAAGAATCCTCGACTATCAAATGTCACTGTGAGTTCCCTCCCTACCATCAATGAATTCGCTTGTTCTGGTTGTTTAATCTTACCTTCTTGGCTTATGCAGCTCAATTTTTGGTACACAGGTTGCCCAATTTAAGCGTATGCTTGGAGTCAAGCCAACTCCTCACAGGGAGTTGCAACTAAGTCCTGTAAAAACTCATCCAAAATCTATTAAGTTGCCAAGTAGTTTTGATGCAAGAACTGCTTGGTCCCAATGTAGCACCATTGGAAGAATTTTAGGTCCATTCTCTTTTTCACTCAAAACTGTATGCTTATGCTTGTTGTGTGAATTTACTATTCTTTCAAATGTATGCTGATGCTTTGTCCTCTGATGTCTAATGTGGAATCTCTCACAACTCTGAAGATCAGGTAAATTTGGTATTGGCTATTTTTCCCTGTTTGCTATATTCTTTATAATTCTAAACAAACTTGTTTTGATGAAGCAGGGCCATTGCGGTTCTTGTTGGGCTTTTGGTGCTGTTGAATCACTCTCTGATCGTTTCTGTGTCCATTTTGGCATTGTAAGCCATAACCCACCATAATGACCTCATCACCACTAGTCTGACCTTCTCATGTGTTTCCTCCTCTCATTTTCTGCCAGAACATTTCTCTTTCTGTCAATGATCTCCTAGCATGCTGTGGATTCTTGTGTGGAGGTGGTTGTGATGGTGGGTATCCAATTTACGCTTGGCGGTACTTGATGCACCACGGTGTTGTTACTGAGAAGGTAATCAAGTCCTTTTCCCTTCCCAATGTAGATATATTACAATTTGATCTTTTGCACAAAAGAGAGGCTTCCCAGGTTTCAATTACTCTAGATCTTGATGCTATGTACCTTGTTTTCTTTACTGGCAGTGCGATCCATACTTTGACGATGTTGGTTGTTCACATCCTGGTTGCGAGCCTGCATATCCTACTCCAAAGTGTGTGAGGAAGTGTGTGGATGGAAATCAGATGTGGAAGACCTCGAAGCACTACAGTCTAAGTGCATACAGAGTAGACTCCAATCCCCACAACATCATGGCGGAGGTGTACAAGTATGGACCGGTTGAGGTGTCATTTACTGTCTATGAGGTATGGCGCATCATAGCTTTACAATTGAGATATTCTGTGCTTCTTGTAGAGCTCTATGTATAGACTGAAAAAATTTCTTAAGACAATGCTTCTGGGATAGTTAGGATTAGAATCAACGCAATCAACTAGACCTTAAATGAAAGTATGGTCGTTTAAATTTTCTGAACATGCATACCCAAAACTACTGGCTGATTATATCAGAGCTCAGAACTTTTGCGAGTAATTTGATGTCACTTTTACAGAAAGGGGTTAGGTATTTCCTTGCTATCTATCTTGAGCATGTAGCGTCAGGGTACGTACTTCTTAACACTGTGAGAGAGACTAGTGTTAGGAAATAAACTACTCTGTGAATTGTTTCTGCTACAGGATTTTGCCCATTACAAGTCAGGAGTCTACAAACATATAACTGGTGATGCAATGGGTGGTCATGCTGTTAAGTTGATTGGGTGGGGAACTTCTGAAGATGGCGAGGATTACTGGGTAGGCTAATCTCCATATAAACCATGCTTATTACTAGTCTCATTATTCTTGCTCACCTCTTACTCTATCTTGCAGCTTATTGTAAATCAGTGGAATAGAAGCTGGGGTGACGTAAGTCCTGAAGAAGGTTTTGATTTTACTATGCAACCAAGATTGGAATTGAGTCTTTGGGACTAATTTACCAATATGCAATTTTTTGCAGGATGGTTTGTTCAAGATCAGAAGGGGAACGAACGAATGTGGCATCGAAGAAGATGTGGTTGCTGGTATGCCTTCAACAAAGAATCTCGTCAAGGATGTCACTGGGGCTGATGATACTGGGGCTGTCTCCATGTAAAGTTTGGATTTCATATGGTACCCCCTGGCAACTCTGTCTATGCTTTGATTCCTTGGCCGACTATTGTCACCTACTGTTGCCACCAGTGTCAATATGCTTGTAATTCTGGCTGGGATTCATGCAATTGAATTGTATTCCTTCATATATCTATGCACTTTCAGACTTACCGTTGTTTGAATGGAAAGAAAACTCTTTACGCATTATGAAGGTTTATGCAAATATCTCTATGGCTTCCTTTTAGATCTCATCTCGCAAGTTTTTGCAAGTCTGCCGGTCCTTGACTCCACCAAGTGCAAATTTTAACCATAGCATTAAAAATCCAGCCAAGCTTGAAGTGTCGACGAGTATCATGCAGGTCCATTTCTTGTTCACATGAATTGGGTGCTTGAATTTATTATGGTAATAATGGAATAACCACTCTCCCTTTGCAAAGTCATTACCGCATTAAATTTGCGAAATCATTATTCTATAAGATTGAATGTTATAGTTTTTTATTTGTATAGCTCAGGTAGTAAGAGTTGATTTCGGTTTTTTGTACTCAATTATTTCCTTTGCGTTTAATTGATGTTATGAATTGGATGTTTGGATTACTAGTTAATGAGAATTGTTACTTTAGATTATATGGTTGTATGTTGAAGTCTTTAATTCTATAATTACTAAAACATATATTTTGATTCTATTAAAACATATGATAGATTAGAATTGAGTTTGTGAGAACCTTTTCTAATTGATCATTGTGAATTGAATGATTTGAATTAAAGAAGAATATAATATATATTCTTTAATTCAATTAAGGTTTAGAAACATAAAATTTATCTTTTTTTTAGTGATAAAGCATAAGGAAATTATGGGTGATATTCATGTACGGTCTTTTCCACTGTGTTTTATTGCAAAGCTTATAATAGAAATTCTTTCGTTTAAGTACGAGGATAAGTTACTATATGAGCCATGGTTGAGATCCCACGACTTAATGAACAATTGTCCATATCATGATATTCTTAGTTGGAATCAACTATAGATATTCTATGATGGGATAAGGTATCAAGATAAATTCAGGATTAAGATTGCTCTTAGAAGACCCTTGACAATTGATAATCTTTAATTTGAATATATTTATCATAATGATTTTATAATATTTCCCTATAATTTTGGTCTATTTTTAAAGAATTGGATACTTACTTAAGTAAAATTTTGATTTCGATGTTTTAATGTATTCTTGGAGTGAAAATAAAGTAAAAATCAAATTTCAATCCATTCAAAGCTTAAACAAAGAAGTTTTGAAGTTTTGAAATGGAATATAGCTGATTGACATGATCATGTCCAACAAAAAGGCTTATTTAGAGATGATGACAAGGTTGAGAATAGATTTGATACAACTAGAGAACATGACCATGTCATAAGTTGTGTCTACCCACAAGCCACTATTTTGTAAGAGGAACTTAAATGAACACAATAAATTATATGCCTAAGTCGACAAGGTCGTATCGCAACCTCTCAAGTTGTGTCAACCATCACCAACCATTAATTTTATTTTACTCCCTTATAAAAAGGAGTCTTAGGGTTTTCAAACATACTTTTTACATACAATTTTTAAGGGACTCAAAGGGCCAAAACACTATCCAAGCTTCAAGATTGATATATTAATTCAATATTCATGGCTTTGTTTTATATGATTTCTTTTTTTCTTTTTCATTCAAGATTTATTCTTTGCAATGATTGGAGCTTAGATTTATTATATATAGATTTTGTAGAACTTAAGATTATCTTGTAACTTGGTTTATTCTTTAGATCTAATGAAGTCTTCAATTTCATTTATTCAATTATGTGTTCTTTTATTGTTTTAGATTAATATTTCTAGAGTGTTAATCTAAATATTTGATATCATGCATAATAATCGAGAGATTAATTGTATAACTGGATCTAGGCATAATCGATGAGAGTTTATGCAATCTTAGAGATAAGTTGCATAATTCTTCCGAATCCTGATTGATTTCTTTAAAAGAATTCACTATTCTTTAATGTAATATTAACTTATGCTATTAAGAAGAAATTTTAATAAGTAATTTGAAGATTAAGGTCAATAAATTTGAGAAAGTTATTAACTTTATTAAAGAATTCTCCTTATCAATAAAATTAAAGATGGAATTAAGAAATTTTCGTAGAAGCCATATGTTTGATTCTAAGGGAAGCAAGATTTAGGTACATAATTTCATTCCTTAAGTAAATCTTTAATTCAATTAATTTCTTGATCTTAAATTTAAGTCTGGTTTAGTAGTTGATTCGTAGTATAGATTTAATTTTGAGTTACTGCGTTAAGATTTGTCAATTAGAAAATAGATGAATAGTTAGTATCAGTACTTGCAATCCCTTTGGGACAACATTTGTATTCAGTGCTCTATACTATATATCCGACAAGTATACTTTTCTAATATCAAGTTTTTGGCATCATTACTAGAAACTGCAATACTAAGAAAGCTAATTATTAGTCTAACAATTGATTTCCTTCTTTTTCTTGTTTTCTTTTCTCTTTTTGTGCTATTTTGAACTAACTCCAAGCTTTTCTTTGTGTAATGCATGACTAGAAGCTGTTCGAGAGATTTGATTGGGATTGATCCAGAGATTGAGAGAACTGCTCTGTGAAACTTGAGACAGCACACAATGAGATAAATAATAGAGATGATAAATCAAGGATCTCCTTTGAAGATTTAGGATGAGGTGGAAGTAGACGAGCAAGTGGACAGCTAAGGAGATAAACCAGAGGACACCATAGCCAATAACGAGAACTAATCGATAACAATATCTAACTATTATATGACTTCATTAATTGGAGCTAATTCTAGTATTAATAAGTTGACTGTTGCAACTAATAATTTTGAGATCAAGCCAAACATTATTCAAATGGTGCAACAGTTCGTGCAATTTAATGGCCTATAAGATGAAGACTCCAATTCTCACATTTCCAGTCTCTTGGAAATTTGTGATACGTTTAAGATTAATAGGGCAACCAATGATGCCATTAGAGTGCGTCTTTTTCCATTTTCTTTGTGAGGTAAAGCTAAATAATGGTTAAATTCTCTTCTAAGGAATCCAATCACGACATAAAATGATTTGGAGGAGAAGTTCTTAAAGAAATACTTTCCACTAGCTAAAAATACAAAGCTAAGAAACAATATATCATCTTACAATCAATTAGATTGTAAGACCCTCATTGACATATAGGAGAGGTTGAAGGACTCATTAAAGAGGTGTCCACATCATGACCTTCCCCTTTGGATATAAATTCGTACTTTTTTATAACGGTCTCAACCTTTAGATGATCGATGCAACTGTAGAGGGCACAATGAATATAAAGAAATCTAAAGAAGTCCACAACCTAGTAGAACAAATGGCCATGAACAATTATCAATAGGAAAACACTAGGATCAAGCAAAGAGCTGTAGAAGTATGTAAGTTAGATGCAATTCTTACATTGGCCACAAAGGTGAAGATGCTAAATAAGAAGATTAACTCACTTTTAATGGGCTCATAACAATCTCAATTTGTGCCCAGTAACACATATACAGAGGAATATGTATGAAAAGAGTAGATGGAGCAAGTTAATTTCTTAGGGAAACCATCAAGTCCCCAAACAATTCATACAACAATACCTTCAATTTTGGGTAGAAAGAACACCCTAACTTTTCTTAGGTAAATATGAATCAAAATCAAAGCCAATAATAGCAAGCTAAGAATAAAACTTAGGAGAGGCCCAACTTACCTCTACCTAGTTTTCGATACCCCTTCGCTTTCTACCGGCATCAAAGAACAAAATTGGAGAATCTCTTAGAGAGATATATCCAAACTAATGAGGCAAGGATGCAACAAACTGAGATGTCCCTTAAAAATTGTAATGCTTCCATCCACAATTTGGAAAACCAGATTAAACAACATGTAAGGATGTTGCATGAAAGGCAATAAGGATCTTTGCTTGGGAATACTGATACAAACCCTAGAGAGCAAGTTAAAGTAGTAACTCTTAAGAATGAGAAGGAGTTATAGGCTGAGAAGACGAATAATAGGGAAGTTTCTAATAAGCCAAACACAATCAAGGAGAAGGAGACTCTAGAGCCACCCAAAGTGAAAGAATATTGTCCTCTAATTCCATATCCCTAGTGCTTGGAACAAGATCATAATTATCAACAATGGTAAATTCCTTGACCTTTTTAAATAGTTACACATGAACATACCTCGTATTGATGCTCTTTTACAAATGCATAAGTATGCAAAGTTCCTGAAGGATTTGTCATAAAACAAGAGGGAAGTCGGAAGAGCTTTCAACAGTCAGTTAGTTCATTAGTTTTACTTTCAAATTTTGATCACTTGGCTTAAGGAAAAACTCAAATAATCTAATATTTAGCACATTAGCTTCGAGACCCTAAATGTGTAGTTAAGACATTCGGTTTGTATTCAGTTAGTTCATTAGTTTTACTTTCTTTCCATTCAATTTTAAATACTTAGCTTAGGAAAAAACTTGATTAATCTAGTATTTAGCACATTAGCTCCCTTAAGACCAACCTCATCTCTATCTCTATACTACGCTTACAACCAATACACTTACCAATTCATTTCTCAAATCAATTTCTCAAAATCGTACCTATAGGCAATTGACACCATTAATAGTACTAGACTCAAACTTCCACCTTTCCCATCCATTTCATCCATCTTTCACTTATCTATTCCATTGAGAAAATTTGAACATAACTAGATGAGCATCCCAAGAATCAAGCTGGCAAAAGATCAAGATCTTCTAAGAATATGTATGGAGAAACCCGGCTCTAAAATTGGTCATGACTAAGATAGTGTTTAGTTATAAGGACAGGACAAAGAGAACTGGATAGAACAAATATAAAGAAAACTGGATAGTATAAGTTTACTGTACTATATTTGATTTACACAATACAAGACACAAGATTTATATTAAAAAATTAATTATTTATATTATAAAATAAACAAGTTTTGTAACATTTAATAAAAATATATTAATTAACTCAATTTTATAAAATGAAGGGGTATTTTTAAGAATATAAAATATTTTTATTTTCTTGTGCAATGAATTTCATATTTATACTATAATATAGATGAGACAAAATTTGGGTTTTTTGTCTAATCACTAAGCAAATATACAAACCAAACATGGGATAAATTTTTTTGTCCAATCCAGTACTATAAAAATTGCGCAAACAAACGCTACCTAAGATTTTGAATTGTAAGTTTCTAACTTATGATTCCTTTGACTTTGATTAGCTTGTAACTCTAGCCACAAGCAAAAATTCTGATTATTTGAAGAAAGGCACTTGATTTATGATGTTCTGAAAGATTAGGTTTTACTTATCAGTTTGTTCCTTCATAAGTTAAGATGATTAAGTAGGTCAAAAATTCAGTCGATATGATAGATATTTGTTTCCTTTCCTAGATTAGTTTCTTTTATCAGTTATTGGGGTTATTAGATTAAAAATATGTATGCCATGAGACATATCTTAGTCAATTATATTGAATTTAACCTTTGCTATTAGCTTACATATTTAGTGAGTTTTATTCTCTTAAGTCTCCGTTTTTATCAATCACCTAGTTGATTGCGGCAAATCTTATACATACCAATCTTTTTTAAGGTTGTTGCATACATGTGTTATTGTAATCCATCATTTATATCGAATCTCCCTAATGTGTTTTCATTATTAAATCTTTCCAATGTTATCAAACCCAGCTTAAGTGATTTACTTAGATAATTAAGAAGGCAAAAGGTTAAAAGGATGAAATCGATTTCAATCACAGTTCAATAGGGATTGGACCAAAGTTAGATCAGACAAGTTTTAAAGCCAAGTTGAACCATAAGGGCTAGGTTTGATAACACTAAATCTTTTATGAGTCATATCAAACTATTTCATTAACAAGTTTGTCACTTAACAACTGTAAGTAATATCAATTGTTAAGCTTATCAAACCCTAGTTCGTTTTACTATTCATTAATTATATCGGATAGTGATTCATTTATACCATTTACTTTTAATTCTTGTTTGTTTATTAAATCCAGAAACCCACAAAAATTCTTCCTTTCTTCATTTGATCCCATAGAAACAAAAAAAAAAAAAATCATATTTTTATCATTGTTGCAAGTACAGATTGTGTTGGAATCAATCCCCCGGAATCTTAGGCACATTGGAGAGAGAATAAGATAAAGAAAGAGATGCGCACGTGAGAAAAAAAAAATCAATCCATTAGAAAGTACTTGAGATTCCCATTAAATAAGGAGAAAACTGAGAACAACGGATTTCGAATTTTTAATCGAGAATCTTTACAAGAAGTTAAATGGATGGAAAGGAAAAATGGTAAGTACGGAAAGTCACATCACAGTGGCAAATTCAATGCTAAATGCTTTGCACACATGTTATATGCAAGTGGCGAAATTTCCTACAAATCTGGCAACTAAGATGGAGCAAATTGTTCGAGACTTCATTTGGAAAGTACACGTAAAATGCATTGGAATAGTTGGGAAGGCCTAACAAAAACGGAAGCGCTAGGAAGTGTAGGAATTCGTAGCTTATCGGCCCAAAACCTGGCAGCCCTTCAGAGAGCCTGTGTTTTTCATACCAACCTCCCTTTTATCGGTTGTCTGCAAATAAAGGTAGGAAGGCTCCAACATGGTAAAAAGACTATAAGCTACTTGCGGAAGTAATTAACTGAAGCAACTAACTAGATTAGTCGGAAAAGAATTAAATTGTTGGGGTATGAATCTACCACAAGCTTTCACTTTTGATAGCTGGAATGGTAGATGTTGCATTGGAGAAATGATACAAGGCTAATAATTCAGCATCATTGCATCGCATTTTACGGTCAGAGAATGCTACATATCAAAGTGGCTACGGAACAATGATCTCGTAGGTTTTGCTAATCAATACGTTATGTTGTGCTCATTCCAAATTTAGAGGATAGATGTATTCACTCCCCCCAAGACCATATTATACCAAGCCTTAATGAAATCTACAACGATATATAGTGTACTAAGCACACCCAAAACATAAAGAGAGAAGTGACCCTGGAAGGCAACACGAAGTCCTTAGTAAAACTATTTCAATGGAGGGCTATCGATAATAGCCTTCCAATGTGACGTAAGCTTCCATAGCTCATGCCCGGACGGAGATTTGAGTGCCCTCGTCATCATGGGGAGGAGACCATTGACCATGCCCTTCAAAAATACCCAGCCATTCAACATTTTTGGTCAATTCTCAACCTAAATAATGCAATTCAAGATAACCCTCTTCACCATAACCTCAGATTTTGATGGTAGTAGCCTTTGCACTATGGCTTATCTGGTTTTCCAGAAGTCTTTCATACATAGTACAGTCGCTGAACATATTATTCAGTATATCAGCATATGAGTTATGGATATATAATAGGAAGCAATTCGAAATCAATACCCTGGTACCTACAATGGTGAAGTGGAAAGAGCCGGATGAGGGGTAGGTCAAAAGCAATAATGATTACCTCCATTCATTGTAAAAGCAAAGTAGCGGATGGAGTAGTTTTCCATGTTGAACCAGGGCAATGAATCTTTGGTTATTTCAAAAATCTCAAGAACATTAATATACCATCAAAATATGGGAAATCTTCTGGGCGGCCTTAACTAAGCCACAAGGATAGGGCTAAAGCATATTGAACTTAAAATTGACTCAGCCCATTGCAGCTTAACTAATCCTAAGCTTATCTTCTGCTAATCTCAAATGAAAAATTTGCTAATATCCAGTTTGCATGCAGGGCAAGGTGCTAATGTCTTAGGAGATGGTGGATATCATATCAACCCAAGGAAATCAACTCAATATCCTCTCCATTCGCTAGAATTACAATGTTTACTTGTTTGAAGTGAGGTTACAATTTGAAAATAGCCATTTACGGGGATCCATATATAAATTTTACTAGTGCTAAAAGGTACCGTGTAGCATGTGAGGTGAGGGCTGGGATGAGTAATAAAGGAGGAACCTTTAGCATGATGTATGAAATGTTAAGACTATCAACCTCATCATCCAACTTGAACCTTTACTGACAATAACTATGTAAAATGCAAACCCGAATTCAGATAATGATAAAGGTGTGTGAGTGTGTGTGTGTGTGTGTATATATTGCATATTAGACAAACATGCTAAGAGCGATCGATTTTCTTATTGAAATAATGCTACAATGTGACTCCCGATCTGGAGGCATGGGAGGAACTCGAGACTTCAAAAACAGACATGCGGTGGTATGAGCTTCCCGGGGTTCATGATGTCGTTAGGATCCAGAGCTTGCTTTATTCTTTTCATCGTCCTTAATGCCTCGATTCCAAGTTCTTTTTCAAGATACTGTAGAAAACAAAAAGTTAATGCTGAATATGCCCATCTGTAAAGAATATTCGGAAGTAAAGCCAGATAAATAAAGAATGAAACATGATGATAATAATAAGTCCATAACAACTCGACACTGTTCTTACTTTTTATGTTTTTTTCCTTTTAGTTAGTCCAAAGCCAGCTCATCCAAACCATTCCTATAGGACTCAACCGGGTATTACGGGTTAGAATATACTATTTTTTTCTTCTTTTTCCAGAAAATACACCAGTTTACTAAAAAAATAAACATATGTCGAAGAAAAATGAAAAATAAACTGTTGAGAGCTCTCAACTTTTAAATCTCAAAGATATATGTAATTTTATTACTTTATAAATAATTATAAATTACATTCTAATATTTTTATTAATTCTAGTTCAATCCTGGTTCGACCCCAATTTGACCCTCACAGCCAGCCTGAATTTCCATTTGATTAATATGCAACAATAACAGTCAAAGCCATACCTTCATTTTCCCAGTCCCGACACCATGCTCACCAGTACATGTTCCTGCATTTTGATGGTGAAACAGAAACAAACATCACATGCATTTAGCTCTCCCAAAAAAAAAAATATAGCATTCAGCAATTGGATGCATATCCATATCCATCATTCAAATTCAAATTGGTAGGTATAAAAGACTAAACTCTATGTACCATTGGTCATTGCAGGGACAGATCTTTGATCAGAAAATAAAGAGATACCAGTATCCAAGAATGATTCTTTCGATTTATCCCTAGTCAGAAATCATACCTTCCATTGACAAGGCTGTGTGGACCATATAATGATTCAGTCTCTCAGCTTCTTGCCGTTGTTCTTCCTGGTGAGGATCAAACAAGATAACCGTATGGATATTTCCATCACCAGCATGTGCAATAACTGTACTGTAAAGGAAATTATAATAGGAGGAACACGTTTGTAAGCTTATCATGCTCATAGACAAATAGATTATTCTCCAGAAAGAAAGCTCATGTTCAACTTACCAAACCAATGACGATGCATCTAGCTTTTGCTTAGACCTGGATATCACTTCAGCAAGATGTGAAAGAGGAACACACACATCCTGCAACATCAGTTAATATCAGCCAAAAATGCTTACAACCAATATGATTTCTACAAGGATCAGGACCAGCCACATTTTCAATTAGATGAAAGCTTACTCTCACATTTCATAATTGAATCAAAACTCACAACCAAGGGTCCAATGAACAATTAGAATCACTTCATACTAACAACATTGGAAATTTACTAGGTGTAATCAACTGACCGTAATCATTGCTTCAAAACTAGGCTCCATAGCAAAACAAGCCCACAGTGCTTCCTTCCTTATCTGCAAAATGTTCAATTCTAAATTAAATTGGGTAAAGAAATTACAGTTGCAGAAATTTCTCCAAATCAACACAAGCAAAATCATGATCCAGCAAAAATCTATTGAAACACAAATTACTATGCATTCCAAGTTAATGCACAAATAATTCAAATTGACTAGCAAGCATGAACATCCAGAGTTTTTAATTGAGATAATGTCCTATTTGGCACTTGAATTTTGACTGATTTTTCAATTAATTACCTAAGCTTAAAGATTGCCAATTTCAATACCTAATTGGACCTTTTGAGCTTGAGGTCAGCATTAGTAGCTAAGCTAACTACGTCTTCCATAGTGAGACAAATTAGCAATTCTAATCTATAGGAGTGTGACATGTGTCCCAAATGAGAAATTCAACTTTGAAATGACATAAAGGATGTCACATCAGCTTATAAGTATCATGAAAAAAAAATAAAAGAAATTTGATAAAAGAAATAAAACAATAACCCATTCCTCCCTTGTTTCCCCTCAACCACCTCTACATCTCTCTCCTCTCTCTCTTATTTTTCTTGAACCCAGAAGAGTTTTTATCAAACCCAACTTCAACTCTCCATCTTTACATAAGCCCTCACCAAGCCCTTCTCCAAAATCCAAACTTTTTCCAAATATATTACTATTATTATCACTATTAGCAATAGCAAGAGGAGAAATCATGGCTCCAACAAGTAACTGAGAAGCAGAAGGCTCCTCTCACCGTGTTCCAAAAACAAAAAGGAAAAAGAAGGAACAAAAATTTCTATTCTACTCTATTCGTAAAGAAAACAGAAAAAAAACTAAAAACCATTTTTCTTATTTATAAACCCTACAAATGGAATACTATCAAAACTTTACAACTAAAAAGCACTATTTCCTATGCATAGGTCATAAAGAGAAGATTTAAGCTCATTCATGTAATTTTTCTTGTCTAGGAGTGGCTCCCTGCTTTAGTGGTCACCTCCCAAAAGTATGACAGTCTGATCAATGAATAGATGTTCTTGTTGCTTTAGGACACTAGCAAATGCGCACCGGCAATGCATATGCAAAAGTTAAATGCAACAAGATAATTAAATTTAAAACACAAACAATTATAGAATCATATTACACATTTGATCTTTCAATGCGATGAAATCACTATAAAGTTACCTAAACCATAAAAATAAAATCAGCAAATATTCATTAAATTTTTATAAAAATCCTAAACCATAAATATAAAATCCTACCTTGAACTTGCTTTTTTGTATTTTGTATTGGAGATTCGTAATATTCATTAAGTTAGAAAAATAAAATCAATAATATTCCAAACAAAAATGACAACTAAGGTCTTAAAATTGGGGCCTAAGGAAGTATCCCACCAAGGTGTAGTCCTAAAACTTAGTCCCCTCTTCTTCAACTAACTAAGGGATTTTAAACTTAGGGATTACACTCTTTTGAACTAGTGGAACGTGGCAAAGCTTAAAGTTAGGCACAGTTAAGGGCACCGAAGGGGCACAAGTTTGAACATAGAATTTACTATACGTCCTATGATTAGTGGGGTTACCAGCCAAAGAAGGATGGGTAAGGTAGGGCAGGATGGGGGCTTTTCTTGGTGCTAATAATTACTTCTCTACTTTATTCCTCGGAAATTACAATTTTATTCCTAACTTATTCACATCTACCAAACAAAGGTGTAGTGATAGTGTATGTAGATGATATTATCATCATTGGAGACAGCAGCTTAGAAAATTAAAAATAGAAGATTAAGATGGAGTAATTATGATATTTCTTGGTTGCCAAAGGAAGAGTAGAATCTTTATGTCAAAAAAAAATTATGTTCATGATCCATAAAAGCAAAAGGGGAAAGTTTGCAAACCAGTAGCTCCTCTTTTTCGATTGAACTAGTGCATGGAAATAACGTCCCCCTGGTTGATATAGAACAATTCTATGGACTAGTTCGAGTTCTTATCTACCTATCTCTCATGAGACTGAATCTGGCTTATGCAATCAACGTAGTAAGCCGAGTCATGCACTCTCTAATTGATACCTAGAAATATTAACCACATTTTGAAGTATATCAAGTGAACCCCAAGTAAAAAGTTGCTTATGAAGGTAGACACTAGGGACATTAAACACTATTGATGCAGAGCAAAGAGGAGATGCCTTGGACTGTAAATGCACTTTAGATTTTTGTGCCAAAATATGGGAGAAGTTGGTCACATGGGGGAGCAAAAACAAAAGCAATCTGTAGTGGCTGCTTGGAGTGTAGAAGCAAAACATTAGGGCAATAGCACAAGGATATGTGAGTTTACCTACTTCCAAAGACCAATGCAGGACCTTTCCATCAAATGTCACCATCAAAATTTGTTTACAGTGGTAGCAATTCTGAAATTATTATCTTGGCAAATGCAATACAACATGATCGCACAAACATGAAGTCAAAAATTGAAGATGGAACATAGTTGACACATATTCTTACTAATTATTGAGTTCGTCTCGAACCAAGCTAAAAATGATAAATATCTATTCCTAACCCTAAAGAAGAGTGTTGGAGATTACAGAGAATATTCTCTAAGAAATGACCTTTTGTAATTATTGGTAATCGTTGTTATTCCTTCCTTCACGTATATATACCAAAAGTAACAAGCAATAAAATCATCAGAAAACACAAGGATAAATAATCTTTGGACAACAAGCTTGATCTCTTTTATTCTTGATAGAAAGAACCCTAGAGGGTGTTTTGGCTTCACAAGTCTAATCCATGACTCAAGTGAGTACTCTAAATCAATTTTCTTTACTCATTCCGAAACCTAGTTGTATCATTCATAACAATTCATTATAGCTTAATCTATTTTACCAACTAGGAATAAAGACTCATAACAATATTCCTTTTCCCCAAAGATCCGTCGACATTCTAATAATGCATAATAAGTTTTTTATTTTTAATATTGGAGGTGCCTAGATATAACCAAGACGGTTAGAACCTCAAAATCAGCATAAGCCTAGGTAGCACATCTCTCTTTTTCTTTTTTGGCCTTTAACAACTGACAGCAGAAGCCACGATGAATAGCAAAGCCTGAACACTGAGTTCTGGAAATGCAAAATGCCATGATCTTAAGAGGACAGGTTTTAGTAAGAAGCATACCTTCCAAAGTTCTTTCTTGGCTTCAGGATCCTCTGCGAAAACAAAGTCTGAGCCATCGTGCTCAGAGACAATTTTCTGCATTATTTGAGTTTGCTCTCGCGAGTATGCCTCTAAGAAACAGTAATGGAACATAATAAATGTCAGAGAAGCAAAAGCAAAAGTTTTCCCATGAAAATGGATGGATTTTAATGTAGCTTTCTCTAAATGGGTTTCTTATAGACACCTTAAACAGCATATTCTATTCTTTGGCCAAGTTTGCCACATTGTCATGTACACATGAACTGGTCTACAAGTACATGATAACTGGTTTTTGGCTCAATGGATGGAATCACAAGCCAAAAGTATTTCCAAGAATATATTCAGACTCAAAAGACTGATGGAAGTTATGAGAATAAAAATCATGAAAAATTAAAAAGCTTGGAAGCCCTAACACCTTCATTATGCAGGCAAATTCACATGGCAGGACTTAGTCAGTGAATCCATATTTTTTTCTGAGCTCACTTTAACATACAGGAAAATAAGGAAGACAGAAAATGCAAGACCTTTTCACCTGTGCCTATAAATTCAAACATAAGTGTTGGAAGTTCAGGCAGATTCTTCCCATTGGCAACATTAATAGCCTTCACCTGAACCTCATCCAATAGCTCGACCCTCGATACCTAATTAATTGATGTAATTAATTGCACTGCAGACTAAAGTGCTTTGAATAAAAGGTAAACAAAAAAAATAGCTTGAGCCAACCTGTATACCAGAATGCATCGCTGCAATAGCAACATCGGCCGCATCTTTGATTGTGGGGAAGTTACACATGGCGACCTGACAGACGTACATAACTGCCTGTGTTTATTAGTAGGTCTAACAAAATGACAACCAAGTCATTTGACTTGAACAAGTGTTATGTTCATTGATAGATGATCTAATTGATCCATAAGCGCACACAGAATTCAGAAAATTTTCATAACTGAGCCACCCTGTTCTGGAAGCTGACCCTCCAGTCAAAGATTGCAACTTTCGAAAAAGAGGGAATTTCAACAAAAATCAAGATAATGCAGCTCTAACAGAGACCATGCCATTTTTGAAAGAAAAAGGTGGTTGCAAAATGTTTTGAGTAGTTTCTATAGGGACTCTGCCACTCTGAAATTCACCCCATTCAACCAATTTTGAGTGATTTAAAGAGAGTATTGGTCACTAAAAGGCTGCTGCAGGTAACTAGAGGGGGAAGCATTTGCATCACCATCATCAATCTAACTGAATCATTTGGTTCTTGAGGCAGTTCTCTAAGTTATTTCAGGGGTATTATTACTCATACTCAAAAAAATGGAAGCATCCAATCGGGATCAACTGGTGCTCTCATATCATAAAGAAATTTGATTAAAAAAACCTTTGTCCTGATTTCATTGGTGAATGAGATGTAAATATAGATAGACGTTGTATAAATAAGATATTAATAAATCCATTTGAATCAGGGCAATAAGGTTGTATCTTTTAGTGAGCAGGGGTACTTTGGTCTTTCACATAGTTCAAACTGCCCTACTGCCAGGAGATGGGAAGGACACCCAAGATGTAGTGAGAGAAAGTCCTCTACCTTTTCGCTCTATATCTTTCCTTACCCCTTTCCTTTTCCCTCTCTCCCTTTAACCTTATCTGCTACCCTATTTTCTCTACCCTCTGCTGTGTTCTTCCTAGTGTTTTTAGTTCATTTTACAGGGTGATTTGTTGTATCCTTGTATTCTGGTTTTTTCTTTCTTGGTGGTGTCGGTTGAAGGGGAATTGTTTAACATTATGTTGGACGTTATCGCAATCTATGGGCATAAAGGATGAAGGTTGGAGGTTGAAGCTTAGTATGGGTCCAACATGCCTATGTTCTTGGGGCATGTTGGATAGCAAGGCCATGCATGGTAGAGTTGAGAGGGAAAAGTACAAACAAAGAGGTACACAGCCAATCCATACTATTGAGTGATTGGCCATGTATGGTCATGTACCCCGGTGTACCTTCCTCCTTTCGCTTCTTCTTAAAAGGTACAAAGATACACAGCCACCTTTACAGCCATGTACCTCCAATACTCTTCCTAAATCTACTTTTACCTCTCATTTTCAATTTCTTTTGCCTTTAAACCTGTTCTAACTTTTCCAACAAATGTTTTTAAATCATTTTATCATCTCAAAACACTTTTAAGTTTTATCAAAGTTTGATCCAATCTCTTTTGAAAGGGGTTAGTGTGGGAGAGTAATCAAATGTTGTGAAGTTAGTTTTGGGTTTTGGTTCCATTCTTCTTATCAAGTATTAAGAGTGTCAAATTGTTGAGTTCCAATAGTCCTAAAGCTATTCTAAGTATGGGATACATGTGTATACGTTTGCATGTTTAAGCTAGTAACTCAAATGGACTTGATTAAATATTCGGCTTAGTTGATTATGTGCTGCATGCACGTAGCTTTGGCCAACACCCTGAGAGGGCCTGTCTGTTAGCAAAGCAACCCAATGATATGCGTATTATGTTGTCCCAAGTAGAGTTCCATATAGAAATGACCTTGTTAGTTTTAGGATGTTACTTAGCTACTTAAATGTTAAAAAGTACCCAATACCAATACTATATAGTATTATATATGTTGGATGTCAAAGTTGTGAGTTACCCCCATGTTGCTTGATGCCTAAAACAAAGACTATAAATGGTTATACGATGCATTTATGAATACTTGTATTGCATGTGGATTTGCTATATGTTTGTTCATGTGTGTAGAGTAGTTGTACTCCATGCAACGCCATAGCTTACCCTGTGGGGATCTTTTATTTTCCAACTACAAATACAGGTTCTTTCGATGGTTAGGTTTATAAAGATTATGGATATGACTATCTATGATGAGGAGGCAAATTTACCACTTCTATGACGATGGTAGCGAGCTTGCACAATTGTGTTTCAAGGGCTAGTATTAGGAGAGTAGACTCCTTTGTCTATGTTATCTATGTCAGTTGATTCATGTTAGACTTGTTTTTGATGTTGAGGAATTCTCTAAGACTCTAGTTGTTTGGCAATGGATTCGGCAATTTCAGAGTGGTTCACCACTCCAGTTTCTGATAGCTTGTTTGTTTATCCATGACTTCGAGAGCTAGGCTCTAATACTTAGCTATGTTCTGTAAGCCTTTTAGTTGATCTTATATAATATGTAGACCAAGTGAGCCAGCCACTCCTCGTGTTCATCTATGGGGATTATGTTTGGATGTTTCACAAATTCTTAACACCTTGGCGCATCATTACCTAGTGATGACACGTGGTGGGTTGTGTGACACCTTCTTTACAATATCTCAAGTGAAAAAGTAAATATAAGAAAGGAACACTCTTAAGAGACACAAATCTACTTAGAATCTAGAAAATGAAAATTTATTAAAATAAAATAAATAATCTGAACTAAATCTAATACTCACAAAATCTATCTATCAACTAGACACACAACTATAGCTACAATCTCCAATATAAATGTTTCATGACAATATATGAACTTTTTTGAGTAAATAGTAAGCCAACTTAATGAATTACCAAAAAGAAAAACAGAGAGAAAGAGAGAGAATACACAAGCTTCAAAGAAAATGCCAAAACATAAACACGTATTCTAGAAAATTACACAGCACACCATCAATAATTATGCATAAAATGGTTATATTGAACCATGTTCAAACAACCTTCCCTTCAAGCAATAGATGAGAGCAGCTTTTAGATTCTTAAAGGCATCTACATGAGAGAGGGCAGATAACATGCACATGAAGTGTTTTAATAGGAAAGGGAAATACCACTGTATACTGTGGAAGTTTCTGAAGACGTAGAGTAACTTCTGTTATCACACCTAAGGTTCCTTCACTTCCAATAACCAGACGTGTCAAATCATATCTAAGACAGACAAATGTTACATCAATAGAGTGGTCATGAAATATATTTTCCTCTATATCAACGGAACAAAATAATTATGATGATATTGTACATCTACCTGGACTTGGACCTAATGAATGTAATGTGACGTTAGATTTCTGAACATTCTTAAGCTATATTTGGAAGACTAGATTTAAGGTATCTTAATTTCTTTTATATCTGAATAATATAGGTAATGCGATATTCTTTCATCTTACTTGTATCTTTCTTTTCTTTTCCCTTTTTTCCCCTGGTTTCAATTTACTCCCTAGAGGTTACATAGTTAGTGCTCCTAGAAGATGTATCTATGTATCTCTATTGTACATTGTACCCTAAGAATAAATCACAAAGTAATCAATAAAGATATTATGTTTTACTTAAAACTTTCTTTGTATAAAAGCTTTTGGCATTTAAATCCAAAATATGTCTACCCTCTCCTCCAACAATGGCAACCCAAAAAAAATAATAATAATAACACAAAAAAAAAACTGTCCAAAAGAATTCAACTTCTCTGGACACTCATGCTATTCAAAATACTAGCATTACATTATATGGTGAAAATTTCTTCAGTGTTAGTCTGTTAGCATGTACATTAGGGGAAGAAGAAAGAAGCTCAAGAAACTGCTCCAGTTCAACCATTTCATTGGTACATCAGAGGCACAAGAACAGAAAAGAAGCTGGAATGTAGGAGTCGTGCAGTGTTTATGTGTTGTCTATTGTGTTTAGTATGTGTGGCCATAGTTGTGTGTAACTTTATTATGTGTATATCTGTGTATTAATGTAGAGACGTGGCTGTAGTTGTGTATAACTTTTTTATGTGTATATCTGTGTATTAATGTAGTGACGTGGATGGTCTGGTCCTGATGTGCATGTGTGTTAGTTCACATGTGATCTGTATTTGACGGTTATGTATGTGGCGTCAGAATAATAGTCAGTTAGCAGTGTGTGGATAGGGCAGTTTCTTGTCAGTTGTGTGAGAAAATACAGGAATTCGAAAATGTAACCACCACTCTTATACTGTAGAAGGCGGAAAATCAAGGGAAAGAAAGGAGGCAAGTCTACTTTCCTGAAAATTTCTATTAAAAACGAGATCATTGGGCTTTCTCTAACAAGCCCATTCCGAGTTATATCATAAGGAAGCACAGAAGAAAACAACCACTTAAGAACAGAATTGAGCACGAAGTTGTTATTAATCGTCCATCAACAAGATCCCAAACTCAATCTGCTAATATATTGGTATCAAAGCCGGACTTCAAGGACGATTCAAAAAAAGTGCTCTTGTTTGTTATGTATTAGGATGATCACGCACATTTGGAGCGCATGGAAGACATGCAGAACCGCTAGGCAGTTTAGATGGACAGTTTGAAGTGTGAAGGAACATCTCCGAGGCCAGTGGAGCATGCTCCCAATGAAGTAAGTGACAATAGGACAGAAGAATGCGGGCAAGAGCATGCTGTGATTGCTCCTAGGTTAGCTAAGTAGGATTTTCCCAAGTTTAATGGTGGTGAGGACCCTCTAGGGTGGATCAACAGGTGTGAACAATTTTTTGAACACCAACCAATGGAGGAAGAGAAAGTACAAATTGCAGCTGTTCATTTGGAAGGAGATGCCCAACTATGGCTTTTGAAACTGAAACAGAAGCAGCCAAATTTGACGTAGGCAGAGTTTAAGTCCCTTTGTAACTTCCGTTTTGGACCACCATCCTAAGTAACAAAGTGGAGGAATTATCAAAGTTGTGCCAATTAGGCTCCGTAGAGAGTTATCAAAACCCAAGTAACATGCTTATCTTTGGGAAATGAAATTACCATCTTCATCAATGGGTTAAAGGAGTTTATATCAGTGAAGATGGAGCTTCATAAACCCACCAACCTAACGCAAGCAATGAGTTTGGCAATGCTATATGAAAAGAGAGGGGCCAAGGTGAATGATGAAGGAGATAGCAGGAGATGTGCATCGCCTCAGCCAGCACCAGCTGTACGCTCTGCTTATGCCAAGAAAATTAGTAGAGGGGAGATGGAGGAAAGGCGAAACAAGGGCTTGTGCTTAACTAGGATAAGCCTTTTACTTTGGAGCATAAACACAAAAATTTGTTTTGGTTGGAGTTCAAGGAAGAAGGTAGGCAGATTGGAGACAGTGGTGGTGAAGTACAAGAGGGAAAAAGAGATGGAGAGCTGAAGATATCCTTACATGCCATGTTAGGGTTGTCACATGCACAAACTATGAAAGTGCAAGGTTATTTGCACCAACACCCACTCCTTGTATCGATTGATTAAGGAGAACGCAGAGTTTCGTGAGTACAACCCTAGTCTCAAAATTGGAGTTAGGGGTTGAGCCGCTTGACAAGATAAGAATGGTAGTGGCCAATGGAGAGTGGTAAAGAGTGGAGGCATATACAGAAAGGTTCCCTTATTGTTGGGGGAAGACCTTTTGCAATTGATTTATACTCCCTGCAATTATGTGCCATAGACATTGTATTGGGAGTCAACTGGCTCAAATCTCTAGGACCCATTTCTTGGGACTACTTAGCATTGAGGATGCAGTTTATGAAGGATAATCAAGAAATCACGTTACAAGTCCTTAAGAGTGCTCCTACACCAAAATCTGCTGCCATGCTACAGAAGTCAGTAAGAATAGAGATTTACAGCACTTGTTGGCTGAATTTCAAGACATTTTCCAACCACTACAGGGCCTTCCTCCTAGCCACAGCTGTGACCATGCCATACAACTTCATCGCGGCACTCCACCTGTGGTTTTACATCCTTACCAGTACCTACATAACCAGAAGGATGAGATAGAACCAGAGAGCGACAAGATGCTTCTAGATGGAATTATAAGGCCAAGTCAATCGTCATTTTCGTTACTAGTATTGCTGTTTCGTAAAAGTGATAACACGTGGCATTTTTGCGTCGATCATAGGGCTTTGAATGATAAAACTATCAGAGACTAATTCCCCATTCTGTTTAGTGAGGGATTACTAGAAGAATTATTCAGAGTTTGTTATTTTTCCAAACTGGATTTGTGTTTGAGATATCATCAATTGAGGATGAAACTAGAGGATGTGGAGAAAATGGCTATTAGTGCTCATCATGGTTGAGTTCCTCGTGATGCCATTTGGCCTCAGAACACCCCCTCACCTCCCAAGCACTTATGAACAGGGTACTTATTTATGAAAACTTGTGCTTGTCTTTTTTGACAATATATTAATTTACAGCAAGTCTTGGGTCGAACGCTAGCAACATTTAAGCAAGGTTTTCTCTTTAATTCACTAACATCAACTTATCTTAAAATGTCCAATTAATGTGTGTTTGCAAAAAAACAAGTGGCTTATTTAGGGCATTTAATATCTGAAAATGGAGTAGAAGCTAACCCACAGAAAATTAATGCTATGCTTAATTGGCCAAAACCCAATACCATTAAGGGATTTTTTGGGTTTGACAGGTTAATATCGGAAACTTGTACAGAATTATGGCCTAATTGCAGAACCATTAACGCGCATCTTCCAAGCCCATCTCTTTTTTCAGCAGACCCTTCATGCAAAGACACCTGAAGCTGGCCGCTTATGAGAAAGAGTTGATAGGGTTAGCCAAGGCTGTCCATCATTGGCGTGCATATTTATGGGCCCATAAATTTCAGGTCAAAACTGATCAGTACAGCTTGAAATTCCTACTTGAGCAGAAAATTACATCATCTCCTCAGCAGCATCGGGTAAGAAAGCTACTGGGATTTGATTTTGATATTGATTACAAGGCCGGCAAGGATAATAAGATGGCTGATGCATTGTCAAGAAGGGATGAAGGTGTGAGTGAAATTTTTGCCATCAGCTCTCCACAACTGCAATCATTTGATACAGTTCATCAAGAAACAGCATCTTCCTCTGATGTGCAAGCAATAGCATCAAAGATTGAAACAAGAGAGTTAGGGGCAGATTGGGCAGTTAAAAATGGTCTGATATTCTTTAAAAACAGGGTGTATTTGGAATCTACATCAGCTCTTGTGCTGCTAATGTCCAATCCATTTATGATCTATGTCATGAGGGATATCAACGAACACAATAGATTCAGGAGATTTTTATTGGAACTGTATGCACAGACAAGTCAGCAAATTGTATGTGCTTGTGTCACGTTAGTGCCACAAAGCTGAACTCCTTCAACCAGGCAGGCTTCTCCAGCCACTTCTCATTCCAAATCAAGTTTGGTCCAATCTCTCCATGGACTTTAGAGATGGTCTTTCAAATTCTCATGGCAAATCTGTTACACTAGTAGTGTTGGACCAATTTTCCAGATATACTCGTTTTATTCAAATGAACCATCCTTACAATGCCATCGCCATAGCCAAGCTTCTCATTGATACTATAGTCTGATTACATTGCTTACCTAAAACTATTGTGAGTGATCAAAATGTTACTTTTACAAGTATTTTCTAGGGAGAATTATTCAAATTTAAGTGGCACCAAACTTTTGTTTTCCTCGGCTTATCATCCTCAAAGGGATGGCCAAATGAAAGCGGTTAATAGCATTCTTCAAATGTACTTAAGATGCTTTACAAGAGATCACCCATAAAGTGCACTGACTGGATCGCTTGGGCCAAGTATTGCTATGACATGGGTTATCACTCCCCTCTAAGTCTATTCCATTCCAGGTTGTATATGGTTGCACTGCAACGCGTTTACTGTCATACATACCAGGTAGTACAAAACTAGATGCTGAGGATAAAGCCCTTCAGACGCATGATTCTGTAGTAGCACAGTTAAAGAGTCAGCTAGAACATGCTCAACATAAAATGTAGATGGCATATAATGCCAAGCACCTGAGATAATAGCTTTAGTGAAGGGGACTTAGTCCTCCTCAAGCTCAGACCATACCAATAGGCTTCCCTCAGCACTAAGCAGACACATAAGCTAGCACCATGTTTTTATGGACCTTTTCCAATGGAATTGCACAATGGACAGGTCACACATCATTTGCGCCTACTTCCAGAAATCAAAATACAAGCATTTTTTTAAATTTCCTATCTTAAGAAATTTGTGATTGTCCATTGACATTCCCACTTGATTGAAGTGTTAGTGCATTGGAAATGTTATTCTCAAGCAGAAGCCACTAGGGAAGAAGCTCTCATGATGTGTCAGCGTTATCCATCATTAGCACATGAGGTCACGTGCATCGTTGAGGGGGGAAGTGATGTTAGAGATACTGCTCCAGTTCAAACATTTAAATTAGTATATCAGAGGCACAAGAACAGAACAGAAGCTGGAATGTAGGAGTAATAGTGTCTATGTGTTGACTATTCCACTTTGTATGTGTAGTTGTAGTTTTGTGTAACTTTATTATGTGTGTGTTTGTGTAATAATGTAGTGACGTAGATGGTATGGTCTTAACGTGCATGTGTGTTAGTTCACATGTGGTATGTAGTTGAGGGCTATGTATGTGCCGTCAAAATAATAGCCAGTAGTGTATGGATAGAGAAGTTTCTTGTCAGTTATGTCTGAGAAAATTCAGGAAAGTAGAAAAGGTAACAGCCACTTTTGTACTGTAAAAGCCAAAAAATCAAGGGAAAGTAGGCAAGTCTATTTTCCTGAAAATTTCTATTAAAAATGAGATCATTGGGTTCTCTCTAATGAGTCCATAGCAAGTTACATCATAAGGAAGCACGGAAGAGAAGATGATCAAGCAGCTCCGGGATAATGTCACCAAATGCACTTAGACCTACAGAATCTTTCTCAAATCTACGAGACCATGATCAAGTTTGGAGAGAGACAACATAAGATGATAGAGTTACAAAGTATTTCAAATCATCTAAATGTGTTTGGCAAGAGTTAGACCTCCTAAATGACTATAAATGGAAATCAAATGAGGATGGCCAGCATACAAGGAAAACAACCGAAGATCTCATCATATTATTGTTGTTACCAATCTTCGGAGAGAAGATATTATTTGTCAAATGTCATGCTCTTACCGAAAAAGGATGTAGGAAAAGTCCATCATCCTTATAACTTTGTAACTACCTGAACATTTTGCTTTATTGTAATTTTACACCTAAACTTTCAACTTATAGAATTATACATTAAATTGGAACTTTGGTTATCTCCGCCACTACTTCCATAATGTCATTGTAACACCATCAATCTAGTCATCATAAACAACCATTGATTCTGTGACACATGTAATTTCCTATTATTTTATTTAATAAATATCTACATCTGCATAGATGATATTGAAAATAAATAAAGTTCACATGGTTGCAATGACATTGTCTCATTTTTGGATCATGGTGGCAGTAAAACTAGAAATTGCAAGGCATCTCTTGGATATGTATATGTAGGTTTATGGGAACCTGATAGTAATAAGCTACAACAAATGCACTCAAATATTAGGAGGCTAGATGTGATGGGATCCACAAGAAATTTCAAAAGAAAAACCAAACAATATAACTCAAGCAAAATAGGCGAAGAGAGAGACAAATTTATTACTGTGAGATGACCTTTGTAGCTAAGTAAGATGAAGTAGTGGTGAGCATAAGATTGCAAAGGGTAATCATGGGGTGAGGTTAAGTATATGGATATGGGTCTATATGTAGTTTGTAATGTATTGTGTGTTTGTATATGGGTACGTGTATAAGGGCATATATGAATGAGTATTTATTGAGATTTATAAAGGAGTATGGATGTGGATTAGGGTTTGTATCTACATAATGTGGCTATTTGCGGCAAGTGTATGGGTTTGTGTATATATCTAGGTACGGACAATTGTTTAGGGCTAGGGTTTTAGTGGGGGGTGAAGGAGAAGACAATGTGAATGGGCACCAATCCTATGATGAAATGGGTATCGTGAGCAAACTGCTCATCACATGACTCTCTCCCTCTATGTACATGGCTAAAAAAAGAATATCCACTAAACCCCACTAGCTTAAGTGCTTTATACATCAACACTAGCTAACGGCTTTCTATTAAACGACCAAGAGCTTATGCGACTATACGTGCCAACTATGTCAAGAAAAACAAACTCAAAGCAATAAAATGAAACTCATCTAAACTACTGCAATTCCTCTTTCGTACCTCTGCCCTAACCCCAAATTTCAATGCTTGCAACTCCAACATCCCCTGTTGCATTATAACTGCAACCCACTTCCAATGTTTCTGCACTTTTGCCCACATCAACTGGTCCAACCTGCCCATCCCACGTTTATATACATTCACAATTGGGGCCATAACATGGGATACATCAATACCTCCCTCCCTAAGATTATCCTGCTCCACAAGGACAATGGATGGGGCCGTAACATGGGATACATGAATACCTCTCTCCCTAAGATTGTCCTTCTCTACAAGGATAACCAATGGAAACTAAAGCTTAATCACTGCAGTACCAACCCAAGTTGATTCTTCATCTGGCAGGTCATGCCAGCACTAGAAGTTGAGGGATTTCTTATCCCCATTGCAGCTGAAAACAGAGGCCCAAAACATGAGCCAGTTCTCAAGTGGCAGACAATAATTTGACCACCAGTTCATTGGGCAAGTTGGTGGAGATTAGAAGCACTCCCACCTATCATTTGAGTGGTAAAACATGAAACAGAAGACATGGTTGACAATTCTCCAGTAAGTTCAGCTTATAAGCTACATTGCCAACCCATTCCACTATTTGGTAGGGCCTAAAGAATCATAGAGCTAGCTTAGAACCACCCTTCACTTTCGAGTTTGCAAGGGTAGCCTAAGTTTGAGAAACACCCATTCTCCCAAGCATAGGTCACATCATGCCTACTCTTGTTTGCCTGCTGAAAACTCCTCAATTGGGCCCACTCAAGCTTGCTATTCAACACTATCAGCATGTCATCCCTGTTTCATAGTTCATCCAACAAAGCTGCTGAGGATAATTCCTCGGGTATGTAAGAAAGCAACAAAGGGGGCTTTCAACCATACACTATCTGAAAGGGGGTGAGGCAAGCTTTCATATGAAAGAATGCATTATATGAATATTTAGCCTGTAGCATTCACCGACCCAAGTTTTAGAAGCTTCAAATGCAAAACATCAAAATAGCATTCCAAACACCTGTTTTGTACCTCCATTTGACCATTACTTTTGGGATGGTAGAATGTACTATAGTGCAATTTCGTTCAATGCACCCAGAAAAGTTCTCTCCAAAGGTGATTCACAAACAATGGGTCCCAATGCCTTACTATGACTCTAGGGATACTTTGCAATCTTATCAACTTTATAATGAAAAAGTCAATGACCATTTTAGCTATATATGGGTGTTTCAACGGAATAAGATGCCCAAACATGGACAATTTGTCCACCACCAGTATATCAAACCCCCTTGACTCCAGCAACCCCGTGATGAAGTCTATAGATAAATCTTCCCACACTGCCTTAGGAATTGGCAGCAGGTAGAGGAGACCAGCTGGTGCTAGCGTTTCAGCTTTATACCATTGACAAACAGCATACGCAACCACAAAATTAGCGACATCCTCATCCAATCCAAAACAAATTGGCAGCTACCCTTTCCTAGGTCCGGAAGCAACCCACATGACCATGGGTGATGAATGTCATTCCTATAAAAACACATTAACCCACTTGGAAGTTGCAGGAATTACTAGCCTTTCTTTGCAGTAGAGGGTAACATGTATCAAGTGCAAACCCAGTCCAGCCTCTTTTCCTTTATGGAGTAGTTGCAAATTACTCAAAAGCGTCTTTTAAAACATCTGCACAAATTTCTTCCAAGTCAGTCCAAAGAGGACTTGGAATTCCTTCACACTTAGCCTCAGTATCAGCTTCACCATGCATGCTGGATAGTGCATCAGCAGTAGCATTTTCTTTTTAGCACTAATACAATATTTCAATTTAACACCGAAGCAGCTTCCAGAGCTACTTTTGCTGATTAGTTATGGCTATTCATCAACGCAAGAGATGTTTGAGGCTCTTTGGGTCAGTTTTTGCCCCATTAAATATGGCCTCCAAGGCTGAATGGCCAATACCCATGCCATCGACTCCTTTTCATACATCAACTTAGATAGAGTTTTAGTACTCAACGCCTAGCTGAAGTAGGTCACTGGCCAATGGTTTTGCATCAAGACTGCACTTATCCCAAGGTGGAGGCCAAACATTCAATTTCGAAGAGAGAAGGTTAAATCTGCATGGCCAAAATAAGGGGCCTCCATAAGGGCCTGTTGGAGCGTTCTAAATGATCTAAGAGCTGTTGCATTCCATTGTAACCCATTTTTCTTCAACAAAAATGTGTCAAAATCCAAGCAATTTTTCCATAATCTCTCATAAATTTTCAGTAATATCCCAAGAGACAAAGGAAACCCTGCACTGCCTTAACTGCTGCTGTTATGGGTCATTCTAGGACAACTGATTCTGCTTAGATCCATGCATACCATCAAAGGACACTATATGGCCCACCAAAACTGCATGTCCTTTTGTCATCAGAAAACCGACCTTGCAACAACTACTCCAAAACTGTTGTTAAGTGCTACATATGTAGTTCCAGGTCAGCAGTGTAAATGCAAATATCATTGAAGAATAATAGTACAAAATCCCTTAGGTATGGACAAAGAAGTCATTTACTATAGCTAGAAATGTTGTGGGGGGCATTAGTAAGCCTAAAGGGCATCACCAAGAATTCATAATGTCCTTGGTATGTTCTAAATGTGAATTTGTGCACATCATCTTCGCAAACCCAACTTTGATGGCAGCCTACCCTTAAATCAATCTTTGAAAAGACTTTCGCCATAAAGTTCATCCAAAAGTTCCTCAATGACTGGTAAAGGATATTTATCAAGGATGGCTTCCTCATTCAATGCGTAATAGCCTACACAGAAGCACCGTGACCCATCTTTCTTCTTTACCGAGATGACTGGACTTGAGAACAAGCTCATAATAGGGCATATGATGCCTGCTTGTGACATCTCTTGCACCATTTTTTCTTTTATATTATTCTGAACATAACCATATCTATATGGCGTTACATTGATCAAGCCCTTGCCATCTTTCAACGGAAGGTGGTTTGTTCTCCGCAAGTGGGGGGTAGACATGTATGCTGTTCAAAAACTGCTACAAACTCCTCAAGTAAGCCTGATACACTTAGATCCACTACTCCTTCTATACCTTAGCATCAACCCTTCGCCAGTTCAAACTACATATCTCCACTTCATCTAATTTGCAAAGTGACTTCCCAGAAGCAAGAGATATATATCGAGTTACATCTCCTTCCAAAACACTCTCCTTGATTGTGGGGTATTTTCATGACCATCCTCCTCCAATCAACCTTGACCTCCCCAAAATCTCCAGTCATGCTACTCCAAAAATTATATCCATACCTCCTAGCTCCAGAACATAACAATGGAAACAATTTCCAGCTCGGAACAACCTTCAAACAAACATCTCAACAAAACCCACCAGATGTTATCACATGCACATCCCCTAACTTCACCATAAACTGAGGGGTATTAGCAACAAGGGGCATGAAAACGGTTTACAAAATCTGTCAAGATGAAATCATGGTTTGCGCCACTTTCCATGAGAACTAATTCAGGGTGCTCATCCATTATACCCTACATCTTCACAGTTATGGGTCCATTAAACCCACTTAGAGTTAGAAGTGCAAGTCATATGAAAGAGCCCTACCAATCAGAGGTTGCCCACCTGATGATGAATATGATGTCAAAAAGGTGTGAGGTAAGTATGTGGGTTTGGGTCTTCTTGTAAAAGTATGTGAATGTATGTATTATGTATGTTTGTAAATAGTTAAGCGTAGAAGGGTGCATACAAGTATGTATTGAGATCTATGAAGAAGTATGAGTGTGGATTAGGATTTGGATTTGTATAAGATGGCCATTTATGTTAAGCTAATAAGTTTGTGTACAAATCCAGGTATGGACAAGTGTTTAGCACTAGGTTTTCAATGGGGATTGAAGAAGAAGATGAAGAAAACTGGTATCATGAGCAAGCTGCTCATCATGAGTCCATCTCACTCTAGGTACACATTTCGGCTAAAGAAAATATATCCCCTGAACCCCACTAGCTTCAGTACTTCATGCTTCAACACTAGATAAGGGCTTTCTAGTAAATGACCAAGAGCTGATGCCGCTATATGTGCCAGCTATGCAGAAGGAGGAGTAAAAAAAGAAACTCAAGCAATAAAATAAAAACTCATCCAAATACTGCAATTCCTCTTGTGTCCCTCCATATTTCAACACCTGTAATTCCAACATCCTTGCTGCACTAGAACTGCAACACACTGCTGCTGTTTCTGCACTTTTGCCCACATCAAACGGTCCACCCTGACCATCCCACGATGTTTATAGACATTCACAATTGAGGCCCTAAAAATGGGATACATCAAGATGCTATGACAGATTGAGCTTAACTTATCAGACTCATCCCAGTTGCATCTTCACAAATTGAATGCAGGGAACCAGTTATTAAACAATAAGACACTAAGACCACCTTTTGCGTGCTAAGAACTCTTTGGGCTTCAATAATTTAAAAGGCAATGATAGCCAGAGTATATTTTTTAGGCAGGATGTAAAAAAAAACAATTATCACATTTGGGAACAGAGAACAAACCCTGCAGCACTCTTGCGAGCACGAGAGGCGGTCTTGACAACATCTCCATTGGCAAGAACAACCTGAAAAAGAAGTACCATTAAATAGAAATAATTAATAAATTGAATAAAACATCCAACAGATATAAAACAAACCTTGAGATTGATGACATTGTCACGCATAGTTCCATACCTACATGCTAAAAATGGACTTGTTCAGGCGAATAAGATATAAGGTATTGAAGCAACTATTTCACAATACTATTATCAATGAAATAAAGTAAGAACTGTAAAATAAAAAGACATTAAAGTGAATAAGTCTGTTACTTCAGTATAATTTTTCTAAAAGGAGTACTAGACAATTGGGGGTTAGAAAATAAAAAGATTTACCGCATATTCACTTGGAGAGAATGACTATTCCATTTAAATAGCAATTCATCTCCCTAACTCATGAATTGCTATTCAATAGCCCATTTATTATTTTCGCCATAAGTACCCTATCCTCATAAGTTATGTTAAGTCTGTATTGGCTATGAAAAGCGGAAAAGGGTATGGACTATGAGGGTATACTAGACAATTTACTTTTTATTCCTATCGTATCCATTATTGACTATTATGTTAACTAAACAAAGTAATAGACATGTAATAACTATTACATATCTATTCAATTCCTATCGAGTTGCAATTTAATCCCCCTTTACTCTATTTACTGAAGTGAATAAGCTATTAAGGGTCTAAATACTCATTCTGAAAGATAAGTAAATTAAATACACATTAGGCAAAAATAAGGAGATCCCCTTGCAAAACCCAAGAACATATGTGACATTATTTAAAGTCGGATCAATTGAATTAGACTATATGGTAAAGAAAATAAAGCAAGGAACATACCTTACGGCTAGAGAACCTGAGCAACGAGTTGCGCACATGCCACCAATGGTTGCACCCGGCCCTATTTGTCAACAAATTTTAGGAACATCAATGTCAGTGTTAGGAAAAGATAAGTTAAGGTAGGGATTTGGCATCAAATCATATTTAGAAATTATATTGTTTTGATGAGAAAATAATTTTACGCCAAAAAAAGGTATCCTGGTCAAGCTAGGTCGTGATCATTTCTTATTAAAATATTATAAAGTCTGAAGGTAGCAATATACTGAATCATTGATCCTCTAGTTCCATTTACTCTCTAATATTGTTTACACTGAAAGAAAAAAGGCACCATCAGATCTAAGTTTACAAAATCATCTTGTTTGAAGACGTCCATAGTAATTTTCTTTTTTTTTTTCGATAAAAGTTGGTTTGTTCCTTGATGATATAAAGATTGTTTGTGCAAATTGCAATTAAAGCCCCAAAAACTATAAGTCAGATGCAAAAAGACCTCTTCGACTCCCAAAATGTGCTTTTAATATCTATGATCACTGAGGTCTAGGCATGTATTTTTGAAGATTAGGGGATTTGTCCGCACCCAACTAAAGAAGTATTTGCAATTCCAAGGTGATTTCATCTTATTTCTACGAAACTTAATTTTCATTTTCTCTTATAGTTTTCTTTCCATTTGTTTATTACAAAATCTTTTGGCTTTATCATCATCATGCCACTAACACCACCAATAAAAAACAAAGGAGGATGTATATTCCCTTAGCTTTCAAAAATATAGTTAAACTACTAACTATATAACAATTTCACTACAGCTTTATTCCATATGAAATAACTATTATAGTGTTCAATTGCACTTTAGCCTCGACATAGCAAATTTATAATGAATCCCTATTATAATAAATATATATATATATTATATATATATTCACTAATTATTCATTACTCGAACTTATGAATAACACTTCAATGTTAGAGCTGATTGTTTTCTCCAAAATACCCTCATTAAAATCTAAATCAATAAATGACAATCCTATTGCAGCTCTATTCTATTAGTTAGTAATGGCTATTATATTGCACACTTATTCCATTCGGCAAAATAAACAAGTTGTAACTGCTTGTAAAGTTCGTTTTTTTAAGGGCCTTTAATATGGTTTGGGAGGGAAATTTCACCTATTTGGGAAGTTTCGAGCGTTTAAGTGCACCTTTTGAAAGTTTAGAGGAGTAAAATATCAAACAAAAAGTTGAGAGTCATAGTGCAATTCACCTCAATTTCAATGATTAAGATCATGGGGTATTTTCCCAAAAGAACAAGCACAGCCACCTTATATCATCCTAATAGATTGATTTGCAAGAATTTGCCAAAAGAACAAAAGGAAAGCAACAAATACTTAGAGGATCCCTTTGCACCCCACCCAATATATAAACTGACCTGGATCAAGAGGGAAGAATAAACCATAAGGCTTGAGATACTCATTAAGTTCCATCCATCCAATGCCAGGCTCAACAACCACATCCATGTCTTCAACATGTAAAGCTTTGACCCTCTTTGACAAAAGTGTAATATAAGCAAAAAATATATAATTAAAATTCTAGATGAAATTATATGTGTGTAGTTGATGAATTTAAAAAACGATTTTTCTGCCAATGCAGCATATGACATTGTCTAAAAATACAAATGACCTTTCATGAAATTATGCTTCAAGAATAATGAGCATGTAGTTTACACTAAAAATTACAAAAAGACATAATCAAGCATGATGCAATAGGTGAAACAATTGTTAAGGCTATAGATCTAACCATGTGCATATTGACCACTCATTAGCTTGCTTGATATGTTTAATGCTCTTTGACTGTTAGCTCTTTTAGGCTTTTCACCAACAACAGCCACAGATATAGTTATTCTCCCTAGCTGACGTTGTTATACTTACCAGGGCACTTTTGCCCATTTCATGGCAACAACACACCTCTCAGCTTCAACGTTCTTAAGATATTATGTATATTGTCAGGGAAATGCAACCAATAGTTAAAATCAACTATGATAGCTAGATTTGATGTCAATTAAGTTGTCAAGATCATGAGAGCAGGATTAGGACCCTAGAATATTAGAAGCCTTAATAATCCTTTAAAGGGAAGGAAGTTTAGGGGAAAAAAAAGGGAAGAAGAAGAAGAAGAAGAAGAAAAGAGGAAAGTGGTTATTTATTTATTTATTGGGATCCTGAGACTAAAGTAAAGCATAACGTGGATATGATATGGAAGCAAATAAAACAATAATGGCATTTGGTTAACCAACCTAATTGGAGAATCTGGGTGGCCTGGAATAGTCAATTTAGCAAGCAGAATTTCTCCAAATCACTAACAAAATGATTCATTTGACTACCACTGACCAATTTTTAATTTGGATCCAAGCATCTTGTCTTTG
Source organism: Lumnitzera racemosa (assembly GCA_024138005.1). Lineage (NCBI taxonomy): Eukaryota > Viridiplantae > Streptophyta > Magnoliopsida > Myrtales > Combretaceae > Lumnitzera > Lumnitzera racemosa. The sequence goes on from JAMXBC010000002.1 coordinate 12,347,198, forward strand.
AAATTTTGTGTTGCATCAGTCATATTGGACTGCCACATACCAACCCTCTGAGATACCATGAAGAGAGTAATATATTGAAAAGAAAAAAGTAGATGATTTTATTTTTGGAGATATACTGTTAAGTAGATAAGACTACTTATAGACAGTACTAAATAAGTTGGCAGCAACAAACATCATTACGCCACCCTAACTACCCTAAAACATTTTATACCATCCTACAACAACAAATGCTACATCCACCAGCAACAAGAAATAATTAATTATTCAAAATTTCCTACAGAAAGTTTCCCTGCACTGTTAAGGTCCAGAAATGCAAGCATGTATCCATTGAAATCCTACGAGTAATGAACTGGAATATGAGATGATATACCCATATTATAAGTGGATAAGCTTAGCAAAGCAATGATGACATTTTTAGAAATAGAGCAGATGAACTAGTTCGTTTGATCAATCAGCTTACATGTTCTTGTCTCCAGAGAAGATCAACATACATAGTAGCAAACTCATGTATTGCCAGAAACATAGACAGAAATTGAAGAAGCAGATGCTAGTTTCCATCTAATTGTAGGTTGGTAGAGAAGAGACTTATGCATGATCAAGTAGCATAAATGTGAAGGGTATTGTAAGGGAAAGCAAAGATTCCCATCAACCATAAAAACAAGGAAAAGCTTTACAGAAATGCCATTTTCTGATCCATTGAGGGCAGCAAGCAGATGTATATATACCATATAAAATTAAGAACAACATCCAAGGAAGATTTTCAAACATACTTTCATCGATGACATATCAATGCAAACACCACCACTGGGTGCTAAAGTGTGACCTTCAATTGATGTAGCTCCACCAAACGGCACAATAGGTACCTAAAGACAAAGAAAACCCTTTGTATTATAATATTATAAGGAGATGATAAGTTCTTAATTAGTTCAAATCTTCGCCTTAGTTCACAGCATTTCTTGAAAACTTTGGGGTAATCAGCTGGAACAAAAATAAAAGTGAAGGAACTCAATCAACAAGGATGGAGATATCAAACCTTATGCTTGTCACAAGATTTGACTATCTTGGCTACGTCTTCTTCAGAACTGCATTATTAAAGAATAATGCTTTTATTACTAAATTCATGCCACAAATTCATAAGTCATTCACCTGACAAATGAAGAAGCAAGTGGACAAGGAAAACAAGTATATATCTAAGACCAGATCGAGAGTACACAGAGGTCTATATCTATTCTTTCCCAGGAAAATCATACATCTACATTTTACAAGCTACACCTTAAATACTTCCCATTTAATCATGCAGCATGAAAACTAAGACCTCTTTAAAATATTGTAGATGCAAGGACCAATCACGGTCATCACGTGCATGCACTACACATCTCCCACTACATATGACCACAAAGGAATGACAAGGGAGAGACAATCAAGAGAGAAAGGGGCAGGGGAAAAGAGCAAGTAATCTCAAGGAGCTCAAATGCATGCATGATAGGTAGAAAGCTCAATAACATCAATACCAGTGCTCTTAAGCGAAAGTGTTCTGCTATTCGCTCTAAATGCAATTCGATCTTTCTTGCTAACTAATAGCACAACGGCATCTCTCTTAATTTCCTGATGTGTAAAATAAAAAGGAATTATGGGTATACACAAAGTTTAGCTATCAAATTCATATGTCAGATCATCTTAACAATTGAAAGTTAAGATTAACCCTTCTCTAAATGAACTCTTAAATTGGCTCCTCTTAAGCCTAGGCCCATGAAAGCCTTTTCCAAGTGCATGAGCCTCTTTGAGAAGGGAAAGCAGGCTATCCGGTCTAGTGGTTCCAACTTACACCATGCCGAATCTCATTAATCATCCTAAAATTTTTAGACTTAACTCTCTAGACCCTATCACTTTAATCTAAAAAATTAAACCTAGGTCATTTACTAGGCTCAAAACTCAAGAATCAAATATATCCCTTTATAAGTATTATTATAAATTTTGTGAATGCACTTATGCAAATAAAATGAAACAACCGACCTCGGAAACACAACCACATCAGGAATATTCACTGCTTTGTGAAAACTATTTTGCGGCTTCCCATGAAAGTATCTCTCGTCATAATCCATTGTCATGTTCTCCTGTATTACCAATACTATTATAAGGCATCATATTCTACCACCATCTCATTCATAAACGGCAAAGAAACAAAAGTAGATTGAAAGATAAATGGGACAAAAGATGCACTTTACTCCGCAAATGGCCTTTAGCTCATTGATAAGTTCTTTTGGAAGTTCCTTATGAGAGCCCTTAACCACGAAATCAATGCTGGCCTTATCCCCAATCCTTAAAACCCTAGTACCCAATAAAGAATTTATAAACTCAAGCAATTAATATCAAATCTCCTAAAAACTAATGGAAAACAAGATATCAAGACAATGAAGGACAAACCATAAACTTTTTCCATCTTCTAGAAGACAAGAAGAAACAAATTCTTGCTAATGATTTAAAATATATAAATAAATGAATAAATAATCTTATTTTTATTTGAAATTTTAAAATCTTGCTATATGATCAATAGAAATGAGATTCCAAATGTACATTTAGTACCAAACATACGTAAGTCTTAGCTAAGCGAAAATTTTAATTTGCACAAAAGTTAATATCTCGAGCCTACTCTGTAGCACTGTCCAAAACTTATTCAATCTGCACTTGATCATTACAACATTAAACAAAATAACCAAAAACAATACGTGTTTTACCGGTATAACTTGCAATCATTTATTCCATTGCAATAGCTCATATTTGTTTCATAGATGACTTTGTGAAAACTACATGCATACCATTTGCAAAAATTAAAACCTAATTTCTTACAACTGAGGAAACAATTCTTAAAGCAAATGTCAACAATTGCAACCAACAAATGTCTACTAATGTTACCTTGCACCACTTTTGACAATGCCTAAGCCACAAAAGTATTATAATAATTATATGGTTTCGTTGATTTCCCGATTTTGTAGGTTTCTATTTCACTCTCTTCAAAATGTAACACGAGGAAATCCGCTCTTCCCTTTCCACCTGCTTCTCTTCTCCCTACCCTCTCCTCAAGGTATTTCTCTTCCTTTCTCACCTAACCCCCTCACGCCACCACCACCCCCAACCTTCTTTTCTTTTTCTCTACTTCTCCATTCCTCCCCTCTTCAATCTCATTTCCCTCCTTCCCCTTCGTCACCCTTCTCTCCTACCTTTCTCACCCTTCAAACATTTCTTTTTCCTTTTAAACCTGAACCATTTCCTGCAACCCTAACCATCGACCCTTCCCCCTTCTTTTCCCCAACTCTTTTTCCCTTCAAAAACCCTAACCATAACATAACCCTAACGCTTTCCCCAACAGCAACCGTACTCTCCAACCCCAGCACACATAACCCTAACCCTAAATTAAACCTTATCTGTGCCATCTAACTTTAGTAACTTTTCCTTTTCTTCCTTTAGTTCATTTAAACAGGCTTTTGTGGTTGTGTTCTCTTATGCTGCCTCTTCTAGTATTATTTCGTCACTTGTCTTTCTCTAATGGCTAGTGGAGAAGTCGTCTCTCACACCTAAAAAAAGGGTGCTCAAGAGAACAAAGAAAAGAGTTGCACGGTATGTTGTCTCTAATGCTCAAGCCTCTGGTTTTTTCAAGGCTAACGTACTCCTGCAAAAGAAGGTTGTCTGAGCGCAGACAAAAAGATATTGTAGGTGATTCATCATTTGGAAACACCACTTTGGAAGAACTTTAGGAGGTATTAGATAAGCCAGAGGTAAGAACATGACCTTTACCTAAGAAAAAATCTTTTATTGAAAATTGTGGCCAGGGGACCTTGCACGTTTCTCCTCCATCTTTTACGCTCTCTTACTACCCTTCGCTAGCTAAGGGAACAACAACCAAGATCAAACTTCCTCCAAATACTACTAATAAAGGTGCAAAATATTAATAATTTACTTTGGTGGGCTATCTTTTGGGTCATACGCTTCTCTCTAATTCAAGCCACTACTCATCGAGTTTGGAAGTACAATGGCATTCATAATGTCTTAGGGAGCAAAGAGAGTTTCTTTTACTTCCACTTCGCTAATGCTTCAAATATGGATCTCATCCTAGCTAAACCATGGTATCTTGCTCAAAGATATCTAGTCCTTCAAAAGTAGAGACACAGTATGTCTAGTAACCGCCCGGGTTCTTTGCTCTAAAACTCCTTGTGAATTTCTTGATGAGGACTGTATTAGTTGCATTGAAAGTGGTGTTGGAAATCCATTGCATGCTGATTCTCTTACAGTTTCTAGAGAGAGGGTTAACCAAGCAAGTGTACTAATTGAAGTTGATGCTAGAGAAGACCCAATCCACTAAGTTGAAATAGTTAGTGACGGGGGTGTCTCTACTTTTGTGTCGGTGGAGTATTAGTAACTCCTACTGCACTGTCCTTTGTGCAAAGTTTTTAGGCATCCGTGCCTTAGTAAACAGCCTAATACTTATCATGTTGGCCATTCCGCTCCCAGAACCCGAAATGATGGGAAGAAGGGGAAAAAACTTGCTTCAGGTGTTAGTTCAGGCCAAGAAACTACTTGAACAACAGCTAAGGTCCATTCTTCAAAGTCACTTAGTGAAGATAAGGTTATTTCTCCTTTAAGGCCAGCCTATGAGGGCTATTCTGGAGATGGCGGTGACTCTGCACCCCCTGCAAACATGGGCCACGATGTTGAGCATACCCAGAGACCTTACCTTCGCATGTATCTGAGATGCAGGGGATAGCTTTTCTTGGAGAGCAGGATCTTTGTGAAGAAAATGCTTCGACTCTGAGTCTTCATCTCTTGTCCAAACTCCTACTATAGTGGGCAAAAGCCAGGTTCAACCTAGAAATTCAAGTTCAGGAACTTCTTCTAGTAGTGGAAAAAATTCCTAGAGCAGGAAGAAGAAGAAATCCTTCAAGTGAAGGAAGTGCACCTTCACCAAGCACTTTATGTTTCCTTTTTTTGCGATTATATATGAATTATGTGGCACAGAATGTTAGGGGTATGAGCAACTCAACCAAAGCAGCCAATATAAGGAAGGTTTGCATTAAAAGTGGTATTTCCTTGGTGGGTCTACTCAAAACTAGAGTAAACCAATTAAACAAAGATCTAATCAAGCATTCTATCAACCAGAGATGGAATTTTTTAATAAATAACCTTGCTAGAAAGCATATTTGGGCATGTTGGAATCCTAACATGTGGTACGTGTTTGTGTTGAAGGAGCATAGACAGTTTTGCCATAGTCAATGCTCAAACTTAAATGCTAATATTTCTTTTTTAGCCACTATTTTCCCCTTAGGTTGCTTTAGGTGACTTCAATATCACTAAATTTATTGAAGAGAGCTTAGGTGGAAATAGAAGGATGAATTCAACAATTTCAAATTTTAAAAGCCTCATGGACAGTGCTAAGATTGACAACATCCGCTATGTAGGCAGTTATTTATCTTGGTAAAACAAACAAGAATTAAATCCTATTTGCAAGAAGCTTGATTGGGTCCTGGTGAAAAAACATTCGATCCTTAATTTTCTAAATTCCGAAGCTCTCATCCTTGCCCCATTGTTATCTGATCATGCTATGTGTATTGTTCACAGTGATTTCAATAATGTGGTTCAAAGACTCTGTTTAAGTTTTTTGATTTTTGGATCTTTGCTAATGGCTTTCTTGACTTGGTTTCTCATGTTTAGTCTTCTCAAGAAGGATCTATATCTTCCAAGAAGTTCAGAATTTGAAAATTCTAAAGAGGGAGCTGAAAATATTAAATAATTGGGATGTTTCACATATCTAGGGCAAAGAATACACTCACATCCATTCAAGCTTCTATTGCCCAAGGAGATGTTTCTCACATTGCAGGTGAAAGGGAGGCTTTTAAAAATTATTATTTGCTGAGAAATGCAGAGGAGAGCTTCTACAAGCAAAAATGTAGAATCAAATGGCTCAATTTTGGGGACAAAAATACCTCAGTTTTTTCATAAAGCCATGATTCAACACCATAACTGAAGCTCCACTCACTCCCTCGAAAGAGAAGATAGATCCTTTGCTTATGGAGACCAAGTTGTTCATGGGGAGGTTATTTCTTATTTTTCTGACCTGTTTAAGAAACCAACAGCCCCACAAGGTCTGCCAGAGTGGAAGATTTGATCTCCTAGAGACTGCAGGGAACAAATTGAATTCCTTGATGCCCCTTATTCGGAGTATGAGGTAAGGGCTGCATTTTTCAGCCAAACTAACTGAAAAGTCCCGAGTCCGGATGGGTATTCGACACTTTTTTTCAAAGGTTCTATGCAGGGTTCCCCACTCATTTTCAGAATTTGTCGATCCAATGTTTCACCACACCAAGATTTTCTTTCAATTTGAATGGTGAGCTAGCAGGGTATATTAAAAGCTACAATGGTATTCGGAAAATTGATCCTCTATCACCTTATCATTTTGTTCCATGCATGGAGGTGTTTCCTTGTATTTTCAGGAGAATGTCCCAAAGGCCTTCCTTTTCTTTTAATTGGAGGAGTAAGGAGGAGAGAATATCCCACCTTTATTTTGAGGATGATTTGATGGTATTTTGTAAAGGGGATATGGAGTCCATTAGGGCTGTACATCAAGCTTTGTTGGAGTTCCAACCTTTATCCGGTCTTGTATCTAATGGAACTAAAAGCTGGTTGTTCTTTTCAAATGTGGACCATAATACTACTAAGGCTAAAGCACTTGTCACTTGGGTTTTCAAGAGGATACTTTACCCACTCAATTCATGAGATTGCCGCTTATCTCCTCCAAATTGAAGGAGGAGGACTGTGATTTGCTAGTCGGTAAAATTTCAGTGTGTTTACAATCTTGGACAACTAAATTTCTCTCTTATATTGGAACATTGCAACTTCCATAATCAGTCATCTTCTCAATGCAAGTGTATTGGGCTCTGTTCTCAATATACCTAAGAAAGTGGTTAGAAAAGAGGAATAACTCATGAGAAACTTCGTTTGGAGTGGTAGACCTAACATTGCCATAAAAGTTAAGGTGAGGTGGGAAGTGGTTAGTTCACCTCCAGTGGAAGATGGCCGCAATATCCTAAACTTGATGTGGAACAAGGTTTCCCAAATAAAACACAATTGTCATCTACGTAGTAGTCATCTTAGGGGAATTTGGGCTGATTGGGTGCATGTAATTTTCTCAAAAGGAAAAGTTTTTGCTTAGTCAAAATGCCCTTCTTGTTATTGGACTTGGCAGAAACTCCTCAAGTTACGCAACGTAATGCATCAATTTTTCAAAGGGGCTATCGGCAATGGTTTATGTATCTTTGGGCTGATTGTTGACTACCTCAAGGCCCCCTTGACAATTTTTACAATGGGAGGGAGATTGCTTCTTCTGGATTGCCTGTCAATGCTAGGGTTTGTTCCCTTATAGAATATGGTGCTTGAAGATTTCCATCAATTTCCTTTTGGGAAATTTCACTCTTCGTCCAAATTTGTAGCCTAATCTACTGGTTGAATTCAAGCTGATGTCATCTCCTTCCTCTAACAGCTGCTTCTCCTTTCAAAATGCCTACAAAACCCTTTGCGCGGCTGGTCCCAAGTTTCCTTGGTCAAAGTTTGTGTGGACCAAGTTTGTTATCTCAAGACACAGCTTTATTCTTTGGCTAGCTATCAACCATAAGTTATACACTCTTATCAAGCTGACCTTGTGGTGTCTGACCTCACCAACAACTTGTTTTTTCTGTTTCAACTCTAGGGAATCTCATGAACACCTTTTCTTCACCTGCTCTTTCTCTCAAGATGTTTGGAATGCAGTGACTACTTCCTTAGCTTGCCCTCCTTCCTTTTCAACTTGGCAAGAATCTTCTAAGGGTCTTCTCCTTTCCTCCAAAGACAACCAGGGATCACGTTTAAAGCAGCAGTTTACTGCATTTGGCGAGCATGCAATGCTATCCGTCTATGGCAACACGTCCCAACCCATCATTCTCTAGCAAGGCTTACATTGACTTATGTTTTTGTTTAACATTGCAGCAAATCCCGATTGTCATTGTTGGTTAGCTAGATTTATATCAACTTAGTGGTTTGCTTCTATTTGTTTTGTAAATAGCGGGGCATGCCCCTCTTCACACACACAGCGTTGTTAAATGAAATTTTTTGACTTAACCCATATATACATATACACAAACACATATATATATTATTTCATTATATGAAAAACTACTTATACCATTCTCCAAATAACGAATGCTTCCTATTGCAACTACTTTAAACAAAAAGGTAAGGCCGATTAGCATCAAGTACGGTCCGATTTAGAGCGTGAGAGGAGTGTAGCATTTACCGAGTGTCTATATCAGGAGAAACGCAGAGTGAGGGACGGGAATTGAAGTGTAGAGTAAATGCTCCAGCTGAGACGGCGACAGCGAGTGGAACTAACGCGCCTGACCACCAATACAGCGGTTCACCCTTCTCCGTTCCGGCCGTTCGTAAGCACTGAGAACGAGTGCGGTTGGGATTACGTAAACGGTTGAGAAGGTTCATGGAGGAGGAAGAGGAACGAAGACGAGTGAACCACGAACGCCATGCCATGATTTTCAGGAGTTTGTCTGAGGGAAGGGATGACGGTTTGGTTTGGAAGGTCCCTGAGGAGAAATATACAAAGCTCTATTTTTGTATAAAATATAATGCATTATGAGGTAAAGTAATTTACACCAAAATATTATTTATTTTTTATAATTATATATTTAAAATTTTAATTTATCTAATTATATACTCAATTAAAAATCTAATTATTATAATATATATCTTAATTAATTCTAAGCTATACCATTAGCCCATTTAATAAAATTAAGTAATAAAATAATCGTCTATAATCTTAAAAGTTCATACAACCCTCATAAATAATTGCTTATAGTTACAATTGCTTATAGTTACAAGTAAATCTAGTAACCTAAATTTTTAAAATGGATCATAACTCACTATTTTGTAAGAACTCGTTGGAAACCATTTAATGAAGATCAACCTAGCTCTCTAAAACCATATTATTAAATTAAAGATATGAATTAAAATTATTTAATATGTAAATCATAATAATTAAATATATAATTAAATAAATTAAAATTTTAAATATATAATTATAAAAAATAACAAAATTAATATGTAAATTATAACATTGGCTGGTGCATTTTCTTTATGCCCATTTTGTACAAGCTAGCAATGGTTAAAAAATTGGGTAAATTGATCATACAATTAGATGTCATCCATATGCTTAGTTAGCGGGAAAGTTTTTTTACGGCGTTGATTTTATATTTAAGCCAATAAAAGTGAGCAGGCATAAAGTTATTGAATGGAGAGATAAAAAGTTATTTTATGCTAATATCTATTATATTTAAGTCAATAAAAAATATTTATTCCAATTTTACTACTATATAGTTTTAATTTACTTTTCTCTCCCATCTAAATGACCTCTCTCATTAATATACTCAGAAGTCAAAACAAAGATGGTCAGCAACCATTCCAGGCTTTATAGAGGAGTAAAGAAGCCTCTACAGTAAAATCTTGTACTTGCGGTTTCTTTGTTAAATTGTGTTTTATTTGAGTGTTACCCATTAGCCAATTCATGTATAAAGAAAGATTAGAGAGAGAAAGAGGTTACTTTAAAGCGTGGTAGCAATTCTATGCGTTTAGACGATACATAAATTATTGGGAAATTTTTTAAATAATCTAATTAAACTTTGATTTATAAATAAATTAACTATTTAAACTTTTAAAATGTGTTTTAAAACTCACTAAACTTTAATAAATTGGTAAATAATCTATATATAAAAAAAAACACCTTTAAATTTTAATTTTGGTACAAAAACATTCCACGTACTTATTAAAACATGCTTGAAGACCCCTATAGAACGATTTTTTTTATTGAAATAGGAAATATCATTTCTACTAATTTATTAAAGTTTAAAAACTCTTAAAACATATTTTAAAAGCTTTTGGAGTCAATAGACATTTAAATTAAATTTTAGAAAAACTGTTGACAATTTTCTCCGATTACGAATTTGTGTTGTTTTTTCCAAGTCCATTGTTTCAGGTTTCACATAATTGGCATTATAAAACTTTTTATTAGTTTTGACATTTAAAAAAACACCTAAGTATTTTACACATAAATCAAAACAAGATTGTTTTATTCTCTTATGTATGTATTTGTGTACACTTTTTCTTCCTTTTTTTTCGTGTTTTTCCTATTGGCACAAACAAACTTGTTAGGCAATTCAATTATTTACTATGGTGTTTTATTGTTACTTTTTAGATGTATTTAAAGATACAGATTTTCAAAATTTAGCTCATGAGCTCTAAATGCTCGACCAAAGCTTATATAAACCTGATATCAAGGCTCAAGGTCATAAGCAAAGGCTTTGAATGAGTTATGCTGTGTTCCCTATAACTAAATTAGCAATATGGAGTTGTTGTTTGTAGTGTCCAAGGTAGTGTTGGTTCGTTTGTGACCAATTAGGTTGTTAGTGTTTCTGAGTTATGCTATCAACTGCATTTGTTGTTTAGTTGTGTAACCATGGTCATGAAAATTTAGTAGCTAAGGATGTCGATCCCAAGTGTTTATAGAGGCATTGGTGATTTGGAGAGCAATGCTCCGAGTTAAGGGGGGCAAGGCTAATAAACCTTACGAACGACAAATGAGTAGATTCAAGACTTAGTTACTGTTATGACAAACTTTGCAATAATTGCTCAAAGGTTAATTAATGCTCAACCTCTTTATGCCCTTCCTATTGACAGTTAAGTTGTTCATTGAAGGTCTGGTGGGCAAGGAGTAGGAACCATATCAATAATGCTATCTATAATGAGATTGTGCATCAAACTGGTAATGACCGAACTGGAGGAATTAATAGATGAGTCAAAGAAGGATTGAACTTAATAATGTGGTTAAAGAGGATGACAATTTCGACAAGTTTGATCAACAAGGGGCCCTATTGAGCTTTTCAAGGAGTGGAAATGCTAACAAATACCTTAATTGGGAAGAGAAGGTGAATAAGATATTCAATTGTTTTGAGTATGAGGAGTTTATAAAGTTGCACTTTGCCACCTTAGGATTTGAGCTACGAAACAATGGGGTGAAAAAACTTATAAGCAGCTCAAAGAAGAGACGGTTAATGCAAGGTTTGAACTTAGGTTATGTGGATGTAAGGGTTTGAATGTGAAAGTTACGTACATGTTGTGTTAGTTTTTCGCTACACGTAACTGGGGGAACACCTTGATTAATGCTTATGGGATGATCAAGTGATAAGTGGTAGGGAAAAGAAATAAGCAATATGAATAAATAACTAACTCAAGATGTGTTAGGTACAGAAGTTTAATAACATTAAGCCTCTCTTGGCGATGAATATGTTCAAGTATTTAATCTTTTGAGTAAGAAATCTAGTAGTACGATGATATTAGTTAGAATTCTCTTATGTCCAAATAAGAGAGTAAAAATATATTTATAAGAGTTGGCTATTAATCTCATCCATTAGATTAAGATAATGATCAATGGCCAATATTAGCCTCTTTCTTTCAGTGGATCATAAATGGACTTCTTGCATAGGATTTAGCCCAATAAAAGCTTTATTTTTAATATGTGAGCTAAATTTAAAAATGTTTCAATATTGGCTAGATCGATCTAATAGGTTGTATTTCAAGCTTACTATAATAAATCTCTACTGATCATCCAATATATACATAGACTTGATTCTCCATAAGTGTTTTACCATATATATTCATAAATAAATTTTTATCAGTGTTTTTGATAATTTTTATGGATATTTTGTGGATATCTAGTGTTTAATTAGATAATATTTTGATTTCAAGAAATAATTTGGAAGAAAAGGAAGAGAATAAATCAAGTTTTACTTAATTTAGACTTCAATTGGATGAGTAATAAGTTTTTGAAAATTGATATAATTACTTAATAAGATCACGTTGAAAGCTGTATTGATTTAATTTAAGTGTGATCGGAAAATTATTCAACCATTTAAATCATATTTCCAGTATGTCAAGCCTTTTCACAACTAAAGTTCGGTTCAGCCCATGTGATTCAAGCGCCCATTCGCTAACGTCGAACATGATCGAAAAGTTCAAGTCCATGAATTGAAGTCGACGTCCATAAATATGGAAACATTATGGGTCCCAACCCATATGGTGAAAGTCCAGTCCGTGTCTTCCGAAATCGTTTATCTTTATTTCCAGTGGTCCAATTGGAAGATTTATTCTAAAAAGATATGTGAGAGGTATATTTTAAGATTCTATATTATATAAATAGGTCACAAAAACTTTATAAATATGACCATTCATTCATAGAGTTAACTTCATTAGTCTTTCTTGTCGAGTAATTTCTTTTAATTTTCTTTAATTTTCTTGTAAATAAGTCAGTAAGATCGATACCAATTATAAACGAAGAAGTTAATTCATATAAATATTAAAAGTTGAGAATTTATGATTTCCATAATAAAGAATAAGTCTTCTTCGTTCTTTTCTTAATTTTTATTTATAAATTTCTTTATTCCCTTTATGATTTATATGCTTTATATAATCATGAATTAACTTTTTTTTTATTGGATATTAAATTGATAAATTTGTGATATTTCTATATTAAATATTTGAATATTAGTATTCCTGATATTTTCGTCATCAAGCATGTGTTTTATAAATTGTGGAATACATGCTAGATTTAGTTAAAGTTTGAGAAAAATAAAATTAATTCAGTTGGTTACATGATAAACTAACATTGGATTATAAGTAAGACATTAGAGATAATGCATTTTAATTGAATTAGGGTTTAGAACATAGAAAGGTTAATTAATTAAATATTTTTTTTCTAAAAATAAGAAGATTTAGTCAATTAATTAAGGTAATTCACACTTTAAAAGAAGGTAATTCTATACTTCATTACTTTGATGACTTGAAAGGAAATTCAAAGGAAATAGTTTAAACCGATCAAGGATCATGATTGTTAATTTTAATCCAAGATTCTAATTTATTAGTTCATTGGTGTAATCTTTTCAGGTGTTGATTTCCTATGTTCATTCTATTAATTAAAAGTAGATTTAATATTTTATATTGTTTAGGAGTTGATTTACATCTTTTATTTTAGTATATTTCGATTTGCCTAGATATAAATAGGACTAATATAGCTAAAAGCTAATCCTAGTTATTATAGTAATTGCGTGGTTTTCACCAACATTATATTGCATACAGAACCTATTATATTTACTAATATAAAATATGCTTTTATTTTAAAAATAATGGTTAATGTAATTACTCTCTAAGGAATGTTACCTTAGTTCAAATAGTTAAACTTAATTCAATATTGAACTTAAAGCCCATAATCAATTCTGGCCCTGTATAAGTTGAAATGAAGAGAGTAATGCGAGGAAGGTTTATACCCAACCACTATGAGTAAGACACTTTCAAGAAACTCTAAGAACTAAGAAAAGAAGGAAGAAGCGTTAACAAATATGTTAAGGAGTTTCAAGTGCTTATGATTAGGTGCGATATCAAGGAACCCAACTATTTCTAAATTCATATTGGGCTAAAATATGACATAAGCAATGTTGTCAAGATCCAAATAACAAATTCTCTAAACGAGGCAATTCGAGTTGCACAATGAGTGGAGAAATGAAGGCGCTACTAGCCTAATCGAGCTTCACTAGTCTGAGCTGTACTACAAATTCGACCTGTATTTAGATGACCTGAAGCAAGCAAAGAAACCAACCGACGAAGTCTTAATACTAAATAAGTCAAAGATCCTCAAGGAAAGGCTGAGATGGCTGACCTTATGATGATAAAGAAAGTTGGGTAGATCTCTAGTTGGAAGATTAAAGAAAGTAAGTGTTTTAGATGTCGTGATTTTAAACATATGGCTTCTTAATATCCAAACTAGTGTGTAATGATTATTAACAATGAAGAATTGCAAATTGAAGTTGAAAGTGCCAACAAGGAAGAGCTCATAGTAGAGGTAAAAAAGGTAAAAGATATCCTTAAAGGATTCTATGGTACTAAGATGCTATAGTGTAAGCAAAGATAACAACTAAGTATGATGGTTCAATGAGTGCTCAGTACTACCCCACCAGATGAGAACGAACTGAGAGAGAACTTGCTCCATATCAACTACAAGATCAAAGGAAATTTATGTGCCCTAATCACCGATAAAGGGAGCTTGATAGAAATTAGGTCCTTAGATCAATCACCAAGAGCTAAGCTAAAGGTCTACAAGGCCTTACTCGACATATCCATGCTCAAGAGCTAGTGTAAGATGAGAATTCTTACTTAATCCGAGGCCTACTATATTTCACTCAAGCTTAATATAGGACATTAATCAAAGTAAAGGTAATTGTCAACCTAAGTTAGGGAAGGTTAGATGACATAACTTTTTGGCAGTCCTCCCTATCTACAATATAACCAAAACTAGAGTCGAGCTATCCATCTACCCAACCTAACTTAGATCAAATCGACAAATCTAACCTCTTCATAGCTCCCTCCACTTTTGAGCTATTTATCCAGGCTATTAAGTTGCTTAAAAGGTTTACATACAACTCCATTAAGGACAAATGGGAATACTCATTACTTCTATTTTGTCGGAGTGCTTTATGTCTAAACTACATATGTCTACTACATAGAAAGTAAGGACAAATCTTCAACATACATATTCCTTTGTCTTTCTCATTTTTACCCTTTTAGCATATATTATAGATTTTTATATTCGTTTTACCCTTTTGTCTTCTCCTCTTATGTTGTAACCTTAAATGATCGGGTATATAAGGCCCCTTTTGTAATGATGTAAACAACTAACATTTTGGAATACAAAAAATTGCTTCTTGAAGAATCATCTTCTTCTTCTTAACTCTTATTTACTCATTTAGTAAGAATAGCGGTGAGTAACTCTTCTGAGTGCTTATGAGTTATATCAAGTAGTCATTAAGTCATTTAAGACTTACGGGTGCATAATATCCTTTGAGTAGCTTACGGGTTCACTTACCTTTTTTTTTTTAAAAAAAAATTTTGTTTACCTTTTATGTTCATCTATGATACCCTCCATATGTTTGATCCTCTGAGCATATCAGGTTTGCTTATGTTAGAGCACAGTTATACAAAGGCATATGAAGCTCCCACAAAGCTTTGTTGTGCTTCAAGTTATTGCTCATAGTAGCTATTATGTTTGTACCTGTGGTTACTACAATGCATTGAGTATTAGATTGTGCAATTGTTGTAGTTATTAGTATGTAAACCCTACAAAGTTCATGTTTTGAAATTAGAGTCAAATTTGAAAATCAATATTTATTCATCAGGCTTAACATGACCGAAGAAATTAAAACTGACGAAACTTAAATCGGAACCTTAAAACAAACTTAAAAACCTTAGATATAAAGTTCAAAAAATTTTAATCACGTATGAAAACCTTAAATCTAAATACACATAATCACAAATTAAAACTTGAACTAAATGAAAACCCTAAACCCCAAACTCTAGAGTAGCCAAACCTTAAATTAAACTCTAAATAGAAATAGGGGAAAAAAATACTCTAAATAGAAACAAAACCCTAAATTAGAACATTTAACTCAAATTACATAAAATCGCTTAAACACAATGACAAATGGTTAAGTTATTTTCAAATAATAAAGATCAATCAAATTAAGTCAATTAAAATAATAAATTAATAAAATTACTAATTTACCCCGAATAATACATTTCCCCAAAACTAAAACTAAAATTGTAAACATACCTTCAAAGCTCTAAAATCATAATAAAGCCCTAATATGTGAGAAATCCTAAATCAGCTCTAAAACTCTAATTTAGTGTTAAAAGCCTTAATTTAATTAATAAACTTTAATTATATAGCTAAACTATTTATTAATTACTAATAATTTGCTTAATCATTATAAAACCCTAATTTACCTTTTGAATATAATCGAATAATAATAATTGATTCCAAATCTTAAAAACCCTAAAATAATTAAATGAAATTATCCAATAAGTTTAAGTAACTTAATTAAATAGGAAAAAACCTAAAACTATGCTAATTGAGATCATATATGTTAGTGATTAGGTAACTAAGCTTTAAATTCATCCTAATCATTTACATATATCAATACATCATGATGAGCTAGAGGATGAGCACCATTAACTATGAAAGACAAAGCAATTAGTTGTAAGGAGGCAAGATTAAGAGATGATCCTACTTTAAGGAGACGTATCATAACCACTTTTGGCAAAAAGTGCAAAAAGCATAAAAAGTAATTAGTCCCTACTTAATTATGTAACAAACGATCATTTGAAAATGATTCCCCTTAGTTCCTCACACCCAAAATTGACCATCCATTCCCCTTTATTCCTCATCCTCATTTCTTCCTCTTTTCTAAAACAAATCCTAAAAACCCTTTCTAAATATCTCTAATAAAAAAAATTAAAGGAAAAAGAAGAAAAACAAGCTTAGGGCTTTAGATCCTCCTTACCACTTCACTGCCTAACCCTATGGCCACCACTATATGCTTCCAAATCACAAACTACCATTACCTACTAGTCATACATACACCCTTAGCCTATCAACACACCCCCTTTCTTTTTGGAACTCATTTTGTTGTGAAATAGAGAAAGAAAGTAAGGGTATTGTTTAATCCAAACTAAAGTAAGATCACCCAACTCAATCATTGTTTTAGTGGTAGTTTAAAATCATATCATTTAGCAGCTTTAGACTACATTAAACACCAAAATGTCACTTTCATACATACACGTTATGTAGAGTTTTGAATGCAATTGCATTAGCATTTACATGTAAAAAACTTGCCATGTCCATAAAGTAATGTTTAGGAGTAGAATTGATTTAGTAACTTACCAAAATGTAAGAAATCAACATGTAAACCTCATTTCCATGACTAAACCGTAACATGTAGATGATGAACTTCATTTTATTTTTTATTTCTCATATTCATATTGGTAGGAGTTATATTAAAATGCATTTTAGTAGCAATTTAAGCATATTATGTTAAGATATGCACAAGTTGAGTTGAAATTCCCTACAAACCAATTTAAACCACCCCTTTATGTCAATAAAAAAGTTACAAATCTTAGTTTATTTAGTTAATTACATGCTTAATTAAAGTTAATTAAAATTTAGAGCTTAGTCTTGTAAAATAAGTGGCTAAATAAGGCTTAGGATGCATGATTAGATCTAAAAAACATTTGGGCTTAAGAAGATTAATTAGAAACCCAATCAATCAATCCAAATTTGAAACATGATGAAAAATGGGTCATTTGATGAGCCTTATAAGTTATTTGATTAAAATATATTAAAAACTAATACAAAGCTCTATGATGCAAATTAGACTTAAACTAGGTTGAACAGCCCAAAAATTAGCCTTAGACCGTTTTAGAAATGACTTGATTAGCATGTGTACTAAATATTTAAGAATTAAATGAGAAGCCTACAAGGCCTAATAAGCATTCTAAAAAGCTCACTATAGACTAAAAAACGAATAAAACTCATAATTAGTTAAAAAGCTAGTTTAAGCATTAAATTCTTAAAATTCGAACTTAGACCTTAAACTTTAATTGCCCCTACAACATTAATAGCCTTAGAATAATGCATTGGAGGTCCAATAATAATTAAAATAGGCTCATTAACTTGAAAATGATCTTAAGCCCAACATAAAGCTCAAAACTCTTATGTTAAAACTTAAAAAAACAAAGTAAGATACAAGAAAACCCATAAGCCAATGCTCAAATAAAACTTAGATAATCTAAGCTGAATAACAAAATAAAAGTCAATTAATAATAATAAATAATTAGAATTAGGCCTTGTACACTTAAACCTACAATTTAACTAGAAAATTAATGAAATTAAGAAGATTATATAATGAACTCAAATCTGACCCCTACTTAACCATATGATTATGGTCCCAACTTTCAAAATAGACCTCACTATAAAAAAATTACATTCAAAACTAATGGAAAACAACTAGAAGATCATTAAGATTAAAGTTAAAACAAAAACGTTATATGTAATTAAAGATAAAATCAGGGATTTATAGCGAATTTCAATAATTTGGTAGACTCTTATGTTTTTAAAGAAACTTTCTTCCAATTACTTATATAAATTCTACTATTATATTTTAGGTGACTTAATTGCCAATTCAAGAACCCTGAAGACTAAGACCACTGGGCAAGCAAGCTAAGGTGAAGGAGTTTTGAGAATTTACTATCTACTTATTCTTGCTATTTGCTTAATAGTTATCTTTGCTTGTAGTCATTTGATTGAATGAATGTTTGGATTGTATGTTGTAATTTATGTAATCGTCTCATTAATTAGTAAACTAAAATGTTTAGCCAAAATAAGCAGATATGCTTATCGTGTGTCTGTGATCTAGTAGTTACAAATCGAGATGTTTATAACTTTGCCAAGTTTCTTAAAAAGTTTGCAAAAAGCATTTTAGAGTGTTTCATGAATCAAAGAAAGATTTTATTAAACTTGATGAGTGCTTGCAAAAGCCACTAATGACATTTTATTTGTCGAAGCAAAGCTAGTAGACCTCCTTCGATTGTTGATGGAGAGTGGCTTGAGTCCGGACTTATGTAGCTTAGCATATAGACCATTATAATGTTTTGTTGATAGTAAGCCAATGGGGCATTATATCGATTGTGATGGTGGTAGATGGTTTGAGTTAGGATCCACTTAATTTGACTTATATCGTAATTTCTATTCTCGATTATGGTAATAGTCGAGTTTCATTTCGCAGGATGATGCCTATAAATAGCATCATTCTAATAAGGTAAGGTGCCCAATGCAGTTAAATACAAGAGGTAGTCGATATGTACACCTTCTACGATTTTAGAGCTTTATGGATAAGCTACTTGCATTCATTGCATATGTGCTCATTTCGTATATAATTAGATTGTATGTATGTTAATAATGCTGGATAACTTGCTTAAACATAGTAGTAAGTAACAAATTGACTAAACTGTGGTTTGTTCACCAACAGTTCCTTTTGCAAGTAACCAAAAAATAAGATTAGATTAGGAGTTGAGTGTAGAGTGTTCCACTAAACCGTAGGATAGGTGAATAAGACTATGATGACAAACTGTATTGGTTACGTTAAACTACCGTATTATTTAGTACTTTTGTAATATCCCTTAAATATCATGTAATAGAACTCTAATTACTGAAGCACCTTTTAGTGTAACGACTCGGAGTATATCTAAACTTTGAAGTTAAGTGTACTCAAGCTAAGTCGATCCTATAATGGCTAATCTCTTAGGAAGCTACTACATTAAGACACAAACTTATGCGGCATTCCACATCAAAGCAGACTTTATCTCGATTAGAAGAGTTCCAACCAAGTTATTTTAATTGGTATTAGAGTAGTTCACCAGCTAGAAGGGCAAAGGTCATGCTTGATAGTGATTCTAGACCTGTGTAAAGAAACTGACAAGGATATCAGTTTTGTGAGGAAGGGTAGATTATAACACCCTTTAAATAGTATGTGATAGAATTCTAATTGTCGAGCTGTCTTTTAGTGTAATAACTTAAAGTACGTCGGAATCTGAAGTTAAACATACTTAGGCTAAATTAATCTCGAGATAGGTAACATATTGGGAAGCTACTACACTAAAGGACAAAACTGTCTAGTATTCCACATTGACAAATAACAACTCAATCGGAAGATTTTCAATCGAGTCATTACAAATAGTGAATTGTATTATTCTTGGTTAGTGATTTTGACTCTTTGTGGTCTTGGTGGAATATGAATTGTTATGTTACCCACGATTACTCTTACTCATATAAATATGTAAATAGGCATAAAAATATTAAGTTTTATTAGAAACTCACTAGTTAAAATTATTAGTCTTGCAACCTCTAACTCGTAAGGTAATTTTTATATCATTGGTACACACATAATATGAATATTTCAAGTACTACTACTAGGCCCCCCATTCAAGGCATTATAGAATGTGCTGTTATGAGTATGTTCCGGTAGTTGGAGAGCAGCTTTGTGGAGGTTCATAGCATAGTGAAAGTAGTGTTGTACCTAGAGTTTTTAGGTCAAGTATGTTATGGGTTTCATAATATTAGGCATTTGTTAATCATAAAATGGTGTTTAAAAGGGTATTTAAAGTGATTTTAGGTTGTTAAGCAGAAGTTATGAAGTTGTTAGAGGTTATGTGAAGCTAATGTGGTGGTGAAGTAGTTGTTGTATTAACCACCGTACTCCATATTAGAAATGACATACCTTAGTGTATAAGTCATCATGGGTAACAATGAGAGTAGATTTTACTAGACTATGAAGGCGCGCAAGCTAGACTCCTAGGTCAATTGATGACAAGTTCGATCATCTTATTGAGTTGATAGGTTAAAGGCAATAGGAGTTAATGATGGTCAACCTAATATAGAAGCTCTAGATGACAGCTGAGCTAATAAAGCACGAGATAGGCATAAACTTCAAGTTAACCAATTTAACTTCCTAGCTCATAACATTTGACCTGGAAGAGTGGAGAGACAAGCTCAAAGGAGGATCATTCTTAATAATGTGGAAGAGGAGCAGGAAGAGGATGATGAGGAGTATTACAAATTAATGTACATATCCAAGCTCTCTAAAAACTTGACAATATTAAGGTCTAAATCCTAATATTCTTAAGAAGCATAAATGTGGATAAGTATTTAGATTAAGAGGAGAAAGTAAAGAAAATATTTGATTACTATCAATACACTGAGGATGTTAAGGTTTGACTTACTAACCTAAAATCCTTTGGATATGCAACAATATGCTAGAAGAACTTAATGCCTACATAGTGAAGGGATGGCTAACATGGTATGAAGAGTCGGGTTGAAATCTTTAAGGAAGGTTCATCCTTGAGTTATACTTACAAGACACTTTTGAGAAGCTACAAGAACTTAGACAAGGGAACCGATTTGTAGATGACTATGTTAAGGAATTCTAGGTTTTGATGATCCATTATGATGTAAACAAGCTCAAGCCCTAAACTATTTAAAGGTTAATTACAAGGCTATGGTATGAGATCAAAAATGTGATTTAAGTGTAAAGGCTCAAACATGGGAAGAAACCATTAAGATTGTGCAAATGGTGAAGAAGTAAAGGAAGAGCAATCCGTTCCTAGTCAATTCAAGCTAACTTGTCCACTCTAATCAAGCTACTCAACTTAAGTACAAAAGGTTAGCAAAAGTTGACCTTATGAAGAGAGAAGAGGTTGTAACCAAACATATTAAAGGGAGGATAGAACTTAAGAGCTAACCTATCAAGAAGTAAGCAAAGAGAAGGTTTGAGAAGGAGCAGTCATTCAAAAAGAAGACGTCATGCCTCAAGACGTAGAGTCATAATAGTCTCATTATATAAATGATTTTAAGATAAAAGTTAGCCTCATAATCGCTACCATAGGCCTAGTTTATACAAAGTGAACTCGACCACACAATCTAGAAGCATCCTACTCAACACCTACATTTTCATAAAATGTATAATAGCATATTAGCTTCTTTTGAAAAGCCTTGTAAAATAGTTTCTCAAAGACATATTCTTTGATATAAAACCTCATATATATAAAAGAAAGTTTACAAGTTAAATGGTATACAATCCTTATTATCTTATCGACCAACTAAGGAAACTACTAAGTTACTTGCAAAGGCTAAATTAGTTTCCTTAAGGACAAATAATTCTTTCGAAAGGAACAAAATTCCAACTGCATTTTCATTAATTCTTCATTCCCTAGCCTTACTAACTTTTAGATTGGGATTTGATGTAAGTTATGTATCTACTCCTAACCTGCAAAAAAATTTATAGGAGAGTAAATAAGTAAGATAGAAACAAAAGCATGCATATGCTATAAAACAAGTAGAGTTGCCAACTATGTTAGTTACATATAATGCATGATCAAACAAATGTCATTGAACAACATTATCTGATCTATCATTATATTAGAGAAATTATACCTACTCATCCGAAGTTATGAAGTTTCATAGGCTATAATACCCTCATGGCCAAACCCAAACTTATGCAATAGATACATCCACCCTCTCATAATTATCTTTAAACCTGCGTTCTCAACTTTGCCACAACCTCCTTTTTTTGTCATTTAATTCAATTAAGGATAAGGAAGTGATCATTTCAATCATCCCTTTTGAAGGGGTTAATATTTAACCAACGAATCTTCACTGTCTTCTAATGATTTGCAATGCATATCAAGTTAAGAATTAGACTAAGTATAATATAGTTTAGGTTAAGGGAGACCAACCAATTCAAGCAAACTAGCAAATAATATGTCACCAAAACACTATAAATAAGATTCAATCAATAATCAAAAACACATAAGCATATGCATATAACCAACTAATTACAAGTATAAACAAATATACATTCAAGCCTCCAAGTATCCTAAAATGGTATTCCAAAATAAGGTAAAGCATTAATCCCAAATTACGTAACTTCCTTATTATTCATTATTCTAGATTACTCATTGCTAAACTAAGTGCAATTATAGTACGTTACCTTATATGAAAGTTCCTATATTACAAATGATACTTTTAATACAGATACCAATTATGAAATATCATTATTCTTATTTGTTATTTTTAATATTAAGTCCTTTAACCTAAGTTATTATACCTAAGTGTTTAGATTTTTAAGGTCATTCTCATTCAATCTAAATCATCTTCTAAAACATCTTTTAGATCCAATTGACTTTAAAATTCTTAAAATATCCTCTAATCTACTCTCCGAGTTTTGTCTAATTGAAAATCACATATGGTCATCCTCTGATTTAATCTATGATGCACCTTTGGATTCATTCACCGAGTGAAGTTGCATTTAGGACTCTTAATAAAATATCATCTAACATATTCTTTGATCCTACGCTAGTTAAAAGTCACAACCTTTGATGTGATCTTTGAGTTCATCTTTCACAATATTTATCGAGCAAATCCTATGATAAATCCTCTATTTAGCTAAAATATAATATAACTTACGAAATTTCCACTTCCTTATCTACTTCAAGTTAGTATTAGTATAAGATATCTTAGCAAAAGGTTTTTTTTTTTTTTTTGCCACTCATCTAACAAATAATGTCATCAGTGCAATTACCAATTTACTATATAAATTATTATATAGATAAATAATAGGCCTGTGGTGCAAAAGCCAGGAAAGGTAACTATTATAATTGATAATGACCATAACTAAAGAGATAAGTTCTAATATTCCAACTCATAGCTTTATTATTGCTGTAAGATAATCAACTTTCTAAGAGCGAGTTCTCATGTAATGGTTAAATTGCTCCTTTAGTGACCTGTAGGTCATGTATAAGAGTCTTTCCAAAATGCAAGGTCCTTAATGTAATCAACTTTCCTGTCAGCAATTTTTTCTTTTACATGTAAATGGTGACTAGGAACCTAACCCTAGAATGGTGAGCGAGCACCAAAATACAGTGCCACTGCATCAGATATCGGGCTGAGAGTGATTTCTGCAGTTATATTTGCCATGCGGTACTAGGAGCAAACAAAGACTAATTTATTTATCCCGAAGTGCATATTTGATCTCTCCAGTTACCGTCAATACTCCTTCCTGACCACATTTGTAATCTTACCTCTAACCCATGTGCTTACTTCCTTGTGCAAAGATTTATTAGAATGGTTCTAAGCATGATATATATGGTCATCAAGCATTACCTTCTTCCAAGAAAAGAGCCTCCATAAGTTAGTTGAAAAGATAGGATAGCTTGCAATGTTGACTGCAGTTGCCAAGTTGGAGTACTCTCTCACATAACTGAAAAACCAAAAAAATGAAAACAGACCGAAATGAAATTTTAATTTTTGGAAATTATATACAGATGCTAAGCACTGTGATATTCATTTATATGCAAATATTGCCAAGATAGAAGTAATTGCCATGAACCAATCTCATAAAAAGCATGAGAATATCACTTAGAAAGCTAAAATATAAGGATCATCAGGGTGGTCTCCATCTGGATCTCATGATCAAATTAACATATGATGAGAAAATGGGGACAACTCAACTTTCATCCTCCAAAAGAATGTTAACAGTCATTGATCGTGGAGAAGATGAAATTTAAACCCCGATCTTAAAAGCATAACAAGGGTCAGAAACGGTAATTTAGGGTCAATTAATTAGTTCCAATCTTATCAACAATTGTTTAAGTTGTCAACAACTCCAAAAATGTTGGTCCAACACCATTTCTTCTCTACAGAAACATAAGAACTAATCACATATTGTTCAACTCCAGGTAACTTCTCAACATAGGAAAGGCAGGGAAATAGATTTTAACTCAATGTAACAGCATTTAGCATTTTAATCATTAACTTTTACTCTTCGAAGTTCCTCTAAAATTAATTATATAATAAAAAAGAAGCTATAAGCGTAAAAAGAAACACTTCCTCAGTAAGTCGCATAATTAACTGTACGTCTTTTCCAGAAAGGAAAACCAACTATGTATTGTTGCATATTCAACCTATATTTTCTTTATATAGGAGTGTTGTAGTCTTTTATGTATTTTTATAGATAGAGTAGTGCTTCTTTTTTTCTTTCTCTTTTTTTTTTATATCTCATATAACATGCTCGTATTGTAGTCTGAATCTGTAGCTCTTAACAAACTAAAATTGCACAAATTATACCATTGTACACTATGGACTAATAGGATAGTATGACACTGCCTTTAAACAAACCAAGCAAAAAAAGGAACAAACTTTTCCAGCTGCTCATTTGGTAGAAGAAATAATTATTTCCATGTCGCCTCAAATATTGGAAGGAATGCGCAACTGTGAGAATAATGACCTCCTATATATTTTTCATTTTTGTGGTGTGTTTGTTGTGGTGGTGGTAGTGGTGGTGGTGGGAAGATATTCTTTATTTGGAAAACACCCAAATGGTTTATGATATTTACCATTCTTACACCTTGCCTTAACAATAACATCACCAACCTCTGCCGCCATCTCTGCCACATGCTCCAACTTACAGCAAGTAAACTGAAGATAACGCCAAGGAGTAAGCATAATTTATCTCAGTCTCAGTCAGAGATGAGAATATTCTCAATTTGCCGGGCAGTAGTGCCTACTTCATGGCGTAGCATGCACTAATAATAATTGCTTTTCTAGAAAAACAGCGATCTTATAAGGGAAATGTGATCGTGTTAAAGTCATTCATTTCCAGAGGTAAATACCTCTTAATTGTAAGAGGGTATCATAGGGCACTTGCATGATAAGTAAGTAACGCCTCTAAAATCTAGAAGGAAGGCAGTGCTTACCAATAACGATAGACCTTCAAGTACCTGTGATTGTTTTCCACTGGTGATATCACAGCCTTTGAAGATGTTAGAAGCA
Source organism: Lumnitzera racemosa (assembly GCA_024138005.1). Classification (NCBI taxonomy): domain Eukaryota; kingdom Viridiplantae; phylum Streptophyta; class Magnoliopsida; order Myrtales; family Combretaceae; genus Lumnitzera; species Lumnitzera racemosa. The sequence goes on from JAMXBC010000002.1 coordinate 12,372,549, forward strand.
AAAACAGAAACAAAAAGTAAATTTAAAAGCTGTGAAAAGAATAAGAGCATTTTAAGTGCCAGAATCATTTAATATCATATAGGGACATACCAACCCATTATTACGGCAAGCAATCCCATTTGTGATGATTGGATTTGTCCTCCGGCTCTGTGCAGAAGCATTTTTAACAAATAATCCAAGATGAATGCACTTTAAACCAATGAAAAGGAAGGGGCGGGAAAAAAAAAAAAAAGCTCTATATTTCAAATGATTCAGTGTTGCTGATAAATCAAGATACCATGTGCATGCACTGATATACTCGCCTGCATGGCAGACACTTGTAAATGCAGCAAAAACAAAGAGCCCAAGAGTGTATGCATGCACATGCTCACGCACAAGATAGAGCTTAATGAGGTAAAGAGAAAATTCCCTAACTATACTATATGTAGTACAGTGGGTTTTCTTTTTTTAATTTAATTGGTGGGGGAGAGTGTGGGTTCCCATCCTTGCAAGTTTCTTGCAACTTGGTGGTGGTGTGGAATAGCCACATCGATATTTTGTTTCACAGCCACATCATTTTTTACATTATGACGTAATGAATTCCAAAAACTAATAACTGCAAGAAAGATCTCTTACCTTTTAGGTGTTACAACGATAGAGAGATCTTAATGGAACACATGTAAAGTAGAAACAACAACAAAAGTTGCAAAGTAAATTAATGTATGTAAAAGGAGTACTCATCAAATTTTTTCTCTTTCCTATGGCAGAAATGATTACAAGGAAAAATGAGTCATTTTACAAGAGTATTAGTGAAAATTAATGCTCAATTACAGATCTCTAACTATACGGTATCGACAACAAAGGAACTATATCATCAAATACTCCACTAACCACCTGAAGGCTGAATGCGCTTCAACCTTTGAGCAACTTGCCTCATGGAAGGCCTCGCTGAGAGAGATTCCCCTGTACACATCACACCCAAGTGGAGGACCTCGATAAGATCATCGTGAGGCCCAGAATCCCATAAGCCAGCTGTGAAAAAATCACTGGCCTGACCTTGCCGAAGAAGCAATGATGCATATGCTACAATATTGAAGCCATTTCCATAAGAGGAGAAGGAAGGATCTAAGGCCTTCTTATCAGAAATCAGTTCTAATAGAACAACACCATAACTGTACACATCTGCCTTATCAGACACCCGGCATGTCATAGCATACTCGGGGGCAACATATCCAAAAGTTCCAGCCACATCGGTGGTAGCATGAGTCTCAGAGGTACCCAACAGTCTGGCAAGGCCAAAATCAGAAAGATAAGCATTAAAATTGTTATCTAGCAAAATGTTACTGGGTTTAATATCCCGGTGCAAGACCCTCGGCACACACACATCATGCAAATAAGCAAGAGCACGTGCAATATCTAGAGCAATCTTGTGAAGCATGCTCCACTCCACAGTCCCCCTTGGCCTCTCCTGAATGAACTTTTCGAGGTTGCCACCAGGCAAATAATTATAAATCAAGAACATCTCTGACTCACTGACATGGTACCCTATTAGTGTCACAAGGTTAGGATGTTGAACTCTTCCAAGAGTTTTAATTTCAGCAGAAAATTGTTGAACGCCTTGAAATCTTCCCACCGCTAGCCTCTTCACCGCCACCAAAACTCCAGATACAATCTCAGCCTTGTACGTTGCCCCAAAACCACCACTTCCGATGCAGTTTTGAACGTTGAAACTGCCAGTAGCTCTGACAACATTCTCATATGTAAGCTGAACACCAATGTCATTGCAAGTTACCACTGTCTTTCTCTCCAATCCCTGGCCTAAGACCGAATTGCAACCAAGCCTCTTCACACAGAAAAAGAGGAACAACAAAGCTATGAGGACAGACACAATGATAGAGGCTGAAGTGATGGAAGCAATTTCTATAGGAGTGAAGATGCTATTTCTCCCTATGTTTCCAGGAGGTTCTGCAATTTGTTGGGTGGTATTACCGGAATGCTGCTGCTCCCATTCCGAGGATGGTGGATTAAGACAGGGCTGAAGGTTAGGGTTCCCTTGCACGTTCTCACATTTCACGAGTGTCGAGTTTAGAGGGACTGCTCCAGACAGATTGTTGAAAGACACATCAAATACTGAGAGCGCTGTCAAATTTTTAAAGCCAATGGGTATCTGCCCCAACAAATTATTGTGATCTAACCTCAAAATATTTAGATGCACCAGTTTAGCAAGGCCAGATGGTATTTCTCCCCGTAAAGCATTCGAAGAAAGTTCCAAGACCTCCAAGTTAACCAGCTCAGCTAATTTCCCAGGAATTGTGCCTGTAAAATTATTAGCGGATAATGAGAGACCCTTCAGGTCCTTCATCTGGCTAATATAAGATGGTATTGAACCTTGCAACTTGTTCGTACTGAGGTTCAGGTTCACTAATGCATTCAAATTAGCAAACGTCTGAGGCAATGTACCCATCAATTCATTAACCTCCACACTCAGGGATTTCATGCAACCACACTTGCTGCCCATGTCCATAGGAAGTTCCCCAGTTATTTTATTGTTACCAATGTCAAAAAATAAGCCGTCCAAATTAAGGCACATGGCAAAAGAGTAAGTCGAGAAATTTCCATAAAAATTGTTCCTGCCCAACCAAATTCCGTAGAAAGGCCTCACAGAAAAGCTATCCAAATCAACTGGCAAAGGAGGAAGTGGGCCACTAAACATATTTTGGCTAAAATCGTGCAATATAATTGCTCCACTGGCATTAGTGGCTAGGTAGGTGATGCTTGAAAGAGAATTCCAATAAAAGAAAGAGGCATATAAACCAAGCAAGTCCATGGGAGGCATTGACAAGTTTACAAACTTCCTATTGCAGTTACCATACACAAAATCTGGAAGATTTCCCGACAAAAGATTCCGACTAACATTAAATACTGACATGCAAGGAACTGCTATGTTTCCTGGAAGCATCCCGATGAGGTTATTGGAGCTCAAATCAAGCAAAGACAAGCTCTTGCAGTTTCCAATATCAGAAGGAATCTGTCCTGTGAAATAGTTCTCAGCCAAATTCAGCATCTCTAAGTGAGAACAAGATTCCCACCTCTGAGGAAAATCACCTTCCAGGTTTAAACCAGGTGCCCAAAGTATGCGCAGATATGGAAGTTTCACAATATCATCCGGAAAGTGTCCACCAAAAAAGTTAAAATCATCCTCCACCTCCTCCTCCTGATCACTAAGACCAGTTCTTGACAGCAAAGGGCCAAAATTATTCTTTAGCACAAGTAACTTGAGCTGCTTACAGTTGCTTAAATCTGGTGGGACAACCCCACTCAAGAAATTTTGAGACAGATCAAGAACTTCAAGCATCCCGAGCTTCCCAATAGCCGAAGGAATACCATCTTGAAACATATTCGATGACCATATTAAAGACCGTAGCTTACTGCAATTCCCTAGACTTGAAGGAATCACACCCGAAAGCAAATTACTTGACAGGTGAAAATACTCAAGATCACCACAACTTTCACCAAAATCACTAGGAATACCTCCAGTTAACAAGTTAGATGACAAGAGAATCGCTTTTAAACTCGGCAGCCTAGCTAAAAATGAAGGAAATGTGCCATTTAACCGATTCCCAGAAAGACAAACTACTTCCAATGCAGTACAATTTCCTAAAGACAAAGGTATAGTTCCTTCCAAAGCATTAAAACCCAAATCAAGAACCTTTAAATTATGAAGCTTTCCAAGCTCAAAAGGCAATTCACCATAGAATCCATTAAAGGAAAGAGACAAAACACTCAACTCAGAAAGAAGTCCTAACCCTGGTGATATGGTACCCTTCAATTTAAACTTCCCAGCTTTAGAACTTGATGATGAAACTAAACCGTGGTCTGCCTCCATAAAACTAGCACCGAATTCCAAGCAAGTAATTGTAGATAAAGAAAAGTTACCTCCTTTAACAAAAGGGTCCTTAAAACACAAAGAGTTAACATTAGAAGACAAGTGCAAAGCAGTGACTCTATGAGTAATAGGGTCACAGTAAACACCATTCCATGAACAAAAGTTTTGATCTTTAGGATTCCAATTTGAAAGAAACCCTAATGGGTCTTCAGTAACGGCGGCTTTGAACTCAAGCAAAGCATGCTTATCATTATTATCACCAACAGCAAGCGATACACAGAAAGCAGCAAACGAGCTCAAAACAGTAAAAAGGACTAAACTTGAAAGAGGGTGGTTTCTTCTGGGCATTTTTTGGATAGAAAAACACCAAAAAAAAAAAAAAGAAAAAAGAAAGGAGCAGTAGTAACTTATAAGTGCTAGGTAAACATAAAGGAAGAAGAAGAAGAACATAGGATAAGAAAGCTGTTGTTTTTGTTCATGGGTTTTGTGTTCTTGGGCGAGTCAAATTTTGAAACTTGGGAAAAAGTCGGAGGATTTTGGAAAGGAAAAGTTGCTGAAGTAGCGTAGTTTAGTGTAGTGTTGTTTCCTTTTCTTTTCTCTTCTTTTTGGTTTGGTGTGTGTGAAAAATGAATTAAGAAGTGTTGGAAAAGGCTACACAGTGGAGTGAACTGTTGTACAAAGGGGGAAGGGATAACTGTAAAGTTGGTCGTCGCCGCAGGTGGGTTTTAGTAGTGTGCGCAGTTGTGCCGTGACATGAGACCCATAGACATACGTTTTGCATACATACAGTTGACTTGAGTCAAACTTCTCGTGGAAAATTGAATACAAGGTTATTTCATGACAGGGACAGTAAACCCAGGACACGGTTCTTCTTGCGATCCTTGATACCCATCATAACCTATCTACCTACTCAAGTAAGATCGGATATACAATATCCAACACCACAAGATTACCAATTTACTTTTAAATTCGGATCTGTGGCTCAAATTTAAAGTAGAGAATCAAGCGCACATAAAACAAATACAGCATAATATATTCCTAATTTAGCTATTTTCATTTATCTTTCGTATTAAAATATATATATATATGATTTATGCTTTTCAGAAATATATATATATATATACTAATAGGAAAAGATAAATAGCTGTACCAAACAGTTGTTGGCAACACGTATATTTGTACACTAAATTTTTCATAAAACGCATCAGAAGTCTTGAGAGATCAAATATTGCAAAACTCGTTAAATCATTGATTAATTAAAAAAATTTGGCTAAAATAAAGAGATGTGTATTGTTATAGCTAAATAAATTCAACCAAGATCGATTGCCTTTTCCTCAAGATTATAATAGGATATTTGACTATTTGGCCATTTTTTCAAGTTAAAAGTAAATATCCCAATTTTGATTGGAATAGTACTTTTTCTCTCAAAATAAAGTTTTCATGCAATGATATGGAAATTTAATCATTAAAGTACACATTATTATTTTATTATTAATCTTTCAATTTTTTTACCATCTTCTTTTAATTGGTTAATTGGACACATGTAGATGAAAGCTTAGATAAGTTCCTATTAAGGATGTAATAAAGCCGGTTTAGAATGGGTTTTATAAAACTCAAACCCACTCTTATAAGATTTGGCATTCCTCTTAATTATATAAAAACTTATAAGATTTTACTTTCTATTCTTAAAAATAGCCCTAATAAAATCTAACCTTATAAGAATAGATTTTTATGGTCTAAACAACTTATAAGGCAAGTTCATAGAATTCAAATGGAATGGAGGAGAAAGCATAGCAAACAATTAAGAATTAAAGTTCAATTGTCAAGATAATTATGCTAATGTTGTTAGTTGTAATAGGACTATGTTGTTGAATAGCTAGACTCTTTATTGTTAATATTGTTTTTAGATGCATGTTTTATTTCCCCCCTCCTCCCTCCGCATACCCCCTAACCTCCCTTACAAAAAAAAAAAAAAAAAACGATTAAAGTTACACTTATTAACTTGCATTGAAATCAAATTTGAAAATCAAATATATTGTAAAGTATAAAACTTGCATAGGTCATCCATGATGCGTAAGTTAAGTAATAAATATTTTTATTAATATATTATTTTTTATTAAATTGGGTTTTCCATTGTATTTTTTGTTTTATAATTCTAAAATCAACCTTAAACTTTATGGGGTTTTTATTAGGTTGAACAAGTTAAGTAGCCTTATAACGCCCCAAAACCTTAAACGCTACAACTCACCATGTGTTGTTAGCCTCTATTAACATATTAAGTATAAACCTTTAACTAAAATCGCTAAACATTTATAATTTAACCTCTAGCAATATTACAAAATTTTAGTTCTCCAAATAATTGTAGTATTCTCTAACAATATTCTAGTAAAATTAAAGACTTGAATAAAACTTTATATCTATAAAAATAAACTTTACAATTTCTAAACATATCTATACAAATCATACAAGAACTTTAACTATTCTATTTGAAGTTTTAGGTGATTTCTTATAACCTAAGATATAATAAATAAAGTAAATACTAAAGGTTTGGTAACTAATTCAGCCAAAACCTTAATCCTACTCAACTATATGAAGCCAATGCCAACATCTCAACAACATTTACAAAATCTATAGCATCTCTTTAAAGTTCAAGTTATTGTACTAGCTTTGCCCTAACCTATATCTAAACCTAAAAATTTAAGGGATGATGAGCCAAAACCCAATACGAAATACTTCAAACGCATATGCATAAACATTCAATTCCAATCATACATATACACACAAGTATAAAATACAATAATACAACAACCATTCTTCTTTTTTTTTCCTTTGTTTAAGGCCATCAAGCAACATAAGGATACTTATGACTCTAGCACATGTATATATAATATTATATAGTATTATTATGAGTTCTCCTCAACATCTTAGTAACCATGTATCATCCTAAATTTACTCAAATAATTTTTAAGCGTTACTTACTCTAATCAAGACATTGTTGTGCAAGAATTATGAAGGTGCTACACCAAGGGTTGGTCCTCGTAATCCCTTGAACCCATCTAAGCATATACAACACAAAACAATTAAGGTGGAATAATTTATTAAGTCCACTTGATTTTCCTTACTAGCAACCACACAACAACAACAAGTATCTCGTACCTGGTTTTGTTGACTTGCTAGAAACTGAAACTACTTCTCTAGAACCTGTCATAACATAAACACCAAAACCTAATTTATAACTTAAATTCATACTAGAATGACACATCTTTTCTTAGTCTTTAACTTATTTGTCGTCACCCTTTAACCTAAGGTCATAACCCACACACACTTAAAACTCATGTTACTTGAGATACCTAGGATTATTAAGAGAATGAAAAAGGTTAATAAAACATTTTGGGTGAAAAGTCATGTTTAGAAAAATTTTGAAAAGGGTTAAAAATAGAATAATATACTCAGAAAAATTAGGAAAACTAAAGGAAGTGCCACTACAAGGAATAGGGGTCGGGGCATCCAAATGGTAAATCAACTGGTATCTAGATGTCGTGCACGTTAAGGAGGATGTCATTCGGATGCTAGTGCAAATTGCAACGACGATTCATCCCTCGAATCATCGCTACTCCTTGCTATTTTCGCAAACCACCATACCCAACTCAACATCGTAACCATTACACATCTCTACACCAAAATAAACAACTCATAAACATCCAAACACATCTAATGCTCAGATTAACAAACGAAAATCTCAAAACAAAACTACAAGACCTTTTACGATACTTACCTTTAGGGATTCCAATACTCGCACTTTCACCAATGTATACACACTGTAAGATCCTCATAGAAACACCCTTGGTTAGTTTTACCGCTGTCTTATAAAGAGAAGCAATTTTCTAATGAAATTTAATCCAAAACTCAAAAGAAAAGGGTTTCTTACCCTTACTTTTACATCTTTTGCCTTAACCTATGTTACACCACCATAAATCTGCAGTAGGACTCCCAATTGCCTTTCTTATATTTGTTTTTCTTACTATCTTAGTTAGAAAACAAACTTTTCAATGTCTTTTAATTAAGAACTTAATAATAGAAGGGTCCTACGACTCACCTCAAACTTAATTCCTACCTAAAGCTTGATGAAATGCCCTAACTTTTCTTGGATTAGCCCTTGCACAAGACCTTTAGGCACAAAGGCTATAAGTGAGCTTAAGAGCAGCAAAAAAAGGTTTTCTAAACCCTACAAGAGTATTTATATTAGGATTCGTAGAACTTTTTCCATACCGCAATACCATCGTGCAAATCTCATTATTTTGCTTAAGCCTTAAACATAAAATACCTCTATTTACTCGTTTTGCTTTTATTTTTATGTTTTATTTTTCCTTTATTTTAGGTTTTACAAGCTTATAACTACACGTCTAGTTGCATTTGTAGTTCTTCCACTGCATTTTAATATGAAAATTCAATTTTAAATATTTTTTTAAATCATTCATTTGGATAAAAATTGGTACGTTAAATATCACCTTTTTTTATAGTTAATTACTTGAAATAAATTTGGATTGCTTACTTTTACTTAATCCATTTTAGATAATAACTAACAGGCGCATATCTGTGCTATGTATGTAAAAATAAAATAAAATTACATTTTACAATTTACGACATATTGAATTATCGTATATAGCAATATTTTTTTTCCTTTTACTTTAATGCAAGCTTTTAAGGGAGAGAAGAAAAGGAGGAAAAAGTTTTTTTTTCTTTTTAATTGCATATTTGCTTGTTACATTCTAATGAATTTAAAGCGAGTTTTGTCAATTGAAAAAAATAACTAACATAATACAAGTGGAATAGAATGCAATTGAAATGGATGATGTGAAAATATAGGACGCTGAATAATAATAGTTAAAATTAAAATATAAAACAATAAAACACTAAATTTTAGTAATTATTGACGGTTGTTAAAGTCCTTTAACTTTAATAATATAAATGTAAACGTTATTAATTTTATTTACATTAGGCTAAGTTGTGTCATAATTCAAACCTGATTAGTGCATAGATTATAAGAAGTCATACATGAATCCAAAAGTGACTAGTATCTATAATCTATACTTCTCTATTCTGAAAAATCTATTTTTATTTTATTTATATAGGTATGCTATTGTCAGATTTATATCTTTATTTTTTTTTCTTTTTGAATACAAACCTGCATGAAACATGTCAGAATAATATCGATTGGAGGAAGTTACGGTTATTGTGATAGATTGTGGGGTTGATTATGAAATGTATATTTTTGCTTTTATTTTTCTTATTTTATATATTCGTAGGTTTTTTCCTTTCCATTTAGACATTAAAACATGCATGTAATATGCATGTCGAAGAAAAAGATCCAAATATACGAGTTAGGAAAATAAAAGAGGGTTGAGTTTTTTATCTCTTCTTTTGCCCTATATGTATTCAACTGCGGCCACTCTTTAATGTCTGAACAATAATTACGGAGAAAATATAAGTATGTAACGTAAAAAAAATAAAATAAAGTGTAATACAAAAAAAGATCAATATATATTTTTAAATCAATTCTAGATTTATAATTTGATTCTTTTAACTAGTGGATAAATGTTTTCCTTTTTATTTCAATTTAAAAGTTATGGTGGCTTCATCTTCGACTCCCGCTTCAATCACTGTGACTACATAAAATATGTTGCTAAAATTATATTGTGCTTATAAGATACTTATAAATTGCTTAGCAACAATTATATTATTAATAAAAGTCAGTATTTTTAAATTCAATTAACTCATATAATTTAATCTAATTATATTTAATTCAACTATATAATTAATCCGATTCAATCTTAACTAACTGAATTCAAGCATAGCCCGAATTAGGTCTCAAAATATTAGTGAAAATATAAACTACGCTTTTCTAACCGATGGAGACCCATGCTTACTATGCACGTATATTGAGGTCAATTGGAAAATAGAAATGCCACAGATGATGAATGATGATGTCTACTAGTTTGACGCTGACATACTCAGTATGTAAGCAGAGTCGTGTTAGGTCTAACGGAAGAACCCTCCACCCCGCCCTTTTTTTGCTCCATTCAATCATGACCGTCAAAGAGCGAGGAATGTTCGCCTCATCTTTTGATGGATTTCATCCAACGGCTTGAAATCGTATGCACTGAATCCCAATCAGCCGCAATTGGAATAGCCCCATTATACTAACTAACAGTTTGGTTTTCTGCTCGTGGGCCCGAGGTCAAGCGAGTCCTCTACTTTTGGAGGGTACTTGATTTCAATTTTGAAGCACCGGCACCCTGACTTAGCTCCGAAATGGGTCTAAAATGCAAATCAATCTTTCAAACTTAGAGGGAAAGAATAAAACTATATTCCTAATTTTTAATTATACAAATGGATGAAATGAAAAATTATTTATTTTTTTTCAATTATATTATATAAATTTTGGAAAAAAAATTCTGTGTATATATATTCATATCACAAATCAAAGAGGGCCAATATATATACAATATAGACACACTAACTAAGCTTTTAAATATAAAAAAAAAAATATCGTAAATATACTATTTACACAATTGACAGATATTTACAAATTCTAAAATATTCTAATAACTTCTAAACATAGAAAACAAATATCCTAAATATACTCTTTACATAATTGACAGATATTTACAGATCCTAAAATATTATAATACCCCCCCTCAAGTTGGTGCGTGGAGATTGCAAACCCCCAACTTGCATAGAAGATACCCAAACTGCTGTATCCCCAATGCCTTAGTAAAAATATCAGCGAGTTGCTCAGAGTTACGTACATAAGCAGTCTGAACATGTTCATGTTGAATCTGATCACGAATAAAATGACAATCAATTTCAATGTGCTTTGTTCGCTCATGAAACACGGGATTTGCACTAGTGTGTAAAGCTGCTTGACTATCACAATATAACAGCATAGGATAAGAGTGTATAACAAACGAAAGACAGCAAAAGACCCTTTAACCATTTCAGTTCACACACAGTGGTAGCCATGGAACGATATTCTGCTTCAGCAGAGGATCTCGACACTGTATATTGCTTTTTAGTCTTCCAAGAAATGGGAGAAGTCCCTAACATAACAAAATATCCAGTAAAAGATCGTCAAGTTAAATGACAACTCCCCCAATTAGAATCACAATAAGCATACAACCGAAGATCACTATCAGTTCGCAAAAGTATTCCTTGTCCAGGATTGCCCTTCAAATAACGAACTATGCGCAAAGTTGCTTCCCAATGTGCTTCCCTTAGTTGATGCATAAATTGTGCCAAAATATGAACACTGTAGGACAACTCAAGTCGAGTAAGAGTCAAATAAATCAGTCTTCCTACTAATCTCTGATACTTCTCTAAATCTGCCAACAATGCATTTTCTGCTAAGGCTAAATGATGATTTTGTTCAATGGGAAAACCAGATGGTTTAGCACCCAATAATCCAGCTTCACCGATAATATCCAAAGCATATTTATGTTGGTAAAGAAAAATTCCTTCTTGATTCCGTGCCACCTCTACGCCTAAAAAATACTTCAATGTTCCCAAATCTTTCATGTAGAAGTAGTGGCATAAATAATCTTTAAACTTCTGAATGGCAACTTCATTATTCCCCGCAATAACAAGATCATCGACATACACCAATATACTCAAATGTATCTTGTCTCGATTTAAAGTAAATAATGAATAATTAGATTGAGATTGAAGAAATCTATACCGCTTTAATGCAGTTGTCAATTTGGAAAACCAACATCGGGAGGCCTGACGTAACCCATAAAGTGATTTACGTAATTGATAAACTTTGCGAGGCTGTTGAGTAGAGAACCCAGGTGGCATCTTCATGTACACCTCTTCTTCTAAATCTCCATGCAAGAATGCATTATAAATATCCATTTGATGGAGTTCCCATCCCTTTGTTGCTGCCACCGAAAGAAAATTACGTACAGTAACCATTTTTGCAATAAGAGCAAAGGTCTCATTGTAGTCAATTCCTTCAATCTGATTATTGCCAAGAATTATCAATCGAGCTTTATAACGTTCAACCGAACCATCTGAGTTATATTTGATCTTGTAAACCCATTTACTGCCTATAGCTTGCTTTCCCTGTGGCAAATCTTCTACAGTCCATGTCCCATTAGCTTCAATGCCTCAATTTCTTTCATCATGGCTTCTTTCCATCGAATGTCTTTGATGGCTTGAATAAAAGAAACAGGATCCTTTTCGACTATCATAGTTGCTAAGAAAGAACGATGTTGTGGAAAAAATTTGTCACAATTTACATAATGTGCTATAAGATAGGAGGTACCTATGGACAGAATTAGATTGGAGGAACATGCAGAAGGACTTATTTGTTGTGCAGTATATGTCACAAAATCTCACAACCGAGTAGAAGCTTCTTTTGTTCTATGACCCCGTCTAAGTTTTTCTGGAACAGATTCGCCCAAGATTTCAATAACACTTCCCCTATCGTTATTATCACTTTGAGTCACAGTCGAATTCTCAGGTACCTCACTTTCGTCTTCCTCATTCAATTCACTATTAAAATGATTGGTGATATCGAAAGAAGCACCTTGTATAAAGTCTGGTTGCACACCTTCCTTATCAGCATATGAAAATTCAGATTCAGAGAACACAACATCTCTGGATACAAAATATTTTCCTGTATCAAGATCATATACTTTCCACCCTTTTTTTCCGAAAGGATATCCTACAAATAAACAACATTGACTCCTGCTGGCAAACTTGTCTTTTTCCCTATTTAAGTTCCAAGCATAACACTAGCACCCAAAAGTTCGAATGTGATTATAACTAGAAGGTTTACCAAACAATATCTCATAAGGAGTCTTTCTTCCTAATAACTTAGAAGGAGTCCGATTGATCAAATATGCAGCCGTCAGAACACATTCTCCCCAAAATTTCATGGGAAGATTGGCCTGAAATCTTAAAGCTCTAGCTACATTTAAAATATGACGATGTTTCCTCTCAACACGTCTATTATGTTGAGGTGTTCCTACACATGAGGTCTGATGTAAAATTCCATTTTTAGAAAAATAGTTATGCAAGCAAGCAAATTCAGTCCCATTATCACTTCTAACTATCTTCACATCTTTTTGAAATTGTCTTTTAGTCATGGCAAAGAAATTACGCATGATAAGTTTCACTTATGTTTTTTCAGTTAACAAATATATCCATACACCCCTAGAAAAATCATCAATAATGGTAAAGAAATACGAGGCCCCACAAGAAGCATTAACACGATAAGGTCCCCACAATTCACAATGAATTAATTCAAAAATTTCATTTGCTTTAGTGTCACTAGAAACAAAAACTTCTCTTGTTTATTTAACTCTCAAACAAATGTCACATGGTTTATTCTTTACTAAAACATTACTAAATTCAACTTGAGGAAGAGATTCCACAATTTTTGCAGACCGATGCCCCATCCTCCTATGCCATAATTCAAAAGAATCTACATAGCTTGTCTTACATGCTTGGACTGATACTGCTGACTTTAAATAATAAAGTCCCTTGCACTGTTCACCCTTTCCAATCACCATCCTCGAAGTGTGGTCCTGTATAACACAAATTTTATCAGTAAATTGGATATTACAATTAGAGTCATCAAGCAATTGCGAAACAAATACCAAATTACAATTCAAATTTGGAACATAGAGAACATTGTCTAGTTTGATATGTTTTCCCAAGCAAACTGATCCCTCCTTCAATGCCATCACCTGCTCTCTATTAGGTAATCCAATTGAACATGCCACAATTTCTTTCAAATTTGTTAAACATCTAAAGTACCTGTCATATGTTGTGAAGCACCCGAATCAATAATCCAATTTAGATTATCCTTACCATTCATCTTCTCACTAGTACCCGATTTGCACATGTTCAACAAATTGAGAAAGAATGACCATTGTTCTGCTGTCAAGGTCCCAAAAGCTGTATTTTCTTTTGTTGCTGCCATTGATGATGATGGCTGCCCAATTACATGGGCTGTATTCACCTTTGGCGTATTACTTTGTCCACGCCCTGCACTTTGCCCCCCTCATCCATGTCCAGCCCCTTTGGGTCGGTTACCCCACTATTCCGAATATCCAATGAGCTGAAAACAAGTTTTAGAATCATGTCCCTCTCGTTTGCAATATGAACAAATGGCAGATTTGTCTTGCACTTCTGTTTTATACTTTCGCCCTCCTCTATTGGTCTGCACTGCAAAACTTACAACTTCTCCATGTTCCTCCTTCCCTCGTGAGATGTTTCTAACACGTTCTTCTTGGCATACCAACGAGTATGCCTTATTCAAGTTTGGAAATGGTTATGTGCTCAAACTATTGGAACGAACTGCTCCATATAATGCATCTTCCAACCCTATCAAAAACTGATGAAGCCTCTCTTCTTCTTGTTTCTTGTCAAGTTCAGCTACAATACTACAATTGCATCTTCTATAACGGCAAATGGGAATTTGCTCATAATTCGCAAGCTCTTCCCAAAGTTGTTTCAATTTCCCATAATAAGTCACAATCGACATACCTCTCTGTTTGCAGTTGGCAAGTTCTGCCTTGATCTACTGAACACAAGGTCCATTAGTGATAGAGAATCGCTCTTTGATATCTTTCCATAAATCCTTTGCAATCTCTATATATGTTATGGTAGATCGCAGTGTTGGCTCGATTGTGTTGAGCATCCATGAAACCAACATTGAATTCACAGTCCACCAATCCTCTAATTCAGTGGAATCATCAGCAGGTTGATTAATCGTTCCATCAATAAATCTGAATTTCTTCTTGGCCCTCAACAACGTTCGCATCGCTCGAGCCCATTCATCATAATTGTCTCCTTTTAATTGCACCTGACTAATTATATTACCAGGATTATCACTCGAAGTCAACAGGTAAGGGGAGGCTGGTTTCTTTCCCTCGCTAGTCATAGTGTTTTTTTTTTCTTTTTTTTTAACCAGGCTCTGATACCATATAAATTTTGAGAAGAAAATTTCTGTGTGTATATATTCATATCACAAGTCAAAGAGGGCCAATATATATACAACATAAACGAACTAACCAAGCTTCTAAACATAGAAAACAAATATCCTAAATATGCTCTTTACATAATTGACAGATATTTACAGATTCTAAAATATTCTAATACCTTCTAAACATAGAAAACAAATATCCTAAATATACTCTTTACATAATTGACAGATATTTACAGATCTTAAAATATTCTACTATATTACAACTTAAAAAACGAAGAATTCCAATATGATCTATTTTATTGAAAAATCAACGTTTATACTAAGTTAGATTGGTCTTAACGAATATATTGCTTAGAGCACCTATAATTAGATAATTGATGTAATATATTACCCCTAATGAAATCCTTATATATCAATTCATAAGAACTTGAATAAAAGTGATGACTTGATAAATCTTTTTAGCTATCAATAACTTGATAAACTGTTGTTTCCTAATTTAATAATTATTGTTATTATTTCCTTTTGCAACTTCATCTAATGCATTTATTTGAGTTACCCTTCAAAATTGAGGCTTCAATGCACCTTCTATAATTTGGAAACTTAAATGTATTTTTTTAATAGCCTAAATTATACAAACCTCCCATATAAACTTTCTGCAAATTTATTTTTAAAATTGAACACTTACACCCTTAAATTAGATGTGTAACTTATATTATTTAAATATGAGACCACATGATTGAGTATCTCACATAGATTATGAAGAGTTTGTGGTATTAATTTATAAGATCATGGTTGTAAACATTTTATTAATACAAATTTAAAACATTTAAGCTAAATCGTTGAAATGAGCTCATTAATATTTGTTAATTTAACTATTTACTGCTTTTGGCCTAAGATATTATATAATATATATAGTTTATATTTTTAACATAGATTTTATTTTATTATTTTTATTTTAAATGCACACATCATGGATGTATATTTATCTAATATGTAAGAGATAATGCCTATTGTATATTTTACAAAGGAAGAGAATGACTACATTTTACGTGTTCTATATCCACCAATTAAGCTATGTATATATCCATATGTACGTTTCTAATAAAGCTAATTATTTAGATTGCAAGCTTGGTCAAGTCCCGCAAACGAGTTAAATTTGGCTAAATGTGACCCGTTTAAAAGTTACACGCACTCATTTAAATTAACTTATAAACAAGTTTAAGATTCATCTAGGCACATAGGCTTATTCATGGAATTCTAAACCCATTTAATATGGTATTTATGAGGTTAAATTGTGCCTATGCAAGCCTTAAATGTGAAAGACACTAATAGGACCTTTATGCTTTGAAATATACGAAATAGTAATAATTTCAAAATTATATATTATAACTATGAGTACATTATAAGTTAAGTGTGGTACTATATATTAATTATAATGTATAAATCTAATGGAAAGATATATATTATTAATATATATATAATAAAAATAAATGGGCTCTACATCCATTTTAGAAATGTAAGTGATTAATTTTAAAATTCAGAAGTGTTTGCATAATTATGAAAATTCACAGGGAAGATTCATACAATTTACTCTTTTTAATATTATGACTTTTTTAAATATCTAAACAATATTTGATAAGTTTCTCATTATACTCTTTACAGTGTCTATGGCACAGCAAGATCATCATTATTATATGTATAAGGAGATGCTATCAAGCCAAAACCTTACGTTCAACTACCCAATCACTTAAAAAATTACCTTATGCAAATTGCTAAGTATATCCTCTATCTTTAAACGAACAATTCGAATTTAACGTTATTCACTCAATCAACTTAATGAAACTATCACCCTACCGAAGTGCCTTTTTCTATCCATCTCCCTCTCCATAATTTTCTCATAATTAAACCCATCCTTTTCTCCTCTTTTCTATTCAGATTAGAAAAGAGATCCTTTACATTATTTTATGATGACACATGTATATGTTGTCAAACCTAATTTAAATTATTAATCTAAATATATGAGAAAGTTAAAAATTAAAAGGATGAAATTAGGTTTAACTGGATTGGATTAGAGTTAAATCAAACTAACTTTATAGTTATATCAAATCATACCGGATTAAACTGTATGAATGAACCAAATTTGATAACACTATTTTAATTTAACTCTTTTATTTCATTATCTCAATAGATATTAGTATTAGATGAGATTATTAAGACATAGTTGAATATGATTTGATTTCAACAGTGCTGTAAACGAGATGAAACTTTTTGCTTAGGAACATTTTCAAACAAATATCAAATCAAACCAAAACAAAATTTTCGATTTCGTCCTATTCGGATCTAGTTCCAACCGAAAGTAAGAGGCAAGACATAATTCTAATATGTCGTAATCATACGTGTAGTTTGTTTTATATAAAACTATTTATCAAATTTTGTATGTATATTTTTTAACTGTAGTTAAATGCTATATTATTATCGCTTTCAAATAATGTTACACATGGTATGATTATGTAATATGCTACATAATATATGTAGCTCTATGTCATATGTGTGTATAATTAGATTTATGTAATAATATTACGTGTCATAATGTTTTAGACTTATATAGATATATGTTTTTAACTCGTACATATCATATGTATATAATCCTTATAAATGCAACATGCATATATATATATATATATATATAATATAAGGAGCAACATTTAATGTTTCAGTTCGGTTTTTCTTTTGGAAAACCAAAAACAAACTAAATATTTTGATTTCACAAATTTTCAAACCAAAGCAAACCTGAAGGGGGGAAAAAACAAAAAGAACAAAGAATAATTCAATTTAGTATGGTAATTCAATTTTTTTTTAAATTTTTTTGGTTTTTAATTTGTGGTGTCTACCCCTAGTATTGGAATATTATTATTATTTTTTTTTCCGGTAGAAGACTGCAATCTAATTTTATTGATCATCATAAATGGCTAATGTTCAAGCAACAAAAAGTTAACAAAAGTCAATCTGTCTGCGCTCTCTTCTCATCTAATATCTAATTCAATATGCACTTCTATTGACTTCTCTCCTAATAAATTCAAACAAGAGTTTGCTAAAATTAAATCTCAAAGATGCAATTTCATTGAAGATTGGACCTAAGCATTAATATATAATCTTGCATGAAAATAAGAAACCTTTGAGCTATGCTTGTGGTAGGGCAAGAACAATAAATATAGCTTGTTTAGCTTCATATCATGAAATTTTTGCTTATTTTTCCAATGAAAATCTTACAATGTTTTGAGCTAAAGGTAGTTAACGTGTTTCTACAGTCTAATTAAATATGTTAAAATAGTCTATAATATCTAGCTCATATCGTCAACATATATAGAAAAATAGGCATGTGATTATTTTGCCCTACTAATTTCTTCTTGACTGACACTAATTATTGAGCAAAATCTATGTGCAAATCTCATTTGCTTTTGACTAGACGGGGAGACCCCTCTGAACCTCATTGCGATAGGCTTTGCATGTTTCATTTAACTCTTTATTTCTTGTTTGAATACAGTATGTAAGCCCACTAATTCGCTTAAGCAAATGTAAGGATGTGAGCCTAAAATCCTATACTCATAACAGTTTATTTAATAGGTAAAATAGAACCCAAACGATGTAAGGATGCAAAAATTAATTAGAAATACCAAACAACTAAAATAGATTAGGACTT
This sequence comes from Lumnitzera racemosa, assembly GCA_024138005.1. Taxonomy (NCBI): domain Eukaryota; kingdom Viridiplantae; phylum Streptophyta; class Magnoliopsida; order Myrtales; family Combretaceae; genus Lumnitzera; species Lumnitzera racemosa. The sequence continues at coordinate 12,391,110 of JAMXBC010000002.1, forward strand.
AGAAAGCTAACAGGTGACAGGGCTTGCAATGAGTAGCTCAAGGATAAGATTAGCATAATTAATAAAAGAACATATGACCTAGCCATGTATTAACAAATAAAGATTTAAACAATGATAGGATTATTTTAAATAACTATAGGAATTAGAAACCATGTGGAAACTTATTATAAGAAATAAGAGATAGTGAAAGAACCATTAAGTAAAAGTTAGAAAGGTAACTGTAGCACAGTTACAAAATATAAAAGTGAAAAAAAGTAAGGAAAAATACTAAATTGCCCCCGTAAAAGTGAGAAGTAAAAAGTAAAATTATGTTAGTAAATACTAAAATAGTAATAAAGTTTCTTAAGTAAATAATTAATAAGAGTAAAGAGCATGACAATGACCCGTCCCACATGCATGAATGGCATGATCATGAAGGAATCTAAATATGTTTATAAATAAAACAAATGCAATTACAGTCAAGTTAAGAAAAGTAATAAAATGATAGGATAAAATGCTAAAGTATGATAAAATATCCTAAAAAATCACCTTAAAATACCATAAGATTATCAAATCAACTTTATAAACGGCAATCAACTTATGAAATTTCTTAAAAATCAAGAAAGTGTAGAAACAAAAAGAATAAATTTTCAAAATTTGCATCTTTTTAGAAAATAATAGATTTTTTTTTTCAAAATTTACCAAAAATTCTACAGGTGTCAAAAAATGTTAAAAAATTAATAGGACATATGTCTTAAGTTTAAGTATACTTGATAATTTTTTTTTAGAATTTTATCCCTCTCTAATAATCAAAAGTTAGTTTTTCAAAGGCAATTCATTTAATATAAAATAGTGCCCTCACCTTCTCATTTTTTCCCACGCTTGTTTAAAGCATCCTAAAATCACAAGAAAAATTGTGTGACACCTCCATATCCTCTCCTAATGTGACAATATAGTGGTCGTAGTTTAAGGTGGCCGAAGGTGGTTGTTTCAGGTGGAAGTGGCCGGAGTAGTACAAGAATTCTAAAGGTTTACTTTCTTATTATTTCGTGGAGCCCTTTTCCCATAATTTCTTATATTCATTTTGATTTCTAGATATCATAGTTAATATTTATTAAAGTATAATCTATACATTTTTCTTTTAAAACTTATTTTTTATTTAATTGTTGAATTTCTAATTATATTCTATTTTCAGAATAATAGTTGTTACTCAAAACTACCAACTTCAAGTTCTTTTATGAATATTAGCCTATATGTTATTATTTTCACATACCATACCAGATACTTGATTACAGCTAGAATAGTAATTATGTCCGAAACTTCCCTTCTTATATAACCACCTATATTAAATCTTCACATGGTTTTAAAAAAGTTATTATTTTTCTTCTTCACTAGTAAAGTAACTTTATTCTAACGCTTTCACTTGAAATAGACTCGTTTTGCTTAAAGTAATATACCTACTATAGGTGAATTCAGGCTTAAAGGCAGCCATTTGACAAAGTCACGTTACTTTCTTAAGATGTATGAGTAATTATAATGTTATTTACCATATTCACTAAATTAACAAAAAAAAAAAAAAAAAAAAAAAACTATCGTGTTAGCTTATGCAAAATGATTTGATGAATTTACTGTAATTCTTAACCTCTTTACTGCATGACTTAACTATTTCCATGATATTCTACGATCTATCGGAATTGCGAAATTGAGCTTATTTCAAGATATAACAACTATTTACCATGGCAAAGTCTTCTATAGGACCTTGTATAAAACATCTTTAGAGCCTTTAGGTTTACTCCTGATTCTATAAAACTAACTTAGACATATTTTACAGGATTCCTATCTAAATTCAGGGAATAAACTCATAACATAACTCAAGTAAATATCTTGCTTCATAGTAGTTCACAATGTATTAACTAGGGATATAAATTCTTATTCTGTTTATGCTCATAATTACCTATTTGTGTGCATGCAAAGTATATGTTTGCTTTGCCCGAGGAAGTTGAGTTTACTTGCTCGGTATGAGTAGTATTGTTTATTATAAAAGTGACATAGAATACTGTACTACTTGATTGCCCTTTAATTTTACCTAATTTTTATTTGGCCTTAATAATCGGTGCATATATTGTGCCACGGTTCATGACTTTCTTTAGCACACAAACAGACCATATGGCGCTTATTATCCTACTTCTATAGTAGTAAGTAAGCCTAACTCGTATGCAACGTTAGCCAATAAGGCCTAAACTTGTAAGCAACACAATCAAGGAAGAAAACCAACACATTATAACGGATATAGATACGAATGGAAAAAAGAATAGCACATTTTTATTAATTCTGATAGTAATATAAGGTTGCAATGTGTGTGTACAGGGGTATAGTGTATGTAACAAGTGCCGTCGATCATGATCAACCAACATGATGAGTAAGAGCTTCAATCTAGAAAAGTACTCACACCACCGTAAGCTTTACAGATATTATTGGGCCTGGCAGGAAGATACATTAAAACTGGTGAAATGGTACCACTTTCTAAAAGTGGAAATTTCTAATAATAGTAAGGCCATAACTATACAAAAATAAAGCCCACCCACCTTTCTCCTATGTTACAATATGTACAAAAGAATAGCCCCTTGTTAGTATAAGTATCTTAAAAAAAGGGACCCTAACATCCTCCCCTACTTAATTCTATTAACGTCCTCGGCAATATGTACTAGAGCTTAGATTTGGTAGCGGAGGTCCTGGTTGGCAAGGTTGACTTTCTCTCGAATAAGGGCTTCGGATCTTCTTCAATCTCCCAGCTAGTATCTTCTTCTCCTTGATCTCTCCACTTGACTAAATATTCTTTATGTTCTTCTCTAATGGAGGGATCTCTGACTTTTCACTCTGCAAAGATGTCTTCTACAGCTTGACCTAGGTTGAACTTGATCTATCGGAATTGCGAAATTGAGCTTATTTCAAGATATAACAACTATTTACCATGGCAAAGTGATAACTCTAATTTTAAACATATTTTATAGGGTGATTTTATAGTATTTTCCTCACATTTTTGGTTTTCTTTAAAGAAATTGATACTTAATTGAGTAAAATTTTGATTTCTAGGTTGACCGCGTTCTAGGATCGAAAACGAAGAAAAGGAATCAAATTTCACTCAAATCAGAGTTAAAATGAAGAAGTTATGAAATTTTGAAGTTGTGTAGAAAATTTTGCCTTAGTGCAGAAAGTTACACTACCTGGGGACGCGACCATGTCCCAAGCCGTGTCTGGTGACGAAAATAAAATCTTTGTAATATACATATAAAAGGATATCTTAGGGTTTCAAAAGACATGAGAGACATTACAGAAATGGAGAGACACAAGAGAAGAGAAAGAGACTTAAGGAACAACATCAAGAAAGAGGCAGAACAACATCAAGAAATAGGGAAACAACATCAACTTCAAGATTAGAGAGATTGTTCATTAATCAAAAGGGGTTTCCATGTTTTATTTTATATTATTGATGAAACTCGTTTTTAGATTCAATATGATAGCTTAGAATTCGAGTATTTAGAATTATGGAACCTAGGGTTTCATGTGATTTTTGGATTGATTTAGAATTCTCAATAAAGTTTCTATCTTTACTTGATTCAATTATGTCGTTAATTATTGATTGATATTTCTAGAATATCAATATATGGTATTATGCATGTTGATTGAGAAATTGCATGTGTAATTAGATCTTTACATAATTGAAGAGAATTACATGTATACTTAGAGATAAGATACATGTTTCTTCCGGAAAGTTAATTAATTGTATGGGAATTCATTATACATTAATGCAATTCTAAATTATATTACTAAGTGAAGAGATTCCGATAAATAATTTAAGATTAGGGTTAATATGCTTGAAAAAGGTATTAACTTTAGTTGTGAATCCTTCCGGTCAAGAATAATAGAAACCAAATTGAATATATTTTAAGCGATCACATTATTAACTCTGGGGGAAATAATTCCTAAATACGTTATTACTTTCTTAAAGTCGTTCTTGATTTTATCGTTTTTTTTAATTGCTTAATTAAGTCTTATAATTAAGTTAGTTTGTTAATTTTAGTATTTTTAATTAATTCAAACTTTCATAATTTTCCGGTTAGATAATAAAGCTAAGGTTAATATTAGTACTTGAAGTCTCTGAGGGATCGACTCGGACTCATATCCGCTATATTAAAACTGATAGGTGCACTTGCCTCATATCAAGTTTTTGGCATCGTTGCTGGGGATTTTTGATATTAAGAACACTAGTTGCTTTATTACTTTAACCAATTTTTTTTCTTTTGTTTTCATTAGCTAGAGCTGCAATTGATTCAATATTTCTTACCCTTGCAGTGCATGACTCAAAGCAACCCGGAAGATTTGATAGAACTTGATACTGAAATTGGGATAACTGCCCTTCAAAATTTGAGATCGCGACCTAGAAAAATTGTGGCAACCATTGACAACAAGTCAATCGTTGAAATCAAGGACGAAGGTGAAAAGCTCAACACTCAATTTATCGAGCAAGAAGATCCACTATACGTGGCTAACAACGGGAATGAAGCAAATCGGAGCATGTCCGATTATTCAAGGCCTACACTTATTGGAGCTGACTCTAGCATCACAAGGCCAACCGTCGTAGCTAACAACTTCCAAATTGCACCTAACATTATACAAATGGTGCAACAATATGTTCAATTTGACGGTCTCCAAGATGAAGATCCTAATGCCCACATCTCTAGTTTTCTAGAGATTTGTGATACATTTAAAATCAATGGAGCCACGGATGATGCCATCCAACTGCGGCTATTCCCTTTCTCCTTGAGGGGTAGAGCAAAACAGTGGTTAAACTCTCTACCACGAAATTCAATCACAACTTGGAATGAATTGGTAGAGAAATTTTTGGAGAAGTATTTCCCACCTGCAAAGATCGCTAAACTTCGGAACGATATTCTTGTTTTGCTCAATTGGAAGCGGAGACGCTATATGATACTTGGGAGCGGTTTAAGGACTTGCTCAGGAGGTGCCCACATCATGGCCTCCCACTATGGATGCAGATTCAGACTTTCTACAATGGTCTCAATTTATCCACGAAACAGATGATTGATGCATCCGCAGGAGGTACTTTGAACACAAAGACACCTGAGCAAGCATAAAACCTGATTGAAGGAATAGCGATGAACAATTATCAGTGGGAAAGCACTAGAGCCAAACAAAAGGTTATGGGAATTTATGATGTAGACTTGACCACCGCTTTGGCAGCCAAGGTAGACCTATTGAGTAAGAAGATTGATGCACTCTCAGTTGGCCCTCAACAAGTGCAATCGGATGTAAGTGATTTTGGTATGCAGGGGTATGGAGCACAAGAACAACCAGAACAGGTAGATTATCTAGGAAATCTACCCATGCAACAAAATAACCCCTATAGCAACACTTATAATCCAGGATGGAGGAATCACCCCAATTTCTCAAGGGGAAACTAAAACCAAGGCCAGCAGAAGACCAACTAAGACCAGCAGAAGACCAACTTTGGCCCACCTAGATTTCAAAGACCATTCCTACCTCCTCTTCCTCAAGAAAATAAGCCCAGTGTAAAAGAACTTCTCACAAAATATATTTAAGGCAATGAAGCTCGCTTATCCAACATTGAATCCTCGTTGAGGAATCAAGAGGCTTCAAATCGTAATCTTGAGAATCAAATTGGTCAACTTGCAAAAATGATCTCTAAAAGGCAACAAGGGACACTCCCAGGGAATACCGAGGTCAATCCTAGGGAACATGTTAATGCAATAACCTTGAGAAGTGGTAGAAAACTGTAAGTGGAGAAGAAGGATGGTGAGGAAGTAGTTGAGAAAGAAGTGGAAGTCAATCGTAAGGAAGATGCAAAGCTACTAAAATCAAAAGAAAATATGGAATCACCAAAATTGAAGGAGTACAAGCCTCCCATCCCTTACCCGCAGCGCCTTAAGCAAAGTTACACTGATCAGAATAAGAAATTCGGTAAACTGCTTGATGTTTTCAAACAATTACACATTAACTTACCTCTTCTTGATGTCATCTTGCAGATGCCAAAGTATGCGAAATTTTTAAAAGATCTTCTATTGAACAAGAGGAAGTTGGAGGATCTTACAACAGTCACATTGAACGAGGAATGCTCGGCACTTCTCTAGAAAAGGCTGCCACAAAAATTAAATGATCCAGGGAGTTTCACTATTCCTTGTATGCTTGGCAATTTGTTAGTAAATAATGCTTTGGCAGACTTAGGAGCTAGTATAAATTTGATGCCGTATAAATTGTTCAAAAAGCTAGGGTTAGGAGAACCTAAATTAATGTGCATGAGCCTTCAATTAGCCGATAGGTCTATCACATACCCTAGAGGCATCATAGAGAATGTTTTAGTGCAAGTAGACAAATTCATCTTTCCTGTGGATTTTGTTATACTTGATATAGATGAAGATATTGAGGTGTCAATCATTTTAGGTCGACCCTTCCTAGCTACCGCTAAGGCTGTTTTTGATGTTAATGAACATAAGTTGATATTGCGGGTTAGGGATGATGAAATAGTTTTTAAAACTCCAGAGGCAACGAACAAATTTCTTGACTCAAAGGACATAAGTCACAATGTTAATGCCACTAATGTCATTATATCTACATGTGTGCAGGAAACTGTTGCAAAGGATTCCTCAAGCTATTGCTTGCAAAAGGGAGATGAAAATTTGGTGATTAAGCTCAATTGTGCAGAAGTGGCAGCTCAAATAGAAGTTCATGAATCCATTGTGGACAAGAAGGGCATTGATCCACTCCACAAGCCAAAGGATCTTAGGTTAAATTCTTTCAAAGAGAAGCCATCAATTTTGGAACCAAAACTATCAAGAAATCATTTGGAACATGTCTTTACGGTGAAAAATTCAAAACCCCCAATGACAATCGCATCTAAGCTAAAAGTAAACAAAACGAAGAAGTTTAGGCTACATGAATTTGATAAGTGGCATGATAAGGAGAGAAACTATGGAAGTTATGCACCAATGAAATGGAATTGGCAAGGTCGATGGCCGAAGGGTAAATCTACACTTGTATGGAGAGTTCGAAAGCGAGATATAGGAGGAGTTCTATTCCACCTGGATGAAGAATCATGAATTACAAGACGTATCCCGTCGAGCTATTGACGTTAACTATAACGCTTCTTGGGAGGCAACCCATGTCTAACTTTGTTTACACTTTAGTTCTTTAAGTTTATTTCATTTTATTTTTCTTTTATCTAACTTTGCCTTGCTTCTTTTATTTGTTTCAATTTTAGTCATAGGCTTTTCCCTTTTAATTTCATTTTTATTATTCTCTTTAGTTTTCTTTTTCTTATTTTTCTAGTTTCATTACTTTTATTTCTTTAAGTTTCCTTTATTTTTAAATGAAATTCATGAATTTAGGATTCAAAAAAAAAAAAGAGAGAGAGAAAAATGCTACACGGGCGAGGGACACGGTCGTGTCTTAGCCTGTGTCCATCCAGACCTTCAAAACTGCTCACCCACAGAAAGTTACACGGGCAAGGGACACGATCGTGTCCCAGCCCATATCCGCCCAGCTTTTACTCCATGGGTACAGAAAGTTACACGGGCGAGGGATACGGTTGTGTCCCAGCCCGTGTCCGCCCAGTTACCCTTCGCACAAACAGAAAGTTGCACGGCCAAAGGATACGGTTGTGTCCCAGCCCGTGTGTGCCCAGAATTCCTACCCGCAAACAGAGAGTTACACGGGCATAGGACACGGTCGTGTCCCAGCCCGTGTCCATCCAGTTTTTGCATACGGGAACAGAATGTTACATGGGCATGGGACACGATCGTGTCCCAGCCCGTGTCTGACCAAACTCTACACGACACACACAGAATGTTACATGGGCAAGGGACACGGTCGTGTCCTAGCCCGTGTCAACCCAAACTTACACGATTTTTGCATACGCCCGTTTTATTTAAATTAAACACACACTTTCTCATACACCTCCATACATCAACACATTTCTTCATCAAATCCAACTCGATCCAATGTTTCTTCTCAGGTCGTCAATAGAAAATTGTGAAAAGTAGATTGTTTAAAGGAGGTCCACATCTGTTACATCATATTCTAATCATGAGGGCACTATTATCGAGCTACTAGCCAGTCTTTCTCTACTGGAATATCTTGTGCTTCAAGGTAGGGAAGTATTACTTTCTTTTTCAATACATGTATTTCCTTTTTCCCTATGATGTTTTTTTTTTTCTTGTTTGATATCTTGCTATTGTGCTTTCTTAGTCGTACATTGGGGACAATGTACATTATTAAGTGTGGGGAAGGGATATATATGAATTTATTACTGTTTAGGAGACTAATTATTCACATTTGACCCAATTAGTTTTTAAGTTAACTTGCAATAGGTAATTAACTGGTATTAAGCCAAATTAACTGTTTCATCTTGATTATTATTGATCTTATGATACTTTACTAGAATTGATTAGTCAAATTTGTGGAAGGCAAAGTTACAAGTTATTTAGCTTCGGACTTTAGGATTTGAGATTGGAGCAACATCACTAGTTAAGAGTTAGTCATGGTTATTTTTAAAATTTACTTTTATGTATACCTTTCTCTTATAAATTTTTAAGAGTCTTATAATTTTTAGCAAACAAACAAATGAAATTCTTCTTTTGAGAAACCCCTAAAAAATCATAATGTATGGAGGTCAAAAGTAATAACAAGTGTATGAATAGAAAAATTGGTAAGGATTCGTCTTGGTTCGTCAGAAGAGCGAAATTGAGTCCCAATGCCAATTCAAATGAAAAAAAAAATTGACATGGATCGGCCTTGGTTTGTTAGAAGAGCAAGGTTCTTTCCTACTATCAAGATAAGAAATAAGTTGGTATTGATCGATCTTGGTCCATCAGAAGAGCGAGATTCTTTCCCGCTACCAACACAATTGTGCTTAAATAAGGTAAATTTAAAAAGACCTCTAAAAAAAAAGCATGAACTAAGGGGATGATCAGAGAATGAGTGGATGTAAAATGTGTTTGTTTTAGATTATGGTGCTTGGTGAGATGGAAGAGAGAATTGTATACACTTTAGTCAAATGGACAAAATTTTATGACTCTTTCTTGGTTGGCGAGATGTTAAATCCAATTTTTAGTTTAAGAATCCTTGGTTAAATGACTTGAGTAAACTTTGATTTTTATAAATTAACTAGTGAACTCTAGTATTAAGTATTGTTGGAGCATTCGAAAATGGTTAGATGAAATTAGTTGACTTTATTATTGTAAGTTAGGTGAGAATGATTTTCTTACTTTTCTTCGAGTCAAGTGTATTTGTTCACCGGTTTCTTAAATAGTAATAAATTTTGTTTAGCATTTCTTGCCTTGAAAGTTTTAGAAAGTTTTATTTTGATTTATTTGCTTGAGGACAAGCAAATGCTCAAGTGTGGGGAAATTTGATAACTCTGACTTTAAACATATTTCATAGGGTGATTTTATAGTATTTTCCTCACATTTTTGGTTTTCTTTAAAAAAAATTGATACTTAATTAAGTAAAATTTTGATTTCTAGGTTTCACCACGTTCTAGGATTGAAAACGAAGAAAAGGAATCAAATTTCACTCAAATCGGAGTTAAAATGAAGAAGTTATGAAATTTTGAAGTTGTGAAGAAAATTTTGCCTTAGTACAAAAAGTTACACAACCTGGGGACACGGCCATGTCCCAAGCTGTGTCTGGTGACGAAAACAGAATCCTTATAATACACATATAAAAGAATATCTTAGGGTTTCAAAAGACATGAGAGACATTACAGAAACGGAGAGACACAAGAGAAGAGAAAGAGACTTAAGGAACAACGAAGAGAAAGAGACTTAAGGAACAACGAAGAGAAAGAGACTTAAGGAACAACATCAAGAAAGAGGCAGAACAACATCAAGAAAGAGGGAAACAACATCAACTTTAAGATTAGAGAGATTGTTCATCAATCAAAAGGGGTTTCCATATTTCTCATGCTTCACATACAAATGATTCTCCTACAGCTTCTTGAAAACCATTTGTAAGTGCTTCACATGGTCCTGTAATGTCCTGCTATACACAACAATGTCGTCTAGATAGACAACTACAAATTTGTCGAGATATTCATGAAATACATTATTCATTAAGGTACAAAATGTTGCAGGAGCATTAGTGAGACCGAAAGGCATCACTAAGAACTCATAAGCGCCATATCGGGTTACACACATTGTTTTGGGCTCATCCCCCTCAACAATGCGAACCAGATGATAGCTTGAGCGAAGATCCAATTTTGTAAAATACTTAGCCCCACTCAGTTGATCAAACAGATTTGTAATTAGAGGAATTGGGTAATGATTCTTCACTGTCATCTTATTTAGAGTCCGGTAGTCAATACATAATCTCAAACTCCCATCATACTTCTTTTGAAATAGAACAGGAGCCCTGTATGGTGCTTTTGAGGGTCGAATGAAGCCTGCCTCTAACAACTCATCCAGTTGCTTCTTCAATTGGGCAAGTTTGGGAGGTAACATTCTGTAAGGAGCTTTAGCGGGTGGTTTGGCACCAAGAATCAACTCAATTTCGTGGTCTACCAACCTTCTGGGAGATAATTCCTTTAGGAGCTTTTTAGGCATCACATAATCGTACTCCTTTAGGATCTTCTCTATTACCTCCGGTATCTCTATCTTCCTATCTTCCTTACTTCCTCTTTCTCTGTAAGGAAAGCTAAGAAAGTTGGCTCTTGATGTTTGAGCCCTCTTTTAAATTGGAGCACTGATAACATCATAGCCCCAATATTCTTCCTTTCCTTATCATTGTTGTTTGCCCTGCTCCTCTAAATTGTCACATAGTAAGGCTTTTCACCCATGAATAACGAGCAATTTGCTATGGGCATAGGAGCAACTTTGGCTTGTCTCAAGAAATCTATTCCAAGGACTATGCTGAAGTCATCTAATGGAACAACTGTGAAGTTAAGATTTCTACTCCAATCTCTAACCCTCACTTTCACTTCTCTTGTAACTCCTCAGACAGGGTGGGCCTTGGAGTTAACAGCTTTAATCTAGCTAGTGTCCTCATAAGCACTAGCCCTAACCTTTCTACCTCAGGCACATCAATGAAGTTATGTGTAGCACCGAAGTTTACCATTACACTGGCACTCTTGCCATTGATGTTCAACTGGACATACATCAACTCATTATTGTTCTTGGGCTTATGTCGCACTGAAGAACTCTTTCCAACAGCCGACAACATCTGCAATGCACCCATTCGGGGTTGATCCTCTCCATTACTCCCCGACTCATCATCTTGGCAGGACACTTTCCACTTTTTGTGCCATAGCATTGAGTGTTGCCCTGTGTATACACTTAACTACTTTGTGTGGGCCATTATACAAGAAACACGAGAATGAGGGCTTCTTACCTCCATTGGTTGCCCCACTCTTTCCGGATTGGTAAGAGTTATAGGATTTCCTTTAACTCCTTCCAGTATTATGCTGCTACTTGAACTTGGGGCTCCCCCACTCTTCGGTTTGCCCGACTTAACCAACTTTCTACCTTCGTATCTTGTCGACACATTCTTCTCTTTATTGTCATAAGTGTAGTCAGTTAAGCGCTCAATTGCTGCCTGTACTGTAGCCAAGTTAGTAATTCGTTGTCTTTGTAACTTATTCTTAGCATAAGGCTTCAGTCCTTTTAGGAAATAGAATAGCTTTTCATCTTCAACCATACTCTTGATGTCCAACATCAATGTCGAGAACTCTCAGGCATACTTTCTAATGTTATCACCCTGTCGAAGTTCCCTCAACTTCTTTCGGGCATTGTACTCAACATTCTTAGGGAAAAACTAAGTTCGCAACTCAGCCTTCAACTTAACCCATGTATCTACATGAGTGTTGCCATTTTGGATATCCTCATATTTGGTATGCCACCACAGTTTGGCATCACCGGTTAAGTACATTATAGCCATGGTGACCTTTGATCTCTCATCATTTGTCCTTATAGTAGTGAAGTACTGCTCCATATCAAATAGAATGTTCTCTAATAACTTGGCATCCCTCACACCAGTGAATGCCTTGGGCTCAGGCATCTTTAGATGTCCTACATGAGCAGGAACATGAACGGGGGCAAGGATTGGAGCATTTCCCACAGCCCGAGTCAAAATAGCTACTTGTGCCCGCAACTCTTCAATAGTCTCGATTGAGGCACGAGTAATAACTTGTCTTCTCACGTCTTCTACTTGAGTCTTCAAATGTTATCTTGCCTCATCGGTTGTTACGTACATTTCCTCCCTGAGGGTCCGCACTGTAACACCAAAATTCTTAGTCATCTCGGTCATCTTAGCATTCATCTCCTAATGATTGGCCTCAACTTTAGCCACTCTTACCAACAATGCGACCAAATCATCTATTTGCTTAGACAATCCCCTGAAGATTTCCTCAAAGCTATCTAACCTCTTGCTTACTTCCTCTTGTCGTGTCATGGTCGTTCCTGTTGGAATAACTTAGGCTCTGATACCAACTGTCACGGTCTGAGGCTTTCTTTAGCACACAAACAAATCGTGCAACGCTTACTATCCTGCCTCTACAGTAGTAAGCAAGCCTAACTCGCACGTAACGCTAGCCAACAAGACCTAACCAAGGAAGAAAGCCAACATATTATAAGGGACACGGGCACGAATGAAAAAGGAATAGCATACTGTTATCAATTTGGATAGTAATACAAGGCTGCAATGCGTGTGTACGGGGGTACATTGTATGTAACAAGTGCTGTTGATCGTGATCAACCAATGTAGTGAGTAAGAGTTTCAATCCAAAAGAGTACTCACATTCCCGTAAAGAGCTTTACGAACATTATTAGGCCTGGTAGGAGGATACATTAAAACTGGTGAAACGGCACCACTTTTTAAAAGTGAAAATTTCTAATTATAGTAAGGCCCTAACTACACAAAAATAAAATCCCCCCCTCCCCTTTATGTTACAATATGTACAAAAGAATGGCCCCTTGTTAATATAAGTATCTTACAAAAAGGGACTCTGACGCATTGCATCTGTTGCATTATTGCATCTATTACACCTATTAAACACCACCAATTTCTTTCAACCTTATCGAACTAAGTAACAAGACAAATGGGTTGGAAGCTATCACGGGGATAGCCTAAAATGAGTATAGAGGGGATATGTGCATCTATTGCATAGCCTCATTTTGGTGTAGGTGCTTTTTACTATGTAGTGAACTTCTCAAAACACATATTAAAGTGGGGCTAATTTCTCTAGTTTTGTAATGTATAGGTCAATGTCGTATGAATGGCACTTTAATTGTTGCATTATACTCTAAAGTACTTACATGACTTGTTTTCTTACATGTAACATTTATCTATTACCATTTACTGGACACTTAGTTTACTTCACACCCTTATAGGTTTCTTTTTGCAAGTTCAACCTTATAAAAGCTTATTATGGGAAAGATGAGTAAACAATTTTTCAAGTTTAATGAAGCATTATTCTTTAAGGTTATCTATAGTTTTGCTTTGCTTCCATTTATGTTGCTAGCTTGGATATGATGCCTTATGTATACTAATGATACAAAGGTAGTTATGGGCCTTATGCTATCATTAACCATAGTAGCATAGCAAGACTATTACCATAAAAATAAAATAAAATTGGGGCATGAGAATGTATTAGTTTCATTAGAGAAAAAATCTTAATTCCTTTTTTACACTTGAACATGCTATAAAAAAAAATCTCCTTTAACACATTCACTCCATCATGATTTGAGACACATTAGTATTTGAGTAATATTTAGATAGTAGATGATGTTTATTGTAAAGATTATAGATTTGGCATATGTGTTGTGTATCCTTATGGAATAACATTATATATATATATATATTTTCTCACATATTCTGGATGATTTGGAGTTATTGTGATGGTTTTCATTTAACATTAGTATATTATTGTATGTTATTCAAATTTAATGTTAGTATGGTAAGTCTAGCAAAATTGCTTATCCATTTTATCTTACTTAATTATTAAATTCCACATTGCTTGAAATTAATAAAAAGGTCACTAAACAACCAATGCGTTATAAGATATTAATAAGCAATAGCACTACGAGAGATTCATAATGTTAATAATTTTCACTATTGTGATATAATGCTAGTAATACAAGCAATTGCTTCAATTCTGTCATAAGGTCTTGATAGGAATAAACTCCCTAGACTATTTATTAGAAGCCGAGCAAGGGGACTATTAGAACTCACTCAATAAGTCTTAACTCAAGAATTACTCAGAGGAGAAGATTCTATTGCCAACCTAAAACTACACTACCCCATTGGAATAGAGCTGAAGGATTAACATGCCAAGCCAGCTGAGCTGTGAAGCAAATGTGTCGACTTGTCGAATAACTATACCTACTATCGAACTCTTACCATGATCCAGGTAGCTCTCGATTCGACCAGCGTCAGACTTCTGTCTAAGCCGAGCTATCGAGATACCCGACCTAGAGACTATCAAAATATCCTTAAGTGTTTAAGCTCTGAGTTAAACCTAACTAAATCAGCCCAGTTCTCAAAACCTTTCCCGATACCCTTCAAGCTTATTTCTACAGCTGTAAAATTGCCCTAAACTTCACACCAACAAGAATGCCTTCGTACGAATCATTAGTCACCTAGAAACATATGTCTTCTAGCATAAAGTTTTAGAATAATTCTTACTTTTTCTTACAATACTTTATTTGCCATTTTCACCCTTTTAAGAATGTTTTAGGAATCTTTTGTACACTATTCATTTTTGTATTTTCCTTATTTAATGTAATCTTAGTTGATGTCATATAAATACTTCACTTCCTTGTATGTAGACATCATACTTCATTATTGAATACAGATATCACTCTTTGAGAACACTCAGTCATATCTCCTCTCTTATCCTTTAGCTCCTATCTATAGCAAGCGGCCTTAATACTACATTCGTATGTCATACCAAGTGCTAAGATTAAGTCAAGTGAGATCTATTGGTGTGTCTGTTACGCCCCGAAGTCGCAAAGTCGTAACAGTTCCACTGTGTAAACCATTCTATGATAGTAATTAGCCTCACAGTGCCTACCATAGACATGATCTACATAAAGCGTCGACGACTCCTCGCTTTGAAGTAAACAATTCGATTAAAAGTTGAACTACAGTTATGATAAATATTACAAATTTCTAATAAACATGTATAATTATATATAAGTCCACAGAACTTTCCAAGAAATTCTACATATTCACAATTGGTCTCTAATTTACATAATAACTATCAGTTTTTCATTCTTAACTACAAGGTCACTCTAGTTACACATTATACTAAGTAACTTGATCTTCACACCCCTGGCTTCAAACGAACTAACCTCTGGGTAATTGTAGGGCGGCATAATACTTGAAGTGTTCAGAAATCAGGACCTGCAAAAGGATCTATAAGGGTATGAGCAACTACAGCTCAATAAGTTGAATTGGAGACTCATGAATGTATACAAGCACAAACAGGATTATCAAGCAATTATTTTCATGCAATGCAACAATCAAGTGTCATCACACAACGTAGTCCGGTCCGTTGTGAAATTAGAAAAATTTCACCCGCTCCAATCCGTGTTGAGGAGTTTCCATGTTATGCAGCAACTCACAACCAAACCCAGGCTTGTGCAATGGAGACCTCGCTCCTTCTGCAACTACCTTCGAACCATTGACTTCACCCTCGCCGCGACCTCCTCTCCTGTCACTTAGTTCGACTAAGAATGAAGAAGGGACCATTTTGCAATCATGCTCTATCCTTTTCGAAGGGGTCGGTATTTGGTTGGAGAATCCTATGATCTTTTAACAGGTTGCAATGCATGACATTTTTTGTTATCAAGGTCGAACAAGATTAAATTTCATTTAGGGTGTTCAAACAATTTCACACCAATTCAATCAATTACAAAATCACTCACATTACAAATTCAGCACGAATTCAGATACATCAAACACATGCGTAAACTACTTACAGTCACAACCATATACAAGCCTAAGTCTCCGAGTACCATAAAACTAGTACCCTATTACAATAAGTAATTACCCAACTTACTTAGAATTTCTCAATCGCTCGATCACTTAATTGCAAGCCGATTTGTCTCTGGGTGTCCTATAATATAAAGAGGTCTTTTTAGTACTTATACTTTAAGGATTCATATTGTAAGTTAGAATTTAACTCTGTTTTCCATGTATACTCATTATAGATTATTAATTCTTTCTACTCTATTTCGAGGTTCATGCCCTAAATGTGATTCTAATTTTGATTCTTAAGTCCTAAATATGCTCGAATCCTAATGTGAACTTAATCATATTAAGCTCGAGTATTCAAATATCCTATTGGGTCTTAATTCAATATTCTAAACTATTCGGTACACGTTATTCCTAATTAGGGTATCGGATTTATCCAAATCTTACATTCTTATACAATTACCTAAAATTCAATCTTAATTCAAATTTAGTATTATTCTGATTTTTATTCAAATATTATCTAAATAACCCTAATTTTTTAGATTTATTAATTTTTAATTCCACATATTACTAATTTCTTACAATAACTACCTAATTTCCTAAATTAACTATACTTAATACTCTAAAGGTTAGGATTAGGGTTCCACATCAGAGGTTAACATCCCTAAACATCTAATTACTATCTAAATCAATAATTAGTATCTTAATCACTTAATTAACCCAAAATTACCCAATTTTTCCATCATTTTAGGGCTAAAAATTAACTTAAAAATTTCAAAAATTAATTTTAAAAAATGGCTTCACAGCACTGTTCAGTATCACATAAGCATTCTACAGAAAAAAATTGAGCTCCAAACTACATTCCTAAGCCTATTTATTTCTTATTCTAATCATGCTCGGTTTTGATCAATTTGTTAAGAACCCTATATTTTTAGACGTAATTAAACTAAATCACTATTTTTTCCTAAATCTATATACAATAAAACCTCAGAATAACAAGTTTCATAATTTTATGGGCAAAATAACTAATTTTACAAAATTATTCAAAATTGAGTTAATTAAGGGACTCACCGGCTCGATGCTTTTTGACCATTTAAATCCGGTCCAAGTGTGTCGGCCTGCTTAGACGGTGGGGTTGGAGTGGTGTGGTGGTAGTGGCTTAGTCCCAGGTGGTGGTGAGGTGTGGGTTTGGTTCACTAGACGAATCTGCACAGTTTCCTTTTCTTTTCTTTCTTTTTTTTTTTCTAGATTTTCTCTTGAATTTTTTAAGTTTCCTATTTTTCCCTGATGTTAAACTGTCCAAAGGAGTTCTCTATAATTTTCCCCTATTTATAGATATTTTGGGTAATTAATATGCATTAATTAGATATGACATTGCCCCATTTTCTTGATTTTTGTCTTTTGTGTTGTTTAATTCTAATTGGTTAATTTTTCTTTTTCAGATTCTGACCTGCCACGACCATATTTGCATTAATCCACACTCTTCTAATTTTTTTTTATTTTTCTTAATTAATTTAATAATTTTTTTAATTATTTACTAAGTTTTATTCCAATTTAAGTAATTTCGCGTATTTTTATCTACACGTAAATACATGTGGGATACATGTGAACATTCCTAATTATTATTTAGGTCATTCTATGATTTTTAGTATACATATAATCTATCTCTAATAATTTATTAGGTATTAAATTACACTTTTCGTCTTTATGATAATTAGCAATTATTATACTTAAAATTTGCAAATTTTGTAGTCTCCTATTTTATTACTTATTTTCTTAAATGCAAGTTTACGGGGTCATTTTTACTAGTATTTCTTTCCATAGTTTATAATTCGGGTTTGATTGGATCCTTTCCGATCACCCTAAACCTTGTGCTCTAAGTTTAATCCTACAGTTTCTTAACTTAACTTTAGGGCTTACAGTGTCATATCGAGTTGGTAGTTATTTCGATTTGCTAACCCCTTTGTTTTCTTTTCATTCTTTTCCATTGTGGTGCAGCCTCTGTAGTACAAACCTGGAGATGTATCGTAAGACCTGATTGTGGTCAACTACTTTGATGATATATTAGTATAAAGTGCTGACTTGAATAACTATGTTCAACATCTTTAAGCTGTTTTTTACATTCTATGCACTGAGAAATTGTATGGGAACATGAAGAAGTGTATGTTCTATCAAGGTAAAGTAGTCTTTCTTAGGTTTGCAGTATTTCAGAGATAGGTACCAAGCAGATGAGGAAAAGGTCTAAGTTATCCAATAGTGGCTAACACCGAAGAGCATTATGGAAATACAAAGCTTTCGTAGCCTTACTTCTTTCTATAGAAAATTCATTAGGAACTTCGATACCATTGTCATTCCATCAACCAAGCTCACTAAGAAGAGTGAAGGATTTTGATGGATTGATGGAGTTGAACAGAGCTTTAAGGAGATTAAAGAGAAACTCATTACTGCCCCTGTCTTAGCCCTGCTAAATTTTGATAAGCCGTTCGAATTGGAATTTAGTGTGTCAGGCATTGGTATTGGTGCCGTTTTGATGCAAGAACGCTGACTTATTGCTTACCATAGTAAGAAGCTCAGTGGAGCCGCAATAAACTACTTTGTGTATGAGAAAGAGTTATATTCTCTTTTCCAAGCTCTTATTATTTGGAAACACTATTTATTACCTCAAAAGTTTGTGATCTATACGAACCATGAGTTCTTAAAGCATCTTAGTAGTTAGAATAAACTTTCAAAAAGACAAGCAAAATGGTTGGAATTTATGGAAGGTTTTTCTCGTGTGATTCGACACAAAAAGGATAATGCCAATGTGGTCGCAAATGCTTTGTCATGTTGGTAAACTTTATTGACCACCCTGTAGAGAAAATTGTTAGGATTTTATCTTATCACCAAGCAATATGCTCAAGACCCATATTTTGGTCCTATTCTCGAGAAGTGCAGAGAAAGAGAAGTTGTTAGAGGATATTACCTAAAGGATGGTTATCTACTCAAAGAAAGGAGGCTATGTATACTGAATTATTCCGTACATAAGCTATTGGTTAGAAAGGCTCACAGTGGTGGATTATCTGGTTACTTTGGAGAGACCAAAATAACCAAACTGTTGAAAGAGAATTTTTACTAGCCCAATTTAGCTAAGGATGTCCATAAAGTAGTTGGAAGTTGTAAATTGTGTAAGCAAGCAAAGGGGAAGAGAGAGCCATATGGAGAGTATATGCACTTACCAATGCAGACTACACCTTGGAAGGGATTCAATACTTGTTATAGTAGACTACTTCAGCAAAATGGTACGCTTCATTCCATGTCATTGAACTAATGATGCTTTATATATTACTAATCTATTTTTATAGGAAGTTGTTCGACTATATAGAGTGTCAAAGACCATTGTCTTAGATTGGGATACAAAATTACTAAGTTATTTTTGGAAGACACTATGGTGGAGACATAGGACTAAACTTGTGATCAACTCTAGTAGTTACCCTCAAACTAAAGTGGCGAACAAGACGCTAAGCAACCTACTTCGAACTATCGTGGGAAAGAAAAGGATTAGCACTTGTGTCTACAAGTTGTAGAGTTTGCATACAACCAAACTATCCATAATACCACTAGGAAGACCCCTTTTGAGGTCGTCTATAACCTCAATCCCACTATTCCCTTAAACCTGATCGGTATACCTATAACTGCTGAAGAGAGCTAATTTAGAGTCACTCAAGCCCAATGATTACCAGAGCTACACTAGTCCGTAGCAAGTAAGATCACCAAGTTTAATGAAAAATAAGAAGAGATCGATAGCTATAGCTGCTAAACTCTTTCTTTCAAGCCAAACGACTTAGTATGAATTCACCTCAACTAAGAGAGATTTCTATACCTAAGACAAAGCAAACTATCCTCACGAGCTAATGGTCTATTCAAAGTCCTGAAGAAGATCAATTACAATGCCTATTAGATCGAATTACCAGAGAATCATGTTGTCTCCCCCATCATCAATGTAATTGATTTGATCCTTCACCAACTTAAAGACATAGCAGAAGAAACCAAAAGAGAGCAACCACCACAAGAAGCCCCATTCGATTTGAGGATGAATCCTTCTAAGCCTTAGGTAGATGATAGGAATCAACTCCTTAGATTGATCATTAGAAGTCAAGTAAGGGGACTATTGAGACTCAGTCAACGTATCCTAGCTCGAGAATTACTCAGAGTAGAAGATTCCATTGCTAACCCAAAACTACATTGCCCTATCTAAATAGAGCTAAAGGACTAGCATGTTGAGCCATCGAACAGATGTGCCAACTTACCTAGCAACCATACCTATTGTTGAACTTTTACCATGATCTAGGTAGCTCTCAAGTCAACCAGCATCATACCTTTATCTGAGCCGAGCTACCGAGATACCTGACCTAAAGAGGATCATAATATCCTTAAAGTGCCTGAGCTCTGGCTTGAACTTGACCAAATCAGCCCAATTCTCAAACCTCTCTTAACATCTCTTAACCTTATTTCTACAGCTGCAAAACTACCTTAGACTTCACACCAATAAGACCTGCCTCCATATGAATCATCAGTCACCTACCGATACGTGCCTTTTGGCACAACTTTCCAAGATGATTCTTACTTTTCCATACAATACTTTCTTTGCTATTTTTACCCTTTTAAGAATGTTTTAGGAATCTTTTATACATTATTCATTTTTATCTTTTCTTCATTTAATATAACCCTAGTTGAGGTCATATAAATACCTCACTTCCTTGTATGAATTCATCATACTTCATTATTAAATATAGATATCACTCTTTGAGGACACTTCGCCGTATCTTTTCTCTTATCCTTTAGCTCTTATCTAGCTCTTTTAACTAGAGTTAATGCGCAAGTAACTCTCATGCTACATTCGTGTATCATATCGAGTGCTAGAATTTGGTCAAATGAGATCTATTGGTGTATCATATCAAGTTGGTAGTAATTCAGATTTGCTAAACCCTTTATTTTCTTTTTATTCTTGTTTGTTTTGGTGTGGCCTCCATGCATGTCACCCCGGAGACGCATAAGGTATTAAGTAAAAATTCCTTCATTTAAGCAACTAAGTTAGCACAAATACATAAATGACTTCAAAAGCTACTCCAATTAAGAATGCTCGAGGTGCCTTGGACCCCAAATATAATGCATGTCCTTCAACTTGCTTGCGTCATGCAAAACTTCCCTTAATTCTTTAGATATCATAGTTAATATTAGAACTTTCTAAGAATGATGATGACATATGAACAATTAAAATGTTTGGATTTGCAATAGTTCTTCTTAAGCTAGTTAGCTATATCAATGTTTATGCTAAAGCATTTCTTTCAGTTTTATATCATGGCACTTCACTCTTAATCTATTGATTATAGTATAGTTAACTTTTCCTATAACAATTACTTTGTTTTGTGATATCATGTTTTGTTTATATCATTTTGCTTTATTCTTTTTCTTAGATTTTGGTATCATCCAACATATAATGTTTAAGTTATAATTTTGTTACTAAGTCTATATAATCAAAGTGAGACATAAAATTCTCGGTGTCTTGCTATTTTTCACCTATATTTATCTTAACTCCAATCTACATAACTATATGTGATAAAATAAAAAATAAATATCTTATTTTCCCAAAGAAAAGATAACTATCATAATTTCATAAAACCTGCTTTCTTTATTTTTCTCTCCTTATCTTAAATACGATGAATGCATGATGGTGATGAATAAATTTTGAAATAAATTACATTCACCTCCTTAAATGTCATATATATACATAAAAGAATTTACATAATTCATCAAGTGTCTTTTTTAGCGACCCATTAAAGGCTCAACTCCTTTTTTTATTTTTTTTACAATTAAAAGTAATAGTTTGATTTCGAAATGTAATCTTAGTTAGTAAAAGTAGGAGTAGGTGTCATAAGTTGAGATGTTAGCCAAAGAGTCTTGCAAACCACTGTATTATCATTTAAAAGTCAAATATTTTTGTCATGGAAGGTAGTAGTATAGGAAGGGATATTTACAATTACTGAAAAAAGGATGGAAGGGGATTATAATGGAGATAGGATATAAAGTTATTTTTTATATGCTCATGATAAGAAAGCATAATGCGTAGGAGTGTAAAGGAGTTATTTCTAATATTTTTAGAGAAAAATCTTCTTCTGATAGTTGTGAAATTTCTCTTATTCCTAAAGACTCTAATTTATGTGTTGATTGGTTAGCTAACAAAGGAAAGTAGGGGGTGTGCTATAGTTATAGGGTTGAAAAACTTCTACCCTACTTAAATGTTTTGGTTGTATTGGATAAGATAAAGTATGCTACAAACTCTATTTCTCTTATATGAATAATATGACTTCCATTGGTAAAAAAAAAAACTCTTCTTTCTCTCTCTCTCCTCACTAATTGTGTAGCTAAAACAAATTCAAAACTTCAGTTTCTCTCATTGTTTTTTTTTTTTTTTTACATTTATCAGTTCCAATTAGTATTCCTTTGTTATTTGTTTCTAACCAAGTGTTTGTTTTAATAATGTTTATGAGGTATTCAATAATAGCAGATTGTAGCCTATTCAAGCAAGGCAAGGCTTTGAGAATGCATGAAGCACCTTCAATTTGAGGGGTTATAAAATGATTTCCCTTTCTAATTTTCTTTTTGTTTTACTCAAGAACGATATAGGATTTCAAAAGTTATTATAATCACTATGCTAACTACGTTTCCTACTTATTAGTTTATCATCCACATTGTTTTGATTATGACTTATGCTATTTGTATAATGTGATGTAAGCACAACTACTATGATCACTATACATTTTCGTGTAAATAGTATTTATATCTTGAAGTCTACGAGGCACATGAGTGCATCTTCTATTCTTGTTTGTTGCATCTTTCTCCCTTTATGGAAAAACAACCTTATCCTTAAGGTTATAAGAAGAGTAAAATCTACTTAAAATTGTCCTAATCCTCTAACATGTCTTATGAGTCCAACTTGCTCCATTAGACTAAAACTTGTTATATAACAATCCCTTATTTAGGAATACCCTAATCTCTATTATCTCTGAAGGAATCAGCAATAATTGACTATGGATAGCTTCGAAAGCCAAAGTTAGATAAGGCAGCAAATAGCCGTAATCCTTCTTAAGATATAGGACATTAAAAGCATGGTAGATTTTGTGTAGGGAGGTAGAACAACCTCATAAACACACGTACCAATTTGTATAATAACAAGGAAAGGACCATAATAGTAATTAGAGAGCTTATGAGTCTTATCTAATGGTAAAGAAATTTGCTTATGAGGTTGGAGACATATGAATATATATCCTACTTCGAATGTCACTTTGACTGGTGTAGGTTTCTAAAAAGCTTCATTCTTGTCTTTCTTTAAGCATATCATCCCTTAAAATCTTTAGGATCAAACTCTATCTGCAATCTACATCAACTACATCCACATTTGAGGCACCATTAGATATACGAGGTGTAAAAGGTAGAGGCTTCCCATAGATGGCCATTAAAGGAGTAGTCCTAACACCCTCATGAAAGCTGGCGCTTAAAGTTTCATCCCATAGTAAAAACTTTACCAACTAATTTTCCATTACATAACATTTCAGATATTGTAGGATTGTTCTATTGAGAACCTTTATCTAGTAATCACCCTAAGGGTGATAAGCACTATTTGTGTTCACTTTTGGTCCCACTAAAGCTAAATAGCTTCTTCTATACTAAGCTCATAAACACTAAATCACGGTTAGAGATAATGGATTTAGGATATCTATGTAATTTGACCACCATTTTAAGAAATAGAGAGGCCATGTTTGAAGCAATTAGATTAGTATCATAACTCGTAAGTGACAATACTTGAAAACCTATTGACAACCACTAAAATTACAATATATTCATTAGACTTAGATAAACAACTTACAATGTCCATGTTAACATCTCTCTAAACTTTTTCAGGTATAGGTAGTGGAGGAAGTAAGTTAGCAAGTGATTTTCTCACAATGCTTGACCTGTTGACATGAGATATAGTCCTTGACATAATCTTCTACTTACCACCACATACCTTTAGACAAAAATTCTACAGTAATTCTTTTGTAGGTCTTTAAAAATCTAAAATGCATAAAAGAATATGAGACATAACATTCTTATAATAAAGTGGTAATTAGATTGGATTAAGGCACTTAGATATGTAAAAGATGGTGTGTTTTCATTATAAAGATGATTTTAATTGTTTGCCACTTTGTAGTTAAAAAATAATTGTTTTAAACTTAAGAATACAATGATATCCTTGGTTTTGAATGTTAACTAAATGAAAATGAGGAACAACCCAGATGAGAACCTCAATATATTGTGTAGACGAAGAATCAACCATTGCATTATCTATATCCGCCATGTAGGCTATAACGTAATCATACTCCCAACATATTAATTAAATGTTTTTGTTGTTATGTGGTTTCAATAACCTATGTTAAAATTTCTATTAAGTTACAAAAGTTAGTGTGTATAACAAAACGAGAACCTAACCAACGCCATTTTCTCACTACTTCCACAAACGACATATCATTCTCTCATATAAGTAGATACTTTCTTTTAAGTGTGAAAGAAGCTTCTTAGAAAAGTAAGCCACTAGATGATTATACTAAAGCAATATTACACTTACCCTACCACCTAAGGTATATGGAACCCTTGAGTAAAATTTAACAAGGCTACCATGAGAGCACTTGTTAAGGTCAACTTAAGTTGCTTAAAAGTTAAAATAGTAGTTGAAAGCCACTCAAATCTATCCTTTTTCTAATGTATAGTAAGGACTATCAATGGATGCATAGCCCTTGATAAAAAAACTTATGATACTTAGAAAGACCCAAAAAAATTTTGAGTTATTAACTCTAATAGGCAATGGCCAATAATGGATAGCTACTATTTTAGTTGGTTTTGAAGTTACACACCCTCGAGTAAACTAGTAACTCGGATGCTTGGTAGTAATTTGACCAAAAGGAGCACTTGCTCTTCATTAAATAAAATTTGTTGTTCGATGAATTTTAAGGATGGAAAATTATTATTCAAAGAAAAAGATGACAAACTTGTATAGAAATGGGTAAACTTCATTTATGATGAATTGAAAATTGGCTAGCATATACTCATCCCAAAAGGCTTGATGAAAAATTTATAATTGCCTTCGTGTGTGCAAAAAACTATTTGCTCAATGTCCCTTATGAATTTTGATATGATGATAACCAAATCTTAATCCTAATTTCAAAAACATAGTGGTAGCCTTCAATTCATCAAATATTTCATCAATAATTGGAATGAGATACTTATCTTTGTTTGATTCAATGTGCACCAATCCATAAGAAGATGCCACATACTATCTTTCTTCTTGACTAAAAGATCATAAGAGAAGAGAATGGATAATTATTAAGTTGAATTATAGAATTATACTTGAACCAAGCATTTCATTGACTTGTTTCTCTATATCAGCTTTTTGAAAATGAGAATATCTATATGGTCGAACATTAATAGGAGAAGCATGCATCACGAGTCAAATGAATATGATGTTAGATTAGTCTTAGTAGTAGCAACGATAGTGATGCCTCAAACACATAAGAAAAGTTGCCCAATAAGTGTTTAAGAGCATGATCACTAGTGGCACTTTCTAATGTGTTTGTATCTACAATCTCAGCCAATAGCTAAAAGCAAAAAATAATAACATCTTTCTAAAACATTTTTTGAAGTTGATGTGAAATTTGACTTATAATGGTGTTATTTTCTTGTTATAATAGCAAAGTTATCTTTGTTGAGTAAATTCCATAATCATATAGTTGTAACCAATAAAAGTTGGGCCTACACTTTGAAGCCATTGGATACCTTACACCAATTATGCTTATTTGATGGAATACAAAAGTTAATCAATGGAACTTAAAAGCTTAGAAATTGACTTAAAAGCAAGCAGAAGGAGCATAGATTATCTAGCTTTATTTGTTTTGCAGGTTAAGACCTAGCTTCACTAGTCAAATGTATTTGGGTAATATGCTTGACTTGTTCCACTATTTAAGGAGGATTTAAATTAAGGATTAAATTAAAAAATTAATATTTGAAGTTATCAAGACAAGATTATTCAATTCGAGTTGAAATAGAGTTGACACTTGAAGTTTCAAATCATAGCAGCATAGATGTACAGCTCAGCTAAAGTTTAGTTGGTATTTGGGACTTATCCAGATTTTATTTTAAATTTACGTTAGAGAAAATTTTGGAAGATAAGGATCATGAACACTTTGGACCAGTTAAATGAAGATATATTTGCTGCAAGCTTATCTTTAATTATTAAGTTTATTTGAAATACCATAAAAAAATCTTTAGGAGATTTATCAGATTAAATTCAAATTTAGAGTAGATTTTGTATTGAGAAATATCAAAAAACTTTCAGAAGATAAGGTTTAACTAAAGATAAGACTCATCTAATGTTGAAGTCTAAGATTTTTTTTAAGATTAACCATTACTTTATAATAATTTAAAATGTTTGAAGCATCCTAGCAGAAAACACATATGACTATACAAAAAAGCACTCAAATCAAGAAAAGCCTACAACTAATTTTAAGGTAATTTTACTTATTCATTGTACTAGAAGTTATTGTGCAAAATTTAGGAAACTCAATCTGTCCTCCTCCTTTGTAATTTTGGATTACTTATACTTTGTATAGAAGAGTAAACTATTATAGTTCCATAGAAGCTTAAGAGGGAGAGCAGTCGATTATAGCCAATCGGTAGTTGTATGTGCAATATTCGATTCAACTTGAAAATAGTGGAATGATTGAATCCCCAACAAGTGGAGTTGGAAGAGAGAATTGATGCATAAGGCGGAACCTCTATAAATTATTTGCTTGATATTTTTTTACTCTCTCTTTTATTTTTAGCAACTTTTAATTGTTTGTTTGCACATTTGCGTAAAGACTTTAAGCCATATGAATTAAAGCAATTAAGGGTTTAGTTTTTGAAAAACTTCTCCCCTCTCCTCATGCTCTCTTGATTATTTTAAAGGACTAACAAAAAGCTATACCTTAAATACATGAAGGCATGCCAACACATTGGCCTTCACATTGGAGTTTATCTCCATTACCTATCATCGCTAAAGCGAAGGGCCAAGAATACAATTAACCCCAAATGCTTCCCTAGTCTACTCTGTAGAAAATTATGAGTGCTCTTCTTGTCAATAAGAATAATTAGTATGCCCATCACTAGTACCTAGAAATTTCAAAGTTTGAGGTGCCAAAATGACCAACAAGGCATGATAACTAACAAATGGCTCATTAGGGTTATCCTCATTTTATGTACAATCATCAATGTCCACAAGTAGATCAAATACTCATCACATAATAGCAGAAGAAATTTGATCGGTACTTGTGATTCTTATTGTATTTTTCATCACAATTAAAGTAGAGTCTTTGTTTACGTATTTCATTCATTTTTGCTTATGTCAGTTTCTTTATGGGTAGAGAAGGTTTCATTTATCACCATCAATATGTTTACTCTCACTTGTTTGATTTTGTCCTTGATAGAAATTAAAGTCCAAAAGTGTTCTATTTATAAGTAGATCCATCAATTTTTTTTAGAGGAATTTTATGTTAAAGTGCAAAGCTGTTCAAAATTATTGAATTATTATAAAAGAAACCGATATTACATATATTTATAGTTGAGTTCTATTATTATTTATCTTATACATTTTGACTTCTCCATAATTACAATAAAAGCATAAATAATATATGCATAAGCTTATTAATCCAGGCTAAATACTGTTACAATCCCTCGAACCCTTAACCCATTAGCATTTCCAAGTTAGCTTCTACATCGAGTTTGATAATGTTGCTTAAAATTCAATATGTGGATTGTTGTTGGTGAATTTTGGGACAAGTGAAAATCCTACGAAAGAAAGTGAAATGCTTGATACTGAAGCTAGTCCGGTATGACCCTTCCGATGCCTAAGTTAGTAAAGTGACTTTGTATATAAAATACGAGTCAAAAGTATCAGAGAGACCTTACAGAGTTTCTTTCCAATACTTATAGGAGGTTGTAGTTTCTAAGGTAGTTGTCAGAATAACCGTTAAGATACGTGAAAGTTTTTTGATTTGACATCTTCCTTAACATGTAGGGAAAGTAGGCGATTATGTAAAATAACTGTGCTTGTGATAACCGTTCGCACCATAGACTTAAATTCAAACCAAGAACAGATTTGTCTTACTCACCAGAAATGCTGTATGTCATCTATTCAGTAGTATACTGAGAGATTTGATTACCTATCATATCGACAACCGAATGAACGAGTATATTAGGTGAGCGAAAACTGACTATCAACATTTGACCACTAACTCTTGTGTTCGAGTAATCGATAAAGGGAGTTGCATATATACACTGCACCAAAGGCCAGGTAGGGGAGTAATTCTTTAGATTAATGCCGAATAAGATAAGAAGTAGGATAGATTACATCTCAATCGAAAGGTCACAATTTTTAAACTCCCGTCTATTCGAGAAATTAAGAGTTTAGAGGCATGACATCTATCGCCTAAGTCATTATTTTGTTGCAAGTCCAATAATTATTACAAAGTTGTCGGTCGTCAGATTTCCATCATGAAACACGCATCACCAATCCGCGCCATTACCAGATCAGCGATCATTATTGTCAGAAGCAGATTTGCAGTTATGAGGATGAATTATCTACATATGAAGTATTGTTCACAATCAAAATTCATTTCTTCGATTGCATCTTAAACTTTCATTCGCTTTCTCATCTTCAACCTCACATCTTCAACTTGTGTTATATCATTTTGCACAACCATTCAAGTATGATTTACAATGTTGCTTGTCAACTTATCTTCTCCAATTCTGAGGCAATAGAAACTGAGGCCACTTTTTCCCCCCCTAAATAAGGAGTGAGGTTACATGTCCTTCAGGCAGTTCGGCCGATAGTATAGAGGCAAGGTGGGACAAAATTGCTTGGATTAATGAGCTTCCTATGGAAAATTATTCTGAAGATAAAGTAAGGAGATCCTTGGCAAGATATCTGTACAATACCATAGCATACTTTCATGACTCTCTAGATGGAACTATCGGTTCTATCGATAGAATTCTCATCAAGAAATACAATAGGTATTGGCAAGATCTTCCTAGGATGTGGAATTTGAGGAGGCCGAGAGAGAAAGAGAGGGTTTGTTTCCTAAGGGAGTGTGAATTCCATATATATATATATATATCTGAAGTATTTGGATTTTGGGATGCGCTTCCCTTTCTTAGAGTTCTTAAAGGAATTCTTCAACTATTTTAGAGTTACACCGAGTATGTTCTCACTAAATACATACCGGCTCTTAGTAACTTTCGAGATAGTTTGTGAAGAAGTCGAGGTTAGAGCTACACCTCAACCCTTTCGATATTTTTTCACAATTAAGAGGCAGCCCGATGGGTGGTACTTTGCTGCTATAAGGCATGAGCGTAAGTTCATGGATGGGTTAGAATCCAAGATCCACAAGTGACATGATAAATTCGTGTTAATAGTGTTCGATGAGGACTTGGACTTCTGGACTCAATGGACAAGCCAATCCATACAAAAGATATAGATTTGATGCTGAATGATGCAGCAACAACAAGGAAAATTGAAGAAAGGAGGAGGAACAAAATGTTCTTTTAGGACACAAAAGAATTATACGGCGTTATGAAAATGGAGACTTAATCTTTTTTGAAAAAGAAGGTACGCTAATGAGTTACTGTCGTACCGAGTATAGCCATAAAAGGAAAGTTGTTCTCAAGACTTGGGGGGAGAATTGTAGCCTTTAAGCCTTACTCGGTATGGAAAATGTTAGTTCGTCTTTTTCTCGTGTTTATATTAATTTTTTTACTCCTATTGTAGATATGGGTGTTAGTGAGGTGAATCCTGCCAAACTATTAGCCTAATCCAAGGCCAAGAAATGTAAGGCTAATAAGAGGACGACTACTTCAGCGACTACTACTTCACCTACTGTCGCAAAGAAGGCAACAAAGGAGGCTGCAGCGAAGTAGGTAGTCATATAGAAGACTTCTTGTCTTACCGAGAAGTAGAAGGAGAGTGAGAAGATACTGTCGACTAAGATTGTTCATTTTGAGGAGCCTCCGATTGAGATTATTTAAACTTTTGTTGAGTTGAGGGATGGTGAATGTCAAGAGACACATCCTGGTGAAGGGGTTGAGAACACCACTACCATAGAAGGGTCATCCTTGATAGTGGAGGTGGCATCAAGCAACAATAAAAGATTAGGGAAAGAACTCGTTAGCTAACCAGCTACCAAAAAGTCCATAGATTCGAACTAAAGGATGAATGAGGCGATGCACAATGAAGCACTTGGCATCGGCAATGCCGAATTCATCCCCAATAAGGAGGTTGGCGAGTACTACATCCCATGCTGGAACCACACAATTCTAGGCACTGTCTCGGCCCTAGGTGATAGGATGAAGTCCTCGGCTTTAATGGAAGGAGTAATTCTTCCCAAGGACAGAGGTTTTGCGAAGAAGGAAGTCAACAGAGTCAATAGTTGAAATAAGGCCCATATCACAGCCAAATTGTATTATGTGAGTACCTATAGCCATTACTTCTAATTATCGAATGCGTTTGGGTTATTAACTCATTTCCTTTTCTAGATGAGCAGCCATATTCTGATGATTTTAGACGAAGCTAACAAAAAGGTGAAAATATCCTTAGTTGTATTCATATGTTGTGTTGAATAATTCCTAATTATGTTAAATAAATCTGTTGTAGAGAGTTGAGGATGCATACAATACATCGAAGGCCTAGACTGCTATTGTTGAGAACGTTAAGATAAGGGCTGAGATTGAGGCGAGAAAGCTCTAAGAAGACCTTACTGCCGAGAAGTTAGCACATGCTCTTACCGCCGATGAAGTCTCAAGCTTAAAGGCAAAAATGAAAGAGTAGTACATAGAGTTTAAAGACCTAAAAGAGGAGCTGTAGAAGAAGAAAGAAGAGTATTGGGGCTTGGGCCTGGGCCGAACAATTTGTACGATGAGTAAGGAAGAAGATCAGCTTAGAATGTAGATTAAAGAGTTAGAGACCAACAACTCCAGCTTACAAAGCCATGTTGCTGAATTAGAAGAGACTATAAAGATAAGACCTTCGGTTGAAGAGATACTTAATATAGTCACTCTTGGTTGGCAGTACGAGAGACTCTTAAGAAAGAAATTGTTGGAAGGGGTCCAAGCGGTAAGAGGGGAGATCTTGAAGCTTCACACTAATTATAATCTCTCCTGTCTTAACTTTGCTGAAGTTAGTGACAAAGTCAGGAGTGCCGACGAAGATGAAGGCGACGAGAAAAGTGCTAAGACTTTGAATCAAGGTGACAATGAAGCTCATGCTGAGGAAATTGCCTGCTTTGAGGACCCGCTTACTGAAGAAGCCTTAGCCATTGATCTAAAAATCACTTATGCTGAATCCAATAGTAGGCCATAGGATTTCTATTGTATTGGTACATTGCATTCTCTTGTAATTATTAATCAAAATATCTTTAATATAGTGTCGAGTGCTTATAACCCTTATTAAACAAAAATACTTTTCATACAAGTCTCTAATACGTTTTATTTTACATACTGCACTTTTATGGCATGTGTGGTAACATGTATGTTGTTTCATGCTCTTATTCGTCAGCATGTTTTATTTCATACGCTAGTTATTTCTCGACATATGTTATTTCATACACTAATTATTTCTTAGCATGTTTTATTTCATATGCTATATGTTTCATAGCATGTTTTATTTCACACACTTAACTATCTCTTTGCATGTTTTATTTCATAGGTAGTTATTTCTTAGCATGTTGTATTTCACATGCTATATATTTCTTAGCATGTTTTATTTCACACGCCTATTCTGTATGTCTTTGTAGACAATTTGTTAGCCGTTTGAGGCGTGGACGAGCTGCATTACTCAGCCGTAAGGTTAATTTGTATAGTTCGTTAACCACGTTAAGTTAGAACCTAGATCATTTTGTTTGTCGTGCAGCCTAAAACTCATTAATTCGGTAATCATAACAAAAATAAACATAATGAGACTTCAAATATAATTCTCATAAATAAGTACCATAGTCTTACAAATAAGTTGGCTATTGCCAAATGAGTAGTGATAAAAATCATCTAATAGATTAATTGAAATATAATTTCAGATTCTCGGCGTTCCATGTTGGAGGGATGATAGATCCATCTAACCTCTCCAGTTGATAGGTCCCCTCGCCAATGACTTCTTAGATCCTGATGGGATTCTCCCAATTCACGTCGAGCTTTCCTTGACTCACTCGAGCACTAGTAGCTTCCATCTTACGGTAAACCAGATCTTTAGGTTGGAAAACCTTGTACTTCACTTTCTAATTGTAATAACTTACCGCTCTATACTGGTATGCCACAACCTTAGCTCTTGCAATATCTCAAATTTCATCAATAGTGTTAAGATTTGTTGTTAGTCCAACTTGGTTAAGCATAACATCAAAATTATGTATCCGCGGATTAGGTAAGTCCAGTTCAATTGGAAACACGGCTTCTGTACTGTATGCTAACCTGAGTGGTGTTTCTCCCATTGCAATTCTGTGAGTGGTTCGGTATCCCCATAGAACGTTTGACAGTTCATCTGTCCACCTCCCCTTAACTTAATCTACTTTCCTTCTTAAGTCATGTAATATGATCTTATTGATGGCTTCAAATGTGTAGTTGAGGTAAATGCCATACTTTTCACAAAATGCTCAGAATTTATTGTTGTTAAACTACATGCCATTATTTATGATTATCGTGTGAGGAACTCCAACTCTTAATATGATGGAAATGGAAACGAATGCTTCCACTTTTTGCTTGGTGATCTTCTCCATTATCTCAACCTTAGCCCATTTGGTAAAATAATCCATTGAAACAATGACGAATTGTCGCTGGGTAGTGGATTTTAGAAAAGGTTTGAAGATGCTTAACCCCTATTTGGTGAATGGCCAAGGGCTAGTTAAGCTATATAACTCGATTGCATGTGCATTACTCGGCGAATCGTGCTTCTGGCATTGTGAACAATACTAGATAACATCCTTTACATCTTCTCTCATAGTCAATTAGTAATAACCAAGTTGCAATGCTCGAATATACAGTGTTTATGCTTTTACGTGTTTACTGCATATGTTACCATGTAGCTCAAATAATACCCTTTGGGCATCTATCGGAGAAAGGCATTGAAGGTAGGGTTAAGATATGCGACGCTTATACAGTTGACCATCAATCAACATATAGTTCGTAGCCTAGTAAACCAATTTTCATGCTTCTTTTTTGTTGTTAGGGAGAGTACCATCTTTTAGATAGTTTACTAGAGAATCCATCCATGATTCTTCTCTCAGGTAAGGAGCCAACTCACAACTCTGTGAGAGAGTGGATAAACTTTTCTACGGAAGAAACTCGATGAAAAGTTTCTTACTCAACTCAAGGAATGCCATACTAGCTAAATTTCATAACTTGTCAGTTACAATATTCTTGCTTTTTGGAATTTTGTGAATGGAGAAAGATTGAAATTCTTTTGTGAATATTCGTACTACCAATAGGTACTTGCCCATCTCTTCTTCTCTTGCCGTATAACTTTCGGTAACCTGATTTACCACCAGTTAGGAATCAAAGAACACTTGGAGTTTCTCAGCACTAATTTCTTTTCCCAATTTTAGTCCGTCAATTAGAGCTTTATATTCTGCTTCATTGTTACTAGCTGGAAATCCAAATTTCAGAACGTAATGAACTTTGACATTATAATGGTCTTGAAGAACTAGGCCTACACCACTTCCTTCTCATGTAAAAAAACTATCAACATAAAGAAACCGGATAGGTTTCTTGGCTACCTCCACATAATCTTCCTTACTAGTGAATTCAACTACAAAATCCGCCAATACTTGGGCCTTTAGTGCCGTTTTGGGTTTATATTGTACACCATGGGCACGAAACTCTAAGGCATACTTCATCATCCTCCTCGAAGAATTAGGCTGTTGTAATGCTTGTCGTAATGGCTGTCGGTGAAAATAATGATCTAGTAAGCGTTAAAATACGATTTCAACTTTCTTGCTGAGAAAACCACTACTAATATAATTTTTTTTCAATCTTTGTGTATCGAAACTCTGGCCCTTGTAGAACATAACTTACATAGTAAATAAGTCAATGTTCTTTGCTGTCAATTCGGACTAGTATAGAGGAAAGAGCTTGGCAACTGACTAACAAATACAAATATAACTTTTCTCCAGGAATGGGTATCAAGAGTATTAGAGGTGACGTAAGAAATTCCTTAAGCTCGTTGAAAGCTCTTTCACAATCGTCGGTCTAGCTGAATTTTTTTAAATTTTAAAAAATTTTGCGCACCTATCTGCACTTCTTAACATAAATCTGTCGAGGTCGGCAATTCCCCCAGTTAGTTTCTGCACCTCTTTGACCGTGTAAGGTGATTTCATATTCCTTATGTGATGCGTTTCTGGGATCGTATGTCACGCTTCAAAGCGGTTGAGTCATAACAGTCCTGCCATGCAAATCATTCTAAGACAGAAACTGACTATATAGTCACCACCTTAGACCTGATTTACATGAAGCGTTCACAACTAACCGACTTTGAAGTAAACAGTTCATAATTTAAACATGATATATACTTATGAACTTAAGAAAAATCTATACTTATATTAAAATAATCTAAGTATATTTACAAGATTTAGCCACTTAATCATAATCTACTTGAGTAATTTGTAATCTAATACTAAAGCTTCAAATATAACCCTAAACTTAAGAGTGTATCCAGTCTTCAGTTTATATTATCACTCCTTAGGATCCCGTAATTGCTAGCTCCGAGGTAATTATAAGTCGCTTTTTAGCTAACACCTACAATAAAGGTTGTAGCAATATGAGCAACCACAGCTCAGTAAGTCGGGATAGAGGACTTAAAACTATACCACCAACACAAATAAGGTTATCACGCGATTTAGTTTGATACAATGCAGAAACATGCAAATGCCATTGCATGACGTTATCTGGCCTGTCGTGAGATTAGAGAATTTATGCCCATTCTAATCCAGGTTGAGGAGTTGCATTTAATGCAATAGCTCATGACCAAACCTAAACTTGTGCAATAGAGACACTGCTCCTTTTACGACTACCTTCGAACCATTGACTTCATCCTTGCCATAACCTCCTCACTTATTACTTAATTTGACTAAGGATAAGGAAGGAACCAATTATGCCATCCAGCGCTATCCCTTTCGAATTGGTCGATATTTGGTTAGAGAATCATAATATTCCCCTAATAGGTTGCTATGTAAGTCCAGTTTATGGTTATAAGTTAAATATTTGTTAAGTCCAGTTTAAGGTAATCAACCATTTCATACAATACAAGCTAGAACAATAAACAAAATCATAGTAACACTCATAATCAAGCACATGCACACAACCAACTATCTAACAAGTACAACTAAGTATAATCTTAAGCCTTCAAAATACAGCAACTTATTAATCCCAACTGACCTAAATTTCTCAATTGCTCACTTGAGGTTTAACTCGTTCAGGCCATTGCTGATCATCCTTATAATACAAACATGGTTTCAGTTTTCTACATAACTATTATAGGTTGGTTTTATCCTATAACGCTTATTATTATCTTTTGTTTAGGGTTTAATATACCTAAATATTTAGGTTTTTAAGTTTTTTACAATTCTTCTTTAATTATGTTAAGTTCTGTTTTAGTTTTTACATTGACTTCTAAATAGATTTTTAACTCAGTTTTTTTATTAGAGATTTATGTATACACCCTAAAAAATCATTCTGACCCATAATGTGAAATTAATCACATTATCTACAAATATCCTAAATATCATTTTTAGTCTCTAACTAGTGTTCTAGTTCGTACGGTACACCTGAATCTTAATTTAATTACTGAATTGACCCTCATTATGAGAAAATCATACATTTTCATAAAATTATCCTAATTTAAATTTTCTATCAGATTTATTATATATTCCTATTATTATCATAATATCAATTCTAACTAATATTTTCCTAATTATTAATTTCTCATACTTACATATTACACATTATCACCTAATGTGTACATAATATACATATATAATATTTCCATCACTTCAAATATCATCTCCCAACATCAAGTAACATTTCAAATATCTAAATCCATTCCAAATCGGATTTTGAACCTAATTACCCTAAATTACCAAATTAACTTAAAATTTATTATTTTTACCTATTACATATTGACTATATAATATCCTAATAATTACATCTAGCCCTCCAAATGTTACAAATAGCATATTCCATCAGATTTCAATAATTTAAAACATATAATTGTACATCAAATCAATAATTACCCATTTAATTACTTAATTAACCTTAAATTACCCATTTTATGCATCATTTTAAGACCTAAAAATTTCAAAAATTAATTTTTGAAAAAGGGCTTCATAGCATTGTTT
Organism: Lumnitzera racemosa; assembly: GCA_024138005.1. NCBI lineage: Eukaryota > Viridiplantae > Streptophyta > Magnoliopsida > Myrtales > Combretaceae > Lumnitzera > Lumnitzera racemosa. Next base: position 12,427,568 of record JAMXBC010000002.1, read on the forward strand.
TATAATCCCTAAGTAGTCTACACAAAAATTTGGGACTCAAAACTACACTCTTAAGGTCATTTATTTTTAAACTGAAACATGCTTGGTTTTATATGATTTCTTAAAGACCATATATCACGGGACATATTTTCATCAAAATAATATTTTTTCTAAAAACCAAATACAAAAATATTCTAGAATAATAAGTTTCATAATTTTCCAAGTAATTTTGATAATTTTAACAATTTAAGAAAAATCAGATAGAAATCGAAACTCACTAAAACTGGTTGCTCCGGCCATCATCGGTAGCTATGGATGCGTCGTCCCATCTAGGCACCGCCACCACCATGTGGTGGTGGTGGCTATCTACTCTTAGTTATTCGTCGGGTCTGAGTTTTTCTTAGAAGCCCAATTGTATAGATTTTTCAAATTTTTGTAAAAACCAAAATTTTCTCTCAAATTTCGGTGCTCTTAAATATTTGTCAACTCCAAACAAACCAAATGAGCTCCTATAATTTTTTTTGCTATTTATAGAGCTATAAAATAATTTTAGTGCATTAAATTGAGGTGACATTGGTATTATCCTCTTCTAAATTGCCTTTTTACTTATCTTAATTTAATTGATTGCTTTTATTTATTCAATTCCAAGTTTTCATGCCTCAATTCTAGATGTTTCCTTATTTATCCTAATTTTTCTTGATTTTTTCTTAATTAATTATGAATTTTATTTAATTAATTAACCTTATTTTAGCATATTTTGAGTATTTTAAGTAATTACACATTTCTACCTACATATAAATACATATATGGTATAAATAAATACTACTAAGTATTATTTAAGTTATTTTATGTTTTTTAGTCTGCATATAATTTATTTTTAGTGATTCGTTAGTTATCGAAATGCATTTTATACATTTCTAATAAATAACGAGCAATATACTTAAAATTTAAAAATTTTATATTCTTTTATTTTATTACTTATTTTCTTAAATTCGAATTTATGAGATTACTTTTACTAATATTCCTAACTTCATTGTAGAATTTTAGCTGAATTGGACAATTTGCTCGTTTACTCTAAATTCTACGAACTGAACTCCGAATAGCTGAATGTGGGTCTTACATCGTACATACAGAAGAGCACCACAACGAATGAACCAAGAAGGAAACAAAAAAGAGACTAGAAAAGTCTGGACAGTTACCGAATGGATATATCTCACGACTCAATCCTATTCGACCTATAAACCGCTAAATATGACACAGCGGTTCGAATTAAAGGGTCACTTGCCACTATTCCTTATTAAAGGGAATAGATAAGAGTTAAATGATAATGAGAACACTAAGGTTGCTTAAGTGGGTAAATCTGTATTGAAAGTTGAATGATTGTCTACGTACAAGGAAAGTGGGGGTTTATATACTTGTTCACTAGGATTATTTTACACGTATGAAAAGACAAAAGCGCATTTTATAATTACGTTATATTAATCATACTAAAAAGAACAAAGAATATCTAGTATGGAAAAGAAAGAATTATTTTGGAATGTTATGTCAAAAGGTACGTATCACTTGATGACTGTACGTTAGAAGTATGATACATAGGTAAAAATAGGAAGTGCTGTAGTCAGGGGCCGACCTGATTTGGATCAGGTCGGGAGCTAATTAGTGGTTAGGAAATCAACTGAGTTGGAGTCGGGCGCTAATGGTCAATTGGTGAGCTCGGTTCGGCTATCCTTTCTTAGGTTACCTTCTGGATCAGGACTTTGGAGCTGGGCAAGAGCATGTTGGACATACATAAGGATCTGAGCGATAGGTCGATAGGAGGTTAGATCGGGATAGGAGTCTCCGTCCCGGCTATGACTTGGAGTTAGCATTTTCTATTCAAGCCATTGAAGTCCTCTAGCTCGACTTATTGTGATCGGTCCAGGGGATTGATTCCCATCATTATGGCTTCAATCTTTCTCGGATTGGCCTCAATACTGCATCGAGTAACTATATACCCGAGAAATTTCCTTAATGTTGTGCCAAGGATGTAATTCTATAGGTTAAGTTTCATGGTATATCTCCTTAATGTAACAAACATTTCTTCTAGATCGGTAAGATGATGATCTTCCCTCATACTATTCATAATTATGTTGTCCACAAATACTTCGACATTTCTATGGATTTGAGATTTGAACATCTTCATTACTAATCTTCAGTATGTTGTGCCAGCGTTCTTCAGCCTAAGGGGCATTACCATGTAACAGTATGTTCTAAAATTGGTAACAAAAGATGTATGGACTCCATTTGGTTTATCCATTTTGATTTGATTGTAACAAGAGAAAGTATCCATAAAAGAAAATAATGCATGTCCTGCGGTTACATTTACCATTCGATTAATTTTTGGCAGTAGGAAACAATTCTTGGGATAGGCTTTGTTAAGATTCGTGAAGTTTATGCATATTCACCGCTTACCGTTAGACTTCTTAACTAGCATACAATTTACTAGTTAAGTTGGATAAGGCTCTTCCCAGATGAAACTTGTCTCCAATAATTTCTGGACCTCTTCTTCTATGGTTGCTTGTCTCTGAAGTACGAAATGTTTCTTTTTCCGTTGGACTACCTTCACATTTAGATCAATTTAGAGCTTGTGTACCATAACTTCTTTCGAAATACCTGACATGTCTGAAGGTGACCATTCAAACACGTCAGCATTGGCTTGCAGGAAGTCAATTAAACTTTGTCGAACATCTGCTGACAAGGGTTTTCCTGTCCTTATTGTCTTCCGAGGTCATTTCCCAAAGGAATTTCCTCAGTATCATTCTCAGCATTCTTTATGCCGACTGACTTGAAATACTTTCTCTTATCTTATGGTCCTTATATAAGGATCATGCCAGTTGTTGATCTCTTTTGCATACACTAACTCCCGTGGGAGTAGGGAACTTAGCTTTTAGATGTATAGTTGAAGGGACAATACTGAATAAATGTTGATATGGCCTTCCCATTATTATGTTATACGGGGACTAGCATTTAACGACGGGGAAGTCCACCTTATCCTCCGCAATATGCTTGTCATCGCCGATCTGAATCAGTAGTGTGATTACTCTAGCTTCTTAGACAAGTTGATTATTGAAGGCATAGAGATCATACTTATAAGACCTTAACTGTGCCTTGATCTTAGCTCTCATTTGATTGATTGCATGCTGAAAAATGATGTCAGCCGAACTTCTTATGTCAACAAAAATTTTTTTGACTTCGAATTTAGCGACCCTTGCACTAATAACAAATGCGTCATCATGTGGCCTCTGGATATCTTCAAAATCTTCATGTTTGAAAGAAACCATATTGTTGATCCTGACCTTTTTGCCTTGAATGTTGCATACGTAATTTTTGGCATTAATCAAGCTCGAAGAGCTCGACTAGCCTATAGTAAGTTTGCCCACAATGGTATTAATTACTCCATTGGGTGCTTTATTAGGATTAACATCCCTTGCATCTCTCACGGCTGCTACTGCTCAAGTGTCATCCTCTTGTTCCTCACGTTTCTTCTAAGACGGTTTTTTGATTCTTTCAGCATCATGTACTAGAAATTTTTGCAAGTGCTTGCATTGGATCGCATCTTTAATTGCATTCTTGAGTTGAATGTACTCATCCGTATTGTGACTTTTGTCACGATGGAAATCACAATACTTATTGGAGTTTCTTCTTAAGGGATTCCCTCTTATTCTTTCTAGCCACTGGAGGACGCCTCTCTGCCCACGTACTTCCATCAAAATGTTTGAAATTAGATGATTGACAAGCACATGGGATGAGTATGTCGAAATCCTATGTCTCTTGCTTTCAACATCCATGCCAAGTTCATCCTTTGCACTTGTTTGCTTGTTATTCTTTCTATCTCCTCTACTCTGATCGGCCTTACACCGTACCTTTATATTGTCTTCTTAACGGATGTATGAGGTGACTTTAGCTTTGAACTTGGTGAAAGTTTTAGGCTTATTCTTTGCAAGAGACTTAAAAATATCTCTATGAAGCTTGACTCTATCGATTATGGCATTGAAGGCCACACTCATATCCAACTTGGGGATTTAAACCATTTTGGCTATAAATCTAGCCAAGTAATCCTTGATCAACTCATCAGACTTCTATTTGATGATGATAAGGATTAAAGAGCCCTTATCAGGAAATTTGCTAATGAGGAAGCATTGAAGGAATACTTCTGCTAGGTCATTGAAACATAAAATAGTATTTGGTTTCAAATGTTTGAACCATATGCTAGTTGCATTCCGTAAAGTTGAGGAAAAAACTTAACAGGCCACTGTATCACTCAAATTATGCAACTTGACCAGTGTATGGTAGTACTCTAAGTGATATTTAGGGCCCTTCGTCCCATCATAAGTTTCAAACCGGGGCAGCTTAATGTGCTTACTTGAGGCAGCAGGGGTATTGAGATGTGAAGGACCCATATGATGCACCTGTTGTGGTTGTTTGCCTCTGTCATTCTTTTGAAAAGCAGGAACCAATGGCCCTATCATATTCTCAACTTGCTTTTTCTGTAACTTAAGTGAATAAATTGAATTGTCGCTATGTTCAACGATGTGATGGCCATAGTCTTTCTTTTGGACCAGGTTTGGGTGGATATTACTATGGAAGAGGTTAAGGATTTGCTTGTGTTTTTTGCTTAATTCTTGGTTTTCTTTGGCTAAGTTGAGGCAAAGTTGCTCGAGCCTAGCCAATTGCTACTCATCAGTATGCCGACTCTCTCCTTCAGGGTTTTAGGAGGAAGTGCTAGCACCTGCACTCTTAGATATTTGTATTTTAGTCATGTGGCTGTTTCAGAAAAAACAAACAGTACCAAATGTTGTTGGTGAATTTTAGGACAAGGGAAAATCTTGCAAAAGAAAGTGAAATACTTGGTATTGGGGCCACTCCGATGCCTAAGTTAGTAGGGTGACATTGTATAGAAAATATGAGTCAAAAGTATCAAAGAGACCTTATAGAGTTTCTTTCTAATACCTACAGGAGGTTGTAGTATCTAAGGCAGTTGTTGGTATAATTGTTAAAACACATGGAAGTTTCTTAATTTGACATCTTCTCTAACATGTAAGGAGAGTAGGCAGTTATGTAATATAATTGTACTTGTGATAATTGTTCAAGCTATGGACTTGAATTCAGACCAGGAATGGATTCGTGTTACTGGGCAGAAATGCCGTGTGTCATCTTTTCAGTGGTATGCTAAGAGATTCGATTACTCAGCATATCGGCAATCGAATGAACCAGTATATCAGGTGAGTAAAAATTGACTATCAATATGGATAAATAAGGCATTGATAATTTTATAATATTTGTTGCAAAATTATTTAACTTAAGATCAGGAAGTAGCATTTGGTTAGTAGAATTAGATGGTATAAGAAGAACTAGACAACATTGTATAAAAAGCACAAAAGAGCATAATCCTATTATACCGTGTTTGGTATGTGTTATACTAATAAGGACTTTTGTGATCGAAAAAAAAAATTAAATAAAAAAATTATTAATATCATAAATTATAATAAAATTCAATATTGTGATTTAGGAATTTGGTGTGAGGTTATTTTTAAATTTTAAAGAAGTATTAATTTTGTACATTATAAAATAGATTTTTGTATCATTAGATATGTAGTATGATTTTTTTGGCATTTATCTAATACCTCAAGTTCTTTTATTCATTAAATTTAGCTAATATGTAACCAAATAATAGTATCATGAAAATATAGGAACTAAACTATATCATATTGATGCCATGTTCATTTGCTATTCCCCTCTTATTCCTTATGTTCCCACTTATTAGTTTGTTCACTTAAATTTTTCCTCTTGTAATTGCAACTCCATTGAATTTCAATTCTCACCAAACTCTAAATTGGGATTCTTTAAGAAACAAATGAATCCCAATTCCTTACCCATTTTATCATTTTTATTCCACTTTACCCTCACGGAAACCAAGAAATGACAAGTAATTGTCCTTAAACAAAAAATTAAACCCTAGCTACATTCATGGCCAAAAAATCGAGCTGCATCTCCATGTAGCCCTAATCCTTCATCACTTATTAAACCTAAGTCTCGTACTTCGATCAAAGTGGAAAAACCCTAAACTTACCTTCATTAAGAGAAATGACAATGGAGTTTAGGGTTAGCGGCCAAAGTTCTTCTTCTTCTTCTTCTAATGGCTTCGGTACATAAAATAAACTTGCTTCAATCTAATGGCTTCTACACGTAGGAGAAGACAGTATCATGACCACCTCTAATCTTCTTCTACTTCTTTTTCTTTAGCGGCCAAAGCTATTATAGGGGTCTATTGTGGGTATCTATTATAAGCGGTGTTGGTGGTTCATTGTGAGTAGTAGTTTGTGTTATTGTGAGTGGTCTGTCGCTTGTATGTGTGTATCGTAAGTGTGTATCAACTTTAGTGGTGGTTTATGGTGCAATGAATTGTTGTACTGGGGTGTTTATTTGGTGGTGCTATCGTCATTATGTGTCGATGGTGGAAGTTAGAGCCTGTCTGATCCGATGAAGAAAGATCTCTTATGTATGCTAATTTTTCTTTCAACAAGTTTATTTGTTTATTTTTATTAGCTTTTATGTGGGGGTAATTTACAATTATTTGAAATAAACAAAGTAAGATAAATTCTATTGCACAATAATAAGTATTATATGTTAGCCCCTATAATCACATTTAGGGCAACTGTACTGAGATTTAGGGCTACCGAAAAAAACTTATTCGATTGAGTTCAAACTTTACGACTATAATAAAAAAGTTAATTAATGTAATTTAGTGAAATTAGATTTTAAGATAACAACCCAAAATCCCAATTCTACCTTTAGAAACGTGATTGTATAATATAGTGTAAAATTCATCGAAACCTCTAAAACTGAGTTCAAAATGCAACGAGGGATTAAAGATAAGTTAATTAAGATATAGAAAGAAATAATATAGTATAATATATTATATGAATATAAACATATTTTTATGAGTATACATGGTAATATAATAATTATACCTGTAAAGCAACCTGAAATTATATAATTATATATAATATGTGATAAACTCATAAAAATAAATAAGACATATAACTTAAAAATAAAAGGCATGATAGAAACATGGTTATATGTACATAACTATTTATTACATGCAATGTATATATAGGAAATATATCAGTGTATTAATAAATATAACTAAATATTAACATAATATACCTAAATTACTCAAATAATACTAAAAAAATAACAAAACCTATCTAAAATGAAAGGGAATTTCTCGAATTCAGTCATGGCATCATCCAAGCAGTTGGAAAGGCTGAATCAAAAGAAGATTCAAGCTCAACAAGCCACCTCCTCCTTGGAAAAATGTGAGAAAAAAAAAAGAAAATTAGCTAAAAATATGGGAAAATCCCAAACGACCCATACTCTATATATAGCACTCCAGACATCATTTTATACCTTTAGAACCCAAGAACACTCAAAAGAAATTTCAGGTAAAATTTTAGTAAATTAGGAAATTATGTAGAAAAACAGAGCAACCCCTTTGTCCTAGTCTAGTTTCCTAACCCCTCGATATTCTACTATCAAGCCTCATCGTCCCTTGGCAAAGCTATTCGTGCTAAGGCCTTTCGACAATTGCCCATCAACCGTCGGCCACTAGAGCTCCGATGAATAGGCACTTTAATTTTTTGCCCCATTTTTGCTTTATTTTTTAAAAATGCTAAATTTATCTAGAAAATTAAAAAAAAGTTATTCATAGGTTATTTTGGATGTACTTTCATTCAATATTTTTATTTTTGTAAAATTTAAATCATTTTATGTACTTGTTTAATTAAGTTACTATTCATAAAAAATTCGAAATTCAAAATAAATACATTAAATGATATAATTTTTAGCTCAAAATTTTTGTATAGAATACATATGATATGTATCTAACTACTATATAGATAAATTTTTAATTTAAGTAAGTTTAATATTTATTGTATTTTTTTCCCTAAAAATAGTTAAAAATAGGGTGAAATTATAAAATAAATAGATTTTTATAAAATTCATTAATGAAATGGATGTTCACTAATTTCTAGTGATTCATAATGATGTTAGAATATATTGAAAATAATTTTGTATGAAAAAAGTAATATTTGTTTAATTAAATGCAATTTAAGGGTGAAAATATAATTATGGTGTATATGCAATAGACTTGATATCATGATACCATGTACTAAATGAATTGTCCATATTTTTAAGAGTTTATAGAAATTTTTGGGAAATTATTTGGTAGCTGAGTTATCAATTACGAATTTACTTAGTAAAATAGTGTAAATTACTAATCGGGGCACATTTTTAGTAATAATAGGATAAAATGTGATAAATATTAAAATAAAAGCTATACATATACATGCTAGTCAGACTTAGTAAAAATAAATTTTTAACATATTTAATGATAGTTATATGATCGGGTTATGGTATACACATATTAGGGATAAATATTACTTATAATTAAGATATATTAGTAGGATTATATAAAATATAGTCCATTTACCTAAAACGAATATAATACGATAATACTTATTATAGGAATGTATAGGTATATTAGAAACTCAAAATATCCTTTAGAAGTTATCTCTTAAAATAGATACCGTAATACGTATCGTTACGTATGTATGAACTCAATGGCATTACTTTTGTTAAAATTGAATAATCATAAGTAATATGATCTACATTTCTATAATATTACAACAATTTACGTACTACGATAACTTTATTGTAATTGAAACGTAATTTGATTAGTTAAGAGAACGTTTTGATACGATTGAAACGATATATTATAAGTAATAGTATAACTATGTATTACTGATACTTAATAACTTAACTTATATAATAAAACTATATTTCATTATATAAGGAAAATAATAATATACTTTAGATATATAAATATATACATAACTACTTAGTGAAATAAAAAGTAGATAGAACCCTATAATTTTTGTAACTTTTACAAAAACTAAATCTAGGTTTTGTATATATAGGATCTTCTAGTAAGCGAAACGTTGACAATACAAGTCTTCCACTGTAAGTGTCAGGATAAGTAAATTAGGATTGTGATTTTATTACTTGTTTTTTATTGTGGTTGTAAATTAACAGTCTATGTGTATGCCATGTGTGTGGTTGATATTCTATTTTTTATAGGACTTAAACTTCATTTTGTATTGTGGTTGATATTCTATTTTTTAATAGTGATCTGACTGCTAACTTAACTATACATGCATAACAATTGTTAGGGGAAATGATTAGGAGTGTTAAATGAAATACCGACTCTCTTCATCAAAAATAGTTGAAATGGTCCTTTCTCCCGTCCTTAGTCGAACTAAAGGGCAAACGAAGAGCTCGTGACAATGTTAGAGGCCGTAATTCAAAAGTGATCACGAGAGAAGGATTGTACAAGTTTAGGTTTGTTCTGATTTTGAGTTGTGGAAAACTCCTTAATCCGGGTTAGAATAGATACAATTTCTTTAACCTCACAATGGATAGAATAATAATGTACAATGTTTTAAGTGGTTGATTGCATTGCATTTTATTATAAATAATAAACTTGTTTATGATTATATAGTGTTGTTCCAACTTCGTTTCATTTACTAATCTAATTGTGCTCACATTTTTATTAACTCTTTTATAAGTGACAAGTGAGAGTTAAGATGTTCAAACATCATTACCTATAAGTTAGTGTGTAGTTAGCTGGAAAAGTGAGAAAATGAGAATCTACTGAATTCGGGCTTTTAACTTTTCATTCTGGTTTTGAGAAAACTAATTGGAAATTCCCTAAAACATCCACTAATTTCTTATCTTATTATAAATAAACTTTAAGACTTGTAGTTTTTCTAAACTCTAAATATAAATTATAACTCTACGTATGGGAGTACCTATATAAATACTATTGTATTATTGGACAATAGGGCATACTATACAGATATTTTAAAAAGTTATAGCATAGATTTAATTATTAACAAGTATCAAATTAAATACCTCAAACTGGTTGAGGCATAGTCATTTTGTGTGAAATATTAAATTATATAACAAAATTATTACAACTTCCCTTATTCGAATCACCATTATACTCTTATTCCACTCCATTCTCAATAAATCCCAATTTTATTCCCTGTTCAAGGAAATGCGCGGTAAGTTTTTAAACTTCAGGGAAGGATCGGCAAACGGGTGAATCATTTTGCGCGGGCATATAAATGAGTGAGATTTTGAAAACCCAAAAAAGCCTTACCTGCTCGGTGCTCAAACACACACGCTCTGTTTCTCTCTTTCTCTCTCCCCAATCTGCCCTAATTACAGTAGAGGTATCAACTCGCGCATTCACAAGCATTCCAATTACTTCATTTACCATCTTCCAATTTTCCGAAACCCTAACTGCCTTATCCCCTAAAATTAACATATGATCGAAACATAAAAATTCTAATCCTCAACTCCACAAGACTAGTTCTTTTAGCTGATTAGTCTCTTTATTTTGAAGGTTTATTACGTTAATTACTGTTCTTCATGCAATTTTGTATTGCTCTAAATTCGAAATGATCGTACTGCCCCCTTGGTTTACTTTTGATCTGTTCTGCATGTAGATGGTGAAATTTTAGGCTGCATTGACTGTATAGATATCTATTTTTGTCCTATTGTTCGTGTTGTCTACTGGTTTTTCTAGCGGAGAAGTACTTATATTACCATTCCGTTTTTCTTTCACCTTCGAAGTTGTTTAAGAAAATTAAAGCATTATATGACTGGTTCCACCATGAGTGCCTCGCAGCAGTCCTTAAGAACAGCATAAGGTGAACTTATTTGCCCTCTTTATAATGCGGTAACAGTTTATTGCAGATATTGGGAATTTTTTTTACTAAAAAGGTCAATAAGACCTTGCATTGTACGGTTTTTAATAAGTGCAGTACTCACTTGCTATCAAAATCATTATACAAGTTGAAAAAGATAGAAGCATTTGCAATTTATGGTTCGGTCATGACAATATTGTAAATTTGTAATAGCTCGTATTTTTCCTCTGAAAGAATTTTTTGCTTAATTTACATTATATAACATACTAGCATGCTCTATGACTTTTGAATTGTGATCGGTTAAGAGCATGGTTAGGTGCTGATTGAGGCATATAACCGTATTTGGATTGCAGCTTCAAGATATTTCTAATGGCAAACATGGAAGCAGGAATCACGAGGAAACGTGTAAAATCAGCTGTATGCTGGCCACCTTTTGGCCTTCTATTGAGATATCTTTATGTTGATTGCTACTTCTTTTTCTCCTTTTTTATATTTTTTTATTTTTAGGGGGGATTAATGATAATCAAGGTTTACCAGGTGGAGGAACAGGAAAAGGATCTGGGAGCAAATGCCATTGTAGAGGCAGTAGAAACGGAAGAAACTGAGACAAATATTGCAGGATCTGAAGAGGTGGAACTTCACATTAGTCACATATATGAGAAGATTCAGAGCTTCACCCAGCTGGTAGTATTTCTTCCATACATATTTTATTAGACCATGACTATAGCTTCGCTTAACTGCATCCTCTCAAGAGGCAGAGCTGCAGAGGTCTTGATGTTCAACTATGAAAAAATTATCTCCAGTTTATTATCCTCTTGATATTCTGCTGCACTTGATTGTATTACATTACTAATCATGCTATATATAAAATACGGAAGTGAAATTATCAATTGCTTTATTGTTTCAGTCGATATGGGCATTGATTCTGCCTTCAACCTTTTATTATGCTTCGCCTCATTTAGGTGTCAGAGCTACTGGAATCGGGGAAATCAATGTTCAAGGAAATGAGTAATGAATTCGAAGAGCGATTACTTGCGTGAGTTGAAAAGGAAAGATCTTCTGTTTGTTTCACGAGAAATGAACTTAACTTGAAGTGTGCTTGTGTTGATCATTCAGGATACACGCGGAACAAATGGAAAAGTGGCAAGAGGAGATCAAAGAACTTCGATTACTTGATGCCTCTAATGAAGAAGTGAACACCATTCTACACAATGCTCAATTTCTACTGCAGAATCCTCTCACTGATTCTTAGAGGTATTTATTTGTTTTCTATTATTCAACTATACTGTTTGCTGTCCATCACCATGATTAAGTTAGTTAAAAAGAAGAAATATGAGTTAAAATGGTTGGTTTAACCCAACGTACATGAAAAAATCTCTTTTGTGAGCTCAAAAATAGGAATGAAGATGTCTAGAGGCATTAATATTATAATACTGCAATATTTGTTGTCAAATACAACCTCAAACCAAACTGCCCAGTCCCTTATATAGCAGCTTAAATTATCTGCAATCATTCCCCAAAAATGACACTTACAATACCAATTCCTGGCAGTCATATGTCGTTGAACTGATGCAATACTTTCAGAGCCATATTTTCTTGTAATACACATGGTTTTCTGACTTTACCTTTCATCCCAGGATGAATTGAATTAAATATTATTGTCCTTGTCATTATGATGTGAAGGTTAGATTCCTAATAAACCTATCTATTTCTGCACTTTTCACTGAGGACTGTCTCAGATTTTTGTTGAGAGACAAAGGCGGCCTTTATAGAGATTTGCTCACTCTCTTCTAAAAATGTAAAAATCATGGAATTATGGGGTTGCATGCTCACAGAAAGAACATATGTTTTGTTTCCGCTTTTCTGTAAATGAAATTTCATCCATGGATTAAACCCTTTGAAGATATTATGTAGCTATCCATCGTTAATAGTATACAAATTGCTACCTGAGTCAATGTCCCCGTATCATTGATAGTATACAAATTTCTATCTGTGAAATTTCATGCAGGGATTAAACCCTTTAGAGTATTTACCTATCCAATTCATCAGGTCCACTTTACTGTTAATTTACAACTACCCTCATAAATCCTTAACTGATCGTATGTTAAATAACATATTCAATGCATTTTGAGATTTAGCAAGTGTGAACATTGAAATAGATTGTTTAAGGACACTTTATTGGAAATCTCAAGATGCAAGAAATCCCAAGCCATCTTATCTTTCCTTGATATCTAATGTTGTATGTTGTGGTTATTATTTTGCTGATTACTTAGCATAAACCATAATTCAGATACTACCTATAATTTCTTCAACAGCATTAGACTGAGTCACGTAATACAACACTGTTGGTCAGGTCTTCCCTTTCTCCAAAGAACCAAAACATGTCATGGAGAAAATTGTTGTTGACACCTTAATGCATTTTTCAGTTTGCTCTTCTCATTTCTGTGCCATCAATTAGAGCCTGTATGTGGCAAGTCCTAAAAGGTAAGAACTTCACATTATTTTTCGTTCTCTACACCATAAAAAACAATGTTAACCAGCATCCTCCCTGCCTTCTGTGTCTTTTTTGGAGATAAGTTGACATCATGACATGTTATGCGATTATTCTTCCTTGACCAAACTGGATGGAGCTAATCATTCACGACAAATTGTCCTTCTTACTTTTGGCTTTAAAAATATTCAAGTCCAAGCAGTTGCCTGGGTGGGTGTATCACTTGATCTAGTATGAATGACTGAAATAGTTATTATTATGCTAATTATGAAGAACATAATTAAGATTATAAGAACATGCTTTGTATTTACAGAGATACTTCTGATGCAGCTTCATGATGCGGAAGCAGGACAGCTACATTTCAGATTCTCAAGTTGCAGGATATCAGATATGAGAAAGAAATTTATGTTGATATTCAGAAAACATGAATGCATGGAGACATATATTCATAAAATAACATGTCATGGAGAATCTTTCTTGACTTTATATTCTTCAGTAAATAGATGTAAGACTCCTCAAATCTGGACTTTATACATGAAAGATTGAACAAAGTGTTTAATCTTCTGGCAAATATACCCACTAAGGATGCATTACCACCATCTCTATGGGGCCAAAAATGCTACTAGGAAAAAGGGTCACGATTTAACAAAACTAAGGCGGCGAGAAATTATGTGGAAAACTTCTACTAGCATGCTTCATTCTAAGGTCTGGTGTTTTCATATGAAACTTTTTTCATGGTGTAAGCGAACTTTTACAATTTAATTCTTGGAAGACCTGCTCTTAAAATTATATCAGCCATGTTGAAATCGAGTCTTGACATACATTTTGGTCTGAAGAGCTGATGGATTGCTTCCGGAGAGTTTCAACCATGCTTCACTCTAAAGGTTGTGTTGGCGTAGAAAACTTTGCAACGTCAGAGTAACTTTGAATTTTAGCGGAATCTGTTAGTTCTTAAATATAAGAGTAACCATACTGATAAATTCCCAAGCCTTGACGTACATTTTGGTCATATTAGTTTGATGGATCGGTTCTCCTGCTTGTAAGTACTGGGTGTTGCAACTTGTTTGCTTAAGAGATCTATCTTATTGTTTATAGTTCCACAGCAGATGGCTTGTGCTATGTAGGGTGACCTTTTGAAAGTCCAAGAGGTTGCTAATTTAACCAATCTAGTCCTGATTGTATCTACAGTGCCCTATCTTTACTAAAATGCGAAGCTATGAATATAGAATGATTGCTTGGAATACTTATTAATTAAATATTTATTGACGGCATTAAATTAATCTCATTATAAATTTAAAAGCGTTTTAATAATAGATACTTTCAATCACTTATTAAGAATTTAAAAAATCTTTTTCATACTTTACAATATTAATTATATATTTTATAAAAAAGTATCTATAAGAAAGAGTGAAAAGTTTATTTGTTTAGTTTCTTAATAAGTATTCTTAGTATATCCATTAATATTTCTCATTTAATAAATATATGACTTGCAATTGGTTACTAGATCAGGCAAACCATAATTTCTTCTGCAACAGGAAGTAATCCCCAATCCATGACTTCTTGCCTGTTAAAAACTTAAAAAAGGAAAAAAAAAAAAAAAAAAAAAAGAATTGTTGTGATGACTATGTTTGTGATTGAACTCAACAATGTGATCCCATGTGTGAGATCAGTCGCAATGTTATCATCCATGTGCTGCGATAAATGGTAGTTCCTGAAAACATGGCATTGTATATGGACACGCTAAATGATGAACATAGCAGTCGTGGCCGGCCGTACGAGTATGAAAGCAGACTTGTACCCTTTATCATATTCCTTTTCTTGTGATCAGTGTGTACCCTTCTTGATTAATATACTCATTCTTGAATAACAAGGCATATTATGCACATGTATGTAACTATCGCATTCCTTTGACTATCTTAAAAAAAATAATAAAATAAGAAACACTGCCATTAAATAATTGTTGGGTTTGACTTTACTGTTGATAGAATTTCTCCACATAGTAAATTAGAGAAAGTTTTTCTAAACCTTCTTGCATGTATTCGCGAGTATATTCGTCATTTATACAAGTCAACAATGCTAAAATATGAATATTGTATTCTTATATTTATCTTCTACGCAGTTATCTTCTTGGACAGCTATATTTGAATTTTGGGTGGACGTCACATATTGTACTTGAATTTTACCCATTTTATATTTAACTATTTGAAATTTAAGAGGGTTAATTTACTATCTATAATGATTTTGAAGTCATTTATAATACTTGTATTAAATAGTTAATTGTAAAAATGAGTAAAGTTTAGTAGCTTATTATGAAAGTGAGCAAAGTTCAGGTAGTTATTGTAAAAATAGTAAAAATAGGTAAAGTTTGGTATTAAATTGACACTTTCAAATTTTTAAGATAGTTAATTGTGAAATAAGTAAAGTTTAGATATTAAATGTGAAATCTACATTTATTTTTTATAGTATGTTCTAAATGCAGTTTCAAGTGATGCACTTGAAATTTAGAGTGAAAAGATGCTTCGAAATAAAAAAATAATCTCAAACGTTTTTTTAGCTTACTAGCTTTTTTATCATTTTAACTTTTGGAAATCTTATTTAATTAAAGTTTAAGCTCATAATATTTTCAAATTTCTAGAAATTAAGAAGGATCTTCCCTCTCTTATTCTTAATGAATATTTCTATGTACAATAATACAGCAACGGGAATATGGAGGAAATATGAATCGGAAAACCTAATCCTAAATATTATAATAAAAAAAAAAGATTAGCGAGTCCGAATAGATCATGTTATACTTATTTCATGTATGCTTAACTTTTGATTGTTGAAATTGAGTGTTTGAATATTGATCCTCAATTTTAAAAAGATGTGCTTTAAGCCTTTTTTCTATCTGTTGATAAAACCTTTTAGATATAGGCCCTTTAAATATATCCTAATTTTCTCAGGCTTATTCCTAATCTCAGGTTTCTCTGTCTTGACTAAAGCTTAAAGTTCGACTTGTCTAACCAAAACAAGTCTCCAACGGTTAGAAAACTTTGAAAGTTAAGCAATCACTTTCTATATATTTAGGACATATGAGATATCATAAACCCACTTTCCAATATTTGCAAAAGTGGTTCTGCCTATTGCTCTCTAACTATTGATACTATTTCTGTATAAATACAAGATCACCATTCAACGATAAACTAGTATCAATAGTTTGAGAGCAATCATAATGATCATGTTAAATAATTTCTTGGTATCTTCTTATAGTTTCTTTTTTCATAGGTTTATTAATTGTACGGAGTCTAATCTCCAATTAACTTTTATTGACAAAATCTTTTAGACGACACTATTATTTTATTGTAATAAAATAGTAAAAGAAAATTACGATGTAAATAATTATATAAAATAAAAGGTAAAATAGTTACGTAGAATTAGAAATGACCTTTTATTTGAAAAAGAAAATGAAAGTTATAAATGCTCAATTTAAAGGATAGGGTTTAGACGCTGACAAAGTTAAAGAACGAATCTGCAGTATTTTCAATTATATAAATATATATATAAATAATAGGACACTGTGTAAGGCGATGCTGCAAAAAGATTGAAACGAGAAACAGGTAGAACACATGGCAACACGTTGCCGTGTCGCACCATTACTTACCGTACGATAAAGTACTACGAATTCCCTTATTAAAGATTAAGAACATATGCATAACTCGACTTCTGTGCTGAAATCACGCGATACTCCCACAATAGTCTGCATACAATAAACTCAAGATCCAAAATTTCCAATTCTTAAAGATAGCAGGATCCAGCATTTCACATTGAAAAATGTGGCCGATTTTGCTTCCTGGCATGGCATATGGATGCTCGAAAAGTTGCCTTAAAAATAACTTTATAATTTCCAAAAATCTTATAACATTGCATGACCTACGTTAAATTGGAGTAGGGAGTTACCAATATTATGATGGTAATATTTGATGATTGTAAAGATTTTATTATAATGAATATTCAACTATATTGAGAAACATTTTCCACATCTTTCCTTAGGCTATTTTCATTACGCATCGCTTAGCATAACTTTTGAGAGGAGCACTCATTGTAGAGTTGTTTTGTGTTGGGGAAGAATTCTTAATTAAGATGCTAAGGGCTACATGTGAGTCATTTATTTACTTTTTTATTCTAATTATACGTAGCGTAGGATCCACAAAAACTATATAAAATAATAATAATAATAATAATAATAAGGACCTATTTAGAATGAATTTAAGTATATAATAGAAATTTTTTATAAAGAAAAGTTGTTGAAAGTATTGATGGGATATTATAAAAGTTTTATACTTATGGTTGGAGATGGTGCTATAAGGCAATTTGAGACCAAAAGGGGTCTTTTCCTACGGTTAACACCAACATCCTTGACCAATAGAATTTTTTAAAATTGGACCCTTTTTTTTTTTCCAAATAAAACGTACCTATTTATTTTTCATTTTTTCTAAGTTTTGCCTGCCTATCTTTTCCCCCCCTTTTTTCTCCCATAGATATAAAAGCAATCTTACCTGTTATAAGGATAGGTTACAGGTTTCATAAGGGAAAAAGGGACATAATAATGAGAAAATATTTCTTCTTTTACCACTTACCAAATATTTAATTATACAAACATTTTTCATAAGATTATCTTACTATAATTTCCTATTAGACTTCACATAATAGTTAAATCATGCATCATCCCCAATCAATATTATTCCCTCCACCCCCTTCTTCCTTCTACTCTTTCATTAAAACTCCTAGTCAACTATTGCCAATCATAGTGGATCATGTGCTTCCAAGGTTTCTTATTCTCATCCAAAGAAATTTTTTAAAACACTTCGAGAGAGAATTAAGGAATCAATCTAGTGGCAAGTTTTTTAATAAATGGAAGGAACATTAAAAACAATTGCTTTGGAATGCTTAAATGTCAAACATTACTGTCCCCAATGACAGTTTGAAATGTCTGTAAGGATCATTATATATATATATATATATATACATATATTTTTGGGTAAGTTGAGATTTGGGATCATTATATTAATGATTTCATTTAACTTCCAGTAATACTTCATGCAAGTGCAACTATAAATAGCTGGGAAGTCAGCCTTCATGCAAGATCATCTCACAGAGAGAGAGAGAGAGAGATTATGGAGAGGACTTTGTATTTCAGCCTTTTCATGCTATCTCTAGGAACAATGATCTCTTTCCACCCATTGGTAGTGTCAGCTGCTTGGCAAAAAGCTCATGCAACTTTTTATGGTGGAAGTGATGCCTCCGGGACTATGGGTGAGTAAATTCATGTTTTGCTTATTATAGTTTTTCTTTTCTTTTCTTTTTATATATATATATATACTAGTGCAGTTGTTAATAGCTCCACATCAACTGCCCTAAAAACTTCTAAAATTATATTGACTCTCTTAGTCATTTTGGTTCTGCACTTATGCCTTTGTTATCTAATGTTGGAGTTCCATTAAGTTTATGTATTATTAAATACATAGGTATCCCTAGATTAGTACCATAACTTTATGGATGTTCTAATGATGTCCAAAATGGTGAGCACTATGCAAGTCAAAATGATGTAATTGTATAATTAAAAGATTTTAGGGTATTCTTGTATTTTTTAAAAATATTATTAAGTATTTTATATTGCATGAGATATGCTCGTAATAAATATACTCGATCTTAATTACAGCTTCATTATTCTTTTCAATAATATAATTTAAAAATAACATATATATGTTTCAGATATATATCTTGATTTGGGAGATAGAATTTATATCATTAGATTGAAATCTAAAAATAGAATCCGACTTTCAAGCCGAAATGAAAATCATGAGCATTTTGAGCAATTACACATTGATGTTATCTTGTTCCAAAATCATATAGAACACAGAGTCACAGACAATAGTGGAGAAGTACTAATTGCTGCTAGGAACTTTCTTCCTGCAGGTGGGGCTTGCGGCTATGGAAACCTATACACAGACGGCTACGGAATCAGAACTGCAGCTCTAAGCACGGCCCTCTTCAATGATGGGAAAGCATGTGGAGGCTGCTATCAAATTGTTTGCGATGCAACGCAGGTCCCTCAATGGTGCCGCAAGGGTACACACATTACGATCACAGCAACAAACTTCTGTCCACCAAACTATGCTCTACCGAACGACGATGGTGGCTGGTGCAATCCTCCCCGTCCTCACTTCGACATGTCTCAGCCCGCATTCGAGACCATTGCCATATACAGAGCTGGAATCGTCCCCATCTACTATAGGAAGTATGTTTCCTTGATTCAGAGCTACACTTAGCTTCAACTTTAGCAGCATTCTGTGAAGGCTTATTATAACACTATTCTAATTACTCATACATGCCAAGGCTGTTTAGGCACAAATGGTCAAGAAGCCATCATATCCTACTATTTGAGATTTTGCTACTAATAGGATACCCTAAATTTTGGGTTTCTTTTTTTTTTTTTTTATTTTATCCTCAATTTTACACCTAAAGTTTGAAATTGCGAGATATAGTATAATATAGATTTTTTGAAAAGGTCTAGGGTTCAAATTCAAAACATAGATGCAAAATCTTAAACTTTCGTGATATTGAAATTAAATTCTATAGAAAAATTATCCAGGTGGTTATAATGAGGTTTTCTTTCTTCTTCTTTTAACAGGGTAAGATGCCAAAGAAGTGGAGGCATCAGGTTCACTATCAATGGCAGGGACTACTTCGAACTTGTTCTCATATCAAACGTAGCAGGAGCTGGAGACATCTCTAGGGTTTGGATTAGAGGGTCCAAAACCAGGACATGGGAATCCATGTCAAGAAACTGGGGATCAAACTGGCAGAGTTTAAGCTATCTCAATGGCCAAAGTCTATCCTTCAGAATCCAAACCAGCGACGGAAGCATTAAAACCGCACTCAACGTGGCACCCTCAACCTGGCAGTTCGGGCAGTCATTTTCCAGCAACGTGCAGTTCTAAATCATGAATCATATGGCTCATAACACTGAAAGTTTGATTCTGCTTTTTTTTTTTTTTTTACTGAGTTCCATTTCACATATTTTGGAGACTGATTGACCTTAGTAGTTTAAAAGGTTAATGTTACCAAGTTTAGGTACTTGGTTTTGAGTCTCGATCTTTATTTCCTCAGCTAGGTGAACGTAGAAAATAAAAGAAGAAAAATGTGTCTTGTACATGATACAAAATCCTATTGTATGGCAATACGCAGTATGGGCTGTTCCAGAAATTTTGTGGAAGCTCATCCAAGCAATGCAAGCTACAGTATTCATGTTCGTCAAGTTTGATTGCAATCCGCACAAATCTACAGAATCACACACAGTTGCAGACTTTCCCCTCAAAACGCTCTCTCTTCCGTGCTCCCTTGAACACCATTCTACACGGAAACCTAGCAACATTTTCTCCATTGGGTGACTAAAAAGCATCTAGACTTATTTGAAAGCATGCATAACCTAGGCATTTCTAATTCAAAAAGAGGTTTCGCTTTTCTCTTTGCAATTGCAGTTGCAGGACCGGCTCCTATACTAAGAAAAAAAAAAAAAAAAACATGTAGTGTTCCAAAATTACCGCATCATGATTCCAGCTAAGGCATTTTTGAAGCACTAAACAAGGAGTTTATAGTGTCTTTCATGAGTACTTTTGGGTTTCGAATTTTGACCTAGAATTGAGGTTTCCCAAGCTGATACAATTATAGCCCAAACAGCTGACCAAATGGCCGCTCAAGCATGTAAACTCAAAATTCCTTGCTCTCTAAAACAACGTTAAATACACAACCATCTAATCTAAAAATTTAAAGCGATATCGCTGGGTGTAAATCCTAAATTAAGGGAAACGAAAAAAATGACACCGATCTAGTTTTTGGTAAGTGGCTTTTGCATGGACAATTGGGATTAGTAGTCCAAGAACAGGCAGATATCAGTTCCGGATTGAATAGCTAGGGAAGACAACGGGCAACAAAAGAAACTGGAAAAAACACAGATGCTGATATTTTAAAATCATCAAGAAAATCAAGTAAGGAAACTATCATCTGCGCATGACCCTATGACGTTCTCGTCTGCGGAAGCGTTCTAGCATAAACTCGTCTGTTGCGGCTTGCCTTTGTCCAGCTGTCACTTGATTGGTTTCAGCTGGTTTGGTTGCAGGATCATTTTCCTTGGAACTACGTTCCTTGTACAACTCAGGATGTTCTGCAAGAGTTTTACCATTGTGAACTTAATCAGAAAGGGGAAAAATGCTCAAAGGGACTCTACTCTACGTTTCAAATGAGAAGTTAGAGCTTTCCTTTAACCCCAACCCAACAAAAGAAAGGAAAAAGACAAGCCTGGTCTTATCCATGAACATCCACTGTTGAAGTTATCCCACATACTATGAATATTGCATGCCAAGTATAAATCTAATTACCAAACGGAAAAACGTTTTTTGTGGGAGAAGAAGCAACCTCTTCTAAGCTTTTCGGCATAGTCTCTTCCACGTTGGAAATAATCCGCACTGTAACTGGATGGAATGTTGAGGTCTGATTTGGTTCGTCCCATGAGCCTTTTCTCCTGTAAAAGCTTCTTAGCAGCTTCAGTCTCCTCGATATTTTTCAACTTGTATCTGTAGGAGTCGCAAGCACAAAAATAAAGCGTAATTCTACTGAGAGACATTTAGAAAAAATTCAGTTGGTATGGAAAATCAGCCAAAGTTCGCTTGACTTTTTCCTCTGGCAGGTTTTCAACAATAGAACACAATAAGGTGTTTGCCATGGCAATAATAGAGCATGAACATAAGATACAGCTTAAACTGAACTACGATAATAGCAATCATCTACTTCCAAATCATAATTGTTAAAATCGTAAGTCAACAATACGGTTTTCTCAAGTTTATGATCTTATGATATTTTTCTTAGTTAAAATAGATATAAAATCATTTATGTCTGGAGTTTTGGTAAAATTATAAATTTTGATATATGATTTTACAATCTCATGATTTTATCAGTTTTATACGATTTTATATTTTTATATATTCAAATGAACAGTAGAATCGTAATTTTAAAAACAATATCCAAACAAAAGAAAGTTATGACCTTCACCAAAAGTAATTAGAATACAAAAGGAGAAGGGGGAAAAAAGAGAAAGAAAACAGGGAAGTTCCAAACATACTCAATCGGGAGCTGAACCTCTGCGATCCCAGTAGTCCACTGTGTAGATCCTTCTTCAGAACTCCTTTTCTTCACCTAAAGTGGATTATCAAAATCTCTTAGAGTTAGATGATGGCTTGAAAATAGGCATCAGGTATCCAGACAGATTTTAGAAAAAATTCACTTCATTAGAAATGTTTTCCAAGATCCAATCAAGAATGTAATTCTGTTATAAAGATCAATTCCGTTATTATATCAAGACTAAACTTCTTTAAAAAGTAACAAATGGGGGGAAAATTAACACAACTCACTTTAAGATGTTCTGGGATTTTGTATAGTTCATCTTCCACAGGATTTAACTCGCTCTCAGCTTTATCAGTTGCACCAAGACTCTTACCTCTTTTCTTTGCTAGTTCTTGCTCAACATACTTCAACCTGAGAATGATAAGGAAGTATTGACGTTTTGAAAATCTGAAATCTAACGCAATGACATGTCAACCTAAGAAACCTGAATGAATAGGGAAAAATGACTGGAGGAGAAAAGATGAGGGATGATTGTCTTTAAAAAACGGTTCAAAATACTTGTGTTCATATCAAATAGACGTTTTTCCATCCACTAATTCATACTTTATGAAACAGAGAGAGTTCAAATGGTATACCATTTCAAAAATCATCATCATCAATATCTCTCAAGCCTTATTCCCACTAGATGGGTCATTGTGCTCTATCACGAATGAACTAAGTGACTTACAGGTTCTTGACATCGAGAAATAAAGATAGTTCATCCTCAGAGAGCCAAAGCTTTTGTTTAGTAGGAGGGTTTCAATCTTCCAGACTCTTATCAATTTACAGTGTTCTCTAAGAGCTATCATCAGCTTACCCCTAAATCTACAAATTAGAGCAGATAATTAATCCTTGATGGTCATCGAGTATAAAAATTATTTTAATTTTATAAAATTACTAATTAAAATTACTGAGAATATTATTATTACTACTAATTACAATAAAATATATTTTTCATGACACAAATGCAGCCGTGAGTCAATTCCAATATATATATATATATATATATATATTTTGGGTAAAAGTCAAGTCAGTTCCAATTTCAAGCTATCTCACGAAGAAACTAATTCAATTGATTCTCACAAGCTAGAATGAAACTAAATCTCCCACGTTTACTCATCCACATATAAAGAGAATCCTAACTCTAACCCTAACCTTAAACCAGGAAA
The DNA here is from genome assembly GCA_024138005.1 of Lumnitzera racemosa. NCBI lineage: Eukaryota > Viridiplantae > Streptophyta > Magnoliopsida > Myrtales > Combretaceae > Lumnitzera > Lumnitzera racemosa. The sequence continues at coordinate 12,451,216 of JAMXBC010000002.1, forward strand.
GGCAAAAAGCTTACATGTTAGGATCTTCAACCATAACAGCAGTCTCTTGAGCGAAAGTATCTTGAAGAACCAAATCTTCTTTCTCCCCATCACCACCTCCTCCTCCTTCGGTTTTCAAATCAGTCGCATTAGTAATCGAACCACCGGTCTTAGTCTTCTGCGTGGTAGGAATCGCAGCGATTCCGGATCTTCTCTCTCTTTGTTTCTGCAGAAACTTCACCTCTTCTAAAGCCAATCTGCAGTATCATCATCCGTTAATTAAACCAAACATCAACGTAACAACGAAGTAACAGAGGGAGAGAGAGAGAGAGAGAGAGAGAGAGAGAGAGAGAGAGAGAGGAACCTTCTTTCTTCTTCGTCATCGGAGTGTGAGGATTTGGCAGTGTTGGAGTCGTCTTCTTGCTCTGGTTCGATGGTTCGTTTTCGAAAGTTCTTCTTCTTCGGCGGATTCATTGAGTCGGATATTGGTTTGAATCCGAACACGACTCGGACTCATCCGCTGCTTCCAAAGTTCTAGTTCTTGTTCTGAAAGACGAAGGCTTACTTGTCATTTAACAAGTAATAATTATTAGTAGATTTAAGATAAGAATATTTTAGCCGATCCATTATATTTGAATTATTAAAAATATAATTAGTTTAATAATGTAGATTTAATAAATAAAAGGTTAAAAATAAAATGAAATGATGAATCAATCCTATAAAAAATATAAACGAAAAAATTGAAAAATCCTAACAAAATAATATATAATTATATGAGATAATGTTGTTTGAATTGAATATACATGTTTTAATGGTTGATACTTTAATAAATAATTATAATTATTTGATACTTTTGATATTATAATAAACTATAGATACTCAATTAATATATGTTAAGTGTGTTAAGTATTATTAAATATGCATTCCATTATATTATTTTTAAATATTAGCAATTAGTTTATTCAATCGATTAAAGATATTACAACTAGTGTTATCAAACTTGGATGGACTCCTACAATTCAACTTGATTCAATCTAACCTTATCATAAAACCAATTCAATCTAATCTCGATCCAATTTTAATTAAATTCCAATTAAACTTGACTTCATTCTTTTAACTGTTAAACCTCTCATACATCCTAATCAACCACATAATTTGAATTTAAAAATATCGATTACAACAAGCCTAATTCCTACTGTATAGATTAGCTATATTAATCTTGTTTTATAATATACTTCATCATGGACCATATTTTTGCTATCACTAGGATGGTTCATATAATATTGTTTTTTTTTTTTTGTTACATGTTTTCACTTTCTTTTTAGTGTCACTCTCTTACTTTGTGTTGATTGTATTTAAACCATCACAAGTTTTAACATATACCCTTAAATTTATGTTCTCTTTACATCATACAAATTATTTTCGGCATATTTATTTCATAGAACTGGAATTACATTCCTTTCTTATTTTTTATTACGATATTCACTTAATTTTTTGTCATGAAATTGTAATTACATAGCAATCCCTATTACTTGAAATCAAACAATAAGAATTCTTTAATTCAACTAAGAAATCACGATTACTCATTACTACTATCATCGTCACCGCCACCATCGCTACCACCAACTATTATTGTTGCCACTGCCGCCACTACTACCCCCAATTACCTTAACTACTGCTACCACCATCGCCAACTACCATAGCTACCGCTACTATTACGACTATCGCCACTAATCACCTTAACCACTGCTACCAACTATTATAACCACCATAGCCATCAATTATTGTAAACACCATTACCATTACCACTATCAACCATAATTGCCACCAACTACCGTCGCTGCTACCAACCATCACCGCCACTACTATCATTATCACTAGTAACTACCATTGCCGCCTCCATAACTGTTGTAGCCTCCACCACTACCGCCGCCAACTGTCACTAACTGCCCTTTAGGATCAGTTGAGAAAGAAAATGAACCGAGAATAATTTAGTTATTAAAGTTATATTACATGTCTATTCTTAAATTACTTGTAAATCCAATTAAACAAAATAATATGTATTATACTTTTATTTCATACCTTATGGAATTTCAATTTCATTTTTTCTTATTTTATTTCGTAAAGTGAACGAGTCATTTAAGTTTTTAATCATATTCCTTTGTGTTCACATCTATAGTTGCTATTCCAATTTCTTTTACATACTATGATTTTTTTTTTTTTTTAATCTTACCCATTCTCATGTTTACACATACTCATCTCAACATTTTCATCCATACTATTCTCATTTTCTACATGTACATCTAAGAATTGTTAGTCTAAGGTGAATTCAACTAAAGAAAGAGAATTGAAAGGGTAATATCATAGTTTACATCTTAACTTTACTTGTTTTTATAATTATACACTTGAAATTATAACTTATTTAATTATATATGTAATTAAAATTTTAGTTATCATTATGTATATTTCAATTGACTCATATTACTACTGATATTTTATTTGGCATAATAAGCTAATAAGATGATTACCTATGGCCACTAATGAGTCTTGCAACTCATTTTTTTTAAGTGGATCGTGACTTATAATATTTTTGTAGGAGGGCAACAATCACTTGTAGCAAGTCACTTAACCCCCTTAAGGCCATAATGTTAGGTTTTATAGATAAAAAAGAACACAGCAAAAATTAAAAAAAAAAATTATAAAACATACCATATGATCCATGTGTAACATGCAATAAAAAATATATGTTAATAAAAGAATATAAAACTACATTTTCCCTAATGAAAAATACCGTCTTCTCTTGGGGATGGAGTTTAATTGAAATTCAAATCTAATTTGTTGTCTTGAAATATTTTCACCATAAAAACTCCAAATATAATTCCTTTAGCGGTGTTGTAGACACCTCATTTTTACTGCTTTTATTTTAGTATTTTTATTAAGTTAGGTTTTACAAATAAAAAAATAAATAATAATAATATAAAAAAGAAAAATTGAAAAAATAATGAAAAAAAGTATCGAGTTTAATTGTATCAAGTCAAATCGTATTGAGTTAAGTCAAATTGAGTCATTTATGGTTAAATCGGATAATGGTAAGTGTTTATTTTAATAAATTTTAAGTCGATTGAAGGATCAGGCTTCATTAAAATATTTTAATTTAATTCGATATAAAGTAGATTTTTATCTACCTTATATTAAGCTAAAATAAACTTATGATTTATTAAACATGTTATTGGGCTAAATCAAGTTAGATTGAGTTGAGCTCGAAAAATAAAAAGCCCAAATTAAGATAGGGTTTTTAGAAATTAAGTTAAATCTTCAAAAAAATTTAAATTATATCTTTTGTATCTAAGATTCGTTATCATATTTTTTATATCTAGGGTTTATTGAGATAAAATCTATATTTGAAGAGATACAAAAGATTCAATTATGTGGCTTATAAATAGTGAGTCAACGGTGACGTTTGACATGTTTTTCACAATCCCTAACACACAATACATTCATTACATAATCACTCTAAATCATTACATTCACTCTCTCATGTTTACAATCAAATTTATGACCCTCACCATTACACACTACAACATGATCAGCTTACTTAATCACTTGCACAATTTCACTCATAGTTCCACACACGTCCATAGTCCAGTTAGCAAACTAAATTTCACTCTATTACAGGCTAACATCAAATCACACATCATGCGTAAGCCAATTCGACCTGTGTCTTCTAGTCCAATAGATGGGTTTTGTTCTTTTTGTTTATTTTATTTTATTTTGGTTTAGTTTCTCTTAGTTCTTTCATTAAACTGTTAATGGTCCATACTATTTTTTTTTTCTTTTTCTTACAAGTCCTTATGTTAATTCTCATAAAATAATATTTTATACACAATTTGTATATTCATCAAGAATCACTTTTTAAGCATATTGCATTTTTTACAAAAATTGCATCTTTAAAGTTATTGTATTTTTATAAAAATCACATATTTTAGAAAATTGCACTTTTATTAGATAAAACTGCACTTTTTTAGATAAAATTATATATTTTAGATACAATAGCATATTTTGTATCTTTAGGATAAAATCTGCATATTTTATATGTAGGTTGCATATCTTAAAAGGTTAGGATATGATTGTATAGTTTCCATTGGATTAGAATTTTTTTTTAATTAGGCATATTAGGAATTTTTAGTGAAAACCGAATTTTGTCACTTGTCAGTTTTTCATAAAATAAAAATTTTTTAATTGGCATCTCTTTTATGGTTAAAGATTTGTAGTTTAGGTTTTTTTTTTTATATTCTAGATATCTTTTTTATAGTTTAGGCATATTTTCTATAGTTAGATATTTTATCAATAATTTAGACATCTTTTTTATAGTTTAGGCTTTTTTTTCATAGTTAAATATATTGTTAATAGTAATTGCATTTTGTTCACAAAATGATACATTTTTCATGATAATTGCATATTAGCATAATTTCATAAAAGTTGCATATTTTATTTATTTATTTTTTCTCATTTAAGTGCTTTAGGATTTTTTTAAAGTTTTGTCACAAAGCAGTTTTTCCAAAAAATAAAAAATACTAAGTCGAAGTCTTTTTAAAAATTAAGTCTTTATTTTTTTTAATTGCAAATAAAAATTAAGTTTTTTAAAGATTTTTATTAATAATAATAAATTGGTTAAAAAATATAAACCTGGCTTAATTTTTAAATTAAAAAAATCAACCTACTAAATCTTTTTCAAAAAAAAAGAATTTCGTTAATTTGATTCCGACTAACAAGAATGTAGCCATCTTTCTGGGCAATCGTGTAAAAAAATTAAATGTTTTTCCCTTTTTCTAAAAAAAGTCATAATAAAAATTCATTTAAGTTATAAAGGATTAAAATTTTTTATTTCATGGTTAAATATATAGTTTGTATATATTTTAGTATTTCTAGAAAAATTATAAAAAACAAATCTAATTAATTTTTTTATCTTTTACATGGTGACTCACTTTTAATAGGTTAGCTCATAAACTTAACTTTTTCTAGTTAATTTTCTAAAAATAAATTTTTAAAGAAAATTAGCAAATTAGTGGTTTTATTTTTTACTAGTTGAATTGGTTAGGGATTTCAATTTTTAAAATATTTTTTTAGAAAAATATTTCCTTAATTTATTATCGAGTAATTTCTATTAAGTAAGTTAAGCTTAATATAAATTAAATTAAGGAAAATTAAAATAGGGCTTGACAAGTATCTATACACATGTTAATAAGAACAAATGCTAATCCTTTATATTGCTAAATAACTTAAATTAAAATTAGAAAAAAAAACTAATAAATCAAAATGTTATATATATCTCTCTCTCTTACCTTTTGTTAAGGTGTTTTTTTAAATAGAAATTCATCATAACTCTTTTTCCTACTCTTGTCTCTTTTAAATATTAACTAAAATTAATGAAAGTTGAAATAGGGCTTGACAAGTATCTACATACATGTTAATAAGAACAAACTCTAATCTTTTATATTATTAGATAACTGAAATTAGAATTAGAAATAAAAATAGAAAAAACTAGGAAGCAAAATGTTATAGCTCTCTCTCTTATCATCATAATTCTTTTTCCTGCTCTTTTCTCTTTTAAACATTAAATAAAATTAATGAAAGAGACTTTTCATTCAATGAACATTTCAATTGCCTGAACTTTTCAATTGTATAACAATTAAACATAGAATTAATAACAAATAATCTTTTAATTGCTACGAACTTTTCAATTGTAATTAAATAAATTCTATATCTTTTCAATTGCTATGAATTTTTCAATAGCAATTAAACATTGAATTAATAAATTTCATCTATTCATACATAAAAAGGAAATAATAAAATACATAACTTTTAAAAGGTATTTAACCAAAAATATATATTGTGTGATAAAATAAATTGCTTCCAATTTATTATTTCTAATCAATTTATTTTACCTTTGAAATAAATATTAACACATTTTAGTATCTTTCTTATCAAAACTTTATTTCTATTAATCATGCTATGATGTGCGACACACAGATGTAATGTATATATAAACATAAACCAAGGTAACCATCCAATAATAGACTGAATCAATTCAACATAATAGAAAAAGTGTAAACAAGAAACCACTATGAACTGATTACTGTGTAATTGAATCTCTTCATCAAATGGCATCTTGATTAAACTATTACACGTCATATCATTAACGTTTAATCATTTTACTTAGTTTTTAAGATAAAATAAACTTAATAATACTTACCGTGACCACGAATTTACAAATCACTATTATCTTAACCAAATGGCTTTAGATATCAATTTGCTAGTCCAAGAAAGTCAATTTTATCTTGACTTATCACTATCCTTTCTGTATTTCATGCCATACCCAATAACTATATTATTTATAATTCAAATAAAGACTGCATTTAATGACATTAAAGTATAGTATTCCATATATAAGATATATGAAGGTCTCAAGTTTAGGGATTATTTATGCTCGTTCATTTAGAGGAAAAAACTGATCACCTTAAACACGCAATGTCCTCTATTAGTAGGTCATGTCCAATGTATCCACTTAACTTTGAGCACTTACTTATATAACTCAAATATCTTTTACTTAGTCCAGTGGGAATGACTTTAGTTATATAACGTGTTGGTCTAAATATCTATATTTCCTTTAGATAATACAATATAATGAAATTTTATTGATAATACACCTTTATAATAATTCCATACATACTCTAATTATTTATGAGATTTTATTGTAAGATATATACCAGCAGAAAAATATATAAATACAATAAATACTTACCTTTTATAAATAATATCCATAAATATATAAAAAAATATTTTAACACATTGTGCAAAAATTACAACACATAGGCAGTTACCTCATTGGCTGATCATGTTGGTTGGACTAACAGTATAAATTAGAGTTAACTGAGGTATATATGGTTATAATTAAATTTTTAATTAAATGCATAATTAAATAATTTTAAACTTCAAGTATATAATTATAAAAAGTATCAAAGTTGAGGTATAAATCTTAACATTAATCTAAGAATCAAACATAATAAATATAAGGAAAATTGGATAACAAAAACTTATTGTATCAAGTTTGATTATATAGTATCAGATACAAAATTTTTATGCTATCTTTTATTTGGTATATACAAGTATTGAACTCATTATTATATTTTAATATTTATACCCTTAACATTGTCTAATAAATATTTCAGTTATATTTTTATATTATTTAAAATACAATTTGAACGGATTATTAAATTTATATAATTAAACATATTATATATGATATTAAATAAAAAAACTATTTATTTGCTAACTATTAAAAAATTAATTATTTATATTACAAATTATATATTTTTTGTAACATTTAATAAAAATAATATTAATTTAGAGTGAGATGTGAGGGCTTTGGGAGAGAAGAAGTAAAAAATGATGAATTTGGAAAGATATTTTTGAAAATGTAAAATATTTTTGTTTTTATCATGTGAATTTCATTTTTGTATAGTGATACAGTTAGGGTAAAATCTAAACCTTTTATATAGTCCATTAACTTAATTTTTTGTCAAATTACTAAATAAATTTACAAACTAAATATAGAATAAATTTTTTTATCTAATTTAAAATTACGAAAATTGTACAACTAAACGTTATATTAAGCATCGTTTAGTTATTATAATTTTATAATACTCAATCAAATAAAAACATCTATCTTCTATTTAGTTTATATAATTTGTTATGGTACTGAACGAAAGAAAACTTAAAGTATTGGACAAAAGTTCAAAAATATGTACCACAGATTTGATGGTTCAAAAATCTAATTTCATATAGTACAAATAAAAATATATATATAATTCTAAAAATAATCATACACTAAATTCTCAAATCATAGTATTGAACTTATTGTAATTTACATTATGAACAATTAAATTATATTAATTTTTTTATTGTTCAATCATAAAAATGTATGCTTAGTGCGACACAAATCAAATATGATATAATAAAGTTGTACCATTTTATATTCCTTGTGTTGCATTATTTAATTCTTCTTATTATGTTTAGTTCTAATAACTAAACGCTTTTTTATAATTATAACTTATAAAATAAACTCAACTTTTTAAGTTTTATACATATCTTGTGATAAGCGATCACATGGAATACCTAACATCTCTCCACTTTATCTACTGTAATTAAATTTTATGAATAACATCTTCATCTATACCCCATCCTTTAAGGGTATTGACGCTAAATACACAAAACTTTGAAAAATATATCTTATTCCCCCATAGACTCTACTTGTATTTTACTTATTGTAAAATCTTTAATTACTTCTCATCTAAGGTTGCGAAGATGTTGAGTCGAGGCAACACATTGTTGCCCTCAAACTCAAGCTTGATTGAGAATTTCCAAGCTTAACCTTATAATTTTGAGCTCAAGTGTAATTCTAACTAGCATTTAATGATTTTGAGTTTGATTAATTTGGTTTACTTAAACTATATCTATTTTTTTTTTCCAAATACTATTAGATTACAATAATTATGGGGGAGGAAAAAAATTGAATTTGCTTTATCCTATTAGAAAGCTAGTGTTCATGTTGTTTTGTTATAAATATCTTAACAAACTATATCTATTTAAAAAGCTTCTTCTTTTTTTTTTTTTTTTACTTTGATCAGTATTGATATTCAAAATAAAAAAGATTCTATGGTTCTATCTTTTATTTTGATTGGCTAATCATCTCACCATTCATTGAAATTATCAAATTCATAATTTGTTTAATGATTTAGATTTAAAGGTGATTAAAGTAAAGATAATATGGATCGCAGTATTAGTTCTGTAAAAAAAGGGGAATCATAGAAAAATCCTCAAAATAAACTCAAACTTAATTAACCCTAGAACATCATTTGAGTTCCGTTATATTGATGAGCTAATCGAATTAAATATCATAAAAAGTAAGCTTAATTTGACAAACTGCTTAAATAACACGACCTCAAACTTTGACTCAATTATGCAAATCAAACCCAAATAAATATTTAGCCAATCACAAGTAGTTGGCAAGTATTTCTTCTTTATTTTTATATACACCCTTACCTCATCCACCAAAACGATGTAATCAGCAAACAACATAAATATCGATGCCACTTCTAGTCCTTTGATGAAATCGTTCTTGGATAGATAAATAATTTAATTGTATTTAGTACCGTTTTGTTTCCACTTTGTCTTGAACTTGGACAACGTGTTCTAACTTCTATGGGTATAAAATGGAAATAAGACAATGCAATAGCCGTGGTTAATTTAAAATAAAAGGAGCTCTTAACTTTTGCTTTGAAAAAACATAAAAAAAAAAAGAAAAGAAAAGAAAATCCTAACAATAGTTTTCTTTCAAAATGCTCGTGTGCCGTAGTATAAATAAGGAAATTCCATAATCCCTTTTACATGTTTGACGTGATTGGTTTAGCTTAGTATTTAATCATTGAATATCTTATTATATTATACGGTCATCTAAACGAAGAGATTATGAGCTACATGGTTCCGCTAAAATCATAAAAATTGTTATATGTAAGATCACAATTACTTATGGTTTCATCATTCGATAATAAAGATAAGTTAAATATCCAATCTCATAAGAAATTATATTCATTTTCATCTAAAAGAGAAATTGCCTTCATAAATATGTAAAAAAAAAAAAAAAAAAACCCATCATTTAACTGCCCCATTTTTAAGATTTCAATTCTTAAATAATTTATTTAACAAGTCGGTATGATTGATATCATAATTCATACTCTATCTTGAAGCTAATAGATTAACTTCAAATCATCCCAAAAATGATTTTTGTGAACAATGAGGAGACCTTGTCATGTAAGCAAAATTTTCTATGCATGAAAACTTACATAGCGATGAATTCCTAAATGGGAATGTTTCAAAAGACAATTTCACTCCTTCAAGTCCAAAATAAAACAATTATTTTGCTTGGAGCATTACAAACTAGTGGCGTTACTATTAATACGATGGATAAGAGTTTAAATTCCTCGATTTGTAACATAATTGGTAAAAAATATATATATATATATATATAGTAATTATTCAAAATATCCAATTATATTCATCTACATAATAGATTGATGATGAGAAGGAAGATTATATTCGGAAAAATAAAATAACATTGTAATTCTTTCGCATCCTTATGTCCCAAATGTGGTGGGAGTGTGCTATGGTGGTGGTGGTTGATGTTTCATTTCTTTTAACTCTTCTTAGGAGCTAGCTTGGTTTTGATCTTGTCAACATCTTTGGTTCCAATTTGAAATGCTTTTGTCAAGACATCGTCAGGCACAGCCGGCGTCGCCGTGAACAATGTCAATGCAATGGATTGAGTTCCAGCCAACTGGCTGTTGAAGGCGGCAAGAACAGAAGCAGCCTTGTCACCATTGTTTTTCTGGAAATGAACCAAGCCTCTAGGAAAAACGAAGTTCTCTCCTTTCTTGATCGATTTCGAGATCAATTTATTGGCAGTGGTGATGAAACCAACATCCAATTCGCCTTCTAACAAGAATACCATCTCGGTTGCACGGGGATGAATGTGGGGTGGGTTAAGACCGCCGGGTGCATAGTCGATGCGAGCCATCGATACCCCTAAGGTGTTGAGGCCAGGAATCTTGTCTACATTGGCATTAGTGACTACAGATCCTGCTGAACTGTTGATAACTCCCGGTTTCGCTATTCCGTCGAAGAAGAAATCATGGGCAGTGACATTTGCTTCATCCTTGCAAGCAAATCCATTAACCTTAACACCTGCAGTAGTATAACAGCATTTGATGTAATCAGCAGCCCATTTGGTTTTGTCCGTCTGGCATTTTGGTATCATCTAATACATATCAACCAATACAGATCAGATAAAGATAAAACGGGAAAAACAGGAGATAAGCAGTCCCCGAGAATCAATTAGTGCACGACTAAATATAGAATCTGCTTTTTCTACGGTAAGAAGTATGATGACTTTTTAGAAATACAAACTCTATCTTGAGGGAATCTTTATTTTTCAGTAGACGAAGATTTTCCTTTTGAATTTGATACCTGAAGAAGGGTTGGCAACACAAATATCCTGAAGCATATCAGGATCATACGCGGACACCGCGAATATGGAAGCTGAGATGACTAGACATGCAAAAACAGCCCACATATTTTCGCAACAAGGAGAAGACAGAGAAGTACACGATGGAGCGAATTCGAAGGACTGGATGCGGAAAATGGAAGTTTGGTGTCGATTCGAATTGGAAGCATCAAACGAATACACCTATATATTAGCAGATCCGTAAAACATGAATCAGGTTTGACAGGGATTGATGTTGATTCCCGGTACTTAAAGCAGGGAAGAAAGAGTTCTTCAACTTAAATGCAAAGCAATATCAGGATGTAGAATGGTCTCATGACATGGAATTGGATGGTTGAGAATTTGGAAGGAAATTCACGAAAGATCTTAAAAGATGTTGAATTATTGATTAAGCTAGTGGTTGGCAATCATATAGCAGTTATCAGAATTAAGGTAAAACATAAACTTAAGATTTGGGGAAACGTGTCCTATAACGTTTAAACTTATTAACTAAGATAAGGGAGTTAATTGGAGGAACAAGATGTTTGGTGTAATAGTTATTTTGTTAAATTAATATACAAGTATTCGGCCAAATAAATAAATAATATGTTATGCTACTTGTCTAAGATTATTATGAGCAATATAGTACAATATGAGTACTTAGGAAAGCCATATAAATTTATTTTCCTTGATTAACTATCCGCACATAGGAGCTCACTGTACAAATGTTTAAATTTGTGCATAATGTACCAAAACACTCTAAATGTATTTGTGAATATTATTAATAAAAGATAAATATTTATTATTTATATGTATATTTATTACTGATATATGTTTTACAATAAAGTTCCATAAATAATTAGTAGATATATGGAATTATAATAAATGTATATTATCGGTAAGATTCCATGATATTATATTATCTTGAATTATCTTTACTCGAATAAATATTTAGACGAAACATATATATTTAGACTAATACGTTGCATAACTAAGGTCATCTCATTAAACCAAGCGAAAGATATATAAGTTATATAACTGAGTATTGAAAATTAAATGGATATATTAGATACGATTCGTTAATTGTAGATACCGTATGTTTATTGTCATTGGTTTCTACTCTATATAAACAAGCGTAAAATAATTCCTAAACTTGAGATTTTTATATATCTTATATATAGAATGTCGCATTTTGATGTCATCAAATACAATTTTAATTTAGATCGTAAGTAATATATTTGTTGGACATGACATGAAATATAAAGAAGATAAGGATGAGTTAAGTCATCGCTCTCTTGGATTAAGTAGTCAATATACACGGCTACTTAGTTGAGATACTAGTGACTCATAAGTCCATGATTAAAGTAAGTTTTATTGAGTTTATTTTATCCTGGAAACTAAGTAAATGATTAAATATTGATAACATTACGTACAATGGTTTAATTAGGATATCCTTTGATAAAGAGATTTAATTATGCAATAATTAGTTTATGGTAATTTTTTATTTGTAATTTTTCTATTACGTTAGATAACCAATAATTATTGCTAGACGATTATCTTATACTGTGTTCAAATAGACACTACCTTCATTTATAAGAACCTAGATAATCGCATGCATGACATATGGAAACAAGTTTAATTGACTATAATTTTAATGATACTAAAATTATGTCATTGGCTATTTTGGAATTGGAATTAATGAGATAATTAATTTATAGTAAAATATTTTGAGGAAAATTTAATTGTCAAGTGGATATTCATGTAATCTAAATCTTGATAAGATATGATTACTACTCTAAAAAAAATTTTGCTATCAAATCTTATTTATTCTTATAAGAAAAATTTAATCTTATAAGAAAAGATTCTCTCCCTACTTTATATATATATATATATATATATGAGAGCAAAGGAGAGAGAGATAATTCTATCCATTCACAAAAGAAAACTTTACGAAATTCTAATTTAAGTTATCTAACGATATAAAAACATTAATTTTTTTTTTTATTATGTAGATATCGTTAGAGAGATGTGGTAAACAAGCATATTCTTTTGCAAAAGACACTATAAGAATTAAATCTTAAACTTTATCCTTAATAGGAGAAGGTTTATACATTACTGAAAATATAATTTTCTTATGACTTATTTTCTCATAAGATTATATATGTATATACGAATCTTATGGTAGATTTTGTAAAACAAATTTGAAAAATTCCATTGCATTTTCATATTAAGAAATCTAACAACAAATTCATCGAACTAAAGTCTTTCCATATTATCTTCATGTTTTCATTGTAATAGAGAGCATTTCTATCATGACCAACCATTCTAGTTGTATCTGTTGAACAAGCATCGCGATATCCGATCGACCTTATATTGCTCACTATAGGTGATTGTTGAGTAGAGGTGCTAGTTTCTTACTTGGCTCCTAAAAGGTTCTACATAATGCTTGTATACTTATTTAGATTGTCCATTTTACAAGGTATAAATCGTGATGTGGAATAAATTACAAGAGTAATGAAGATACATACATTTGCTAGGTATTCCTCTAATCTACTATTTAATAAAATATCGAACGAGACTGTATTCCGTACTCTTTAGCATATGAAATTCAAAATTCTATGAAACTTTTTATCGATGAGATACAGTACTTTAATTGATCCTTTAGATTTAATTTTAAATTCTCATTTGTTCTAGATACATTAATTTCCAAACATTATTAATCAGGTGGGATGGACCCTTCTATACTTCTAAAGCATGCTTTTATCCTTCCCTTTTGGGTGACATTCAAAAATATACAAATAGCTCCAAAAACATTGTTTTGATTCCAATAGGATTGTCATTTATAGTTCTTCAATAATTATATAACGAGATGCACATATTCTCCATTACAAGAAGGTAAAATCATGATTTACAAATCGCGGATCTATTTTACACACGATGAATATTTTTGCAGTTGCATTTACAATCATTCCTTCGTTAAAAGTAGTTCTTCTCACTACTGCTAGAATATATGCTTTGAATATCGATTATATATACACATATTATATGATTTACCATGTGGAACATGCTATTTCCATGTAAAACAGGGAACAAGTAAAAGGAAAATGAAGTGTCACCACCAACCAAACCAGAAATAATTGACCTTAAAAAGTTACGATGGGGCCACTGAATATGGGACCGCACTACCATACCACTACCAGCATTATTTACGTTGGGGTTGATGTCTCGGACAGGATCTTTTTACTTTTCAGATTACATCAAACATTTAATAATGTGACTTCGTATCTCAACAACATAGAGTAAAGTAGCCTGGTTTGGTTAGATAGCTCTATAGCGGTGGTTAAATAGTCCTCTCCTATCTGTTTTCTCATAGTCACAGCATAGGCGGCCTCTCTACTCACAGAGGGTATGCTTTTTATGGAGCTTTTAGTCCAAGACAAGGTAGGGAATGTGCTTGGTACCTCAGCAAAGAAGAGGATTTCTTGTTTTGTGGACACGCACTGTAAGCTGTATGTAATTGCACAGATTCACAGTGCGGAGCCAAGAGAATAAAATGTTTGATGGTGAAAGGACATCTTCCTAGCCCCATTTGTACATTTTCTTTTCACACTTTCAAGCCATTGCAAATTCTGTATCCACATCAAAACAACTGCTTGCATGGCGCCAACAATAATCCAACCATGCACATTTCGAACGAATGTCGCACCAGCTGACAGAAGAAAGGATCTTTCAAAGTCAATATTGGTCCATTCGACTAGATATTGCAATCCCTCTTGGAAACACTTTTTATGAGGATGGGGAAGGGGGGCATTGAGAACACTCGATTCTGCAGAAAAAACACTATTCGTGCCACCTAGTTCATGTGAACCTTGGCCCTTGAATTCTTATTAATTGCAGTTTCTGCAATTGACAAATTTCAGACATTTTAACGTGAAATCAAGGCAATAACTGGTAGTTACATTGAGTGTGGAGACAGAGGAAAGGCCAAATTTAGATAAAAGTGCCACTGTTCATCGCACAAAAGGAGGTGTTCCTCCTGAAATCATTTTTACCTAAAGCTGGATCTATCCTGTTGAAGCAATTGTCAATAAATTTGATGAATCAAACAGTTGCAAAGCTGAGATCGTTTGCAGAACCTTCATCTATCATCTGAATGAATCATGCTGGACCAGAATCATGGTCCTAATAGCACCAGCAGAAAACAAAAACCAGATAGAAACCGCGATGCTAGGGCACATCGGGTTCGAAAGTCCCAAACGCAAACAATATTAACATGCTGATTCCGTGGATGGTGATGATCATCCTGCCCTTGTAAATATACCAGTCCCAAAAACCAAAGGATTGAGAGGAAAGAGAAAAGGATAAAATCTCCTATGTCAAAAATTCTCAGCGCTGTTATCCCAACAATTTAATGGAAACAAAAGAAATTTTACTCCCCTTTGGAAAAAAATTGATACTAATTGGGGGCATTATCGCCATCGTAAGGAGGGGGCAAAATGAAAAAAAAAAAAAAAAAAAAAAAAACAATTATCCAGATGATCTCCAAATTCTTCCCTCCAAGGAGACCACCATAACAGAAACATCATCATGATATTTTCGTCTATCTCCTTGAGGAATGTCGAGCAATTCATGAAAATCCATTCCTGCAGAAGTCAGGCAGGCAAACTGTTAAAGCGTTGCAGATAGCAGCTTGAAAAGGCAGTTTGCATCTGACAACCAGCATACAACAACCACCGTGTCAACAACAATAACAACACTAATCAAGCCTTAGTCCCCTTGGATGGGGTTAATTGACCGTTCAGATCCTATTTCACCATTGTTCTTTACCATAACCATGTCCAAACAACAAAAATAAGTTAACATGCACAATACACTGCACACAACAGGATCCTATATTGCAATAAACGATGATGTCTTTAGCATGGAGTAATAAATTACTAACATATATTCGTAACTGACAATAGAACCCCTTCTCCTGGATAGAAGCAGGACGACATTCCAAGAAATGAATCTATCTTCTAAAAATAGAAAATGAAAAAAAAAAAAAAAAACCAATCACGCTTACGATAAAAAACTCAAGAATTGATTGGAAATACTAAAATCAAATTTCTGTACAGCATATGAGATTCCACAATTGAACTCTTGCCATTTTATTTAGCTCCTACTGAACTTGAATTTCCCAACCAATGAACTGATAGATGAAAGTCACATCGGTTTCTAAAAATATAAGCTCGTGATACCACTGCCTATCTGGAAGAAAAGATACCAACTTTATGTATCTTGTACTGGAACATGCTGTTTTAGAATTGAAGGTACCGTGCTTCTATTCAGAGATTTGAGCAATTGCAATGGGCTGATCTCATTATAGACACATGAGACAGTTTTTAGTGACTCATTTTGATTCGATTCCATCTGATTTCAGTTTGATTGTGTTAGTGAGTACCAGTATATCAGAAACAGTGCTGTGTCTAAGTGCAATGGGGTTATCTCCCAATTCAAGGAGAGATTTTTCAGGTTTTGTCCAAGCGCAACAATACTGCCATTGCTGCGGAGGAAAGGGGTTGATTGTTGTATTGTGTTATTGCCACCTTGTATGAATGATTCAGAAAACTACTTGAAAGAGTTAAGTCAGTACAATGTCTATGAAAACCAAACCTCAGTATGAGGATGTTTACATTTGGAATCCATTGTATCTGACTATGGGTTCAAGGATTTATGCATGCAAATATTATAAGAATGAAAGTCATGTAAAATTCCACAAAGTGCCAGACAAGAATTAAATAAAGAAATGTAAGCTTAGAAATCAAAAGAGCGTTTCACACCATATGTAAATGGTCCATAGATATCTGGCTCATATCATGTCCCATTAGGTGTTTCACACTGAATGCCCTAAATAAACAGAGGGAGGAAGTTAAGCAAACTCACCATTCTTCTTTGCTGCACGGAAAAGAAGCTCAGCAATAAGGTATTGAGCAGGATCACCTCCAGGTACATTTTCCATGAACCACATGACATGTGCAATCACCTCTTCATTGCTGAAATACTGGTAAAGCCCATCAGATGAGAGTACTAAGAACCGATCACTTGAGGAAAGTCGGTGATGAACAACAGATGGAATGCAACTAACATAGGGAGCAGTCCCCACATAGTCAATCCGGAACATTTCCAGTAGAGCCTCATTAAATGCTGGCTGCATTCATAAAGTCAACGCTCCAAATCAATTTCACCAAAAGTACAATTTGTATACATGAAAAAGCTGTACCAAAGATGCAGAGTCATTCAATTTTGCAACAGAATAACAACATTATAACCCCCCCCCCCCAAACCCAAAAAAAGTCCACAGTAATCATATATCCAAGAGCATAATTTGGACGGAAAGGATTCAAAGCAATCTCATCAATTATTGAAACATCGCTGGAGTTTGGATGACATATTCGTGCCATTCATTCTATGTGCGCCACAACCACGATCAACGTAAATAATTGCTGAAGGCTTGACAAAGAAATTGTGACAAATATATAATCAATGGCATCCAAACTATTAAGTATTTCACCAAAATTTAGCAAATCACGCCTTGGATTCATAGATCAACTGCTCATCCTGTCACACCAGAAAAATAGATTTCTGTACTAGAAAATCCAGAACTCTCCACTGGTGGTATTTGAATCCAGATAGAAACATTCTTTTCTTACTTAATCAAAAGACACGAAAATGAATTTTGATCTTGTTGAGATTGCTTGAAACAATTATTATTATTATTACTGTATTCCTATAGCCAAAATTTTGTCCTGGTGTCATCTTTCCTGGTAGGAACATACTGATTGTTACGGGATTAAATTTTTCCATGCACAGGGCAATCATATATGGCCGTATAAAAGGACAGGCAGCTGTCTGTAGTGGAAGACAGTCCTAAGCAAGAAGAACTCATCAAGTTCTATGCTCAAATATGTTATTCTATGCAACACATTCGTTGATGAGCTTGAGAAAAATTTCATAGAATTAACGCTCAAAGGCTTTTTTGCACTTTCCTAGGAAAAATTCTTAACTTTCTGGTTGCTGTATCATTTCTCAAGTAGCAAGTATTTTTGTGTTGTGTCACACACACATACAAATTCCTGATGTTGCCCCAAAGTTAAAAAAGCAGAAAATTAAAATAAAGAATATAGTCTTCTCGACATTAGATTGTCAAGCTCACCTTTTTTAGGAACCCAGCGCCAAAGGCTCTGGTCACTTTCAACTGACCCTTGACTCTATCATTCATAATGGCTTGGCTGTCATCAGGATGTTCAGACTTTATCCTTCGAACTTCCTGTGAATTCCATTGAAATGCATGTAGATTAAGACTTGGATGACATTCTTCCTCAAAATATACTGGTGTTTAAATTATCATACGTAAGGGATACATTTTTTTTTTTTTTTTCTCTTTTTCAGTTCAAGGTTGGACATGCCAAATTAAGTTCATTGATTTCTTAATGTGCTACCATTTGCTGAAGCTTGTTAGCATGGCCAAACGACCAGGGCTCAAAAGATCATTACTAACATCAGAAAGAAGTGCCAGTATGATCTGCTTGAGCAGGAGTAAGCACTCGTCTAAACATACTAAGACAATTATTCTTCTGAGTTATCAAATTCTCTAAACACAGCTGATGTGTAGACAGAACTTCATCAGCAACTATCAATACACAATTGCAAAATCTTGCTTTTCATGACCAAGCAGAACAGACATGCACAATAGCATGAGTTGTGAATCATAAAAATCGATATGGAATTCATGTAACAATATCGATAAAACCTCAGCATAATAAATGATTCGTAATTACAAACTTGAGTGGCAGAAGCAACCTCTCTGCTAGGATGCAGGAAACAAGAACTGACACATTAAATGTCTTCCCCACACATATATCCAAAGAAGATATATGGTCGTTGTTAATAAGCACTGGATAACATGGAAACTCAAGGGATCATAAAAGATAAGCATTGCTGAATTAATATTGCCACGAGGTCAAATTCAAGCAGCTATTTAATAAAAATTCCACAAGATGAACATATTCTAGGGGGAATCAAATCATTAGCAGGATTAAGATTTCTCCATGAAAGGAAAAACTACCTCTTCAATGCCTGTGCTGTGATCAGTAGAAAGCTGAAGCGCTCTCATCCTCAGTCTGCAGATAGAAATCTCCCTGTTCTTGTTTATTTTGTTTGTCTGACCACTGTGATTGTGCATCGGAGACTCTTCCGATATTCTGTCCAGCTCCATGCGCACTAAAGACTCCCTTGATCTGTTCCGATACCTAAGGTCATCCTTTGTAAAACTAGGATTAAGGAGTCGATCACTTGGCCGTTCCTGTGCCAAAATCACACGGCTATCTCCCAGATTCATGACATAAACATCTTGGCCCCTCATTAGCATCACCAAAACACAAGATCCCATTAAAGCTAGCTCAGCATTTCTATGAAGAGATTTTTCCACCAGTTCCATGTAAGCCTGTTCAGTGTTTTGGAGTGCCCGAGCCATTGCTCTTAAAATAGAGCTATGATCTACAGTGCCTGGTATACATCTCCTCATGGGCCCAGATAACTCTATCATTCTCTCATCAATGCAGTTCTCTTCCCTGTGCCAATCGTAACTCCAAGGGAACAACTTTTTGCGTAGTGACTTTTGCTTTCTGTACATCTTTCTAATCTTAGAACTGATGATGGATTTTCTCATGCCATGCCACTGCGAAGGAACTGAAACTCCAGCAATTAAATCTTTATGAGTCTGGTCAGATCCAATCTCTCCATTTTCTCCTGATGTAGATGGAATCTCAATCTGGTGTATTGAACAATCTCCATTGGCATTCAATGAGTAAGATCTTAATTGCTCCTTTTGAAAGCCAACCCCAGAAATCTGAACATCTGCATTTTGTTGAGGATCCCATGAACCTGCTCTTTGGATCCCGACCTCAGAGAGGGACATGGAACTCCATCCTTCCCATGATTCCATTTGGAGCAGCTCATAGAGTCGCATGCTTTTCCTACCTTGACTACCTGTATTTTCATTCGGAACAGAATGAGAAGAACTCTCCATTGTGATTGGCTTTTCATAGTTAGCTGGACATGTATCGATACTAACCCTATTATCAATTTTGTCCTCAACGATTTCACGGTTGGTTGACTGAGCAGCAACAGTTTCTGAACTATGTGATTCTCCTGAACAACCAGAAATTGCCTGATCTCCATCACACATTGGCCGCTCGGTGCTCTTTCTCCCTAAATTGACCTGAGAATTCTCATTAGGAGGCTCAGCTTTCTGCTGATCATCTGAAGCTTTGGGCTCATAATCCCAAAGCAGTCCCTCCAGCTCCTTGTCTACTTCTTTATAAAGATGGCTCATAAGAAAGTCTGGTGCATCTGGACCACTAAAACCATCATATATACCAATAAACAACCATCCCTGCTCTTCAGAAAGCACAACGTGAACCCTGTCTTCACCAGCCTTGCCATGTGCCCACTGCAAATTATGAGAATTAATATAATCCCCTTCTGATGGTCCCCCATCAAGATTGTGTGACACATCTGAGCGGTATTTTGACTCTTTAGAGTGCCATGCTAATTGTGTCACAGGGTGCAAGAAAAACCGTTGCATCCAGTGAGACCCCAGAGAATGTTTTGAAAAGGTTCGAGTAATAGTACTTTTCATAGGGCCACTAACACTTCTCATAAGCTGCTGTAAACCTTTTTTGCGACGACCACGTGCCAGTGGTGCAGAAAAGTTAGATTGGTCAGTACCATCTAGAGGGCCTGACATCACCCCTCTCTCGATTGGCCCAGACATAAAACCACCTCCTCTGTCCAATGGCCCGGAAGCAAAACCTCTCTCGAGAGGTCCAGACATGAAGCCATTTACTGGTCCAGAGCCACGAGGTACTGGCTGCAATGGGATCGCAGCGAATGAGGCAGTGCCCTCAAATGAAGCAGCAGGCTCTAGCACGTCACTAGCAAACACATTCTGGTCACCTGTCCGGGCTGTAGAAACATTGGCACTAACCGAGGCCCCAGATATAGTCTTGAATGTGGTTTCAGTAAAGTTCTTGTGAGGTCGGTTTAAGTTTGAGGGATCTTCTATGTTATCATTTCTAAAAGACCCACTTAATGTCTCAGAATCAAGAGTGCTAGAATCGACTGTAAATCTCTCAGAATTGGATGGTGTCATCGCTGGAGAGTCAAAGGCACTAGGCCTAACATAGCAAAAGGAATGGCCTAATCCTTCATCTAAAGGCTCCGAGAACTCCAAATCAACACCGCCTTTTCCATTGGGAACAAAACATCCCACGACACGAGAAGTGCTGTTACCCATCGCAGCACAACACAGTGCCCAAAGATTGGACCTTTACAAACCAGACCTCTGATATGGAGGGTTTCTATGACATTGAACCATAAGCAAATACAGTATAAACGAACTCAAACTTAACCGCGGAAACCCAATAAACCCAACTACCCAACAATTACTTTGGCAAATATACATCATCAAATTCTCATGATCATTATACCCAAAATTGTCTGAAACCTCCTATACAAACTCCTATATCTAAAGATTAAAACTTCAAGAACTACACCTATAAATCAATCAGCTCTTCTTCACTTCTATCTACAAATATCATCTCCTAAATATAAATAACATGTACAACATAAATGGTAAGAGTGAATAATAAGTATTGATCTGACCTCAAAGTGTTACTGTATGGGCATGATATAAAGTAGTGAATTGACCAAACCTGGAGACAGATCTAGGAAAAGCAAAAGACACTAAATGGAACACATCAGAAACAAAAAAGAACAATAAACCCCATTTGTGGAATCTGACAAAGTGCCCAAATAAGAAACCAAGTTCATATCTTTCATTAATACATGCATAGCTACACACACACAAATATTTAAAATAAAAAGAAAAAGAAAACTGTTCTATAAGAAGTACTAAATAAAAACATAAGCCAGACCCAGTTGAGAAGGCACAGACATGTTATGGAGAAACATAGAAAGATTGGCTTTTGCTGATTGTGGAAGCGAGAAAAATAAAAGAGAGAGAAGGGGGAAAATGGGAAGAAAAGAAGATATATGAGGGGGGAAATGGAAAAGGAAATCATTTATTCATTTTTTTACTTATTTATTTATTTTTTGGTTTGTTTGTTTAATTTTCTTGTCTTAGGGTGTTTGTGTTGAATAAAAAAATTAGGGATTTGGTGTGATGATGCAGAATCAAATGGAGTTCATCGAGGAGGGAGAGATACGGAGACAGACTTTTTTTTCTTCCTCTTTCTTGGGGTTTTCAAATTGTATGTTAAAATTAAAAGAAAAAGGACAATAAAAAAACCATTTCGTAAAATAAATTTATTAATTATATCAATAAACATCCCAATCTGCGTTGAAAAAGTTGACAACTTGAGAGAGTTGAAAAAGGTTTAATTATTAGGTGTTACTGCAATAATATAATCTTACTACAATATTAAGTGATTTCCCTCTAGGCTTGTGAGGGTTATTCTAGTGATTGAAAGGGGCCAGGAAAGTTTTCCCTTTTCAAATATCCTTTCGATTAAGCGTGTATTCCTCGCTTTTGATTTGTTTGGTTAGAAAATACTGATCAATTGAAAAAAAACATGAAAAGAGAGAAAATATAAAAATAACGTGGTTTCGCCGGAAGTATAAGGAATAAATCTAGTTTTTAAGCTACATGAAGTTTGAGTGCCATTCTATTATGATTCAATTAATCTCAAATCTTAAGTTTCCAATAGTTTATTGAAATGAGTTTAATATATATATATATATATATATAAAGTTTTATCAACTTAAATGGTATTTATCTAATTAAAATGAATATAATCTCTTATAGTCACTTGAGCTTAAATGAATTTTATTGATTCAAGAATCACCACTATGATTATTAAAATCACGATTCTATTCATACGATTTTATGAGTTTACAATATCCTTTCAAGTTAATTTGTGTATAAATTATTTTTCATATATAAACTTACGTCTTTAACTAAGTTAATAGAAACTTATGTTTTTAATAGATTTTATATATAAACTCGATAAAAATTTACATTTTTAATCGAGTTTACCGATTTTATATATTTAAGTTGAATGGGCTAAAAAATAAAAAAAAAATACAACTAAACTTTTTACAAGCCATCAATTGTCAAGGCATTATATCATCTTCTCTATTTTAAATTATTTTATTTTTCTCTTTCTTGATCCCTTAATTTATGTTCATACCCTTCACTTAGGTTTTAACTCTAATGATTAAGATTATAAAAAAAAACCATATAATTCAATTTATATTATCAGTAATTTAAAATAAGTTGAAATATTTAAATCTCTCTAATTCATTATTTAATTAAAAAAAAATTAGTTTCGATTTTGTTTGTTTTTCTTCCATACATGTTTAATTATATATTATTAAGAATTTTTTATGAAAAAAGAATTTAATCTCTTCATTTTTATATTTCTATCATATATTTTTAGTTTATTATTTAATGAAAAAAAATAGTTTCGACTTTATTTATTCTTCTTCTGTACATGTTTAATTATATATTATTAAGAATTTTTTTATGAAGAAAGAATTTAATCTCTTCGTTTCTGTATTTCCATTATGTATTTTAAGTTTTAAATAATTACTATATATATCTCCATAATTTTTTAAGGTATTTTATATAATTTATAAAAACTTACGTCTCTACGTTTCAATTATATGTTTAAATTTTACTAACCCTCGAGCAATTATATATAAAATAGTGAGTTTGACAACTTTGTTCATCCTTAGTTTAAAATTATTAGAATTAAGCTAAAATTTGAATTTTAAACTGATGGGCAAATTTTTCTGTTCTTTAAATTGGATTTCACGTTTGCGGATTGAATTTTATACAGTATATTACGTATTAAGTACATGAAATATTATTTTTATTTGTTATATGCTTATAACCTAAATTTACCAATCATAAAACTCGTTAGCGATGTCAGTCCTTCGAGCTTTTCTTCTACCCCTTTTTACACACGTTTCTTTAATTCTTTTATTGCAGAAACATAAAGAATTACCGTCCATTTTTTAATATGAAAATTATTATATTTATAACTTGAACATCACCAAAATCAAGGTATCTAATTTGAAATATGAAGTTTAAACTAAAATTACTAAAATCATAATAATTTAATAGTATAAATATTAGTTTTCCGATGGAATAGATCAGATTTAAATTTTTATCTCCATTCCTTTATCCCTCAAGTTATAATATATAATGTGTGTAAAAAGAAATAAAAATTTTAAACCAAATCCATAGTATATAAGACTGAAATTATAATCATTGATAAAAGAAACTATAAAACAAATATATATATATATATATATAAGAACAAAAAGAAAACAACAAGTGGCGGATTAAACAATATTAAACTCTTTCATGTCATTTTCTAATAACCAAATCAACGTTTTTACTCAATTTGTCTCACTTGAAACTATAAATTAATCGAGTTAAAAAGTTATAGTTATGATCTCAATCTAAGCCTCTAAAAAATTTAGAATTTAACTTAAAATAATAATAAGTTAAATAAGTTCATTTAAATTTGATTTATCTAAAAATATATATATATTTTTAGATTAAGATAATATTGATAGCAAAATTTAATTCCATTTTCAATAATATTTAAGATCAAGTTGATACAAATAAATTACTCGAATAATTTAAATAAATATAAAACCGGAATAAACTCATGTACATCCCTCGTCTCACTTTTCTCATTTGCAGCTATTTTTTTCTAAGTTTCTGCTGGCGAATGATTGATAGTGTGGTTGGTGCTGTTGTAGTCAAAAAATAAGCACAAACCCATCATCATGGTCATCAATGAAATCAGAAAAGGAGGGGTTGAAGTGGGCCTCCCGATCCAATTGTTGACCCTAGTTTACCTAAATATATGTTTTTATTTGATTCCAAATAGTGTTTGGATTAGATATAAGTTTATCTATATATATATATATATATTTTTATTAAATACTAAAAGATTACAATCACGAGAAGATATAGTAACATAGAAACTAGGGTCAATGTGTTTATTATTATTTTTATTGGATAAAAATTAAATAGCATTGATGATGAGCATCTCCGGACTGCATAATCTCTCTTGTCTTTATCACAACACAATATTAAAATGTAAAATCTTTCTTAAACTTCATTGAAAACAAGTGGTTTTTGCCAATCCGTTGTTGTAATTGTGGAGTGACGACTTATTTTATTCGATTCCCTTTAGTTATTTAGGAGTTGTGCTGGCGATATAGACCCTCGTAATAATTTTTTTTATATTTTTTTTTTTCAAAAAATATATTATGATAGCTCTATCAAACTTTTTCACGGCGCCTCCACTCCCCTTCGTCTTCTTTTCCAAATATAAAGAGCTAAGTTGGCTTTGTCAAAATATTGGACTAGCATCGTGTTTGATGATGTGAAATAAAAGGAAGTATAGTTTTTTTTTTTTTCGATTTATACGAAGGAAATGGATGAAAATATTTTTTGATAGACTAAAATATCACTAATTTTATAATTTAATTTTTTATTTTAGATATAATTTTATAATTTTACTCGATTTTCATTCATTTTCACCTCTTTTTTTTTCTTCAAAAGTAAAGAGAAATCTATTACCTGTAAAAGAGAAAATATACGAGTCAATTTCCACCATATTAAGCTCTTATCTTTAATGTCATATTATAAACTTTCCTATGATCTTCCTTCATTTCTGTAGCTGTAAAAAAAAAAAAAAAAAAAAATTCACTGTAATAGGCCAGCCAGTTAGAGACAATTGTTTGATTGAAATTTGCTGATTTTTTTCTTAATGCAATAGAAAATTGGTTTAATAGGAATTATATATACTGAAATACAAAATCACATGCGATTCCATTAGTCATATAGATTATTCAAATTAATTAAATATTGTGATACTTGTTTGAACTTCGATCTTACGCATGAGACATTGTACTCTATACCTAAAAACAATTTTATCCATGACACTTTAACAGAAAGGTTGATGTAATCAAGCTCCCATATATTCCAACCCGAAACGTTAATATATTCATAAGCTGACAAGAAATAGTGTTTTGGTTAAAATTCAAATACTAATTATAATCATAAAAACTAACTTTCTAACAACGTCGTTATTCATTTATCTTTAAATCAAAACTTCACATCGTGATTGAGGCTTTTGGTGAGGGTGGAAAATAACACGACAACGTGAGACTAACTTTTGACGAAATGATTTCTTCCCCTATCAAAACCATGGGTATTATGTCTCTTTATTAGAAAAAGTTATTGTCAAGACCTTGCTTAGCTCATATGTTATAACACATCTTTTCATTGTGTTAGAAATGTTCGATTCCATTCTCGTGCCATTTACTTATCCAATCACTCTTTAGAACCTCAAGCGAATCTCATGTAAATTTAAGATATTTTACTCAGTAGGTGCCATAACGTTTTATTTAGAAAAGTTCTTCTATAAGATACGATACACACGTTCATGGACTTTAATAATAAAAATTATAAATTATATAAAAAATTATTAAAATATCATCGTCATGTTCCATCTTCAAGATACTACATTGCTATTTATACTAATTATATAATATTTATATATCACGGCTATATCGTATCAATATAGTATCTCGAAAATACAATATAAATATAAATATATTAATATCGTATCTTTAAGATATAAATATATATTTTACTTATATTTTATTTAAAAAATATAATATTAATATAAATAGTTATATGTCACTTTCAAGATGAGATGTTACAATAGTATTTTAGTGATATTTTTTATTTAATTTTTAATATTTATTAATCTTGATGGTAAACACCGAAATTTTTCTAATAATAATGATATAGAGTTTGTTATTCGATGGAAAACGATCTTCGTTTGAATGGAATATACGAAAACGAGAAAACTAATTTTGATAATTTTCGAAAGGAAAAGTCAAGATAATACACATGAAAATATTTTCAATATTCCGAAATAGCAGTGGATTGATTAATAGCAAGCTATTCAAATTAGTATTGATGTATTTTTTCTTTTCTGTTCGATTGAATCCCAGATTTCAAGATTGATGGTGGACCAAAGCAGAGCAGTACAATGCAAGGCTACCAGCTGAAAAAAGCAACATGTTTCTTTGGGAACAGCTTTCTTTTATCTTTGAATTTCTTCTTTTCATTCATTTTCTTTGGGCATACATGGGTTATGGTCGACTTTCTCATCTGAAAAGTGAGAAATTTACGGAGACCCAATTCCATGACGGTCCCCACCTTATTGCATTGCAATAACACGTGAAATAGAAAAAGTATCTATTGATTGCGGAATCCCCCATGTAGCATACAACATCTAACTTCTACCCACAGGACGCACACAGAATTATACAATTGGAAAGTCGGGTCAGAATTATGTTAAAATTTATTCATATATATATATTTATTACTTCATAATTAGTTTTTTTTTTTTTTCTAACTTAGAGGTTTAGGCCCCTCCCAGCCTCCATAAGGACAACCTTGCCCACACGCAAATTATTTAAATCCAATTTGATATTTATTAGCTTGATTCATCTCAAAATCTAGTTGATTAAGGCTTCATTTGATTCATATGTTTTCTGTTTTATTAGTGACTTAATCTTATTTACTTGAATCTTTGTGTTTGTGTTATGATAGAAAATATAGTTACAAATGCAGTGTCTAAAAGAAACAAGAGAAGACCCAGATACTTAAAGGATTATATTGTGTAAACAATCACATATAGTAAGTATAAATAATCACATACAATAGATAACAAAAAATACACTAACATACATCAAATAATAGAAAATGGTTAATTCTTATAATAATAAGTTACAAACAACAGAACTCAAACAAGTCATTAATGGATCTAGGAGGAATCTAACAGATCTAATAAAAATAGTATAAATAGGAGTTAAAAATAAGAAACGGACACCAATCCTTCTTTTGATGAATTCACATAAGTGATTTCTTTGAGATTTTTGACATCTCAAAAGTACGAGCAATTTTCATTTTTTTTTTTTATCATTACAAATATCTCGCAAAACAAACACAAATAGAAGCACATTAGGTTAGTTTCAACCATATTGCATAAGAGTATTATCAATATATATTCACACTAAGATCTACATAGTATCTGTTATAGATTTTAAAAGGAGTAAAAAATTTAGGTTTTTTTTGAAATCTTAGTTTTAAAAAGGAGTATACAAAAAGAGAGGACTAGAGAAGAGAGAGAGAGAGTAGTATTGTACCTATCTGTCTTCGTTAAGAAGATTTGGGATAGAGGGTAGATTATTTTCTATGAGAAAATATTTTGTAAGTAGTGAGTTGAGCTTTTCTCAATAAATCTCATAGTTTGGTAAGAATAAAACACTAAAAAAATTGAAAGTATACTTTTTAAAAAATATCAATTAAAATAATTATTTTAATGTATAAAATATATTTTTTGAAAACTTTTCTTTTAAAAGTATACGGATTTTTATTTTCTAATTCTAATATTATCATAATTATGAAATAGAAATAAATAAAAAACAGATAAAATAATTTTTCAAACACTAAAATTCAAATAGATATAAATCAAACATAGATCAAAGACAGATAAGATACAAATAAAAAAATATATATATTCAAAACAAGTTCTAAGTTAAGTTTAAATTTCATGGTATTTGACTAATTGAACCCAAACCAAGATTATATGTGAAGCATATATAAGCCAAGCTTAAATATCACTATCGTGTTAAAAAGAAAAAAAAATATAAAATAAAAAGAGTCTAGACAAGTTTAGTTAAATCCAGCTCGACCTAGTGCCAGTGATGTGGTCTACATTGACGAAAAAACGTAAAAATGTCAGAATGTGAATGTAGTTCATGTTAATGTAAACACGTCGAAACGCGGAAATGTGTAATACAGTCTGTTAATGTAAAATCTATAAAATGGTTGGACGAGGAGCACTTATCCCCTCCTAGTTTTTTAGTCAGGCTGTTGTCAAATACATTGCATGAACTAGAGTTCATAATAATTTTGTCAATAATTTGGTAAATTATAACTTCTTATCAATAGTTTTATAATTTAATGGTGTAAATATTAATATCTTAAGTAAAATAAATTAAATTCAAATATATTTTTTTTAACGGGATCACTAAAGAAAAAAAAAAAAAAGGTTTTTGATTCCCCAAACTCAAATTAAAGGACGGAAACGGTACTTAATATGTTGTTAATAATTAAAAGTAAATCATTGTCAAGGTCCTTATACCTTAATAACATGTGTATTAATCTTGCAATAAAATAGATCAAATCAAATCTCTCCCTCCTTATTATACTTATTGAGAAAAATAAGGAAAAAAAAAAAAGGAAGAAGAAAGCAAATTGTCATATCCAACGATCTGCAATATTAATGCAAACTTGAATATTATTTTTTTTTTTCCAAACAGTTTTATATTTCACTTCGTTAACTTGATAATTGGTTAATTATTTATTTTTATTTTAGAGATACAGTACACAATCCTGCTACCGTCATAAAATATGAATTAATGTAGATAAATTTCAATGGGGCACGGCTAAAGTAAAATAAGGGAAACTCGTGATCATTTAGTGACCCACTCTCTGACGTTTGTTGACTAACCAAACCCACTACTGAAGTTCCAACTCCACAAGATGATAGTGTTAGTATATATCTCCTTGCCAGAATTACCCTACACACAAGAGTTAAAAATTTAGATTCACCCTTAAAACCCTATTATAATAAAGAAATAAACTAGCTAAAAGAACCCTAGAAAAGGGCACCTACAACCTAAGTCCAATCCTTAATCATATTATTTTGGCACAGTGGCCGAAGACTTTATTAATAAAATCCCCAATGGTACAAATCTATGAATATTATTGCGTATAAGAATAAAAAAGAATTTAACGAATTTTTTAATCAATGAAGCCCCAAAGTCCAATTTGACTCCCACAACCTTCCAAAACCACTCGTTAATTTTATAATCCAATTGTCCTTTGTTAAGCAATTAGAATACAAATAGAGAGATAATTGGAAATATGCCTCTTACCCCTAAATTTTTAAAGGACACTTTAATTTCTGTATAATTTTTGAAACTATACGAATAATCTTTAAACAATTGTTGCAACCGAAATTTATAGAGATTTAGTGATTATTTAGGATTCATATATACATCTCTAAAAATTTTCGAGGAGGTATAACTAGGGATAAATAAATGATCTTACTATACAAGATACTTACCTGAATTTTGCTCCACTGTGTAAGTTTTGAATGGATAAAAAGGGTCATAGTATATATTTCAAGTAATAATTTTTTGTAATATACTCCCACAGAGTAGAGTAAAAGTATGATATTAGTATACTTTATACCCACCCTAGAATATATACTCTAAAGTATACAGGATACATATTTCAAGGTATACTATACCCATCTTATAATAACTATTGAATAGTACTAATAAATAAAAATTTAATTATATTGCAATCTTTTTAAACTTAAAGAAAATAACAATAAAAGTCTGACTTATAGCAAAACTCTAATACTATATGCTCTTATGTCTATGTCTACTACCTTTTATTTCTCCCTTTTTCTTATATTTTTATTTTTCGAGTAAAACCTTCTATCTTTTAGTAATCCTAAGTTAGTAAGGTATTAAAAATATCCTTTTCTTATATTTTTATTTTTCGAGTAAAACCTTCTATATTTTAATAAGCTTAATTTAGTAAGGTATTAAAACTATCTCACAACTCGTTCACTTGAGAGGAATGGATATTCATTCCCTCCCCATTCCTTAATCAACCCCTATTATACCATTTAATTCAAATCTTGCCTTATAATAGCCATTCATGCCGAATCCCTATTACTTAAATATATGTAATTGAGATTCCCTTTTCAAACTCACGAATCATGATTCAACAAGACTTTGTCATTTTTTCTTCCAAACCTACCCCATCAAAATATGAAAATTCCAAAAATACCCTTGATTAAACAAACCTAACATAATAATAATAATAATAATAATAATAATAATAATAATAAACTTCTCATATCTTGTTATAAGACTTTACCCCTAACAACGCAACAAATAAAAGAATCAAAACAAAAAAAAATAGAACCCTAATCTCCTTAATATCAAAATAGAAAATAAAAAACTAATCTTCATCTTCTCTCTCTATCTTGATTTGTGTATGTCTCTATCCTCCATTCTTTGAAGTTCTTAATTGGGAATCATTTACTATGTTTGTGTTAGAGAAAGATATTCCAAATTTGAAAAGCATAATTCTTTCCATCCTAAAAAAGAGGTATCGAAAGACACAAATGCTCGCCAACAAGGTGCAACAGCATTTCCTTTGGCATCCTAAGCCTAAGCAGTATGACATCTTCCATATGATACTTCATGCGGTTTGGTTTAACTACGTTTTTTGAATCAACCCCAAGCAGCTAAGCGAGGAGAGTTGTGAAATTAACTTGCAAATGTGCAAACATAGTAGATTTCTCAAAGTCAAAACTTTTGATATTGGAAGGTTAAATGTTAGTTTCTATTATTATAATGTTCAATCTGTGGCGTTTGGGGGTCAGAGTTTCGAATTGAAGTTTGGTTTCTATTATTAGGTTTGTGGTTTCAAATTAAATGGAGGTTGACACTACCTACTTGTGGCTGAAATAAGATTCTCTAATCTGTAGTGTTAGGGATTAGGGTTTCACATTGATGTTTGGTTCCTATGATGGTTTTCATAAATTTCTATGGTTTAGTGGTTAGTTTGTCGTATCCTTAAGGTAGTTAGGCATTCCTAAGTTCCCAATGAAGAAAACTTAACCTTCAACATGAAATTGAAGATAACTTGGACAAACTGAAGGCGATATAGTGTTCCCAATTTTAATGGCTATATGTAAATTTTTATATGTAATTTAAATTTATGTTTGTAATTATATTTGAATCTCTGTATGTAAAATTGTATTAGTAAATTTTCGTTTATAATTAGATTTTAGTTAGATCTAATATGTTTGTAAATTTCTCTTTGTAAAGATTGTGCTTGTAAATTTTGTTGGGGATTGAGTTGAATTTTTCTATTAAAATGCTAAGATTTTTTTTTTCTGAAATTTATCTATTTGTATTATTCTCGAGTAAAACAATAAGCATTTCGGTAATGTTATTATCTATTCATAACTTATTTCTTTATGTGTTTTTGTCAATTGAACAAGGTAAAAGTTATTTCATTACATCTAACTGAGCAACGTAATGCATATTCATATTTATTACGACTCTATTCCATTTTGCATAAATTGCAATTTCATTATATCCTTATTCGATTTAGCGAAGTAAGCGGGACGTTAGTTCCTAACTTGTTGTTTAATATATTTTATTGAAGTTATTCAACATATGATTTTTGTATTTTGTGTAAAAAAAATTTATGATTTGATAAAAAATTTATTTTAATGATTTAAAAAGAAAAGATAAAAAAATAATTTAACATGATACAATCAAGAGTTAAACGTTTTCAATCATAGGAATATTTTCTATTTTACCTACCAAAGGTTTATATTATTGCACTTACATGTATTGCAAATATAAAAATATTTCAAATTATTATTATTTAGTCTAATAGAGTGGTTACAAGTTTGATATTGATTATGTATCTGTATAATATTTCGAAAAAAGATTAAGTAAAAAAATATGCCGATTCCATATGGTACCTTATATCTTGTCGAATTTACAGGATATAAGATATAAAGTAGGTTTAAGATGCTATGGGATGAGTTTCGAATACATCGAATACAAAAATTTTAAAACTGATACTTACAGGATAGAATACGAGTAAGGTGTGATACCTTAAAAATATTTATTCATATCATATGTTTTGATGAATCGTGAATAAATATAAGTGATATTTAAACACATATTAATAATAGTAAGTTCATATTTTTATATACTATAATTTTATTGATATTTATACAGTGTAACTAATAATCATTCAAGTATCACGTAAATATTATTAAAGTGTTGTTCGTGAATCTTTAAAAGTTTTAAGGACCCTTCCTTTTCATACCCGACCAATAATTGAATGGATTCATTTGCCAATTTGCCTATAAATAAATGGTCTTGACGGCATGCAAATGGATTCAGAGGGTTTGTGGACTTAATCTGCTCCCTTTTCTCCGAATCCTCTAATGATCCAATGGTGTGTTAGTTGGTTGATTATATTAAGATTATTATTGTTATTATTAATATCACTTGGTATAAGGTCATCGGTTTTTGGCATGACTTGGGCGGTAATGGTATAGGTAGCTAGATATTAGATAATCATTTATATTGTCTCCACTTCTTGGGCTACTATCCGTGATGATATCACTGGGTCTCAACTGTCTATCATAGGAAACCTTTAAATCGTAGATGGTGGGCGGGATCACTTACAATTTTATTTTATTTTATTTTTTTTAATTTTCTAGGTTAATATGTACTTTTTCCTTCTTACTCCACAGTGAGATATCAAGTACGAAACAAGCAAATTAAAGGGTTTGGGGTCCGGAGACTCAAACCTTAAATAGATATACCTCGAGAATGATTAGGAAGAATCCTTTTAAGAAAAGGAAAACTTGCTATATGTGGAGAAAAATTTACAGAAAAGTAAAGTGATTTATTTAAAAAAAAAAAGAAAAAGAAAAGAAGAACAAGAAGAAACAGAGTAGAATATAGATGAATAAAATGATTGAAATTTGAGTTTAGTGGAGATAAATGGAAAATAACTATAATAATACTAAAGTATTTTTATACTAACATTTGCAATTTATATGATTGCGACAAAGATATGGTTCTTTGTAAGAATAATTGAATATTGTTTATAAGTAAAACGATTAATCATATCAAATTATTATGAGTTTCAATTGTTTGAAGTTGGACTTTAGTTTATTATTAAAAAGAAGATTTTGCTTTAATGGCTTAGTGAAAACTTATTAAAAACAATAAACCTAGGTTTTTCTTAATCGGTTTTTCGAATTTCAAAATATCTTAAAAACCAACCGGTATTTCTAAAGTCTAAATTCAATTAAACATAAAGATGAAGTTTATTTTATTTTACTCCGTCTCAATAATTATGTAAGAGGTTATTTTATTTTATTTTTTGTATGACATGGTAATAGAAAGAAATAACGGGTCATGACGAATTAAAGGCAACAGATCAACATTTGTTTAGAAAGTTCATAATAAAGCTTATCTAAGATTTGAACTTGAGTAGTCTAATATTTGAGGGTAAACATTTATAAGATGTCTAGGATTATTAATTATGTTGATTGAGAGAGAGAGAGAGAAAAAGAGAAGGGGGGTGTGAAGGAATCTTACTCCAGTGAAGCTCGAATTTTGGACGAGTTCGAGCATAAGTCCACCAGGGCCCAACATGAACCGCATATCATGCCGTTGATTAGAAGCATGATTGGGGGTTTTATTTTCTGAAGCCAGATTCGCAAGAGCAGGGTGGTTTGTGGATGCTCCTAAATGTGGATAAATTTTGTTCCTAAATTATGTGATAACAACCAAATTGCTGTGGCTCTCGGTATCCACCTCTCTTTAAGAATGTCAACGTTCGACTTTCTTGGATAAAGTCTGGAGCAAGTACCTATCATAAATTTGACTTGCAGATAACTGGGTCCATCAACTTTCGACCAGCATCTTGTGATATGTTGATAAGTTAGGCTGTACTTTTATGATCCATTGAATTATAATTATAATAATAATTTTAAAAAAAAATTAAAAAAAAAGAGATTCCATTCTCTTAAATATTAGGTTGTTTGATTATATGTAAACTTTCAAATCTATAATTTTATAAACTTCGAAAAAAGTGTCATTTGCCTACCATTGTTAACTTCTTTAAAGGTAATTTTGCATGTTGAAACCTCATTGCGAGGTGATTTTATATTAGCTTCCTTGAAATTTCTAATTTTTTTTAAAAAAAAAATTTTAAGAGAAAATTGTGCAATCTAATATTGATTGTAAGAGAGTTAAATTAGAGATACTAAAGAGACGAAACGGTATAATTTGTTAGAAATAATGGTATCAATTGATAGTAAAAAAAATCGAAAAAAAGAAAAGAAAAGAGAGGGACAGAGAGAGCTCCTTTCATAGAGGCCACTCAAACATGTCTATTACATATATTAGGTTTATTCCATATGGCAATAAGTAAAGTAAATGATATGAGCTTAAAATGCAAATTGCACATATACAAAAATTTTTTCTTTGAGGATTATTTTAGAAGAATTTTTTAACAGTCCTATCCTTATTTTTACTGAATCAATCCTGTTTTCAACATTACCCTTAATTTATATTTTTTAAAATTTGATCTCATGAACAAATTCAGCAATTTAAATTAAAAAAGTTTTGGATAAATAGTAGAATGAAAAACGGGATTGGTCCTACCAAAATAAATTATAAGACCGTAAAATATCTCCATTAAAGATGGGGCAAAGTACTGAAACTTGTCGAAGGCTAAAACATATTAGATCATGAATAACTAAGTAGGTTCTAGGATATATTAAATATTTGGATATGTTCTTATTCTAAATTTTTTCCAACTTCTTTCCACAAAATAAGATATAAAGTATGACTTATGGCCATTATAAATTTTACTAGAAAATATTCCTTTTCTAGATACACATACTTTTATTGTTGCAAATACAATAGTTTGTATCCTTTTAGAAAAATATCAATAAAGAAATATGTTAGATATAATAAACATCATAAAAGCCCAACCAAGTTGATTTGACTTCTACATCGCTCATAATTCCATGCTCACATTTAACTCGGACAAACAAGAAAAACCCAATTTTAACTCACATCTCTAACTGAAGTTAAAGTTATGGTTTAAATTTACTCCACATGTTTGTCATCTTTCAATGATTTTATCCAAATTTGTAATATTTTAAGTTAGTTATAATTTTCTAAACTGGCCAAGTTAATAAAAACGTCCCTACAATCTGAGTTTTTGTAGAGGCCGTTGAGTTCAAAGAGACCCATTTAACCAAGTTTTCAAAGTAATTGATTTTTTTGGCCTCCAGAGTGCGTTATGACTCCATTTA
The DNA here is from genome assembly GCA_024138005.1 of Lumnitzera racemosa. Lineage (NCBI taxonomy): Eukaryota > Viridiplantae > Streptophyta > Magnoliopsida > Myrtales > Combretaceae > Lumnitzera > Lumnitzera racemosa. The sequence continues at coordinate 12,487,420 of JAMXBC010000002.1, forward strand.
TGCAATTTAAACTACACAAGATGAATAAAGTTTTCTATTAATGAAAATCCAAGAGAAGTCTATAGAGAACAAGAGAAATAACAACAACTATAACAAACAAAAAGAACATTAAATCTATAACAATAAGCTACGCTAAGAATTAAAATCACTAAAACATATTAACTACGGTTTAAACCACAAGATTAGGATTAAAATCACATCCAAATCAATGTTCATGGAAGATTTTTCCTTTAGTGTCAAAATAAGGGTTTTAGCTTCTTGTTTTTCTTAAGTTGTGTTTAATTTAATAAAACATAAAGTGAATGCTTTATGTCGACTGTAACAATCCAACTAAAACTTTATTCTTTTATGTTGAAAAGAACATTGATCTACAACAATTAAGCTAGGATAAGAACTAAATCACTAAAACATATCAATTGCAGTTTAAGTTACAAAATTAGGGTTAAAATCACATTATCATCAATGTTCATGGAAGATTTTTCCTTAAGAATAAAAAACAAAGGTTTTAGCTTCTTGTTTCCTTATAAACTGTGGAAGGTCCCTTTATTTGTTCTTCTCCTCTCTATTGATGCCATGCAACCAACAAAGGGTTTGAACTCCAGTATAGGAAAAAAAATAAAGTAAAAGATAAAACAGAATGGTAACAAGATACATAGTTCAAACCTTAGATTCAAATTATATTGTTCCATATCTTTAAAATGAACCCAATTCGTGAATATAGAAGATATGTTAATTGGAAATTGTAGTACATTAACATCTAATGTCTTTGCCATTTATTACATGGATGCGAAAAGATTGACTTATATTTTAGGTAAATTCCAAATATATTTACGTCATATGAGCTTAACACTTATATTTAAAATTAAGTGTTGAAACAGAAAAATCTTTGAAAATAATAAAATTATTAAAAGATTGAAAGAAAGAAATACATAAAGTTAAAAGATAAACTGATCATATATGAATTCGAATATACTTATTTTTTTTTAAAGATATTTGGATCTAAATATTTAATTTAAAAAATAATGGGCAAGTTATATATGAAATAAATATAAAGAGTTGTTTATAATTTATCTTAATATTTCTTCTGAGTTAAGTTTGGAAATTTGTGACCATATTTAACTTGAATGTCTTTTCAATGGGGCCTCAGAGCCGCCACCTATGTATCAAAATGTACGTACTAAAGTCTAGTTTGTTGAATTTCAAGCTCTATTGTTGAATTCTTCTCCGTTGTTGGGAAATCACTACTGAAAGGGACCTTCCACAGTTAGTCTTGGTCAGACAAAATACACAGTTTAAGACTATTGCTCTTGTTTTTTGAAATCTTAACCCCATACTTTCTAATCTTAGATAGATAAATCACATCAAATAATGGGTGTATCTTGAGCTTTTAGCATGTAAATTATATAAAATTTTAGATTGTTATCGCAATTTCAAGCTTAACCCTTGGCTTATCCTCAAGCAAAACAATATTTACTTTAAGTTCAGTAACTTAATGTGTTTTATGAGTATACTTATTAAGGTGAGACAACTAAATAATACCAGAGTAAGCCAAGTACAAGTCCTAGTACCTATCATTAATCAAGGTTTAAGATAACATTATAAGGTTTAACCCCCAAAAAAATCCCATATATATACATAGAAATAAGCATCAGCAAAACATGTTTAATCTATATTGACAATCATGCGTCTCTTGAGTTGATCAAGTAATGTAACAGTACTCTTTTCGATTTTTCTTTTTTCTTTTTTCTTTTTCTTTTTTTGTTTTATTCTCACGCTTACATTTCATAACATATTCCTTATCCTTCTTCCACATACACATTATTTGGGGATACTTTTGCATTTTTCACTTAATGATTTTTTGACGCTTATGTATGTGCCAACTATTTGCATTTCCTCCTTTTCTTGCTTTATGCTTTTTCTATTTGTTTTTTAAAAAGAAAATACTAAATATCTTCGCTCATGCGAGCATATAAACTGATCTACTCGTTTCGAGAGGATTAAGTTTGAGCAATTCCATAAACCAGACATAATCAAAGGTTAATTTTCATGTTATTGTCGCTGTCAGCCTCATTGGCACAAACATCAACTAATCACTATCCTCGAGCCTGGGTGCGCATGCTTCATATTCATTGTCGATTGTTGCTCGGTACCTTCAGTATTCAATGAAGCCCTAAAAATTACCTATCTTCATGTTCAACACATTCATTTGGCCCTACAGACAAAAAAAACAAAGAAAGATAAAAAGCTGTATAAAGAACGTAAATCTATGAAAAACATGAAACACGTATAGAGCTAAGAACCATGGGTTGCCTTCCACCAACACTAGTTTAAAATTCTTGGCTTGATTTTGTTAACTCAAGTATATGGGTTCAACATAAAAATATAATCGAGTCAAACTACTCGTAACTTATTCGAGTTCATTTTAATATTTACTCGAGTTCAATTAAAAAACAATCAAATCAAACTCAAGTTAAAGCTATTTAAATAATTAATTAAATCAAGCTTGAATGTCATAATATTCTAGTCAACTAACTTACAAGTTTGAACTACTTAAATAGTTAATTAAGTATTTGATTCAACTAACTTACAAGTTTGATCAAACTCCAATTAAACATTAATACTAGTTAAATTTCAATATTAATATTATTATAATAATAATTAAAAAAATATTTTTTTAAATGAATTAAGCTCAAACAAACCTAATTAAGTTAAGTTTAAATTTATTAAATACTACTTCAAGTTAAGATTGAGGTCAAAGTTCTAAATTTAACCGAATTCGAATCAAGCTCAAACTTCATACTATATCAATTGAGGTCAAAGTTCTAAATTTAACCGAATTCGAATCAAGCTCAAACTTCATACTATATCATCTCGATTCTATCCGTTCATAGACGTAATCTGATAGGAATATGTCCTATCCCGACATACTTATACTGGAACGGGAGAACCCATCATCCAACCTGTGTATCTAACTGAAACTTAGCTCCTCCATCGAGGAGATGCTTGTAAAATAGGTGCAGCCGTGCAGGCTCAAATCCAATCAAATAACCTAAGGGCTATAAGCACTCCAAATCAAGCTCATTCTCCCACATCTTAGCTTTATCTAAAGTTGGAGAGGGTTATAGGATACAGGACTGCAATTCTTACTTGAATTAGGTGGAGTTCCAGTAAAACATCCAGTTACTACAGAACATTTTGTTGAAATAGTGCCACAGCTCTCAGCAAAATTGGCACATGGGAGAAAAATTGCATGTGCCCAGAAGTAGCATACATGGTTTACTCTTACATATCAACCATCGAATGGAAGCCCTCCACAGTTGACGATTCTACATGGCAATTGAGGGGCATCTGACCGACTTGTCTCCTGAGATTCGAGCTTCTTCACAACATCCATTCCTTCAATGACATGTCCAAAGACAACATGACGGTTGTCTAACCATGGAGTCTACAAATCAAAAACAGTAGAAAGCAAAAGTGAGATATGGGCTATCAAGAAATGGAAGCATTCGATTGATTCCACAAAAGCAACGGTATATAAAAAATTGCACCATGAATTGGATCAAGTCCACGAAACCCATTCCAAATTTTCAAGAAGAGGAGGAGGAATAAATGAAAATATCTCCTCTTTCCTGCTACCAAAGTTCAAAGGAAGCAACTAAATTTGTGAAATCCTCTATTTCAAGATCCAAGAGCACAAGTAAAACTAAACACCTTCCACATATGTACAGCTCAGACCAGGAAGACGTTTTTCAAAGCATTAAGGTAATCTCCTAATTTGCATAGCATCTTAGTTAAATTAACTGCAGATATCAGATTGGATTTGACCATAAATTGGCAGCCCTTGGTCTGAATGCAAAATTCTTAAGTGTGCCTGAACTTTAAGCTAAAGTAGTGCAGGTGAAGTTATTTACGATAGTACAACGACCAACATGCTATTTTATTTACACGTATTCCATGTAACATTTACATTATGACCCAGAAAGGATGAATCAGGATCGCATATTGCTATTCGTACTTAAAGGAGTTGCACAGGTCCAGAACCCTCAAATGATGCATTAACAGAGAAAAGGTTGAGGGAGAAACCATGTCACCTTGACTGTACAAATGAAGAACTGGCTCCCATTTGTGTTGGGGCCGGCATTCGCCATGCTCAACACTCCAGGTCCAACATGTTTTACTGCATATTAAAAATAAATTTTTTAAAAGAAAAAAGATAGAAAGAAAGAAAGAAAAAAGCAAAACCAATTAACATCAGATTCTAAGATACACACGTGATTATCTAAACATCACTTGATAATTTCATTTTTTTTTCAATTGCTTATTTATTAAATAGATAAAACAAACGAAAACATGATGTAAGGCTAAGGTTCTAAATATTTTTATTTCAGAGCAAAAAAATTCATCGGAAGTGGGGGCATACAAGCAAAACTCTCATCTTCAAAACTTGATCCGTAAATGCTTTTCCCCCCAGTTCCCTGCAGCAGCAAGATCATGTAAGAGAGGAGGATGGACAAATGAGAGATAGAGGGGGTAAGAGACTGAGCTCACGTTTCCTCTGGTGAAGTCGCCTCCCTGGATCATAAAGTCCTTGATTATCCGGTGGAAAGAACATCCCTTGTAACCATATCCTTTTTCTCCTGCACGGTTAAGCAAGATAAATAATAGTTAGGGGGGAAAAAAATTCCCTACTGTAAACAAATGGCAAAACAGATCCATATAGCTGATTCCCACATGGTGAGAACAAAATTTGAGCATCGTCAATGTTTTATTCAAGAAACAAAGATTTGTCAGATAGATACAGCAGAAAGCTTGCCTGTACACAAAGCACGGAAGTTCTCAGCGGTCTTTGGTACCACCTCTCCAAAAAGGCCCATCACTATTCTACCAATAGGTTCACCCCCCACCTCCACATCAAAGAAGCACTTGTTTGTCACTTTTGCTTGCAACTCAAGGTCCTGAAAAATTGAAAACAAAAAATTGTTGGGATATCACAAACTACATGAGCAAACTTTCAGCTTCTGGTAATAGCATATATATTTTAGATAATAGCAAGAATACTATAATGTATATGTTTTTTGGGCAACTTGCATATACACCCTCATTTGTTTCTTCATGTGTGCGTAACCCCCCATCTTTAAAAATAAGCATTTAAACCCCCAAATCTTAAAAAATGCACTTTTACACCCTTTTTCAATATTTTATGCTTACATAGAATAGTTGAAAAAAATAACAAAATAATTTTTAAAAGGTATAAAATCAAGGGTAAAATTGTCATATAAAAGTTTGAAAGCATTTTTTTCTTTAAAGAGTTGGGAGCTAACCACTTAATTTCAATAATAAGAGGATTAAGCGCACATGAGACAAACATAAGAGAGTATAATTGCAATTTTACCATTTTGTTTCTCTTTAATAATTGACAACATTTTTGGTATTGGGCAACCCTTTTATAACATGCATTATTTGGGGTAAAATGCTAGAAAATTATTTTTAGGGCAGAAAAGGTTTTCCTCAATAGTAATTACATTACAAATATCTCTAGGTTGCAAAGAGCTTTGGTTTCCTTATGCTTTTCATATGAAAGCCACTTGAGATTTGATATTCTTGTTGATCAGAACCAGAGCAAAGTATTTGAATTAGAAGATACGATGAATTAGAAAGAGACCGACATTTACCAGAGAGCACATGCAGGTCGTTCTTCTGCACTGGACTTTGGGTGCTTCAAAGATCCGTCTAAGAGAAAGATTTGATGCATAGTGGGATTTAGATGTCCATGCTCTTGCTGAAGTAGACATAGCTTCAGATTTTCTTGGTGCAACTTGGGAGATCATATGTACCTTCACAGCATCTTGGCAGTAACTTCCCTGCAAAGAATTTCCTTTGACATCAAGCAAGCTAAGGCAATGAAAAGAGCAAATCATAAGATGTAATCAATTGCTTTTCCTCAAATTCACAGCTAGACAATACCACCAAAAAACAGCATTTCTCCTCCTATTTGTGTTCCCTTCTATACCAGTGATTGAATAAACTCCATCTGACTCATTTTAAGAAGAAAATTAAAGGTAGTTGGATGTAACTCAAAGGCGATGTTGATCATTGCATAAAAACTTTACCTGTCGAACCAAGTCTTTGAAGTGAATATTCTAATCCAAATCAAAGAAAATAAATGTCTCCGACACTTACTAGAGATTTAAGAGCTTCTTTCATCCAACATAAAGTAGCATTCCTATTCTTCAGAAGCAATTCATACTAGGTTGAACTTAAAACACAAGCGAAATCCTTTAAAATATAGCACCACCTCCATTTCCCAATTCATTACAGTAAACTGGACTTGAATGGGATTCTAGATAATTAACCAATACCACTTCAAGAACCATCTTCTACAAATCCATTGAACCTATTTCCAAGCATTACTACTCCATTGCCATTTGTCCAGGGGGTCCATAACGGGCAAAAGTATCAAATCAACCGCTGAACTTTAATTTTAGCCAAAATTACCACTAAAGTTTTTGGTGTTCAGCGAACTTAACCGCTATGATCATCTTCTATAAAAACCATTGAAGAAATTCCCCCAAACTACTGAACTTATATACCTAAATCCATCTCAGGTGAGTTTTTTTTCCCCCTCTCTCTTTAGCCAGATCCCTGGTAACTTAATTGCTGCAAAAAGTGCCAGATCAACCACTAGACATTTATTCAATGTTGTAGAAAAACTTAGTTGAATTTCATAATTTCAGTTGCTATTTTGCACAAAATTAATGTTCAATTGCTGATTTGATATTTTTACCAAACTTCAATGACACCTGGGAGACTTTAACCCAACTATCAGCGACTTACTCCCTTCCTACTTGGGTATGCACCAATTACATCTCATTGGCATTTAAATAAACTTAGATATTCAGAAAATGTCTTATTTGTATCTAATCAAAATCCGGTATCTGGAAAGATATCTTATTTATATTCTATCTGCTTCTTATCTTATCTCTCCAATTAAAAAGATAAAAATGAGAGAAATGATCATGAGACTAATAAATTACATGACAAACAAGAATTCCTAAGCCGAAAGAACCATAATTAGCATTTCACAATGCTAAGAATCCCAGAGTTTCAGATGCATTGACCACTCCTTGAGAAACGTGGACTCGGTGAACTAATAAAATTGTAGAATTCCTTGTTATTTGACGCACACTCTACGACAACCCACTGTAACAAACTTTATCCCATTAAAAAGAAAGAAAAACGCATTCCTATTGCAAGGAAACCCGAAAAAGGTTTTTGCAGAAACAAATGCATCTTAAACTCATCCAATCCAATTAGATTGCCACAAACAAACACACACACGCACACATTTCAGGAAAACACCACATACCTAGAAGCTTATAAACACTAACTGAATTAGATAATTGTAAGTACTGAATCTCAAGATAGTGGTAAAATGATAACAGATACATTCAATTGCTAATGTAACAAAATGAAAACAAGGGGAAAAAAAAAAGTAAGCTCTTACTTTGCGTGTACTTGTACTTTTCTTTTTCCACTTAAAATATGCATTTGGCCACAAAATAAAGAAGTGATTGAGTGACTGAATGGCTTACCTGGAGAAGAAGGCGTGGAGCTTGTACCGAGACCGTGGAAGCCATTGCAAGAGCTTAGTAGGAGAAGTAGAAGAAATAAACAGGAGAAGAAGAAGACTGTTTCAAGTGCTGTTGCAAGATAAGATTTCCCAGAAAGCTCAAGTTAAGGTGTTGGGAATTTATGACGTCGGGGCTTGCTTTTAACATGCGCCATGTGCGCACGGCTGGATATGTCCTTTCTTAATTTAAAAAAAAAATTAAAAAGGGTTTTTGTTTCGGATGGTGTCTTTTCTTGTAGCAGAGAGATTGAAATCTCCGATGTGTCCTCAATCTCAACGCCTGCGAGATGACGTCAACGGTCCATGGGCCTATGCTTTGTCCACTCGGCCTTGTTTCATTGTCGTTGAAAATTGGAAAAAATATGTGTATCCAGTTAGGTATCTCCATTCAAGGTTTTTGGCACAAGATGTTTTCGAGATTCTTGATAAATGAGAGAGATCCTTAGTTAAGAATCCATGACCTCAAAACTAAATATTATTATTATTTTTTTATTTTTACTGTTATTTTATTTTAAATTTATATATTATAAATTTCATAAATAATATAAATAAATTTTAAAAAATTTTATAAATAAATATACGAATAAAATAGAGAGACTCTTAAGAAAAGAGGTCTTTAAATTATTCATATTATATTTATGAATAGAGATATTCTTAGAGATAATTGGACATAGGTCTTATAAAACCATATGTTAATACAAAATATTCTCCCTCAAACAATACTTTCCTAAAGATAATATAAATTTTCATATGCCATGATGTACTTATGAAATATTATTGAAAAAATCTTTTCAATATTTGATTAAGAGATATTTGCATGTTTATCAATTTACCATTAATTTAATTACTCAAATGCCATTTACATAAAAGTAATTAAATTTAATTACTCAAATGCCATTTACATAAAAGTAATTATATAAATTCCGTTGTGTACATGCAATTTTGCTTTTGTACATATGCAATTTACATGTATCCAACATATGTGATTTAACTTAAATTGCATTTCATTCATGAGATTCATATAAAAAACGCATAATCTGTTTGCAATTTACATGCATTCAATATATGTGTAGTATTATCACATTTGTTGCATGTGATTTTTTTTTATTTTAAAATGTGAAAAATATTTGTAGAGTTAAATCATATGTAGTAGATATATTGCATTTGTTACATGTGATTTTGGTGTATCTTAAAACGTGAAAAATATTTACAAAGCTAAATTACATGTGGTAGATGTATTTAAGTAATGTAGTAAAGTTTCAAAGTTGTATATGATACATGCGACTTTTTTTATTTGAAGTAAATTGTATCTTTTAAATGCGATTTTGTATTGTTGTTTAAGTAATTAAAATTATATGATTTATGTTAATGTAATTTTATTTTGTAGACATATGTTACACTTGCTTGATTAATGAATTTTATATAACATGTGATCCTATCTAAATAAATTGATATTAATACGTTGTTATAAATTTATTAATTTACTAGCAAGTTTATAATTTTTTATCGATTAAATTTTTTTATATTTAAAATATAATTTATAAATTAAGCACAATAACTGTAAAATCGACTAGATCGAGAAACAATACTCCATTTTAAAAAGAGTAAATAATTTCCCTAAAAAAGAGTAAAACTTTCCTTTTAAGTAGAAAAATATTTTTCTAGATAAGGAAAAACGTTTTCTACTTAAATAATCATTTTTAGTAAAATAAAAGAGGAAAACGAAGAAAATATTCTCTAAAGAATATCTTTCTTAAAAACAAATGGGCTTAAATCTTCTAATCTCCAACATTCCCTATATCATTTTTCATTACAAATGTAGCATGATAGCTTAATATTATGATTAGTAACATATTAATATAAATCAATATAAAAAAACAAGAAAAGGAAAATAACGTAAATGTATTTTTTACTCCTTTTTTACTATGAAGAATGTGAACAAATAAAATGAATTGAATTGTTTTTGTTGATATGGCATTTTAAACATGAGCCCTTAGACCTAAATTGACCTTCCCAAGGCATAAGTTAAGCTCTCGAGGTTTAATCCAATCTTATGTCTCAAACTAGCAGTTTGGATGCCATACTTATAACGAAGGCCAAGTAATGACAGAATTCTACGAACCTCACTCAAATCATCAATAAGGAGTCTAACTTAACCTAAAGAAGATCTCTAAATCTTTAAGGACTTAAACCTCCAAGCCTAAGTTGGCCAAGCTTAACCCATAGAGTTCAAATCATGTCGTATAGAAATAGTTCGGCATAAATGGCAAATGGACAACTATCTTTAACCACTTTCATAAAATTTGAAGCATCTCATGAGATTATGGTGCACTTACCAATAAAGTTGTTTATGGTTTGGCTCAGTTTGGTTTAAGGTTGGGCCAAGCCAATCTCTATGTGAAATCGTTCGATTCATATATATAATGAATTAAATTGCTTTTAATGATTTAAGGTTTTGATGTTCAAATCAAGAAATATTACATAAGAATTAAAATTACATAATATTATATTACGATGATGTCACACTTTAGGTGATAGTGAAGGTATGTAAGTCTAATAAAGCTAAGACATACAAGTGGAGGAAAAAGGAATGGATTGTAAAAATTAGTAGTAAATGAGAAATGACAAAAAATAAAAAGTAAACAGGGTTAGATTGGTTAAAATCATTATAACCTAGTGGTATCACTACTAATTTTCTATTAAGATAAACGACGTTTGAATCTTCTCTTCCTAAAATTCGTGTAAGTTAGTTGACAAAAAAAAAAGGCCAGATTGAAACATTCATAAGGTTTATAGGTAAAAGATATTACTTCTTATTTTTCAATAAAAAACCATTTTGTTTGGATTCAATTGTTTAGTTTGATTCGACCTTCAAACCAAACTATAAACCATTTCAACTTACTCCAAATCAAATTGTGAACCGCATCGAATACAAAAGAATCGCATTTTATGGTTCGGTGTGAATCTTGGTTTTGTTTAATGAAAAACCCTATTTGCTAAGAATAGCTTTGCCTGTCCTTTATAAATACAAGATGAAACCTTCAAGTAACACATTCACAATCCTATGCACATTCAGCTTATGTTACTCTCTTTTCTCCTCTCTCCCCTATATCACTAATTTAGAAATCAGAGTAGTCGCACCCAGAATACCCTCCAATGCCCTATTTAGTTTAGTGTCTACTCTTTTGCAGGTGTTCAATCTCTTTCTCAAAATCCTCAAGCACGTTTGCAATATCCTAAAACAACATTTTCCTTCTTATCATATGTGGTTAGTGCAACATAAATAAAAAGAAGATAAATAAAATAATGATTAGTTTATGAAATCCCTGAAATTTCAAAAATAAAAACATGCTTATGACCCCCTTTTTATCTAAAACCATGGCATATTTGTTATTTCTTTAGTAAGTAATAGCATTTTTGTCCTTTGTATTGTCTAGATTCTACGCCAACTTAACCCCCCTCCCCCCTTACTTTGTTTCCTCTACATATTCTCTAATTGTTTGGTAGCTTCTTCACTTTCTTACCATCAAGAAGTAAGAAACAATTTTTTTCTACATGATTAAGAAGGAGAAATCAAGGGAAAATTGGAGTTTGATCATCAAGTTGGGTAATTTATGAATTTTGGAAAGGTTAGGGCTTGTTTGATGCGAGCTCTTGATGAATATATAGTTGGTTTATATGTTCTGTAGTTGTAACTTAAGTTATGCTTGTATGAGGGTAGGTTACCAACAAAACCTAAGTGAGATTGGTATCTAATCTCTTGTTTCTTTTAAAGTTCAGGTCTTAAGTTGTTGATTGAGATTGAGTTGTGAATTTTCGAATGGAGCTATAGTGCATTGATTATTGGTGAATAATGGATGTTATTAGATTTAAAAGAAAGGGGTTGTAATGATGAAAAATTGGGTTAAGATGATAGATTAATGTTTGATGTAATACTTAAAGGAGGAGTGAAAGTTTTGTAAAGTTTCATGAAACCGATTCTACAAAATTGTAGAATCTATTTGAACAAGCCAACTGGTTCCAGTAGAACTGTAGGGCTAATTAGCTTGACCATAAAATGTTAGTAAGAACCATTTTGTTGGTTTTGAGTAAACTATACAATTGGTTCTACTTGGCAAGCTAATCGAATTTTGTTTCTTTTTCTTTTTTCATTCTTTTTTCTCAACTCAATTTCCTTGTATTTAAACCTAAATTCTAAAGCAAATTTTATCCCTCAAACCTACTTTTAGGCATCTTAAATATCATAACTTAATTTCGAATATGTTTTCCAATAAAATCAAACACTTTCTTAAAACTCCAGTTTAAGTTTCTTGTAGTGGGTAGAGTAAGTAGCAAAACCAAATTTAGGATTTAGGAGAGTTACTTATGGGTTTTGAATGTCGCATAAAGCCTTATTGTATGTGCTTTTTAACAAGTTGTAAAGAGTTTGAGATGAATTCTAGTAAGTTATCCATTTTAGGTATAGGATACATGTTTACTTTGTTATGGGTACCAAGATATTTAATGTAATTGGATTTAAGATATACTCAAATCTTAATAAAGTGTATTGTTTTTACTTGGCTTTGACCACCTACTAATAGGGTCTAATGGTGTTAGTGAGGCACTTGGCAATCTTTACACAATATTGTTTCAAGTAAAGTCTTGCAACTAAAAGACTCAACTGGATTCAGGGTAGTGATCGGTTACTTAGGTGTTGGGAAGGACCCATGCTAATACTATGTATGCATTATATATTGCTTGCGTTTAGGTGATGAGTTACCTTAAGTCTTGGTACACTGAGACTGCATTGCTCGTCGAATTTAAAGGAAAGATAATAAACTAATGCATATTGTATTTTAGTACTCGTTATGCATGTGAGTTATTTCATGGATGTTCATGCACATGTACTTTTGTATTCCATACTGAACATAACTCACCTTTTGGAGATTTGTTATTTTTCAACTACAAGTTTATGCTATGATGATATTATTGATATTTATTATAACTATGATTGTTATTATAATGAAATGGATGGAGATTACTACTTTAATGATGGGTTGGGTTATGCATAGAATAGACAATGAGCATGGATTGGAGCTAAGATATGTAACATGTTATTTATATTACTTATTGATTCGTAGGGTGGATTCGCCTATGGCTCCTATTGATTATGTATTTTATGTTACATGTTTGAGAGTTGTAAGATTTTTTAGTTAAGATGCTGTAGTTATGTTATCCTAGGCAAGTTAATGTTAGATTTTTATGTAGTTAAAGATGAGTGAGTATTTATGCCCACTCTTTTGTTAATGATTGAGAAGTTGTTTATGTGAGAGTTAACAAAATTTTATTAATTAATTGTGGATTATAGACAAATTACAAGCTCTTAGATGCCTTAGCGTATCAACCTTTATGAATGACACATGGTGAACTGTAGCTTGCAAAAATCTAAGGCGTTATAGTTTAACTTATACTTTAAAACATATAATGAACTTTTGTTTTCCTCTCCTTTAAAAGGTATTTTTATAATTTGACAAAATTTCCATCAATTTTCCTTAATTTCTCTTCAATTTTAAAAAGAAACAATAATGGCTCTAGAATGGGATTATTTCCACTCATTTTTGTCAATTTTCTTATATTTTCTTCACTCTTTAAAATAGAAATATAGAATTTTCATCCATTTTTATCGATCTTTTTAGCTTTTTTAAGTTAACATAGTGAAATGCTTATGTATATTCGCAACTCGCTAGATAAATTAATAAATTTTGCAACAATTGATGATTCAACGGTTTAAACCCTACCAACATGATTGTTGTTTATTTTATTTTCACTTACCTATATCTATGTAATATATTATGGAAGAAAAACATGTTTATTTGACTCTACGGCCCATTATTTTATTTTTATTATGGTTTTAAAACCTTTTTTTTCCATTATAAAGCCTTTTCTTAAAAAACAAGGAATGAGGCTAAAGTAGACACACAGTGTAGGGAATTTATTGTCGGTTTCTGATTATGTCCCACATCAAATTTATAATTTTGAACTTCAATCCTATTGACATTAAAAAAAAAAATCTAAAAGCATGTATAATAATATTTTAGTTAAGATTTTTTATTATATATATTATTAAAGCAAATGTGGAGTCTCTTGGTATCCTTTCTTATATTCTCATATTGCCCTTTGATAATATTTATATTTCATAACATCTACCATATAATACATGTCTTTCATATATTTTAAGATAAAAAATTTTACCATAAATTGATTTATGAGGAGTTAAATCACTTAAATTTATATTAAGAAGCTTTGTATTACTATCTATTAATTGTGGTTGAATCGACTACGAATGGTAAGGAGTAGATTAGGCTCTAACTAGCTAAGTAAAGACCTTGAAGTTGATCGAGTCATATAGGTTCCTTACTCCTTGATACTTGCAAAAAGCCCTCTAAAGGTATGTCCACAAAGGCCCTTCGATACTCAAGTCAATGAGGAGGATAAAGAGGAATAAAGGGAAGGGGAGCTGAGCACTAATAATCCATAAGGATAGTGCATGGAAAACGAAGGTTCCTTATTTGTCTCAACTATTGGGGCATTTCAAGTCCAAAAATAATTTAGTCAGAGGAGGGTTCGAGAGAGAAGATTCAGAAAGAGATTTCTATATTACTTAATGGTCTCTTACACTAAGGGATACGATTACCCGGACACGTGGAGGTCCAAGCTTTGCTTGCACTAGCAGTTGGCAAGCAACATGTGCCACAAAGTTGATAGCGTGGCTCTGAAGGATGGTTGGCCACAACCATACTAGTAGCTAAATCTTTGATCTAGGAGTCTGACATCCACAAGGCTATCAAATGTGCTGACCATATCACAGATGTCAAATAGTAATTAATGAGCTACGGTTAGGTGTCGATGTTAAAGATAAAGGAGGGGTAAAGAAACTAGAGAGGCATATAAGCACATAGCTAAGGATGATCCGGGTCTAAGAGGGGCTTGTAGGAATGTCCTTATCTTGTACAAGCCGGGTGAATATCACATATTGGGCTTGCTGCTCAGAGATGAGTTTGCTTGGAGTGGTCGCCTAGGTGCTTATAGTGAGAGCGTTCGAGTAGGTCTCAATACTCGAAGGAAATAAGAGGCTTATCTGTATGCATGTTGATGGGCTTTTAGGGGTCTATTTATAAGCTGAGCCTCTAGCTAGTTGAGACCACTCTCCTCAACGTAAAGGATGTGAAGAGATTAGTTTAGATAGAATGGTTGGGCCGAGGTGAGATTACTTTGGTAGCGTGACATCTAACACATTCAATCAAGTTTGTTATTCCATACTGTGACGCTTGTAATGACTGATGTGACTATTGGTCTACTTGAGGTACCATGATGACTTTTTTGGAAAGTGCAATGCGCGTTAATGACTTTCTTGAGAATGGTTATGTACATAGGAGTCTTGCCACATCAGTGAGCTATGTATATGAGTTAATCAAGGCCCTTAATTGGCAAAGTGAGTCATGTAGAAGACCAAAGTCTAATGCACATCCTATCAAATGGTATGTGCTTTGGTAGTGGAAAAAACCGTTTGACTCCCTTCTTTGTTTACTTTATAAGGGGGTAACTAATGCTTCATTCTCCACTTTGCATTGTTAATCTAAAAGGAAAATCTATTAAATTTCCTTCTCGTAAACTGACCTTATTTTTCTTTCCTGACCATAATCAATAATGGCTAATCGAGGTGCATTAGATCTTCACATTGAGTCTTTGCATAGGTCCATTTTTAGAGAAATTAATGAGGACTATGAGTAGATAGTTCGTAAAAGGAGTAGTAACCCTACTCCCCTTAAAACGATGATGACCGTGGTAGTAACAGGTAGTGATGGAGATGGAGTGCTCTTAACATGGGCAAAGGGGAGGGAATGAGCCTAAGGGAAACCTATCGATGTTTATTAGCTTGATGAGGAGGAAGAGCTAGTAAGGGAAGCATTGCGCATAACCAACAGTAATGATAAAGCTTGCGCCCGTATGTACTTCAAGGAAGATAAGGCGAAGTTGAGGTTAGTTAGCCTGGTGGTCAGCAATGTACATAGTTGGTGAGTAGAGGGTGCTTGCAGATGAGGAAAGGGCATTCAAAATAAGGGATGGATAGTCGTTTTGCATGTACACGAAACTATTTTAAGTTGAGGCTTGCATTTCTTTGAGTTTTTGGTTGAAGCTTTCAACTACTTTAAGGTTACCCTTTAGAGTCTTAATACCAACTCTTGGACGTAACTACTCGAATTTGATGTGTTATGCTTGTGGATCTTGCAGAGGCTAACAACTCATCTATTTAGACACTTCTTCCATATGAAGAGGGTGCTCGATGATTGGGTGTATATTGCCAACCGAGGTACAGCACTAAAGATCTTCGATAAGTTACCGAATAAGGTAGATGATTGGAAGGAGTTTTTCTTCCGTGTATGAACCTCTAAGCAGCCAAACTTTTTGATGACTTGGACCATATCGATTCAAGGTAAGCCAATAGGTTACCTTATGGTTGAAGATAATGACACAAGTATAAAGCTGTTGGGCCCTGCAAAGTAGAAGAAGCTTTGCCCGCTGGCTATTTGTCAATAGTATGTCGAAGATAAGGGGTTGTTTGGGTTCAAGATAGGTATCCCCTAACCTTTGTTGAGGAAGGGTAGATGGGTGTTATGCCATGTCGCTTCATCATAGTAATGGGGGATATCGTTGTTGCTCATCCTTAGCGTAGCAAGTCTAACCATCTTTCACATTGATTTGCTAAGTTGATTTCTTATTTACTTTGTAACTATGCAACTGGCTTCAAATAAGGTAAAGGCCAAGCTACTTTCTATTTGGGCTAAATGGCAGTAGAGCATGGCTAAATTTGACAGAAAGAAGAAACAACTTACCACAAAGGAGGAGGGAGAGACTTAGCAACCTCCTTCAAATAAGAGCAAGAAGAAGAAGAAGGATGGTAGGTAGCTAACTCTCCTTGAGGTGGTGCAGAATGTAGTAAGGTATGTCCCTGTTGGTGTTGCAATTGGTGACTCAGGGAGTGAGGGGGCAGCTTCAGAGGGTACGTTTGGGCAGGGCGTGTGGGTTGTGGGGCTCAAGCCTCTAAGGAGATTTGAAGAGGGTATGTTTGCACTGAGACATGACATGGGGACTAAAGTGACCCCTTAGGATGTTACAATTCTAGCCATTAAAATCTCTAATGACAAGGACACCTTACCCTTAGTATGCCAATATAAGCAACCAGTTGTGCTAGAGGTTCCTAAGTCCTCCCCCGATTTCATGACGAAACCTTACACAACTAGTGGACCAGCTAAAGGCTTGGTTTAGGTGCCTCTTTATCGAGAAGAGTGACATTGAGGCCTCTGCAAAGCTGCTTTGGAGGCATAATGAGGTAAGCCATCATTGGTTTTTTCCTTAAGTATTGTATGTTGTTTAGTTAACTGGCCTTTCTTTTTCTTTTAGCTTTATGATGTGCTCAACTTCATCCTGGTCCACAATCTTATGCACTAACAATTGAAGAGGAGCTATGTGAGGGTCGAAGTGGGGAGGCTCCATGAGGTATTGGAAGAGGAGAAGAAGAGGCGTAGTGGCTTTGTTACTACGTATGGAGATTTAGAGCACCACTATGAAGAGTTGAAGGAGTAGGCTGAGAAGTTGAGGACCGACTTAAAGGATGCCTAAGCCTCTACTAAGGTTGTTGGGTGACAAAGTAGGTACGCGACAGTCAAAGCTAAAGCCCAAGGAAAGGGAGCTGGAGGGGCCTCCAACAAAATTTCTTCGGAGGGAAATTGAGATGTAGAAGGTGAAGGGTCTCTCTACTGAGGTAAAGCAGAAGATATTCATAGAGACCATTGATGACCCACTAGTGGAGAAGGCTTTGGCTATTGCTAGCTTTATGATGGTCGAGGAAGTTAGTAAGCAAGTTTGTGAGCTACTTCTTGAAGTGGATCTGTCTTTTCTCAACTAGCTCAACAACCCTGAAGTTGTTGCTAAGGGTAGGAAGGAAGGTGTTTCCTCGGAAAGATCTATTAGTGGTGTTGATGATGATAAGGACAAGAATGGGAACAGTGAACAAGAGGAGGGTTTGGTGTAGAATGTGGTCATCAAGTAAGCCAAGGTGGCCTTGGTTTATTTTTTTTGTGTTGTTGTATTGCTAGGGTGATAATTACCCTTTTTTGTTTTTTTCTTCTTTTACTAGGGGGATTAGGATGCCGATCTCCCCTTCTGCAATGTAAAAACTACTAATCAAATGGATGAATGATATTTTTGACATATTTGGTTTATTCTCACTTTATTCCCCTTTGCTGCTCTACTTCTATTCTTGTTTGTTGCTTAGTCCTTTGAGTTGTTCGCCCCTTTAGTAGGTCAATTAACTTTATCTTTTATCGAGTCCTTTAACCTGTTCAGGCGAACAATGACCTTGTGTACCATTCAGCCCTAGTCTTGTCCAAGTGTTGATGACATTGTGGTTTGTCTAATCATAGGCTTATTCAAATAGGGATGGGTCAGGTATTGAGGATCATCGCATACTATGCCTACAATCCTCTAGCTTACAAACTGGGCCGTAGACTATTGATGACTACTTGACCCCCTTTACCCCCTTTTTAAGGTCATCGGTCTTGCTTGATGTTTAGTTGGACCGAGCACGTTGTCTAAGATTAGTAAGTTGGCTAGGGTGAATCTTCTCTAACGTCATATGATTTCCTGAGTAGTGCATGCTTGGTTAGGCATATCCTATCTAATATTATGTAATCTTTTGGATAGGGTATATCTTAAGTAAAGTACATGCTTGGCAGGAATACATTCCTGAGCAGCGTACCTTCTAGAAATCATTTAATGCTTATGCAACACTCTTGACCATAACTACGCTAGTAACGATGTTTGTGATTTGAGAGTTTAACATCCTTAAGAGGGTTGTCGAGTGTGCTAATTAACCATGGATGTTAGATGGCAATTAGTGAGTTATGGTTAGGTGCCAGTGCTAAAGACAAAGGAAGGGCAAAGATGTTGGAGAGGCCTACAAGCTCTTGGCTTAACATAAGTCGATCTTGAAGGGGCTCGTAGGAATGTCCTTGCCTGCTGTATTCGAGCCGGGTGAGGATCGTATATTGGGCTTGGTGCTCAAAGGCCAGTCTGCCTGGAGTAGTCACTTAAGTGCTTGCAATGAGAGTGTTCGAGTAATTCGCGATACTTAAGGGAAGTAGGGGGTTTATCCGTCCACTTGTTGTTAGGCTTTTAGGGGCTTGTCAGTGAGTTGAGCTGAGTGAGAGAGAATTGGGTGTTAACACTTTTTATAAAAAATTCCAATTAACATCTCATTTATTTTTGTAACATGGCAACTTATTTAATGAAGAAAATTAAATGTGATTAGCATTTTTTTTATCTCGATAAAAATTTATTTATTTTAATGAATATATTTATAACGTGTTGGAATTGTACACATTTTTTTTCTTTTAAAGTATGAGGGGGCATAAAAATTTACCTAAATTAACTGCATGTATAAAAATTTATGCCTTCAATATTTTTAAATTTTGAGTACATGCATTGTGGGTGTAACATCTGCTCATCTATCTATAATATTAAAGGAGATAAATATCCTTTTGGTGTCTTTAGAATTTTATATTATTATCTATTTTTTAATTTACAGAATGCACCATATCCATACACATATTTTTCTTTTTTTTTCAACCATTATTTACTTCATCTCTTTACCATTATTACGGTTTTCAATTGTTAATATCTAACAAGGGTATTCTCGTAATCTTCAATGTAGAAAGTTGTTACTTTATTTGTTTAACCAAATTTCACACGTGTAACACCCACCTTCATAGACTGTAAATGGAAACTAGAACTTGGAAGTTATTATCAATAAGTCTTTTTCATTACCAATGTTCCAGCATTAATGAAGTAAAGGTCCGGAGGCTATTGCTTAAAGGACTCCAATTCCTTGCCAACAATATTATATGTCACAACTTTGAGAAGAATTCAAACCCCATCCATCTCGTTGGAAAACTAATCTTCATATCATTAAGCCATAACAACTATAGCAAAAAAAAAAAAAAAAAAAACCAAATAGATTATGTTCCTTCAATCAAATGTTTTTCTTCATAAATCTTCTTGGAAAGTTAATATTTACTCTATGATTTATTATCACAAAAATCATGGTATTTTTATTGTTTAACAATTTGGCACTACTCCGTTTGTTACTGTAGATATCTCATTTTTGCCAATTTTTTATTTTTTGATTAATTGAGTCAAGTTAATAAATAAAAAGAAAAAGAAAATCAAGTCAAGTCATAGCAGTCATAAGTCGAGTTGTGTTAAGTTGAATTGTTGGATTAGGTAACGATATAGGCTTAATTAATTTTGGGCCAGACTAATGTAGAATAAAACTTCATCTAATTTAGGGGCTCAAATAAAGATTTATTAAATTATCAGGCTATATTTAATTGGATCAAATTGGGCCTTAAAAAATGAAAAAAAAAACTAAAATAAATTAGGATTTCTAGAAGTTAGGGTAAATTCTTGACATATTATTCCTTCACAAACCACCATATGCCACTACCCAAGCCACCATCCACAATACGACAACACTATCATAACACTATGCGCCACCACCCAAGCTACTGTTACTGTTGTCCAATCCCTCGCCATTGCCACCGAAGCCACCGCTACCGTTACCCAGTCCATCATCCATCATCGCCCAATCCTTCGCCCAGTAGCACCCCCGTGTACACCCCCCATACCTATACTTGCCCAATACCACCCAATGTTGCCTAGTATCACCCAGTGTTGCTTAGATTCTCGCCCGTGTTCGCCCTTCACTCGCCCGCATCACCTAGATTGTCACCCACACTCGCCCAATAGTGCCCCAGTGCTTGCCCACGCTTGCTAGTACCACCTACGCAATGCTTAAACGCTTGTCCATCGCCGCCCAATATTGACGCAATTCAATGCTAAGTAAATTTTTTATTTTTTTTGTTAATTTTTATTAATTTACTTTATTAGTTATGTTTTTTTTTTTCTTTCTTAACTATTTTTGTGTTTAAGTGCAAGTTTTTTATTATTTATTCTTATTGCCAATTTTTTATTTTCCAATAAAATTTAGTTGAATTATTATTTTTTTTAAATTCATGTTTTAATAAAAATATAGATTTTGATACATAGTGGTTTTAAAAAATAAAAAATCTTAAATTGAGTTTTTTCCAAAATGATTTAATTAGTTAGGTTTTTTTTTTTAATTTGGAAAAATTAGATTTCTTAGTTTTTTTTTAAATAATAAATTGATTAAAAACGTAAACCTGACTCAATTTTTGAAATAAAAATAACCTACCCATTAAAAATTTTATAAAGAAAGAATTACGGTCGGTTTGATTCCAACTAGCAGATGCGTAGGTACCTTCAGTGCAACAGTTTAAAAATAAAAAAAATAACTTTTTCCTTTTTTTTTTTAGAAATTTGTAATAGAAAAACAATAAAAAATCATTTTTAGTTACATTTTTGTGAATTTAGGTATATTTTTAGAAAAATTACAAAAATAAAGCCCATAATTTTTTTCTTTAATTTTCACATGGTGACTTAATCTTAATAGGTTAGCTCCTAAATTTGGTTTTCTAGTTCAATTTTCTAAAAATTAATTTTTTTATAATATCTATAGACTAGTGGTCAAATTCGGGTTTTTAAGTGGGAAAACCCTAATTTTATTTTTTATCAGTTAAACTGCTTAACGACTCCATTTAAAAAAAATTCCTTAATTTAATGTCAAATAACTTATATTAAGTAAGTTGGACTTGATACAAGTTAAATTAAGGAAATCAAAATAAGACTTGACAGTTATAGATTGATGTTTTATCTATTACATCCTAACCATGTAATCACATTTATACTTTGCTAAGACACTCATAGGGTTGGGTTTTGGGAATAGGTAATAAAACCCTATAGGGTTTTATAGGTTTTTGTGAAATACTAAACCTTATAAGGATAGGTTTAGGTTTTATAAAACCCGTCTCAAACTCACCTAATTGCATCCTTACACTTCTTGGTGAGATCGATTAAGCTCATAAGAGCTTAGCTTGCATATTAAGGAGGTTGTTTAATTATAATTGCCTTTGGTGACAATGCCTGACAGGCTCATAAAGCATGGACAAGGCATTAAATAAATTAGCCTAAGCTTGTTAGGTTTAGCCCATGCATAGAGGGACTCAACTTACATTTGGAGATCTATGTCCAAAACAGCTTATCAACATTACTAATCCAAAATTATAGTTCTTAATGTAAAAAATGAGAGATATTTATCATAAGTGAATCATTGTCAACTAATCTCTAGTTTTTACCATACTGTATATATGAAAAGAGATAATCGGGGAAAGGGGGGAGGGGGTGGGTGTTGGATGCAAGAAAATATCGTCATGCCTTCTCCTTATTTGATCCCAAGTGATTGAAAGCCATCTTACCAAGTTAATGTTACTGAAGATGTAAAAATGGCTAAAAAATGAACAAAGTTATGGGTAAGTTACTATAAATGGTACAACAATACTAAAATACCCTTAGAGCATTTCAATTTCATTCTTATAGATCATAAAAAAGTGCATAATGAAAGAAGAACTATATGTAACAAAGTAAATTAACACCGTATGCCAATATGAAAATTTGATACCAAGATAAATTCTATAATAAACCTAACAAATAGCCCAATTTCCATTTTTGGAAAACAACCGCATCTTAAGGTAACATCTCATATCATGTTGTATATAATTAGCAAATGGAAACTATTATTATTATGATATAATTCATGAGTGTCTAGGGATATAACTAGGCAAGTCATTATAGAGTACCTACCCCATTTAACTCGATAAAAACTCTACATGGTTTAGGCTCAAGTTTTGAGGCATGATTTAAAACCCTATAGGGTTTATGGTTAGATTTTAAGATTACAAAAAACCTTAATGAAAACCTAACATGGTAAAAAAATATTATATTAATAAATATATTTACTCTTAATCAACACACCGTGCATGTTCTACAATACACAAGTTTTATACTATATAACATATTTAATTTTCAAATTTCATCTCTATGTAAGTTAGGAAGTATAACCATAATCCCATTGATAGAGATCAAGGATCGATTACATGTTCCCGAACCCGAGGGCTCTCTCAAGTGGTTTACCAAGCTGTTCGAGGTGAGCTAAGCACTAAGGAGCAGTACTTGCCCCAGTCCAATCTGCTAAGTTACTTTGCTTTCTATGCTATCAAAGAAGCTATCGAGGTGATCAACCGGCATGCCGAGTTAAACTCTCTACTAAACCATAGTCCCAACGCCAAATCTGAATGCAACAATCCCTATTATGCTAAGGTCGAGTAGAAATGTCAGGAGCCGACCATCCAAAGCTAACCCTAAACTAACCACAGTCTAGTCCCTTCTGATGCCGAACAGACTTGAACAGAGGCTTACCCTTACTCTGACCACAATACTATTAGAATCACAGTAAAAACACATTCGTACTATCCTTTCTAACAAATGGCATCCACATTCCTTCTTTTATACGATTTCATATTTTCCTTGTAAATTATCTCTTTTGTTTTTAGCAAATAAAGACCATTTTTTTGTAATTTTTTGTAACTTAGGATTTACTCTAATGGGATGATATAAATATTGTCATACTGTAAAAATGAGATCAGAATATAGAGAATACACTGAACTTTTTCGCTCTCGAGCTAAGTGCCCTCTTACTCTTGAGTTACTCTTATCTAACTCATTCGAGCGTGGATTAGTTGTGAGTGACCTCCAACCATACTTGTGTATCATATCAAGTGTGATATGAGCTTGTGTGAGGCATTGATGTGTTATATCCTTCGTCGGTGCACGGGAATCCTCTGTTCAACCTTCAACTATCATTTACCTTTCAAGCCATCTTGTGGCTTGAACCCATCTCTTTAGTTACTCGTGATATCGAGTTCACGTGTTCATCCACGAGTCCATATCACCTATCTAACTGCTTTGCACTCTACTCTCTCCTTAATCATATCTAAACTTTACGAAAAGCAACCCTATAGGGTTGCTTACACCCTATTAAAACTTGCATCTATGGGTTCAAAAATCTTGAAGGTGTTAGCTTAGTACCCTACCCTCTCCAACATCTTGAGCCGAGTCGTTAAGCAAATACTATAGACTTGGCCCATAAAATCAAAAGAAGGTGAGATAAGAAATGCTCAGCTAAGTTAGCCAAGTACACAATTGGTGCCCACTTAACTTAAGATATTTCCTACAATATCCAGAATGTATTTTTCTAATATGAATACTTATATCTTTAATACACGATTTATTATCTTGGAAAAGATTACAAGTCTCACCTATAAATATCAAGCAAAGGACCCCCAAAAACCTTTCACTCACAAGCCTTTTCCTTCTTTTTCTATAATCCCTTTGTTGACTTAAATATCGAAGTGGCTACGTAACGAACTGCTGACCTCAAGACTTGTTACCCAAGCTCATCTTAAAGGTCTGCAAGGTCTCATAAGAAGAATCCAGTCTTCTTAGCTCACCTAAGACAAGCTTTAGTATCAGGACAACCTGTTGCTGAACTTTTCATGTACCTAACTCAGATGCACCTTACTCTACTCTGTTGTAAACATAGATGCCAAACTTACAACCCCTCCCAACATGGCTGACCTACCTAGTGTTGAAGCCCTTGAGTCCAACCTTAGAACTCTTCTTTGTCAACTGCTGAGGTCCTCAAAGAAGAAGAAGAGAATGAACAGTTTATGAGTTTGATGAGCGAGAAATCCGAACACCTAAAGGAACTAGGAATATTGAGGTTCAAGTACCAAGCTTCTTTAGAACAGGCCATGCTGATGAATATATGGATTGGAAAGAGAAGATTGAGAAAATATTTGATTTCTATGATTATGAGGATGTCGTATGTGTTCGAATAACTGCCTTAAAGTTTTCTAGGTATGCAGTTATGTGGTGGAAGAAAGCATAAGCTACACACTAATAAGCCCAACAAGAAATTAGGACCTGGAATGAGATGAAATTGGTTTTCAAAAGTTGGTTTGTCCTTGAGCACTACGAATGGGACACTTTTCAATGTCTCCAAGAGATTAAGTAAGGTAATTGAACTATGGATGAGTATATCCGAGAGTTTCAGCTATTAATGATCTGATGTAATGTTGATGAACTAGAATCCAAGACCATTACAAGATTCCTATTTGGACTACGACCTAAGATTAGGAACATACTAGAAGTACAAAGGATTGGGACTCCAGATGAAACTATTGTAGTCACTTAAAGAGTTGAGTGGCAAAGGCAAAGTCGACTCAGCCAAACACCGAGCAATCAATTTGCTATACCAAGCCAACTTGTCTCTAATAGACCACCCAATAGTTTTAAGCCAGACCGACAAGAACCATATTTGAGTTGATCTGATGATAGCTGAGGTAAAGGAGCTCAAAGTTAAGAAAGACATTGCCTAGAATTCAAGATGGAAGACAAGGGAGATTAAATGCTTCATATGTCTTAGTTTTGGACATGTAGCTAATTAATGCTCAAATTGATGTGTGATGACCATTAAGGGCGAGAAGCCATAGTTTGAAGTAGAAAGTGCTAGTAGAGGAAAAGAGGAAATAAATATTAGGCTTACTAGATGATTACAATAAGATCTTGAAGCCCTTACCCAACCTGAATTTGGAGACTACTGAACGGTTGCTAAGAGAGTTTTTAGCACTAACGTTGCCAAGGAAAGTGAGCAAAGGGACAATTTGTAACTTGTGTATTTAATAAGCATAAATTACTCTATACTTTTTAGGCATAATTTGGCATATATTGATCATAATGGTGTTCAATGTTCTAGTTATTGGCACTTAATTGTGTAATATATCAATTTCAGATAATTAAAGAGCAATGAGACAATATTTATTTAAGATGAAATAGAAAAGAGATGAAATTCCACAACAATAGTAAGATCCAGAGTCATCATGCCCGTAATGAAAGAAAAATTTAGAAGGAAAATCACCATGTATTTGATAATGGGTGTAATAAAAGAAGATTTAAGTTCTTAGCATTTGTTATTCCCTCTATCACAGGCATAACCAAGGGTGAAGTTGTTATCCACTGTTCATTACAGTTGTGATAGCACATCAGAAGGGTGATCACTCCCTTTATCATAGGCTTAAGGAGATGAAATATTGTAATGAGGTGATTACGTTCTGCAATGAGGTAATTACATTCCACATCACGATTGTTGCAGATGAAGATGATTCTTTTCTAAGACTATCACATCCTAAATCACGGGCATGATGGGAGTAGACACAACTATTCCTCTTTAAATTTTTCATACGAACTAGTGCATTTAACAAGTTTAAAACCCATGAGGCATCTTGAAATGGTATATTTGAACCTTTTGATGGGGATAATATAAATATACCTGAAAAATTCAGACAAGCATCGTCAGATTCATTATTTAGACAATTTAGACCTTGGTTTTAGAGATTAATCGCAAACAAATTTGTTTATCCATTTGTACCCCTTGTACTTACATTTTTTGTACAATTTCTAAGTACCGTACCAGGTACTTTTCTCAGATTTACTCAAGAAAGACGATGGGAATTAATTGTTCATGCATTGTAGAGACTTCTACAGTAATTCTAAAAAAGAGGGTTTATTCTTCTATTTATCTTACTTTCATTATGTGTTATCTCTTTGTTTTGTTGATATGTGTTGTTATCTTACCATGTGTGAATAGTAATTTAGGACTTGTTACATCACTTTAGTATGAACAGTTGCTTAAGTTAGCAATTTCTTGATTTCTCATAAGTTAGCAATTTCTTGATTTCTCATTAATTTCAATGAATTGAACTTAATTAATCTAAGTACGGTGTGATACACGACACTAACTTAGGACGGATTTCAATAGAATATGTGTAGAGATAATTCTGTTGAATATATCTAATTTATTAGAATTACTTACTTCTTATAATGGAGATATTATTAGGAAAGTTATTGCATTTGTAAGGAATTTGATAACTTATCATGATGTTAATGCAATCCTAATTGGCTTTTAATTTAGAAGAGATTCTAATAGACATAATTAGAGTTAAGAGTAAGTGTTTTCAAAAGAATGCTTATAAATTAGTAATACCTTGCAGAAAACAATCGCTAGGATAAAACTTAATGGTGGCATCATGCTATGTGGTGAAGTAAGTCTATATGTTAATATGGTATCGTCAATCATTTTTTGTTGTCATTGTGTTAGATGAAATCTATGTGTTGATTAGTGTAGTTTAATTAGTAAATTAGACGTCTTAGTACTTAATCAATTGATAAATTGGGTTGCTAAATAATAGGATGATTAATTAGTACTAATGTTTGCATTCGTTCACAATGGAGACAACCTTATATTTATCTGTGCTAGTAAACGATAAGTACACTTGCTTGTTGAATCGGGTCAAGGATTAAATATAGATTTATAAATAAAAAAACTTGGTAGTTCTAATTAGAGGCAATTAGTGCTCTAATTGTTAATGGGGGAAGCTATACTAATGTTGTGGCACAAGGAGTAGTACGCGCCCTAAAGCTACCAACCTTACAAAATCCATTGGCTAAATGAGAAAGGTAGACTTAAGTCACCAAGCAAGTGAAGGTGTCGATCTCCACTGGGGATAGATATAAGGATGATGTGTTATGTGACATCCTTTCAATGTGTCCTTTACACATACTTCTTAGCCGACCTCGGTTATTTGATTTGAAGGTACTCCATGACGGATACCAAAATACTTACATGTTTCAGAAGGACAGTAAGAAAGTTGTACTCACTCTTATGAGCCCTAAGGAATTTCAAGAATCATAAGATAAGGCCTTGAAGTTCTTATAGAAAAAATCTTTAGTAATTTCCAGAGCTGAATTTTCTAAGACAATCAAGACGGAAGAACATATCTCCTTGTTGATAAGGAGACTACTTGAGTTAAAAGAAGTAGGAACATTGCTAGCCAATGTGCAAGCTCTACTTTAAGAATATGCTGAACTATTTCTTGATGAGCTATCTAAGGGATTACCCCCTACAAGAGGTATTGAGCATTGTATTAACCTTCAACCTGGTGCAACTTTGCCAAATTGACCTGCTTATAGGCTTAATCTCAAGCAGGCAGTTGAGCTTAAGAAACAAGTTGATGAACTAATTGACCAAGGATATGGTAGGGAAAGCATGGACCCTTGTACTATGTTAGCTATTCTAGTACCAAAGAAGGATATCTACTAGTGGATGTGTATAGACAGTCGAGCTATCAACAAAATACTATCAAATATAGGTATCTAATACCTCGATTAGATGACATGTTGATAGACTACATGGTGCTTACATCTTCTCAAAGGTAAATTTGAAGAGTAGCTACCACCAAATCTGAATAAGACTTGGAGATGAGTGAAAGACAACTTTCAAAACAAAGGATAGTCTCTTTGAGTGGTTGGTGATGTCTTTTAGACTTACAAATGCACCAATCACTTTTATGTGGCTCGTAAATCATTTCTTGAGATCATTGATTGGTAAGTGTGTTGTGATTTATTTTAATGACATTTTTGGTATATGGTACATAATTTTCGTGTCATGTCAAGCATTTAAGAACTATGTTTGATATTCTCCGAGCTGAATGCTTGTTTGGAAACTTAAAGAACCGTGTTTTGTTATAATGAAGTTGTACTTTTAAGGTATGTTGTGTTTAAGTTGACAATGAAAAAGTTAAAGCTATCCTTGATCAGCTGACACCAACTTGTACAGCAGATGTGAGGAGTTTTTATGGTTTAGCTTCGTTCTATAGAAGGTTCATTCAGAGCTTCATTGTTATAGCCATCCCATTGACTAAGCTGTCCAAGAAGAACTTCGAGTTTAGGTGGTTAGAGAAAGCTCAAAGGAGTTTTGAGGAGATCACGTCTAAGTTGACTTTTACCCTTATGCTTGTGTTGCCAAACTTTGAAAAGGTCTTTGAGTTAGAACGTGACAGCTTAAGAGTGGGCATTGGTGCCATTTTCATGCAAGAGCGCCGACCTGTTGCATACTTTCGTGAGAAACTTGGTGATGCTGCACTAAACTATTTTGCATATGACAAGGAATTCTATGCTTTTATTTGAGCTCTTTATAACTAGCAGTGTTACTTGCTACCTCGAGAATTCATCATCTATATGGATTGTGAATCTCTTAAGCGTTTGCAAGGTCAACAAAAGCTTTCCTAACATCATGCTAAGTAGGTAGAGTTTTTGGAAACTTTTTGCTATGTGATTAAGTACAAGAAAGGAAGTTCTAACACTGTAGTTGACGCCTTATCATGTTGGCATGTGCTTGCTATAACCCTACAAGGTCGGATATTAGGATTCGGTACCTTACCTAAATAGTATGAACAAGAATCTTCCTTTGAACCAATAGTGGTCAAATGTAATTACAGAGGAGTTGCGGATGAGTTCTACTTGAACAAAGGGTTTTTGATGAAGGAAGGATGTATATATGTGCCAAACCACTCAACTAGAAAACTACTAGTTCAAAAAGCTCATACCGGAGGCTTGGTTAGTTATTTTGTGGAAAAGAAGACACACGAGTTGTTAAAAGAGCACTTCTATTGGCTAGGGATGATAAAAGATATTTACAAAGTTTTAAAGAGGTGTAAAGCGTGTAAATCTGCAAAAGGTCACAAGGAACCAATGGGGAGTACATTAGGGTTAGGCAAAAAGATAGTGAACCATTAACTAAACCGAATCGAAAATTTAGTTTTTTTTACATGTGGTTCAGTTATTGATCGGGTTCGGTATTGATGTATCGGTTTGGGTTTGATTTGGTGTAGTAAACCAAGCCAATTTTAGTATGAAAAAAAAAAACCACTGTCCATAAGCCCGTAGCTTACTATTACTAATAGTCTAATATTGACTTTAAATTATTACTTTTGACTGTAAAAAACACTTTCATCTTCTCAAACCATAACCCATCCCATTGTGTTGCCTCATTTGTCTTCATAAGTTCTTATCCTCTCTCTACTCTTCAAAACAGAAAACACACAACACAACCACAATACAACTCCACAAGGACCAAGGTGAAGTGATTTCGATCCATTGTCCAAGAACACTATCAGGTTTTACTTCTCACTCTCGGATCTATTCCCGTCCATCTCGTCATTTCTCTTCTGATTCAAATCAAAACTAACTCTAAAATGTTTCGTAATTTTTTATATGTATTTCAGGTTTTTTAGATTTATCTATCAATTGTCAAAGTCGAAAGGGGCATTAGTGATTCTGATTTGAGTAAGTGGTGTTACATTTTGCTTATTGTGTTGTGTACTTCCTTTTTTATATTCAAGATAGCCTTTTTACTTTTGCTTTCTAGAACTTGCTTTCCGAAATGAGCTGTCAAATTTTCCTATAAGATTAGTTGTAAATGTTATAAATGCAAGAAATTTTGTTTTCTTCCTCTTTGAGCCAATAAGGATGGACAAGTTAAACTGGTAAAATGTATTCAATTTTGGAACTATACATATTTATTTTTTGAATCCATTCGTTTCTTAAGCTTTGCCGAAGCCTTCAATAAGTCCTCTTAGAAGCATTAGTCCTTCTCACCTTCTCTAAATATTTTTTCTCACCTTTGTTTGAATTCTTACGATTAACATGAATTTAATATATTTCTCTTAGTTTGATTAGCAATATTGTTTGCATATAAATCTGGCAATTAGTACTTTCTACGATTCGGCTAACTCCAGGTTATCTTCTCACACACGGACTCGAGCATTCCCCTGTTTGTTTATAAATTTGGTAGCTAATTCTTTCTACGATTTGCTTGTTGTGTTATGTACTTCCTTTTTAGTATTCAAGATAACCTTTTTACTTCCACCTTCTAGAACTTGCATTCTAGATTTGTTTGATGGTGATTTTTATTTTATTTTTGGATTTTTGGGTTTATTGAACTATTTGATGTTAATTTCGCGATTTCATGAAATTATGGAACTATACATATTTATTTGTTTGATCTATTAGTTTCTCAAGCTTTGATCCATTAGTAGGAGATTGCTTTCAAGTATTAGAAGACATTATTTATTTCGGATGTCTAAACTTAAAGGACAAAGTATGAGTCAACCAATAGATGATGAGATACAAGAACTTGATAAGAATGAAGTAGATGAGGAGAAGTGTAATCTTAATAATGAGGGAACCTAATCTTCTACAAGTAATTCTCCTACACCTCTTCCATTTGCATCGTCCTAGCATAAGAGACAACATTCTAATGTTTGAGAACACATGTCATTAGATTTACCTAATGTGAGTGGACTTTATAGGGCTAGATGTCATTACTGCTATAAAACTTTTAAATATATTGAGGAAAATGGAACAAGTGCCTTACATGCTCATTTAAATAGATGCCAGCAATTTACTAATAAGAAGGAATTGGCTATAAGTGAGGGTAAGCAAAAAACTCTTAGTGGTATCCTAAAAAGCAAGCATCTTTCTATAAATATAGATTGTAAATTTGACCAAATTCAATGTAGGAAAGTGCTTGCTAAGCTATTCATAGTTGTTGAACTTCCATTTAGACTTGTTGAGCATGAGACTTTCATAGCTTGTTATAATGTAATACAACCAAGATTTTCAGTTCCATCTCGTAAGACATTGACTTACGATTGTGTATAGTTATTTAAAGAGGAAAAGGGGAAGCTGAAGAAATTTTATTCCATGTTTAGAGGTAGGGTATGCTTAACCATAGACATATGGACATCTAATCAAAATTTATGTTATTTGTATTTGACATGTCATTACATTAACAATGATTGGAAATTGAAAAAGAAGATTATAAATTTTTGTCAAATATCTAGCCACTTCAGTAAAGCTATAGCAATACTATTTTAACGTATTTGAAGGGTTAGGGTATTACTAAAATATTGATAATGATTGTTGATAATGCAAGTTCCAATGATCTTTACATGCAACATTTAAAAAGAAAATTTTAATCTTAGGACACACTATTATTGAAGGGAGAATTTTTGCATATGAGGTGTTGTGCTCATATTTTAAGTTTGATCGTAAAGGAGGGTTTGAAAGAGTTAGATGATTCAATATTTAGAATCCGCTTAGCAGTTAGGTATGTTAGGTCTTCTCTATAAAGATTGGCTAAGTTTAAGAGTTATGTGGTAGAAGAAAATATTGACAACAATGCATTATTATCATTAGACGTGGAAATTAATTAGAACTCTACTTACTTGATGTTAGAGTCAGCTTTAAAATTTCAAAAGGCATTTAAAGCATTACAAATAAATGATGATAAGTTTAGACTAGAACTTAAGAGGGATAAGACAAGGGGGGTTCCTATACTGGAGGATTGGGAATATGCATGTGGCATACTACCATTCCTAAAAATATTTTGTGATGCCACTGTGCATTTCTAGATCTCTTTATGCGACTTGTAACCAATTTGTTGAAAAGATATTGAGTGTTGGGTACTAAATTAATGAGAAATGTCAAAATAGTGATCCTTTTGTGAGGATGATGGCTAAATAGATGAAAAAAAAAGCATGAAAAGAATTAAGGAAATATCAATATATTTTCTTTTGTTTCCATCATTCTTGATCCTCATCAAAAGTTGTTTTATATTGATTAGATGGTTAGACATGTCTATGATCCTAAAAAGGTAACTCAGCTGATGGGTAAAATCAACCTTACACTTTCATCATTGTTTCATAAGTATGAGTTCAGTTTAGGGCATAAAGAGGAAACTGCTCAAAGCTGTGTGAAGGAAATACAAATACAAGGGAAAAATGAAGATCGTAAGCCATGGAGAAGAGTCTTCACTCGTGAGATGGGAAGGGAAAAAACTGTGCAGAAAAATGAATTAGAAAGGTATACCGAAGAAGACAGTGAAGATTTCAATAATAAGGATCTGGATGTGTTGGATTGGTGGAGAAGGTCCTCTTCTAGGTTCCTGATTCTTTCCATGATGGCAAAAGATGTTTTGGCTATCCTTTTGTCAACAGTAGCTTCTGAGAGTACTTTTAGCACTGGTGGTTGTATGGTTCTTTTGGAAGTTCTTTGACTCTATATATGGTATAAGTCCTTATTTGTGTACAATATTAGTTGAAAAATCCTAGTACGGTACTATTTGTGGAGAAAAATCTTCAAGTATTGGAGGCTTTTACCTTAAGTACAAAATATTTTATTTCATTTGTGAAACTATTAATATTATTTTTATTGTATAATCATGGATTACACTTACTATATATATTTTTCTTATATTATATTTTCAGATGCTAAAGTTGGCAAAATGGTGGAATCTACTATGATACGTATTACACTTGATTGAAGTAAAGTAATTTCTACGAGTTTTTTAAGCTTTAGCTATTTAAGATTTTAAGTCAATTAATTTGTTTATTTATTTGTTTTTTCTTACTTTAGGTTGAAGTTAGAAGATGAGGTTTGAAGATTTCCAAAAACCTAGCTTATTTGTTTGCTGGAGTATTAAATTACTATATTAATTTCCTATATTGTTTGTTTGTTAGACCTTTATTAGTGTGTTGATTTGTTAGATATTTGGAGCACCAGTTTGAATGATACCTTTTCTTTTAAGTAGTTATGTGGGGAATTATATGAATTATAAGCAAGCAACTTGCTTAATGTTAATGTTTAAATATGTTGGCATATGTTTAAGAAGTACATGTAAGCCTATGTTTAATAATACGAATTAAATAGTTTGTGCTTAAGTAATTGTGGTTGTGGAGACAGGAAATAGGAAAATGGAGATGAATACAATTGTGAAAATTGATCAACAGAACAAATGATATGAAATGATTCACTTTAAATAGGATGAATGGACTATTGTCTTGCAAGTGTTATAGATATATATATAAGTTTATGAATTCAAATTGCATAGGTTGTTTATAAATACAAATACATTATGCATTGTACAGGTTATAGTTATATAGGTTGTCTAGGACATATTCAAATCATACTTTCTAAAGTTAAATGAAATTTGATAGGGAAGCCAATGCCTTGAATTGCTTCTCCCTTTTCAATATTTTCTTTGTAATGTTGCCCATGTCCAAGCTATATGTTTATATATAGTTATACAAAGTAGATTCTCTATTTTTTATAAATTATTGTATTGAGGAAAATGTAATTAAGAGGATAAAGAGTAGTTAGTCCTTTTTTTTTCCTTTTAATGTTTGATTTCTTACTTGTTTTAAGTTTACAAGTTGTTTCTCTTTTTTTTTTTTCCTTTTATTGTCTATGTTCTTTTTATAAGCAATTAAGGATACAATATTTTTCTCCTTTTCAATATTATCTTTGTAAATTCCACATCCCTTTTAATTATTAGGATTTAATATTAAAAAAAATTGTTTGAACACCAAACCGAATCGTACGACTAGGTTCGGTTTATAAAAAAAGCGAACTGTTAATTTTATGTTCTGTTCGCTTGGGGGGTAGAGGGGTAAAGGTGCAAAAATCGAACCAAACCACGCCTATCCCTAGAGCACACACCTCTACCTATGCTTAATCAGCTTTAGATTGACTTGATCATGGATTTCACGCTTAGACTACCATGAAGAGCTCGAAAGCATAACTCCATCATCGTGATGGTCGATTGATTGAACAAAATAAGCTACTTTATTCCTTATCATAAGATGATGATGCTTTATATGTTGTTAACTTTTCTTTTCTTTTTTTTATAGGAGATTTTACAACTTCATGGAGTCCCTAAAAGTATTGTTTTAGATCAAGATACAAAGTCTACATACTTCTTTTAGTGAACCTTATGGAAAAAGCTTGGTATAAAGTTCACGTTTAGTACTTTTTATCGCCCCTAAATGGATAGCCAAGTAGTGAATAGGATGGTTGGTAGTTTACTACAAACCATTATTGGGAAGAACTTGCATGATTGGGATTTATGCTTGGTCATCATTGAGTTTGCCTACAATCGTTCCATCTACAGCTCAACAGGAAGATTTCCCTTCAAGGTTGTCTACGGACTCAACTTAAGCTTACCATTAGATATGATTGCTAGCCTAACCTCTAGAAGAGAAAGTCAATTTAGCCTATAGTGTACTGAGGAATTCCAAAGACTACATAAGATAGTTGTCAAGTAGTTTGCTAAAACAGTAGCCAAACAACGAGAATAAGGAGACGAAGGTTGAAAAAGCATTGTCTAAGATCCAAGAGACAGTGTCCGGGTTCACCTTAGTAAGGAGCAATTTCCAAAAAAAAAAGAGAATGAATAAGCTATCACCTAAATCAAATGGTCCCTTCAAGGTTCTACAACGAATCAATGACAATGCTTATGAGCTCGAATTACCAAAAGGATACGAAGTGTCACCGAACTTTAATGTCTTTGATTTAACACCCTTTGTATTAGAAGAGGAAGCTGACTAAGATTTGAGGGCAAATCTTCAATACTCTTGGGGAGTTGATAGACTATTGACCTCAAGATCTATCACTCGAGTTTGTCTCAAAGGTCTACAAGTTCTTGTAAGAAGAATCTAGTTTTCTTAACTTACCTAGGATGTACCCTAGTACTAGGATAGCCTTTTGTTGAACTCTTTACACACCCAGCTTGGATGTACCCTACTATGCTTTATTGCAAGCATAGATATTGAGTTCACAACCTGTCCTAGTATGGCCAACTTACCTAGTGCCATGGTCCTTAACTCTAACCTTAGAACTCTTCTTTATCGACTTGTTACCACATCAGAACAGCTCAACCCCAACATCCTACTACCCTAGAGTACGGACACAATAATAATGCACCACTTGTCTTAACATTTTATGACATTATACTATATTCCTTTTGTTTGTTTATCGAATTTACCCTTTTTGGCTTGTACTAAGTATCTTTATTTTGAATTACTCATTTTGTAATTTCATTATTTCATTTTGTTACCCTAGGGATTTATTATAAATAGTTCCTTTGTCTTGTAACTACATCATCAGCTTTTAGTTAATGAATATTCCCCTTTCTTCTATCTTGTGAGGAGCCTTCTCTAAGTTATACCCCTACACTCTTATTTAATCTTACTAGTAGCTTAAGGTTAGTAGCAAGTGGACCTTGACTCTTTACTTGTGAGTCATATCAAGTGAAGACCAAGTTTGGTCGTATTCGTCGGTGTGTCATATCTACCAAATGGATTCATTTAGCTACTGAAGTTTTACCCTTCCCATTGCTCTTTCTTTTTTATACCTCAAATGACCCATTTCAACCTTACGTTAAGCCCTATTAATAACTTAGCTCTTGAACAGATCACTATGCCACAACTACTTACAGGCCCTTTGAGCTTATGTTTGTTCATTTGCAAGTTGCCTTCAACCTCTCAAGCCACACATAAACCACAAATCAATAGGCATGTTTATAAGAACCATTGAAAAAGTCATACTTTAATAATGTTTTTATTTTATGATCATCTAATTAATTAATCAATCATGTTTTTTACTTATAATTGGATGCTTTGTGTAATTTATCTTAATATCATGTAAACTCAAATTTCAAATGTGACAATAAAGCCATTATGCAAGAACAATGAGAGACACTGAAAGAGAAGCAAGTGAAGTTTAGTGGCAAAGAGTTGATTAAGCCAAGTTATGGAAGATAAAAGAAGAGTAGAAAATACAACAACCAAGAAATCATATTATTGAAAAAATTATGTATTTCAATAAGAAGTTGATTCAATCTATGTAGCTAGATGTACCTATAAAATTTTCAATTTACTTCTTCTGTACAACTATTAATATTTATCATATCACATTATGAAATACTCCCAAAATAATCTTTTATATCTTTTTAAAAATAAGAATGTTTTTGGTAATTTTAAACCAAAACCCCTACCTATGATTAAGTCACATTTTCTCCCTTTCACCCTCTTTCTTCTCTTTCTTTTTCTCACATCTTCTTATGTCCTCAGAATCTTTGGTAGTTTCTCCTATTATTCTTGCTAAAAATAGCGAGAATTTGTGAGAAAATTAAAGAAACTCGTTGAAAGACTCATTTCAAGGAAGTTTTAAGTAAGTTCTTGAGTTGAGACTTTCAAGTTTGTCCTTTTTTTCACAAGTTTTGTTGAAAATCTTTAAGAAGGATGTATTTCTATAGTTTGTGCGAGTAGGTATGTGAGTTGTCTAGCGTAGAATGCTTTTATTCTAGTAAGTTTAATTTGTTCTTATTCTTTTTTAAGTTTTACGTTTTTGTGGTTGTTAGATATTTGGAATGTTGTTAAAGGACTATAAGGATGATGAATCTAAAGTTAGAATGCATTTTGTATTGCTTTTGCAATAGGAATAAGTGTCGATGACAGTAAAATTCAGTATATCGAAGTTTAGTTTAGAGAAGGAAGAAGTATGGTTGAATTCGTGAGAGGTTGTTTTGAAAAAATTATAGAACAGCAAATAATGCTAAGACACCTAATAATGGTAGCATCTATACTTTAAGTGCTAAAATTTCCTTAGTGGCGTCTGACTAGACACCACCTAACTTGGCATCCAAACACTACGACTTAATGCCACTAATAGCTTTTCTTTTCAATTCCTCTCAATCTCTAAACAAGTCTAATATATTTTATTAATCTTTTCCTTAATCTAAGCATTTAACTTATTTAAAAGTGCTTTATAACCTTTAGCGTGGTTCAATTTCTTAAGTTATTAAACAATTGATGTCAAGTATAAAGAGAGTTGAGGTTAGACATAGTGTATAAAGTTAAGTTCCTTAGGGCAACTTAATGATTGGGATTTCTTATACTAAATGTCGGGTTATGAGATTCAAGAGTTGTTTTAAAATCAATTGGCCCTATAGGTATGTGTTTGTTGTGTTTATTGGCTGTGCTTATTAAGTTAGAAACAAAAATAAAATTAAAAATAATCTAGCAAATAGCTTATGTATTGCTTATGCATGGCCCGTCTTAAAGGTTGGTGACAGCAAAACCCTATAAGGTACCTACTGATCAATATATGGTGGAGTCTCTAGTAGAATTGCATACCATAAGAATCTAGGTAGATTTGGGGTAATAGGGTTAGAGGTGGTAGTTCTTACTACTAGTTTATAAAGTTAGGCTCGGGGCAACAGTTCCCAACTTAGAAATATATGATATTACACATACAATATTGAGTGCAAGTGAGGTTATGAATACTCCTATATTGTTTGATGGGCTAAATCTAAGGATAATTAAATTGATTGTCTATAATACCTATTGCATTAAGTGCATGTGCCTTGAGAATTGTATCGCATGTACATGTGTATATGACATTCATGTACTAAACTTAGGCTCACTTTTGGTCTCTTATACCTACATATATGTATTATTAATACATTGATTATGATGAGTGAGGGGATATTTATTACTACTATTAAGATGGGGAGAGTGGTGGTATTTGCTATTACTATGATGATGACTAGTAGTAATGGGATTGGAGTTTAATTGATAGAATTGTTGTTAGTTTAGTTGTTGTTGTTTTGGACTTGATCCTTCAATCTCAGTTGCCATAGTTAATTTTGTTACAGAGAGAAAATTTAATAGTCTTTATTGAGATTCCCATTATGTTGTCCAATAGATGTAGTAGGAGTTAGACTCCAATTTACGTATTAGTTATATTTGTGGTTGAAATAGTTCGTTTATAAGTAAGGGTAAACAAGTACAAAGTAGATAGGATATGAAGCCTTACTTATACCCGTATTAACTTTATAAGTACTATTTTTTTAATTTTTATACCTAGAACCTATCTTCAGGCATTTTAGAACCACCATATCCCCTGTTCCACAATGTATAAGAAGTTAAAGAACATATCTTTTTCTAGTAGTGCAGATACACTAATAATTGAGATATTTTTAACATTTTACTAAACTAGGGCTAGTAAAAAAGGAAGAAGGAGACAAAAAATTTGATAGTAAAAGAAGAGCAAGGGTTTTACTATTAAAAAAAAAAAGATGAGTAAGGGACTAAACAATAGACATAGATAATGTGCACTCCTAAGGTTTTATTATGAGTTAGGTTTTTGTTATTATTTTCTTTAATGCTAAAATAACAATAATATTAATTTTTATATTTGTTAATATTATTCAATTAATATTATAAATGAGATACATGGTACCTTTGAACTTATATCTTCTATACTTTAGAGTATAGATTTCAAGTTGGATACAGGGTATGCCAACTCCATACCTATTCCTTACCTTATTGAAGCAGGTTTTTATTATAATCTATAACCTACCTAGTCAAGCAGGTTCGACTAGGTATCTGGTATGACAAGATTACTTGTTCATCCCTACCTATGAGTCATTCATTTTGTTATATGAGTTATTAATATTGCATTTATAGTTGCAACTAAAGCAGGTGTTCTTTAGAAACTATAGATTTTTAGTTAAGCCTTTGTGTTTCATTAGTTAATAGTGACACATAGCAAGTTATACTAGAATCTCAAGTGTTATACATTATGATATCCATAATTTCATATTGAAAATCAAATATCACTTATAAATGTAAATAAGTTTCAATGAGAAAACAAAAAATAATAACAATACATAGTATAAGAAACTAAGCACCATGTTACATTTGAGATATTTTATAGATTCAATTATTTAAAAGGGTATTAAACAAAAATATTATGCTATGTATAATTTGATTATGTTCATTGGAGAAATTTGATTGGGGAAATACATGGTAGTTCATATAACATCAACAAATTATTGGATATATCACATCCTGACATAGCATAAGACGTAACACTATACATATTCAGTTGCTTTAATTGGACACGATTTTGATAACAAACCATATTTTGTACATTCAGAGCTCTAAAAGAATTTAGCTTTTGACTATAGAGTGTTAAATATCTACAACATTTACAAATTCAAAAGATCCAAAAGTGATAAACTTCATTTATTGAAAGTAAACCTCCTTGTTCGTATTGTATTGTGATTAGTAATATTTCAATATCTCCAAAAATAGCTGACTCCATTAGTGCTCTCAAAAGTTTATCCTCCGCTTGTGATGGTGCTTAGTTCTTACTTCTTAACTCGAGGATAAAGCATTTTATTCTCTTAACTTACTGTAAGCTGAGTGAAAGTAAATAGATAAATAATAATACAACTAGAAAGCATAGCACATGCATAACAGTTAATTACATTATGTTATATCACCTATCCAAACAAAAGGAAATGCAACAATTGTATGTTACGCAAATGCACGTAACATGCATTGATACCAATGTGGTTAATATCATTGGTTAATGTAAATCTATATGCACGAAAACTTAGCTTTTTAATTGAAAACTTATCCTAGCAGAATTATAGGTTTTGAAAATCTAACCTTTAGATCCTTTTTATGCCATGCCATGAATGCATTAACCATATCTCAAATAATCACTAAGCAAGGCAAGCAAGCTTGTCTATTTAACTTTTTAGCCAAACCTTAACTTTACCTTCTTTTTCCTTTTCCATTGCTAACACTTCAGTATCGGATTCACTTATGTAAACACCTTAGGAGGTAAGGTTAGTGCCTAAATTCTTATTCAAGTTAGTGTAATTCCAGATATTAACATAACGTCAGAACACGTTTCAGCCAACATTACATACATAAACTAAAACATCACAGAGCTCATTATATAGCAAGTTCAATCAATACATCATCAGTCATAATAGTCTACAAATAAGAAAAAATCACTCTCTATTGAGTAGATATAGATCTACTCTCTATACATGTATCTACTTACTTGGGCTTGCTGACTGTTCCCACGTTACTCGTCAACTCGGGGCTCCTTTTTAGCTGTCTTACCCAATAATGATAAATAGTACAAAAGTTAACTATAAATCGTGTATATACATGTATCTTGGCTTATTAATAACTTGCCGATACTTAAGATCTGGGACTTAGGATTATTCTTTTAGAAAATATTTATCCCAGACTTTCTCTAGTTTATCTTAGAACTATCCTCCAAATTATCTTCAAAATCAAACTAATTCAAAAATTTCCAAACAAATGCTATCTAACATATATGCTTAATCCCGACTAATTAAGAATCTCAATCACACTTCTCAATTCAATCTCTAACCCAATTTATAGAGAAGCTATTATACATACCCTCTAATTTTTATTCCGATATATTCTTTTATTTGGCTAGATTACTATATTTACTTATACAATTCCCACTTCTCAATCAACTGAAATTAGAACCAGTAAAGGAAATATCAGATGTAATATTAGCTAGAACTCCCCTTGTTATAGTGTCGACAATACGAATTATCTTATTTATTGTATTTTTAGAAAATAAATGTAATGGTGAGAAATTTCTTAATAATTAGTGTATGTACTCAATTAAGCCTACAAAAATTATGTTAAACTGAAGAAATTATACTTATTAAGTTTTGAACATGAAAAGTACTATATCATCATAATATATATTACTCCAAAAATACTAACTTTCACTCGATTTTGGAAAAAATTAGTTAAAAATAAGTATATAATTATATTGATTCCCAATATCATAATATAACATATGCATTAACATTACTAATCACTCGAAATCATTATATTCTGATTTTGATCATAAATTATTTCAAAAATTGATTATATCTCTTAATTTGAAAATTTATCAACAATAGCCAAATAAATTATAATAAATAGTAAATGTAGATATTTTCAAAAATTATTTTATTACATAATATGAGTGTATTGTACAAATTTTTTCTGTTCAAAACAATGACATTTAATATTTTGAAAAATTGTTTTAAAAATTCATTGGAATAGAATACTTTTTTAAGCAAGTTCTATAAATCATCATTATTGTAACAAAATAAAATTATTTCATTAAAGTACATATAAAGTAACTCTAAAAAACAATTTTTCATAATTTTCTGAATTAATGTGCTATTTTTAATAATTAAGTGAAAATTTTGGATTCACTAGTAGACAAAACTCTAGCCACCTAAATGTGTCGACCCACCTCCTCTTACCTCCAAATTCTTCTCCAAGCCACTTGATGTCAGGTTTTGTGTAACTATAAGACTGTAGTCCCCTACTATTTTCCAATATTTTTCCTATTTTTGATAATTTCCTAATTTAGTTTTATTTGAGAGTGTCTTGCTCATCTAAACTTGCTCAAATGACTAAAGTTTAATCCTAAACTTGCTTGTCTAGTGCTTCCGATCACTAGAAGGGAAAAAGTAAAAATCTAAGTGTCATGTTATAATTTTATTAGTTGTATTCCTAAGACATTAAGCCTAGTCCCTATTTTGACAACTCACCATGGGGCTTTCTAGTATTGGTAATGCATGCTACGCCTGATTGCAAATGTTACAAATTGTTTCATACATTTTTTTATTTTAATAATTTAATGCATATTTTATCTATTAATGAGTAATTTATATTAATATATGTGCATATTGGATACATAACATGTATATTTTATGATTATATAACTACACTAAAAAATATTAGTTTCATAAGTTAAATAATTTATCTTTAAGATCTGGTTATATTTCAGAGTTCAAATTTTGAGCTTCTAATAATTATTGAGTGATACCCATAAAATTACATTTTATTAAAATTAAATATTGTATATACTTTATTTTGGAAAATAAACCTTATTAAAACTCTTGTTTTAACTTTGGTAACCTCATATTGAAGTTTTATTCAATTTAGACAAGAGTTTCTAAAAGCCCTAAATTGTATTGAGCATCTTAATTCACATCGATTTGAGTAGCTAAGGTCTCACAACGTATTCAATAATATTAAATCCATATTCAATTAGGTATGCCATCATGTTTTATATCTTACTCCATGATTATATATTCTGGAAATTTTAAAAGAAAATTTATTTTATAGTATATAATAGGAACAATGTCGCTAAAATTACCTTAGTTTTAGTAAAAAGTTCAATTTAATAACTGGAATTTCAATTTGTTAAATTTGACATCTAATTGAAACTTTTCATGTCATTATTATTATCTACATAATCTAATAATCGATAGACACATGTCATTTGCATGTATAATTGGTAATAACATTAACAGAAAAAAGTTTCAATTAATATCGAATTTAACAAGTTAAAAGTTTAATAGTAAATTAAGCTTTTGACTATAATTTGGTAGTATTTACAACATCATCCCATCTAATAGTCATCTTGAAATCTATCAAATCATGTGATGGTAGATTAGATGATATCCTCTTACACTGAGTTAAGGGTGAGGGAAAGAGAAATGAAAGAATTGGGAGGGGAACAAATGAAAAGAAAAGATTTCAAATTCATTGTTTGGTAAGAGGAAAAAAGAAAGGAGGAGGGGAATTTAGAGAGAAAAGTTTTCATGGGTCCTATTTTTTCTCTATTCCCTCTAACATAGTAGAGAAAGAAGAAGGAAAAAGGAAAAAAAATTTGAACTTTCTAACATACCGCTCCTTTAATCGTCTTTTCTTATTCTCTATTGTAAATATTATTATTTTTAAAGTGCAAATTCTTGATTTACTTTACTTCTTATGTTGTCTTTTATGATAATTAATATTTCTTTCAATTTCTTTCCT
The DNA here is from genome assembly GCA_024138005.1 of Lumnitzera racemosa. Taxonomy (NCBI): domain Eukaryota; kingdom Viridiplantae; phylum Streptophyta; class Magnoliopsida; order Myrtales; family Combretaceae; genus Lumnitzera; species Lumnitzera racemosa. Next base: position 12,530,530 of record JAMXBC010000002.1, read on the forward strand.
TCCATTATCCAAATACTCGGATTGAATTTAATACTCTCAAATTCATTCCCTCTATAATCTTTCCTTCGTAACTCATCTCCATATGCTAAATAGAGATATTAAATTCTAGAAATGAAAGTTCCCGATGTGTCTCCAGGATAGTACATATGAATAAGCACTACAACAGAAAGAACCAAAAGAAAATAGAAGAGGATTAGCAAATCTGAGCAGCTATTAATTGGACATGGCATACCAATTGATTCTACTCAACCTATAATTTGCTAGATATGACCTATCGGTCCAAACTATAGGGTTTCTCACTAGTATTTCTTACTAAAGGGAATAGATAAGAGTTAAGAAAAAGTGAAAACACTAAGGTTGCTTAAAAAGGAAACTAGTAATATTCAATAATGCAATGAGTTGTTGTCTACATAAAATAAATGGGGTTTATATACTACTCCCATTAGGTTACAAAGCAAACACGAAAAAGATAAAAAGGTAATTTACAAATAAAGTACATGAAATATACTAAAAAGGTTAAAAGAGATAAGGAATGTTTGGTACACAAAAAGTAAGGAATCTTTCTAGAATGTTGTGCCAAAAGACATGTGTCACATGGTTGGTGACCTAGAATATAATACAATTCGGATGAAGTGAAGAAAAGAGTTAGTAGTCAAGGTTAACTTGATCTGGTTCAAGTCACAGGTCAATTACTCAAGGATGTTCAAATCCCTTTTAGGTCAGGCATCTCGCAGCTAGGATCAAATAAGGTATGACTCTGGTCAACTCGAGAGCTTGGCTTGGACAAAGGTTGGATGTTGGTTGGCTTAGGAACTGCCTAAATCATAGCATGAGCTCGGTAATGTAAGCTCCAAAACTAGCTATTTGAGGTTTCGATCGGTTGAAAAACCCGATCCAGCCTAAATTATAAAGCAAAACTATAAATATTAGTAAAATGATCCCGTAAGTTTGAATTTAAAAGCAATAAAATAAAAGAATATAAAAATTCCAAATTTTAAGTATATAACTCGTCATTTATTAAAAATTTGTAAAATGCATTTCAATAATTAACGAATCGCTAGAGATAAATTATATGTATACTAAAAATCATAAAATGATTTAAATAATATTTAGGAATATTTATTTGTACTATATATGAATTTACATATATGTAGAAATACGTGTAATTACTTAAAATACGCAAAATGTATTAAAATAATAAGAAATAATTAAAGAAAATTCATAATTAATTAAGAAAAAATCAAGAAAAATAGATAAAAATGAGGAAAAGTCCAGAAGTAGGGCGTGGCAATCTGATATTGAAGAAAAAAAATCAACCAATTAAAATGCAACAAATAAAAAGGGGAAAAAAGAAGAGATAAGGCAATTGTCTTGTCTCATTAATGCACAATAATTTCCCTAAAGCTTTATAAATAGCAAGAAAAATTCAGAAGCTCATTTGTGCAATTTGGAGAGTGAAAAAAATAGAGAGAGGCGAAATTGAGAGAAAAACTAGGGTTAAAAAAAATAGGAAAAACAATGCAATTAGGGCCTTAAAAGGGAACACACACCAGACGAGCACCTAGGAATGAACGACCACTACCACTACACGGTAGTGGCAGCGCCCAGACCGGCCAACAAGGCCACGGCAGCCGACGGAGGCTGGAGCCACCCATACAAATGAGTCCGATTTCTAGCTCGATTTTGTGTAATTTTGTAAAAATAGTAAATATTATTATAAAATTATGAATTTTGTTATTATGAAATATTTTTATATGTAGTTTTTAGTAAAAATATTATTTTGATAAAAATATGTCTTGTGATATAAGGTCCTTAAGAAATCATGCAAAACCAAGCATATTTTGATTTGGAAATAAATGACCTTATGAGTGTAGTTTTGAACCCAAAATTTTTGTGTAAACTACTTAGATGATATAGAACAGTGCTATGAAGCCTATTTTCAAAAATTATTTTTTAAAATTTTTAGATAATTTTTAGGTCTTAAAATAAGGCATAAAATGGGTCATTTAGAGTTAATAAAGTCATTAAATGATTAATTACTAATTTATTAAATAATTATATGTTTTAGGATGTTGAAATTTGATGAAGTATGATACTTCTAGCATTTAGGGTATTAGATGTAATTATTAGGTTAATTATGTAGTAAATGAGTAATAGGGAAAAATAGTAAATTTTAAGCTAATTTTGTAAATTATGGTAATTAATAGTAAAATCTGATCTAGGATGAATTTAAACATTTTGAAATGATAATTGATGTCGGGAGATACTAATTAGAGTGATAAAAATATTAGATGTGTATTATGTACATAATAAGTAATAGTACATAATACACAATTATTAGAAATATAATAAATAGAAAATATTAGAATAATTGTAAAAGACTTAAGACCCAAATAATTAGGCATATTAAACTCTAAACAAAACATAAAAATAAGCGTTATAGGATAAAACGAACCTATAATAGTTATATGAAAAATTGAAACTACATTTGTGTTATAGGGATGATCGACGATGGCCTGAGCAAGTCGGACCTTGAGTGAGCGAGCGAGGAGCCGAGGTAAGTTGGGATTAATACGTTGCTGTATTTTGGAGGCTTGAGATTATGCTTGGTTGTGCTTGTTAGATAGTTGATTGTGTGTATGTGCTTGATTATGAGTGATGCTATGATTCTGTCTGTTATTCTGGCTTATATTGTATGATTTGTGTGAAATGATTGATCACCCTAAATTGGACCTAATCAAATATATGACCTATAATCATAATCAGACCTACATGGCAACCCATTAGGGGAACCAAGGATTCTCCGGCCAAATATTGATCCCTTCAAAAGGGATAGTACAGGATTGCAAAATGGTCCCTTCTTCATCCTTAGTCGAACTAAGTGACAAGAGAGGAGGTTGTGGCGAAGGTGAAGTCAATGGTTCGAAGGTAGTCGCAGGAGGAGCCATGTCTCCATTGCACAAGCCTAGGTTTGGTCGTAAGCTGTTGCATTAACGGCAACTCCTCAACCTAGATTAGAGCGGGCGCAATTTCTCTAATCTCACAACCGGCCGGATAATGTCGTGCGATGGCATTTGCTTGAACATGCATTGCACTTGATAAGTTGATTGATAACCTTGTTATGTTTATGGTATAGTTTTAAGTCCTCCATCCTAACTTATTAAGTTGTAGTTGCTCACATCCTTATTGAAGTCGTGCAGGTGCTGGCTAAGAAGCGGCAAACAACTACTCTGAAGTTAGCAACTGCTGGATCCTGGGGAATAAGGAAAAACATTTGAAGAATAAACATATATTTTTAAGGTCTAAGCTTTTACTTTAGAATTTCTCATTTTTGAATAATGTAATAACTAGAAATATATTACGTAGAAATATTGTAAACTTTAATTGTAATAACTGAATTATAGTGTATATATATATTTCCTCACTTTCTTAGGTAAATGAATTATTTAAATTTCAAATTGTTTACTTCAAAGCAGGTTAGTTGTGGACGCTTTGTGTAGATTAGGTCTAAGATAGCGGTTGTAAGGCCAACTTCTATCTTAGAATGGTTTACACAGTGAGGCTGTTACGACTCTACCGTTTCGGGGCGTGACGGGTAATATGTACGACTGTTCGAATGGTTGGCATGCATGCTCAAAAGGTTAACGTGATTGCTTGGCAACTCGAAAATGGCATTAGTTCTAATGAGGGCTTGGTAATTAGGGCAATAGTGGTGTAAAAGATGGAGATCAGAATATGACTCCTTATCTTAACTAGGGTCTCAAGCTAATGTCTTTCATGTGAGTCCTTACAGTCTTCTAGCTCGATTGTATGTGATTAGTCTAAGGAGTTAATTCTTATCACTTCCTGTATAGACTTAGGAAAGAGCTATTTTTGAACCATGAATTGGCACATAATCAACCTCTTGATTCATCAAACTGGAACTAGCTTGCTTATGGTATGCTTAAACTAAATAAGTACCTGTCAATTTAGGTAGGTTTTAGCAATTCTATGTTCATAACTTGCCTGAGCCAATAGGTTGTGAATTGAATAGCCGCTTCAGCTTACTGGAATAAAAATAAATAAATAAAAAGCCAATAAAAGCAATCGAAAAGAGAAAAAAAAATAGTTTGTTGTAGAAGGCTACTCATTGCACCCTTGATTCAAAGGTAAATTAATTGCCTTGCCTTAAAGAAATCACTTGAAGTGACTAAAGAGTAGATGTGAATAGAGGGAGAGGGAGAGGGAGAAGGAGAGAGAGAGAAGTGAGTAGACATGTAAGAAGTCAATGGCAAATAAATTTTGAAATTTGAAACTTATGAGATTGAAATTGATAAGACATGTACAAATTTTGAACATTTGAAATAAATGTATAAGTGCGAATAAGTTTTATACAATAAGAAAGTATAATATAAATTGTAGAATTACTATCTTCTCCTTTATGTTGCACTCTTAAGTTTCAACATTCACTTACAAATTCATATTATGCTATCATGCTTATTATTCGTTATTGAAGAAATGGATTGGATTTTCCATATTATATCCCTTAGCAAGAAGGGAGTGAACAAGTAGAAGAAATTTTGGAAGACAACGTAATGCCGAGTGTTAGAAATGAGATTATGGAGAAGATGGAAGTTGAAGAAATTCTAGAAGACAATGTACATAGGCACCGATGTAACGTTTTAGGTGAGCCCCCAAAACTAGTTGTCGTGTCTTATTTCGGTTTTCTTTAATTTAACCTATATTAAGTCTAATTTACTTAATATAAATTACTTGATATTAAATTAAGGAAATCATTCAGAGTCGTCAACCAGTAAAATTAGTAAAAAATCAAATTAGGCTTTTCAGGTAAGAAAACTTTAATTTAGCCACTAATATACAAATTTTCTAAAAAATTAAATTTTCAAAATATTTAACCAGAAAATCTGAATTTAGAGGTTTAACCTATTAAAATTAGGTCACCATATAAGAATTAGAAAAAAAATTAATAGGCCTTTATTTTTATATTTTTTTAGAAAAATGAGAAAGCTTGTAAAGGATATGAAAATGTATAAAAATGAATTTTTATATTATTTTTTATCACGAAATTTCCCTAAAAAATGAAATGAAAACAAAACAAAACAAAACTATTTTATAAATTTTACAATTGCCCCGAAGGTGCTTACATCCCTGTTAATTGGGATTAAATCAATCCTAGTTTTCATTTTTTATAAAAGCTTTAGTGGGTTCATAATTTTTATATATAGAAACAAGCTAAGTTTACATTTTTAGCTTGGTTATTTTTTATTAACAAAAATCCTAATAAGAAACCCTAATTTTTATTATCTAATTTTGAAAAAACTCTAACTAAAAAAATAACAAATTCAAATTTTTATTAAGAGAAATACCTTTCCTATATGACAAAAAAAAAAAAACCTAAAGTACCTAAATGTAATTTTTCATTGAAGTATGCAATTAATGTGAAAAATATACCTAAACCATGGACAAAATGTCTAAATCACAAAAAGGATGGCTAACTGTAGAAAATATGTCTAAATCGTGAAAAAATGTCTTACTCATGGAAAAAAAGCCTAAAACATAAAAAATATGTCTAACTATAGATAATGCCAATTAAAGAATTTTTTTTATTTTATGAAAAATTAACTAAGTGTCAAAGAATAGTTTTTACTAAAAATCCTTAAATGCGTAATTTTAAAAATGCAAATGAAAAATAATGCAATTTTTAGTCAAATCGCTTAAGATACACAATTTAGATGTAATTTTCGTCCTAAAGATATGCAATTGTATCCTAAAATGCAATTTTATAAAAAAAATGCAACTTTTTGTAAAAATATGTGATTTTCCTAAAATATGTGATTTTTTTATAAAATATGCTAAAAACGTAATTCTTAAATGAATATGCAAATTGTATAGAAAATATGAGAATTATTATAAGGACCTGCAAAAGAACTCGAGTTAATACTTTTCATGCAACTAACTAATATTTTAAGTAGAGAAAATAATAAAATAAAACTATCACTAAATACCTGCATGAAAAATAAAACAAGTTAGTATTCTTAATTCTAATAATAATAAAAACTAAAATATATATAAAAAAGCAAATGATCAATGCTTAAGAAAAAAACTTGCAAAAAAGAAATAACTAGAGTTAGTGTACGATTTTATAAAAATAAAACAAGAAATAAAAATACTTTTAAAAAACAAAGGCAATGTAAACATGAATTGGATTTGGGCAAAAGGAAAAGCTTACGAGTTGGGTTTATCTTAGTCAGGTCAGGTGTCCTCTTCCTTTAACAGCAAACGACAACCCTAAATTCCGTAGATGGTTTCTGAACGACAAATCAAGAGGGAATCAATGAACTCGTGAGACTCTTATAAACAAAAGGGAGTTTTTCATCAATGCCTTGATGATTAGTAATTACTAGGTGGTATTTGGAGAATGGGGAAGTAGTGGTGGACTTAGCATAGCATGGTAACGGCTGGTTTGGAGGGGTATGAGGTTGGTTTTATAGGTTTTGGAATGTAAGGAGTTTGATTTTAGCAGTCGTTTTGGTTAAGGAATAGCTTTTGGTAGTAGTTTAGAGGAGGGTCGACAACAGGTATGGTGTTACATGAGTCCAGTGTCAAGTTAGGTTTGAGAGTGGGGGTCCTTGTTTGCTGTGTAGGTATTTGTGCATTGTGTGAAGAGGAAAAAGAGGGTGGTCGAACATAAGAGTGTAACCAAGAGCTTGGTGCATGCATAAGATGTTAGCTAGTTTGGTTTTATGATAGCTACTATAGGTTTGCTGTAGATTGGCATTGGGTTTTTATTGGTTTGATTCTAGGTTGGTGACAAGAGGGAGGAGCGTGACCGGAGTCTAGGTTTAGATGTGGTGGACGATAGCATCATTAGATTCGATTAAGCTTGCTTATAGCTATCAAGGGGCTGTGTTCTGTGAGTAATACATGATTGCAATGAAAGTGTGTAATGTAGCAATTAGGCTATGAGTGGTCTAGTTGCCGTTGGTTTGGCCATTTGGGTTGTTGTTGTATTGACGGTAAGGATTGGATGCATCCATCAACGGTGTTTGATAAGGCCATGATTAATGTGAAGGTGTTGGTAGAAGGTTGGGGCTAAATAGTAGTGAGTTGTTGGTAAGGGTTGTCACGGTTGTGAAGATGAGTCAAGAAGTTGGGGGTCGAGGATGGTAAAGGGTGGTAGATTTTGAAGCCTCCCTTGAAGATTCATGGACAATTTTGGAACTTAGATATATAGACTTGTAGTGAATTAATTCAAATCAGATTTTTAGTGAATATCAAACCTTAATCTTTGATTTTCTTGATTCACACTTATCAATTTCTAGTGCAAATCTTTGTCTTAAATGAATAATCAAGAACTTTCTTTATAAATTCACAAAAAAAAAAATGATTAAAATGAATAAGACTAACTTATATTTGATAAGAAACTATCACACCCTCTCTTCTACATCACTCGCGCATGTTTAAATAAAGAAGAAGGTGGTCATTTGCCAAGCACATGACCAAGGCTTTAAAAAAAAGGTACCTTAAGAGAGTATCAAACCTATAATCTTACACTTCCTTTCCCATGTGCCTACCAACTAAGCTACTAGCTTTTCTCCAAACATTTATACATTTAAATTAAACTTAACTAATTATCTTTAGGCTTAAATTTAATTTGAACTTTCAAGCAAAGCCAGTTCATGCTAATTTATTTTAAAATGACCTTAACTTGTTTATATAGTATAAAATATACATGCGAAAGATCTTTCACACCATTTTTAATTTAATAAACCTTGAGTCTTCTTTTTAATTGGTCCAATTAAAATATTTTAAAATTCAAGTTTTGGATTGAATGAACTCAAATATTTTATTAGACCTTCTTAAAATATTTGCTAATAAAGCCTAACTTCTTAAAGACTCAGAAATTATTAAATTACATGTATACTTTGAATTTTACCTGATTCGATCTTAAACAACTTACTAACTTAACTTAACCACTTTTGACACTTTGTATTTTTTTAGTTTTTCAATATTTTTGGATTTTTTCAAAATTTTTTTTATTCTTTTTGTTTTTGTAAACCTAGCCCTAAAAAATCAAAATAAAAGAAACTAAAATAAAAGGATGGCAAAAATAGGGTGTTTACACTAGCAAAACCAAAATTTTTAGTTAAACATTTTCATAAAATTGTAAATGCAAATAGGATTTCTTGGACGAATTATAACTACTGTAAGTCAAGCTACTTAAGAAAAAAAGGAGAGGGATATATAAATTTTGAGAAGAAAATTTCTGTGTGTATGTTCATATCACAGGCCAAAGAGGGCCAATATATATACAACATAGACACACTAACCAAGCTTCTAAACATAGAAAACAAATATCCTAAATATACTCTTTACACAATTGACAAATATTTACAGATCTTAAAATATTCTAATACCTTCTAAACATAGAAAACAAATATGCTAAACATACTCTTTACATAATTGACAAATATTCACCGATCCTAAAATATTCTAATAGGATACGATATCTTAACCAGGCACTTGAAATTGAAGCACCCTATATGATACTACTTAAAAAATCTTTGTCCCAAATTATAAAAAAAAAAAAATGGTTGTTTTCAAAACTAAGGCTATTACTTTTGATGACTCCATGTTTCAAAATAGTTAGTTATTTTTCTAGTTGTAAGAAAACCTAATTTGATAACATGTATATATTTTGATTAATTTTGTTAGATACCTATTTCTACGTACCCTTCTATTTAACATATTTGCATTAAGTTTTTCCATCATTTGTATTTTTTGTATAACATATGTGAATTATATATGGATACTTTACTTTAATATACTTTCAAGTATATATAATGTGACATGTTGTGTAAATACATATTTTAAATTTGGTATACATAATTATGTATAAAGAGATAATGTCATTGGTACCTAAATTTTGGTCATTTTTTCAATTAACTACCCAAAGTTTTAATATGTCAATTTACCTACTTATTTAAACTTTGTGATGTTACTGTTAATTCCTAAGTTAATTTAGTTAACATCTATTGGATTACGTAGCATTTTTCACAAATTTGGTTGTAACATGTGTTTTAATATGTTAAAAAATCTATTGATGCCGACTTATTGCCATATGTGTTTTCGTATTTCATTAAAATAACTTAAAAAGACTTTAATTTTCACCTAATATTATAATTTTAAACAATTTAAGTTATTAAAAATAAAGTAAAAAACAAAATCTTCTCCTTCTTCTTTCTTCAACATAACTAACCACTATCTCCTTTACTTTCACCCCTTTCTACCCTTACCAACACCCATACAATCTACAAGACTATCACTAACCACAGTACGAGTATCAAAAGAAATTTACGTCAATCATTTTTTAATACCATAGAGTAGAAAAGAGAGAATCTAGAAGCATATTATATGTTAGACGCTAATGGAGGTGGTCTTTTGCTTTCTTAAAATGCCTCAACCATCGTTGAGGCTATTAGAAATGTCTAGAGTAACAATCTAGTGGTGGGCAATAGTGTAAGTTCTACGGTTTGCTTCAATGAAGTAGCATTGCGGTGGTTCTCAAATATCTACAAGAGGTTGATTTAAGGTTTTTTTATTGGGTGCAAACTTGATGGAATTGAACCTAAAGTTAGGTTTTTTTTTTAGAGAACTTATTCTATAGAATCTAGTAAAACGTATTTCACTCTTAAAAATTGGTTAGATTGGAATAATAGTTAGAGAGAAGTTGAGATGGGTCTCTACCAAACTTAAGGAGTGAAACTCACATTTTGCTAGCAACCAAGGGGAGATAGGTCTCACTAAGTTTAATCATCTTTCTCAAGATGATTAAGGTTTTTGTTAGGTACAGAGAGGAGAGAGATTTTGCTCATCGAAGGTAAGACAACATTGTTGATGGTAGGGGGCAATGTGGAAGGAGAGAGACAAAAAACTAAATCTTGATTTTTGTTTTTTAATTTTTGAGTGAAGAATATGTATTTACTTGTAATAAATGTAATTGGCTAGAGTTAATACTAGCATACACATGCACCTAATGCACGTGCAAAAATCGAAGATAGTCATATAATAGAATTTAGAACATGCTACGGTTATTGAATCAAATCAAATACACTACTAATGATTTTAAAAAGAAAAAAGCCATGAACAAATTGCAAAATGCATATATTAAAAAAAGAAAAAGAAGAAGTAAGAAAATAATACGTAAAAAATATATTCACTCTTGTTAGTTTACTCCATTGGAAAAAAATTCATCATTTGACTATAAAGATAGTTAAAGAACTTAATTGACGAATTTTTTACATTTTAAAGAAATATGTATAAAATGTTTTTTTAGTGATTAAGTTAGTAAGCTTATTTTACATCAATTTAATGGTTATTAAATTAATCTATGTACACGTATTGTTCCTTTAGGTTCGAATCTTACATAAAAAATCATAATGGTGAAAATACAAATTGGTGGAGATAGCTTATTTTAGTCCCAAAACATCCTATTGATTTATTTATTATTTAAACCTTTTTCATTTAATCTATGTTCTTTTTTTTTTTTTATAATCAATATATATTCTATATTCCATATTAAATATTTTTTAATGCACATCTTTTTACAAAAGTACCATAATTACAAATAATGTTTAACATTTTAACAATTATCTATTACTTACTATAATCATAAGTTAAGCATAGTAACTAACCCATGTGTACATGTTATGGCACTCAAGTAACAACATTACCAAGTATCATCGTCTTTATCATCTATAACCATCTATTACCACTATATGAAAGATTATATGACTCATCTCTTTTTTTATTTTTAATAGATTGTGTTTATTGAATTATTAAACTAAAAAAAAGAATGTTGAATGATTTTATTAAAATAATCAACTTTTTATTGAAAAAGCAATAGAGCCATTAAAAATATCATCTTTAGGTAAATTTGTTTAAAACCTACAATAGGTTGTAGGTATTATTTTTCACAAAAAGTGTTTAAAACCTCTTAGAAATAGAGCATAATAGGTATCATCTTTTATATTATAAAGAAAACTAAGAAGAATTGATTAATTTGTACTTGTGAAGAAATATATTCTACTTAAAATGATCTTAATGAATTTAAAACCAATCATAAAGAAACAAAAATAGGGAGTGGGGGGAGGGGTTGTGGGGCGGCGGGGGGTGCTGGGTGGAGATGAAAGAAACGAAAAGGAAGTAAGAAAATAAAAAAAAAAGATAGTTGAATTTTATTTATTTGAAAATTTCTTTCCATAATACCAATCAAACAAAAATGGGGAACATTTTTTATTCACTTCTTGTCTTTTTACTAAGAAAATCACATAAATATAATGTAAAAAACTTAAAATTCTACTTTTAGAGCCCTAAAATCTCTTAACTCTAGTATTTTGATTACTAATTCATAATCTGGATGTAGTTTTGGAGTGAAAAGCAACATGTGTAAATCAAATCATAACCATTGAAAAGTACAATGAAGGAAAATAACTTATTGAAAAGAATGAAATCAACATAAGTGTAAACAACTTTCTTCTTTAATAGCTAGTGTTTGCATCTTAATACGGTATTATCAAACATTGGTGCTATCTTGAAAATTGTTATGCTCGTATGAAAACCTTAAATATGGTTATCATAACTTGATAACCTTGAATTTTCAAATTTAATTGTCACATTAACACAACATAAATCACAACATTAATGGAAAGTAAATATGGTAAACTATTAGACTACTCAATCACTATATGATTAATACTGCTTTACAAAGTTGTTGATGTGCATTTCTTCTCACCTAGTTCATTATGCTCAATTTTGTATCTCTAAGTTTCTTATGTCATGCCTCGATGACCATGTGAATCTTAGATCTTTTTCTCTATGCAATTTTGATCAAAGTCTAGTTATAAAGAAATTTACATAACACATGAATTGTAAACTTGAAACTTGAATTCCTCTAAAGCAAAGGTAAAAGTATGTATATTAATAATTATAAATATAATATTGTGAACATTTATGTCTGTGTCATATGTATGTCTATTTATTTATCTATCTACCTTTACATGCACATGTATTATAAGGTTTGATTTTAAGAAAATTGTGTTTGATTCTAAGAAGCAAAAGGAATTAATAACATCCTGATCTATTAAGCTACAAGGGAATTGGGCCTGTCTTTCCTTCTAACTTTTGTTGACATATCAAAGAATTTAATTATCTAACATCCAAATTCTTTAACAGTATCTTTTGTCATCCAAATTGTATACATACATACATATATATATGTATATAACCAAATGATAGAAGGAATAAATATTATGGGAAAAAATAAGAAAGATTTAGAATTCATTTTAATTCAAAATTCAAAATTTTATGTGGAAATTTGATATTAATAGAAATTTTAATGTGTGATAAATGAATTGATAAATATAATGACACTGTGGATTAATGATTTAAAATTAAAATTATTTATGAAAATCTATATTAATAGGAATTCAAATGTGTTATTAATTACAAATGTAATTTCATAATTTCCATTTTTTCATTGTAAAGGTGGAATTGTGGTAAACGACATTTATAACCTTAGGAAAATAATACTACTATAAAATTACAAATGGTATAAGATATAAAATATAAATATTATAAAGGGTGACTTGAACAAATAAGAAAATGGCATCAAATGTTTCTTCCTTTCACTTTAATAATGTAGATATTGGATAATAATTAATTTATTTTTGTAAGTTAATTTATTTAAATTAGAAAATTATACAACAATTAGTTGCTTTTGAGAGGATTATATATGTATGTATGTATGTATAAGGATATGCATCACAAGTTTATAGGCCAATGGTGCCATGTAATGCCCTATAACATAAGGGCGCCACAACTCGCTACGTGTCTTTACCTATTAGAAACACGTTAAGGATCTAAAACTAACTACAATTTCCAAAATCACTTGAAATAACTACTTAGCAGGTACAAAACAACAAATCTCCAAATATATCAATTCAAATGACTTACAGACGAGTCATTTTAGTTTTAAACATACTAAATAACTGCGTTAATCTTTTATAACATATTGAGCTAGCCACCTCTCATTCCTAACCTAAGGATAGTAATTTCCATACTCGTAACTTATTGAATTACCTTACAGCTGTAAAAATAAAGGAACGAGCTAAAGCCTAGTATGGGTGCATAAACATACACGAATGTCAAGTCTAACCATTTACATGCATATAATGCAATAATAAAAGAATGTAAGTAAACAATAGTTTAATTGTCTTTAATTTAGGCCATCATACAACATAAGGGTACTCGTGACCCTACCACAAATTGATCATTGTCTACATATATCGATGGATATAGATATACATTTTTTTTTAAGTCCTTTATGCTTAGAGACTGAACTCTAGAACTTATTATTTTAGGTGTATTGTCCCATATGAAATTCCATTAGAGAATCCCTACATATAATCAGCAGTTACTCCTCTAAGGAACTGCCACTGTAAGCTCCTAAAGGGAGTGGATTAAGAAAAATCAACAAACCAAATTAATTAGGTCAAATATAAATTTAATCTGGTTTGATTACTAATTCCTATCAAATACAAGTAACAACCAAACACTACGTATTTGGAATCTCTCCAAAATCGAAAATAAGACTTTAATCTCAAAACCCAAACAAAACGCAGACCTCAATAGGGAAAATTAAACACCACGAATCTAAAAGAAAATAAATAGCACGTTAACCTTTAAACATTCTATGACTAAATCCTACCTAACAATTATCTATGAACTTATAGTTTATCCAATCAAGGTTTCATAAGAAAATCGTTGAATCAAAATAATAATTCCAAAATAGAAATAGAAGATAATACAATTAAGTTAAAAAGTTAATATAACTATATAAGATTACTTATTTATAGTAAATCGTAAAGTATGTTATATATATTTATCTATATATAACAGAAAATATAACTAGACACATGATTAGAGTATCAAATTATATAGATTATCGAATCAATATGGTAAACAAATAATACATACTTAATCGGAAAATAGTATAATTTGTAGAAGCTCATAAAGAATGACATAATAATAGTTAACATATAAAACGGATATACTATGTGTAATATAATATGCTATTCATATATATACATAATACTAATGTGATAAAATAATTAGATCACAAAATTATCAATATCAATAATAAATCATACTAATAATAGAATAGTTTCGTAGTACATTAAATCGACACCAGGAACTTTTATATCAAATATGATCATTAACATAATTTTATAGTTAATTAGATAATAGTAAACTAAGTTGAATACAACAGAAAATATAAATTGGGCTCTAACATATTTATCTATAACCAATAATTCCAAATACGATAAAATATATTTAACAATAACTCTTATATAAAATAATACTATATAAAATAATAATCGAATAATTTAAAATCAATAATCAAATACTAACAACATTTAATTAAACATCGACAACGGAAATAATAAATAAAATAATAATATTAAGATATTACATTATGTATACGGTGTTAAATATGAAATTGAAATGGCTCGCAAATTTAAATCAAGACGAGATCACCGGATGTCACAAATAAGAACCTAATATAAACAATAATACAAAATTATAATTCGAAAAAGAATATACCTAAGTAATTAATTAATAATATTTACCGAGCTAAATTGGAACGTGGGACATGGAGTTAAATTAGTCCAATCGTACGTATACCTAAAGGAACTTCAGACAAGTTGAAAGAAAGCAATTGAGAGCCGAAAGAGAAAAGGAAGTAAAGACGAGAGAGAAGAGGTCAAGATAAGAGAGGGACAAAGGGATAGAGACGAAAGATAGACAGAGGCAAGTGAGAGAGGTTGGGAAGTAATAATGAGAGACGCGTGAGATTGGATTTTGGGGAGGTAGCGAGTCCAATGTGTCAGGGCATTAGGGCGAGGGAGATAGGGTGCTGAAGAGTGAGGATGATAGGGGGTAAGAGAGAGAATGAATGTCAGGGCTTAGGAATTTGCAAAGGTGGGGTTAGGAATGATGATTGAGAGGAAGGGAGGGGCAAGAGAGAGGTAAGGGAAAAGAGCGAGAGAAAGAGGATATAAGGAATAGGATAGAGTGAGGATGTCTACAAGAATGTCGAAAGAGAGAGTATGTGTTAACGATTGAGCTAAGAGAAAGAAAATGAAAGTCGAGAGAGAGAAAGAATTTATGGTTGAAAAAAAAATGATAGGGTTTAGGGTAGGGTTTTAAGGTAAATTCTAGAAAGGTGGTGTTTAAAAAGAAAATAAGACATTAATTAAAATAAGCATATATACTGTTTTTAGGATAGTAACCCTTTTATAAAAATATCGTAATATAAAGTACTAATAAAATTGCTATAGCCTATACGTAAACTATAAAATTTGATATACTTAATAAGTACGTAAAATATGGATTTTAAAATAATTAAATCAAGACCTTAATTTTGATTTATAACAATACTAACTTAAATGATTTTACGATTTAAATAAATTTACTAAGTTAACTAGGGTGTTTCATGCCAACTCATTAATAAAGTTAACTTGGGTAATAACACTGACAATAAAAAGTTTGATTAGGTAGTAAGTCAAAACTTTAAAATTTTGAGTAATAAATTGAAAAAATTGATAAACTCCATATATCAAATGCGACATTATCTTATGTACCATCTCAAGGTATTTACCGGTAGAGATTAGGCTTTACAAGTAATAAGCTTGCAAAATAAAACATTATGAAGAGATGCTGGGGTATTATCCGGTGTGACTACTTTGATACTTAAGTTAGTAGTATATTATGAAGGGTAGAGGATACTTAAGAGTAATAGGTAAGTTTTAATATGAAAAGTGTAAAGAACTTTACTGTTAGGTAGTGACCTAATATTTATAATGGAGTAGCACCAGCAATTGGAGGATAGTTAGTGAGTGAGATCTTCTCTAATAAGTATGGGAGAGTGGACTTGTGGTGTCCAACGTATCCCACATATACTGGAGGTGGTTTTTGACTTAGTCTTTTATCTTTATCTGTTGTCTTCTAGCTGTTAAAGAGCTTCTTCCTAGGATTTGAGCCCAAGGCAGTAGGCCTTAAGTGATGAGGTACATTAGATCTGAACAAGCTTGAGGGATACATGTCTAAAAATCCCTATCAACACTTGCCCCCCTCGTAGTCTCATTGTAAGGCGAGGCAAAGAGAAGGGATATATGGGCTGCTCAGGCATATGTTCGATCTAACTTAAAGGGGTTTAAGTTGGTGTTACTGTGCTGAAGTGGTGAGGGTATAAGTTTGAGCTGGTAATGTCCAAGGTGGCGAATATCCAGGTTGATTATGTTTGCGATGGTGAATAGCTGGAGCAAAGATGCTTGAAGTGGGAAGAGTTGAGGTGTCAGCAATTATCTCGAAGCGAAGTACCGACAACTCTAGCAAGATGGAGCTTTGGTTGGAACGCCAGAGTAGGATAACTTTGCATTTAATTGAGTAGGTGACTCAAGGAGCCAAGCAGGCTTGGTTGAATGGCATTCGTCATAAATCAAGTAAGCGTGATTACTTAATTGGGAATGCTGTGCTTTTAGCATGTTGACCAAGTAGAAGTTGGAGGGATCCTAGGGAAACTTGTTGTGGAAGAAACATTTTCAAATTATTACCTTAGTGCACTTGATTTCCATACATTTAATATAATGTGATAGGTGTCTTATCATAGTGGACTATTGTGCAACTACATGCATTTTACCTTTTAAAGTTAACCATCCAATCAAAACTTACTCCATGTATCTACCTTGTAACATTCCAAGGGATTTGTGCTTATATAAATCCCTATAACCACCTATGTGATTTCCTAAACACTTGGCCTATAGATAGCATAATCACAACGAGAGATCGCTCTTTTACAATCTCTTTGTTCCATTGCTGTGAAATTACTCTTTTGCAACAAACTCTTTTGAAGGACACTTTAAACTTTACTCTTCTTCATCACATTTCACAACTATGTCGACTAACATAGGTAAGGTAGGTTCTGACTAGTTACAACACAACATTTTTTACTCTAATCAACAAGGAGTGATCCCTCCCTCAATAGGAAAGGATAAAGTCCCGTAGCTGGCACAACTTGATGAGACCATTAGGATGGCAATGGAGGCATTAGATAGGGTTAGGCTTATTAACGCCATCCCAATGGATGTACATACATATACACCCTTGTCCCCTCTTAGGGATTTGTTTGATGCGCTTAGGATGGGCAAGGGGCTTAGCAGCCGGGTGAGTAGGAGCAAACCCTCTACCCTTAGTTGGATCGTGGGTAACTTTGTTGTTGAGGTGATCCCTAGGTGGCAAATATGGTTACCTAGCAGGGATGAGAAGGTAGCCCTACTATCAAGGAGGTGCTTTACGGTGTTTAAGAAGTTCCTGGAGTTTAGGTAGTACCTCCCTCCAAGTCGCTTTGAGAAAGAGCTCTTCAACTTCCACCAGTACAATCTGGCACAAGTCCCTCTTAATGGGTGGAGGGTATTAAAGGCTTTCCAGGTGCTCTATGAGGACCTGATGATAAAGGCTACTCTTGAGCTACTTAACCACTTTTATATGTAGAAAAGTGTGGGGGTGGTCGTACGTCCAGTCCCATCCTGGAAAGAAGCTATTGTGTGGCCTCATAGATTTAATAAAGGGTTAGTATGATGAATAAGTGCTAATCGAGCTGCTCGAGGAGATAGAATTTTAAATGTGGTGGACTGAGCTAGTTTGGATAGGAGCTCAAAAGGGGTTTGGATCTAGTGATGTAGAGGCCATGCAAGAGATTTAGGCCTTCATGGTCCTTAAACATGGCCAGGAGATAAATGCCGCAAAGGCTATGGAGAGATGCTTTCGGTATCCGATCTCTGAGCTCCTTCACAGCATGAAGAAAGCTGCAGTGAAGAAATGGGCCAAAGGTATAGGTTCCATTTTTTTTTTTGTGAACTCCTTCGTCTATTGTGCTAGTGTATGGATGCTTCATTAGATGTCTCTATTTGTAAAATGGGGGGATCTTCTTTGTTTGTGTTAATCACGGCGGAGTTGGTGAATGGTAGTAGTTGATTCATTTTTTTTTTTTGCCTCGTTTTTCTTTTTTCTCACTACTTAGATCAATTTTTGCAAGTAAAAGTTTGGCTGCAAGGGTTCCCCATCCCTTTGTGGACGAGCTGATGAGGTGTTGGCAAGCGAAGATTAAGGGATCTAAGTTAAGGAATCCAAGCCAAAGGGTAAGGTGGCGCCAGTGAATTAGGGGTTGGGAGACTAACGGGGTCCAACTAGTGGCTAGTCCTTAGGGAATTGCCCTCAATCTTCAGGAGGAGCTACTAGCTATAGAGCCTTTGGGCATGGCTCTTCCTTCCCCTGCCCTCATCCCTACTGCTAAGCCTATTCTTGTGATGGATGAGCCTACTGGCGATGAGGAGTCAAAGATACAGATGCTTACCCTTCCTGAGGGGAGGGAGGAGGAAATAGTTGAGGCTACCACCTTACCTAAAGTGGTAGGGTAAAAGAAGAAGGGCTCTCGAGATAGTTAGGGAAGTTGCGCCTAAGGCTAAGAAGTAGAAGCCTCTGGTGAGGGCACACTTGAGCCATGCGAGTTGGACTGAGTGGTCGATAGCTCATCCCTATAAGTGTATAGATGAACTTAAGGATGAGTTTTTTTATGTCCTCAATAAGTTCAAATGCTTGGGGATTGACCTAAACTCATTCAAAGAGGTGTTGTATGTCTTCCAAAATGAAGAGCTACTGAGCCAAGCTCCCGAGTTTGAGATGAACAAGGTTAGGGGAAAGCTCTTAAGGCCAAAATAGGAGGTTCGGGTGAATAACCTTAAGTTGTGGCACCAGACTCTAAACTACTATGCCTCTTTGGAGTCTTATACCCTTGGCAATTGGGTAATCCTCAAAGAGTTGTCCAGGGTAGGTAGGGGTAATCCCATGGAGATGGCGGGCCATTTAAGCACACTTATGTGGTAAATAAGCTTTCGTCTCTTTAATTTGATGTACTTTGCCCTTGTTATCCAACTAACCTTGGCTTGTGCTTCTTTGCAGCACTATGATCAGGTGCTACTTCAACTAAGCAAGTATGATGTTATCTAGAAAGAGGTAAAGAGCTTTCGGGAGGCATTGTGCAAGGCTAAGAAGGACCTGCAAGAGGTAGAGTCTTCTACTAATAAATATTTGGATAAATTAGCCAAAGCTAACTGGAGCTTGCGTTGTTCTTATGTATAAGGACGGTTAAAGGATACAAAGCGAGAGAGAGAAGCTATTGAAAAGGTTATAAAGGGGGCTGACGACTTGAAGGCTCGGCTCGAGGATGAACTAAGGACCAAAGCTCATCTCTCTTAGAGATTAGATAAGGAGATGGAGGCTAAGGCCCGACTTAAGAGGGAGAATGTTAAGTTGAAGGCATTGGTCACTAGGTTACAGACCGAGCTGATGATCAAGGTCTTCGAGTGTGACAGTATCAAAACCACTTTGCTGGAGCTAGTCGATCTGAAGGTGGGATTAGAGTGGCAAGTCTAGGAGTTGCAGGGGAGAGTTTCAAAGATGAAAGACATCATCTCCAAAATGGAGAGTGATGAGGTCCTTAGTATTGTCATTACAAAGAAGGTTGTGGTCGATTATCAGACAATGGACAAATGGTTAGATGAGCTGGAAGACATGTCCACTAATTACACCCACTACACGAAGAGAAAGGTGCTCTCCCATTGTCCGAACCTCGACCTGGGCTTCCTAAGTTTTTTAGATTCGCCCACTTCAGGGAGAAGAGGGAGGCTAAAGCGCGAGAGAAGGAGGCTACTTATGCGGCTAGCGGAGTATAAGGCAGCCCTTTTGTTGTTGAGGCCGAGAAAGATGCTTCTACATTCACATTTCCGCCAATAGCTTGGTAGGAGATCACCTCTGAGGGCACTATTCAAGGTGATTGAGGTTAGGGTGATCCTCTTACTAAACTCTATTAGCAAACTTCAGCTACCGCTCCAGCTCAAAGCCAACCTCTCCTAGGGTTAGCAATGGTTCAGCACTTCGAGCAGATTCAAACCTTGCACTTTTCAAAGTTACCGGAGTTAGCTGATCTTAGGTAATAGTTTTGTTTTCCTTCTTGTATTTCAAGTCGGGATGCCAGCCTTAATTTTGTTATTTGTAAGCGATGAATGAAATTTCAATTTATTCATGTCCCCTATTGTGTACTTTAGCTTTTTCCTTTTTCCTTTTTTTTTTTTTGCTTTTGTTCTACCTTATTTAAATGTTTATGTACTGGAGTTCCTTCATGCTAGGGGTGTTTCCCTTTGCTGAAGTTACCACAGGAGGGCAGGTTAGTGGTGTTTCAACCTACTAGGTAAGTATGTGTTCTTCTGTGCATAGGGTGTTTTCTCTTGCTGAGGTTACTCAAAAGAGTCAGGTTGGTAGCGTTTCGACCCAACCAGTAAGTGGAAGTTCCTTTATGCAAAGGGTGTCTCCATTTCCTGAGGTTACTCGAAGGGGTTAGGTTGGTGGCGTTTCAACTTGCTTGGTAAGTTGGAGTTCCTCCATGTAAGGGGTGTTTCCCCTTACTAAGGTTACCTAAGGTGGTTAGGTTGGTAGCGTTCCGACCTACTTGATAAGTAAATATATTCACCCTTTAGGGGCTGGGATAGTGAGAAGGAGATAATGGTAGATAACAATTGTAAAACATAAATTTTATTCATTATCGAAAAAGAATTTACACAGTAGTATGTTAATCAAAATAAAGCCGAAGGTTATCGACATTTTATGCGCACAGGATGAGCTTACCATCTAGTCCTTCTAATTTGTATGCTCTATTGCCTAAGTTTTCCCTGAATTTAAGTGGGTCTTCCCAATTGGAGGCTAGCTTACTTTATCTTTCTCGCGAGTCAGTAGCTTCTAAGTTCCAGCAAACTAGGTCATCGAACTTGAATTCCTTATGTCTAAGCTTCTTATTATAGTATTAGGTGGCTTGGTGCTGGTATGTAGTTACCCGACTTGTAGTGAGGTCTTGGATTTCTTTAATAGTGTTGACGTTGGCTTGCAATAGGGATTCATTAAGGGTAGCATCGAAGCTTCAGGTTCGAAGGTTAGGGAGTTCAAGTTCAATCGAGAGGACAGCCTCGGATTCAAATGTTAAGAAAAAGGGTGTTTCGCTTGTAGAAGTTCGGTGGGTGGTCCTGTATCTCAACATAATGTTGGGTAGCTCGTTTGCCTAAGCGCCATGGGATTTGTCTACTCATTTCTTTAAGTTGTTCAAAATGATCTGGTTAGCCGCCTCTACTTGTTCATTCGACTGTGGGTGGGTGACCAATTTGAATTGCAGTATGATATGGTACTTGGCGAAAAATTCCGTAAATTTGGGGTTGTTAAACGGTCATCCATTGTATATGATAAGAGCATAAGGAACCTTAATCTAAGAGAGGATGTTGTTTCTAATGAAAGACTCAACACTTCTCTCCATAATTTTTGCTACCACTTCGGCTTTGACCTACTTGGTGAAGTAGTTGACAGTAACTATTATGAACTTCCATCCTTTTGAAGCCTTTAAGAAAGTCCTAAGGATGTCGATACCTTATTGTGTGAACGGCCATGGGATAGTAAGAGGTTGGAGACTGGTGCTAAGTGTATGATTAATCGGGGTATGCTTTTGGCATTGCAGTCACTTCTAGGCTTCGGCTTTAGTATCTTACCTCACGGTAGGCCAATAATACTTAAGCCATAGTGCTTGGAGATAGAAGGCTTAGGACTGAATGTGGTTGCTGTACACTTCGGCGTAGAGTTCTTTTATGATGTACAAGCCCTTGCCTTCTCACAGGCATCTTAGTAATAGGAGGCTAATGCCCCTAGGTATAAGATGCCATCAACCAATTTGTAGTTGGTAGCATAGTATTTGAGCTTCTTCGCCTCTCTTTTGTCTTTTGGGAGTGTGCCTTGCTCCAAATAACTCTGAATGGGATCCATCTAGCTTAGTTATGATGTTGTAGTTGTCAATTGCGAAGCTTTTGCTAAGACCGGAGTTATACCCTTCTTTGATAAGTACTCTATAAAGATATTCTTATCCTTCACCTCTGGTTTCTATATCCTAGTAGAGATGAGTTTGGATAGCCAACCTGCTATCGAATTCTCAAGTTGAGGGATCTTCGTGATGCTTTATGAAGGGAATTTAGCTAGATAGCTCTTCACCTTCTTTAGGTACCGTACCATTGTGTCGTCCCTAGCCTCATAATCTCCTCGAACTTACTTAACGACTAGCATAGAGTTCGAGAAGACCTATCCCCTATAAGCGTTTGACAATGATCTCTTTAGGCAATTTGAGATCGGCAATAAGGGCCTTGTATTTGGATTCATTATTGTTGGCATTAAACTCAAACTTCAGGGTGTAGTAGGGCATGACCTTGTGCAGGCTCGTCCAAACGAGACCTATACCTCTACCTCCTAAGGTAGATGATCAATCAATGTGGAGAGTCCATACCGGTTTCTTATTGCCTAGGGTTGCTTCCTCCTCTATTGTGTAATTTACTACAAAGTCGGCCAACACCTATGCTTTGTAGGTCGTTTTGTGGCTGGTATTAGATTCCATATGCACTTAGCTCCATTGTGTATTTCATCATCCTTTTAGACACATCGACCTTTTGCAGCATTGTGCATAACGGTTGATCTATGAGTGCGATGATTTAGTGCACCTGAAAGTAAGGCCTTAGTTGACGTGATGGGATAACAAAGGCTAGGGCAAACTTTTTTGCTCGGGTGTACTTGACGTTAAGCCTATGGAATATATGACTGACGTAGTATACGGGCCTGTATTTTCTTCCATTTGCTATGATTAGCATAGAGGAGAGCTCTCAGTTACTCACGGCCTGGTACAAGAACAGGTCCTCTTTATGGACAGGCTTGGAAAGGATTGGTGGCTACGTGAAGAAGTCTTAGAGCTACCTAAAGGTGGTAGCAAGGCACTTTGAGGTCCATTCAATACCCTTTGGATTTTTCAAGATTTTGAAGAAGTCAACACATTTGTCTATGCTTTTTGAGACGAACATGCTCAACGTGACCACCGTCCCAGTGAGGTTATGTACATCTCAAACTGTAGTTGGGGGTTTCATCCCCTTAATGGTGCTTATCTTCTCGAGGTTAGCCTCAATACCTCATTGGGTGATTAAGAAGCTTAGGAATTCCCTAGAGCTAACCCTAAAGACGCATTTCTAAGGGTTCAGCTTTATATCGTATGTCTGCATTTGGTTTAGCCAATGGCTTCCTGGAGGTCCTTGACATGATCGCTTAACTTCATGCTCTTGATGATCATGTCGTTGACATACACCTCCATATTACGCCCGATCTAAGGCTTAAACAATTTTGTTACTATTCGTTGATACGTGGCCTTGGCATTTTTTAGACTGAATGGCATCACTGTGTAACAGTATGTGATATAATTTGTGACGAAGGAGGTATGAACCTCATCCTTCGGGTTCATTTTAATTTGGTTGTACATCGGGAAGGCATCTATGAAGCTTAATAGGGCATGTCTTGAGGTGGAATCGATGGGCCGATCGATTCTCAGGAGAGGGAAGCATTCTTTTAGGTAGGCTTTGTTGAGGTCGGTGTAATTAACACACATACACCGCTTCTTTGTCTTCTCCTCGACTAGCACCATGTTTGTTAGCTAAATTGAGTATTTCTTTGTCCTTACGAAGCTGACCTTGAGTAGCTCCTATGTTTCTTCTACACTTGCGACCTGCCTCTCCGGAATGAAGTGTCTCTTCTTTTGCTTGACAGGTTATACCGTGGAGTCAATGTTGAGGCTATGGGTTACCAGGTCGGGTGAGATTTCATGCATATCTAAGGCTAACTACGTGAGATTATTTGAGTTAGCCTGCAGGAGAGTAATAATTTTGTCCTTCACTTTGAGGGGAGCTTCGATCTTGACCTTTGTGGTCTAGTCAGGAGAGGGACTAATCTAGACGTCTTCGATCTTTTCACCCGGCTCTTCCCTATCTGCTGACTTGTCCCGTAGGCCGAACTCTAGGGCGAAGAGTCCATTGCCTTTGGCAGCTCAAACATATAGCTCTCGTGAGAGCTTCTGATTACACCTACATATTCCCACCTTGGTCGAGGTATGGGATTTTGCCTTCAGGTGAAGGGAGGATGTGATAACCCCAAACGCATTTAGACTTGGTCTTCCCAAGAGAGCATTGTAAGAGGAAGGGTAATATATCATGACAAACTTCATCGATCGTCATCGCTAAGCTCTATGTTTAGAGTGATGATCTCCTTAGCTCAAACAATGCTTCCATTGAAGCCAATCAAGTTGTGGTGGTACGGCTTCATCTTTGCCAGTGGCTATTTTCACATCCTTTCATATGTTAGAGGATGAGGATATTAGTAAAGCTGTCGATGTCCACCATAATTTCCAGGACCTCAAAATTCATGATCCTCACCCTTATGACTAGGGTATCCTAATAAGGGTATTTACCCCCTTCATATCTTCATTGGAGAAGGAGATAGAAGTGATTAGCTTTTGTCTCTTCTCCCTTACTGCCAACACATTGGACGGGGTGTTAACCGAGGTAATAGTACTCGATTAGCTCCCAGAGTGTGATCCCCCAACTATTTTATGGATGATACCATTGGGGGTGCAATCATTGTGGCGATCAGCGTTTTGCTATACGCTGATACCCTTGGTCTGCCGCCTTTAGGGTGCTTTATCCTTACTGTCATCTAAATGGTCATCGTTCCTAGGTTAGGCTACATACTCATTAAAGAAGCCCTGCTGAATAGTGTATTTGATTGTATTCTTTAGTTGGAAGCATTTGTCAGTAGTATGGTTGTGGTTATCGTAGAACTAGCAGTATTTATTCGAGTTTTGACTTCAAGGGTTCCCCTTCATTTTCGAAGGTCTTTGCAATAAGTTCCTGTGCTTAATCTCGAAATAGACTCGGGCTATGAGTCTGATTAAGGGAGTATACTGTGTATAAATAGGAAGGGGGAGTCGGTTTCGTTCGGCTTGGCGCTTCTTCTTTCTCGAACCTTCTTGCTCTAATTTGTCTAATACCCTTTTGCCAAGGCGATCCTTCGCAGAAAATTTTTCCTTATCCTACTTTCCACTTGACCTCTTTCGGTTGGCATCGCATTTGGCATAAATGTTGTCCTTCTGGTCGATATACTTCTAAGCCTTATTTTAGAAGTTGGCCAAGTCTTTGGTTTGCTCTTCGCAAGCGATTATAAGAAGACTCCTGAAGGTCAGATGTTGAATTGAGCGGCATGGACAATGACTTCCTCATCCAGCTAAGCGATATCAACCACAACATTGTTGAATCTGGCCACAAGTCGCATAGAGATTCACTTTTGCTTTG
The DNA here is from genome assembly GCA_024138005.1 of Lumnitzera racemosa. Classification (NCBI taxonomy): domain Eukaryota; kingdom Viridiplantae; phylum Streptophyta; class Magnoliopsida; order Myrtales; family Combretaceae; genus Lumnitzera; species Lumnitzera racemosa. Next base: position 12,555,894 of record JAMXBC010000002.1, read on the forward strand.
CCTTATCAGGTATAAGGACGATGTATCCTTGGATAGGGGCTTGCTAGCCTTAAAATAGAGGTTGAATTTCCGTGTTAGCTCATTAAAGGAGTTGATGGAGTTCTCAAGCAGGTGGTTGAATTACATACAAGCTACTTTTCTCAAGTTGCTTGGGAAAGGCTTGCACATTATAGTGTCCCTATGACCATGAAAGTTCATGAGGATGTATAAGTGAAAGAGGTAGTCGTTAGGATCTCTTGTATCATTATATTGGTCTAGGGATAAAAGTTTGCTATTAGGGGACAATACTTTATCCTAGATGCCCTTGGTGAAGGGGGTCTTGTTGTTGGTGATCAACCTGGTGTCGGTAATAGCCTTACTCCCCTATTGTTTGGAGAGTCTCATTACAATCGCATGGAGCTCATTAAGATCGACATCGTCCACTAGATGAGCTTAGGGTGCTACAAAGTGTGCCGGTACTCCTTGGGAGTCGACTACTTGCTGGTTTCCAGTTAAGGCTCTACCAATGGTGGCTGTTGACCTAGTTGGTTGTTATTGCACTGAGGGATTAGGTTGTTGATCTATGCCATTTCATGATGGCTATTGTTGGTGGTTGTTCTGCCTAGTGTGTGCATTTGAGCCTTCGAGGGGGTAAGTATGTGTGCTGCGCTTCTTAGCTTTCTCAAGGTGAACACAAAGTAGCTTGTTTTGAGTAGCAAATTCCTTAGTCAAGCATTCTTAGCGCTCCTTTAACGTTGCTCTTTAGAGGGGTTGGTTCTTCGCGAGTTGGTTATTCACTAATTGGTGGTTTTCCTCTTCGCCGTGGTGAGGCATGATGTCCAAGAATTGTGTATGGGGAATGTGTTTAGTATGTTTGGGGTTTTTCGTACAGGAATTCAGCTTCTCACAAATGGTGCCAAATGTCGTCTCAAGGTATTTATTAGTAGAGATTGGGTTTTGTGTATAGTAAGCCTACAAAATAGAATATTGTAAGGGAACGCCAAGGTGTTGTTCGGCATGACCATTTTGATGCTTAAGTTAATAGTGTATTATAGAGAGTAGGGAATATTTAAGAATAATAGGTAAGTTTTAGTATGCAAAGTATAGGGAGTTTCATTGTTAGGTGGTGATATAATATTTATAGTAAAGTGGTATCAGCAATTGGAGAGTAGTATTAAAGGAGATTTTCTCCTCCAAGTATAGGAGAATTAGCTCATGGTATCTTATATGTCCTACATATTGGATATGGTTATTGACTTAGTTTTTTATTCTTATCTATTAGGTTAAAGAACTTTTTAAGCCTAGTCAAATTGGGCCTAAAACTTGAGCTTATGGCGACGAGCTCTAAGTGATAAGGAGCATCAAATTTGAACAGATTCGAGGATTCTCTGATTAAAGATTCTTATTGACACTATCTATAAAAATATTATTAAAAAAAAAAATAAGATTATTTGAGATTGGGTTCATCGACAGGAAAATTGGGGAAAAAGAAATAATGGAAGTCCAGTTCACGACTCCAAAAATTATAGGTCTTTTGAGCTGGCCTTAAGTGGGCTGATCGCGGCTCAACATTGTTGAGTCATAGCACGTCGGTTTCGAGCCAGTTGAAATCCATCTCAAGTTATCCCGTGCACACACCCAGGCTGTCTTTCGCTACCGCGACGTTCAAAATTTACCAGCAGCTTGATTTTTCCCAAAAAAAAAACCCAGTGCGAGTCTTCGGCCGCCAACGACCATTGCCTTCTGCTTTCCTGCAATGGCAAGTTCAATTTCCATGGGGGTTAAAACCTCCACGTAGCTCCTCCTACAAACTTTCATTTCCTTCTCTCTCTCTCTTCCGCCCCCCCCCCCTCTCTCTCTCGCTACTTCCTTTCCCTATATCTATATACAGATTTTCTCTCTCCGCAATCACGTATCATTATGCCAACTCATATGGCCTCTTTCAAGGACCTAAGCAGGCTCCTCAACGGCCTCTCTCTCATCGCCAAAGAGATCGCCAACCGCTCTCCAATCGTTGATTCCACCAAAAAAGGCGATGTCCAGTCTCTAATTCAATCCATCGCTAAGAACACTCTCGTCTCCGTAACTAACTTGTCCGGACTCACCAAAGGCAGTAGGAGGACTATTAACCCAGGGTCTGCTAACCCTAGGGTTCGGGAATCTGTTGTTTACTTCGATCACGATGAGATCTCTCAATCTAATGAGAAACAGGAAGTTAGTTCAGTTAATTGTGATTCTGTTACGGGCGATTCGGTTAAGGCCGTTGAAATTGAAACCGAAAGCAATAGTAGTTATAATTCTGCTACGAGTGGACATGATGCTGTAGAAACTGAAAGGCAGGAGAGTATTGTGGAGAGCGTGGGAAATGTTGCGAAGGTCGTAGAAGGAGAGGGTGAGGTAGTGCGGCCGCAGGTGGAGCAGGTAGCGGCTGCTACCGTTACGGAGATTAAGAGGCGTAAGCCCAGGGAGAGGAGAGTTCCGTCAACTCCTTTTTCAAGAGCGATAGGGTAAGTACTAAATAATGGACATGGAATTGCTATTTTGGTTGGAATCGAATTCATTGTGGGATTGTTTAGATTAGGTTCAATTTGCATCATGACATGTTAATTATGTTGGTGTTATTTGTGGAATTATGCCCTTTTCTGGAGCAAACATGGCATTATTTGTGTTTCTGAGCTTCATTTCCCTGCAATGTGAGAGAGATGTTTACTTTATCAAGCTTCGATTCATTTATTATTTCTCATGTCATATGCTATCGGCTGTTTAATAATGTACATTTTGTGAATTACTAGTGCAATTGATGCAAAATGTGTGTATCATTTCAAACCCAGTGATGTTGGTAATTGTTCATTTTTGTTGTGTTTGCAGTGAATGGCTGTGTAAATTACATTTGTAAATAACAACAGTGGTTAATCTCTCTAAAGGACCGTGCAGTGTACTTTATTGGCTGCTGGGTTACAGAGGCTACTGACTAGAACAAACTACATTTGTCACAAACAACCATTTGTTCAGCCCAAGTAGTAAAGAGTTTTCCCTGAAGTCAAAAGATTTATCCAGCTAAACATATTATTTGACTGGTAGTAATGCAAAATGGATCTTATTTAGATGTCAAGAAGCAGCAAATCTTTTGTTCTAATTGAAGTGAACATGATGAATTGAGCTTGCAATTGTGTTCTGCATGTTGCTCTACTAGATTACAAGTACATTTCTGTGTAGGTGTGATTGTGGACATTCCTATATGGTTTTAGATTTAACAAGGTTAGCCTATAAATCAATAGATTCTTTCCTTATGCCATTTTAAAAATTATTTTTCTTTTCTATTCTCTTTATGGATTTCCATTATTTAGGACATTATGTGGAACTTGTGAAATGTTGGGTGGATTGTGTATTGAAATTAGATGGCAGTTGAAAGTTGTTTTATAAAGTTTATGAGAAGACTCTGATGTTAATGCTTTTGATCGATTAGGTTTGCTGGTCTAGGTGCTGGTCTTGCATGGGGGACCTTACAGGAATCGGCCAAAAGGCTTGTTTATGGAGCACCAAAAGGACAGCAAACACAGTCTGTTCTTTCTCCGTTCTTAAATGAAAAAAATGCAGAACGTTTAGCTCTTGCACTATGTAGAATGCGTGGAGCTGCACTCAAGATCGGGCAAATGCTTAGCATACAGGATGAATCTCTTGTGCCTGCCCCGGTATGTAGCTCCTTAGCTTAAAAAGTTTGCATTATGTAAATGCTCTTTGATAAGGAAATGGGTATAAATGCATTCACTCTGCCATTTGTTGAATGAACTCTTGCACTTGTGAATTGCAACATCCATTATATATATTTTCATTTCTTTGTGTATCTTTCTTGTCTTGTATCGCTTCTCTTGCATCATGCATGCATATATTTTTTTGGCAAACCATGCTTTTAATAAATCAGATGATGTTATGTGCAAAGGATTAGAGTATTGTCCATAATGTGCTGAGATTCAAACTTATATGGATATGGAAGGTCATAGGTTGATCTGTGGTTGTGTCTATATATATATATATATATGGTTAATTACAAAAATCATAGCTGCATTTTCACCTTTTCTCACTTTGCATATTTGTGTTTTCCTCCACCATGAAAGCTTTAGGTAGACATTGAAAATAGGTATGTGGATTCTTGTGGAGCAAAATAGAACCTTCTGTCTCTCATTTCTTGAGTTCTAACAATTTTATTTTTGACTGCGTATGTGTCTCACTTACCTATTTTTTACATAACTAAATGCAAGAGTGTAAAGGAGAAAGGATTGAGAATACAGATATGCCTTTAGTAATTGGCTCTGTAAAAAATGTATAAATCTGTACAAGTATTGTTAAAGGCAGAAGCTGCATATCTTGTGTTCATCACCTTTATCAGATCCTGGAGCCTGAATTTATTCAGAAATGTTTAGTATATTGGCAACTTTTGTTTTATAGATCTTGGCTGCCCTGGATATTGTTCGACAAGGAGCAGATGTGATGCCAAGGAAGCAGCTTAATCAAGTCTTGGATGCCGAATTAGGTCCGAACTGGCAGTCTAAGTTGAGAAGCTTTGATTATGAGCCAATGGCTGCTGCAAGCATAGGGCAGGTTTTGCATTTAAGCTATGTTGATGAAGATAAGCATGTCTTTATTTTTTTTCATGGAGGTTAATTTGTAATTAACTTAATGATCTTTCATAATTTACTAAACTCGTTTAAGATGCTTCATTTTGTTAATGAAAATGCCTCTTTTCAAATAATTGAGTCTCATTCTTTTGCATTTTGTCATCATATTTCTCCTGGGAAACTATTCCAAGGAACAAGCATCTGCAAAAGACTGAGACATTTTGGTTATAATGAATAAAATAGTCAAATTAGTAATTTCTGGAAAAGCAATAGTCCATCGGTGATCAAAACCTCTGTAATCTTTCAGTGATCTGTAGAAATACAATGTTTTTTGCATTGATGAGACCATTTTATTTTTTCCTTTTCATCCTGTATTTTCAGGCCACTTTAATCCCTAACCAAGATGATGTGACACTTTCAATGAATTGGACAATGGCTAAAATTGGTTATATCAGTGTTTCTTTTTTCTATATTTTTTTCCCCAGACTCCTGGTTTTCTTTGTCTCATAGCTTTCAAAAATTTAGGTGCATCAAGCTGTCACAAAGGATGGTCTGCAGGTTGCAATGAAAATCCAATATCCTGGCATTGCTGATAGCATTGACAGTGATATTGAGAATGTGAAACTTCTTTTGGACTACACAAAATTGATACCTGAAGGGCTTTATCTTGATAGGGCTATGAAGGTAATTCAGTAATTATTTTATATTTAATAACTGTTGCTCCCATCCCTGTACTTTCAAGCAATAGTTTTTTATTTGTTTTATTTTTGATTAAGTGTATGATGATTGTATCTTTAATATGAAATTGGAAGTTTTCTATTTGCTAAAAAAATAAGTCATCTTAAAATGTCATCTCCATTTCCTGTGAAAAAAGAAATTTCAGTGCTGGTTGGTGCAAAGGAAAAGCTCTTATTTCTGCTGATTATATGATTCACTAACATCCTGGGACACTCTTTCATCAGATCGATCCAAAGAATTTATCTTATAATATTGATAAAGAAAATGAAATTCCCGATGATATGTTTCATGGGTAACAAAAAGTTAAATTAAAAAGAAATATCGCTAGTACACAAGATGCACAAAAGAGGGTACACTTCTAGTGTTTTATTGTTTACTGGACCCTTTGCAGGTTGCTAAAGAGGAATTATCTCGTGAGTGTGACTATGAGCTAGAGGCAAAGAATCAAAAAAGGTTCCGAGATTTACTGTCTGGAGTGCCAGGGGTTTATGTACCATCGGTTTTGGATGATCTTTCAAGCAAAAGAGTGTTGACTACAGAACTTGTTTCTGGTATGTTCTTTTCAGTGTAATATTTTTGACATTGTTTTGGGTGATATAGGAAAGATTAACTAAATTACAGGACTTTTAATTCCAAGTTTATTCAATTGCTTCATTTATGCACTTGCAACATGTTTTAAGTGCCATTCAGACATGCGAATCTGCAATTGGAAATTTTATTGCTACCTGGTAAACAGATATACTTTAGATTTGCCTGATGCTTAGGTCAAGACCTCATTGGCATGATATCAAATATAAGAAATGTAAGCTTGACCTTCATGGTTCGCACTTCAGTCATAGCCAACTGACGACTGGAAGCTGTTAATGGCACAACTATCTCCTTACAGTGTTATGGTTTTGCAATTTAATGTCAGCATCAATGGCATGGTTTGATCTCAAAACCAAGCTTGACTTGGTAAAGCATAGCTGGGTTTTAGAAGTGACATTTCTGATATTTTATGTCATAGCTTGGGACATCATTAAAGGATTTTTAGCAACGGGCAAAGACTTGGTCAGTTTACCTACATATGTAATAAAAATTCTTATGAATATTTTAGATGTTATGGAAGAAAGTTTTCATTGAAGTCAGGCAAAATCATAATGATATTTTTTGGTCAAATTTTAAATCCTAGAGTGAGATTCCTTAGATATGACTTCTGTTATATTTCAAATGTGAACAAGATATTAGAGCCATTTTATGTAAGCTTGTTCCTGCAATACACTGTTTCTATATGAATTCAGAAAATGCATCTCTGAATAGGACAGCTGCTTGGACTGCAATTTCAAAGGCAAATGGAATCAACTTGATAAATTCTAGAACTTCTTGAGCCAAACTGAAAGGAAAAATTTTTATAATGCTGCACTCATGTATGTGCCTGATTCCCAGCAATTTTTTTCAGCAAGTGTGTTGAGCTTATTAATAAAAGAAGCAAATTCTGTTTTTCTTATAGGCATCCCGATTGATAAGGTGGCATTACTTGATCAGGACACTCGTAACTATGTGGGGACGAAATTGTTGGAAATCACTTTGATGGAGTTATTTGTGTTTCGTTTCATGCAGGTATCATCCTTTTGTTCATGGAAATCATGCTGAATGGTTAAATTCTTGCTTTAGTTGTCATTTTCATATGACTTATCTTGCTAGTATTTACACCCCCCTGGGTCTTGGATCATCGCTCAAGAGAATATATTGACTGATGCGCCTGATGCAACAGAAATTGTAATGCTTTTCTATAATTAGAAAATCCATCACCTGGCACTAGATAAAGCATGTGTACTTATGTCTCTTCTATTAATTGCTTCTCCAACTGTTATCAATTTATGCTGAATGTCCTGCTCATTTTGGTGCAGACTGATCCTAACTGGAGCAACTTTTTGTATAATGGGGCTGCAAGATCGTTTAATCTGATTGATTTCGGAGCTGCCCGTGATTATCCCAAAAGCTTTGTGGACAATTATCTACGAATGGTGATTCTCTTGCCTATACAAATTTTTGTTATTGCTGATTTTTCTTATATCATAGGATTGTTGATTGGGGTTTGATTCACAAAGAATTTCATGATTATTATTGTGTTCTCTTTTCTCTTTTCTTTTATTTTTTAACTTTCTTTTGGTTCTAAAGATTTCTACATGAGCAACAGCTAACTAACTAGAACTTCTATGACTGCGTTGGTTTATGCTGCTTAACCTAAAATGTTGATTTAGCACTTGGCATCTGCTGCTGATATTGTTGGGTTATCTTGGCACCTTTTTTTTTTCCGGTTGGAACGGTAAAATGAAGTCTGTCAATTTATTAAAGCATTAATTGGCAGAGATGTAATTGATAATAAGCATAGAATTCATTACTTGCATCCTGACTTGTATTGTTTATCAAGATTGTAAAGGGATACTCACTTAGACGGGGTGCTATATTTGAGGCTCATGTAAAGCATGTGATGTTTGTTTGATCAGGTTGTTGCCTGTGCAAATGGGGACACAGAGGCAGTAATCAAGATGTCACAAAAACTCGGATTCCTTACTGGAAGGGAATCAGAAGTAATGTTAGATGCTCATGTGCAGGCAGGTTTAGTTGTGGGGTTGCCTTTCTCAAAGCCTGGAGGATTCGACTTCCGCAAAACCAATATAACTCAAAGTATTTCAAATCTGGGAGCAACTATGCTAAGGCATAGGCTAACACCTCCCCCTGATGAGGCCTATAGCCTCCATCGGAAGCTTTCAGGTGCATTTTTGGCTTGTATGAAGCTTGGGTCAGTTGTACCATGTAGAGAGCTATTACTTGGGGTGTATGAGCACTACCATTTTGGCGATGGAGAAGGTGGTGGAGAAAGTGCTAGGGTTTTCTCCGCTGGCTTACTGTCTTAACGGTTTTATTGACCTCTTTTTGTATCCTTTCATTGATTTTTTTTTTTTTTTTTTTTAAATTTTTTTCCTCGCACGTAATAATTTGGGATGCAATCATATCCCTTGCACTATACTTAAACATACTGTTGTATCAAGCAAAGCATCGCGGAGCTGAAGAGACCAGATAGATAGGGATTAAGTTTGAGGCTGAGCAAAATGTCTCATTCTTTTTTCCCAATTTTGTAGTGGGAAATACCAACATTCTTTGTATTCTAGTCGATAGAAAGTGTGGTAAATCATTTAACTTCTCCAACTTAACCCTTTTCTTTCCTCCGCTTTTTGGATCGGTGACATTGTTTGCCTTTGTTGTTAGTTAAAGCAGATGACAAACCAAGACACGGTACCATGAAGATGGAAACGTAACTTGAATCTCTTACCTGGTAGAATGCTTTTTCGGAATATTACTACATGCTTGATATATAATCGAGCGTTGATGATTGCGTTGTTGTTCTTATATTAAGAGATAATGACAGTTAATGCCTTTGTAATAACTAATTGAGGGTAGAACTTGGGTCGGGTTAGTTCCAACCCGTGAACCCTGTTTGTTCAATGAATTGGATCTGGCCTGCCTATTATAGGCTTGAGCCGACCAAATTCCGGCGAGTTTATGCCTGTCTAGGCAGTTCAAGTTTCTTAACTTGCTCGAATTGGTTTTATTTGTTTTTTTTTTTTTTTTTTAATTTACATTTGTATTATATTTCATATATATTATATTAACATACATTTTTATTTATTTTATACATATTATAAACATTACCATATTTAGTATATTATACTCATTAACATATTAGCATATATATTATATATATTGCATATATTATAGATATATTAACATATATATAATATGTGTAATTACTATAACGAACATATTATACACATGCAGACATTTTATATATGTACAAATGACAACCGTTAAACAAAAAAAAAAAAAGAAAGAAAACCTTGGGATTTGTTTCATGGGCCTATAAACCGGTTTGCACTAAGTGGGCTGACCTTGGTTTAACATAAAGTTGAATCGTGATCAAGTGATTTGGGACCAATTAATGGAAAACAATATGCATGGACCGGAGTACTTGAAACGAATACTGTTATGTTTGCTCGTGACATTGAGCAAGCGAAGGAGTGCAGAATGCTTTCGATGCTACAATGCTAGTTGGGCATCACCGATGTTGGATTGTCCATTACAGAACTACTAGTTGCTCATTGATGTAAACATCCATGTGCTTGGGTTTGTACTGGGTGGTGGTGTTGGTGAACCGTATGGTCCATTTCAAATTTGTTTGGAACTGCACGTGCTTCTGCTTTTCGTTGGGTGATTGTAAGAGGTCGTCCACGTTGTTTGGTTTCCATGATTGCTGAAGGCCAGAAAACGATGTAACCCCATTTTCCTACATTCCTATTCGAGTAGGTTGCTTTTGCTTTCGGATGCCTATTATTCAACTCCTTTGCTCCTAAATGGTTAGCTCATCATCTTCACGTTTTCATTTAGAAAACAACAATTATCTCTTTTTTCTGGATATTACAACGGGAAAGGGATTTAACACCATTAGGCTGATATTACAACGGGAAAGGGATTTAACACCATTAGGCTATAAAAACCTCAATTAATGTTTATCGATGAAACTATGCCATTATGCATTTTGGGGGATTTGGGATGAATCATTGTCAAAACATTTTATTGGAATTTTCTTTATCCGGCAAAAAATAGGTTTTCAATTAGGTCGATATTTTCTATGAGATGTCGATTAATTGGCTTCAGACAATCTAATTTGTTTATTTTGTACCAATTTTTTTTTTTTTTTTTGGTCGACAACTATATTTCCTTTCTAATATGAGCTATTTCAATTGAGAAATATAATGCATATCTCTAGAAAGGATAACATAGTTAATAATTCCCCCCACGATCCAGAGAATATACTTTAACATTTAATATTTTCATAATTGTTAATTCGGCTCCTTACACGAATTGAATTTTTCCTAATAGAATTTTGTTAATGTGCTTTAAATATATATATGTGAACTATATATGTCAAGTAGTATTTGTCAGTTTGTTTACCAAAAAGAAGAAAATAGTATTTGTCAGTTTTTCTGTTTTTTTTTTTTATTTTTTATTCCTAACTTGGGTAAGAGAAATCTCAAGGATGTAATCAAAGTGGATTTGAGTGAATTTTATAAAATCTAAACCAGATGAAAACTCTACAGGGATTTTTGTTTTATACCTAAAACTCATCTAGAGATTTATAAGCAATTACCCTATAAGTTATATGTTGGGTTGTGTGGATTAGTTACCTTAGAAGGATTGTTCTACTTACATCCTTGTGTGTATTGTAGGAATTACCATTAATTTAGCTTATTCTTTGCCAGGTTTAGGTATGATTAAATTCTATTTTAGTCTTGAAACTCGATCTAAAACTTTATAGGGTTTTGAAACAAAACCTAAAATCCACCTAAAATCCATCTAAACTCCTAATGAGAACTACCCTATGGTAATTGTAGGGTCTAAGTGGATCAAGTACCCTATCCAATAAGCATTCACTTACTTGCATCTCTAATGAATACTTACAAAAGAAATCAAACCAAACTTTAGGCATCTTGAATTTAAGAATCTCCTATTTTTAAATTTTTAGTTAAGGAAATTGCGAATAAGCATTTTAAACTTTAACCTTGAGGTATATATACTTTCAAACTTTCAAATGTTACAAACAATCTCTTACACTTTGTGTAATGTCTGCTCTCAAGGCATCTACTAATATATATTTTTTAAACACATGGTGCAATGGTTTGTTATTCCATCCATGAATTGGGGATAAGGTTATTCCATAATCTACTTGCCAATTTAATTTCACAGACACATAGAACTTCCTAAAACTTCTTCATATTAGCGTAATAAATCACAACGAGAGATTATAATAGAGGATTGCACCTAGAGTAATATAATTCACTTTCCTTTATATTACATAGGTTAACTAAGAACTATACTTTTACAATGTTAAATTCCATGTGAGATCTTTACAACATAATTCTAAGATGTTCTCATATAACGACATCCTTGAACTTGATGATGAACTTGACAGCTAATTGCTCCTTGAAAAATTGGTTTCTAACTAATGCTCTCAAAGTCTTTTCCTCCTTGTGATGATGATGCCTTATTTAAGCTAAGTAAGGGTAGATGACAAACAACATAGCTCAAGCATAACTATTGTATAAACAATGCACTAACAAACAATTATTCAATCACATAATTCTATAACTAACCTAAGTAACTGATGCAAGGCAATGCATACCATGCTTATGTATGCGACATATACTAGTACCAATATCTTACCTTTACTAAACTTTAACTTCTAGCTAATTAACATACCTGGGCATCTAGATGAAATGTTTAGGAGCTTGGATGTCAATAAGGAGCTACCTAAAGTATGAACTGTCATGACTTGAAGAGTGGCTTAATTGTAGTAGGTATCGTATATCGTATAAGAGACTATAGATTGATTTTCTTCTCAATAGATAATTTTTTAAATGATATATAAGGCTGTTACTACTAGAACCAATACCTAAGAGCATACAGGTAAAGCTAATATCATAACATACTTATATAAACTTAAAGTTTATAAAGTAACACTATTAACATATCAGTAATGTGCCTATGATAATAATAAGTATCATAATAGTTCTAATTGAGAGTCTATATATATCTACTTGACTCTTTTCATTTGCATCACACTTTCCTAAAAGTCTCAAAACTGACTTGAGGCATCCTTTGGCTAGATACATGAAAATGTGATCCTACATCAAAAGTCTACTAATGTATAAGCTATTAAGCTTAGTGAGTTATTCCTTAACCATATAGATAAACAAGTTATTCAAATATTAATTACAAACATATAAATGCATGGTTAAGCAGAATGTTACACAAATATGTACAGTTGACTAGGTACTATATGCAACTCAGATTAACACTCTTTGAAGTTAGGGCTGAAGTACACACGATACTAGTTAGATCTGGGTATTATACATGAACTTATATAACTAAGAAATTTCATGTTTCATATTCAAATAAAAACTGTTTGATAAATTTTAGTTTAAAATGAAGTTTTAGGTATGATTGTGAATGAGCCTTTGTAATTTATGCTTACTCCTAAATGGAGGCTTTTACACTTAACCTTTAGTTAGGTGGCTGGTGCTTTCAATGGCTAGTAATCTTATATGTAAGGGTAAGGTCTTGTTATACGTGGGTATCGTATGAAAACATTTTAATCATAATTTAATCAACCCTCATATTGCTTATCACTATCTCTATGTGATGTAACGATAATAATAGTTATAATGTAATGCATGTTATGCATGATCTCCTTTAATTTAATAAAGTTTGATATAATTAGATCCGGTTATAGTATGATAAGACAATATCACAAACAGTTAATTTCTATAAAATCTACTATGCAACAAAACAATTCATTATCATAATTTAAAATAACTTCACGATATAGCAAACATTAACAATCACATGCATATTTTGACCTCGCATATCAATTAATTATTGATAATAATTAAGTATTCACTATTTACAAACACAAATAAGTGTGAAATAATAAGAAGTAATCATTTGACCATGATGAATATCAAGGATTGTAGTAATTAGTAGGGAGATCTACACTCTCGTCGAGATCACCTGGTATTATAAAATAGAAAAGATAATGAATATCTAAGTGAATTAACCATTTTAGGTAATTATTTATCTAAATCTACCTAAGTTTCCTACTAAATTTTTTGGTTTAAGTATTTTCGTTAATTATGTGTAATTTTTTTGTTTTAACTTCGATGCTTACGAACTTATAGCTAATTTTTATCATTTTTGGATTTTTTTCACATAGCGAGATCCATTTTCGACATTAAAACTCAAAATTTTCATTATGAGCCTAAAATATTACGAATTTAGTTATTTTGATTTGAAAAATTTTATTTATCAAATTTAAAAATTTTCTTTATTATTTTATGACTTAATTAATTTATAAATTTTATATTTTTATAATATTTTGTGCAATGCATGAATGCATCAAATAATGTATCAACAAATATTAGTTCCAATACTTTAATTATAGATTTTGCATTATTTAGATTAACCTAGTCTTTACTATAGTCTATTAGTTCTTTCTCATCTAACATCCTTGTTATCGAGTCTATTTTAAGTGAACACCTTAGGATGTTTATGTTAGTTCTAAGCTTCTTTTTTAAGTCAATACATGTCTTAACTGGCGTTATAGAACCAATGAATAACACAACAATTATGGTTCAATAAGAAACATGATCATAGACATTAAATTTAAGATTCACAGTTAAGTTTAGCCAAGTAGAACACCACATAGCATACAAAGCTATGAATAGATGAAAGTCTACTCTAAACATGCACATAATTAATCAACCTATTTGGACTTGCTAATAGCTTATGACTTATGCTTCAACGTGGCATTCTTCTTTACCTACTTCACCTAGGAAATATATATAATACCAAGGTCAGTTGTATGTTGAGTATAACCAATTTAATAAGTTACTAATACTTAAAGGTTTTAAGAACGAAAGTATTTCTTATACCCTTTGATTTAACCTTTAACTTAACCTTTGAAATATCTTCTAAGTTCAATTAATTGCAAAGTTCTTAAACAGTATTTTCTCATATACATTCTAAGTCCATACTGGTTAAAAATCTCATCCGTATCCTCTAATTCAGTGTCTGAGTAAAATCTTATGTAAACATACTCAACACATCTTCTAATATATCATCTAAATTACTCTAAAACACTATATGACTTACAAAATTCCTACATTCTCACCAACTTGAAGTTGAAAATAGCAAACACATTCCTTCTTCATGTTTGTCTAGCATAGATTCAATAGTAGCATTAATCATATAAGTTATCAATTAACCTTATAAATTAATATATTAGCAAGTAATAAGAAATTACATAATGATTAGCATACATATCCAAAAAATAATTTAAACACATACAAATATAGAGTTTGAAGTCTAGTAATTACAAAGCTTAAATCTACCAATTTATATGTTTTCCAAAATTCGATATTTGGTTTAATTTTACTAAAAATTAGCTTAAATTAAGTAAATAATAAAATAAAATTATAAAATTCAAACTGATGCTTCTAAAATCATAATTAAGTTCTAGAAGTCATTATAAACCATGCCCATTAAGAATTCAAACCCATTATTCCCTTAATATGAAAAACTAGGCAAAAAATAAGATTTTCCTAAGTACTTTTCTTATGTTACTAGATCCTAAAGTGTTCAAAATGACTTAAGTAGGCCTTTTTTATTGTTTGTTCAATGATGGAAACAGATGCAAATGCATTCATGCATATGCTTAATATTTTGATATATAGCAACTTTGCTTTGCTTGGTGTCTCTAATCTCACTGATTGTCCTAGGTGAATCACTCATTATCTCTTATTAGCTGCCACAAAATGACCCATTAGGCAACATGTATATTTAATGACTATACATATCCTTTAAATTTCATTTTCTATCTAATTACTATCTTTGTTAGCTAAATAATATATCTCTAAGATTTCGTTATATCTTAAAGCTCAAATTTTGAGTTTTCGATAAATAATGAGTCAAATCAATAAAATTACGTTTTTACTTGATTAAATAATTTATATACTTTATTTTGAGAAGCAAGCTTTACTAAAAGTCTTTCTTTTTATTTTTGTAACTTAATTTGAAGAGCATTTTTCGAAAGTTCTAAATCTATGTATTTCCCATCACATAGCAGAGCTTGTTTCACACATTAGCACAAATTTATTTCCTTAGTTTTTAAGCTGTACCGTTTAAATTTCATGTTTCATAAAAAAAGTCTACCATTTTAGGTCCAAAATAGTTAGTTGTAGACCCACATATCACACTTCGATAATTTGGCAACATAAATAATGTTTGCTTTTTTAGTTAAAAACAAACACATTGATGTCAAAGTACATTTTAATAAGTATGAGAGAATATTATATTTTTGCACTAAGATTAAAGTTTAGGAGTTTGAAATTTTTAAAGGTTATTTACCAATTTATCAAAACGTGGGAGGTTATTTGTAACATTTTAAAGTTTGTAGGGTATATTTGGATCGAGATTAAATTTTATGGAGATTATTTATATTTTCCTCATTTTGATTTCATTTTAGTTAGAGGAATTTGTAAATCAAGGAAACCAAATGAAATATATATATATACACACACATATATCGTGCATCAGTGATATTTGTGCACAAAATAAAAGTTTTTTAGAAAATAAAAAATGGAGTTACCAATTAAGAATATTGAGGAATGTTATGGTGCGATAGTTTTCTTATAGGTGGGTGGGGAAGATCGGCGATTGGATAAAACCTAAAAGATATTATAAATATTACTTGCATATAATGCTGGTTCGCATAATTTATTTACTTAAATTTATATAAAGACTAATTACACAAAATATCATTGATAAGATGAAATTATGAATAGATGTAATAAAATAATATTAATAATATCGCTTCGTTCATGGTCTAATTATTTTATTCGAAAACAAATTCAGTTGCAATGTAACGTGGCAGTTAACAATGGGTATGGCATAGCTTTATCGAATAGTCAATATCTTTAATATAATTTTTCTTTAACAATTCTGTTAATATGACGTAATGCATTATATGTAGGAAATATGGAAATCATATGCAAGGAATGTAGAAAGTAGCATAATATTTGTAATCTTATAAAATAGAAAATGAAATTGATATAAAAAAAGCAGTAAAATAGTAGAGTAGAAAGTCTTTGTTTTGAATACCATTAAAACGTAAAGGAGCAAAAAAAAGGAAAATATTACCAAAAAATTAAAAATCCAATTAAAGAAAAAAAATGTAAACGTCTTGAAAATAATTAAAATCCAAAGTTCATTATGTAAGGCGAAGTTTCAACTTATGAATGTAGGTATCTAAAGATGATATGAAGATGGTATCGATAATAATGATTATAATTCTCATGGAGATATTATCTACTCTAATATGATATCTCTTATAGTTTTGTTAATTGTTTATCTGATCTCTAAAAAGGTCACCCATTTTGAAAGTGTTATTAGTTGAGCACATTTAACGGTTATAATAAAAGGTGCATAGGCACTTTTTGTCACACTATGATGTGCTCATATATATCTATATAATCATAACATGTGTATATATAACAAATGACATATATTTACAAGATACATCTAATTATTCATTATAATAATATCATCTATATATTTTCTGAACAACATAATATTATCTAAATATGATATATAATTTACCTATATATAACTTGAACAGTAATACCACAATATTCCATTATGTGTTTTGTGATATTTTGAATTCTAAAATATAGGGTTAATTATAGAAGTAAGTTCTTTTTTTTTTTCTCCAAATAAACAATATGTTTAGAATTGGTAATTTATGTCAATAAATGTTTATTGGAACAATCATAAATATTTTTAAATGAAAACAGTAAAATTTTAGAAAATTGAAAAAGTGTAAATCAAATATATATTTAAAAGAGTAAAATACAATGTAAAATAGTATATAACTTAGTAATTTAGTATTTTGTTTCATAAAAAAGAGGTTTTGGGTTCAAATCCCATGCTTGTGGCTTTATTTTTTTTAGATGCATTAATTACTTGAATGATATTTCTTTTTTTTTATTTATTAAATTTTTCTCAACTAATAACATTAATTTCATTAATTATAAATTATATTATACTTAATAAATTATCCTAAAATATTATTTTTTGTTAGTAGCATGCCATAAATAATAATTATATTGTCTATATTACATATATATTGGTCGTATCACCTAACTTGTTAATAAATAGTACCGATTATATGACTTGGTTAAGTACATTTTTTTAATTGATGTTATGAAAACAAATGTGAATTATTTCAATCATTATTGCCTAATAACTTATATTTAAAACAGTGTTCTCTCTTTTTTTTAACATTTTTCATAAACAATCATAAAAGGTTACTATGAAAAGAATTAGTATAGTACTTATATCTTTTTGCATTTATTGACCAATAACATCAATTATAAATTATATTAAACTAAATAAGTTCTCCTAAATTATTATTATTATTATTATTATTATTATTTTGTTAGTAATACACAATAAATAATAATTTTATTATTTATATTGCATATATGTCGGTTGTATTATATATGCTATTAATAAATAGTACTAATTATATGACTTAGTTAAGTACATTTTTTAATTAATGTCATGAAAACAAATATAAATTATTTCATCCATTATTGCCTAATAACTTATATTTAAAATAGTGTTCTTCTTTTTTAACATTATTAATGAGACAATCATACAAAATTATCATGACAAGAATTAATACAATACTTATATTTATGTCAATTTGCTGTTTTTGTTTTATTTGTAATTTCATATTTAATTTGTAATTTATTTTTATCGAAAATAAAACTTGCTTAGGTTTTATATATTAATGTAATTTTTATAAATTAATAAATAAATTTTATTGAATATATATACATAATAAAAAGGTAAAAATTTTACTCTTTTAACTTTTTATAAAGTATATCGATCATCCTTAATCTTATTATACGTCAAATAATTGATACGATTCTTTTAAATGTATAAGATGTAATATAATTATCATAATAAATAAAATTTTTTCTATCAATAATTTTAATATTAGCTTAATTCAAATATGTGGCCCCCACCCTGGATCCTGGGTTCGTCCCCGGTTTATATCACACTAATTTTATATGTCGATAACTAATATATTCCATTTTAATATATCTCTAGAAAGGAGAATATACTTACCGTATAGGGATCTTAAAGAGTGCAGGCCTGTGGCATTTAGTCAGTTTAAATTATTGTCGTCACAATTTAGAAGTTTCCCACTTCCAAAGCCCGATCAAATATCTAAGAGATTAATGGTTACATATTCCAGATCATGAACTCAAACCTTTGAACAGATAAAAACTTTGATTTTCTAAGTAACTCTAGAATATGGTGTTGCTCGTAGATAGTAACCTTAACGTGCGACAAGATGAGAACACTGCTTGATCGACAATACTTCCTGCACTAATACCGCATGATTTATTTGCTACATGCACACACCGCAATGGAGGTATTTTCATCCTTTTTTTTTTTATTAACAAAAACGCCCATAACACACGGAATTTATCATTTATACTTATGGCGAGCGCTTCTGTTTGTTGTTTATCATTAACGTAAGGACTTTTACGTAAAAAAAGAAAAAGAAAAAGTAAATTTCACGAGATACTTTGAAAACTTTAAAGATTATTGAGATCTCAACCCTTTTAAAAGGAGACTTACCATCCTTGAAACCAGCGTGAAATCTATTTTTTTCCCAACTAAGCCGCCATCTGTAATAATGTTATTTTAGACTCTTATATGATAATTTTTTCGATTAATTTAATTAGAATTATCCATATGTTTAAATTAGCACAAGTTTTTTAGTTATTTATTTTAACTTTTATTAATTTACTTAATTGAACATATGAATAAATTGTTATATAAACGTCTGAATTCGCTTGTTTTATACATAACAATTTGGTCAATGAAATAAACAAAAAAAAAAAAAGGTTTTACGCTTATTTTAAGGAGGTAAATGCAAACTTTTGAAAAAGCCCCATGCAACTTTTAAAATTTTTAGGCTGGTTGGTGTAATTTGAAAAATAAAATAAAAAAAATGTTAATGGGCGGAATGCATGGAATTTGACCAGGAGAGAAAGCTAGGCCGCAATCCACGGAAAGGTCAGTAAAGTTGGTCGTTTTGTCGATGTGTTTGCTTTGAAATATTACACCCACGCTCACTAGCCACAAGAGAACACAATTTCTGTAATCTACCCCTATATTTCCTCAATCATTTGAGAATTTCTTGCATGCGTGTGCTCTGCTTTGCCCAAATACTAAAATATCTTGGAATTGTTGGTTTAACTTTTTCTTTTACAAATTATTATACATATTATAATTGTAGAAAAAAGAGACAATTGAGTTATTCCATCATATCTAAAAATCAATATTTATAGCAATAAAATATAAAAATTTCAACTCGAAAAGACGTGGTTGTGGTGCTTATTTTCAATAAAGAAATAGAAAATCCAAATAGGAAAGTAGATCTGAAAGGGATAGAATGAAAAGATTGAAATGTTCTTGTTTGGTTCATGAATTATTTTTATATTGGAAAACTAGATGTACTGTTTTTTCCATTTATTTTCTTCGGTAATATTTTTTAAAAAAATATTATAAGGAAGTTGCTATTTCCTTAGATGTAATTGATACATATTGCACGTTTTTTATTTAAATATCATGTACACTAACAGAATCTATATAAATATTATTGTTTTTTTTTTTGGAGGCAATATCCTTACGGTTTCATAAAGATTTCTGAACATAAATCGTATTGATTTAGGCAAAAAATAAAAAAAAAAAATTTTATTGATTATTTTAACAAGATTCTTCTTTTTTACCGTTAGCAAAGTACTTTTATTTGTCAAATAATTTTCTCTTAGTAAAATACATAAAATTTAGATATACAAAACATAATATTTTTTAAAGATAAGAAAAGACAATTCACTTAGAATGCATTCTATTAGTGAGTGCATGTGCGTCTCTAGTACTGATAAAGAAATTAAATAAAACTAGTCATATCTTTTAATATCGATTTTGATTTTACAAAAAAGTAAATATGTAAAATTGTTTGGAAAAAAGTATATAAAAATGTGAAAATTTCTTTACTTTGATTTTAAGCACTTTTTTTGGCATAAATTTTTGACGTTTTCACCATGTTTAGAATGCAGAAATGAATGAATTAGAGGGGGAAATAGTAAAAGCATGGAAGATGAGAGAAGGAAGCAATTTAGAAGGAAAAGTCTTTCCTATGATACATTAAAAAAGAAAATTAGAAAAATTGCTCTCTTCACATATGGTGAAAATATAAAACAAAACATAACTTTAATATCCATTCGGCAAAAAGAAAATTTCAATTATTAAGTACTTTTCAGTATTTTTATTATACTTAAAAGAATGTCTAATTAATTTTTCTTCTAAAATTAGTTAATTTGAACTCATATTCTATTCAAACAAATACATTTGTCTAATTTTTTCCTAATTCCTCTTATTATTCGATTTTCTTCATATTTCTTTCCTTTATTGGAAAACTGTGCTGGGGGGTTAGAGAGTGATTAAAACGACTGGCAAAAGGTCGAGAGAGACGGGGAGAGATATTTGAGAGAGACGGAGACTTTAGCTCAAAAAGGACAGACAGACAGCTCACCGTAAAAAAAAAAACACACTTCCCATGAAAAGCCGACATCACTCACCCCTCCTCGTCCTCCTTATCGGGCGGCTCTTTATTTTTATTCCCTTTTTTTTAAATTAATTAATTCACCCCCAATCCCAAACCAGAATGTTCATAATATCCAAATCTACCTAAAATGAAAAATATTTAATCATTCTTCTCTTAAATAAGAAAATAATATATTATTTAGAGAATATTACGCGGGTGCCAACTCGACTAGTATGCGTGTACGTTTTTATTGAGAGGTTTTTTGGCTGCACTGCATCCAGTGAAACGAGGGACTGGAGAGAGAGAGAGAGAGGAAGAGTACTAGCTTCTTAGTTCTAACACAACGATAATGGAGGTGAAATTCATATTTCTTCAATGTTTGTGTTTGTGTCTTCTTGTTCTGATACGATGTAGCAGATCTGAGGAGGATAGATACGAGGAATCGTTGTTGAGTGAACACGACGCGTTTTATACACTTTCAGCTTCAGTTTCTTCTGCAGCTCCTAAACCCCTCATGGTTGGTCTCACTCTCATTCGAGACGCTGCCTCCAAAGGAGCTGGTATTATTTTACATCCACATACATATGCTCTCTCTCTCTCTCTCTCCATTTTCCCTTCTCCGTTGCTATTCTCTTTAAGCGTGTGTGTGCGTGTGCATGCGTACATTAGTTATATTTTTATGTATTTACTGGAAATGTCGTAGATAAATATTTTTGTACGTGTTTAATATTTTGCAATTATTTTTCTGGTTAAAATAAGTCTTGCTATGATTGCTGAAATCTTTGTCCCTGCTTTTTGTTGATCTCGATGTTGTTGTGTTCCGATGGAAAATTTTCCTTTTCCTTTACCGCAGTTAGGCATCCTAAATAGAGTAAACATGAATATTCTTTTACGATGAAATTGAATTGTATCGTGGATCGTACGATTTAATTTTAATGAATTGATAAAGCAGTTTGAGCGAAGTGCAAGTTGGCATTAAAAGTAGGGAAAGTATGGAGTTAACGGATTTTTTGTTATGTGATGTTGCAGTTTGTCTGGATGGTACACTACCTGGATATCATTTACATCGCGGAAGTGGATCCGGTGCGAACAGTTGGCTAATTCATTTAGAGGTTCGTGTTCGTGTTCGTACAATCGAACTTTTAGTTTATGATTTTTATGGATGGTTGTCTTCTTCTATGTGATGTGGATGCTTTAGTTTTGTGAACAAGCTGCGAAGCCAATTGAGCTCGACCAGGGTTGTGCTTTTAGTTCTATAGTGGAGTTGAGCTTGACCAATTTTAGTCTCTTGTTCGAAACAATTGGAATTTCTTCGAGTTTTGAGTTTGGGAACATGTTCTTTATCAAATCCTAGGGCTGAAATCAAGCACAAAATAAGTTATCTTGACTTTGGTCGATTTTATCCTTAATTCCACTTGCAAATCTTGTTGGCTGCAGTTACTAATGGATACTATTTCCATCGGTTTCAAAGCCCTTGCAAATCTTTTCCGGCATTGCTGGGATGAATTTTTGATGTGAAACTCTTGTCTTGGCAGGGAGGTGGATGGTGTTATACCAAGAAAAATTGCATTTACCGTAAAACCACTCGTCGCGGCTCCTCAAAGTTTATGGAAAAGAAGTTACCGTTTACTGGAATATTGAGCGAGAAACCTGAAGAAAATCCTGGTTGGTTTCAATGATATTCTCTTTATTTTCTGGATTTATTGGTGACCCCTTTTCAACATGAGTAATTATGGATGGGACCCCATCCGTTTGCAGATTTTTTCAACTGGAACAGAGTTAAAGTTAGGTACTGTGATGGTGCTTCTTTTAGTGGAAACGGCCAGGATGAGGTTAGTGAGCTATTTTCAGTTGAAGAATCTGGCTTTTTGGCTTTTATTATCATATCAAATCCCTATCATTTTATCAGCTAATCCGTCCTAGTGGGAATAAGATTCTAGTGTTGTTATTTTTATTATAGTAACTTTTCCAAGATGTTGATTAATTCAGTAATTTGATTGTTAGTTATCCGCATTGCAAGGTTTTACTCCTAGACAAGGAATCTTCTTTTTCTTACAAGCGGTTGTGCACTGGCTGGAGCTTATAGACCTGAAACCGTCATTTCCTTCTGCTGATAAACATTAAGCTGATCTCAAAGTCTGAACCTATAAAACATTACTTGGGTTTATATTTAGTGGTTAACAACTTATCATGGTAGTAATGCATGCTTGAGTTCAAATCCAGCACACTCGTTTCTGCTCCATTTGATCAATCGGTACACTTGTAGGCTTTCATCAAAATCTCAACTCACAAGTTTGAGGGAGTGCTACAACCAATAAATATAAAACTAAACCATATTTGTTAAATTTCTCTTTTAGATTAGATAGTTGTGGATTTGAAGCAAATTAGCTTGAACTTGTTAACCAAAACACCATGTACTTTGGATTCTAACTTCGAGAGCTTCTTATCAGGCTTCACAGCTTTACTATCGAGGACAGAAGATATGGCTAGCTGCTATGGAACAATTGATGGCCATAGGAATGAAGAATGCAGACCAGGTATCACTCGTGGGCTCTGAATGAATTTTATCAAGTTTCATTATTCATGAGTAATTCCGCATTCAAATTTATTATAGGCTCTCCTCTCTGGATGTTCTGCTGGTGGCCTAGCATCTATAATACACTGTGATGAGTTTCGTAACTTACTTCCAAAGACAACTAAAGTAAAATGTTTAAGCGATGCCGGGATGTTCCTTGATGCGTAAGTGACTTCTAAATTTTCCCTCTCTAGTGGCTGTTTTCAAGATGGATGTATCAGTCAAGATCTAAAACTCACAAGTATTTTGCTTTGACATATAGGATAGATGTGTCTGGTGGACGTTCTCTAAGGAATATGTTTTCAGGTGTTGTTAAGTTACAGGTATACAGTGCATCACTCTTTCTTGTATTTCCTGATATAATTTGCTCATAATTTTTGAGGATACAATTCCGAGTATTTGATTTGAGGTAGTTTCATGCGGATCTTCCTATGTAGGTTTATCCCCTCATGTATCTTATCTGGTTCTTTATATGTCGCTTTCCTCAAGCTCTTGAAAAGAGCAATCATGCCGAGGTTTCAAGTCATCCATCTCTTTTGTCATGTTAAACTGTCCTATTATCTTCTTAGTGTAAAGCATAAGAATTTTCTATATTTATTGGATACTTGTAAGCTATTATTATCTATTTATTCATTTTTTCATTGTTCAAAACTTTAGCTTTTTATTGATAGTGGAAAGAATAATACAACTACGTCCAAGATCTTTCAAATGAAAATCATACATCAGATCATAAAATTTACAGTAGCAGAGAAGACATGCAAAAGTAATCCTCACCAAACGATGTCTTGGTTTATCTCTAGTAATTTCACATGATGTGGAAGTATGTTTGCTGTGTTCATAAATCATAAAGTTGATTGCGTGAAGTTGTTCTTTTTGTATTATTAGGGTCTTTAAAATTGCCAGTCCTAAAGAGTCTATATATGTATAAATATTCATTCAAAATTTCTTATTCCAATAGAAAATTTGATTAGATTTTGGAGTTATCTTGGAAAATTGTAATGTCATGAAATGATTTTGTTCCTGGACATTATACCGTCATCACTAAGAGCAATTTTGCATCCTAAGTTGTTTGTGATCTCTCCAAAGAATTCTCTTACAAGTACTTGGAAGAAGTTATATTCGGGTGTTAATATTAGTTAAAGCTTTCATCGTCTCATAAAAATTAATTTCAAGGTCTTCGGTCATGAATTCTTTTGGACATTTTACGAGTGAAGTTCTTTCTGGACGAGTGTGACTCATCTATTTTACCTATCATATGTTGCTCCGCCTCCTGTTATTTACCTTACTGCCTTTTGTTCTCTCAGTTGAGACTGAAATGGCTTTTGAAGAGTTTATATTGATGAAGCTGTCCAGTGCATAGTATTCTATATATGATAGCTTTACAAAGCTGTTCATTACCATGTCTGATAGTAGTGGATGACTTTTTCAGGATGTGAAAGTCAATCTGCCAAGTACCTGCATGAGCCACATGGATCCAACTTCGGTAAATTTATGTTATGAACATGCACCTTCATTCATTTTGAGAAATTCTTCATTTCTTGACGTCTAGGCTTCTGCTCCTTTAAATTTCAGTGCTTTTTCCCTCAAAACTTAGTTGCAAACGTGAAGACCCCCCTTTTTATTCTCAATGCAGCCTATGATGTTTGGCAGGTAATGTTTTTCTCAATGCTTTTGTCCTAGAAAACACTTTTGTCTTCTGGATTTTCTTATTGGTAGCCATTGCGCCATTGTGGGAGAAAGGACTTCCTCTGCTTTTCGATGTGCTAAAGTCTAAATCTTAAACTTCTGAAAACTTTGATTAAAAATGACAAAATTATGATCCCTCCTTCGTTGTTCATTTTGCTTCTTCATTTGTGCGTGCAGCTCCACGAAAGTTTAGCTCCACCATCAGCAGACCCTCATGGCAGCTGGAGTGACTGCAAAGCAAATCATGCACGCTGTAATGCGTCACAGATAGAATTCCTTCAAGGTGATAAATCTTTTAGCTTACTTCATGGCCAAGCCTTTGGTGTAACTCTCTTCTAATGTTTTCTGCATAAAATTCATTGAGCAGATTTCAGGAGCCAAATGCTTAATGCAATCAAAGTATTGTCAAAGTCCAGTCAAAATGGTCTATTCATAAACTCTTGTTTCGCCCATTGCCAGTCTGAGAGGCAAGATACATGGTTCGCTGATGATTCCCCGCTTGTTAACCAGAGGGTATTGTGAATTCCTAACGCCACTGACTCCTTAGCATATAGGTTGTAACAAAATAGGGTAACATAATTTATCAGGATTCCATACAATCATCATATGACTCGGTACTTTTCATCTGGCTTGAATGCACTTCACTAAATTTGGCCACATTGTGTGCATTTAGTGAAGCGCGTTCAAGCGTTTAGATTAAAATGCTAGTGGAGTGTAATGGTCTTGAAGCTTGATCCCTGGGTCGCCTTTTCATCTATCCTTTAGTTTGTTATATGCAACACCATAGTCAATGTCTAGGAACAATATTCTTAAAAAGTGTTCTTTCCATTTGTGCAGGGCATTGCGGAATCAGTAGGAGACTGGTTTTTTGATAGAATGCGCATCAAAGCAATAGACTGTCCATATCCATGTGACAAGACCTGTCACAATCTTGTTTTCAAATGAAAGGATGAAGAAGATGGTCTGACAAGTGAAGGGAAGGAAAATTTCGTTTCACTTTGGCTCACAGCTGTATTGATTCTACCAATTGTCAATTGTGGATATGGTTGTTTACATTGTTGGATGCAAAACAAGGATGCCGCTTGTTGAGGACTGTAAGCATTGTATTCATCGAAAGCATACAAGGAAAAAGAATCAGGAAACTCATTATTTATTGGATATGTAGATCCTGGACTCAGTCAGGGTTTAAGACTTAGATTTAATGCTATATGTCCCATGCTTGCTCAATTTACCTCTGCTGAATGGAAAATTTTCATAGTGAATCGGTTCATATCGATGATATTAAAGTTAGGGGTGGGTAAAATAACCGCAAACTGAGGATCGAATCGTGAATCGAATCGAATCGAAAAATCGATTTTTTTGAGAATTGTTTGTTTTACAGTTTGATTTGATTATATATAAATGATTTGTGGTTCAGTTTGAGAAATCAAATCTAATTGAACCGAACTGTTTAGTTAAATAAAAAAAATCTATACGATTATTTTATACTCTTTTATATTTTTTTCCATTAATTTTCACAAATTTTATCAAATTTTTCGTATCTTATTATTTTTTATCTTAATTTTATATTATTTATTAAGATTAAGTTGAGTGAATTTTATTCAAAATTTTATATTTATTGAAGATAAAAATATTTAGTGAAAATTTGATATTAACGGTTTAAACTATGGATCAAATCAAACTGGATTGAATCGGTTTAATTAGATTTAAAAAATTTATGAATTAAGTTGTATGGTTAGCTTCAACTTTCAAAAATACCCAAATAATTATTTAAGTTCAGTTCGATAAAGGAGGTGAATCGTATTGAATCGAAACGTGTTTACTCTTAATTAGAGTGAGATACCTATACTATTTATGTAAATGGGTTTAGTTTGGATTATATGGATCGGTTGGATGCATGGAATAATAAAATAGGCCATATATAAACTAGTTTTTCGATTATGGATAAAATCGGTATAATTTATTATTTAAAATAATTTTTTTTATTATAACATGTTTTTGGAAAGGGAATTTCGAGCCTTATAATAAGATAGTCTGGCAAACCCAATCGAGATCATTTTGGATTGGAAAAATGCACTTGAAGACTTGTAATGGGTCTTTTTATTATTTAGGAATTTCTTTTCGAAATTTCTTTTATCGTTTCTTTTAAGCTATATATATTTTTATCTTTTTTTTTTGTCTTTTGTTTTTCTTAGTTTCATGAATTATCTATTATTTATATTATTAAATTTTTTGGAGATTTAAGTAATCATTATAGTTGAAATTATTATTTAAATCAATATCAAATATTATTTAATAGAAAAACTAATACTAAAATTACATTATGAAATTATATATATAACTTATATTATGGGTAAAATTATCTTTCCTCACAATCCTCACATCTAATCTCTTTGCTACTCTCTAAAATTATATTCTAGCTTCTTTTCTCTTCTTTTTTTCTCTCTCCTACTCTTTCATTCATTTTTTTTTTCATAATTTCCAATAAAACCACTTTTTTTACAATTTTCATAATTTTATGATTTTTGGAAAGAATTACATAAACATGTTAGAAGTGAAATTTATAATGGTAAATAAATAAGGTTTTACTATAAGTTTGAAATGAATATATGTTTTTTTTTTATTTAGATGAAGAAAAAAAAAAACTAATTTTTACATAGGCTATGTAATTATGACGATAGCTAATAAGAAGTAAAAAGTTTTTTGACTTTTCTATATATATATTTTTTCAATATACGTGTATCTTGCACCAACTAGATCCACAAAGACCGGTTTTATGGTAGAATTTTTTTGGCAAATGCACAAGACATGTATTTATCTCGAAGCATGTGTCTCCTTGGGGAAGGCGAAACCTTATGCAGTAAGATCGTGTGAGGTTTGTCTGCTGTCATGCCTTTGGCTTGTGAATGCTACCTCATCAAATTTCAGCATTTATTTCGATATTTACATAAACACATAAAACAACAAACGAGAACAGCTAAAGTTCAGCTTCAGCAGTAGAGGAAGTAGACGTTTGTTAGGAAATTATGAATCAGTTAACAAATTAACTAGATATTATAACTAATTCAAAAAAGTAAGTCAGGAATATTAGTTATAAAATAGGAAACAATAGGACTATTATTAATAGTCTTGTATACAAGTCTAAGGCATTCAATAAGAAATCAAGAATAAGAATATATATTTTCTTTTCGTGTGGTGGAATCAGTACAGTTGATTGATGTTAAAACTCGATATCTTAAGTTTACACTCGATGGTGAATCAAATTTAGTGTTCTTAAATGAATCAAATGAGAGGATAAGTTTCTTATTTATAAAGTTTGAAGGCCAATCTTATCTGTTGAATTTCTTTGAGATGGATGCTTGAGATCAAACCTTATCATTGAAGTCTATCCTATTCTTAAGTCTCAATGAGTTTGGATATGAGCTTAAATGTATTTTGGGCTTATAACCATTAAAGAAAACCCATTTTTACTGCAAATAAGTCTAAAGCACAACTAAGCTTCTTTAAGGTTCAATAAAGCCATTTTCAAGTATGCTTTTGGCGTATAATATAACCAAGTAAGGTTAAAAGAGCAAAAAATTTAATTTAGTGATCCCCATATGGACGAGACAACTTTTCCTCTACTGTCAATCTTTCAAACCTCAAAGCCTTGCATAGCCAAGTTAGATCTCCCTAAGACTTTTCTAATTGAATCTGATTTCTTAAGCTTTGTCACTAGCTCAACATGTCAATCTATGATATTAAATTGGGTTAAAAGTGCAAATAAGCTTATATTAAGGTTCAATAAAGCCAAATGAAGCTCCAATAAACTCAAAATGACCATTTTTGAGTTTGCTTTTAGTATACGAGATAATTGAGTAAGGTTAAGAGAAAAAAATCTTATTTAGCAATCCTTGTGTGGACGAGACAACTTTTCCTATACGGTTGGCCTTTCAAAGCTCAAAGCCTTGCATAACCAAGTCATATCTCCCTAAGATACTCTTAATGGAGCCTGATTTTCTCAGCTCTATTATTAGCCCAAGATATTGATTCATGGCATCAAATTGAGTTAAAAGCCCAACAAAATAGTCCTCTATACTCATAAACTTCTTGCTTTGCCTTATCCTCTCTTCTTTGCTTCTATCATATCTGACTACCATTATCACCACCACTCTCTATATTTTTCAAACATTGTAGGCTAAAACAATAGGACTATTATTACTCTTGTATACAAGTCTAAGGCATTCAATAAGATATCAAGTATGAGAATACATATTTTCTCTTTGTGTGGTGAAGTTATTGTAGTTAGCTGATCACTTATGATAAGTGTGCTAGTCAGCATAGGAGACATTTTGAATTGATGATATGTAGAGAAATATCATTAAGAAGAGGTGTGGGAGGAAGAATGGGTATATTTGATATCTCACATGTGCACTTGATGGTTGATCGAATTTGTTGTTCCTAATTTTTCTTAAATCACTCTTTATAAATTAACTGCTTGATATTCTTTGGAGTGGTTTCAATAAAGCTTTGATGTTTTTCTTAAGCTTACTAATACTTTAAATGAATCAAATGAGAGGATAAGCCTCTTATTTATAGAGTTGAAAGTCAATCTTATCTATCAGATTGCTTCAAGATGGATGCTTGAGATCCAACCTTATTATTGAAGCCCTATTCTATTCTTAAGCCTCCATGGGCTTGGTTATGGGCTTTAAATGTATTTAAGATTATAACCATTAAAGTAAGCCCATTATTACTACAAATAAGTCTAAAGCACAACTAAGCGTCTTTAAGGTCTAATAAAGCAAAAGGAAGCTCAAATGAGTTCAAAAAGGCCATTTCAGAGTTTGCTTTAAGTGCACGAGATAATCAAGTAGGGTTAAGAGTAGAAAATTTAGTCTAGTGATCCTTGTGTGGATGAGATAGCTTTTCCTCTACAATTAGCCCAGGGTTTGTCCTTAGTTTCAAACCCCAAAAGCCTTATACAACCAAGTTAGGTCTCCTTAAGACATTCTTAATCGAGTTCGGTTTCCTAAGCTTCATCACTAGTTTAAGATATCGATTTATAGCATCAAATTGGGTTAAAAGCCCTTCATACTCATAAACTTCTCACATTCCCTTATCTCCGTTCTCTACTTCTATCATATTGAAGCACCACCATCACCACTAATCGTTATATTTTTCGAAAGTTGTTGGCTAAAACAGGCAAAACCAACCAAAACCATGAAAGACTGAGAAAACTATTCATAGATCGTTTACTTGGGGTGAATGTATATTCCATTCCCCCTTTATCCTTTATTACATTGTTTAGTTGGTTTTTTCCCTTGTAATTACGAAGTTGAAATGAAGAAAGACTTTGATATTGGCGGAAGGTCAATATATTCTTTAGTTTAAGGAAAGATCCCTAGTTCCATATTATAGGGGGTTGGTAGCCCTTGATTTGATTGTTTTCTAAGAATGTTAAGTAAGTAGCCATGTACGGATCAATCTTACTTTTTCACAAAAAGGGATTACCTTAAGTCCTGTAAGGCTAGGCTTGTAGCTTAGAGGATTAGAGCACGTGGTTACAAAGCGAAGATTTATCAATATTAATTTAAGTTCATAAAAAGAATTAAATTTTTCTTAGCACTAACCTTTGCTACTTCTCCTACTTGCTTCCTTGCGGACAGGAGCGTAATAAGGATTCCTCCCCTTTAACTCAAGAATCCCAATTCCTTGTAGTGTTAACCATTTTTCTTGAAAGAAACCCTATCATAATTTTTTTTTTCAAATCACAAACCTTAGCAAATCAAATCGTCACCCACTACTGTCAACCATCGGTCCTCTTGTAACAGTCACCTATCACCATTGTCAACCACCATAATATCTACAAGCAAATAAATGGGTAGAAAGAAAAAACCTAGATGGTAAAGAAGAAACTTGTCATAGTCACCTATGGTCATCTACAAGCAAGCCTATAGTATAATATTGAAAAACCTGATGAAAAAGAAAATAGAGATTACACCATATCCTTTGAATCATATATACCAAATCATATGTATACCAAATGATAGAAAAACACTAACGTGGTGCGTTCAAACAAAAAGTTTATATAACCTTTTGACATGGAATGAGTTTTAAGGATAAGAGAGTGTAGATGAAGGGATCTAATTGCAATGGTCACATATGTGTAGCGTGAGTCTTGCGCTATACATGGCCTTAGAGGAGTGATGTAGAATGATACGTAAGGGATGGCTTAGAGAGGAAGAGGGAAAAAGAAGGAGTAAGCGGTCTTAGGGAGCTTCGAATGCACACATGAGAGGTAAAAGAGCTATAAAGCATCAACTCCATTATTTTAGATAATATGTGGTGTGTTTTTTGCTTTGAGCTTTGTTTGATCTTCTACAATAGTAGTGTGACAGCATGATGTTATTTCTCTTAATATCTGAATTGTTAAATGAGAAAAAGTTGTTGAGTATTTATAGAGTTAGGCCATCAATTGTCAAATCACAATAGCAATTGGTGGTCAAGATAAATCCTCTTATTGATAGATCTTTCCATAGGTTCATATTGAGGTCAAGCCTATGATGAGCCTCTTTATGTGCATGGGTTTGCTTAAGAAAGGTTGAGAGTGGACTGGTCGATTCAATGGTCTTTACTCTAAGCTTGTCATGTTACATCTTTCTAAGTCACCCCAAATATGAACCAAACTTTTTAGGTTCTATCACTTAAATCAATAAAGTTAAGCTTAGATCATTAATGAACTTAAAGCTCATGAGCCATTTTAGTCCTTTATAAAGAGTAACAAAGAAAGAAAGAAAGGACAGAAGTTAAAAGACCTTAAGGTTGATGTTGGAGCGGTTAAGAAAAGAAGGACCAAACTAAGGGTCATTGGGGATGTCTTTCCATTTGCTAAGACCGTGTTTGGCTACACCATCACAAGGTGCTTCTTCTTCTTCCTCCATCTACGTTCTATACTGTTTTTCCATTATACTCTCTCTATATATATATACATAATTATATATTTACGTGATTCTTTGATAGGGACTTTTGAAGAGTGTAACACTATTGTAATTATAAAAATACAGATTGCAGATCTATGAGATAGAGAGAGGTAGATAAAGAGAAAGGGGAAAGGATGTGGACATGGAAATAAAAAGAAAAAAAAAAATAGAGATTAGGGTTTAGAAAGAAGATAAGGGTAATCTGGATATTTGGTTTTTATTATGGAGTTATTCCCTAATTGTCTTTTCATGAAACTAAATAATATAATTATAATTATGGACTCATTCAATTGCATATGAATCCCAAACCAATTACGTGTCTATCTTATATGGCAAAGTGGATGGGCCGTAAGCTATTCTTGGCTCTTTATGCTCATACACACGCGCTAGCTTTTCATCATAGCCGGCGCTTAGATGGCAAAAAAGGATTGGGCTAAAAATGCCTAAAGTCTAAAGATTTTTTAGAGAAGTTACTTTAACAAGAAAAATCCAACAAACAATCAATCAAACAAACAAGATCTTTGGCTTTTTCGGTTCATGCTCGAGTGATGTCAACCTCCATCAATAATTCATATGCAAGTGCCTTCAACTGTATGGTAGATGACCGAGAACTTTCTGCCCCATTAAGCCAATAAATATACACGACATTTCCAGCCATTGCATTCACAATAAATTTTATTGCAAAATGCCCCCACCTTACTATTATTAAAAAATAAATATGAAAAGCGCGCCAAATTCACCCATCATGAAATATTAGCTCACTTACTTTGGAATTAATTTTTCCATGGTATTAGAATAGAATGTATTTATTTCAGATTATTATATTCAATTTACGAGTGAGAAATATTTCATGTGATGAAGTGAATAGACCATTGGTTATAAAATTATATCAATTTGTTTCAACATCTCTATTCCTTCCGTATCCGTATATGTAGCTTATTAATTGTACATCTTGTTAGATCATATATGGTTAAGAAAGCATAAAGTGGAGAGTATACCAAATTGTAGCAACATGAAATTGATGAAACGGAGGCACTAAATATAAAAGTATAAATTTTATACTCATATAGCTACACTATCAGTAATGCTCCATCATATATTAACAAGTGCAGAAAAAGTTAGTGTGGATCACGTGAACGTGAAGAATGCTATAGTCCCATTCTTGGTTTGAGGAAGAAAAAGAAGTTGGACTTGTGGGCCTAAATATTGCTACTCTTAAACCTAATCATTCATTGTTTTTCAACCGATTGAGAGCTAAGGTGCTTTTTTTTTTTTTTTCAAATAATATTTTCCATATGATTTCATTCTAAATCTATTCCAATCAAAATCTTTGCGGTTGTGAAGTATTATTAGTGGAAATTCAAAAAGTTGCATATGGTTTTTAGCGATAAATAATGGTTGAAAGTGATTATAATAGCTTGTTATTGTAAATGGTGATTAACAATTACGGATTATATTAATAAAAAGCTATGAAAATGATTTCATCTTCAAATATAAATTTTTTTCTTAAAATTTTCATTGATTTGGCAAAATAATAATAATAATAATAATAATAATAATAATAATAATAATAATAATAATAATAATAATAATAATAAAATCATTGATTTCTTGTGATAGATTAAAAAAAAGATTCAATAGATATTCCACACTATATATTATATATAATGTAGATATCAATAAAATATTGATATATATAATAATAAAAGATATAGTTTTTAAATCAATTATTATGGGTAATTTGCACACGTTGTAGATATTAATATTTTATTGGTATTTACACACTATATGTACATAACATATGATATGCATTACTCACCAAATCGTTTTTCAATGTGTTGATAACTTTTACTAGCCAACGGACATAATTTTTTACTCAAACCATCACTTATCGTGAAAAAATTACGAATAACATATTATTGTAATTTTTAAGGCTGAAAATTTGTGTTATTATGCCTTGTCTTATTTTCGTGGTTAAAAAACCTAAACTCGTGATATGACCTATTTATTAATCGTGTACGAATACTTAAATCTGTGACATGTGTCTTATGCTTAGGTTGGACTTATTTATATTAAAGCTGACAATTTGTATTATTACACCATATCTCGTTAATCTTAAGTTTAATAATGTTTATCAATTAAAAAGTTATAATTAAATATATAAAATATTTATATATATAAAGGGAAAAGAGTGATAATAATATTTGAATTTCACAAAGATAAATAACATAATACTTCATATTTAATATAAATTACAATCCAAACAAAAGTTATAGTAAAGTAAAATCTCACCAAATATAGAAAATTTGAAAATTTAAGCTATATAATATTATTAAATTAAGTGGAAGTATAGATTAAATAAATATCAATATTATTACTAGTATTAATTTCCAAATATATCACATTATTTACTTGATTTTAACTGGAAATTGTTAAAAAATTTATACATAAGTCCATAAGTTTTTGTCCATTTAATATGCGATGTAATAAGAAAAATATATAACATTACTAAATTTAAGTTGCATAACCTCATTAAATTAATTAGACTTATGATTTAAATGAATATTTGTATTTTGTCTGTCGAATTTTCAAGGGAAATATTAAAAAAAATCTATCCATGAGTTTGTTTTTTTTTTCTATTCAAATTACAATGAAGTGAGAAGAATATAGAACTAAAAGCATCTCACATTTTTTATTAAAATCTCTAACTTAAAAATAAATAATTTACATAATAAAATGAAATTATGAAAGAATATATACTGTATCTTATGTTCGAGTTTGTGTCCCGTATCTAAGTATGGAAGCTTGATCGAAACACAGATAAGAATTTAATTATACTTTAAATGGATTTAACCCGTTTGTAACTTGTTTTTAAATCCCATGTTGCTAGTCTAAATAATATTTAACAATTCTAAACTTTTGATCATAACCAATACCGAAAGAGTCTCATCCTTGAAGTGTCTTTGATTTCGATGTAGTGATGTATCTTTTCAATTCTTCTACACAAAACTATCTCCACATAAAAAACCAGAAGTAGGTTGTTAGAAAACCATGAGATTTCTTTTTCTGCCTTAGAACGAGTGGCTGACATTAAACATATTTTGTACATTCTGGTCCATGGGAACTAATAGGTGGACAACAGTGTTTCTCTATTTCCCAAAATAAAAAAATATATAGTGCCATCACTATGTGCAGTAAGTACCAATGGGCCCCATAGAATAGTTTCGGGGTAAATTATTTGTCTAAATCGTTTCTTAGGGTCCCTAATCGCTAATTCGACAGGTGTTTTAATTTTGATTCCCATTTGACAATTAGTCGTATGCTGTTGCTTTGGTATCTTAATCTCCTTAGCTTATATGCATCATTATTTCTTATCCCTTAGGGCCATAGCTTATGTACATTTAGAGTTTCTTTATTTACGAGTCATATGTATAAAGATACAATCGAATGAGCTATTAAAAGGTATTCGATTTATTGAACTCGATAAAAACTCTATAGAAAATTATGATAAGATTTTTAGATATGATTTAAAACCATATAGGGCTTTAGGATTGGATTTTGATATTAAAAAATAAAACTCGATGGAAAATCTAATCGAGTAAAAATATATATATATATATTAATAAAAATATTTACTTTTAACTTATACAATATGTATACTTTATACAAGTTTTATATTATCTAACACGTGTTATTTTTAATTTTTATTATTATGTAAGTTAGTAAATATAATTTCAATCCCATTTAATTTCTTTCCATTTACTTTATCTTTAATCATATATGAACCCTATGAAAACTTACGCGTATAAAGTTCTTGAATCTTATAAAATCCGTCCTTATGGGGTTTTTTATCTTATAGGGGGCTAGTTTTGGAAATAGGGAATAAAACCTCATAAGGTTTTTATAGGGTTATGGAGAATATCACATCTTATAAAGAT
This sequence comes from Lumnitzera racemosa, assembly GCA_024138005.1. Lineage (NCBI taxonomy): Eukaryota > Viridiplantae > Streptophyta > Magnoliopsida > Myrtales > Combretaceae > Lumnitzera > Lumnitzera racemosa. The sequence goes on from JAMXBC010000002.1 coordinate 12,591,674, forward strand.
GGAATTGGGTTTCTTAAAACTTGTCCCAAACTCACCCCAGTTGCATCTTTACATATGTATATATTGCATCATATGTTATGAATTCACATGTAAGAGATGAGTATTATTTTTTAATTGAATCTAAGGAAATAGGATGAGATAGAAAAGGATGAGAGAGGAGGTATATTGGATCTTAGCTAACTGATATACTCATATGATGGGTATTGAAATTGGAGTTACAAAGTCCATTAGAGAATTTCATGTAGAGCAAAGTCAACGTTGTATCTAAGGAGATTAGTAGTTGGTGCTTATAGAAACTAGTAATCAATAGCCACTATCACATTTTGTTGATAACTATCAAACTTTTGTTGGCATGAAGTATTAAAAGATATGATGTAATGTATAAGCTTGTTAAGAAAGGCTAAGATTAGTCAAATCAATCTCAATGAACTCTATTTTGATTTCACTAATAAAAACTATCTAAATTATTCCTAATTTGGCCTATTTACCCAAATGATATCACTAATCAAAATAAGTAAACTTATCAATCACTAACCTCAAAACACTTTATATATTTTATAATGTATCATCATTACAGCTAATAACAAGCTCAATCTCAACCAATGTCATTTCTTACTTCTTAGGATCACTTTTGCAATAACTAGTAGACCTAATCAATATTACATATGTATTGAGTATTTTCTTCGAAGAATTTGATTTCAAAGTCTAGAGTTTTGGAACTTGCTCTCATAAGATAGCACAGCGAAGATATAACCTCATACTTGCTCTACGACCATATTCAAACTAATTTCATATATAATATTGGGTCTAAGCTCAATGTCACTCTTTAGTCTTAATGCAAGCAGATTGTAATATATATCCAATTTGTAAAACATTGCTACTAAATAAGTAAATTTGTTAAATTTAATGAAAATATGACCAAGTAAGCTCACTTATAGACCATTATTTTAAATCGACATTAGACCAAATAATCTAACACATCTTGATATCTCACTTGGATTTTGTTGTTATTAGTTATTTTCTTTTATTTTTATTTCACATTTCTTTTTAAATTTGAAACTCCAATTGCATATATGGTCTTTTATCTTTTAAAGTTGAAAATACTTTAAGAAAAATACATTAAATGATGATATTATTGAAATAAAAGATTACCTTATTAAAATAAGTTCATATTACATCATAAATAAAAGATAATAAAGGAAAAAAAAAAGAAATGAAACAGAAATTCTATAGGTAAAAGATATTAAAGAGACTATCTTTTCATCAAAGCATGATAATTGCTTATACAAATATGCCTTACTCCGATAAGAATTCTCTTACTACATTAAGGAGAATAAGAAGAAGAGCAACATTACTAAACAAGTAAGCATTTAAGCCCTAATTTCCAATCATAAATAATAGTTATAATAGAAGAGAGATTTAGAAATACAATTCATGAAGAGCATTTTGACAACACAAGAATTATATCCTGTTAAAGGGGACATTAGAATTGATAAACTAAGGTTATCTACAATAGATTAATAGCCCAAGAAAGTTGTAGAAAGAATTTATAAATTATGGATAAAAACTCTAGAATCATTAAGAGTAGCAAATTATTAAAACCAAACCCAAAGTATTAGCTAATAAAATAAATTTTTAGATTATAAGATTAAGGTTTTATAGAGAAGAATGAATGACAATTAGGTGGAACCCTAAAACTTCATTTAGGATAAGAAGAAGCATGAGACAAAGAAAGACAAAGGAAAGTTGGATTATAGATAAGGCCGGTCGTGCTTTGTTTTCTTTAATTGGTCACCTTCCTTATGTAACCTACTACTCATTTATTAATCATTCCAACTCTAATCAATGGAAATCTTTAATTGATTAATTTAGGATTTTCAAGGTTTGAATGAATTGTTAGTTAGATTAAAAATTAAGAGAAACTTATAAATTGGAGAAGAGTAACAATTCAAAATAAATTTAGGATTAAGCTATTAGTTATTTGTTATAGAATAATAGAAGATGAAGAGTCAAGTGTAGCTTTTCAAGAAAATAAAGGTGAGAGTGCTGATGTTTGTTTGTTGTTTTTGCATGATAAGAAAGTTGCAATTGAACTAATATATATTTAACCACAAAAATTGTGTGTGTTTCTTGGGCATGGTCATGTGAACCTTTGAGTGGCAGCGATTGACAAGGAAATGGTGATCCAAGGATCATAGGATGTTGTAGTTAGATTGGGCATGAATGTCATTGCGGTAATTGTGTGAATTGTCGATATGGAAAAACTATGGTTGATACAATCATCTTAGTAAGAGTGGAATTATAATAAGGCTAATAGGTGGAATGGAACATTAATTAAAGCATTTTAGATGGATTATATTGTTGATGTCTTGACATGGTAAGTGAACTCAAGATGAAAAGATTAATTCGTCTATGATGAGAAACAGAGTTTTTTATTGCAAATGATGGGTCTATAGATAGACCTTGTCACATTAGTTCTACAGACGATCGACTTGTAGGTTTTGTACTATTATTCATCGTTTCGTACATGAAAAATCGAAACCTAATTCGTTTCGGAACTTGATTAGCAAAAGGTTGTGTCATTGTGATTCACTTAAAATCATGCCTTAATAAAATATTGTTTATTGCATTTAGTTTGCAAGATTGCACGTGATTTGAGTAGTTCGACATATGTAGATGCACATGCAGTATAATATTTATAGAGCTTTTTGCTCACCACCATGTTAGAAGAAATTCTAAAGCTTTTTGCTCACCACATTGTTAGAAGAAATTGTTTCCCCAGGGATTATACTTAGATTTGAACACTTGAACAACCTGATTACTTTGCCGAAAGGAATAAAGTTATAATATAATAACTATTATTAGTGAATGGAATAGAGTTGTAAAGTTATAATAAGTTATGGATTGATATTTTTATATTATTATTATTATTATTATTATTATTATTATTTGCTATCAATATTTTTATATTGTTAATTAATTTTATAAAGGGTATTTTGTGAAAAAAAGAAAATCAATTCCAGAATTACATAACTATTCATGGGTTCAGGTAATGAACGATTATTTAATATTTTAAATAATATAAATTTCTTATGACATTTCTATTACGACATATTGTAATAGCTCTTTCTTAAGGAATAATGACAACGAGAAGAATAAAAAAAAAAAAAAAAAGAAAAAGTAAGCTTTATATATTTCTATTCAAATAGTAATATACGGTGGATTTGCCATACCATAAGAAGACTTGTATTGAATTATAACTAGGTCATCCAAATATACACCAGGAGACATCCATGCGGTCGTAATGAATTAGGTTCCAAAATTTTAAATACACGGCGAATTCTTTACACTAGATCACGTCCAAAAGAATCTCAAAGCAAAACCCAACACCACCCACAAAATGCAGAGCACAAAGCAAGAGTCTGTATGGCAATTCAACAAACAATCCTTTCTTTAAAATTATATTCACAGCTAGTGATATGTACAGAGAAAAGCTTCTGAACAAAATAAAGCAGCGGCATAATTTGCAAAAGCAAATTAATCTTCGACCTCTAGGCACCTCACACGCCAATGCCGAAGATTACATTTATACCCGTAAAATTAGGGGGAAGAAAAAATAAAGCTCTTTTTTTTTTTTGGGTTGAACTGGAAATTGGAAAGTCAATGAAGAAAAGAGTAATTTTAGTTATCTTTCTTCATTAGTCCTAAAATGAAATAAAGCACAACCGAAATGGGACCGAACTATTTCCAAGGATCGCAAAGAACTTAGTAGGTTTTGAAGCATCGTTCAATTACTCGACAGAGATGATGACGATGCAAGTGCTACCGCCTGTGCCCACACCTTGAGCCGCGCCTTCACGTCGCGTGGGTCGTCGCCTGAAATTAATCAAATCCAACATTTCCATTAGGCAATAATTAGTATAATTTGGATAAAATGATTTCCGTCCTAATTCGCAACTGACCAATAGCTTTTTCCGACATTGAGAATACCTAATACAATGCATTATGCAAACACTTGTCCGATGTAAGACCCTTAATTATATGGTATTTATGTCACTAAAGCATTTATTTAGGGAATCCTAATTCTTTCACAAGATTCCCCACTATGAGTAGAAAAAGTGTGTCCGATTGGTAACCAAATAAATGTCAAAATTCAACAACTCCGAACCCCTCAAATCACAACTAAAGACAAAATACCTTTTTTCTTAAAATCCCCCAAAACATTTCATGGTTCCAGCTTCCACAGTACACGCCCAAATCACAATTAAATCTAATAGAACGAACAGAAACAAAAGATTTTATAAATATATATATATTATACATAACCGTCCAAATAATAATATCAATTTTTTTTTTCCAACACGACAAGATTTTAATTATTTCAATTTTCAACACCCCACCACCCACCGCGCCCACCGCATCCCGCCCACCACCCCCGCCCCCAACAGTGACCATGATGTCAGTCCTTACACAAAACGCCCAAATCACAACTATCCCAACAGAACCAAAATGTTTCAACACCCCCATAGTTTCCGTGATTTCCAATTTAACACCACATGCCGCAAGAAAGCCAACGTAGCTCTTTCTGTCAACACCCCAAAACTTTGATTATTTCCATTGGACACCCCAAAAGTTTTAGAAATTCCACGCAAACACAAAACACAGAGAGAGAGCGAGAGAGGGAGGGGATACTCACCAGGACTAGAGATCCGCCAATTAGCAATAGGAGAATCACCACCACTACCGGTGTCAACAGACTTCCTAGTAGGAATCTCCACCATTCTTTCATGTTCCAACTCAAACCCTAAATCTCTACATGCCTTCACTTCCTCCAAATCCATACACAAGGACCTCCTCCCTCCTTTCGGCCTCGTTATAACCACCGGCAACAACCCACTACCGCCACCACCACCACAACCACCACTTCCCTCACTCTCTCCGCTAAAACTATTACAATTACTCCATAAAATATTATTCCCACTTTGACCCCCAATACTTTTCCTATTCCCATTTCCACCCCACCTTTCTCTTATAATTCTCCTCCTGGAATTCTTCCTGTTTCTCTTCTCAAACACACCCTTCTGCGCTTCATTCTCACTGGCATAGTCCTTAACGCCGAGTTCCGTCCTCTTCGCAGCTTCCGCCCGGGTTCCTCTCCCCCGTGGAGGAGTTGCGGGGAGAGAATAGCATTCCTGTTCGTCACTCGAATCTGCTGACATCTCTGCCAGATCCTCCCCGTAGTTCTCGTCGGAAATTTCCTCGTCAACATCCCCGTCGAAGCTCTCGATGGACAGTCTCGACATGAACATCCTCATGCCATTTGCATACGTGCCGTTCCACTCATCATGTGAGTAGTCATCATCAAACTCATTGTGTGCATGCCCATATTCGGTATCAACATCATGAACACGACCATCGTGATCATCCTCATCGTTCGTGCTCATGAAACTGCTAGAGCACACGGAAAGTCTGGACAAATTATGGGCATGACTGTTAATTTGGTTATGTTCATGTTCATGGTCATGATCATCGTCAAACACATGATGATCAACATCATCTGATGGTTTTCTTAGTATTTTTGACAGAAGAGTCTCATGCGAAGCCATGAAGATGAAGTCAACAAGGAAAACACACTTATTTTTATTCTTTTTCCCGTAAAGGTGGAGTCTTTGAGACTTGGAAGAGTGAAACTGGAGCAGAAAACAGAAAGCTTGAGTGATTATGTTGCGGAAAATTCTGGAGTTGAAGAGTGAAAGATAGTGGTTTTAATGATGCGAGAAACTGGGTATGTGCTTGTTGGTATACGAGACTTTTGAGCTTTTTTCATCAATCATTCGTTTCACGAATACTAGTGATAAGGTAAAGAAGAAAGCTGGACCTAACCCCAACAAGCTTATTTATACTTGTACATTGTTGTACACTTGATCTTCCTATTATGCCCCTAAAAGCATTTGGTTTATTATTTCTAGGAATTTTATGGGATTAGTGCGTTGTAAGGGCATCCCAACGTTGAAGATTCTATTGGAGGTTTTAATTATCATATTGATTTCTTAAAATACTCTTTTTCCAAAACCTCTTAAATCTTAACTTTATTCTTAAGATTTGTTTTTGTTATTTGCATGATTAGTAACACATAAACTAAAACTAAAACAATAATAAAAAGAAAAATAAAAAGCATAACATATTGTGGTCCTTAGCCATCAAAAAAGGAGGTCTATCGTTGAGAACTCTAGTACAATGCATAAAGAACTAAAATGAAGTTCTTAAAATTGAGAGATCTGTCCAGTACCTCCTATTGGGGATGTTTAAAATCTTTTACATTTGTTTTAAAATTCAATTGGGTTTTCTTTATTCTAAGATAATGTTTAGTTATAAAGATTGGTTTAAATAAAAAGAATTAGATATGATAAGATTAAAAAAAAAATTAGATGGTATAAAACTTATTATACCATGTTTGGTAGATATAAAATTTATATTAAAAAAATAATTTTTTGTAACATTAATAAAAATAATATTTTAACTCAATATTATAATATAGAAAGGTATTTTTAAAAATATAAAATATATTTTATTTTTGTTCCATAAATTTTATTTTTGTACTATAATGTAGATGTAACAAAATTTAAGTTTTTTATTCTATCTATTAGCACAATTTTTGTCTAGTCATCAAATAAAGTTACAAATTAAATATAGGATAAAATTTTTTATCTAATCTAGTACTACAAAATTTACATAACCAAATGTTACCTAAGGGAACCATTTAACTTTTTTAAAAAAATTCATATAAATAAAAATAATGAGTCATTTAGATCCTGTGTATTTAAGTCAAGATTCAATTAAATATTTTTAAGTTTTAAATAAATAAATATAGTCATACTTCATAGAATATACTAAAAGACTAGTTGGTACAATTGAAATCATGAAAAATTTAAATAACTCACTTAAAATGTATGAGATGTAGTTATATTTTAGCACAAAAATTACTCCATAATAGAACACTTGAGAATTTGTAACATATTTATTTTTCTTGTTAGGTTTGTAGGTTCCCTTTTTTTTATTCCATTGACTATGTCTATGGCAAAATTGTTTCGCCACTTGAGTATTTCAAAGATAATTAATTAAATGCTTTATCAGGTGGACACTGTCGAAACGCATGCCACTCTAGAAGTGATATGGGTACCTATTCATTTTAGCCTATTTACCACTTTCCTAATTTTGCGAAGAAGCTTGATACATACTTGTGGCGTTGGCTCTCCTCTTACTACGCAAAAGGCGAAAGGGAACAAAATATTTTAAATGATTAATGGAAGATTCCATAACAATTTTTATACATAGCATTTTTCTTTTCTTGTCTTTTCTTTTCTTTTTCATTTTCTTCTCTGCGTTTGAATTTGCATAAGTAGAAACGGTTTGAATGGAATAAAATTGAAAAAGGAATGAAAAATCTGCTCCTAAATTTAAAAGTATTCACGGAATCAGTGATTTCTAAAAATGTTCTTAATTTGTGAATGGAGCAAATATGCATTATATATTATATATTAAAAAACTATTTTCATAAATTCTTATTTATTTGTTTTAAGGGAAGGGGAGGAATCTCTTGAAACAGGAATTTTTAATTTTAAGGAATTATAAATTCAAAAAAAAAAAAGAAAATGGAGTAAAATTCGAAATTATAATTTCACTACAGGTTTATTCCCATACCGAATGTATGACAAATATTTAATAATTTAGAAAGTGTTTTTTGATATGGTATATTATTCACTAATTCCAGATAATATGACATATCTTGCTGTAAAATCAGTCTGGTCTTGAAAAACTAATTATTATATGACATATCTTGCTGTAAAATCAGTCCATCTTGAAAAACTAATTATTATCAATCGAAATGATTTGCAAAATTTTATTAGAGACTTCTAATGTCGGCAAGTATGTTATTGAAATGATGATTTCATTTTTTCTTTTTCCTTTTTTTGGTCAAGGTCATTTCATTAAGATTTTCTTAAGCAAAGTTGAACGAGCGGAACCCTTCGCTCGTGAAAACCTTTACAAGAGAAGTGTATTTCCCATTTCCGAAATAAAATAAAATGCACTGGCAAGAATCACAAATCACTCATCATTATTAAGATTTACATCCTCCTCAAATCTTAGTTTAGAATAGCAATTTTTGAGATAATATTATTAAAACTACTAAACTTTGACTATTTGAATTTTTAATTTGACAGATTTGATATTTAATTTGAACTTTTTATATTATTGTTATTTATCTAGTTTGATTATTAATCAAAGTGAGACTCGTATTATATATATATATATGAGTAATAGATAGTAATAATGATATGAAAGGTTTTAATTAGATATTAAATTTAACATGTTAAAAGTTTACTTAGTAAATTGAATTTTTAACTATAGTCAAGATAGTATTTATAGAATTGTCCTGCAATTTTTTCTATTAAATATCTTATTCATATAGAAATAACTGGGGAGAGAGAAAATATAATGAATTAGAAGAGAGAGGGAAAATGGTAGAAGTAACATGCTGACTTTTTCAATTTGTTATTTAACACATGGAAAAATCCTTGATCAAGCTGCAGATATTCACTCGTTCAATAAAACAATTTGAGCTCATATCCCTTTGGGAAATGAGAAGTATAAATTACACGATATAAATAGACATTTTAAGTGGATGATATGACTTTTGGTTAGCCCAAAAAGAAATTGAAATGGGCAAATTTTACGCAAATTAAGAGGATTCTAATCACATTCTTATGAATATAAGAGCAATTAATTTGTAGAAGATGAAAATAACTCCCTATTTTGACATTCGTGTTTTTTTCTTTGAAAAACTTCCCTACATTTATGATTTATATTATAAAGCCAAAAGATCATGTATATTATTTGGATTCTATTATATATTATTTACCTTTCTCACGGAAAATAGATTTATATTAGTTAAATTAGTTGATATTAATATTTGGGAAGATGGGTTAGTTAGGACAATATAGCGAAGATCACTATCATGTCAAGCTAAGTTGGTGGCTCCATGAGTTATTTAATTAATATCGTCATTTAATTGACTTTTACGGCGATGGGATTGAAATGGATTTAAAATATAAAATTAGATAAAATAAATATGGAAACTTCGTCGTCATGCAAAAGAGCTAATAAGATAATGATTGAATGGGAAACAACACGGCAAAGCCGCGACACGACAAGTGACGTACGCAGTTTTGGGTTTTTGAGAAGAGTGCAATGTGTGTGTTTGTCTTGCAAACCACTCTCCCTCGGACACGTGCCCAAATGGTGATGTAAGATCGCCGGTATGAAAAAAAAAAAATTATTTACCAATAACATTTTGATATTTATAGATAAAAAAACTTATTTTAAAAAAATATAATAAAATATCAATTATATTTTTATATATTAAAATTTTATAAATGTGATTCATATAATATATTAATATTATTAAAATATTTTTCCAAATGTAATTGTATACTATGAGTTAAAAACTAGGTGAATGTCACTTTTGTAATCTAAAACTTAAGCCATATTTATAATTAATTACTTGTAACCTAATATTTAATTTATTATCTATAAATTTTTGAAAATCATTTATATTATATGAGTAAAGTCTAGGTAAATAATTACAAAAATAAGCAAGATTCATATTGTTAATTGTAGAAATAAAAAAAGTTCAAACAATCTACTGTAGAAATAAATAAGTAATTTTAAATATTAAATTGAAGCTTCCAAACTTGAAGTAATTAATTGTAAATAATTGATAAAATCATATAGAATGTATCAATTCGGTTGTATGAAACATAAGATAATTTTTTACTGAATTTTAATGAAATCTATATATAATTTTTTTTTTTTTTACGTACGAAATACAGTATTCTATCGAAAAGATAATAAATATTTATCTTCTGACCGCTAAGTAGTTAGGGTGGGAGGAGAGTCGTGTGAGGGAGAGAAAATTGCAAAAGAAGACAAAAAGTCCTATCCACACGATTGCAGCAGGTGACAAAATACTAAAAACACACGAGTTTTGTGACTACGAAAACATGCTTATCTGGTATCGTTGGTTTCATTGACTCATGAATTTGAACTGCACGAACACCCACTCGGTTTTTACGCTGTTTCTCGATGTGGTTAGATTAATTTAATTAAGCAATCGACTAATCAATAATTATAGTCTAAGACCATTTCAAATTTAGATAAGTCATTCATTTATTTTTATTTTTTCTTAGTTTGACCAATACGAGATTTAATGTTTTTAATGAAGTGAAGTATGGAAGTGCACTACTAACGAGGATCTTCAATGGCCTCTTCTGAACACTTCTTGTAAATATTTGGGATTTGTTTGAATTTATAATGCATATTGTCACTCTTTTTTTGTGTTCTATTGAAATTAAGGGCTAAGCATATAAGGGATTTATTTGAGTTAAGCTAAAGAAACACAGCTGATTTAAAAAAAAAAATATCTATCTAAACAAAACCCAAGGGCTTGCTTATAAATTGCATTTGCATTTTGATCTCTTATTTTTTTTTTTATCTCATTTTGTGCTAAATGTATTTTGTTATGGTAAGTTTATGGGTAAGTATATGGAAAAAAACTATCCGTTCAAAACTATCTGATTGATTGATTACATTTGGATAATATGTATCAACTGAAAGTGTTTTGTAAAGTCAAATTATTCAAAAATTTAAATATAATTTTAAGTAATTTACGAGCTCATTTAATTTTGCAAGATATTTTTTTTCCCCTGCTAGATTTTCACGTGACAAATTTTGCAGAAAAACAAAAAATGATTTTCACATGACAAGGTTTTCCTGAAATGGACAAGTAAGATGCAGTCATTTTTCAAACCGAAAGATCATGCATTTTTCGAGGATAACTCGTCGCCAAAATGTTCTATTGGAATTAGAAGTTTTATTAACTATAAAAACCAATATTTTGTTGGAACTTCAATCAAATGAGGTTGAACCGAAATCAAATCTAGAATAAGCATATTAACATCATTAAGTGAAGCTTTGGGTTCAAATATATCATCTATCTCTCAAGCAAACCTATTTTAGATATTTTCAATTACCGTGATTCTAATCAAGGAGTCTGCTTAATATTTGTGTTGTATTTTAATTGGGGATCATTATGGGCAGATTTTTCTGTATTAAGGATGGTCATGATTTGATTTGATATGATTTATGCTTTTGAATGGAATCACACCTAATAATATGGTTTAGTTTTCTTTTTTTAAATCCAACTTTACAATTTGATACACAATATTTTCGAATGAAAAAAGAGAAAAAGTTTGATTTTCCATTCAAATAAAAAATAATTCTCAAAATATTAGAACAAATAAAAGATGATTAATAAGAAATGAAAATTTAAGGCTTAGTATTTATGCTTTGGAACTCATGTTTGACTCTATAAGTATGCAATTGAGAGTTCAAAAAGTTAGGAAATAAGGTAGCAATATTTCATGTGGTGGTTTCAAATGGAGTACATTTGCTTAAACCGGTGAAAATACAAGTTACATGACTAGTGAAAAAAAATAATTATTTTTTTACCTTCCATGATTCAATTTAGTTTGTAATTTCTCTTAAAAATGGTTCATTTGGTTTGTAATTTTTTGAACACAAAATAAAGACTTGAAACTCATTTATGGTTTGATTTAGCATTATAAAAAACTTAACATATAGTGACCAATAAAAGGCAGGGATAATTCTTTTTGCAACAAAATAATATCTCTTTTTTAAATTTTAATTTTCATAAGGGCATGCTCCTTGTGAAAAGTAAAAAATATATATTTAAATATGAAGTAAAAAAAAAGAAGTAAAAATCTCTTTCGAGGTTGAATGAGAAAGCCACTACTTATATTGTGATGATTGTTTCCCAAATTTTAGTAAAAAGAGGTAATCAACCAGACAAAAATAAACATAAAAAGATAGGAAATTCTATGGGCCCGTTCTTTATTTTGATGGGATCGATCTCGTTCCTTTTCCTATTATTCATTTATACTCCTTTAAATCATGATTATTGAATTCACAATTTATTTAGTGGTTTAGATTTAAAGTAATATAAATAAAAGGTTTGATGAAAGGCGGTAGTGGTCTTTTAAAAAATAAGAACGGGATTATAGAAAATCCTAAAAAGATATATATATATATATATATGATAACCATTTCCTAAGTTTTATGCAAGGAATTTACGAAACAAATTTGCAAACATTGAATAACAAAACAATTTGTCCATTTTGGATTGTTCTTTTATTTTATTTACTTAATAGTCAAAATTGAAATGATATGATGTACAAAGTTTTCAATACTACATGTGTATATTCCATATATTATGAATTATTTTTTCTTAAAAAAAAGAGAAAAATTAATTTTACAGAGAATTTATGATTTATCATTCTTTTAAATCAAATGATTATTATTAGCACACAATAAAGTTTATGTAATGGAATATCTTCAATTCCTTATTATCGATATATGTAAAGAGAAAACGAAAAAAAAAATAAAAAAATAAAAAATAAAAAAACCTACAAGTTTAAAGGGGCAATCAACATCATAGTCAATTTGGATATAGTGATGACCGATGAGGGAGAAGGTGAAATTAATATTTGTTATTAGCTTGTACATTATAAAATTACAATGTTATATCCATTTAATATTTTCTATTTAAAAAAAGGCACACACATGGGGATAATTGATGATGATGTATAATATATTATACAAATATAATATGTTTTCCATTAAAATGATAGCTTCTTGTTATGGTTCCCATATCTATAAATCTTTATAATTTTTTCATCAAATCTTCAATTATTATGATATTTATGCTAAAAATATTTTATTATTTATTTAGTAATATGTTCAATTGTAATCATTTTAAAAATGAATTATTTTCTTTTAAAATTTTAGGAAAAGAAAAACTATTGATAATTAAACTATTTTTATTTATTTATTTAGTGATATGTTTAATTTTGCTTATTTTACAAATAGTTTATTTACTTATTAAAATTTTAGTACAATGTGAAGTTTATTTCACAAATGGTCACAATAAAAAATAGTTAGTAATTAAACTATTCTTTATTTATTAGTAATATATTTAATTTTAGATGTTGATACCTAATTCTGGGTTGGCTTGAGGCTTAACTCGAACAGAGGTCCCTCATGGCCTATCAATAGCCGGATGACCAAATACCTTGCCTTGTCCAAGTATCTCACTCCGCATGAATACTAAGCTCACCCAAAAGTACTTTGAGAGCCTAATGAGCAGCAAGCTGTTGGTTGAACCAATAGGGGCTCTTGCAGAAGGTACCACCAGACACCTAATCCCAGCGGAAGACATGTTAGTAAGACGAATCGGCTGTCTTTGACTTTAAGGAGGTGAAGTTGTTATTGGTAGTTGGATGTGGGGCTTCGGAGGGTTTGGGGAGTTCCCCCAAGCGAATCGAATTGGCTTGAATGAATATCCCCTTCCTCTTAGGACTAAGATTAAGGACTTGAAGACTATTGTATGCACGAGCACTTTCATAATAGAATCTTTCGTTAGGACCTATCCTTCCTAACCACTAGGCTCTTGAGTACTTAATTAATCATTTAGGCAAGCCAAAACTGTGAAGTTCTTCTCCATCTTTGAGCTTAAGTATATTATGCAATGATGCCTCGCTCCCGCAAAGTCTCTCTTGAAGTCTAGTTTATAGCCCATAGGTTGCTTATGCCCCCATCCTTTGCCTCTTTGGGAATATTTGTCTTTAGTGTCTTTATAGGAATTAACTTCTTAGACCGATCATGTACAGTTGAGCTTAAGGACTCTAAGGACTTACGCAAAGAATACTAGCTTGTAACCTTATCCAGGACAAGGATTCTTACTCTGACCTCCATATTTCACCTTGTTGTCAACTTGAGTATTAAGCTTTTATATGTGCCAACATGGTTCCTAACCTACTGAGTAGCCATACTAATTGCCAAGCTCTTTCTAAGACCCAGACAGAGTTTAAGTAGACCGACCTTAAACTTCTATTCGAGTTGCGCTCTTGAGTCGACTAACATACGACCCCAGTCCAAGCCAAATTGCAAGATACCCAATTTGAAGGGGATTTAGACATCTTTGACCTATTAAGCTTTGACTTGAATTATATTAAGTTAGCTTTGACTGCAAACTCTTTTCCTTTACCTTTGTTCGAATTGTATCGTACTTCAGATCACCAACCACCATGCGATACGTGTCTTTTAGCATAACATTCTAGAAAAAATTTTTACTTTTTCGTATGGAATATTCTTTGTCTCTTTTATCCTTTTAGTATATTTTGTATATTCCAAATTGTAAATTATCTTTTTTGTCTTTTCCATATATACTTGTAACCCTAGTAGGGGCTAATATATAAACCTCATTTGTTTGTATGCAGTCATAAATCTTATTATTAGAATTAATACAGGTTCATTTTTGTGAGCAACCTTAGTGTTCTCATTATCATTTTAATTCTTATCTATTTCCTTTAGTAAGGAGTAACAACGAGTAATTCTATGGTTCGGACTGGTGAGTCATATCTAGCAGATTGCAGGCCGATTAGGATCAATTAGTGTGTCATATCCAATTGGTAACTACCCTGATTTTGCTAGTTTTCTTTTGTTTCCTTTTTGTTCTCTTCGTTGTGATCCTTTCTCTGTGTGTACAACCCCAAAGATGCATCGGCTTCCTTGGTATCATAGCACGATTCTGAAAGGTATTGTGTGAAGTTGCAGTAGAGTTTTTGGTTCGTATTTGTTGTTAGTGGCTGTTGTGTTCCTTTCGTAGTTACTGCAGTGTGTTCATGTTAAGTAAGTTTTGAAGTTTTGAGTTGTGTAGTGAAGATTTGAGTGTTATTAAGTTAGTTCTTGTTGATACTCCATTATACTCTGTTTTTCATTGCAAAAGCAGAGCAAATGCATTTCTATTATATTTAAGTGAGTTTTAGGTGTTGAAGTTGTTAGGAATGTGTTAGCAGAAATTTTGAGTAGTAAAGCAGAAGTTTTGAGTAGTAAAGTAAAAGTGTTGTTGTGTATTATGTTGTTAATTTGTTCAAGAAAGATTATACTATATCATATTCGAGTGTTTAAGGTATTATTAGTGACCAGAGTAGTTGTACTTAAGCTGGTCGTTATCATAATGGTAGTAACACTCTTGGGTCAATCGATGATAAACTTGACAAAATCACTAATCTTATTAAGAGTTTGGTCATTGCAATTCGAGTTAATAGACAATCCTAGGGTACATCACATCATAACCTACTCGAGAATGTTCTAAGGAGACACTATAACTAAGGTGGTATAGCTAATTGCCCAGTTTGACCCCATTGATTTGAAGGAGTTGCAAACTAATTTACTTAACAATTAGAGTTGAAGGAGATTAAGGAAGATGATAAAGAAATAGATGCCAAAGAGTATGGAGAGGAAGAAGAAGAGGCCAATTATTATTGAGCATAAGAGCGAGGACGCTGAATGATGTAGATTGTGACTAAAAATAGACAAAACTGGTTGCTGAATAGGTTTAAGCTTTGCCAAAATCTTGAAAGAGTTGATAGGACATGGCACAAAACAACAAAGAGGAAAGAAAAAGTAAGCAAAACCCATGAACAACTCCAATGGATATGACGCACCAATGGAACTTTAGATGACTCATAGCATAGCTTGATATGACGCATGAGTTGGTTCGGTGAGGTTATTTGCTACCTAACCTTGCTTAAGTAATAGGATAAGAGTGAAATGTGAGTAAACAAGTATAGTGTTTATGCAAAGAAAGAATATCTAATATATTAAACGGTAATCTATTGACGACTTACAAATACAAAGAGTATTTATATCCAATAAGTTAGGGTAACTTACCAAAAGGGAAAAGATAGAAAGGACATTTTCTAAAAAAAGTAATGTACAAGGTATAAAAGGGTAAAAATTAATATTCAAGGAGATCAATCATTGGTGTAATGGATTTTACACATAATTCTGTATACGTAATGATGCTATAGTGGTGATGTTGTCGGAAGATATGAACAAAAAAAAGTACAATCAGCTTACTTATCTGAGTAAAGGCGGCTTAGTTAGTCTAGAGTATTTCTTTCGTTATCTTAACAAAGGTGATGCTGAATAAGTGATTGGCCATGCATGAGTGAGAATGAGGATCGGTTGTTGTATTGGCCTTCCAATTCTTGACATACTATCTACGAGAAATAGGCAATCATTCGGCTTAGCATGTATAACAGGTCGGTAAGGAGATATTCGACCTCAGTAAGAGTTTACTGGGTAGGAGGATTTGTCTTATTAATCTCTTTAGTCTTTGGGCTCGACTGTGGGTCAATGGCCTAGTAGCCCAATTCCTATCATCGAGCTTCTCAAAGACTTGACAATGTTAAGGTCCAATTCCCACCCTTTAGTGGAAGTGGAGATATGGATGAATATTTGGAGTAGGAAGGGAAGGTAGAGAAAGTGTTTGGTTGTTATAGGTATATTAATGTTGTTAAAGTGCATCTTGTTGCATGTAAAATTTATGGGTGTGCTATTATAAAGTGGAAGAATCTAACACGGCTAAAGCAAGAGATGAAAGATGAGGTGTAAGGACTTGAAATGAGATGAAGAGATTGTTGAGGGGTAGATTTGTACTTGAAACCTAATTATTTGACACGTTTGCAAAGTTACAAGAACCATGCCAAGGAGGCCAATTTATTGATGATTATGTGCAAGAATTCTAAATGCTAATAATCTACGTTGACATAGATGAATTAGAGGCTTTCGTAGTGTCAAGGTTTATTTTTAGACTCAAATATGAGATACGTAATATTGTAAAAGTACAGAGGTTTTATACTTTGAAAGAGGCAATCAAGGTAGCATAAAGAGTTGAAAAATAGACAAGAAATTCTCCAAGTCAACAAGGGTCGATGTTTTCTTGAGCCTTTGTTTCGTATTGACCTTATTATGTTGAGCCGAGGAGACCTTCTTAAGTTGAAGAAAGTTGAGTAGGCTAGCTGAGCTAAAATAAGACTAACCTAACCCCGAAGACATATGAGAAGGGAAGGACCTTTAGATGGAAGATCAGCGAGATGAAGTGCTTTAAATACTTAGGCTTCTGACACATGGCTATTGAGTTTCTAAATTGATGTGCCATAGTTCTTTGAGGAGATGTAGTAAATAGCATCAATGGGAGTGAGCTAGAGAAGGAGAAGAATACTGGATAGGTTGAAGTTGAGGAGAAAGAGGTGGCCTGTATCTATGCTGACCGGGGAGAGGTGATGACCTTAGTAGTGAGATGAGTGTTGAGCTCCGATGAGAACTAAAGTGAGAATCTATTTCATGTAAAGTGTACCATCAAAGGATAACTATGCACTATTATAGTAGATGGAGGAAGTTATACTAACGTCGTTGTATAGAGGTTAGGACTACTAACGTCGTTGTATAGAGGTTAGGACTACTAATCTCTAAGCACTTTTGACCTTACAAGCTGCATTGGCTCCATGATAAGGATGCTTTGCACGTAACTGAACAAGTATTTGTATCATTTAGTTATGAGAATGTGTACAGGGACTAAGTAATGTGTGATGTTGTCCCTATGGGAGCTTCACATCTGTTACTAAGAATATCTTAGTTGTTCGATCGATGCGTTATTTACAACGGATATAAGAACACCTATGCCTTTAGTAAGGATGGAAATAAGTTTGTGCTATAACCCACGACATTAATCGAAGTGAATGAGACTCATAACTAGCTCACTCGAGCTAGTAAGAAGAAAGCCTTAATGATGAGTTGAAGAGAGCTCCAAGCTGTTAAGAAGGTTAATGAGCCTATGTTCTTGTTGATTAGAAGGCTACTGGAGATAAGAGATCTAAAAGAAGTACTTAAACAAGTCTTGATGTATCTTTAGGGTCAGACATATGGAAAAGTACTGCAACGAAGTGAACTAAGAGAAAACAAAAGAGATTAGCAAAGTCTAAGTGGCTACTAACTGGATATTACACACCAGTTGATCCTACACTCCGTCGGATTTGACTCACTAGTGTGAAATATAAGGTTACTCTCCACTACTCTTTGCTAAAGGGAGTAGATAAGAGTTGAAAGGATAATGAGAATACTAAGGTTGCTTACTGTAGACACTTAATTTTTTCCCTTCCATAGTCTTAGTTTTTATTTATTGATTTATTTATTTACAAAAAGGGTCCTAATTCAAAAAAGAGATAAAAATAACAAAAATTGATAAATAACGAAAATCGGATTCATATCTAATCAAATAGTCTAGTTAAATAAGATTTGAATCTAGTTTAATCAGATATAATAGGATTTGATTTGGACTTTATAAAAGAAAAAAAAAACCACAACGGGAATCAAGGGATCAGCTTCATCAAAAATTCAAAAAATCTGCTTCATCCACAGAACAGAAACAGCAGCATCTCCACGATCGTTCCAAGCAGCGGCAGCATCTCAACGATCATTCCACGCAGCGGCAGCATCTCCACGATCATTCCACGCAGCAGCAGCATCTCCACGAATAAGCCACGCGGCAGCATCAAACTCTACGCCAACATTGCATAACGATTCCAGACGCAATACAGTAATAGCGCTACGACAACTACGGTGAACACATGATCAACGTGCCCTTGATCCAAGCTGCACTGATTAAATAGCGTATGTCCATGTCCTTCGCCGAACAAGCAACCGATGCTAGCAGCCCCGAATACGCTGAATCTCCAATAGCTAGTCTACAGCCAGCCCAACACCATAGACGCATAATAGTTATCAGCAATTCACAAATAGCTACACATAATCTAGCCCACCTGCAATAGCAGTCTTCTTCAACAACCAGTTTCGCAGCAGCATACGCAGCTAACTACAATCACCAACGCGACGCAGTCTACACACGTACGTCTACTGTCCTTCACCAAATATCAAGTCAGGTTTGATTATTGTTTATTTACTTCTTTATTTATTTAATTATTATTATTTAGTTAAGTTTATAATATGGTATGTAAATAGATATGCGTATATATTAGTTTAGGCTTGTTTTCCATAGTTTAGATATCTTTTCCATAGTTTAGATGTCTTTTTCATAGTTTAGGTTTTTTTTCTATGATTCAGATATGACATCTTTTCTATGATTCAGACATCTTTTCTATGATTCAGATTTTTTTTTTCTATGGTTTAAAAATCTTTTTCATAGTTTAGATATTTTTTCTATGATTAGAAATTTTTTTTTTTTTATGTTTTAAGCATCTTTTCTATATAAAAGCTTTATCATGTAGAATATTGCAAATTTCATAAAATCTTTAGGGTTTCTCTTGAAAATAAAAAAAAAAATCATCACTTAGTTATTTTTAAATAAAATTTTTGATTTGGCACTTTTCAAAAATTAGGTTTTTAGGTTTTTTTTTTTATATATAATGTTAGGAATAAAAATTAGGCTTCTAGGATTTTTCTTAATAAAAATAAAATGGTTAATAAAAACGTAAATTCAACCAATCATTTTTTTATAAAAAGAATCAACACATTAAAGTTTTAAAAAAGAATTACGATTTTATGATCCCGACTAGTAGGTACGTAGGCACCTTCGGGGCGACGATAAAATATGTAGAAACTTAGGTTCTTTTTTTCTTTTGATTTTATTTATTTATTTTTTATAAATATTATAATTAGAAAAATAATCATAATTTCGGTAATAAATAGTGGTACCCGTTAAGGGTTTAATAGGTTAGCCCTCGAATTTGGAACCCTCTGGTTTTTTATTAAAATTGAAATCAAGACCGGTAGCTAAATCGTAACCAATCCACTTAATTGGTTACGGTTTCTTTTCTTTTCCCGACTCCGGTTGGGTGGCAACTCCAAAAATTATCTTTAATAAAAAAACCGGAATTTCTCAATTTCTTTAGTCGAGGATTAATATTAAATGGGTTAGGGTTTAGTATTAATCAAGAAACGCGAAATCAATTTTAAATAGAAAACCGAAAAATCAGACTCGATACTTACAAAAGGAAACTTATATTAATTTTGATCATAAGATTGGTTGTTAGCATAAAAAAATAAATAGGGTTTATATACTAGTCTACTAAGGTTACATGCATAGATGGAAAAGACACAGAAGGGTAATGTATAAATTAGAATACATAGGATATACTAGAAAAGGGTTGAAAAAGAAAGGAATATTCTATACAGAAAAGTAAAGAATTATTCTGAAATGTTGTATCATAAGACATATGTTGCAGGGTGGCTGGTGTTCTAAAATATAGTATAGTTTAGATGAAATAAACAAAAGAGGGTCTATCGTCAAAGTTGACGTAATCGGAGTTAAGTCAAAGCTTAGTCAATTAGTCACTAAAGAATATTCATCTTGGATTAGGGTTGGATGCTGGTTGACTCGGGAGCTCAGTTTAGACAGTCGCTTGAGGTTAGTCTACTTAGATGTTATCTAGGTCATGGTATTGCTGCTCGGCTAGTCAACTTATGTGCTTGGTAAGTCAATACGTCTGTTCAACTACTTGAGAACTAAGTTGGCATTCATGTGAATGTGTTCAGGTCGACAGTAGAGTGAAAAATGGAAGTTAGAACATGAATCTTCATCTTGGATGGGGCTTTGAGTTATAATCCTTCGTGTAAGTCCTTAGAGTCCACTAACTCGGTCGTACGTGATCGGTTCGGGGAGTTGATTCTTATTAGATCTGAAGGTTGATAGATGAGTTTTCAAACTTGTATCTTAAAAAGTTGCCCGAGGGACTGCCTTCTGTTCAAGGCATAGAACAATGCATCGACTTGTAATCGGATATAGCCTTAACAAACTAACTTACCTACAGAATGAGCCCTAAGCAGGCTGTTGAGTTGAAAAGACAAGTGGAAGAGCTCATAGAGTGAGATTACATAAAGGAAAGCATAAGCCCTTATACTATACTAGCTTTACTTGTCCCAAAGAAGGATGAATCATAGCACATGTGCATCAACTTTCGAGCAATCAATTGTATTACTGTTAAGTATAGATATCCAATATCGAGGCTTGATGACATGTTATATGAGCTTTATGGTGCCAAGATATTTTCGAAGATTGACCTATGAAGTTGTTACCACCAAATTTGCATGAAACTAGTTGATGAGTGGAAGACTGCTTTCAAGATGAGGCATCGTTTCTATGAATGGTTGGTTATATTGTTTAGACTTACAAATGCTCAACTTAGTCTATGGTTTCGTCGAAATAGGTAAAGGCATTGGTTTCCCTTGCTTAGCTCAGCATTTGGCCTTCTTATACACGGTATAGCTTTTAACAATTTGGTGCACATCTTGCCTCATTTTTGGCCAAAATAATCAACCACTCAGCAATTCATATGTCCTTTTCTCCCCAAAATTTTTAAATAGTCCTCCATAGTAGGCTTCCTTAATCAGTAACTCTCGTAGTGAACAAATTGGTATGCATAATTTCCCTCCTCGAAACAAATAGCCATCTTCCACGTGGTATTCATCTAATGTTCTTCCATCGACACATCATGTAAGCACAAGTCTAAATTGTGGATCCCCAAAGTATTAGTCTTTAATGTTTGTAAACCCAAATAATTTAGTCTGCAGTTCACTCAGGAGTACATGTCTTCTCGAAGGAGCATCAGCAATTACGTTGCTCTTTCCTTGTTTATATTTTATAATAAAATTGAATTCTTCAAGTAATTCAACTCATCTTGCCAACCACTTCGATAACTTAGTTTAACTTCGGAGGTACCTTAAGGACTCATGGTCAGTATAGATGACAAACTTTCTTAGCAGTAATGGTGTTGCCATACTTGTAATGCTTGGATAAGTGCTAAGAGATTTTTTATCATATACAGAGTAATTTAACCAAGGTCCTTTAAGCTTTTCATTATGGAACGCAATTGGTTGGCTTTTCTGCATTAGGACAGCTCATATTCCAATGCTTAATGTGTCATATTCCGGCTTAAATATTTTCTCGAAGTTAGGTAGAACTGATACTAGGGCGGAGGTTAATCATTTTTTAATCTCGGCAAAAATCTTCTCCTCCCTTTCTCCTTATCGTAAGTTGGTGTTCTTTGTTAGCTCAGTAAGTGGTACGGTGAGAGTGTTGAAATTCCTGATGAATTTTTTTTAGAATGAAGCCAGTCTATGGAAACTTCTCATGTCGGCACAAGTAGTAAGGGTCGGCCAATTGATAATTGCTTGGATTTTCTCGTCATCAACTTATAGGCCTCCTCCACTTACAACATAACCTAACAATACCATTTCTTTCTAGCAAAAGCAACACTTTATGAGATTGCCAAATAATCTCTTGGCAATGAGGATATCTAATATGGCTCGGAGGTGTTCATAGTGACTTGGAATGTTGGCATTGTAGACAAGGATTTCGTCAAAGTACACTACAATACACTTCCCTGTCAAATGTCTTAACACGTGGTTCATTAGTCTCATGAAAGTGCTCGGGGCATGTAACAAGCCAAAGGGCATGGCCATTCATTCATAAAGTCCATGTTAAGTCTTGAACATAGTTTTCTACTCATCTCTTAGCCTCATGTGGATTTGATGGTAGCCAGATTTTAGATCAATCTTGTTGAAAATCTTGGCTTCGCTTAATTCATCCAGTATGTCTTCCAGTCTTAGAATAGGATACCTATATTTGATGGTAATCTTGTTTAAGGCTCAATTGTTTACACACATTCGCCAGGTTTCATCCTTTTTCAGTATTAGAAGCGCTGACTCAGCATAAGGGCCGAAACTTTCCTTAACATATCTTCTCTCTAGTAACTCATTGACTTGATGTTGGAGCTTAGAAGCCTGTTTGGGACTCATTTGATAGGTAAGCTTATTTGGCAGTACTGCGTCGGGTATTAAGTCAAGTAGTGTTTTATGCCTCAAATTGGGGGTAACCCCTGGAGTAATTGTTCTGGGAATAGCTCGGCATATTTGTCTAGCAACTCTTTTATTTTCTAGGGTAGCTTACCTTGTCTTTCATCTCTAATAGGCGTCTAACCAACATGAGGGTCGATGAATTAGCTTTAAGGGTCTTTCGGAGCTTGGCTTTACTCATCACTAGAGCTTTCTTGGATTCACAAGTAAGTTTAGCTTGTAGTTTATTAACTTCACTTTGTAATAGTGGGTTCAACATGATTTTCCTGCTGTCCTTCTCGAACATATATGTGTTTTGGTATCCATCACGGATAACTCTCTTATCAAATAGCCATGGTCTACCTAGCAACACGTGAGATGCATACATGGGAAGTACGTCGTAAAGAACTTGGTCAAAGTAATTTTTGATAGTGATTGGCAATAGTACTTGCCGAGTGACATGCTGATGTGGACTATGATCAAGAACAGATAAGACTGATCACCAAATGGGTCCAAGCTTGGCGAAAGCTTGAAATAGTTGTTGGGGAATGGCATGAAAGAACAAATGATGAATGAAAAAGTAAGTAAAACCTACGAATAGCTCTAATGGATGTGACAAACCTATGGAACTTTTGAGGACTTACGGCACAGCTCGATATGATGTACGAGTTGATTCGGTAAGATTACTCGCCACATAATCTTGTTTAAGGGATAGGATAAGAGTGAAATGAGAGTAAGCAAGTATAGTGTTTATGCAAAGGAAGAATATCCAGTATATTAAATGGTAATTTGTTGATGGTTTACAAATATAAGGGGTATTTATACCCAATAAGTTAGGGCAACTTACTAAAAAGGAAAAGACAAAAAGAACATTTCTTAAGGAAGTAATGTACAAGATACAAAAGGATAAAAATGAATATTCAAGGAGATTAATTATTGGTGTAATGGATTCTACATATGATTCTATACACGTAACCATGCTGTATTGATAATGTCATTAGAAGATGCGGATAAAAAAGTACAATCAGCCTACTTATCCCAATAGGGGTGGTTTAGTTAGTCCAGAGTATATCTTTCATCATCTTGGCAAGGATGATGCCGAGTAAGCGATTGGCCATGTATGAGTGAGAATGAGGATTAGTTGTTGTCTTGACCATTCTGTTCGGCATGCAGAATGAGTCAACAAGGAGATACTCAGCTTCTGTAGGAGTTGGCTATAGTAGGAGGATTCGTCTTACTAGTCCCACTAGTCTTCGGGCTTGACTTCGGGTCAATGGTTCAGTAGCTTGATTTCTATCACATGTAGTGCTCCTTTCTTACTTAATTAGCGTAACTTATATGACTTTTGATGTGCAATAGTTAGTGGCTTTAATTTTGTGATGAGATTGGCTGATGCTACATTGGTGCAACTTTTACTATTTATAATGAGGGTACATACTTGATCATTCACCTTATAGGTGGTATGAAACAAATTCTCTCTCTACTCTTCTTCACGTGAGGGTTCCATGTTCATTGTACGTCGGACAACCATGATCAACTGGTCCAAATCCTTAGCAAACACATTCTCTTAGATTAGTTCTTTCTTGGCTTCATCTTTCTCGGTAGTGATCTTCTCCTCTTAAGGTTCCTCATTAGTACTTTTTACTTCCAGCTTCAGGACGTTTCCCTTGATGCCCATTGTCCTTTGGTTCGGGTATTGAGCAACCATATGTTCGAACCCTTGACACTTGAAGCACTTGATTTGGCTTATCTTTCTACCAGATCCTTACCCTTTCTCATAAATTTGGGTTAGCACGTCATTGTCAGGTTAGCTTTTTTGCTTGACTTGGACATCTATCTTTCGAGTCGGCTCGGTACTTCACTGAGTTCGGTGACTTCCTTGTCCGAGTTGGCTAGTTGGCATTCTGTTTGTTACTCGACTTCTCCTTTGCCTCTCTACTTATTGGGTTATTTGAATGGCTTCAACCATTGTGGTAAATCGTTAGAGTTTCACAGTGTCTCGAATGTTACCTTACAACCCAGTAAGGAACCTAGAGATTGTTCATGCTGGGGGATCATAAGCATTTGGAATTTTTTAGTATACTTATCAATTGTTTGGCTTCTTTGTCTTAGCTCCTGAAGCTGAGTAGGTAGATAAGTATCTGGTACGAACCTATTTCTAAGTACTCTCTTTATTTTTGGCTAAGTGTTAATCTCTTGATAGCTTTCTTGTCTTCTCATGGCCTAAAAATTCTTCCACCACATGACGGCATATCCGAAGAACTCAATAGCAATAATTCTCACTTTTTCGTAATCTTCATACTAATAATAGTTAAAACTATGCTCCAATTTTTCTTCCCATTCTACATGTTCATTAGCATTCCCAGATCTACTGAAGCTCGAAATCCGAAGCTTCACTTGGTCAAATGCTTTAGAGGCTCGAGCTCGTTCTTCTTTAAAATACTCTTCCTCGTCCTCTTCATCTAGTTCCTTTAGACCCATCCTTCGTTTTACTCATCCGCCTACTCTTATACCTCGAACTTGTCAAGTTGGGTTCTGATCTCTAATAGATTGAGTAACTTGTGGGGTGTTTTGTGCGGCCTTTGTCAGTCAATAAGCCAACTCATGAATAGCTCGGGTCAGATCTACCAAAATGTTAACTACCTCATCGAGTCTCTTGTCAGTACTCCTAAGGGTTCCCTAAGACTGTTGGCTTTGGTGGAAAACTTTACTATTGTCATCTTTAACACTAATGCTTACACTTAGGTCAGTTATTTTCTCCATAGATTTAAAGCTCACACTCTTTAAGTAGGTGATATAGTTATTACTCCCGCAAACTAGAAAAAGTAACAACTAACAAGCATAGTAATCAAACAAACACAGTAACTTGCTTTGTTTCACCTATGCAAAACAGAGTATAAACAAAACTTTAAACACAAACCATAACTCAAATAAGAA
This sequence comes from Lumnitzera racemosa, assembly GCA_024138005.1. Classification (NCBI taxonomy): domain Eukaryota; kingdom Viridiplantae; phylum Streptophyta; class Magnoliopsida; order Myrtales; family Combretaceae; genus Lumnitzera; species Lumnitzera racemosa. The sequence continues at coordinate 12,617,444 of JAMXBC010000002.1, forward strand.
CCTCTGCTTTGATAACAAAATATTGTGAACTGTGACCAAGAACAGATAAGACCGATCACTGAATGGGTTAAAGCTTGTCGAAAGCTCGAAAAGGAAGTGATGGGAAATGTGTGAATGAATAAATGTAAATGAAAAGTAAGAAAAAACCCACGAATAGCTCCAATGGAACTTTCGAGGACTCACGGTATAACTCAATATGATACACGAGATGGTCTGGTGAGGTTACTCACCACCTAAGGGTTAAGATAAGGATGAGATGAATGCAAATAGAGTAGCAATTACGAAAGACAAAATGTCAAGTGTATTAATATTCAATCTACTTTATAGTTACAAGTATAAGGGGTATTTATACCTGAGAATTTAGGACAACATGCCTAAAAAGAAAAAGACAAAAGGATATTACTCATAAGAAGTAATGTACAAGAATACAAAAGGGTAAAAATGAATATTCGAGAAAAATAATCATTAGTGTAATAGATTCTGTGTGGGCTCTGTATACATGGCAAAAATGTATTGGTAATGCTGTTATAGGATGCAGACAAAAGAGTATAGTTAAATGGTTTGTCTGAGCAGGGGTGGCTGTATCAGTTCGAAGTCTCTTTCTCTCGGTCTCTTTGTAAGAGCAATGCTAAATAAGTGGTTGGTTTGGGCTTAAGTGAGTAAGTGTGCATGACTTGACAAGTATCTGATATTTTGGCATTCGGCATACAACCTTTAAGAGATGAGAAGTCATGCGGCTCGGCATGCAGAGTTGCTTGGCAAAGAGATACATGGCCTTAGCAGGAGTCGGTTGGAATAGGAAGATCCGCCTTGCTAGTCCTTCTAGTCCTCGGGCTCGATTGCGGGTCAATGATCCAATAGCTCGATTCCTATCACATTAAAACCCCATACCATGACATGGTTGCTAGTGTGGTCATGGCTAACCAACCTTTAAAGCCATCTTGTTAACTTCCCAGCACATATCCCCTACTAATAGCAAGTATGGACGAACCTTATATTAAAACGTATCTCCGACATTTGTACCCCTTTGAACTTTAAATAATCAAGGGGATGACATCTAAGGGGACTTGAACCTTCAACAATCAATATCATCCTTGATATACTAGATCCTCTTAAACTCGAGCACCTTCCTTAAGGATTAAGAGTACTTGGATAACCTTTAACTTCCCTTTCTTTGTTCCTCCTTGTTGACCTTAACATTGGAGGGTCTTCGTAAACATACCAATAGGGGGTTTTTTTGCAAGTGACTTAAAGTAAGGGATCTAACTGAGATTGAAAGCCCATTAACATTCAAATCCAAGGAGTTAAGGCCTAACCTCCCTTACTATATTTAGTTGATTCATCCATAATCAACAATAAGTACGAGACTATAAACATATTCAAATTAGGTGATGGAAACTATAAAAAATATTGATGTAGGATTTTAGTTTTGTTTATTACTTTTTTTTACAAAATTTTAATCTTTTTACTTTTATAGTAGTTTTGTTATTCAAAACTTTTTGGTTTACATGAGATAATCGTTTAGAATTTTTGGGACTAGATCCAATGTTTAAATATTTTTTCACTCTTAATAATTGTGTGTAAAGATTAATTTAATAATTTTTTATGTATTGAATTTTATTATAGAACTGTGAATAAGTTTTGCACATGTATCACAGATGCTTTGTTTGCTAGTTTTATAAAATTACAACTCTCCCATTAAATTGTATACACTCTATAAATAAGCTACTACAAATTGCATATCTCTCTTTCTCTATCTATTTTACAAATAATATATTAGACTTTTCAAGATTAATAAAGCATTACTAATAAATATTTGTGATAAAGTTAACGCAATTGTTATCATTTTATGAGAAAGAAAAGTATTTCCATTTCAAGCTTTGGAAATAAATAATTTTAAATATGCCATTTAAATGACTCTTTGCAAAAATAGATAAATAAAACAAAAATAAAATAGTATTAATACTTATTGAAGTTCATTTCTCATATTCACATACTAGATATAGAAATAATTTTAAATATAAAATAATTAGTATTTGTAAAAATTAATTTAAATTGGATTTAATATGACATCAATATTATTGTACTATTTTGATCAACGTTACGATTTAAATGAAAGAAAATCTATTAATAATATCTTGCATGATATATATAGGTAAATTTACAATATTAAAGGATTAATATTCACGAATATTACCTTAAATTTTAAACTGGCTGATTATTTATGGTTAATAATAATTTGATAGGAAATTAGAATTACTTCAATGTTTAGTTAAAAATTAAGGGTTGAATGATGATTAAGCAAAATTATTATTGATACCATAAAATATTTAAATGACAAAAAAAAATTAATATAAAGTATGTTAGAGAAAAGAGAGTGAAAATAGGCATGAAAATTGAAACATAAAGCCCTTTAAAGTGCCCATTTTAACTTTTAAAAACAATAGTTATATCTTGTAACTATTCCATAAAAATATTGTTGGTTTTTTTACAAAAGGTGAAAATGTAAATTTAAAAAAACAACAAATTATAATGAATAATATAAATTATTAAAAGAAAATTAAAACGTAAATTAGTGGAATATGTATTCACAACATAAATGCCAAACTTCAAAAGATACAATGTTGTCATAATGAAAAGTGTAATACATACCTACTAGTACAAAATATTAATTGTTGTGAAAGGAAAAACAAATTTACACCTAGTTTTGAAATAAGTATAATAACATAACTAATTTTGAAATAAGTTAGCATCATCTACTAATTTTATGATGCATAGAAATTTCTAAAATACTTTTAAAGTCCTAAAAATTGTATACCCATTAAAAAGAAATTTAAATACAATATTCTAACTTTTTCAAATGATGGTGTAGTTTATATTAGTCTCTTGGTATAAAAAAAGTAGATGTAGGTAATGTGCTTCCTTTAAAATTTAGCACGAACAAGTTAGCCGTAGAGAGAAAGTAGCAATGTGTAGACAACTTGCATCGTATAATTAATGGAAAAAATATATGATTTTTTTTTGAAAAAAATGATATGACCATAAAAAATTTGCTATTCTCGTTTTTAATGATAAATCACACTCTTTATTCAATAATAATCTAGAAGTATTACGCCGACCCACTCTCTCTCTCTTCCATGACATACTTATTATATCCTCTCTTCCTCTCTCTAGATTATTCTGGGATCTGTCTCTCTCTCCTTCCTTTCTTCTTCTCTCTCATTTATCATTATTAACAATTGAAGGAATAAGAAAACCTTACCCCTAATTTGCTACCTACTCTCTTACCCTCTCAATTTCTATCTCTGTCGACTCTTTTGTCTCTCTCACCCTCTTGGTCTCTTTCTTCTCCTCTCCCTCTCTCTTTTGACCTTGAACAACTAATTTTATTTCTTGACAACCAACTCTAGTGACCATAGTAACCACCTTGAGGATTCCTTTAGAGGTGCCAAAAGTGTGACCTGAATTAGTTCTTGTTAGCTCTAATGAGTTTGAGTTCATATTGATGCGATTTGACTATGGGTTTGATAATGCTTTCATCGTTTAAGAATTTGTGAATAGCTAGTTGGTCTAAATCGCTTTTTTTTTTTTTCTACTCTTTAATATCTGATCTCTCTTTATTAATGAGTCATTTACTTGTCCTGTTGACTTAGTTTGTCCCTTTTTCCATGTAATATAGTGTTTTACTTTGTTGCAAGGAGAGGGATTCGAAACGCGGCTAGAAACTTGGCTCTTCTTCTTTGGATCTAGATAATGAGTAAATGTAACTTCTTTTTAGATTTTTCCAAAAGATTCTATTTTTAATGTTTTCGTTTTTTTTTTTTTTTATCTTTTATTATACCCTCAATAGAGAAAGAAGTAGATCAATGGACTTGTGCACAAAGAAGATGGCCGAAGCATAAGCTTCTTTTTTTTTTCATAATTTTTTTTGGGTACCATTGATGTACTTCTATTTCATTTCTGTAATATCATGCCTTTAACGTAATATTTTTGAACAAACGTAATGTTTTTTAATGTTATTTAAAATTAACGATCCATGTTTGACCCAAAAAAAGAAAAAAATAATGATCCATGGAGAATTGCTCATGTTAACTTATGTAGTTGAAATGTATTCAAATGAGAATTATGGATTCAGAATATTCACATGGATCAAGTGAGAATTAATAATGACCAATATATTTTAACATTGATGAAATGATGAAAAAATCCATACCGTGAAAATGTTTGAAAAATGTTAATAGCGAAATAATAATGCCTACATTTTCACTATTAAAATGATGAAAAAATCCATCCATATTGTTAAACTACTATATTTAAATTTCAATGTTAAAATGTATGGAAACATGAAACTTTTATTAATGATTTTTTTTTTAAAAAAAATTATTTAAGGTTTTTGCAGTAATAAAATTCTTTCAATAAAATTTAAATTTTGTTGACAAGATGGTAGGAAATATAAATCCTTATATCAATAAATTTTCCTCTTTAAAAAAAAATTAGAAGGCATTAATAAAGTTTAAATTACTGTATAATTATTACTTTTTATACGAACCATATCTCTATAATAGATTATTTATATATATATAAATAGCTTATTGTAAAAATCTTATTATAGCGATTTAATTTCTACATCTTATTTTTCACAAGAATCATGTCTTTGTGTTGACTATAGATTATGATTTAACCCATGGTAGAGAACTTATTCCTTGCTAAAAGCTCTTGTAGGGATTTTTTAAACTTCTTGCGAGTATTTTCACTTTCTACAAGAAGTCAAATTTTTTTGTAATGTAGTTTATAGTTCGTGCTTCGGTCAGTCCACCGTCCATCCCGACACTGCATGTATGCATTGACCATAGAAGAAATGTAATAACTAATAATATAAATCTGAAAAATCCGACACATTCCTCACACGGTAAATTTTTAATGACAAAACTCCTGCGAGTAAAGTACTGGGTTCAGATTTGCGACTGATTTGAGCAGCTTTTAGGTCAGCCATTTGGAGTATATATTAGCCCTGTATATATCGCCATCTACAAGATCACGTGCAGTGCTGTACGGTATTCCTTTGCCACTATTATAGAACAGAACAAAATCAAATGACAAAATAAAGGCATCAATGTAAGTATGTAGCTAAGGATAAAATCTTATAATATCCGAAAGGACTAGAACTCTTGTCTGAATTATGGAAGAGAATTATTTGTAATTTATATGGTCAAGACACATTAGTCATTTATTTCTTTAACTATTTACTGTTTTTCAGGCTAAGGTCTTACAAATCAATGTGGAGAATTAACTCTTAAATCATCTAAAATCATCCTCTTTATTACCGATAAATAGATGATTTATAATAAAAGATAATGAAAGTTTAATAATTGAAACATATTTTGGTACATCAACTTAAAATTCATCCAAATTGTAGCATTACACATATTTAAGGGACTCTTTAAAAAACAACTACGCTAAAGGATAAAGTTATGTGGTAGTTGACAATAAAGTGAACAATATTACGGTAAAAAAAGTTTCAATTGTATCATTACAGGGTAGTATGAGAACAATTCATTAGCTAGAAGAGCGAAGCCCATGCTTGGAGTGTTTATAGACTTGTATAATGAAACTAAGGAAAATGTTAGTTTTGTAAAAGGGATAGAATATTATCGCTTAACATTTCACATCAAAACGAACAATATCTTAATAGAAGGAAATATGATTAGGTCATTACAAATGGTAATACTAGCGGACAAAGTTTCCATTGGATGTATATTTGAGAAGTTGACATTTTAGGTTTAACAATATAAAAAATGGTAAAATTTGTATAGTTAGCATGATATTATCCTAGTTAGATTCTAATAGCTTAGAATTGGATAAAATCTTTTTAAAGTTACTTTTAAGGGAATCTAACTTTAAACTTAATTGATTTTGCCTCAGATTTATTCTTTATTTTTTATAAGTTAAAGCATCGTCCGAATTCTTTTGTAAATTCTAATGTGCTCGTGAAAAGGCTTTTTAAGAATAGTGAGTGACTCTCCCTCTCTCTCTCTCTTTCTATATATACTTAGTTATTGAAGCTGGGTTTACATGAGAGACATTATTTATTTTAAGTGTTTTATTGCCCATAGAAAGTATTCCTTTTCTTCAGTCATAACTCTTGGAAATAAAGACAATAACTAAAATAATGTTTTCTTTTTAAATAAATGTCTTAACCGACCGTCATTATTAGGAAGCAGTCAAGGGTTTCAAAAATTTGTGTGGTTTAAGCTTTCCAAATACAACTTAAGCTAGACATTTCGATTGAACTGGTGCCTTAAATGGTCGGTGGATTAGATACTTTTATGACTTATCTTTTTAAAAGAATAAAAGCATTTCTTTTTTTAAATAAGATGTTTCCTCTATACAATAAATATGGTAAAGGCATTTATTTGAAAAACTTATCTGACGAATTTATTCGCTCTGTTTCAACTTGGTCTAATTTCATTTCTACGTTAAAAGGATGAAATGATCTTAAAAAAGTTTTTTTAACGTTTTATGTTTTTATAAATTAGTTCTTAATTTTTCATTTAGTCTATTTTATTTCTTAATCTTTTCAAGTCGTATTAAATAAGTCATTTTATTAAATTCTGTTAAATTTTTCATTATTATGGATACATGTTAACATATAAGTAGTTTACGTAAGTATAAAAAAATTCCTAACGTTTACTTATATATATAAATCAGTTTTTAATCTTTTCATTTAGTTTATTTTAGTTCTTAATATGCCCACACATAATAGAAAAACTAATGGAGAGACTTCTTTTGTAAATTTATTAAAATGTTGAAAACTAAAGTTGATTAAATAAAATATTAAGAACTTACCTATAAAAATACGAAACGTTAGGAATATTTTTGTACTTTTTTCTTGAATAAAAAATATTTAACCTTTGGGATCCTGGATTACCATATCAATATTTTAAAAATTTCTTCTGAATAAGGATATTTCTATTTTATCTCTAAGGTTTATAAAATGAGATTCTTATAATTTATTTATATTATTTATGAAATTCATACTATAATATTTAATGAAAGTACGATAAAGGATAAACAAAAAAGAATAGCTTTATGGATTTTGAAAATTTTCTAACCAGGAGCCTAATCTTTAGAAGAACATATAGCCAATAATAAAGGATCCCAACTTCAAAAAGAACGGGAGAAAGGATTCCCACTAAACTTGCTCCAAAATGTTTCAACATTAGAAAGTGGATTGTTGCGATCATGAGTTTGTCTTGCTGGTAAGAATTTTAATTACTTTAGAATAAGTAGTATAGTTAGATTCGGATTAGATAATTAATCTGGATATGTAAGAAGGTTAAAGAATAAAAACAATAATAAAATTTAATTTGAAAATTAATCGTGTTAAGCTATAAAGATTAATCTGAATTTTACAAAATCGAGTACGAGTAAATTTATCGTGGGAGAAGGCATTTGTATGAAAGGTTAAGTGAGAGCCTAGCGGACATGGGACAGAGAAGATGCCAAAATGAAGCCTATTATAATCTCAAGAATCGAGAAACATGTGCAAACAAAAGCGGTAATACGACCAGTAGTCACCTTCCGGATTTATTCAAGATGGTGTTAGCTACGGAGTCGATAAGGATGATTGACGTGGAAGGTGAGACATTATTTTCTTCCTCTACCAATGCAACTCCACCTTGGCTATTTAGAGATGTTTATTCTTTCTGACAATAGATGCGGTGCTGTGCTTTATTTGGTAAAAAATATTACTGAAGAAATGTACCATCTTCTAAATTGGTACCAATTTGTATATCTCGTATAATTTGATTATACTTGAACAAATTCATCTTTGCTGGTTAAATATCGCTATCTTCTTCGATTAGACCTTATGGATACAACTCATCAACATGTAATAATTACGAACTAGGTTCATTTATGTCAACTGCTTTACTCCATTTTGGCTATATCCAATTTTCAGTAATGAGCCATGTGGCTTGTGGCATGGCATAAGCTCACCTGTTGCCCTCTTTCAAAGCTATCTTCGGAATTGAAAGATCAAAAAGATAATTATGAAGATTCTCTCCAAAATTAGACACCCTTTTCCTAATTCATGAGACATTATTAACTGCCCTGTCTGATCTTACAAAAGGAAATAGGAATGATCTAGCAACGACTTGTCGGGAATATAATCATTTGGGACAAAACCTAGGAAGGTCAAATAATAAAATCCATAATGTCAAGAATAATAAGATTAGAAGCTTCACTTATTCTTGTCGTAACCCTAAATATTAATTGAAAAATTAAATTGATTCGGGTTGTATTTATTTTGGAGTAAACGTCCTTACAATTTTTTCGGTATTTATGATTATTAAATATTATTATAATAATCTTATGAGATAGCGATTGCAAGTATTATTAGCTTACAATGGCAAGTGATGATAAGAGAGAAAGACAGTACCTCGTAGCTATCATTAATTAACTATTATGAAAAAAATCCATAAAAATTAAGGCAAATATTCATATTCTTAAAGTGAGAATACCATTTTCCTCCTTACCCATTTTTCAATGTGAGAGATAGAAGCCTTGAATGAAAGGAGTTGATAGTTGACTTTGAATATGGTCCCTTAAGCTCAGGCCAACCTCTTAAACTCAAAAACTACTATGATTAAGCTCTACTAAGGTCATGCCAAGGCATGACTTGTTGACTTCGCAGATAATTTTGGAGAGGGCTAAATGCCTTTGATGGAGTGCAAATCCTCCAACATGACTTAACAACACTACCATAAGCCACGAGGGGAGCTACATGGCTACTCATATGGCACCTATAAGTCATTAGATACAATGTGATAGCTTAGACTCCATTATGAGTGCCTATATAGTCCTAAACTGTATGATACCCACAAAATATTAAGCCTATTAAGCCCAAAGCAATTGGTCCCTAGCGGCATCGAAAGATTATACTAACCTTAAGCCCCCTGAAAGGGTAACCAAGAATTAGAGGTATAAGGTTACAAATTATGAAATGATTAGGGCTCAAAACATTGCCTATAAATACCCAAGAATTTTCCCTCAAGGTAGTTTCTCGCTCTTTGAGATTTGGAAACTTTGCCTCTATTTATATTCAAATCCTTTAAATAAGGTTGTTTGATTCGTGATATACTTAGAATCACTAAAGAGTTTGTAGAATGGAAACTTAAATCGAAATGTAGAAAGTAAATTTTTATAACTTATATAAAATAGCTTTAAAAAAAACTATATATATGCTTATAATAGTTATAAAAAACTTAAAATAAATCTAACATTCTCGAAATAAGGATGAGCAAGGTTGAAACTATTTTTTTTTATTTTATCTAAAAAAAGTAATAAATTGAAGAAAACCAAATGTTTTAATTTATGTGAGTTATTAATAGTACAAATTTAAATATATGGTTTTTCTTATAAGCCTTTTAATTAAAGATGGAATATGATAAAAGTTACGAATATTAAAGAAGAGAATAAGAGAGAAAGAAAAGAGAAAAAAAAATTGAAATAGGATAAGAACGATAATTTAATATTTTAATAATCATTGGATAATAGAAATCTAGTTATAAACTCTCAAATCTGTTCAACTGTGTTCCAATTATACAAATTTATATACCTCTTTTAAGTTCATTCTACTTGATTGATTTTTCTGGTATAAAATCTCTATTTTCTTCCATTAAATTTGTGGCGTATACAACTAATAGTCTTTGTAAAAATTATCTCGAATGATTACATTTGAGTTTCTGGCCAATGATTTAGACCAATTTATGTCAATCCATTTTGGCTTCATCCTATTTTGAGTAGTGAAGCCATGTGGCCGATGGCATGGCATAAGTTCATTTGCTGCCCTTTTCAAAACTGTCTCCTAAATAGAAAGATCGAAAACATAATTATGAAGATTTGCTTCCAAAATTAGACAGGTTTTCCTAATTCATGAGACATTATTAAGTACCCTGTCTGATCTTAAAAAGGAAAACAAGGATGATCTATCAACTACTTGTTGAGAATATAATTATATGAGATAAAAACTAGGAAGGTCAAATAACAAATCCCATAATGTTAGAAACAATAAGATTAGAAACATCATTATTCTTTCCGAAACCATAATAATTAAGTGACAAACTGAAGTGATATAAGTTGTATTTGTGTTACCGAATATGATTCCCACAAGATTTTTAACATTCATAATTCCCAAGTATTATCATGATAATCTTAAGACTTAAGGGATGGTAGTTTTCTAATGACCCATAGTGGTATTTGCTGATGGGAGAGAAAGACAGCCATAACCGATATTGGTTAATAGTTATGAAAAATATCCATGAAAATATGTTCACATTTTTAAAATGAGTATGTCATTATTCTCATCATCTATTGATAATTTCATTTGTTGTTATAATCACGTATTCTCTATCACTATTATCTTTTACAACCACTTAGCACTAAAAATTATGGGGATTTATAACTTTTTAAGATTACCGTTATGATAATAACCGTAATTATAAGAGTCTGATTATAAAAAATGCCCAGAAAAGAAATAAGATAATATTAAATTGCCATTTAAAGTACATCTCAATTTTTCATGTTGTAGATCATAGTTGCTAAATGTCATTTTTTAGTCAAACTTTTTTTTATCAAATTTTAAACCTATAATTCAGTACTGCTGAATATCTCATATTCTATTGAATTTTTAATTGTTAGATCAACAATTGATGTTATCTTTAAATGATGATTTGGCAAATGCTGGTTAATAAAAAAATATAGGTGTAAATGATAGGAAACAGAGTAATAATTATGATAACTTAAGTTTGACTATATATGGCATTTAACAACTATGAAGTTCTACATGAAATTGATGGAATGTTGAATTTTTCGATACTAATCTTGACCATTGTTCCTATATAGAACGGATACACTTTTGGAGGAAGAAAGATTCACTAATATTAATAAGCACGTATTTGGATTCTAAAGGGCTTTCTAACCTAGTTTAGTAATTTATTTTATTATTGAGCGACCAAGAGCTTGCCAAATTGGAGCAATGAGTTATTTATTCGTTCATTCTTTTCATAGTTAACAAAATCATTTAAGATGGGATTTCATAAGAATATCCTTAATGGAAAAACCCATTCCACTTCTCATCTTTCTAAATAAATAATTAAATATGACTGTGGGAAGAAAGAAAAATACAAATCAAATTCAAAACCTTCACTTTCTTTCCAATTAGCCGTCCATGACATTTATATTAAAAAATTCAACTTTGTCTTATACGAAATCGGGTTTACAATCCCAATTAGAAAATAAGTCATAAAATTAGCTTACTTTCCACCATTTCTCAATTAGCCCTGCCATAGCCAATAACATATATTTTACCTGTTGTTAATTATCGCAAAATATTAGAATATTTATATTCAAACCTGTTAAGAAACGAGATAATACGAGATTACGCTTTTAAATCTTTAAACAAACGTGAATTTTGCTGCTTTTCACTTGTTCCTACCAAACAATAAAAAAAAAAAAAAATGGGGGTGGCATTGACGAAATAGCCAGACCAAGTGAGTCCAATATCGAGGGCACTTTGGCCAGTGGATAAGGTTGCCATCTACTAAAATTAAATACTGTGATGTAAGTAACCGCGTTTAAAAGGACATCTGTCGAAATAAGGGAACATCTCTTGGGCCCAATGGGCCTACACTTGGGCCACCATAGGACACGTAACAACTGCTATTGTTACTCCCAATAATCTGTACTTATCTTGCATCACGTGTGGTCCCTCCGCTTTCTCTCTCTCTCTCTCTCTTTTTTTCATTTTTCTTTTTAACTAAAAAGGGAATAAAGAACAGAAAACATTATACAGATATTTCAATTATATACTTATTCTGATCGAAATAATACAATATTAAGTTTGAATTCAATTTTAATGAAAAACTTGAAAACTTAAATTAGATTCGAATTTGAATTTGATCGAGTTTTAATATATAAAACTTTTGAACTCGACTCGAAATGACAATTGATGAACTTGAATTCAATTAAGTTCATTTATATTTGATAATTTTATAAAATGTTATAAATTTTAATAAAATAACAATTATATTCAAATTCAGTTTAAACTCGACTAATATTTAAATTCGAATCATGTTTTATTAGACTCTCAAGTCAAGCTGAGTATTACAAAAGTTAAACTCAGACTCGATAAGCTATTAGAGTAGCTCAAGCTTAAACTGAACTTGATTGTAGAGAAGTCAAATTTGAATGAATCTTGAATCGAATTTGAGTAGCTTACAAATAGGGTTGTTTCTTATACACCGCTAGCTCACTATATATATTTCATTTTAGCATTTTCACTATCTTTAACTTTCTTTTCCTTTGTGTAAATTTAGTGAAAACTTTTATGTAAATATAAGTATGTATAGAATTAATATATTAAATAAAAAAACAAGCTATAGAAATCTTACTTGAAATCACATACTTCTTTTCCGTAAAAATGTATAATCCTTAATTTAGAAAGTCCGTATACAAATGGAATAGAAATTAGCACTTTAATTAAAAGGGGTAAAAAAAAAGAAGAAGCTCATAATGGAAAAAAAAAGCAAATTAAAAAGAAAAGAAAAAAAAAAGAGAGAACAAGATCAAAACAAAAAAAAAAAAGCCCAAAATGGAAGATTATAAATCTTTACATGAAATTGATGCGAGCTCCTCTCATAGCATTTGTTTTGCAAAAACAATGGTTGCACTTAGTGTTGGGCTTCAGACCGAACCAGTTCTAAACTATCAGTTCACGAGTTGGTAACATGGTGAACCATGACCAGCCTGAGAGTTAGTGGTTTTGGATCGGTTCATTAGACTCAAAGATTTAAGGGTTGGTTTGAGGCCCTTGAATTAGTTTTTTTTTTAATATTTAAATTTTATAATTAATTTTTTAAAATACATTAATAATTTCTAATAATATGATCTCTTTTTTCTCTTTTTTTTTTAAATATACTAATTCATTAATAATTTCTATTTTTTTAATTAATTTTCGAATTAATGTGATTTCAACTTTTTTATTTTTTTTCACTTAAATTTCATTTTTTTTCTCATATTCAAGTTCTTAATATTTAATAAGTTTTATAAAAAATACTTATATTAACTTAAATTGAATTTTCTATCTATCATTAACATATAATTAACTTAGAATTAGTCATCTATCATTAGTTCGATGATATTATTTTTTAAACAAATTATCTTTTACCATCGTAAATAAAGTAGTTTTGATATATAATGACTTATCGGATATTATCCAATTATTTTTTCCCATTTAGTGGCCTCTCTTTTCTCTTTTTATTTATTTATTTATTTTAAATAGGTGAATTGATCGAGTCGACCTATCGATTTAATGGCGAGTCGGCTCAACGGTTTTCGACTTGCTGATTCGGGCGGTTCTATCTAGGCGAACTGCCTGTGCCCTTAAAGTTTGGTGGTTCACAAGGGCGGTTCAATTCGATTACTATTGGGCTAGGTCTCTTCAAGGCCCGCTCGGGCTGATTCACTGTTCAGAATTGATCCTTACCCAAGTCTAGTTACACCTGCTAATTTAGGAGGCAAGGAAAAGAGAGACTACTTCACTTTCAATTGCCTTATCTGTGCCATCATCGTCAATGTTTTTGAATTGGGTTAATCCGTTCAAAACAGAATTTTTTGAAAGCGCTCGAAAATATCAATTTTGACATTTAATTATTTGAACTGTTTCTATTTTTGCAATTAATTACCTTCACTTTGCACGCTTTTACATTTAGCTACCTAGTTTAAATACCATAAATAATCTAAAAAATTTTGTTAGTAATAAATTTAGTATTTTCATACTTCAAATAACTAATTGCAAAAATTGGTAAAGTTGTTTGTAGCAAATGTCGCATCTTCCCATTAATGTTGTATATTATTGTGTTTTGCATTTTACCGTTAGAAGAGCTGATATGATAATCTCATTTTTGAAGTTTATTACATTTATTGATTTTAGAGTCCTAACTTCACAAAAGATTTTGGATAATTTGTTAATATGCCTCTTAAATTATTGATTATTTGTGAATAGACTCTCTAAGAGTATTATTTTATCTTCGCATCACTTCTAAAAATATGCACATAAAATATTGTTATTTATAGTCTTTCGGCTATGTTTGTTGGATATCTAGCATGAGTTCAGGATAATTTATATATTTTCAAAAGTTCTGATGAGATAAAATCCAAAATTGAAAATTTATTGAATTTATTTATACCTCACAAATATATTAGAATGTGTTTTCTTGTAATTAGTCAAAGTTGCTGATTTCACTTATACATTTATAAGACCAGCTAGCATCATTAGTCCAACCTGGATAACAACATGATTGAAGATTAAAAGATATATTATCTAAAGTAGTGAAAAAAAAAAAGGAGTTGCCCTAAGATTTCTTAATTGGTTCTTTTTGCCAACCCTTTTGATTTCAATTAGTTAAGAAATCTTGGCTCAGTAAACACCGCTGCTCACCGACCGTCTCATCTGTTGACCAAAAGCTTTTATCAAGGGAAGCTCTCCTTGATAGCAATGGAAAGTGACGGATCGGATAGTTCATGCGGTCACTAGGATGACTACACGTGTCCAAACGACTGTCTGGAATATTCTAATTACAAGCGTAGAATTTTCTTTCCGTTTGATTTTATCAAAGACAAGATTGCTTAGCTAATTAACGAGAAATAAAATGGATAGGGTTCGGACATACCTATTTGTTTAAGTATTTCTTATGACTCGTAAGATATTTTGCGAAATCTGTCAAAAACATGCAATTTCGAACAAAAACATGATATATTATAAGTTAAATGAAAGGTACTAATGGTAAAATTCAGTTATATAAATAATGATTTTTTAACAAGATAAATCAAGTTTGTATTTTCTTTTTTTTTCTTTAAATTGTAATATGTAATGGCCAAAAAAAAAAGAATAAAAGATATTTATAAAAATACATAGCCTATACTTCCAAACAGGTTTCTGCTAAAAATTAGATGATTATATATTTATTATTTGTTGTTCAACCGAGTTTGTGCAGTCACGGCAGTTTGATTTATAATTACTTATTTCATTTTTTCTTTTTCAGAGTCGAATATTTGGAGTACGAATGTTTTGGTGCTCCATCCTCGTCAAAGTTTGAGACTATTTTGGACTTTGGTAACTATTTTAGGAAGAGCTGTGGACTATACAAAATAAAGTGATTTCTTAGTTTTGGAACTTGAAATTGGCTAACTATATGCGCCATATTTGTTAAGAGGTCAAATGGATTGATTTTTCATTTATTGATGTATGTGTTTATATAACGTATGTATTTTTAAAACTTTTAATAACTACATTGAGCATATATTGATAAGATTCATATGTCTCAAGAATCTGAATAAAATATTTAGATAAATGAAATTACATATATATTATATTTTTATAAATATGTCTAACTGTTAAATTTTAATTGTTTTCCACTTTCTTCCAATTTCACGCCCAATTTTAATCCAAAATACTTCATTGTAGACGTTTTCACTCTATCTAATTCTTTTCTTCTTTCTCCTCACTCTAATGCGCAATGTTGAATTTGTCAATACTTGGATGGTGGATGGTAAATGATATCCCGGATCAACCTTTGTACTTTTATCATCGTCGATATGGTTCTATCATTGAAAATATAAAAATTAATTGTGATGTGCCATACTAATCATTTCTATATTTGCAATAAACTTTTTTTCCGACAAATATATGTTCTTTTATCTTATTTACGTTTTATTCTTGTACACAATGTAAAGTTTAAAAAATTTATGTCAATTATTGCAAAGTGTTTTATTAAAATAAATTTGGGTACATCAAATATTAATTGGCAAATTTTCTTTTAAACACTACACGTATGTAATTAAGGTTTTCTTTGATTCTCTTGGCTTAAGAGGAGAATTTGTATAATTTGGTGGATGAAAGACGTGTCGTTATTGATTTAAAACTAAAAGAACATCATATAAGGATTTGGAACCGTCCAATTTTGGGATTTGGTGAATGTTTGATGAGAATCTTAAAATGGACCTTAAACTTTTGCCTTCAATAAGAAGCAAATAAAGGGTAAATACTATGAAATAATTCTCTTTATAATGGATATTCCCTTATAAATTGGATTAAGCTAAATTTTGATGGATCATCTTAGGGTTTGAAGAAGTTAGGACCTAATGGAGAAATAAGGAACATAGATTGAGAACTTCAGCAAGGCTTTGAAATTTACATTATTAACTTTCGATTTTGTAGATGTTTTGATAATTCTAGGTACAATCATAAGTTCAAAAACCTTAATTGATAACTGAAGGTTGTTAAGGAATAGGGCTTTTCAAGTATCATTATCAAGGCTGACTTAATGGAAGTTTGCAACTACTTAAGGGAGAGTAGTTAGGATTTTGATTTTTTGCCTAATGTTAAAGTTCTTTTCAAACAATTGATCTACATCTAGGAGAAAATGAAGATCCAATGGATGAATAAGGAATGTAACGAAGTAGCGCATGTTTTGGCTAAGAGTGCTATGAAATTTGAATGTTGAAAAATTTACTAGATTGCCATCTATATCTCTTTTTTCTATTTTATCTAACTTTACTAAGAAATTTTATTATGGTGATTATCCTATTGTTTGCTGGACTAGGGCATAAAATGCTTTTGTGATTATGTTTCATGTTTTTAATTAGATGTTAGGTTATATGGTGTTTGTCGTGATGCTTATGTTGGGATGGCCTATATGATTGCTTCTCTTTTTGTTGTTGAATGAAGACATTTTTTTTTTGTTTCTTACTAAAAAAAATTAAGTTATTTATTGTTTAAGATGTAACTGAAAATGTTCTACATTTTATTTAGAGTCATGTTGATTGATTAATTTACACTATCATAACCCAAGAATCAAATATACTAAAACAAATTGAAAATATATTGTATAAATTATTGATTTAGGCGCAAATCAATCCTTAAATTCTCAACGTGTGACTTTACCACATTATGACTTTTAAAATGGTATTGGAGCTGTGCAAATAGGTCAAGGCCTGCTAACTGACTCATTTAACCTACTAAAATTGTAGGTTAGCATTGTAAAACATAACCTATATCAAAGTAGTGTTTTTTAGGCTTAGTCGGTTTAGCTTGAGAGTTAAAGTTGCTAAGTTGGCTTGTTTAAACAGCAAGGGGAAGAAAAAGAAAAAGATCGATACAAACCCTAAAATGCTAAGAGATAAAAACTTAAAAGTTAAATGTGATAGTTTTTATTGCCTCTACTTGCCATGGCAAGATGTGGAGCTCTTGAAACGATATAATTGCATTCTTAAGGTTTTTATAGGCATCTTATAGGATTTTAGGGATATATATTCTTACTTCATGAAATGGTGATTGACTATCCTTGTTTTAGGTATTCCTTAGGTAACATAACTTAGACCTTGATCTTATATTGTAGTTATTAGGCATGCAATACCATTACATTGGTGCTACCTTGGTACATTTTGGGGCTTCAAATATGGTTTTAGTTGTCTTAAATGTTATGCACATCATATGGTAGGAAAATTTTCCTTTCTTACAACACACTATGCTTATCTTAGCAAGTTAAATAAATGATCACTCAATGATTGCCTCATGCTCCATGCTTATATGTGTTGTGCTTCCTAGTTCATGGATTAAAGGGATTGATTGGGTGGAGTGACTTGTTTAATTCATTCGCTTGTATTGGTTAGGTTAGGCTAATATATTGTGGCCCATTTATTAAACATGTAATAAGAAGTTATCCTTATAATACGTTGATCAAAATGGATTGAGTTAGAATAGCTTATTTAGCTCACTCGTATACTTTTGTGAAAATACATATTTACTATCTATAAGGTTTAAAAAATTGTTATTATTTATGATCCTTTAATGATGGTTTTCACTTTCTAATAGCTTTTAAGTTCATATATCAATCAATAATTGGGTGGACGTATTAAATTGTTTCTTCCGATTGAATTGAAATTGCAGCGTGAAATTTTGTGGCGACTTGTGAGCTACTATTCTATAAGGGTACTCAACATGTTACTTTATGATTGGATGAAACAATTTTTTCCTTCAATCAACTTGCACTATTTTGACTCCGTTCGACTCACGGGGGGGAAGAAAACATTCTTTGCTTAATTTTCAATTTCCAAACACAACCTTCCTGAAGAAAAGTGAAGCAGTCTTTTATTAAAAGTAGCCAAACGTTTTCAAAGGTGGAATGGAGCTCTAGATTTCATTGACACGCGGCAGAAATCATATCATTAAACAATGCTACGTTATCCTAAATTAGTGTCCCACACTACGTCATTGATGTAACCTTTATATCATCTCTGCCGACACCTTCGGTTAAGGCCACGTTTGGGACTGATTGAATCCCGGCATTTGTGTTTGGTGAGTGGCTGAGCCTGAGCTTTGCTCCAACCAATCTTGCTGGACCCATTTGCTTAATTTCCATATGGAGGGTACATTTTTGGTTGGCTAAAAGTTCTAATTTTTGTTTAACAAAAGGATAAGGTCATAGTATCACGTATATAAATTTATATAATCTAATTAACTAAATTATATTATAACAAAAGGGAAAAAAAATTTATAAGAGGATATGTACCAAATCGATTTTGGAAATCTTGGTACTTTGTGCAATCAAAATTTAAGCATTTTAAATCGTTCCATTGAGTCATGTATTAAGAGCTAATATGGCATTTGGTATTTGTACTTTGGCCACTTTTTAAATTGATTTCCTGAACTTTGAAATTATCAATATTAGTGCCACTTAGGCTTTTCGATTTTAGTGACTTTACTCCAACTAACTCTATTTATTGAAATCTGTCTAGTAGGATTTTTTGGTCAATAATATGACCACCACGTGTCCCAACTCTCAAGTCTTCCTTTTCATGAGGATATTCCACTTAGGATGCCGTGGGCTTGAGGTGAGAATTGTTACTTTTAGTTTAGGTTTTGGGTTTCTGAAATTAGATGACTGAACATAGAAGTAGAATATCGATTATAATTATAGCTAGAAGGCGTTAGGGGTGAACAATTTTATGTAGGCAGCTTGCCATGGGTGGTTTCCTTTTTCGCACGATCTAATAGAGATTTAATGGCATAAAATATGTCAATGCCCTGATGACTTATATAACGTGAATATTGTTTTCTCAACTCAATTGAAACATGTTTAGTTCGTCCTTTTCTTCGTCGCATTGAAATGTGGAGTTTTTTTTTTTTTAAACAAAGATTCTAAAAATGTTACTTTTATTCGACTATAATAGCTTCATGTTATTGTAAAAGGTGCACATTTCATCCGTAAAATAACTCTTGTAATAATGGAAAAATAGCGTTTCATGTATTGGTTATTTATTTCTAATTTTAGTTTGGTAAAAAATTTCCTATGAAAATGAAAAGAAAGACTGTACTCTTTTATTTTATTTTATTTTTATTGTAAATTCTGAAAATTATACGGTGGAAGGGAAATGATTTTTAAGAGTTTAGATGGGTGAGCTTGAAATAGAACCCCTAAAATTGCTTATCAACTAAGGTCACTTATAGAATGCTAGGCCCGGCCCATTTCTTCTTTTCCAATGCTAATATAATTCAACTATTACAAAATTCAATTAATTTTGTTGAGTGATAATTAATCATGATATTTTCAATGTTAAAGGACTTTTGATTTTTGACACTTTAAGAGAAAACTATTTTTTTTTTCCCTTATTATAGAGATTTGATTTTTCAATAATGTATGCTTTCACCTCTAGAACTTCGGATTCACTCGCGTACTCTCATTCTTTGGCTCCTATTCATGTCTATTTCCTTTGATAGCTCAGGGATAATAGATTTAAGTGGTTGAAAAGGTTTATTAGTCACCTCTTTATTTGCTTATTGAGTACGTTTAGGTTAGAGCCTTATGCATGGTACTAGTAGGTGTACATTTATGACGCAAGCTAGAAGGTCTAGATTAACCTGATTTGGAGTTATTAGATTCATATGATTTTGGGATCTCTGGTTCATATTGGTTTCAAAGGATGAAGAGACTAAATTGAAAATTGGGGCCAAATTATAAGGTGACATTGATGAGGATGTAAGGGGGTTTGTAATACTCAAATGAATAAAAATTTTACATGAGTTGTGAAAGAGAATTGCTAGTAACATTTAAAGCTAAGGTAATACCAATTTCAGTCAATATTTGTTAAGAACTTTTGGATTAAATAGTAAAGAAGATATTAGTTGCCTCGTGTCACCTCTACATGATTTCTAAATTGGTTACCATTATTCAAGCATAACAAGTTTGTGGATTTGTGTAAACCATGTATTTGGTTTCAACCGTACTCTTTAATACAAAAACTTCATGATTGAGACGTATATCTTTCTGTAATAAATAAAATGTGACTATTAGCATGGAGATTGTGATGGCAATTTAATTTTATAATATCGAAATATTTGACATCTTTCATGCATTGACTGGATCCATTTTTATCTAATTACGTTAACCACTCTTTTTGCTTGTGTATTGCGAATCAGCCTCGTGTCCCTCACTTCGAGTTCGAAAGAAAACCGTGGTGAATGCTTTGGGACTGGACAACCCAAATAATAATATCTCATATGGGACGAACAGGAGCAATTGTCTTAGTGAATAAGTTGCATTCCTGAAAACTAAGCAACTTAAAAGAACAAATGTCAATTGTTATGGCGGTGATAATAACATGGATTATGAGTTGAAAGGCCTAAAATAAAGGTGAATAAGACATACTCTTTCAAAGGTTAATTTTATGAGTTTGTGATATGATAGGATTAAGCGAAGTCATGTTTGAATTGTAAAAAAAATTTGATACTAGTTTATAACGTTATAATGGTGAAAATATTATCGACACAAGTTTGAAACTTTTGGATCAAAATGATTTAAACGAGTTTATTAGTATTTATTAATTTAGTTATTTACTGTTTTTAACTTAAAGCATTACAATTAGTATTAAAACCGACCTCCTACGAGCAGTTGGACGATTCAAGTTTAGCCTTAATTTAGAGAAGTAGTTCGAGAAGGGCGAGAAGTGTCATCAGAGTGGTGACTTTTAGCATACTTCCAAGATGATTTATATGTAGAGGATGACTCGAATTATACAATTATATACTAAAAAGGAGGAAGAACTAAGTTCAATTATAATGTCTCAAGACGAGGATGTCGAGTCTTTAGATGGAGGGGGGAGGTTGAGACTATGATACTCCATTCTTAAGTGAAGTACCATATGAGTTGTGGGAACGATTTAATATTAGTTTATAACGTCATGTTGATGAATATGTTGTTAACACAAGCTTAAAACTTCTGAATCAAATGGTTGAAATGGGTTTATTAGTATATATTTGCTGTTGTTAGTCTACGGTTTATAGAGTTACAAATGATTCGATTTAGCTTGTCCATAAGAGTGTTATGAGGTATTAAAATCACATAATGTAATTTCAGCTTAATGAGATTCCATTAAAAAATTTAACGAGATCATATGATTCATTCCAATCATGAGAATGTGCATACTCTCTTAATATACAATATCATTTTAGGGAATAATTGTAAGTGCTCCTAAAACTTTTGTTTACTGCGATAAATTTTTTAAGCTCTTGAAATATGATTTCAATTCCCTATATAATTTAAAAATATGCATGAGATTTTTAAACCATTAGTAAAATCCTTACTAAAGGATCATAAGCAATGACGGTTTTAGGGTTCTTGTGATGGTTCAGAGGATTTCAATAGATATAGATAAGTCATTTGATAGTGAAAATACACTTTGAAATTTAATGACATCTGTCTACACCTTATTCATAATTTTAAAAGTATATTTATAATGTTTTTTATTCTAATTCATGCATTTATATCAACGAACTATATCTTCTTAAGTTTAGACTTTATTCACCAACTATTAATTTTGCCTTTTGGCGATAAGTGTTGTCGTCTCTAAGTTCTTGTTAGTAGGTGATTAGGCTCTGTACATATAAGGCATGCTAAACAATACACGGTGAGGGGACGCTAGGAGGCTGTTCGGCGTGGTCACTCCAATGTTTAAGTTAATAGTGGGGCACTCGAGAGTAGGAAGTTATGAAAATAAGTATGCAAGCTTGATGTGTAAAGTCTACAGAGCTTTACTGTTAGGTAGTGACTTAGTATTTATAGATGAAGTAAAGCTTGTAGTTGGAGGCCAGTTGATAGGAGAGATCTTCTCCTGTAAGTATAGGAAAACGGAGTTGTTATGCCTAATGTGTCTCACTTATTTAGGATATAGCTATTTCAGTCTTATCTTGTGCATTCTAACCATTATAGAGTTTACTAGGCTTAGTTGATATAGGCTTAAGGCTTAGGTCTACAGGGGAGAGCCTTAGGCCACAAGATGCATTGGATACAGTTGGGCTTGATGGGCCTATGTCTAAAGTGTCTTGTCAACACTTGCTCCCCTACAGTCTCATTGTTGAGGTAAAGGTAAGGAGGAGAGATGTATGGGCTACTCAGGTGTGGCCGATCTGACTCAAAGGAGTCCGACCTGGTGTTATGGGGCCGATGTGGTAGGAGTATAGGTCTGGACTGGAAGCTGGCTGAAGTAGAGGTATCTAAAGTAGTGGATACCCGACTCGAAAATGTCCAAAGTGAGATGAACAGGAGTAGTCAACACTTATTCTAAAGCGGAGTGTTGAAGACCTGAGTGAGGCTTAGGTTGGGATATCAGAGCAGGACACCTTTGCAACTCTTTGGGCAGGCACTTCAAGGCTACGAACTGGTCTGTTTAAACAGTGCTCGATAAGGACCGAACAAACGCAACTATGTCATGTCTTTATCACGACGACCAGGTGGAAGCTGGATGGGCCCTAAAGAAGCTTCTTGTCAAATGCACATTTTTGAAATGTGATTTTTGCTTACCTGTATTCCATGCATTAAATGTGGCATAATAGGTGTCGTATTGTAGCAGATTAGCGTGTAGCTACATGGCCTTTGCCTTTTAAAGGTGATTGTTCGATCAAAATGCTTTCCATATATTTACTATGCAGCATTCTAGGGGATTTGTGTTTATACAGATCTTTATAACCGCTTGTATAGCTTCTTAGGCGGTTTGCCTATAAATAGGAAGATTACAAAGATAGACCGCTATTTTGCAATCTTCTCCTTTTGCTATTACAAATTCTGCATTTATATTCAAACTTTCAGACTTTCTTCCAAAAGTTTCCTAAGGTCTTTCTTTCTTCTTCGAATATTGCAGCTATGTCGACTGACAGAGGTGAGACAGATTCATCTTCATCATTGCATATTTTTGGTTTCGATTCTATAAGGAGTGACCCCCCTTGGATGCGGGAGGACGAGGTCTCCTTACTAGTATAACTTGACGAACCTATAAGGATGGCCGTGGAGGTGTTGGATAGGGCTAGGATCATCAATGCCATCCTTAAAGATGTATATGTGTATGATCCCTTACCTCCCTGGCCGAAGAATTTGTTTGATGCTCCTAAGATGGGCAAGGAGACTAGCGGTCGAGTAAGCAAGAGTAAACCATTTACCCCAGTTAGATTATGAACAACTTCATTGTCGAGACGATCCCTCGATGGTAGATAAGATTGCTACATAAGGATGAACGGGTAGCCCTATTGTTCGGGAGACGCTTCATAGTGTTTGAGAAGTGCCTGGAGTTTGGGCAATGCCTCCCTCCGAGTCGCTTCAAGATAGAGTTCTTGAACTAGTACTGGTGCAGTCCGTTGTAGGTCTCTATTAATGGGTAGAGGTTAGTGAAGGCTTTCCGAGCGCTCTGCTAGTACTTGATGGTAAGTATTACTCTAAAGCTCTTCGATTATTATTACATGTAGAAGAGCGTTCAGGGATGGCCTTACCTCCAGCTGCGGCCAGGAAAGAAGTTGTTTTGTAGCCTTATGGATTCAGCAAAGGGCTGGTAAGATGAATATGTAATAGTTGAGTTGGCTCAAGGAGGCAGACTTCTGGACACGGTAAACTAGGATGGTCCGAACTAGGGGTGAGAAGGGGCTTGGTCCCAACGATACCGAAGCGGCCCAAGAGATCTTGGCCTTCATAACGCTAAGACATGACTAGGAGGTTAATGCTGTGGAGACTATGGAGAGATATTTCTGGTACTTGATTTCTAAGATCTTCCCCAACATGAAGAGAGCTATAGTGGAGAAATGGGCCAAAGGTACAGGTATTTCCAATACTTGATCAAGTTGTGCTAGTGTTAAGATGCTTCGTTCGGCACCTGTAGGATGGAAAGGCTTCTTTGGCCGTGCTGGTCATGGCGGTGTTTTGTGAATGGTATTTGTCGTTTCTTTTGGTTTATTCTTGTTTTCCTTTTCTAACTTTAGATTAAACTTTTTACAGGCAAAAATTTGACTTTAAGGATGCCTTGTCCCTCTGTGGACAAGTTGATTAGCCAACGCCAGACATGAACCAAGGCAGATTTGCCAAAGGGAAAGGTAGTACGGTCGAGCCGAAGCTTGGGGAGACTAGTAGGGTACGATCAAGGTCTATTTCTCAACGATTCCCCTCGACATCTCGGATGAGCCTATGGATGTAGAGCCTTTGGGTGTGGCTCTGCATGCTCCTGCCTTCATCTACTCTATCGAGCACATTGTCGTGGGCGATGAAGGAGTTGAGATGAAAGGGCTTGACGTCCAGATGCTTTCCCCTTCGAAGGCGAGGGAGGAAGAGATTATTGAAGGGGCCACCCTTCCTCAAGTGGTTAGCTAAAAGCGCAAGGTTCCTGAAATAACCGAAGAGCTAGGTCCTAGAGCGAAGAAACAAAGTCTTTTAATGAGGGCAACTTTGAGTCGAGGGAAGTAGAATTAGTGGCCTATAGCTCACCCTTACCAAAGTGTCAACGACATGGAGGACAGATTTTTTGAATTCGTCAACAATTTTAAGCTGATCGAGATGGGGTTAGACTTATTCTAAGAAGTACCGTACACTTCTTAGGATGAGGAGCTCTTAAGAGGAGCCCTTGAGGTGGAAATGAAGAGGGTTCAAGGGAAGCTCCTCAAGTCGAAGTGGGAGGTTCATGC